>OY725346.1:16137290-17447279 GCA_963243735.1 Neocrepidodera transversa
TCAGCGGTTTTAAAAATTTCTTTTTTTTTACTTTGAACCAAGCCAGTAATTTACAACATTGTAACAAGATTTAGTTGAACATGCACAAAAGAAACTAAAAAATTTCATTATTTGTTTGATTCAAATCAGATTAAAATAGAAATTGTTATTGCTGCAATTTTTAGTCAATTGATGAATGTACCTTGCAAAAAGCGATAAGTTTTATTTATAAGAAAAATATTTATCCCCATTAGATTTATAATTTAGGTCGATATCTATCTGCAATATGGATTAGTTAATAATAACGGGAAAATTTGACTGACCATTAACACATTTATTGAATGTTAAATGTTATATTTTCTCGTTACTTTTAACTTTCTATTACAGCACAAAACCGGAACCAACACCATATTTTTTTAATTATTCTTCCATATTTTAGGCAATTTATTTTACTTTACCACTTTTTTGCCTTTAGTATATATTGTACAGTTACGAGGAAATTTAAATGTAACTTTTGAGTAATTTCGTTATATTTCTTTAATATAATTTTGATTAAAAAAGCTGAACTTTGATTTATGTGTTTTCTCTACTACTATTACTTGTTCCTTAACCTTCCTCTTCAGTGGTGGAACTACTAAAGTGATGAACCCAAGAACTATGCCGCACAGGAGGAGGCTTTAAATGTTGTGGTGGAAACAATAAATTTGTCATTTATCAAAAGTATCTTCATAGCATGTTTAAAATATTCACTTACTGCATCCATCAAGTTTCAGACTGATTTCTTAAATTCCAACACTCTAAATGATTGTAAAAGTACAATTTTTAAATAACAGGATCTGTTAATAAATTAATTATTTCTTAATTGAAAAAGAATTTGACTTCAATTATTTTGTATAAGTTAATAAAATTTGGTAATGCATGCATTTCTTAATTGAAAAAGAATTTGACTTCAATTATTTAAGTTAATAAAATTTGGTAGTGCATGCAAAAGAATCCACTAGAATTAGTAGCATCTTGCGATAGAAAATTTAGTTTTTCTTTAATTAAAATTAATATTTCAGATCATGATACTCTATATGTACTGCTTTGTACAATTATAACTAATAAGACAAATAATTTTTTTACTTAACGAAGTGTTACACAAAATTTGTTTTATAAAGAAAGGGGAATTACTTCCATAAATAAAGAAGTGTTTTGGTCTATCTTGTTGAATGTCTAAAGAAATAATGTGGATTTTAAAGAGACTTAAATACAATAACTAAATATTTTTAAATTGCGAATTAAAATTAAAGTACGAGTGAAATAGTACACAAAGCTTATCGGAAATTATCATTTCGGTCTGGCAAAAGATGAATTCCCGCCTCGGTATCTATTCCTACACAGTACCTTTAAAATTAATAATAAATCTCATGTACCTTTTACTTTCATCTACCAACATATATAAAATTAAAACCAATCTGAACAAAAAATACTGCAGGCTGGGGTGGTATATCTAAAAGTCTACACTTTACCTGAGACGATTCTATTACTAAAGCTGGATATCATGATGACCTATGCCAAAAAAATTAAAAAATAATTAAACATCTGAAAATTTCGTATCCTGGCTTAGCTCATGTCAATTTCGAGGTGGATACTAGACGTTTGAGTTTCTTTATAGGCAGCTTCTTCAGGAGTTTAAACAAATACATTAACTGGGTATGTCAATACCAGAGACGAAACTCAGCTGAAGCCAGAAGTAGTTCGTGTGTTGCCATATAAACGAGCTTGGTTGGCATCGATAAAAGTGAAGGTTTTCGCTGTGATGACTGTAGGTTAGAAAAGAGGTAGGCCAATGGGCGCAAACAAATCCATCCACATATGCCTACAGACTTATATACATCCTAACTGGCTCAAGAGACAAAGAACTCTGTTTTTTCTTGCTTTTCAGGGATTAAATAACAAATACATCTTTTCCGCTTCAAGTATCGTCCAATTTAATCTAACCAGGGTAAAAAGATTATAATACTAGATTAATCCATAGGATAGAATTTTTATTATATGTTGTCTTATTTCTCCAATTTATAATGTCCCTCGTCTGTAAATCCTTTCTTTTTACTATCTTGCTATAGTTTCTTCTGCTATTCTTTCTAAACATATATTTTATTCCCCAAATTTTGATATAAAAACCCATTTGTCTTAAAATGGTAAAAAGATTATTGTTAAATGAAAATAATTGTCTTAAATTGTTAAGTGAAATATATTACTTTATACAAAACTTACACAATATATAAAATATCTACCTATGCCAAAAATACAACAAAAAATATGAAAAAAATTATAAGAACGCCAAAAACTTTAATCATCAACCACCTATTAGACGAAACACTTTTAAAGTACTTAACTATCTGAGTGTGTGCTGCGTCGATGTTTAAACTAGCATGTTCAACATTGCTATCGATCCTCTCTAATGTTTCTTCTTGTTCTTTAACCATGTGAGCTAACTGTTGGAAAATGCCTCCTAATTCTACAATTGTTGATTCTATATTTTGCATAGTTTCTGCTCTATTCTGAAGATAGTTATCTGTTTGGTCATACATCAAAGCTGCTTGCATTTGGCTCTGCCCTTTAGGAATTAATGCAGTACTTTCAAGGTTGATACTGACTTGATCGTCTTCTTGTTGCATTAATAAGCTCCCTGAAAAATAAACATAAAGTTTACACACCTTTAAATCCTACTTATGGTACTAAAAACAAGATGTTTGTTAATATTACCTTGGTTTGTTTGTGAGGCAGTAGGAGGAGGTAACCCTCCTTGTGAAAATTGGTCTCTCCTATTTTTCTGGTGTCTTAAATTCTCAGTTCTAACCTCCAAGACCTGTTTAAAATCTGTAGACATGCTGGCCAATTTAGACTGAAGCGCCAGTACAACACTGCTAGAATGTGATTGTAAATGCTTTCCAGAAGTGTTTTGTCGTTGTCTCTTTGACACATCTTGCAATTGAGCTATCTGCTGGTTTAAACTACTAAGATCACCTTTTATTATGTATGTCAATTCCTGTATTTCTGCTGTTCTATCATCAAATAAAGATTTTCTTTTTGCCACTAAAAAAGTAAGTATATATTAATACAACCAATAGGATGGTCAGATTTTAAAACCAAACATTGTCCATGTCTGATGATAAAAATCTTTAATTTCAAGGGCATAAATATAAATAAATTATAACATAAATACGTTCTCAAAAGGTTAAGACATTTTGGAGTAGAAGGGAAAAAGGCATAATTTATCCCATAAAGTATATATGTCAGGTGACCTGAAAAATTAATATCAACATTTTGATTCTTGTAATTAAAACTTACATAGAGTTAATTTCTCAAGTTTTGTGTAGGTGCTAGTGATGTTTTTGCCCACATTCTTAGCAATTAACATAAATTCAGAATGGCTTTGTATAACTCTGGATTTCTTCGGATCTCTGGCAGCCACTGCCCTTGCAATATTTCTGCCTTGTAAAGTCTGTATTGTATTTACAAATTCACCAGTTCTATCTCTCGCAGTCATGATTATTTCTGGTTCAACGTAATCCTCAATATAATTCTCTTCTAAATAATAATCACTTGAAACATTATTCGGGTAGGCAGAATTTAATTGATTAAAATTATTCGATTGACTCGGAGGCCAATAACTTTCGTTGCCAACTACAACCTGGGGCTCGTTTTCGGAGCCAGTACGGCGACGTCTAGGAAGCATTGCATTATTGAAAGTGCACTACAAATGTAATTTAGAAAATAATATAACCATTTTATTTTTAAACACTTGATTTTTCACGTTACACAGTATTTTTATTCTTGGTAATATATTTCAATTTTGTTCATGCCTATTTATTCAATTTCTTTTTCAGTCTGTTAACTTATTTTTACGTTTACTTTTTCTAGACACGTCTGCCACATGACACTTGTATTTTGACGTCTCGCTCGAACAAGAGAAAGTACGTATTCTCGGACGTCATCATCTCTTTAAAATGATTTAGATATCATTACGAATACAGCCAATAGAAATTAAACAAATCCTTAAATATTAGTTAAATGTATATATAAATTGACAAAAATAATTGTGATTTCTATGATAAATCAACCACATAAATAATAACAAAGAATATGGATTATTCTTTGAATGCCGCGGAAAAGTGTGACGTTACATCGTGTTGGTACTCCTGACGGGAGTGGCTACATAACCTACTATTAGTTTGTTTTGGAACGAAAGGTAGTCTGTGATGGAGTCAGAGAGATAGGAAAGCATAGAGATAGCATGGGAATTCAATGTAAAGTCGATATTCTCAGCATGTCGACTCGAAAAGCACCTATTGTTTTGATTAGGACTCATTAAAATGCATTAGCGTCGTTGGTTTACAGATTATCAATAAATATTTTTACAATCGTAAGCAGCAGTGCAGTTTGAACTTTGGCACAATATACATATATCTTTTATATTTATCTATATGTAAGTCTTAACTTTAAACGGTGCTAAAAATATTTAAAGCCATTGTTTTTGACGTGGTTGTCATGGGGACTAAGAAATTGTTTGCACCGTTAAGCTGATTCAAATTTCAACACTAGAGGGCACATGGGTTCTCAATTCTTATGTTCAGTTCAGTGACATAGCTCATGTCACAACTGTCAATGTCACTTGGCTCTTTTAAATTAATTGTACACGTATGTTAGTTACATTTATATTTTTTTCAGTTTCTATAAATTGAAAAATAATTTAATTATTGGAGACAATGACGTCCATAAGGCAGAAACAAATTAGTGAGATTTTTTTTTTAATTTTTATAATAGTATAACCAAAATGTTCCTTACAGGTGCAATTAAACAAATGTTAAATTTAAACCAGCCCCAATCCAAGTTGACAGCTTCTGAACCAGTATGGAAAATATTAATATACGATAGAATAGGTCAAGATATTATTTCGCCCTTAATTTCGGTTAAAGATTTAAGGGAACAAGGAGTAACATTGTTTGTGTAAGTTAAGTGAAAATAAAATGTATCCTATACTATTTTTAATTAAAATTGTAGACAATTGCACTCTGACCGAGATCCTATCCCTGAAGTTCCAGCAATTTATTTTTGTGCTCCTACAGAAGAAAATTTGGATAGAATAAATCAAGATTTTCAAAGAGGAACTTACGATATATATCACCTGAACTTTATTTCTCCTATATCCCGTCAAAAACTGGAGGATTTAGCTTCAGCAGCCATAGCTGCCAATTGTGTTGCAAGTATACATAAGGTATGATTTTAAAAAACCTTCATTTAGAAAATAATCATTACCTAATGTAGAAAAGTCAACCCTGATCTTTTTAAAATTTTAAATTTTAGGTATATGATCAGTATGTTAATTTTATTTCATTGGAAGATGATCTATTTGTCCTAAAACACCAAAATAGTGATATTATGTCTTATTATAGTAAGTACTGTAACTTTATTCAAATTTGATAACACAAAATTAATACCCAATTTCTTGTTTTAATTTTAGGTATAAACAAAGGAGATATTAAAGATACAGAAATGGAGAATATTATGAATAGTATTGTTGAAAGTCTTTTTTCAGTATTTGTTACTTTAGGTAAATAATAAAAACCAAAACCGTAATAAATTTTTGTTGATACATTTTTCTTTTAGGTAATGTTCCAATTATCAGAAGTCCTAAGGGAAACGCAGCTGAAATGGTAGCGAAAAAGTTGGATAAAAAATTAAGGGAAAATCTATTTGATACCAGAAATAATTTATTCATTTCAGATGCACAATCTGGGAATTTCAATTTCCAAAGGCCTTTATTAATTATTCTTGATAGAAATGTAGATATGGCAACACCTCTGCATCATACTTGGACTTATCAGGCTTTGGCACATGATTTGCTTGATTTGGCATTAAATAGGGTTACTATCGAGGAATCTGTTCCAACAGGAGGTATTGTAGCAGAGTTAAGTTAATATCCTTTTTATTTATTTTTTACGTTACAGGTGCTAGGGCAAAAAGTCGTTCATGTGAATTAGATTCAAAAGACAAATTTTGGTCTGCACATAAGGGAAGTCCATTTCCCACAGTTGCTGAAGCCATTCAAGAAGAGTTAGAACAATACAAGTCATCAGAAGGAGAAGTTAAAAAATTAAAGAACTCTATGGGTATTGATGGTGAGAATGATATTGCATTAACAATGGTATCTGACAATACTGCTAAAATTACTTCAGCTGTCAATTCTTTGCCACAGTTATTGGAAAAGAAACGACTCATTGATATGCATACTTCTGTTGCTACATGTAAGAATTTTATATGAGCTAAAAATTTTTTCTGCAATTTCAATGATTTTTTCACAGCTCTTCTTAATTTCATCAAATTCAGAAAACTAGATACATTCTTTGAATTAGAAGAAAAAATAATGAGTAAAGCTCAAGCTTTAGAAAAACCCCTCTTAGATATACTTACCGATCCAGCAGCTGGAACGCCCGAAGATAAATTAAGATTGTTCATAATATTCTTAATTTGTATGCCTCAAATTTCTGATCAAGATCTTCAAAAATATGAGACTGCCCTTACGGAAGCTGGCTGTGATCTATCACCACTTGCTTACATAAAACGATGGAAGTGAGTGAGAAATACGTTTGCAATAAACTTTTTTACTCATGTCGTTTTTTTTAGGAGTTATACTAAGATGGCAACAGGTGGAATTATTAATCAATATGAAGGTGCTGGTACAAAAACTGTTAGTATGTTTTCGAAGTTAGTTTCACAAGGATCAAATTTTGTAATGGAAGGTGTTAAAAATTTAGTTATTAAAAGACATGTAAGTTATTTTTTTATACAATACAAAGATTTTGTTGTATGATGGATGTGTTTTTAGAATCTTCCTGTAACAAAAATCGTTGATAATCTCATGGAGTTCAAAAATAGTACAGAAGTGGAAGATTATCAATATCTAGATCCAAAACAATTAAAATTAACAGAGATACCAAGGAATAGATCGGCGTTTCAAGAAGCCATAGTTTTTGTTGTGGGTGGTGGAAACTATATTGAATATCAGAACTTGGTAGATTATGCTAAGGTATGAAATTTTAACTTTTATTTTTACTTTTTTCACCAAGAAATATTTTTAGGCTAAAACAACTGCTGGAAATACAAAACGAATATCTTATGGATCTACAACATTCAATAATGCTAAACAATTTTTAAAACAACTTGCTTTACTAGGACAGGAATTATAATGTTAAGATTTAAGGATATTTATAGAAATTTTATTTAAATATGATATATACATATAATTATTTTTTTAATATCAGTCTAGAATATCAAATCTCTTAGTCAAGTTTCTAAATTAAATTCTTCAAACAATAATTGATCATAATTATAAAAGAAAGCAAAATAGGTCAATAGACTAGCAGCTGGTAGTAATTTATGTAATTACTATTAAGTATGCATGCATTAAAATACATAGAGGAGTTAAAAAATCATTTATTATTGTTATGTTGTTTGATTTCTAGTTTAAGAGTTTTGCTATTCTAGAAGCCACTTTTTTTACAGGTAAATAATTTATTGTTATACAAAATAAATATATACAAAAAAATCTTAAATTTATTTATTACAAACATAAAATTAACTTGAAAGATACTTCTTTCCATAAATCTGCACTTTTTTTTCAAATGCTAGTGACTTAATGGGTGTATCTTCTTCATAAAATGGATTCATGGAATGTTTGATGTAAGCTTCATATATTTCAGAAAAGAAATTCTTGATTCCATCATCATTTCTGTTATCATGTACAATTACAAATCTTATTAAACTGGCAGTTACAAATGCTGAGACAAACCATTGATTAAATTTGTCAACTGATTTTAAATTCATTGCATGAGTTTTCCACTTGTGTTCATCGATAAGATCTAAGGCTGAATGAGCGATGAATTGATTTAGGTGTCTATGGTCTTCTTTCTAAAATAAAATAATCATAAAACGACCCAATTCAATCCCAAAGGTAAACGCAATATTTTTACCTTGGGATCCTTGCTATTTGTAAATTCAACTTCAAATAAAGGCTTATCATTGTGGCCTACAATAACAAAATAGTAAGTACCGATCATGTTTCCTCGATACTTTTTATTTCATTTTGGTCAAAATAAAGTTTTATTAACCTCAATTAATAAACGTCAAATCATTTGACGTTTATTATGTCATGAGTGACAAATGTTTCTTAGCCGAGTTCGGCTTGAGTTCGAAGTAACATCTAAATCAATAGAAATAGAAGAGTGGCGAGGGTTCCGAGTCGGCTTCCAATTTCATAAAAAAAAATTCAAAGAAACAAAAATGTGTCTCTCTCTGATTAGTACATAACCGCTTATAAAACATAGCATAAGCAGCGAACAAATCACTATGAGTTTTGTTTTGACTTATATATTATAGCCAGTGTTGATTTGATTGTAAAATGGTAACAAAAATATTAGCTTTTTCCATATAGGCAAATAAATATTGTTAGCCATGTTTGATTTTGATGTTGATCCTCTTTAATCAATTTTTCTTTAAGATTATTTCTTATTTATATTCACTTTTCGTGTTATGCGTTGATAATTGCATGAGGGTCTAAATTGGAAATTCAAACTGTTATTACAATGAGTACTCAAGTGAAATTATACCAATGCCGATTATGTCTGACCAAAACAGCTACAAGAGTAAATATATTTGGAGGCGATTTCCCTAAAATGTTGGAAATATTAACATCAATAAAGGTGGTTTAATAAAATTAAAATAGTTCTTTTATTAATGAATTAAATTCTAGGTAAATGAGAATGACGGACTTCCAAAATTCAGTTGTACAAAATGCGCTAAAGACGTTCAAATGGCTTTAACCATCAAAAAGCGTATTGTTAAAGCGCATAGAATACTTATAGAAGCTTTAAATAAAAAAAGGCAATTACTGGAAAATACAAAAAGGCTTAATCCAGAAGTAGCAATTAGAAGAGTTCCTCCTAAAAATGTAGCAACTACAAAGAAAAGTGTAACTCCGATTGTGCAACAGGAAACTTCTTGTGATCCCCTTATGGATTATGATGATATGTCTGAATCACTATCAAATGCTGAAGGTGAAAGTGAGATTTCAACTACTATAAAGGAGGAGAAAGTAGATGATGGCGACTGTGATGAACCCATTCAGGAAACACAACCAATTGAAGATAAAGAACTGCAACAAATTATTAATAAAGTGCAATCTCAAATGAAAAAGGCCGGTTTCACATGTGAAACATGTAATTTAACTTTTGCAGATAAATCTACTTACAGTTTGCATAGCATGAAACATAAAAAAACAAAGTGCCATATATGTGGTAGGCTTATTAGATCCGATAATTTTAAGAAACATGTAATGCTTCATACAGCAGGACCTTCGGTTTGCTCTTTATGTGGAGCTACTTGTAAAAACATTGAAAGTTTAAGAGGGCACATTTTTTATCAACACAAAAATACCGCAGAACAGTATGTTTGTGAAGAATGTGGTAAAAGTTTTCGAATAAAATATAAATTTATCTTGCATAAGAAAAAGGAACACTTAGGTGTAAGAAATTTCAAATGTGATATATGTGGTAAAGGATTTTTTACTAATGGTGATTTAATTTCTCACAAAAAAATGACACATGAGAAATTGAGACCACATGTTTGTGAATACTGTGGAACTGGATTTTCATCCTCATATGCTTTAAAAACTCATAAAAGACAACATACAAATGAAAAACCATTTGTTTGTGACTATTGTAGCGAAGGTTTCAGACAAAGAGTATCACTAAAGTCTCACTTAAAATCTAAACATGGTATAGAGGAAGCCAAAGAATGGTTTTGTAAAATATGTGATAAAGGATTTGCTACTAATTATGCTTTGAGCATACATGAACGTTTGCATGAGGTACAAAAATGTGAGGTTTGTTCAGAAACTTTTGGTAGTTCAGATTTTCTGATAAATCATCTTGCGGATGTACATAACATAAAACAAGATGAAGAACAAAAATGCGACGTTTGTTTAGAAACTTTTACTAGTTCAGAGTGTTTATCAACTCATTTGTGGGAAGTACATAGTGTTAAAAAGGAAGCAGAAACAAATGGATAAAATATAATGTAATCGAGTTGTCTTTAATTTTAATAATATATATTCTTTTGTACATATTTTGTATTTATTACAAATAAATGCACATCTGGTTGTAAAAATCTGAATAGCAAATTTATTGATACTTTAATTTAATAGGCAAATAATTAAAAACAGTCATAAAGTAAGGATAAAATATTACAATAGGACTCTGCCACATAAAATTAAATGTAATTTTTCTTAACATTTCAAACAAAAGACAAAAACATCTCATTTTAAAAATTTAATCAAATAGAAGTTAACAATGTTAATTTTTCATTCAATTGCAATTGTGTTTTAATGAGTTGAGATAAAGTAATAACCATAAGAAGATCCTTAACATTACTATTAAACATCTCAGCAAATTGCTCGTTACTCATATGTGGGACAGAGTTAACAAGGTCCAGGAGAGATCTGCCCACTGCATTATTAGGAGCTACTCTGTTGGCTAAAACATCCTCTACATATCCAAGTACTTGATCCAACATAACACTCATTTTGCTACCAGCTTCAGCTACTTGGTTTAAATCAAGCATAGGATTAACGTTTCTTGGCCTAGCTGTACCAGCAATCATTGTTTTTTGGCACAATTGAAGTCCAAATACTTCTGGATGATAACAAACAACGTCGATTGGTATTGGAGTAAACATGCACCCTTGTTTACCGTTGGGAACACCTAAAGGTACACAAACATATGCTTTTAGTCCCATTCTACCACTTTGAAGACTAGTGTCTACAGTTATGTGTACGGGATTGTTGCATTCACGGGAATAATACTCATGGATTACAGCACTGTGATTAGTAACTTCATGACCGGTGGCCCACCAACCAACAATAGCTTCGCTTGAATTGACCCTCTTGTTTAATTCATACACATCCATTGCGTAAGACAATTCAGCTTCGACTTGGTCACAATATTCTTTATGAGGGACACAGAAACAGTTTGTAACCTCTACGATTCCTTTATCTGAAGTTCCTAAAATTCAATAACAGATTGAAAATTTAAGGTTAAGAAATACTAATTTTGTAAAAATTCCTCAAACGAGTACATTAACAATTACTATACGTTCTTACCAAGAAGAGTACCAATAACTCTATGTGAATCTGCATTTCTTCTTTCATATGCATCAACAATTTGGAATAAAACAACGGGATGAACTTTAACTTGCAAGTTGAGAGCCATTTTGATGACGAAAGAAGCACGCACGCGTAGAAATAGAATTATGTCAATATGTCAAAAAACAGGGTAACCAATATTATTATTCAGAAAGTCACTAGAGTGCATTTAAATGCCGCAATTTCTCTATTTTATTTCTCAATTTATAAATTTAAATACGTAATGATTCGATTTAAATCTTTGTTGGAAGGGTTTGATAAGGCATAATGTCTTCAATGCTATAGTTGATTATGGATGAAATGGAGAATTTTTATGTAAATTTAGTCGAATCATAATCGGGTTTTGCTGTTCATGGCTTCTACCAAAATGGTTTCGCGGCGAGTCGTTAGAGGTGAATATGCGTTGTTTTGGTATATCTATATCCGCAATGCAGGCGTGCCTGTATATTACGAGTTAAAAGTGAGTGCGGCCGAGATATTTCTGGAAAAAACATAGCTCAACAACTAGGTGTGTACTGTTGATTTTTTTAAAATGTCTCCATGTCCCCTCCCCCGCTCGTTTCAAATCAAACTCGTTTGTTTATTGATGGTACCTCTATCGTCATGTAAAATTAGTAAATTAATATGTCTGAATAAACACTCAACTGTAATTTTGCTCGTTTCGTATTAAAGGTGACCTTGATTAAATATTAAATTATTTTCAGTCATGAATGTTCTAAATTCGTAGCACTCGGATTTGATATATTTTGAATTTTTGACTGGAAGGGTCATGAACCTATGCATGTATTTGCCAATCTTGTCACGAATTTTTCTAATACTTGTGGTTTTTAGGGGGATAATATAAGTTGCAATTATGGAAAATACTAGTAGTGAAGATAGTTCATCAGATTACAGTACTGAAAGTTCTGAAGATGATGGTATGGAAATTGCTCAAATAGGTAACATTAAGATTCAACTGCCCCAAGGATTATGTGAAAGACAAGATATATTTAAAGAAATACTGTCAACTGAGACATGGAATTCACTTTCAGAAGAAAATAGACAACACTTACAGACATTTTTACCAAATTTTCCTGAAGATGATGAACTGGAGAAAACAAAAACTTTGCAGCGCTTGTTTGATTTCGATGTTTTTAAATTTACAAGTCCACTAGTTAAATTTCACGATGAGTTGAAAGCTGGTTTCTTTAGGCCAGATATAGCACGCATGAGAAAGATTATCAAAAAGGCTGAAAAGAATGAAGCGAAATATAGGTATAAAATATTTAGGAAACAGTTAAAAGATGAAATTGTAGAATCTCAAACTAAGCTTATATCTCAAGTAAGAAATCTACCTCCGGGAATTGAACCTAAACAAGAAAAGAGGAAAAATAATGTTGATTATGTGTCTTGTAGAACAAAAAGGCGTTATTTTCAAATTTTACAGTCAATAAAATTAAAAACTGACGATACTGGTTGTTCTTCAGATGAGAATTATCCAGAGGGACCACCAAGTTCACTATCTAGAAAACAGAAACGGCATCTTAATAGTATTAGAAATAGTTTAAATAATTCTAAGGTTCAATTTTATAGTCCCACTATGAGTGCGAAATTAAATAGTTTTTCTATAGATCTAGAACAATACATCACACCAAATTATAATCCTTTTTATATAAACGATGAATCTTATAAAAATATGATTTATGACCATAAAAGGAGAAAGTTAGAACATCCTGATAACGTCGAGTTAAGTGCAAAAGGTATAACTCTTAGTGAAATTATCAATAGAACTCAATTGCCTTATAATAAAAATATGCCAATAGTTACCAAACACCAACTAGAATCTAAATCAATAAGTAAGAAAAAAATCAAAAAGGAACATAGAAAACCTTCAGAACATATGTTTAGTAATAAGATTAAAGTGAATTATCATAGTTCTAATTCAGATTCAGATTCTGATTCAGTTCTAGATGCCGTATCTAATAAATCAAAAAATAAAGTGAATAAATTCAACTTATCTAGAAGAACACCTACACCAAAAGTTAAGGTAGAAGTTAAAAAGGAAATTCCGGCACCTACACCAACAACGTTTGCTAACATACCACCCCAAAACCCTAATAGTTCAAATGTAACAAATGTATTTCAACCTATTAACAGTATTACTCAGTATGGTAAAATTACACCAGCTTGTGTTGAAGATTTAGATGGAATTGATGTTATGAATATACCCATAGATCTGGATAATTCTGACATTGATATATTGGAATTAAGTAATAAACCTGAATTAATGCAGGATACTCATGCAAATTTCTTTTCTCTCATAAGAGACGTAATTTGTTCTACTTGTGATCATAGGATGAACATGTATACCCTACAAGAAAGGTTAGTAACACAGTTATTAAATTATTTAAGTTTTTATACCTAATATCAATCAATCATTTAATAAATGTTTGTTGTCAAAACAACAACTTATAAATATAATTACACATTACTGAATTACATGATTAATAACTTTAAGAATGTTAAATACAAAATTAAAATTATACAATAACATAATATTAAAACTAATATGTGTATGTATTGTTTGTTTTGTTTAAACAGACAATAATTTAAAAGTCATTGTGTATGATTCTTAAGCAGTCTTTTAAATTTAATAATTGATGCTGTCTATTATATTATTTGGCAATTTAGTATATGTATTCATGTACAAATTTTGTCCACTCCTTCCTGTTTTTGTTGTCTCTATTCTGCCATTCTTACAATGTATCCATGGCTAACAGAGGTATTCTTATCTGGGTTAAATCTTATTTTACAGATTGTATCCTATTTGTCCTCATTTGGGACCGTTACTCTTTAATAAAGTTATTAATGACATCAAAGTTTCGGTAACACTGAGTTCTCGTGCTTTGCAGATGACTTGAAAATATACAAATGTATAAACTCCGATACGGACCTTCATAAGGATCTGTAACCGAATTGAAGAATTTGGTTATAACATTTGATTCTACTCTCTTATTTTTCCCTCATATTTTAAATTCAATTTACAAATCAATTAAAATGTTAGGTTTTATCAAAAGAATAAGATGTGATTTTGTGAATGTTAAATGTCTTATAACCCTTTACTGCTCTTTAGTCAGGCCACACATTGAGTATGAATTTTCGGTATGGAACAAAACCACAAAATTGAACAAGTTCAAAGAAAATTCCTCAGATTAGTTGCATTCCAATCAGGTATTGGTTGCTCCAATTAACTTTCACCATGACTACGACGAGTTACATACACTCTGTCATCTAGACACTCTACAAACAAGAAGAGACTATATGGATCTCAAAACCTTATTCAAGATTGTTATTTTTTTGGTAGACTATTTCACCCTTTTAGCCAGAATTGATTTTTCTGTACCATCCAGAGCTACAAGGGATGCCAATCTCTTTCTAGTCCTTTTGTAGGACTAATATCAGAAATTCCCAGGAGCCTAAGACTAGCTAATAGGTCTAATTGGGCATTCTTTGTCGTCTTTTCAGAGTTTTCCAAGCAGCTGCAGATGTGGATGATATAGTCATCTGTATTTATAATTTTATCTTTTATCCTTGCTATGAATGTTTATTTGTATTTTAACTTGTATGTATTTTGCTTTTTATTACATTATGTTTGAACTTATATGCAGTTTTGTCTATTGGGAAGAGTAGAATTCGATAGGTGGCGCTGCAAAATGTCAATGTCAATTCTCAAAGGAGTAAAACAAACTTTATTTAATACGTATCTTTGGTGACTAGTTGAGTGATTTTAATTTCTTTTCTTGTAGAATTGTATTTATTTATTGTGACGAAGCTATGTATATATTTGAGTATATTATTCACTTTTTATTGTTCTTTAATTATTTACATTTGGTTTATTTTAATTTAATTTTTAGTCCATGCACAATAATATGGAATTAACATTAAAAAATAAAGATTTATTGGAATTTCTTGCTTTCTTAACTTTTAAATTATGTTTACTTACATCCGTTATATGAAGAAGATCAGACAACTCTTTTTTTGGCTGTTTTTTTTTTTGTATTTCATGGTTTAGCTTAAGCAGTTTTAAACTACATACTGCAGTTGATATAAACGACTTTTTCTTAAGCAGAGCTCAAAAAATACCATATTAAACAACTAATATTAGAAGCCTAAATAATAATTAAAAAATCTGATGTGGCCAGCACATGACCTCTCGCCATTTTTGAATCAAAAATTTACAGGTTGACACAAAAAAGTATGAAAAAAAAATATTTTTTCGTAAATCTGGCAACAATGGCAAAAGTTTCGAAAATTTTAATGAGATGAAAATAAACTATAGGGTATACAAAATATATGTGTAAAACTTTATCGCCGTTTTGTATAATAATGGCGTCATCACCCATAGCAACTGCCACTTCCGGTTGTGCGATTGGCACCAAAATCTAATCAGATCTAATCTAGGGTATCAGAATCCTGTATGCAAAATTTCAAATTTTTTTATTCAGTAGTTTTTGAGTTATCGTTACTACAACATCCATCCAAACACACACACACACACTAACACACTAACACACACACACACTAACACACACACACACACACACACACACACACTAACACACACACACAGACATCATCGCGAAAATATTAAAATCGTATTCTAGGTACCCCAAAACGTGTTTATCCATTGAAAACTCACTACCCAATTTTTAGCATGATTCCTATACCTCTCTTATCTGAAGGGCGAGAGGTAAAAACAACTAAATCTTTTTTATTACAAATCTAGGCGGGCTTTTTTATAAACTGTTGAGAGCAAACTCACATATTTTCAGTAACGGCCTTTCCCATTTTTACCTCTCGCCCTTCAGATAAGAGAGGTATAGGAATCATGCTAAAAATTGGGTAGTGAGTTTTCTATGAATAAACACGTTTTGGGGTCCCTAGAATACGATTTTAATATTTTCGCGATGATGTCTGTGTGTGTGTGTTAGTGTGTGTGTGTGTGTGTGTTTGGATGGATGTTGTAGTAACGATAACTCAAAAACTACTGAATAAAAAAAATTGAAATTTTGCATACAGGATTCTGATACCCTAACTTAGATCTGATTAGATTTTGGTGCCAATCGCACAACCGGAAGTGGCAGTTGCTATGGGTGATGACGCCATTATTATACAAAACGGCAATAAAGTTTTACACACATATTTTGTATACCCTATAGTTTATTTTCGTCTCATTAAAATTTTCGAAACTTTTGCCATTGTTGCCATATTTACAAAAAAATAATTTTTTTTCATACTTTTTTGTGTCAACCTGTAAATTTTTGATTCAAAAATGGCGAGAGGTCATGTGCTGGCCACATCAAATTTTTAATTTATTTGTAATATCTTTTCCGTTACTCTTGGGGTATTTTCAATTTTAATAGTTATATCAAGTTATGAAAGGACACATTTTAATTCTTCGCTTCTACTACTGCAGCCATTTACACACCAATTTCTATTATTTATCGCCATTGTACAGTAACATATTATTGAAATAACATAATTAAAATACAATTTATAAAATATTTAGAGAAATCCAACTGTTTAAGAACAACAAATCAAATTTATCACATTCAAACCACTAATACCGTATGTAAACTAAAGTTTGTTTTACTCCTTTCAAGGGTATCAATTTATTCCGTCAGAGGACGTATTCGAATTCTGCTCTCGCCAATAATAACTTGTATTTTTATATTTTTAATTTATGCATATTGTTAATGGGCTCTGGTCCATAAATGAATAAATAAACCGTTTTAAATGTTGCTTTTGTACACTCTTTAGAATCGGTTCTTCTGATACAACTTTATTTCTTACACACACAGGTACTGAACCCATGCCTTCAAGCTTCAAACTTTTACTTCACTGAGTTAAAAACCAGAAAACATATACCACCTCCCCTTGTTACTTCCAATAGGTCCTCAGTTCGTCATCGCCTACTTACTTATCCTTGATTGCTGATTGGATACTTGGTCTTCCATTGCAACAGAGAGCTGTGTTAAGCACTTTTCCCGCTCGTCATCATAAATTTATGTTCGTGCGTTTTGTCTTTACACCAAATTGGCTCTTACTACGAATCAATTCGGAGAATACAGAAGGCAGGTAGAATGTCTGTTGTAGTGATATGTGTCATCGTTTGTACCATGCTGCGATCTGCTGTGCTGTCATCTTTTGGTCTCCTGACATCTTTAAGATGTTGTGGGTTCCTGGGATTTATTTTGTATATTGTTAGTTTTTTTTGGTCTTATTTCTGTTTTGTGGATGTCTTCAAGTTTATCTTCCTTTTCTTGGGAGTCTTCTTCCAGGTTGTCCTCTGGTATCACTTATATCTTTAATTGGTCTTCATCTTCGATCTGTTTCCTAGCTCTTGCGTCTCTTCTATAGTCTTAGATAGTGTAGTCAGTCAGTTCTCTTAGCTTGATTTAGGATGTCTCGTTAAGCTGTCAAATACATTCCTTACATGGATTTTCATCCTCTCTAATATTTGTATTTGTTCTAATTCTCTGTCTGTCAATTCAATTCATTTATTCAATTAGATTACATCCTAATAATTTACAATCCTACAGTTATGTACATATAGTATAAGCAACAATAAATTTAAATTAAAAAAAATAAATAGACAAGATATATTTATTTTTATTACAAAAAAAAAACAAAGAAGGAAGAGAAATCAAAAGAATTTTTATTCTACCATGTAATTAATCAGTATTTTTTTAAATGATTGGGTGTTCTTACAACTCTTAACTTCATTTAGTTAATGCATTAAATTCTTTCAAACCCTTATAAAGCAAGGAATTCAAAGCTCTTTTAGTATTCATTTTTCTGTTAATTATTTTGACTTCTGGCACGGTGACTGTGAACTTTACTATTCAACTTCAAGAACTGATCTAAATAGTTATACATGAGTACCTTTAATAATTTTGAAGATAAAAACCATTGCCGATGTTTTAAGGCTCTGATTTATTGACTGCCACTGTAACCTATTTAACATTTGTATAACAGGTGTTCATTTATTACATTTTAATATTATTCTCATTCCACGATTGTGTAGTTTTTGTAGTGTTGCTAGAGTTATTATCAAGAAAATGGCGAATTGAGTTACAGTAATGAAATGTGGCCGGATAATCAAATTAAAAACTGTGATTTTAGCTTTCATAGAAATTGATTGAGCTAGAAAAATGGTTTTTTTGAAATTTTGTTTTTAAACATAATTAAAATGCTTTTTATAATTTAAGGTATCATCAATAACTACTCCAAAATACTTAAAAGAATGGACTTATCCAGTAGGAACGAATTTATTGGTTTTATATTAATGAATGAATAGCTTACAGAACCTAGTTGCTTATGTTGATTTTCATTATTCTTATAATATTCATTAATTAATAAAAATCAATAAAAAGTAATTAATATATTTTGAAAGTGGCGCTGCTTCTTGACCAATAATTAACGTTTTACTTTCTACAGCATTGTCAAGATTCTAGCTTTGTTCGTTTGTAGAAAAATTTGACATACTTCTTTCCTTCTTTTAATCATAACAAATGAGAATGAGAGTTGCCAGTTTTATCGATATGACAACATAGCCAAATATAATCTGTTTCAATTGGGCCACATCACAAGCCACTATAGCTCTAATTTTCAAATTTTATGAATTAATTACAGCCGCAGGATCGGTCTCAGAAGTGCTGGACCCGGTGCAATGTGTTATGGTAGGCCAAAATTATAAAATAAAAATATTAACAAAAATCAACGGATGAGTCCATTTACAATATCAATTATTTCCCCTCCAATAATCAAATCAATACTTAAAGTTTCAATATGTTTTAGTTTAAAAGGATTTGCTATAATCATAGCTTTAGTTTTAAGTTTTAGGTTTCTAATTTTTTAAAATTCCATTTATTTTATCAATTGCATCATCTACCTAGAATAGTATCATCTGCATATATCTTTCTCACCAGAGGTGGTGTTAATTTTAACCTTTTGTTTTCGGTTCGAAAGGTAGCTATTAATCTATTTTAACACTGTTAAATCGAAACCATAGTATTTTAATGCTTCTTCTAACATATTTCTATTAATTAACACCAATAATATACTTTCCTTCATCAATCGAATTGCTCCAGTTTGTTAATGTAAGTTGTAAGGCAGTCTCACATGAGTGCCCATCCGATTGATAACCGTTGAAAATGCTATTATTATTCACATTCTCTACAATTTGATTATATGCTGCATACTCTAAAACTTTTTCAATAGTTAGAAGTGTTTTTATTGGTCTAGAATCTGTAGCTTAAATAGATTTTTTTATCTTTGGGATTGGTGTTACAATTGATGTTTGAAGTTTTTGAGGAAAATGCCTTTTTAAAGTGACGTATTGACTAGAATAAGTAAATAGAACCCACAAGTATCAAATACATTTTTAAGTATTTTACTATTCACTAGATCATGTATATTTCCATTGTTACTAAGATTAGAGACAAACTTTTTTAAATCTTTAATAGATACTTCCTGTAAGGTACTAAGTTTTGAATGTATTTCATATTCGGGTTTTACCCATGTGTGTTAGCTCGTAATTGAGTCTAGAATTTCTATGACACTCGAGATAAAAAACTCATTAAAGTATTCATCTATATTTTCCTCATTATTAGCAATAACATTGCTATTATTAATATTAACTACTATTGATGCATTCTTAAAAGTCCTATCTTCATTTGTAATTAATTTTTTTTTAAGTGTTTCCACATTTGTTTAGAATGATTCATGTGGGCGTCAATCGCATTTTCGTAGTGTAATTGCTTTTTACTTTTTTAAATACTTGTAACGCTGCCATTTAAATTCATTCCACAGATTTTTTTCTTTCATTAAGGCGCATTTATTGCTTGCCTTATGCAGACATTTTATTTAGCTTATATCCTTATCATGTTGTTCTTGCAAGTGTTTCCCCAGACCGGTGATGCATATGTCATTCTTGGCTAATGATTGAGTTTATTAATCTTTTTTTTGTCTGTTTAACTGTGTCTGCTTTTACTTGATGAAAATCCGCTATATTATTTAGATAAATAAAACAACGTTTTATGATATTATGGTTTTAATTTAGCTTTACTCATAGTTTGCTTCTCCGGCCTAAAAGTCCTGCAAGTTGAGAGTCTTTGTTTACTCTGTCGTTTACGTGCTCGGTGAATGTTAGTCCTTTATATTTCTTATTCTGTCCTTTCTTCTGATGTCTTTAACTCCACTTATACCTGTTGCCTATATTTTACTTTTTACTTTTTTAATATAAATTTGAATATTGTTTTATTATTTAGGGAATAATTAGTTTGGTTACTTTTCTATTTTTTCGTTTATTTCTGATTCGTTCGTCTCGTCTCGTCTTTTTGTGCGTTTGTAGTCTGGTATTATATTAAATATTGTTGAACTTAGTACAAATATTTTCGATTGTGCGTTTTGTGTTTGTACGTCATTTCTTACCTACTAAAAATATAGTAACTTGCAGAATTGTATACAGGTCTGGCAAAATATTTATGGAATATAGAGAATCTGTAATGAGAGGAAGAAGAATGTTTGTATGCAACGATTCAATGGATCAAATAAGACGAAACATTGAGTCCACTCATATTTTATGTGTGGATAAGAGCGATGTGCTCGCAGCTAGCTTCACTTTAAATTATATTTACTTAGTAATTTATAAACTTCAGAAGAGGGTATTTGTAGATGATTCTAAATAGCTACATTTTTACGTCTTTATGGTTAGTTTTAAAATAAGAAAATATTTATTAAGGCTAAATATTTTCTAATTTTTAGATTTATTGGATATGCTTACATTTTCAGCCATGGCTTTGAAAATAAAATAACTAGGTATTCTTAAAAAGAAAAATAATTCTGGATAAATAAAATAAGAAACAATCGAAAAATTCTCAAAAATAAAAGTAGATATAAAATAATAATATAAAAAAGGCGTATACCAAAATATTTTGTTCTTATTCCTCGCATATCATTTATTGGGCTTCTTGTCTGTTGTATGAAGTACCCTATGTCCCGCAAAGTTTTGGCCAAATCTGTATATACAGGGCGCGCATAACAACATATACTTGCATTTCTAGAATTTCGATTAGCCCTCTATTTTTTGATTACAAATACTATTTTCATTACTTATCGACTTAATGCAGTAATAATCTACTTTTGTGGCTACAGTATAATCCAATGAACTATCAGCTTGTAATATACTAAGAATTGCAACTTCTAATCTAATTGAAAAACATTTTTTTTTGCTGAAAAGTGGAAAAAAATATTTATATTTTAAAGTCAATGACAGTGTTCAAATTTAAAAAGACGTTAAAAACCTATTTCCAACACAAGTTGTGAATTTTGACATCATGTTCTCATGTAACAGAACATACTTACTCTTTTTTGGAGTTGATTTTTCTTTACCACTTTTTAATTCATATTTACAATTTAATTTATTCTTGAAAATAATACTCAAATCTATAAAGGTTACAAAAAAAAACAATTTTTGGGATAGATAATCAAATCATGATTTACAACGAACAATTCTTAATTATTATTACAGGTTAAAATCTTGGCAAGAAAATCCAATTAGTCCTCTTAATGACTGGTACAGTTATACAGACAATTGGATAGGAATTCTACCATCAGCTATAACATTTTTGTGTGGAAACGCTTCTGAACAACCAGATGATTTTGTACCTTATATGGAATACAAGGTATCTTTAGATGTTTATCAATGGATTGGGGCCGGTAGAGACTCTGATACTCTTTTGAGTTCTTTGTGCAATTTTTGGCTTGAACACAAGTCTGAGACGAAAGATTTATCTCCAAACAAGGATGATTTAGACATAGATATAACAGATAGGTCTAGTAGTCCACCGCCACCTAGATTTCCTACCACTTGGGCAGTGCGAAAAGCTACACCTGATGAAATTAGAGATTTTAGAGAACAGGAGAGGAGAAGGTAAGAAATATTTTATTTACATATAAGCTCAGTCCATGGGTACCTTTTATCATATTATGATATTAGACAATTAATACTGAACTAATTCCTACGCTCTTCTGCCTTGTCACCCACAGCTAAATCTGTCTGATTTTGTCCTGTATCAGCCAAAATCAGTGCGATATTACTGTTCCTCATGATCATATCATCAAACAACGGAATCCCACCCTATATTTTTTTAGTAAAAATTTTTCTCATTACATCTAGTTATTAAAAGTATTCTTATATGAGTTATATCTAGTCCTTACTTTTAATAGTTCGTTTCTAAGTAACTTTTAATACCTTATATAAAAGGCTTTTATTGATAAATGTATGCGCACAATAATACATTTTTTCTGAAACTACAATTTACACAAGCATGTTATTTAAATTTTAATTTATTTTATAATCATATTTTATTTATAATGCTAATAAAATGTACATTAATTTCGTTGAGTAACGTAGGTTAATCATAATAGTTTTGATATATTTGACACTGATAATAAGCATGTGGGTATAATATAATTTGTAAACATAAATTTATCATTGATGTGGAGTAATCTGTACCAAATAAAAAAAATATTGTTTAATGAATAGAAAAAAAGACAATCGCTTTTTATTTATTATGTTTAAGTGTGTACAATTTTGCTTAGGTATGACAATCCGCATAAGGCTTTCACCTACCGATGCAATGGCTATGAGTCAGTTGTGGGTCCGATCAAAGGTATATACAATCCAGCAGTTGGTAACAGCAAAGCACGGGGCCACACGATGCTTTCCGCTGATCGACCTAACTTTGTTACTATTCTCTCTTTGGTTCGTGACGCAGCAGCTAGATTACCCAACGGAGAAGGCACCAGGTCTGAAATTTGTGAACTTTTGAAGTCTTCTCAATACATATCAAGTACGGCTCCCGACAATGTATTGCAATCTGTGGTTTCGGGAGCTTTGGACAGGATGCATACTCAGTGGGATCCTTGTGTCAAGTATGATCCTAAAAAGAAGATATGGATATATTTGCATAGGAATAGGAGCGAAGAGGATTTCGAGAGAATTCATCAGCAGTATCAAGGTGGGAAAATAAAAAATATGATTCGTATTATATATTTTTTTTGAATATTGAAATTTATAGGAATAAACAAATCAAAGAAACCAACACATAAGAAAACTCCATCCAAACCGAAGCAAAAGCAATCCCCGGAAAAACCACCGAAAACTATCAAAACAGAGCCGACACCTAGCGCACCGCCTACGCCCCTTCAACCACCACCCGTACAAGAAAATCCCACTAAAATAGTTCGCAGAACCAGCGTAACCCAACCCATACCTCCATCCAAACCAGCAGTCCAAATTCATAGTCAAGTACAAACGCCTATTCAAAAGTCTATTCAAACACCACCACCTTTACCTAGCCTAATAACTGTATCAGCTTCTCAAAAAGGCACAAGTTTGCTGCTAAGCAACAACTTGCCTAAGCAACAAGTTCAGGAAGCCATATTACCGTCAAAGCCTGTGATATCTGACGAGCCACCCCCTCTCGCTGCAGCGTCCAACGTCAATTTGAAGCAACCCAAAGATGAAAAAGAAGTTAAGAGTTTTCAGGCGTTTCTTCAAAATCGGGTGGCAAGTCCTACTTTGAAAACTGGTAAGATAATTACATTATTATTACATTTTACACTGCAAATATTATGTTGTCCCAAGTTTTATACCACTCATAGGTAAAAATATTGAGATATTTCAATAGATAATAAACATTGAATACTATCGGAATACAGTCTTTAAAAAATTAATGAATAAGTTCAGATGCAACTGATGAATCTTATAAAAAATTCAATTACTTCAAAATAACTTGATTTTAAAGAGGATTAGTAGAGGCACTTATTGTATCTGCCGGTTTGTACCATACGATACTTGAATATGTTCAAGCAGTAGATTAGAGTTCCATCATACATCTCTCTTTCTCTCTCTCTGTCTATACAGTCTCCGATGCTTATCCAAGAGTCTTTTAAATTTACAAAATCTATAATTACCTGTTTTTGAGCCGTAGAAAGATAGGCGTTGAGAAAAATTTTGAAAATGAAGTCAAAATATTGTTATCTGGAAAAATTTATTCATTGGCTTATTTTTGAAGGTTTTTTGGGATAGTTTTATCATTGTTTGTACATTACTCCATATAATGATTCTTATTCATGTGAATTAGGTAGAGTAAATGTAAAATTCAAATAGACCAACTTCTGGTTTCCTTTAAAACGGCTTTAAAAGTTGAATTTTCAAATAGAACACTCGATATTTTTTTAACTATAAATATTTTATGGATGATATTACATCCAATCAAAATAGGAGGTTTCGACTTGGACCAAAAGTTTGATAGCATCTAAAGTATATTAATAACCATAATGTACTTTATTGGACTGATTTGATTAGTTTAATTCAAGTCGCAGCTTTCTGAATTAAAAAAAAGGAAACAAATATTTTTTCCAACCAAAGTGACATTGGATTGCATGTAATTTGACCATCTAAATATGTAAAAACTTAATGAGTGAAAATTACATTTTTAAATCATCAACCAAAATATCAAAAAATGACTAAAAAAAATACCAAAGTAGTTTTAATTTTAGAATAAAAAATAATTTTGATATTTTAAAAAGAATTCAACAACTTCATTTTTCGATAATGATTCAAGATATTTATCTCAGGCAATTAGCGTTGTAATTATTAATAATTATCTATGCATTTCCGCTAGTATGTGAAATAATTATTTTAATTAACGTGAAAGTTATTTATAAAGAATATTTTTGTAGGTAGTATGATTATAATTGTTATAAAACCGATGAGAAAGTCTTTTATTAATTCTTTGTTTTATAAAAATTTAACCCGTAACTATATAATTTTCAATAAACTTAATAAATGTTTCCAGAATTTGGCAATAATTTAATTTTGTAAGAGAAACCTAATTTTCACAAAAATTACATTATTTAATACAGTATTATTCAATAAAGCAGTATAAAGCTTTACTGACAAATATTTCAGATATTAATTCAAGTTAAAAAACTTATATTGATACCTGTAAAATCTGTACCAACATGCAATACAGAATTATATTTTTAAAATAGAATAGACTCTATCTTACAAACCTCCTTTATAA
This sequence comes from Neocrepidodera transversa, assembly GCA_963243735.1. Classification (NCBI taxonomy): domain Eukaryota; kingdom Metazoa; phylum Arthropoda; class Insecta; order Coleoptera; family Chrysomelidae; genus Neocrepidodera; species Neocrepidodera transversa. The sequence goes on from OY725346.1 coordinate 16,162,653, forward strand.
AAGTTCGATATTATCTAAGTGGATGTTTATTTTGTTTTAACCTAACAATAAACAGTATATAAATCATATTTATCAAATAAGAAATAATGTAGATCTAAAATAAATACAAATTTCATATCGCAGATTTTAATACAAATCAATGTTTCAATTCAATAACTGCTCCAAAAAAATTTAATAGATTACCTATAATGAAATAAAAAAAAATGTTATTCATCATTATCAAAGTTATATTGATAGTCCACTATAGAATTTAGTAAATCATTTTTGTATTCAATAATTTTACCAATATTTAGAACTGTAAAGCTTTACTTACATAAAATTCGTAAATCAAGTTATATATTAAAGAATTATACGTATTTAAATGCATTTATATGCACATATAGGTGGTTCCATCTAGATTAATTTCTTTTATGAACAGTCAATACAAAAATATTGTAATTTGATAAAAAATGTAATATTCAATGGTCCACATGTTAATGAACAGCAAATAAAGTTTAAAAATAGTCATTTTTAAATTATTTAATTATTTATTCTTTTTAGGTAAAAGTCTCGTTAAAATCTTATCTCCGTCCCAAGGCAAATCTTTAATAATACCCACAACAAATGCGCAACTAATCAAACAAATCCAAGAACAACGTAACACTTCTAATAAGCAAATGGGCCAAGTAGTAACGCAACAGCTACTCCAAACTCTAGCTGCCCAACAGAAACAGATTTTAGTTCAAAAACAGACTTCAGCGGAAGCGGGAGAGCCATCTCAACAACATGAAAAGATCAAAGTTTCTAATAACATGCAACAGCAGATCTTGCAACTTCAGAATATCAAAAACGTGACGTTATTAAGAGCGTCGCCTACCGGAAACGTTGGTTTAACTCCTCTAACTTCCGTTTCCGGAGATTCATCAGTAGAACAATCTAATTTAGTAACGGTAGCAGTCTCGAAGTCCGATCAATTAGTAGGACAACCCGGAGTACAAATTAAAACTCAAGGAAATTTGACTCACGCGCAACAACAACAGATTTTGCAAACTATTAAGCAGAAGATCTTACCAAATGCTAGCCTGTTGGCTAATCCGCAGCAGATTATTTTAAAGCAGAAAGGTGGAGTTATAAATGTTCAAAAGTCAGGTCCTGGTGGTACTCAAGTCGTCACACAACAAAAAGTCAATACTGGTGAGTAAACAACATAACTTAAATTGTAAGTAAAGTAATTTGTTCTGAACCACTTGCGTTTTTTTTAACTTTTTATTGGTTTGCCTTAGAAGTTTCAAAATCAGTTACGTCTTCTCAAGGACCTGTGGTAGCTAAAGTCTTGACTAATGCTGCGGGACAAGTTATTTCAGTAGAAAGTTTGCTGCCTCAACAAAAACAAACAAGTGTTTTAACACAAGGTAAGCAAAATATACTTATATTATGGTGTATATCTAATTCATCCATTTTTTCTTTCACAGGTGCAACTCTTCGAGTAGCTGGCTCAAAAGCTGGACAACAAAGTCTTATTCACCTAACAGGCACTTCAAAATCCAACACCATCACGCAGTTAACCGTCGGATCTCAAAACAATATTCTCACTCTAACAACACAACCAAAATTAGTGGTAGCGTCCCAATCTACCACAGTCACCTCTTCAGTAATGACCAAATCTAGATCCTTTAATAAAACTCAAACTCTAACGAAAATTAATTCCAAAGGAAATCAACAGTTACTGAACGCGAAATTGGTACAAGGACTGGATCAAAAAACGATGCATCAGAAATTAGTAGTTAGCCAACAAAATCAAATAAGAGTACCCCCCGGTAAAAATTCTCCTCACTCCAAAAGTCTAACATTAAACGTAACTGGGAATGCTAATACTATTCGAATGGTCAACGCAGCTAATTTAAATCTAAGTCACTTGGGTGGTAAACCTATTTTGTTAGCCAGCAGTAAAGGAGGCACTATTCAAAATATACAAGGACAGAATGTGATTTTGCAAACGCAAGGTGGAAGTTCAACGCCTTCGTTGGTCTTACAGAATGCCGTGAAGAACTCTGCAAATAATATTGGCCAGCAGTCTGGATCAAATAATATTAATATTATTAATCAGTCCAATCTAGTTTTTAGGTAAGTTTCAAATTAATTAATATACAAAAAATAAGTTTTTGTTTTGTTTTATTTAGCCCCCAAGTGAAAGTTCAGTCACCGCAACAAGTTATGTTTACTTCAACGAAAGGCGGCCAGATAACTGGTCAATCAATATCTCAGGGACAAATCATGATAGGAGGACATCCCGTACGATTGCACACCAGCAACGCAACCAGCAATCAGAGGGTGGTGTTGGCGTCTCAGGGACAAGGTGGACAGATCGTCGCGCAGCAAATTCTCCTACCCGCCGGGTTTCAAGGCACTGCCATTAATATTAAGGCGTTACAAGGTGTTAAGGTGATACCCATCGCTCAAGCCACTGGTCAAAAGGGTAAGTTGTAATAATAATAATACATCTTTATTAAACACATGCATTACAGGCTTAACATACTTAACATAATATTCACATACTAATAACACAAAAAAATAATTCAAAATCAGTAGTTATAAAAACAGATTATGGATTGGCAAAAAAATATTATATATCTACAAATATGCAATGGATGCATTCCAATTAAAAAAATGGAAATTTTTGAAATTTAAGTGAAACATCTTTCTCATTGTAAGAATATTTTGTCTGACGTAAATACTATAAACTAAAAATAATCTTAAAGGTTTGTTTTGATTGTATGTGTATAATTTAAAAAATCACTTTATTCCATAGTATGTTTATCTCAATTTTGGGGTGGTTTCTAGAGAAAAATGATAATAAACATTACAAAAATCACCAAAGAAAATATAAATTTTATGTTTATCCTCTTTTGTTTTTTATGTATAATTACTTCTAAACTATGTTTTTTTTCAAATATCTTCTTACTTCATTGTTTCTTAATTTATACATGCTTTCCAGAAATTTAATATTGTTATAATTTAATCTTCCTTCATTTTCTTTACTAATATTACTTGATTTCTTCAACGATTACCATTCTTAATTATACTTGTCTTCATTGACTTGAAATTTTGTTTTATAAACATTTTCATACAAAAAATTTGTGAAAATTTCACACCTAACATTTTCGACCAATTAAATTTCAATTAATTAATTTAAAATTATCAAAAAAATGACTATTTTATCTTCCCTTAGATTAAAAAAAAATAACACCTATTTCTATATCTATTAATACTTCCTCTATTACTGCTTTTTACTTAAAATTTTTGATTTACCTTTACGTTAAAATTTTTATAAATGATTTTCCTCAAAATTTTGTTAAATTTTATAATTTAATCAATATTGTTTTGAGAAATCAACATTTACTCGAACAGATCTTTATTATCCATTGCAATAAGAAAATTACCAAATTCTCCATAAAAATACCTTGAATAAAGAATTATTACAAAATTCGAAACAGATTTTAATTCTTTTTAATCCTAGATGTATTAATTGGACATTAATATTTAACATTTTTACAATAAATCATATACTATTAGAAATAAGTACAAAACTATTTACATATTTTCTTTTCAGGTTTACAAAGTCGCCAAGTTTTGGCTCATGTTATGAGTCCAAGTAACATGAAGGCTACCTCTCAGACAGCATCTTCCATCTCCGAAAAAATAACTGAAGTCACCCTTCCGTCTCAGGAGGGCGAGTGATGCTAGCATATTAATTTATACTTGTATATAGTGTTGATAAATAAATTATTGTAGATTTAGTTTAGTAAAAATGAGTAATTGATAGCAGTTGTACATTATTTGATAGTGTTTCGTTTGAAGAAATGTATATAGAAAAATTAATATGAAGTGTAAATATCAATTTTAAGTCTTTTTTATTACATTATTTATATGTATTGAATAACAAAGTGAACTTTTTATAAAAAAAAATTGAGAATTGTGGTAGTTTTGTGTGATATTCCCTTAACTGTTTTTAAATTTCTACAATTTTTCCAGCACAAGTATAGAAAATACGAATCCAGTTATCAAGTAGTAAAAAATCTGATGTGGCCAGCACATGACCTCTCGTCATTTTTGAATCAAAAAGTTACAGGTTAGCACAAGAAAGTATGAAAAAAATTACTTTTTTTGTAAGTCTGGCAACAATGGCAAGTTTTGAAAATTTTAATGATACGAAAATAAACTATAGTATATACAAAATAAATGTGTAAAACTTTATTGGTTCTGTATAGTAATGACGTCATCACCCATAGCAACTGCCATTTCCGGTTGTCCGATTGGCACCAAAATCTAATCAGATCTAATCTAGGGTATCAGAATCCTGTATGCAAAATTTTAAATTTTTTCATTCAGTAGTTTTTGAGTTATCGTTATTACAACATCCATCCAAACACACACACACACACACACACACACACAGACATCATCGGGAAAATATCAAAATCGTATTCTAGGGACCCCAAAACGTGTTTATCCATTGAAAACTCACTACCCAATTTTTAGCATGATTCCTATACCTCTCTTCTATGAAGTGCGAGAGGTAAAAACGAAAATTTGAGGTTACGAAAAAAAAAACAAAAATTTTAATAATAGGTTTATATAAAATTTTTAACAAATAACAAGTACATATTTCCATGTAAAATACAACACAATATTATATACAAGAATTTTGCACTTTTACAAACGGGCCGAAAGCTAATAACATGTTAACCAATAAAATAGTTAAAATTCAATTTTTGTCGTCATCATTTGTTTGTTAATACATAAAAATTGGTTATGTTCCTATATTATTGCTTTCAACCCTTGAATTAAGTCAATACTTAAAATGGTGACATCAATTTGATCCGAAAGAAAAAAAATAATCTCTTAAAATTAAAATGTATTAAGCCACTTTTCAAGTATCAAGTGTCTAAATGGCAATAGTTTAAATATCACAGCTCATACATATATTTTTTTAATTTTATTACTTAATATAGTTTATTCTACTACTTGCCCTACTAAAATTCTCTAATAAAAGTTTTTGGTTTGTTTTATTGGATTGAAACTATAATAAAATAAATATTTATATTTTGAGCTCAATAAAGTATATTAGTATCAGTATATTATAGAAGTGTACAGAAAAATACCAAAATCCTAATATAAGGAGATTGTTTTTAACAATTTAATATTATAATTCCTTTGACTATAATTTTGGGATATAGTAAATTTAATTGTTTTAAAACAAATTCGGTAGTTAAATGACAAGAGGAGCTAAATGGCCTTCAGCCACCTTTTCCTTGACCATCCATTTCTGCGTTCTTTATCTTCCAATCTCTTTAGTGCCCTAGCTACTAGCTTTTTTTATTTTTGTATTTGAGATTCTTCTCACTTATGCTTTATTTAATCTTGCATCTATTTATTTACCTTCACATTATTCAGGTTGCTTTCAACGATGTTTCTGTTTATAAGAGACAAAATAAAACACTATCTCGATTAGAAAATATATCGGAAAAAGAATGTGCCAACGGAGTCGTAATAATCCTACCAACAAAGGAAGATGTTAAGAGTTTGAAAACTAGACTATTTATTACTTTTCTTTGCGTATACAAAATGCATATGTTATACATGAAAGAATTAAGATAGGAGGAAAAGAGCAAGCAGGATTTAGAAAATTATTGATTAATTAACAAATAGGGAAATAACTGATTTACTTCGCAAAAGCTATTGGCAGTATAAAATATGAAGAAATTATTCAATTTACAACCAATGTTTGAAAGCAGGAACTCCTGATCTAGAATAATGGACACGCTTCGTGATAGTTTTTGATTCAATCTTTTTTCATATACGTAATTTCAGTTGAAGCACTGATTTATGAAGTGTGGCTGTCAAAATGTAATATTTGATAAAGGTTAAAATTATCAGTTTTTGTAATTGTGAATTCGATAGTGATGTATTATTAATGCTCTCTTATATGCAAGATATCCGTGCATCTTGTCTTTTAATCTAAAGTAAAGAATCTCTTAAATTATCGATTTTGAAATGCCTAAATTTTTATTTGAATAAAGGGAGATATTAAAAATAATAATTTTGCATGGAGCTTCTGGATAAGGTTTTAAGGATTTAAGAAATTTAGAAGAATTGTCTAAAAAATCTTAACTATGTAGCTGCCGTTATAAATACGCATTCCAGTAGGTCTCATTGTATATTTGCATCAAAAAATATTCAAATTATTTTTCTCCCAAGCTCTACTTTGTGGGGAGAGATCTAAACTTTAAAGTCCACTTTAAATTTTCGATCTCATCACAAAGTAGTGTTTGGGAGATTTTTTTTTATTAAGTTTAAAACTTTTTGTAATTGTGAATTCGATAGCGACATATTATTAATGCTTTCTTATATGTAAGAGATCCTAGTACTATTATTTAAATTGTCCTATTTATAGTGGTAATTCCGATTTTGAAATACCTACAAATGTATTTAAGAATAAAGGGTGGTATTATAAATGGTACTATGTATAAAGTTTATGACGATATTTTAAGTTTTATAAAGTTAAGTGAGCAACTAAAAAAATTTAATTCATAAAAAATTTTGATCCTGAGATTAGTCAAACTAAAATTATAAATTTTTTTAAACAAAAAGTATATTTTTTTAGTACAACAAACTTCGTTATTAACCTTGGGAGCTTCTGGATCGGGAAAAATTTTACTATTAATGGAGAGTTATAGATTACATATTTAAATCTAGATGAGTCTACGTCTATGAATATCATTTTTCGAAATTTGCAATAAACTAATTATACAATCTGCTAGTGAATCCAGTTCGAAGAAAATCGCAAAACAAACTCGAGTTAGAAAAAACTAAAGATATTAGATTATATATTTGAAATTAATTCGTATATTGAGGTTGAATCAAAATTAAAACCTTTACCAAATGCAGCATTATATGTAGAGTGTTTGAATCTGAACTGAAAATACTTAGATAATAAAAAATTTATATTGTAAAGGCCACACTTCCTAAACAAGTGGTTCAACTACACCGATAAATCCAAGGACGATTAAAAGGTTATACCACTGTAGAGCTCGAAAAAATAAGCAAGTTCGATTTTTTTTTGGCGCAATAAGAAAATTAATCAAAATTCTGTAAAATGGCATTTAATACCAATTGTGAAATTGACAAAATAGTTTTTTCATATAATTCTGTGCTTTTTTTCGAAGGGGTCCACGACCGGAAACCTAACTCCCGAAATTTTTAATCTGGAACAAAATTCGTAGTTTTTTCGATTCTATAGAATAGCAATATTGAATTTTCGGAAAATTGTGCACATTTGAAAAAAGTTAAAAAATTCATGACAGAAATTAACACAAAATTGTTTATATAAAAAAAACTATGCAATATTAAAAAATCGTACGTCGCTGGAGAAAGCAATTTTATATACATGGTAAAAATTTCAAATCGATCGGTGACGATTTGTTCGAGTTTTCCTGCCAGCTCAAAAAAGTGGTTTCGAGAAACGCATTTAAAGTTTTAGGTACTCTAAAATTGTATTATATTCTTTCTGCGAAAATTGGACATTTAGACATTCTTGCCGCCTTCCATCTTTTGTAGTTTTTCCTGATTCAGAAAAGATCAAACATTTTTGTGAATTTATAGTTGGTTTATTTGGTCATCTAACTTTCTAACTTAACATCTTCATCTACTCTATACATATTATGAATTCTAATATCACTCTTTATTCTTAAATAAACAGGTATTTCAAAATCGAAATTACCACTTTCCATAAGACATTTTATATAAGATATGTTGCTCGGATCTCTTACATATAAATAAACGTTAATAATACGTAGCTATCGCATTTATAATTACAAAAAAGTTTAAACTTAATAAAATAAATAAATAAATAAGTCCCTCGACCACACCGAGAAATTCAAGGACAATTAAGCTTGATAATACTTTAGATGTGTCTATGGATATCATTTTTTGAAATTTACAATAAAACAATATACAATCTGTTAGTGCATCCAGCTTAAAGAGAAAAAATTGCAAGACAAACTTTGTGCTCTTTACATTTGTCAAAAAATTACTATCTGATCATTTCTTTTGGAATCTACACCCCTTAAACTATCCCTCTACCGACTTTCTTTGAAACCAGAGTATTGAAAAATTTTGGTGATTTTTGAAGGCACTTTTCCCATTTTTTAAACGATATTTTTTTGTCTTCGATTTGAATGAAAATTGGTGTATAGATAAAGAAAAGTAATTGGAATTTAGGGGTGCCATCTGTCTTTCGTTCAAAAGTTATAAACGGTTTAATTTGGTAAATATGTAAAAAAATTAATTATCTTTGAAACTAACAGAGCTAGAGAAGGCCTGATCTTTTTTTTTGAATCTACCCCGCTTAAACTACCCCTCTACCGATTTTGTAAGTATCGCATTCATAATTACAAAAAAGTTTCCTTAATTATAATCGTTACCAAATCTTACATTTTAAAAATCACACTTCCTAAACAAGTGACTCGACCACACCGAGAAATCCAAGGATAATTAAGCTTGATAATAATTCAGATGTGTCTGTAGACATCATTTTTTGAAATTTACAATAAAGCAATATAGCTCCAAGAGAAAAAACCGGAAGACAAACTCGAGTTAGGAAAAAATAAAGACAACTGGCATATTTGATGGTTCATACCAATTTTAGCAGTATTATCTAGAAAATCTTATGGAGCTGCTGTTATAAATACGCATTCCAGTAATCTCATTGTATATTTACTGGTAGGAAGATCGAAAATTTTAAGTCTGCTATAAGGTATAAAACAATATTTGCGACCAAAAACTTGTTTTAAAAAATTGGACAGCTCCTTTCATCATTTAACTATTAAAATATTTCGTAGGGACTTGTTCATTTAATGTCTGTGTGTCACATGATTTTAAGTACATAGCGCATATTAATACATTATTCTTGTGACATTCAGAATTATTTGAATTTGCGAAATTTTGGACAAGATACAATTCTAACAAAAGAAAACATGACATTCCACTCTTACCTAGTGTCTGTTCAAATATGTAAAATATATTGGTTATTTTGATAGAATTTTTTTTACAAATTTTAAATAAAATCTGCATAAATATTGATATAATTATACTAAACCTCACTTCAATAATAATTACTAATAAAATATGACACTAAAATATATTAGGAATATTTCTTAATTGGCAAATAAAGTTTCTTTCATTACTTTTATATATTTGTGATGGTTTTAATTGAATTTTTTACTTACCTATAAAATTAAGTCAAATTTAAGTAATTATTAATAGCTACCCAGATGTACTTCTTAAAAATCTTTAAATTCTGTTAAGCAAAATATTTTTATATAAAAAACCCATAAATATCCATCACATCCCAAAAAACAAACCCTAAAAATAAAATATTAATAATAATAATCGCTACTATTGATTTACACTAAATTTACAATTTTATATCATTTCTCTCTTATTATTATTTATAAGTCTTTGTCAGTAATATAAACTTTATTTGCTGAAAATGAACGAGTTATTATTAAAGGTCGTTCTGGTTTAACAATTGTTCTTCCTCACTCTCATGCCAGCCCATTCGATGGGTTATGACAAGTCCAATGACAGCAATTAAAGCTCCAAGTCCCAAAAGTCCATATCCAGTATACTGGCCGACGGAAGGTAAAACTAACACCATTTTTACTGTACTGGCTAAATCTGGTGTTAGTTTGGCAGTCTGACTAAACCAAAATGCTGGCATCAATGTCGAGTTAATTTTTGATAATAATCTAAAACAAATATTAGATGTCAAATTATGTCGTGATTAAGATTTGAATACAGATTGAATATACTTTCAATGTATTTAAATACATAAGCTTCATTTGTATTTACTGTGTATTTAAAATACATTTTTGTCTAACATTTTACATATTGTAGTTAAAGTTTAAATACATTATTTCTCGGAAATTTTGACTAGTTCACTTGCTTTTCTCTTTTATAATAATTTATATATATAATACCTGGAAACAAAAATTCCCCTTCGGATTATCTCTTTATGCAGATATAAAGTTTCTACTTGGCGGAACGGCAGTTATTTATTCTACAAATTGTTTAATATCCTGTTAGCTGGGTCTCTAATCTCTATGATCTATTATTTCATGGAAATCCTAGTTGTATTTAAATACTTTTTCAATACAATGAAGAAGTTTTTGTATTTGAATTTTAATACATTGTCAATTGAAGTATTTAAAATACAGGGTAAATACATTTTTGAAAAAGTATTGTATTTAAATAAATTTTTTAAAATATTTTTAACAACACTGCTGTGCACTCTTTGATATGATTATTTTGTTCCCCGGGGAAGTAATTGAATGCGCTCTATTACAATGCTTTCGTAATATATTATCAATCCGGATGAGATAAATCTTGAGTAAAAAGTTATTGTTATACCCTTTCATTTTTATTGGTAATATGCATCAAATACATTTAAATAAAAAAAGGGCAACGGAATAAAAAAATTAAAAAAATAAAATTCATCCGGATTTTTTAAACTATTAACAATAATTTATTAGTATGAGAACTAAAATAATTAGTTTTTCAAATTCAGATATATAGAGATGGTTTAAAGAACAAATTAAGAATTATTATTGGATATTCTGAGACAAATAAGAACGAACTTAAGTTCTATTAGAACTAACATAACTAAAAGCACTTACGTGATGTGTTCTAAATGGTATAATTGAAGGTTAATCTGAACTTGCGCCCGAACTTCTAGAGGTAAACCTGTTTCTGGTTCCAAGGCTATGATCGTTTCGTGGTTTTTTTGGTCAGGTTTCATTCCTTCTATTGATGCCCGATAATAAGGATCTGCTAGATAGAAATGAGGAAATGATACAAAGGCTGGAGCTCCGTACCTAAAACATAAAAGTACAGTTAAAATCGTAATGAAATTAAAATTGTTCTTTTAAGTTGACATACTTGCAGAGTGATACATCACGTATACCAGTATATTGTTGGCCAATGAAACCGGAACGCAAATAACATCGCATTTCAGGATAGTTTGTACCGTTGTCGAACGTTTTGTCGCTTCCTCGATAAATGTTACCACTAATTCCATGTACCGTTTCTGTGCCATTGCGTTTTAATTCTAATGTACTAAAACAAAAAACTAAACTTGAGGTACTGGTAAAAAAGCGCTGAAAAAAAGACGTTCCAAAACAAGTTTTCACTTTTTTTTTATTACAAAAAAATTAAACTAATAATTCAAGAATAGAGATTAGTATATAATGCCCACCCTGATACCGGATCCTGCTATGGTGGAAGAAAGCTTTCATAGGAGAATTCGGGTGCAAAAACTGAGGCTCCAGACGGAGTACTGGAAGACCATGGACAGGAAACTGGACCCTAAGGGGCAAAACTGATCTTGTTCTTAAAGATAAACAGAGGTGGCTTACTTCTCAACAATTCTATTTAGAGAGATAGGGAAGGAACCCCATGGACCAAGTATCACAGGAAATCGTATCGATACCGTGGAAACAGACAGGCGAAGTTCCCATGTACCTCACGGAACCTGCATCCTCTTCAAACCCGGACTCGAAGACGGAAAGCAAGCTTCTGGAAAGCGCCCCAAGATAATTCAAACAAATATACAACACTGTAAGGCGGCGACGTTATATAACTACAACGTTATCTAACGAAACAGAACATTGATCTGGCTTTAATTACGGAACCATATCTACCTATTGTAATGGTTTACTACAGACAGAATCTCTAAATTTGGGGGTGGGTTCTATGAAAAAAATAATAAATTTATAAATAAAGAATTCACAATATACATATTTAAATTTTCCTGTAGTGTACTTTCTTTCAACTTAAACTGCCTAATTTTCTTCTTTTTTTTCTTTTTATATGAATTTCTTAGTTATTAACTCACCATATTGTAACAACTCCCTAATAACTTGACTTCTATAAATATTTTTCTAATAAATTTGCTTGCCTCATTGATCTATATTTTATTTTTTATACATATAATAATTATCCATATTAACTATTTAAATTGCATTCCATTTCTAAATATAAATTACAAAATATATCTTGACATTTCAAAATCTGATTGTCTCATTTATTTATTATCTTTTTCATCTGTTTTTTTCTCAAAAAAAAAACTTTCTTACTTGATTATTAAAAAAAAATACTTTTAAGATTGAAGTCCCAATATCCTTGACAAACTTATAACGCAAGATGTCGCCATTCCATTGCGCCATGAAAATTAAATTGTTTGCAACCAACATCACATCATCGTTCATTCTTGAATGTCAAATTCTGTCTATCGAATCAGTTGAAAATGCGACGTTGTCGATTGTTGTTGCGAAATAATTGGTATTTATCAAGTCTGCAGAAGTTTTTGGGGACATAATCAGATAATATGCTTCAAAAACCAAGTTGTTTTACCGGGAAAGAATTCTTCAGGAATTGGTGAGGAGAATTCAAAGATGACTTAAATACTATGATCCTCCATTAGCAAATAAAGAAGATAACAAGAAAAAAAATCGGCTGTGTCACCCCAGAAATTTCCCGGCTCGACCGTAGAGAATATGTTATTTATTATTATTATTATTTTAATTACAAAAGACTAATTGTCAGTAGATAGAACGTTCATTAACTTTAAAGGATCTGTAACTAACGACAATGACGATTAGATTGTGACAATAGGGAACTTGCATGATTTTTTTTTATTTTTATTGATGCAGTTTAGTATCTGCAAGTAGCGAAAAAACAGGTTAAAACTCATTTAGTTCAGTATGGCGGGAAAAAGTATAGATTTAAACGGAAGTGACGTCAATTTATGCTAAAATCTGTCACCATCTAGCGGTAATTCATTGCAATAACGATTGTTGTCAAAAATTTCATTTTATTTATGAAATGTCAAAGAATTGGCAATAACCTTTGCCACTGACATACAACCTATTCAAAATGCCAAAACGGTGTAATAAGAAGTACAAATGTTTTGGACCTTACTGCAAAAATCATACAAAACCAGTTCCGGATAAAATATATATACACGTGCCACATGATGAAAATATACGAAATGTGTGGCGTGTAGCGACAAGATGCCCAGATTTAAAACTGTTGCGAAGACCACTTTATTATGTAAAATTACAATATTATAACAAAATTCATTTAATTTAACAGAAATAACTTTTGCTAGCTTAAATTTTTACATTTTTTTAATAAAATTATATTTTAGCCTAACCTCGTTGTCTTCACACCCCTCATTTCAACAGCGTGGCCTCCAATCTTTAACAAACAATACATCAGTATGTCCAAACCAAACTTCGGTAAATTTTGCGAACATGCTTTTTGATATCCAGTTTAGGCATTTTGTATTTTTATATATTATTTTAGTGACAGATAAAAATGACATTTGTAATCATATGTTGACGCGGAAAAATATAAAGCTCGTTATGACGGATTCCCACTTGGTGGAAAATCTGCAGGCAGATTTTCTGTATCGAATTCTATTGGTCGATTTCGAAAATTAATTCGAAATCAACCAATAGAACTGAATACAGAAAATTAACCTGCATATTTTCCGCCTAGTGGGAATCCGTCTTGAGATTGCATAAAATGACGTCATAGCCAATGGCAGGAGTTGTGGCAGATTTAAAAGTTACCCAATTTAGAACGTTTGTTAAATAATTAATAAATTAAAAGTAGTACCTTTTTTTAACCTGTTTTATCGTCCTGTATAACTTTTAGAACATTCTTAACCGAATTCAATAAAAGAAATATTCATTTTAAGTTTGATGCAAGTTCCCTATTGTACAAGAAGTTTTATTCTAAACGTCATTACCTTTATACTTACTGAATCTTTAAAGTTAATGACTGTTCTATCTACTGACAGTAAAGCATTACAATAATTTATGGAACACATTAAAAACAGCGAGCCGATGGTGAATACGTCTACAGAATTGATATTTCAATGTTGATGACATAAGCTGCACATGCGCACGTGAAAACTATTGGGAATTCGGAAAAAAATTTCATACAATAGTTGTAGGGAATTTATGCTTTACAACTTTGCACTGTAACATTTTGCACTAAAGAGCATAATTTTCCTCCAATTTTAAAAAAAAGGAAAATTATAAATGTGTATTTTTCTCGCCATCTAGCGGCGAAACTATGAGGAATTCGATAAAAAGTTAAACATAAAAGTTAATGAAAATTTGATGCTTTACAACTTTGAATCAGAAAATTTTGAACTAAAATGCATTGTTTATCCTCAAAAATCAAGAAAAACTAGAGAAAACCTACATGACAACATTACATGTTCCTCAATTCTATCGATTATCTTTTAGATAGTAAATTGCACAAAAAAATAGATGAGGTATGAGGACCAGGTTAAATTGTAATACATCGGTTTAGAACAACTTAAGCAAAGCCGATGTATTCGCCCTGGGGGTGGATGGCGGCTGTATGATAGATTTCACGTCTGTAAATATGACGAGGAATTTCTCATATGGTAGCTCATATTCTGTGGCTGGCTTGCTTATAATCATTTTTGTATTTCGACATATTCTGTGCCCAGGCGGGTTTTCAAATTAATAAAGAATGATTTGTATAATATCAAGAAGTTTTATTCAATTTCGTCCAACAGTTTTAGACCCACATACCAATTTTCAATCGAATCCAACTATGTTAAATAATAACGCAAAAAAAAACGAATAATAATAAATACATTCCTTTTGAAACACCTTTTATAATTGTTAAGAGTGTATCAAAATTGAGTTGCAAACACATTGCCTAAAAATAAACCAAGTTATATAAAAATTAATGGAGATTTGGCAACGCCTGGAATCAAAATTATGTGACGATATTCATTTATTACTACTTTGCCTCCAATGTTCATTCATATTTTAGGTTATATTAAAATCGCCCTCTTACAGTAGGTAGCTGAACTAAGTAGGCTAAAAATCGCAAACTCATACACAGTTTTACTTTGTCATGATTATCTTGAAAATTAGATTATTTCTTTCCAACTTTTTTGGTTTTATGCCTTCTATATAATGTAAGTGATGTCATTAGGTAATTCATAATCCTGGAATAATTTAAAGAATATAAAATTTGATAACCTCAAACTTGATCAATTTTGAGATTTTTTTTCAGAATGCTCATCCAGTTTTGGGAGATGCCATGGGTCAAATGACATTAATTGATCATTCATCCATCTCTGTACCAAATTTCAATATATTTACTCCAGCCGTTTCTTCACTACTTATGACAAGGCGAGTCGCTGATTACGGTTGAAAATTGTTCATTGCCACTCCAATCTTAATCATTTTTGTATCTCTTATCATTAGTTATAACAAAAAATTTTTTTTAAATTTCCAAAATTATATTAAAGTTCAAAAAATTCATGCAGAGTATTTCATTACAGTATATATGGGACGAATTAAAGGATTACACATACATCTCTGTAGAATACGAACTCATGTCTTTAAGAGAATAATGGGGTCAAAGAGTGGACTCGACGCCAACTGCGGCTATGGAAGTTCTACTGGGGCTCCCTCAGAGTCACTGGCAGGAACCTACAAGCTGGGTCTAAACTGAATGGGATGGGAACTTTCAAGGATAGGATACCATTCCATGATCGCAGAAAAACTAAGAGAAAATCCGGTGCTCACCATGCCATCGGACAGAATTCCTATCAGCCACAATTTTGTGAAACATTTTAAGTTAAACATACCTGAGAGGACAGAAAAAGTGAGGTCAGGAATCAGAAAAATGAATCAGTCTGGTATACAGACGGGTCCAAAACAGAAAACAGTAGAGGTGCTGGATTCTATCATATGAACTCAGGGAGAACATGCATTATAAACTTGGGATCTAGGGTCACGGTCTTTTCAAGCGGAAATGAGTGCGATACATGCTTACATAAACGTGATCCCTTAAAACAATGAATAAGGTGGAAATACAGTCCAAACTAGTGTTAGACTGCCACAAAACCTAAATGCCCTGGCAGAACATAACAAGATAACTATTGAATGAATGCCTGGGCATGAGGGCATAGAAGGAAAGGAGCCAAAAAACCTCTAATTTTAACACACCCATATGTGGTATTTCCTACCAACATGTAAAGGGTATGCTGGACAATCAATTAAAGGACAAACACAGGAACTACCGGATGGAACTTCCGGGACTAAGACAGCCCAAAGCACTCATAGAAAGCTAACATCAGAACTTTTCTGGACTTTGTCAAGAGTACTGGTCTAATGTGAAAACTGGTGGGATACAATAGGCCTAGAGCCTCAGTGCAGGTCTGATTTCCGACGCCCTTTTCAGCTAGAATATAATAGAGAATAGAATGCCCACTCTGTTTTAATAAAATATTCGTTACATGTAATATATTTTATCCAATTTAATACTTTAAACCAGAGCAAAATCCCATGCCGTAGAAGGAAAAGACAGTGTTAATTCATGAGAGATAATGCTATTGAAAATATCACTCTTTCGACATACACAAAAGTAAAAGGAGATGCCTGCAATCCCGCAAGAAAGAATTTACTTCCAAAACAATATAAATTTTTGGAAAGCTCACAGTAGTAACAGCAATATGTCTTCATTCCTACATTATATTATAATGAGTGAGAAGAGACGTTTATGACACTTTATATAATTCTGAAAGTCCCTATACATTTACCTAAACTAAGAAATTCTTTAGATGCATGCTCTGCCGCTCGTTTCAGCGCATGCTGAACTCTCCACTTTGTACCCTTAAAACTGTTTTCGCATTTAGTACACTGATTCATACAAATAAACTAAGAGACATAGAATATGTTATAGTTCCCCATTAATTATGTAGAAATGTGCGCGCAATATAAATAAGGGAGAGTGAAAAGAAAGGAAAGTTGTTGTACTAGAAGTGAAGGGGTAAAAGGTGTTAAAAAAATGTTAAAATTAATAGGGTAAGCTCGTAATATGTACCCCATTAATTTTAACCTTTTACCCCCTTCACTTCTAGTATCACAACTTTCTTTCTTTCCACTCTCCCTTATATATAGTGCGCACAATCTAATACTGGTAAGTTGTAATTTGTTGTTTTGTTTTCTTCTCTCGGCAATTAGAACTTTATATATTATAGGCCTGATGATGGCAGTTTGCCGAAACTACTTGCCAACCCCCCTTCATTTCATCTATAATAAATTTAATGTAGTACTCGACTTAAGAGTTTTATTACCTACTTCATCAGTAGACCACATTTGAGATAATGGATAACCATTCGGATTTATCAAATATTGTTAAAAATCTAACAAAAAAGGTAGATCAGTTGTAGCAAGTTTTCGAGTAAGTAGTAAGTTTCAAATATGTGAAATAAAAATTGGCTCATAGATAGAATTGTTTGTGTATCACATATTTAGTCTAATGAAAATCGGTGTTAAGTGTATAGGTAAACGGACAGACAGACGGTTGTAGTTGACTTAGGTCACTGAAAATAGTAGGTGGGCGAGCTAAGGTGACTAGTTACCGATTGCCGATAACAGAGTTTCAAACATCGAAGCTGTTGTCGAGTTATCGCTGTGACAGACGGACATTGTAAAGTCAATAAGTACCTTCGCTTCGCTACTTAATAAATTATTTAAAATAAATCTTACCTGCACAAATCATTAGAAAATATCTTAACAGAATCTTGCTCATGAGGCGGGTACCACAACTCCCCTTGCGAACCCTCTACTTTGCCGCATTGTCCGTCGTAGTAAGGAACATGTTCAAGATAATTCCACCTTCTGACGATACCCAAATTATCGATAGTATCGCCACCGTCGTTGATATTAAAAACACCATCGTAAGTTGCGCTGTTATTTCGCTGAAATTTTTTTTTATTGAAACAAATGTGAAAACATGACATTATTAAACTTACATCCACGAACCATCCCATTTTTGTGAATGGTATATTGATTCCGGATATATTTAATTTATGCATAAGGTCTAACATGGGGTCATCGTATCCTTCAAAAATGAATTCGTTAACGGTTTTAGTCACAGCTAGTGTTACCCCTTTTTCTTCAAAGAAAAAATTAACACCCAGTTGTACGAAATAGTGTTTGTCCTTAATTATATTTCCAACAGCCTAAAAAATAAAAAATGCAAACTAAGTAGTTTGTTTTTTGTTTTGATGAACCAAAACAGTGAAAGGGTTTTTTTTCATCATAATAATGAAAACTACTTAAAGATAACCAGACTAATCATCTGTGTCCTAAAATAAAAATAAATGCTTTGAGACAGTTTAATCTATGGAGTACTTTTTAAAGTGGTGCTTGTTTATTGAGTTCACAAAAAATGAATAGTCAATGTTCAAATAATTAATTTAAAAATAACTTAACGTCTAAAAATGTTATATCGAGGCGGGAAATGCATCATTACTGTCGACGGCAAATATATTGATCTCGACAGGAATGATTATTTTCGCCAAGATTTGTATACTATTTTATTCACAATCATTTTATTTTAATGCACAATTTAAAAAGTTTAGTGAAATAATAATTCCCTGGTTAAAGGTGGATATCTTTCTTATATGGAGAACTTTTTCTCAACTTTGATGGGTTCAACGGCGTCTAAATAAATGAAAAATACAATATTAAAAAAAAAAAACTGAACAAAATTAATGATCTCTTTTTCTTTCTTCCTTCTTTTTCTGCCACCACCTTTTTACATTTGCTCCTATTATTTACTTTTGAAATTGTTTGTTTGCCTCTTTTAAATAGTCACCTCTTTTTTTTAATCCTTATTCCTTTACTTGTATAAATAATATTGCTTACTTTTTTTCAACTTTTATTTCTTCATTCAATGACTATTTTTCTTTATACATACAACATTCCTTTCCAAATATAATATTAAATTGTACAGAATTATTTCCTTTTTTGCTTTTTTCAAATTTTGACAACCTTCTATTTTTGATTGATTATCAATCAATAAACTTCAATTTTTTTTTTAACAAAATTTCTACATACTATTTTATTTTTACATAATTTAAACTTTAATTTTGATTGACCCCAACCCAATTACAAATCATTTCACCTGATAAGAAATGTCATCCAAGGAATTTTATACTTCAAATGGCTTAAGCCCTATATACATATTAGAAAAAATTAATTTTATATTACTTATTTTAATATCATTTACTAAAATTTTCTTTTTAATTCACATTTTTGTTTTTTTTTATGTTGCAAACAAGGAAAACTGTTAATTTTACTTCCAAATCCTATCATATCAATTTTATTCAACCAACCTATTATATTTTATAACAAATTAATTCTATACTATACAGGGTATAACAAATTTCATTACAATAGTTATTGTTTTTATGTGACATGTGTATTTAAATTCTAGTCAAGTTTTTTTGAAATCAAAATACTTTGTCATTTAGTTATTACAAAGACATTTTATTTTTAATTTTTAAATAAAAAATAAAAAGTAAAAAAGGAATATGGCAAATTATGGTCACAAAACATTACGAATAGCATTAACAAATAAAATAGGTTTTGGAAATACGTATAGTTTATAATAGTCTGTTACTTTATGATAGGTAGTTCTATAGAGAAATATATCCGGTTCACGGGTGGAAAGTGATTGTGAATAAAAGTATTTCTTTGTTGGTGATTATTTTAGCACTTCGGAGTTTAATATCTTCCGTCCGACTAAATACTGGTCTCAGCTATCTGATTTCTATTAACTCTATACTCTTCGTTAATTGCCCATATTTCTTACAAATCATCTTCTTAAATCTTGATTATTTTATTTGTAAATTTTTATATATATCATAATTTTAAAATTATTTAAATGTCAAACAAATTTTGACTAATTTTAACAATTTTTATTTTTAAATGTTTTAATGTCCTTAATTTTAAATAACTTAACTGTTCCAAAGTTTCACTTAATTAATTCTCAAATTTCATTTTTCCTGATGAAGAGACAATAAAGCCTCGAAAGCTTGAAATAAGAAAAAAGAGTACTCTTTTATTTAACCTAAGACTGCAGTCCCTGAAAAAATACAAGTTTCATCCTTATTTAGCAGTCAAAGCTAATTCCCCACTAAACTATAAATATATTTTTAATTATATACTTAATTTGATGGTATATAAATTTATTCTTCTTTCCATATGTACATATCACTCCCTTATA
This sequence comes from Neocrepidodera transversa, assembly GCA_963243735.1. NCBI lineage: Eukaryota > Metazoa > Arthropoda > Insecta > Coleoptera > Chrysomelidae > Neocrepidodera > Neocrepidodera transversa. The sequence continues at coordinate 16,182,831 of OY725346.1, forward strand.
TAAATCTTTTCTTAATTATATTTGACATCCAAAAATATTCTTTCTAATTTTACAAAATAATGTTTATTATTCTGTTTCATACGTTTTTTTCTTTTTTCCCAAAACAAAAATTTTTTCATACTTAATTGTTTCAAAATAGTTATTTATGCAAGTGTGTAAAGTGATACTTTTTTCAGAACTGTGAATTTTTGTCGCACGTGCCAAAGTGCGACAGTCACACGAGTGACAAAAGGCACTTTACACACTATATAGTTGCATACAATATTTTTTCTACTACCAAAAAATATGTAGGTATTAAGTAAAGCATAATCAATCTACTTTACGCACTAATATTTCATTTTACGCACTAATGAGTGAAGTTGAACTTTACGCACGACAAAGTATGTGTAAAGTTAGTAATTTACACACGATATGTAGTAGAAAAAATTATTTTAATCACTTTTATCTATGTCTTATCATTTACTTATTCCATAACTAAAATTTTCATTTAAATTTCCAAAATTATGTTATAATAATAATAATAAACAATGAAATAAGATTTCTTTTATTCCACAATTGTTGATTTAGCATCCTTTCATATTTAAAATATCAAACTTTTTTTTTACAATAAAATTATATTTATAAAATTCAAAAACTCATACAGAGTATTTCATTACAATATAAATACAGAAAAATAGAAAAGAGAAAATATGGTTGGAGTTCTAGCCCAATATCAGCAAAATCTACATATAAAAACTTTTATATTTATAAGAATCATTCTGTCAATTTTAGTTTTAAACAACAACAGTATAAGTAGTAATACTTGTTTGGCTTTTATCAATGAAAATAATAATTTGTTTCCAGTAATTTCCAAGTGGATCCTTGATGAATATAAAAAATGGTTTAAAACATTTCGATTACTTTTAAAATAAGAAAAGCCTTTAAAAGTACTTTAAAAGCACTAAGTACCAAAGTAACTGAAGCACGGTGATTGAAATCCTAAAACATTGTTTAAATCTGTTTTTGGGGAGGTGTAACAATCAAAAAATGACGAAAGAATTTAACTAGCACTCTTATATATGTAGAATTAATTATTACTTACCGCAACAACTGGATTAAAAGTTGTAATTTTGTCAGTTAGAAGGCCTACGGATTTTTCTGCGTCGAATTTCCATATCCTTCTGTTGTAAAAAGTAACTGTGTCGTTATTATTGTATATTACATTATCCCTAATGTGATGTTCTGAAAAAGTATAAGGACCTATTTCAACAAAAACGGGTTTAACAGATGAATTTTTTTGGCAAACTTCATTGTTGGTCCAGTTGAACATATAAAATGATAAATACATGGGAATGGGTGTTTCCTTCCACATAGAAAAACCAATGGTGTTTTTGGAAGATATTCCCAGTTCCTAAAAACATTTTTTAATGGTAAAAAACCTAATTCAATAACATCTAAAATTAAGATTTGTATTGTTCTATTTATATATTGAAATATAATGCTTAATTTTTCATTGTCTTTCAAACGAACAATAAAAAATAATATCACTATTTATAAAGATAGTTAGTTCCGTTATATAAACCTCCTTTTTTCCCACTGTAAAAATTTTCACCCACGGAAAAGTTTATTATACTTTTATCATTTAATTTCTATTTTTTTACAAAGCATATTTAATGAGTAATTACAATTATGATAAGGATGTGCAAAGAGTAAACATACTTTTAATGCGTCCCAAAGAAAAAATAATTTCAAATAATTATTAATATTAAATGATTCAGTGGTAATTAATTGGAAATATTAAATATTCAAACTTTATATTAATAAATTAATCCGAAGAATTTAGTAAAGCATGAATCATTAAAAGATTAAAAATATTGTATAATACTTTATTTACGAAACTATTATTCTGACGTGAGTCATGATAAGTATTTTTCTACAGTTTGTAGTTAGTTATCAATTTGAAGTTAGTTTAACTAATTTAAAGTAAAATGCAGTATTATTATATTTTTCTTTCAACGACATTTTCAAGGTTACATTTTATCGTATAATAATAAATGGAAGTGTCTGCTCCTTGGAGCCGAATAGGCGAATATGTTATTAATGTTTAAAGTTGGTTTGCATTACTTCGTAAATCTTTTTTATTATTTTTTTCTCCAAAAATGAATGAGGAACTCTTTAAACACAAACTGCACTTTATTTTCATCCATATTCCTAATTTATCCTATTATTGCGAGGTGCCTGTTTGATGTGGCGCTCTGATGAGTAGAATATATAAATGAGTACTTACATAATTGAGAATTTTGTGTATAATAACAGCCCAAATAAAGGCAAAAAATATTCCGAATACTAAAAAACCAATTGCTACACCAAAGGTTGTCCATTTCTTGCATTTTGCTGAACAGTACCCCATATTTTACTGAAAGAGAATAAAGGAATTAAAAAATATTATGGTTGGTTTCATAGTCCCTTTAATGAGAATATGGCCAATAAACTACTTCCTTACTCTTTATGTTTATTATTACTTCATTTGGTTTATTATAAATAATTTTTAACCTTGTAGACGGTACTTTATTCTTCCTTTTACATGAGTTACGATTTTGTAAAAATATTGAGTGCTAAATGATTATTAAAAAATTATTATAAAGGCCGATTGTAAAAACTACTTGCCATAATAGCACATTTAACAATAGTTTATGGTTAAGGACATAAATTATCAAGATCAACCATCCCTACTAAAAATTTTGTTTTTAAAATAATGTTGAGTTGAGTACACTTAAATAATAGTGTGTTAACTATTAAACTTATTGCTAGTTTCACACAAGTTCAACCAGTGGATAGGAAAATCCAAATTTTTAATTAAAAACATTAAAATCCATTTCATTCCACTGCTGTTACTGATATACGTAATGATTATTTTTGTATTGCTTATTTAAAAATTTGTTGCATTTGTAACATTTATTATATTAATATGTATTTATAAACTATAGATTATAGTTAGCCAGTTAGGAGAATGACAGTTATACATTAATTTGTTGATTTTTTTGTTTTTTAAATCATTAAGATAAAACAAAAATATATTCATCATTCTGTGTTAATTGCACTTTGGGCAAATTAAATTATATCAAATATTGAAAAATATTTTTTTCTTTATTATTAATAGATATAAAACATTAATATTTAAATAACGTCATATCCATCGATGATTAAAAATATAATGATGGATTATAGTAAAAAAATAGATTTTGTTATTTTTATTGCATCAAAAAAGCAATAATACGGTGTAAGGAAAATTTATTTATTTACCTCATAAAAAATTCTAATATTTTTTGCTAAATTATCAAAACTACAAACTTACCAATATTTAGGTACAGTGTAAAAAAAACCTTGAAATAAAATTTTATCACATAAACTTTATACTAGGTATGCTAGTTACAATCAAAAAAGTTAATAAATTAAATGTAATTAATATCAATCGAGATATTCACGCAACAAATAAGCCTGTTAACCTAATACTGAATTTTATCAATTGCATACATTATTCACAATCTCTCGTGGTCAAACTTCAAACTGTGTGAGTGTACATGCGAAAAACTTTAAATATTTTTTTAGCAACAAAACAAATTATTATCATGTTATTAAATGAACAAAACGAAACTATGTTTATCGCTGCCGAAGTAATATATTAAATATAATAATAATTAAATAATAAGCTTTATTTTGTGACAATTTAAATTAGTTCTGATGATTTTCAACTGGTTTTTATATACCAGTTAAAATTATTATTTTTTCAAGTAATTTAGAGAGATAGCCAAAACGCATTATATTTAATGTTGATTTTCTCAAGGCACTTGTTCTGCCTATGCATGATTATACAAAACGATAAGAAACACTTGAATTATTTAAAAAAATATTAATGACCCGATTTAAATTCAAAATGATAGAAAATTGAAATATTGGAAAAGAATTCTTTTTGCACCTAAAAATTAAGGGCTAGATAACGTCCATGAGAAAAAAAAATTAGAAATGGACCACACAACATTATGACGTAAAATGTTTACTTTAAATCAGTATAAAAACGTGGTTCACAGTTTTAGAAAAGACCAGTCAAAAATCAAATTTAAAACCAACACGTTGCCGAAGATCTTGTATTCAGCGTCGGGACGCCGGCGCCAATAATTTCGACAGACAGTTTGGTTTTACTTCTTCAAAATCCAGTCCATTTTCACAAATTTAATATAAACACCATCAACAGAACATTACGACATTCCACGTCCATTCAACGTCGTTACGCTCTTCGTCCCGACGCTCAATACCCATTTTTACATCTCTCATCGTAAACGACAATTTCTTCGCTTCAATCCGATTCATTTTGTCTTCTCAAAAATAAATCAGAATAATTATTTTCACGTTTTAATTTACCAACTTCTTGTAGTACCTGAGCCAACAGGGGTTAAATTCGTATCGACTGAAACATTTTATAAAATTTTCATCTCTATCGTGTGCTCACGTGGGGACAAAGTTTATCTGTTAATTGTACCATCCTAAATAACAACTGTTATCATATATTTTCCTAAAATATATTGTCAATGTTACACAGAGGTGTATTGTGTCAATCACATTATATATTTCTATGGTTCAACGAATACTCAACCCGAAATATGTTATTACGCTGGTACTGATCTGGCAGTAACTCAGTAGGGTTGTCCATATAATAAAAAATAATAATAAAAGAGCAATATTTGCCAATAGTGCACGTCTGATGAGATTTACGATATTTAAAGTTATTAAGAACTTTTTAAATATTCTTTGGTAAATGACCCAGTAGTGTTTATTCGTTGGATGGAGCTTTTATAAGCTCCAAAAAGGTTTATTTACAATTTATTTCTTATTAATTTATTGTCAACACAATTGGTTAATTATTTATAATTAATATATTCATTAAGACGGTGGTTAGGTTATCAGAGTTTCACCATATGTTTTGTCAAATTGCGCCATCATTCTTCAGTAAGACGCCCCGAAGCACAACAGTAATATTTCTTAATGAATAAATATTTTTCTTGAGATTTTGTGTTTTGATTTATGATCACTTATCACCAAACTTTAAAAGAATTGCTGAGGTTATTATTAGACACAACATGGGTACTAACTAAACAAAAAACGACCACAGCTATTGGAGTAAAAAAGCCACAGATAAAATAGTATAAAATTATTCTTACATAAATAACAAGGGGTAAATATAATTTTTAGCAAATAGTAAAACTTTACACAGCATGGTGGTGAGAGGTCACAACATTTTAATTTAAAAATTTAAATAATAATATAATAATACTCGCTCTATATTTCACCCCCTTACGAGTGTACCCCAGAAACCAGAGTCTTGTGCAGGGAAGGGATGGGGATGTACACATTACCTATATGTGGAATTTAATCTCTTGTTAAGTTATAATTTCATTATACTAATTTTTTTATAAATAAGCTTTTATTACAACAAAAATCATGCACACATAAATTAAAAGAAGTCACTTTTATTTTGATGAAATGTTGACTTTCATCATGCTCAAAATATTAAATAACTCATATTTTTATTTCAATATTTTATAACGAATATTGTGTTATTCTTTTTTTGTTTATCACATTTTTCATTATTTTGTAATTAAAAAGATAAGAATAAATGTTTTTGTTAATGTTTTTAAGAATTACTTAAGGTTATACTTGTCAATAAAATTAAACTTGTCTAACAACTAAATGACTGCTTAATTAAAAATTAGAGAAGTGGGGAACCAAAGACCAAAGGGAAAAGTAGAGAAGTGGAGACGCTGGAGGTATCTGTTTAGGTTTTGGACCATCTATAATCTTTTTAGGTTGTACAACAACTAATACGACACCCTTCAGCGTCCACACTTCTCTAATTTTTAATGTAGCAGGTCAGTTTAGTGTTGGACAAACAATAATTATAGAATGCTTGTTTTTTAATTAAAAACATAGTTTTTTATAAGATATTTTAAGTGATTATTTCAAATTGTTACTGAAAGATTTTTTGTTTCGATAAAATAAATTCCATGCATTTGTTTCAAATTAGTAATTTCATATAAATACTAGACAAAATAGATTAGGATATTTTTAAATCAGAATAAAAAAATAAATTGCGTTTTTGTACTTTGAATAGCAGGTATTTACAAAATGAATATGTACTAAAAGCCAAAAAATATTTTCTAGTTTTTGCAATTTAATGCTTTGCAATTTAAATTATTAATCGAGCTTTATATACCTATAATTTGGTGAAAGCAATTTCTCTTGTTGAACTACTGATTTATTATTTTTAAATAAAATTTTAATTATTGGTTAGAATTTTATTGAATCGTAAAAAAGCATTTTAACATTTAAAATTTTAAAACTCACCTGGCCACAATTGTTTATCATATCATTAATAATTAACAGAAACTTTAATTGAAAAACTACATTCACTTTTTTTGAGAAAAAAAAAATTAAAAACAACAATCATGTGTCACAGCTCACAAACGTCATAATAAGAATAATTAGATAAGTCATTAGAATTAGAGATTGGAATTTTAAACAAGACGTTAATAAGTAACTGGAGTCTACGACTCCGAACATATCCGATGATTTGCTTGAAGCGTTGTCTGTTATTCAGACAACGCTTGAAGCGAAGAATAATAGTAAACCCTTGAAGCTTGATCTCGAGATGTTGCCAAGTGTATCGTATAATAGGTGACAAACGTTCCAAATGAACTTGATAGAATGAAGACCTTTGGAGAAAAAAAAACTTTTTACCGAACTATATAATCAAGCCGGTTATTTATCAATAAAAACTTCCTAAAAAAACGTTCGTACGAGGATGAACCAACCCCATAATCGCCAAGTATCCTATCCATTTGACCACAACAGAGCTTTGTTAAATCTATTCAAACTTTTATATTAGTTATCACTATTTTTCCTACTCTATCAAAAATAATATAAGTAACGGCTAGATTCTAGTTTAATCCTAGCTCCGAACTACTCGCGTTTAATAATATAACCTAAACAGGCACTTAAAAAATATTCATGGTTGGAATCCAAAAGCAGTATCAACGTTATACTATTGGTTTACAGTAAGGAGTAAAATTTGCTTTTCTTCTTCATGTTATTTTTTAAGACCTATCACTATTAACGTCACGTAAGTTTTAGAATATCACCCTCTAACGCAATTTATAAGCCGAACTATTCGCTCCGCGGTTAAAAGCGATGGTACATAGTTGCCAATTCGGACTACATAATAAAAGAAATCAAGATTTACTACTCAATGTAAACAGACACTATACTTTACTGAATTCTATTTCACTGAAACAAAAACTATTAAAGCGTAAAATACAAAAGGTTACTTTTTTCACTCGTTTTACCCCATTGATCTATCCGTTCGAGTACTGACCAAAAAGTCGGCTTAGACGTTACTCCAAATACTCACAATATACTCCTAATGCTCCAAACGAAACAACGAAACTCAGCTAGAATACATGTGCCGATACCCTTAGCTTAGCACGCATCGACATATACTAATGTCTATGGATTCAACCAACTTAACTTGTCACGGAGTAAAATCGGACGACAGTTTGGAACTGTGACTACGACAGTGACAGCTGTCTGAAATATTTTTTGAGAAAGGGAAATTTATATACAATAATTTAAATTTTTGCTTTCACAAAACAAGCATCATCTTCAAAAGTAGAAACAAGGTCACATTATTCCAATACTTATAATTCTACAAATTATGGTTAAACTTCAATTATACTTTCACTAAAAGAAAATAACAGTATATTAAGTGAGGAAATATTTAATATAACAAAAATTATACTTGCAGGTTTATAATTATTAAATAAATCTCTTGAATCACAATTTTTGTACTCAATAGGTAGGTATTTGTAGAAATTCGTAACAAAAAAGCATACTGCTACGAATTTAGTTAAGTGTTGAAATTTTAAGTTCGTTATATCAAAAGCAATGCAATAGGACATACCCATATAATAGCAAGCTTTATTTAAATCCATGTAAATCTCTAGTTGCAATTTCATGAAGTCTTAAGCATTAGATCTTTAGCTAGGCGAACAATTTAATGCTACACTTAAAAAATCTTCAAAACCTATAGATATAACACCTTTCAAATCACGATCTCTAGTTTTAAATGCTTCTGTGAATTTTTGTATTTGAACACAAATAACAATAAACTGGTCGACAGAAATTTTGCTATGAGTCTGAAAATCACTTTTCGCTACTAAAAATTTGATAAACTCATTAGAAAATCTGAAACCCATTTGTTGGAAAGCTTGGGAAAGCTCGTTTTCCTCTATACTCCCTGATGAGTCTCTGTCGTAATTCTTGAAAACTGCCATCCACTGATTTATATAATTATATAAAAGATGAAATTCCATTAAACCAATACTTCCTGTATGCTGAATATCAAACATCGAAATCATCATTTTACATGCTATTGGAGAAAAATTTTCGCCTTGTGCGTTAACTAAAGCTGATTGTAATTCTTGCCAAGCAATCTGGCCTGACTGGTCTCTGTCTACGGTCTTAAACCACTTTTCAACTGTGGGACTTATAGCTTGTGATTGCATTTGATCCAGGCCTGGAAACTACAAACAAAAACAATTTATAAATAGGTACCAAAAATGATTCATTAGTCTTAAAATGAATAGAAAATTAAAAATATTCATACCTGGTACATCTTTAGAAGAATATTGGACTTGTAAATAATTTTTCAGATAATAAATTAAATATTAGTACCATAAGAAACAATTATTTAAAAAACAAAATAGTGGGTAGATTACCCAACCCAATAAATTGTATCTTAACCCTTCCTATGACTTGAAACAGCTAACATTACTCACGGACGTGAATTTTCCAACTATCACTGTTTCATAGAATTGGAGTGTTTATCAAGGCATCTTTGTTTACTTCATTCAAATACAGCTGTTTTTCTTTTTACACTACCTCAGAACTTATTACTACAAACAAAGCATAATAAACATCTTTCTTAAGTGACAGCTTTTTCAATTCGTGTTGCTATTCAACTGGATTGTATCAGAGTCTTTTTTACTTTACTAAAATATCGGTGTTTTACTTTTTTAGGATAGTTTGGACGATCAATATAAAAACTAATTTAGGATTGGTGGTAGTAGATATATATTCATCACCAGAAAATTTGGTAGTGACTATGAGTACGCCCTCATATTCCACTAATAGACGAGCAAAATGTGTCGTCACAAATGTCATTCTTGTCAAAATTTGATTCAAGATTTTGAGTTTACGTTCTCTGTTGATGTTTTGCTTCTTATTAATTAATAACTAAAGGTACAAATTAAAGCCGACTACCTTTTTTAATACCTTTAACTGCTTTAATATTTATAAAATCAAAGGTTTTATATATAACACGGTGAACACAATCTTCTATCAAAACCTTGCGGAATCAATCTGTCACAAGCTGATTCGTTTTTTGACAACAATGACATTTATTACGTCATGACTTTAATCAGCAAAGTATTCAGTCACTTTACGTAGCTCTCACCTCACAAATTGGAAACATTACTTATAATGATTACTAATAATTAATAAGTAATTTAAATCAAACCAAACTAATACGTATACTTTCGATTTGACTGAATAGTTTGCTGTGTCTCATGAAATCGGCAATCTGGTATGATCAAAAACCAAGATGTCATTTATTATAAAAAAAATGCTCATTTTAATAGAAAATATGCTAGTGGGTAGAATACCTTTGCTTATTCCTAGAAGTTCGGGTTCAATTCCCTGTAGGTATGGGATTTTTTATGAAATAAATGTAAACGCTTTTCACGATTTAGTTTTTTTTATAATTATAAATATATTTACATATTTCATTGTGATTCGGTCATAATTTAGATTAAAATTTTTATTGAGCAAAATAAGCGGTAGATTAAAAAATATCTCGGCAAACTAATGCTCGTAATCGTACAGTACTTTAGACAAAGCCGGAGAGAGGGCGCTAAAAATATAATTTTATGAAATAGCGGGAGATACTCATCTCTTCCGCCATTCTTATCAAATATTATTCACTGAATCAACCTGTAAAAAAGTAGCGATAAAAATAAAAAAGCTGTGTCAAGATTGATAAAAGAGTAATGGTTAAAAATATTCTCCTTATCTATAACATGGTTAATTGTAATACTTTAAATATTTATAGATATCAACATTTTTGTTGATAATTGATAAAAAATTACTTGCAAATTAAAAAAAAAATTGAATTTTTAGATAATTTTAAGCCAGCCTAAAATTGTTGTTAATATCAATACTAACTTACGTTTCATATATAAAACAGTGGTACAATATTTTTATACATTTACAGTACCTGTTTTGTTTTTAATCCTTATTATATGTATTTAAAAAAAAATAACAGTCATATAATACTGTATCATATAAGCATCATTTTTGAAAATATCCTCAATATGGTGGAACAAGATGTTTCAGTCAAATCAGATTTGGCTTATAATAATTTTTAAGGGAATCAAATACATATTAACCCGGAAAAGCACCTGGCTTTCTACTGATTAATAGTGAAGTTTCGAAGCAACTTCCAAGGAGTTATTTAAAACTTATCAACCCATCATTCGAACTAAATTCTGTTTCTATGTGTGGAAAGTCCCAGAGGTTATTATGATCTCAAAAACCGGAAAACCTCATAGGTTTCATCATACATCATTAGTTTGAAAAATTACTTTTACATATAAAAGAAGAAAATAATTTGATTCCCGCCCATAAGTTTGGTTTCAAAAACATCATTAAATAGCAGAAAAGAAAGTTTGTTCAACTATTTTCCTCGACTTTGCCCAGACTTTCGAAAAAGAATCTGTTTCAGTCAAGACAATATTCGTAGCTTTTATAATCCTATCATATTTTAGAATTTAGAAATAATTACTCTGATATTAAGACAAGGGTGCTAGACCCAGTACTCCATCTGATATATACAACTGACGTTCCAGAGATTAACAATGACATAGTGGCCATTTTTGTTGATGACCTTGCAATTAAGGCTATAGAAATACATTTTTTAACTAACCAATTTATTAATTGGACCAAGAAATGGCATATCAAGTTGAATACAAACAAGGACTCCATTTACCAGTCAGAATAAACGATAATTAGATTCCCAAAGCTAGCTCAGCAAAATATCTGAGTATGACATTAGATAGTAGATTTCGTTTGTCGATTTTAAATAGAAACTTAAAAGAATTTGGTATTGCTTAAAAAAACGTATTTTTTGCTGGGACAGAATTCCAACTTTTGCTTGTCTATAAAAAGATTGAAACCTATATGGACCTATTTCCAGTTAGAGCAACATTAACGGTTTTAGGATAAAGTACTAAATATTGATCAAATTATAATATGGCTAGACCCTATAAAGGGTTAAAATAAAAATAATTTGATTTAAATAATTACATTTAAATGGCAAAACCAACTATTGTTACATTTATTACTAAACAATCAAAATTGCGCTCTTTAATGCTAAAAGCATGGGAAGTGATAACACTCTCAGTATTACCTTTAATTGAGAAAACATTTGAGAATCGTAATTAATCCTTAAAAATCAAAATACAGTTTTTAGATCAAATCCTAGCACTATTTTTACACTGTCAGATCTAAAAATATAATTCATTTATTCATTTGTTTATTAAAATAAATGCAAATACAGGCAAACACATACCTGTATTACTAATAAAAGTTTATAAAAATGATGGATATTTTTGAATCTTAAATTACCATAGAGTATAAATAAAATATTTGATTCATTTAACTAACAATCAAACAATATCAGATCTAAGTTGAACAATCCAAAGCAACAGTTAAAAAATCTTCAAATCCTAAAGAAATTATCCCCTTCATCTCCCTGTCTCTTGCCTTAAAAGCTTCTGTGAACCTTTGAATTTGAATACAAGCGACAAGAAATTGATCAACTGACATCTTACTATGTGTTTTGTAATCGCATTTTGTTATCAAAAACTTAACAAACTCATTGGAAAATCTAAAACCCATTTGTTGGAATGCTTGAGCCAGTTCACTTTCTTCTATGCTTCCAGATTGATCTCTATCGTAATTTTTGAAGACCGCTAACCACTGGTTGATGTAGTTATACAAAAGTTGAAATTCATGCATGCCTATGGTACCTGTATGGTCTGTATCAAACATCGAAATCATTAATTTGCAAGCAGTAATTGAGAAATTTTCACCCTGTCCATTTATCAGAGCTGATTGTAGTTCTTCCCAAGTAATTTGACCTGAGCGGTCTTTATCCACTGTCTGGAACCAAGCCTGTACTTCAGGACTTACTTGAGGGGCCTGACCATATCCTGCATAACCCTGAGGTTGGCCTCCATATCCCTGTGGTTGGCCTCCATAGCCCTGTTGTGGCTGGCCTCCATAACCTGGATGTTGGCCTCCATATCCTTGCTGAGGTTGGCCTCCATGGCCCTGAGGTTGGCCTCCATGACCCTGTGGTTGGCCACCATATCCTTGTGGCTGACCATATACTTGCTGAGGTTGACCATATCCCTGTAAAGAAAAGTTAGTATTGTCTTTAATATAACAATAAACATAGGTTCACCAAAAACAATATGTTAAAATTAATAAAAACACACATTAATCATAAATTTGTACTGTTCATTTGTAGTAGGTAATAAAAGATATACACTGTAATTTCACAATAAACAGTAGTATATTGAAATAAATTATTGTAATAATTGAAAATACCATGATAACATGTTTTGGAATTTCCTTAGGATGACGAAAATACTTTATCTCGAAGTTCAATTCTCTTACTAATTTATAAACTACAAACGTGTTTGATAATAATTGTAAACTTAAAAAAAAACCTGATAACAAAATGTCGGTATTAAACACCAGTAAAAAGAAATTAACTGACTATCAGATAGAGTTAATCCTAAGCCGGAAATATGTATGATATATTACTTACCGAATACATAATAGCAGATAAAAAACTGTTTCTTCTGTTTATGTTACACACTGTTAATTAAAATGACGAATTATGCGTCCTTCAACGTAATGAATACACACTAAAACTACTTCTCTATTAGTTCCAGAGCTAAATAATTAATCCTTAAATAAGATAAATGTTTACCGTTTTCTAATTGTCTAATTAATGGATCTCGAAAAAACCACACAATCACACATCAGACATTTATTTTATTTGTTTGATAGTGTTACACTGCTTTGACTTTACACGTTTCTATTTATTTTTCGGTGTACGAAAATGAACATATCAGTTCTTTGAGAAAAAAAGGGTCTGTCTATATGTCCTACTACTAGGATAATTAGTTGTTAATTAATAAAGGTTGATAAACTTAGATTTGCTGAATAAAAGAGTATATCCTCAAAACTGTTTTTTACATATTTAAGGAAACTAAGCATAGTATTCCTTCTAATATACGATATTAATATATCCGACAATTCGATTAGTGGGATATGTAAACACTTCCTATATTTATCTATTTTATTTGTTCGGCTCTTTTACACTACACTAGATCTGGAATCTGGATTGATATTACATCTTCGAAAAATGAACAAATGAACGTACCTGCTGTCAACTGAATTTTAGGTTAGATTTTCTTGAAAATTTTCATTTTCAATTAAAGTTTTTTTAATTCAAGCTATGGATAAAGCTAAAAATGAAAATAAAAGTATGAACTTATTTGAAAATTGTAGTAAAAGTTTACAAAATATTTTTTTTTAGAGGAAAAAGTGGGACCAGATGGTTTGACAAAAAAAGATAGGAGAGCCCTAAAGGTTAACTCTAAACAACCTCAGGATAACCGAACAAGTACTGCACAAAGTCAAAACTCTCTTGAGAAAAGTCAAGTTAATAAAATAGGTGATACTCTCACAGAAATAAAAAATGTAAATGTACCAGTTGTACAGTCTTCGAAACCTCTATCAGGTCAGTATTTAATATTTATCTTGATTAATTTATCAGAATAATAGATAATGGTTATACTGCATTTTAAGGGGTGCCCGTTAAAATGCAGGATAACCTAAATAACTTAAGTATCGACATTGAGACAGATTTATTGTGAAATATTGTGTAAAATAATTCTGTATCTTAATTGTAGTATTATTACTGTATTTTACACATTACGTGCTATACGTTATGTACATACGTCATTCAGGGAGAAAATATCGTTTTATTTGCTTTAACCTTAATTTTATATTAAGCAGGTATTATAATTTATCTATTTTATTTTCCAAATTTTGTTCTTTGATTAAAAAAAAATCAATTAACACTTTGCTTATGATTTATTCCAAATATTATTAAGATAATATATACCGTACTGTACCATAACTTTGCATGGAACGAAAACGCATATGTTGCATTGACAGCATATAAGTAAGTAAACTTAATTTCCTTTATTATTTCTAAAGATAAATTATTAAAAAAATGAAAACATGTGGTTAACTGTTTTGTAAAGATCTCATAACAGGTGAATATTTTGATACTAAATTTAATTTTAGAAAAAGAACTTCGGAAACTTGAGTGGGAGAAAAAATTGGAGGAACAGAAGAGAGAAAAGTCATACATTGAAAAGAATTTGACTAAAGCTGAATTAAAAGCAAAAAGAAGAGAGCAGCAGGAAGCTCAAAGGCAATCAAAAGTTGAACCACAAATAAAAATTGTAACTAAGACTCCCTCAACAGAAAAAAAGGATGTAGAAAAGAAAATAGTATCTAAAAACCAAGAGGGGCTTAAAAAGCAAGATGTAAAACAGGTTATACATAAAAAGGATATAAAAAAAACTACTCAGTTTCACAAAGTTCAATTAGTCCAACACTTATATGAAGACAATGTAAAATTAGAAGTAAATTATTTAGTTGTACATGATGATATTCATCCAGCTTTTATAAGAGTAGGTGTACAATATGCAAATAAAGTTGTGCTTGGTTCTAATGCAAGATGTCTTGCTCTCTTAGCTGCTCTTAAAACACTTGTAAATGATCTTAAATCTCCTCCGAAACAAGAATTTTGTAGATATTTAGAGACTGTATTGCAAGTATCTGCTAATTATTTATACAAATGTAGACCTTTCGCTGTTTCCATGACTAATGCTCTTAGACATTTTAAATTACAACTGACACAAATCGACACAAATTTAAAAGATAGTGAAAAAAAGGTCAAACTTCAAGATATTATTGATACATACATTGATGATGATATTAGGAAAGCTGGAGATGCTATTAGTATGAGAGTTAGAGAAAAGATTAGTAATGGAGATGTTATTTTAACTTATGGCTGGTAAGTTTCAGAAATTAATGATAATCTATTTTATTTTTTTTACCAACATTATTTTCCCTTTTTTTGTGTGAAAGAGAGAAAATCTTTGGTTTTCTAAATACTAATTACTGAAGTCAATTTATTATCTACTTGTATCTAAAGGTGTTTTGTATGATGTAGTTCTTTGCGTCTGTAACATTTTGGGGGTGTTTATCATAGTTCAGTAATGTAGTTGAAGGTTTCAAATTTAGTTGATGGAATAGGTGTTTTTTTATTGAAAGTCATTCATTTGTTTATATTATTTGAAAGTTATTAATTTGTTTACACTATTTGAAAACACGTTTTTGTTTGGGTTAGTTTTTAAGGCCGGCAGCACACAGAAAGAGCAAAACTGTTTTAGTCGAAAACGTTTTTGTTTTAGACGAAAACGCTTTTGTTTCTACAAGAAACATTTTATTTACAAGAGAATCAAAATGTTTCATGCAAAAACAACTTTAGTATTAATTGTATGTTAAGATGTCGGCCAACAACAATGAATCAATCAGTGGAGATTGCACTAGTTTTCTGTAATTGGTTGTTTCTTGAAGATGAGAGTAATAATAAAGCACATAATAGACAGTTGTGGGTGCATTCTATAAATGAAAAAAAGGACTGCTGAAAAACTCTGCAAGAAATACGGGAAAATGAAAAAAATTTAAGAATTTTACGCAAATGAGTTTGTCAATAACATCCCGATTATGATGGTGATTTAATTGGTAGTTGTACAAAGGTGACCTGGCCTCAATCCAAATAATTAGTTTTTCTGCATCCACTTCCATAATTTTTAAATAGAGATAATGTGAACTGAAACCTTATAACCAACAATAAAGTAACACCTGTGCACAGTTAATGTTTCAACGTAAAACGAAAATCTAGTTCTCGATTTTGAACTAAATGAGCCTAAACGTGATTTAATATAAGCGACTGATCAGTGTGCGTCAGTCCATTTACTTTACGTTGAAACACCAAAATGGAACTCTTTAAGTCAAAGACGTTTTTGACTAAAACAGTTTTGTTCTTTCTGTGTGCGGCCGGCCTAAGATAAAGCAAACTTTAGGTCCGGTTGATTCTGGGTCTGACGTGTTGTAGACAAAGTGTTTGTATTTTTTAATGGTTGTATCCTTCATTTTGATTGAGTACCTAGTTTATTCGTTTGATACGTTTATCAGGTTAAGTTGTTGAAGTACACAACTGTTTATGAATTTACACCAAGATATTATTTGTGTATTCATTCTTAATAATTTTTGTATCATTTAATCAATATTAAGCCCTTTTAGTAGCTCACTGTCTAGCATCATCTATTTTCATCTCAATTTCAGAAAGTACAAATAACAATATTGTAGAATGTTTTAATCTCGCTGATTATATTTGATCTACACTGTTTTTGTGTTTGAAAAAAGTATATTTTTAGTTCATCTCTAATAAGAAAGATTCTCCTAGAAGCACATAAAGATGGAAAAAAATTTGAAGTTATAGTAGTGGATGGTAGACCACTTCTGGAAGGCAAAGAACTACTCAGAAGACTGGTAGTTTCTGGAATTAAATGTACATATGTATTTATCAATGCTCTTAGTTACGTCATGAATTCAGTTACAAAAGTAGTACTAGGAGCACATGCTCTACTAACAAATGGTTACGTTATGTCAAGAATTGGTACAGCTCAAGTAGCATTGGTAGCTAGGGAATATAATAAACCAGTACTGGTTTGTTGTGAAACTTATAAATTTAGTGAGAGAGTTCAAACAGATTCGTTTGTTTATAATGAACTTGGTAAGATTTATGATTATTGGTATTTGATAATTTAAATTATGTTTATTTCTTTAGGAAATCCAAATGCATTGAGTATCACTCATGCTAATAAAACTTCTCCGTTGAGTAAATGGAATGATATACCAAAATTAACTCCCTTATGTCTACTATATGATGTTACACCTCCTGATTTGGTCACAGCAGTAGTTACAGAAATTGCTATTTTGCCATGCACGAGTGTACCAGTAGTTTTGAGAATTAATGCTAGTGAAACAACATGAGAATTCGTAAAACATTAATTACAGATAGTGTCGATTTTAATTGAAGAATCAGAGGAAATTAATTTTTTTTTGTGAAAAATATCTAGATTATATATTGATTTTGTGCTTTTTCTTGATATTTAATTTGTATTTTAAAATTGTACATAAAGATTTTTTTAATAAAACTTCGATATTCGTGTTAAAATTTATTAAATTAAAAATATTATTGCTACAATTCACACAACTGAACAAAAGCCTACAAATTCTATATCATCGCAAAATCTATTAGTTTTTTTCTTTTCTCTTGATATATCTGGTAAAATCAACCTTTATGGGGTGAGTATCACATGTTTGTAACAAAATAAATAGTCACTATTTACAAAAGAGCCATTTCAGTTTTCTGTTTTGTTTTTCTATCTCAATTTATAATGATTTCCAAGCACATATAACTTACCAATTTTTAATCAAACCAAATACATTTCATAAATATTGAAATATAATAATGGATATTTTAATTATATAATATTAATTATGATCAGTTTTCAAAATATGATAAAATGTTTTTCAATATTTTTAATTGTAAATTGTGGGAGTAAGATAAAAAAGTTTTAATATTTGTTGGTTTGGTTGTAAAATTTTACCCAATCTAATTAGTTAGGAAGAAATTAACTATGTTAATTTCTTTGTTTATTTTTTCAAATTACGACTTCCATTAAACTAGTTCAATAACCACCTGTCGTGGATTAAATGGTTTCTTGTTAAATGTCAGGATGTAGAGTTTAAGTAAGTGTAATGCGGCTACTACAGACTATATTTATAAATAATAGATGATGTAAATGTCCAAACTTAAAAATTTAGACAAAAAGTGGTGGGTTTGGTTTTTTATTTTAGTAATAAATATCAAATTCGAACAATATAATTAATAATAATTAATTAATACAGCTTCTTTAATAGAGTCGATCAAAAACGCGTTTTTAACTATGATGTCACATTTCTAGGTAACTAGAATGCTATCGGATAAGCATAGCGCAAGAATTTAGTATTGAGTTTCAATGTACTCAAGTAACAAGTTCCTACTGATCAAATAAGCCGCAGTGTTCAGATTGGCAGTATAACAAAATTTCTTTTGAATTACCAATATTAAAACATAAATACAGTTTGAAATGTATTTGGTTGATTTCCTACACCTTATTTTACTTTACAATACATAACAAACATAAAAAATTGTACGATAAGACCTAGAATATAATTAATTAAAAGTCTAGAATGTAGATAGATTTAAAAAGTTACAATCTTATTTTTGTTATGTACCATCTATAAATAAACTAATTCTCTTAAAAACCTCAAATATATTAAAAAAAAACATAGATTACATATAAAATTACAAAAAGTAATACCTAATTTCTAACATCTTTTTAAATTATTATAATAGTTCCCACGAGTACGATCAATTTGATTAATATATTAAACGCTAAAAAACAAAATCTAGAGATTATATGAAATGCTTCTTAATTCATTATAAAATATCTTAATCGTAAAGATTTTTCGTTAGATCTTAAATTTTGTTTAAGTAATGTTCAGTTACAAGACTAAAATTAATGAAAACCAATACACGAATAAAAAATACTTATCACTGAACATAAAATTGGTTATGCCAATTAATTTTTTCTTTTTTTATTATTTCATTTTCAAAATTTTCATTTCAAGTATAGTAAAATAATACTACACTGTTCTTAGCCAACAGAAGAGAATAATTAAACAAGAGTAATTTAAATATTAGTTTCTTTCTAATATAATAAGACTAGTCAAAATATCAAATTTTAAAAGGGCTTTTGAAACGGTTGATCAAGGAAACAAAAAATTAGAAAGTTGTAATTTTAGGATAAGATTTAGAATAGGTAACAGATTATTTGGAAAATATAAAAATTGAACAAAATATATACAGATTATCTTAACTGTGAAAAGTGGTTGCACAGGGTAGCGCATTAGAGCCATTGTTTCTCGTATGTATGTATAAATAATAGTAGATGTTAAAGGGCAATTTGATGTACATCTTTTTACAGACATTACACTGACTTTTCTGGAAAAAATTATAAAAACAATAAATTTAACCCTTCAAAATATTTACAAATCTATTTATTAAAAATGAATTAAGAAAAAACTAAGTTTATCATAAACTTCTGATGATGCTGATATAGCGAAACATATGTAGAGTGTTAAAAAAAGTGTAGTTTTAGTTAGTGGTTACGATATTCTTCAACAATGGAATGGAGATAAAAATTTAGAAATAATAATTTTCCCGATAAAAACAGTCTTAGTGCTCTGAACCTACCAAAACAAAATAGTAAATAAAAGCTGCCAGAAGAAATGAAAATAAGTATAAGAAGAAAAATACATGATTATGTAAAGAAATTCCAACCTTGGCAAAAGTTTTAAAATCTATAGAATACATTAAAAAATTAAATTTTACATGATCGAAAAAGGATAAAAGACCAGCTCTCATTGAGAGGGTTGGAAAAAATACTATTTTTGATTAGTCAAGTGTAATTTGGTATTTTTGACAGTTTTAAAATATTGCTTTTACCTAACTTCGTATTCTAATAGGTGTATGTATCATTACACAAATTCAGATTTTGAGTTTTTATTGTTTTGACATTGATTTTTGATATAATTAATACATAGAGAAAAAAAGATAATATGGCAAATGCATTTTCACTAACTTGGTCTAGCTAATAAAACAGATAAAGTGCTTTCAGAGAAGTAAAATATCTTCGAAAAATAGAATTAGGAAGATTGAAAATCCAAAAATGTAAAATCAAATGAGCTCATTTACTTTTAAAACTACAGCAAATGAAATGGAAATTTTAATTTAAAAGTATCTAAAAATGTGTATTTTTCTAATACAGCCTTTTGACAAGTTTAATTCACATAAAGAAATGATCAATTTAAGGTACAAACCATCTATAAGAACTGAGTATTCAGATCAAATTCCCAATAGAATGTTCGCTGAAATGGAAGAGAACATGATAAAGGTTTTTCTGATAAAAATGACAAATAGATTTTTTTAACTCGTTTTTTCCAAACAGCTGAGGAAACCACCGAATCATGCTGTTTTACGTCTTCCTCAGTACCACTGTAAACTTAAACCAATTGTGGTGAGCGAAAAGAAAATATGGCTTTGAAAAACATATTGGCTTTCTTTCTTTAATTATTTAAAACTTTGAAGTAATTGAAACAGCTTCAATTGTTTATAAATATTAAAAATCTCGGAAGTAAAACTATGAAACGGAAACATCTCAATTATTATTTGATTCGAAAAGTTTTTGGGTCTGATGTAAGACGAAACAGCGGAAAATGTAACTGTATAATTGACAAACTACTGTTTTTGACAAAAAACCGTTATTTTGCAAGAATACAATGAATATTTTTAAACCACTAGTTCTGTACTTTAATACTATTACTTTCTCATGTTAGTGAAAATAGTATAACGTTAAATCCCAAAATTTAGCCCAATTTCTGTAAATAAAGTATTTATATTTGCAGTGTTTTTTTTGTATGAAAATTATGATAATGAATCGACTAATTGACATACACACAAATTAAGGAGGTGATAAATTAAAATGTATAACTTCTAGAATAAAATTTATTTCAGAAAAAAAGTTAATTATGATGGTATGTGTCAGTCTTATTTCATATATTTTTGTACTCTGAAACTGTATTGTTCCAAGTACCGTTGTTTGTAGACTCACCATTATTCAAAGATACTACAACAGATTAATAATTTACAATTAAAAATATAAATAAATATATATATAATGCAAGTGTAAGCTGTACTTGATATATTGTTTATAAGGCTTTGTAAAGTGGGAAGTTGTTTTTTATATTTGTTTTAATAACCATCAAGAGAATCACTAATTAGTTGATCACACTTTTTACTCACATAAATATTCAACTTTCACGTTATGATTTTTTTTAATGTTTAATGGCTATTAAAAGATCTGTTAATATTTTTTTTTTCGGAAATGATAAGAAAATGTTATTTTAATATAATTTATTGTTTAAACTAAAAAATATATCAACAAAAACAAATTACCAAATAAAAAAGTAAGAAGTTATAAAAATTATATATAGTTTTTTGATTTTGACACAAGTGATGATAAAAGGCATTTGCTTATATCTTAGTACGACTTCCAAGAAAGAACAACCGCTTGATTTTTAAAAGTAAAATAGAATCTGTCTGTGCTAATGCCATATTAAAAGTACACACTTAAAAGATCGTGTTTTTGTTGGTGTCTCATTTTATAAAAATTGAAAAAAACATATTTACAACAGTTTCAACTGAACTCATAGTCATATCGCTTTGATGTACATAAATAATGTACTCTGATAATAGTATGGATGTCGCAATTTGCAATTGAATTTATACAGAATCAATGACTAAGCAATCTGCAAATTCAACGTCATATTCTCAGCTAGTACCTGTCGGTTTAGGCATTTTGTCTTTTGGTCCCCAAACTCTGATTGTACAGTCGTCCGAGACTGACACTAACATATGGTGGTAAACGGGGTTCCACGATACACAGTTCACCGTCCTGGTATGACCCTGAAGAGTTGCTATCGGTTGTTCGTTTCGTATGTGCCATATGTATACCTTAAAAAAATTAAATGCTTTTAAAACATACATTTTTATTTAGTTTTTCTGAAGAAGGTGGAAAATAATTGATAGAGACAGAAATAATCCAAAAGGTCGATTCTCATTCATGTTTCACTCATAACCATGGTTCTACATATTCAGTCACAAGTATAATCAATTGATCTGACTTTTCGTCATGCATTGCACTTAATTTTTATTAAAACACCATGTATACCATTCCAAATCAAATCGTATATTAAACGCACAGTGCGACATAATATAAAAAACACGTGTCGTGCAGCGCAAGTGTGAACATATTCATTTAAAACAATAAAATATTTATCTGACGACAATTTATAGCGTAGTGTCGCGCCGCCGACCTGAGTGAAGCGCAAATGAGAATCGACCTTAATAGGGACTCAAAACCAACTGCAAATTTATTAGCTCAATAGAATGAGTACAGTACAGATTGCAAAAAAAATAGTACACTTTAGTTTAATGGTGTAATAAAGGGTTTGCATAATATAGTCATTGTCAAATCAACTATCAATAACAACAATTAGAGTGTCATTTAAAGTTTTTACCATTTTTGAATTTTACAGTTTATGCGAATCTGTTAAGTTTCAGCAACTAATATAACAAATAGTTTATAATATCAATTGTTGCTGAATTTAAAAATCGATGAGACTAAACAGACTTGCAAGCATTGATCTGGTTGAAGAAGAAATGAATAACACTTAAAGTTATTACAATAATGATACATCTCTAGTTTCATTCTAAGTTTAATTTCAACATGTTTGGATCAAAAAATGAAATTAACACTACTTAAAAACATTATTTTCGTTTCCCATATACCTATATTTTTTTACATACCTGATTATCTTCGCTGCCACTGGCAATGAAATGCTGATTAACACCACCGAAAGTAGAATGGATTGTAAAATGTCCCTGAGTAACTCCCTGATATTTTCTAACCAGGCTTCTATCGTTTAAGTCCCAAAGATGGACGCCCTGAGTAGCGACATTTAAGAGAGCCAATCTATCTTTTTTATCTACCGTGAAAGACATTATTGGATGGTCTTCTTGTATACTAAAAAATAGTTAGTTAACAATATAAGTATCTTTTTGGGGAGAGCGGGCGAGCATACATTTGTTGATCTGCCACCTCTTCAAAAATATAGCCTCTTATTCTGTGATGAGTATCAGATGCTAAAACCGTTTTACCGTCTTGTCTGCACCACAAACCGTTCACTCTGACTCCTTCCCAGGAATCCAAAACGTTTCCTTTTAGGTCACATTGGTAGAAATGACCTCGGACACCACCAACCTATAAAACGTCAATTTTTAGAACCTCGTATTTTAAATATTTAAATAATAGTTCATTGATTAGTTAATGAATACTGTTATTTTTAACTTACGACGAATTTAGTTCCTTCTTTATTCCAAGCACAACAAAGAAGAGCGTCCTCTTGAGATTGTGTAACTTTTAAAAAGTTTTCTGTTTCTATATTCCACAACCAGGCTTCTGGACTTTCGTCTGGACCGCACGCGATCAAATGTATGGAATCTGGATTCCACGATATGTACGCAACTCCTGAAAGTTATTAGAAAAAATTAGCATTTTTTTTTTTTATAAAAGACACTTAAAGAACTAGAGACTAGAATATATTAATAAAACATTTACCAGTAGTATGTCCTTCTAATATCTTTTTGAGTGACAGAGTACAAGTTTCTGGATCTACATCCCAAATAATAACGTTTTGATCTTTTGAACCCGTAGCTAATTTGGTGCCATCTGGTGAGAAGGTACAAAACCATACCTCGTCACCGTGATCATTTAATACCTAAAACACAAATTGTTGTTACAAAAAGTCAAATAGTATTAATTATTTTACATATATTAAAGAAATGTGAATTTATTCCAACCTGTATAGTGTAAATAGGAAACGATGATTTAGGACAACTATGGTCTACTAATAATGAGGCTTCTGGTAACGAGACTCCCTGTGAAGTATTATGAAGGCTGCATCGAAGAGTTTGGAGTTCTAAAGCTTGATTCAATAATTCTTGGAGTCTACTAGGCGGTAACATAATTGAAGGAGGCAAATAGGCTTGGAGTTTATTCATTAAAATTATACGAGATTGCAGACCTTTTCCTTCCCTAGTAAATATATTATTTCTTTAAATGTAATTTATTTATTTATTTATTTCAAACTTACCAATTTGTGCGTTCGAGTAATTCTTCGGTACTAGAACACATCATAAAACTAGAGAGTTGGTGAACTCTTGCAGTATTATGCTGTAAAGGAGTTAACTCGTTCCTCAGTACATGTAACGCATCTAAAACTCTACCATCCTCTAAATATTCTAGATATTTTTGTTCTAGTATCAAGAATCTCATTTCCTAAAAAAATATAGTTATTGATGTAACTAACTTAAAAAATCAACTTTACTCACCATAATGTTTGAATCTTGACCCAGCAGAGGACGCAACTCATGTAAATCGTGATCTGCTTTGGACCAATCGCCGTCCATTACATGCTGACGAAATTTAGCAGCTGCTGGATGGTCCAGACGACAACCAGATTCGCTCATTAACGATTCACATGTTTTGCTGAAAATATGCATTAATATAACACTCTACTTTAATCGCCCAAATAGAAAATAAAACAACATGTAGCTGCGGAAACAAAAATTGTATTGCAATTTAGGAAACCATTGTTAAATTAAGTTATAATGTTATTTATTGACAATTGATCTAGAGCTTCTAAACTGGCTTAATTACTAGAATCAATAACTGAAACTTACTAACGTTATGGCTAACAACACTTTCAACAGTGTTTCAGACATAATTTCAATAAGTCTAATTTAAAGGGCACATGATTATCGGAGCAATGAATAGGCCGATTAGCTAGACTAAGACTAAGTACCTGTCTATAGATTAATCAATCATATGAAGCCATTTGCAGGTTTTGTCAGGAAGAATTCAAAACTGTGATACAATTTTATTCACCACAAATGATTAAAATTTCTGGCACTTGGAGATGAAAACCCAATGACTAGTAGCTACAAGATTTGAGTCTTAAGCTTGACTCAAAAGTGTGGAACAATATTTGTTATATAGAAGAATAAGATCTTTTAATTTTCGATAAAACTGTAAATAATCAAGTGGTAGGCCTAATTGTAATTCATTACAATTAAAATCTGTTGTAAGTGCGCTGAGTTCAATAGGAAGCTTGGATATATACTTCTATTTACAATTGTGCCTTATGACGGTACAAGTAAACTCGTGGGCCAAGCTCACTGAATTTATAATTCGTACTGTACTTATAGATCCCTGGAGTACTACACTATGAACAACTAATTTACACTATTAACTTAAAACTATCTTACACAATTGCACTTAATTCACTATTAAATTTATCACCGCAGGAAAAGAAACTAGGAGTGAACTCGACTTAATCGTCAAGACGAAGAATATGGAATGAATGTTTGTTTATGGAGTTTCAAAAATGGGACTAACTTGGTAATAATTACATATTTTTCCTGGCCGTTACATGGTAGTGGAAGCAACAAACCAATAACGAGGCAGGGACACTTACGTGTTGAAGTACTTTCAAGAAGTAGAAGAAAAAGAAGTTATTGAAAACACCTTATGATTGTGTTTGAAGATTAGATTTTTTCAATCTGAATGTCTCCTACGTCTGATATTTAGTACCATTATGTTTTGTTATAAAAAAAGGTGATTTAATAAAATATAAATAAATTTAAGATTTTAAAAATAAATGTATTTTATTATTAGTTATATGTTGTTCTAAGCTTGATTTATTAAATTTATTTAATTACTGACTGTTGATATCTTGTGTAAAATAAGAATCAACACTTTTTTAAATGTCTTTTAATTAATATTCTATTCCAGAGGATATAAATGCACTATACAATATTAACAATGCTATATATGCAAAATTATTTCCATTACGCAATATAAAATTAATTTTTTCTGCAAAGTTTTGTATATGTATATTAAAATCTAGTCAATACCATCAATATTATAATAATATACCGTGGTGTTACTAAAAGCAGTTTATTTCATTATTTATTACTGTTCAAACAGATTTGCACCCAACTACAGGTATAACAGTATAAAATACATACAGAAAATAAGAAAAAAATATAACAGCTTATAGCATACATAATGAGAGTATAAATAATTACAGAACAAGGATGGTAAGTAAATTAAAAAAAAAGAAATGCAAAAATAAAAAATAACAATTAGCCTCACAAGGAGTACGTCTTTATTGCCGAAATACTAGAATTAAAGATATCAAACTGGTAATTCACCGTATTGCACTTTGAGCACATTTTATGTAGTGGAGAAAATTTTAAAACATTAGTACAGTGAGTGGGACGGTAAAAGGTTTGACATGTTCTGTATGTTATTCTTGGAACAATAAAATGGAGTTTTTGCAGAAAATTTGGATCATTAAGTTTGTTATTAATAATTTTGTGTAAAAAATTACTGAATGACAGTCTCTTCGATGGATTAATCTATTTACTTTATGTTGGGAAAGAAGTTCAATGTTGCTGATGGCAATTGACAGATAAACATGGTCTATTCAGTGACAGGAGTTTTAAAAAGTAGTAATTTTAAGGCACTAAAATCATCACAGCTTCATTGATAAAATCTAATATTTTGAAGAACTTACATAGAGCATGGTTAATAATTAAAATTTACAAAAGTTAGTGTCTCAGGTTACACTAAATTCTCATTATAGATACGTTAATTAATTTAATAGCCTAGTAATTTTAAATAATCTTCAAACATAATGAATTCTATCATAAATCAAAGCAAATGATTTAATTAAATACTAAATAGGATGTGTCTACGGTGACTATTGAGGGACTCAACTTCTCTTTCAAGCAGTTACCTGGAAACTGACATAGTTTAACAGACTGATTTGGTCATATTTAATATGCTAATTTGTATGTAGTTTTGTTACATTTTTTGTGGGAAATAAGAAAAACTAATCTTGCAAATGAATAGAAATCACCGGATTTATATTTTTTTAATTACTCTCTCAATTTGTGTATATTTTTAATATATTTAAGATGTTAACAGTATCATACATGTATGTTTTATTTTGATAGTGAATTTAATCGTTTAATGGTCTACAAATCACAATACATTTATTTATTTTTATCTAAAGCAATATTTATTTAAGAAATGCACATTTACTTTGTTCAATTTCAAGGTTATCGGAGAAAAATAATTTTTGAACAAAAGTCAAAATAGTAATAAATATTTATTAATAATTAAACATTTTATTAGAGAATAAATTCATATTCAAGTTTATCACTTATTTTTTATACTGAAAACATGAAAATAATATAATGAATAATTGTAATGTTCGGGAACATTCTAAGTTGATATTAAGACATCTTTGGTTTAATAAGATACAGGAAAATACAGTTTATATATAGTATTAGTTAAGATTTCTATCAAAATGGATTATAAATAAGATTGTAGCAATATTTGTTGGTTATCTAGCTAGTAATGACTTGCACATTACAACCATTTATAAGTACTTTATAAATACACAAAAAAACGAAAAATACTGTTAATTTAAAAAAATAATTGAATTATTTTGATATCAAAATTAATTACAAGGTTCATTAACTTACGTTAATCCTTCGTTTTTAAGATACTGTCCGATTAGTCTTACGATTTCTTGGTTGGTTTGATTAAGGAAAAATCCATTATTCTCAGCAGTATCGCCATGTCCATTTTCTGCAGCTCCATTACTGCAAGACGGTGCCCCATTTTGCACCAACCCGTTACTAGATTGCATCTTGTCGTTTTTTGTTGTAGTCCTTCGGGTTTTTTTACGCGGCGGTTCTCCACCGTCGTCCCCCGATGAATCACTATCCAGACTTATTTTTGAAATTCGCTTGACCTCCTTGCTGTCCAGATTTGATTATCTTTGTACAAAAAAATATCAACTCTTTGTCTTCACGAATACATATATTACGTCATTAGCGATATTTTAAATGGGATAATGAATAATTGTGTACTTTATTTAAGAGGCATTCTATTTTATTTATAGTTATGGCAAAATATTTATGAAAGCACCTTCAACAAAATGTATGTCACATCAAATGTACCACCCAAAAACAAACATCAGCTGAATGAACTGTCTGCAAACAGCTGGTAAATTTGACCTCGAATGAGAAATGAAAACAGAAACGAAGGAGAACAACAAAGGAAAGTTAATTTACGCAAGCGCGATACGATTCCTGTTACAATTATTATGGAGTATATTTCCTTTTTACTCTTTAGTTTTCTTTAACTTTATTTCTTCTATCTTTCTATTCGTATTCTTAAAAATTGTAATTTTAGGGTAGAACTGGCAGCCTGGGATATGTTTATTGAAGGTACCCACAATTTTAATATAAAAAAACTGATTTTATATCACTGAAATTGGAATTATTAGGAAATTTGCCATATACTTGGTTACAAAAATTACAGCTAATTAATCAATTACAATAATTACATCACGTGACGTTCATCGTTAGATCCACTGACGTTAGATTAAACTTCAAATAATTCATGGGTGCGTTATTTTGTTACCATTAGTACCAATTATAAGTTTAACAGATCTGTCGTTTTGTTATGGCCAAAAGTGATTATTGTTGGGAGAAATGTTGAATATTTTATTCTAGAAGTGGATTTGTTTCATCTGACAGCATCTTATACTGAAAATCCGCCTACAGATTTTCCGTCTAGTGGAAACCTGTCTTTAGCGTAATAAATGGTAAATCAGGAAGGTATACCGAACGGAATTGCAGTGACCTTCAAAATTATAACTAAAAAATAATAAGCTTTCTATTTGGCAGAGTTTTTGGATTAACGTCTAGAGAATAATAATTTTTTGGTTGTCTAGCGTACAAAACAAGAGATTGAATCTATTTATTAATGATCTAACATAAAGTAGGGACCATCAATATGGGGTAGCTATTTAAAGACTCATATGACAGGAACAGTGTTGCCAACAAGGCAAATCTGTGATAGTTGTGCTTTACACTGTTGTTGCGTTGCGTATTTTGAATATATCTAAATTCATCGAAACAATAGGAATTATAGGCACTTAAGAACTTACAATGAACTTTTCGTTTAAATCAAGCGTATGTATGGAACGCCAAACTACTTTTTAATATTCTTTGCTTGAATGTTTCGAAAAAATTCATGGAAAAGTATTTTTTTAGTAAAACCTTACCGAAATGTAAAGAAAAAAGGCCATTTTTTATATAGATTACTTCAATGTTTCAAAAAATATACTAATTGTTATGAAACTTTTGAAGAAAATATAAAATAAAATGATATTTTTTAAGAAACTTTACATGTATTTATAATTTTTAATATACTTTTGCTTAATGTTTCAAAAAAATGGTTTGTATTTCAATATTTTGATTTAACAAATATATTTCTTTTGATACTTTCAGTCAATGTATCAAAAAAATTATATATATTAATGTTTTTAATCTGAGAAATAGAATTTTGATGAGACTTTTACTCAAGGTTTAAAAAAAATCACCTTATACATATACGTTCAAATTAAAAATAATGATGCAATAATTAATATACTATAAAATCATTGCATCAAGGAATCAAGTTTAATAAAAATATACTTAATCTAAAAGTATATTTTTATAAAAAGTGATACAGGAATTATTGCAAAGAGAAGAAGACATGTCATAAGTCAACCGGCCCGCACTGTCAGCTGTAGCTGTCACTTATTGTTTTCAAATCCCATAGTAGAATGTATGTATCATAAAAGTATAAAGGTATGTATCTTCCCTTACCTATGATATGTACTGTGAAATCACGAAGGAATACAGGAACGTTTCAATCATCAAATCATCTCTTTCTTGAAGAAATTTATGTTTCTGATTTAGCCTTTAATTTATTTAGTCACCACCATAATTTAAAATAAAGTACCACCACAGGCTGGTCAGTTACTGCAAGCCTTTCATGATTCGTCTGATTCGGAAGATTCAGATTTTCAAAAAATAATGACTACAACTAGAGCTTTATTTAGACCAACTGTTGTAAAGAAAAAAGGTAGAAAGCAATTGAAGAAAGCCCAAAGAACAATACTGCTGTTAAGAAGAAAAAATGCAGGCTTCTTACCCACTAAAAAATACGTTTCGCTAACTATGTTAGCATCATCAGGAGCTGATGATAAACTACGATGCTAACATAGTTAGAGAAACATACTTTGAGTGTTTTTAAAAAGTATAGTTTTGGTTAGTGGTGACGATATTCTTCAACATTGTTGAAAACCAAAGGTTCCAAATTCCCAATTCAAATAGGTAGTTGTGATCATTTATCTAGTATCTACCTTCCTAGTAAGCAATAACAGCATTTAAATTATCAGAAAGTTTATTCTATTATTTTTGTAGAGCAATATCATTATAGAATGCGATGGCTTGATAAAATATATCATTGCTTAATATTAGATAATTTATATTTTGTATACTACACATTTTGGTAAACCAGGAATTTATAATGTTAGACAAGGTTACTGTTAATTCGTTAACAGAGTATCCACTTGGGAAGATTTTCACACAAAGGTTTTGAAATATAACAAATCTACTGGAGACTACCTTTTTATTTAAACTTGATAAATCAAATTATTTTATTTTCTAAACAAATCTGAGAAATTATTTGTATGAAGTTAAAATATTATTACAATGATCCTATTCTACGTACTACCTGTTGAATGCCTTTCGGCTGAATATCCTTGCCTTGCATATTATATTCAAAATCTTATATAAAACCAAAAACTGTACCCTTAGATATTTCCTCCAGTGACATAACCTCTTTTTTTCTTCCTTTCTCTACTCTGGAGATGACTCTGAGAGACAAGTCACAAGCACTATATCTCGTTTTACTCAGAAGATAATGAAAACGATAATTCACAAACAAACATCAAAGTATATTAAAAATTAAATATGACATATTAATGTATAATAAAAATTAAACAAAACACATCAAAATATTCTAAAAATTAAACAATATGCAAGAAAGTATTGTATATTACAAATTAGTAACCTGGGGAAATTAAAAAAAAGTAATGAATAAGTCATGTTTAACAAATATTAAAAACTATTTTTTTTTAGATGCAAATGAATTTTTTTCAAATATTAATGCGAAGAACATTAAAAAGTAGTATGGCGTTCCATACGTATGCGTTTCAAGTTACGAACTCTAAATTGTACAATAAACTAAAAGCTTTTTATCGATGTTTAGCGTTGTTCATTGCGAAAAATAGGCTTTAAGTGCGTGGCAACGTCGTAAATGTTAGTTCAGTCCAGTCAGTGTTGTTAAAAAATCATATGGAACAAAATGTAAATGTAACAGAACTATCGTCGTAATATTCGATATTTGTGTTATCAACTTTGTTTATAAACGTTATCGATCGATTGGTAAACTTAAGAAATAAAATACCAAACGTATATTTGGGTAAATATTTTATTTAAACTATGGCTTCATTAAGTCAATCTTCAACTGTGAATGTTCAGGAATTTTCCATACGTGTTCCAAAGCAAACCCAAAAAAAGTACCATGTAATGAGATTCAACGGTACTTTGGACGTTGATTTTGCAAAATGGACAAAAGTGAGTATGGAACGAGAGAACAATATGAGAGAGTATAAAGGAGCAGATGAAGATCTGCCTAAATTTGGCGCAGGTTCAGAATTCGGTAGAGAGGCTAAAGAAGAAGCTCGACGTAAAAAATTGGGTATCATAGCGAGAAAATACAAAGCTGATGACCAGCCCTGGATATTAAAATCGCTTGGAAGCACTGTTAAAAAGTTTAAAGGAATAAGAGAAGGTGGTGTTTCGAATAATACGGCTTATTATGTTTTTACCCATGCAGAAGATGGCGCCATAGAAGCGTTTCCTCTACAAGAATGGTACAAATTTCAACCAATTCAAAGATATAAAGCATTGTCAGCAGAAGAAGCTGAACTGGAGTTTAATAAGAGAAATAAACAAACAAATTACTTTTCACTTATGTTAAGAAAACGTCTAAAGGGCGAAGAAGAGGCGGATTTAGATGAAGGTGAAGAAAAGGGCAAGAAATCAACATCAAAAAAAGACAAAGAACTAAAAATTTCTGAAATGGATGAGTGGATGGATACTTCAGATGATGATTCATCAGATGCTGAAGAAAAGGAAGAGCAAGAAGAGACCGAGAAGAAGAAAAAGGCAAAGAAAGTCATTCCCAAGAAAAAGAAAAAACGCGATACAGATGCAGAAGCATTCGAAGATTCTGATGATGGAGACGGAGAAGGTAGAGAACTTGACTACATTAGTGACAGCAGTGATAGTGAGCCCGAGAATGTCAATTTAGATGGCGTTGCTGAAGAAAAAGCACTTAGAAAACTCTTAAATTCAGACGAAGAATCAGATGAAGACTCTGATAAATCTGAGAAAGAACAAAGTAATGACGATGATGAAAAAGAAACTGAGAAGAAGGAAGACGCTGATGAAAAGGAAAAAAAGAAAAAGAAGAAAAATAAGAAAGATGTAAAAAAAGAAGCTAAGAAAGAAACAAAGAATGATGATAATGATTTCAGTTCAGATAGTAGCTCTGATGAGGATTTAAAGAAAAAGAAGGGTAAAAAGGAAGAAAAAGAAGTAAAAGAACCTAGTAGTGAGAATAGTTCCAGATCTGCTACTCC
Organism: Neocrepidodera transversa; assembly: GCA_963243735.1. Lineage (NCBI taxonomy): Eukaryota > Metazoa > Arthropoda > Insecta > Coleoptera > Chrysomelidae > Neocrepidodera > Neocrepidodera transversa. The sequence goes on from OY725346.1 coordinate 16,215,552, forward strand.
TACAGATAATAAAAGAAAATTGATCAATGATGCTTTGGCAGGTCCTAGTCCTAAAAAAATGAAAATGGACATGCCGAATTATATTGCTGGTTCTAATGAATCTGGTATTACTGAAGATGCTGTTAGGAAGTATTTGATGAGAAAACCCATGACTACAACAGAATTATTACAGAAGTTTAAATCTAAAAAGACTGGTTTATCTAGCGAGCAGCTTGTAAATATTATGACACAGATCTTGAAGAAAATTAATCCTGTTAAACAAACTTTGAAAGGAAAGATGTATTTATCTATAAAATCTTAATTTTATTTAAAAACAAAATGTAAAAATAACAAGTGTATGAGTAAAATATAAAAAACAAGTGTTTATATTTAATATAAAATATACTTTTTATAATGTTATTACTTAATTATTTTATCCCAAAAGCACCAATAATTGACTGTAATTCAAAAGTATCACTTATGAATACTTTTGATATATGACAGTTGTTAACATAATATGACATTTTGCATTAACAAGGACGTTTTAACAATTTTTAAAAATAGAAAAGTTAGATATATCTAAATAAAACGCGAAATTTTGGAATTAATCTTCCTAACATTACAAGCCTAATACTGCCTATCAATGGGACAATTACTAAAATACTTCTTCCTACCAAACCAAATAATAAAAAAATATGATAATATAACAAAAAAAGAGTTTTTCCTATAATATATGTAAATAATATATATCCTACATACTGACAGTCTTAATAAAAAGTTTTGTATTTGTCTGATTTATCATGTTTTTCCATTACTCCGCTTTGTTGAGATTTACCGGGGTTTTCCGATTTACCGGGGTTCTCCGATTTACCAGGTTTATCCGTTGAATGAATACTTGGAGTATGGTAAAATCCTGGCATAATGATATCTGGAAGAGACTAAAAAAAAACAGATATGTAGGTATACGAAAGCGTAACCATTAGAAAATTGAACATTTACCTTAAAATACTTGACAGTCTTGACTCTTAATTCTAAAGTAGCGTCATCATCACATACAACCACAGTATGTGGATGTTGCTGGAAGGCGGAAACAGTCCACATATGATTAATGCCTTCTTCCACAGCCTTGTATAAAGCGAATGCCTTTTGACTTCCAGTAACAAGAATCATTACCTAAAAAATAAGGGGTAATAATATAATACAATACTTTATTTTGAATAGTTGTACAGTGTTATCTCTCTTGGAAGCGCTTAACTCATAAATAATCTTAAAGTTTGACTTCCACTATTGCAATACCACCGTTTAATGAAAATACAGCTTTTTATAAAACTTTGAAATTTTATAATAAACTGCAAGAAGCCATCAAGATTATAAACAGATATAAATGGCTACTGCATTTATGTAGTTAATGAGTTCTGCAGCACCAAGTTGGCTACAAATGTAATGGTTCTTTGAAGTCATAGAATCATTTCAATGTTTGGATCATCAATCAGTACACGAGAATATTTTCCAAAGATCACACAGTAAGGGTATTTGATTATTTGAAAGATTCTTTCTAGTGTTCTCAGACATGCAAGTTTTTGTAGATTTGTAAAATAGGTTTTCGTATTTATCTGTTCAATTTTTGACTACCATATGACATTTTCATATGTTACAATAGGTCGAGGTTGATTGGACATGAAGGAGTGTTTGTTGAGAAACGAGAAGAAAGTGCGCCAAGAAAACTAACTGTACCATAATTCTCCTGTTGTATGGACATGTTGAGAGGTTTCTGGCGGAACAAGTGAATAGAGAACAAACAACTGCTAAACCTTAACAGGAAGAACGGGACACTGCGGTTTTAGAAGACACCTAAATATCTTAGAGATATCTACCTATGTAGAAAATATGAAGAAGATGAAACTGTAGTACACATACTATCCCATTGCCGAGACCTTAAATGAGAAAGGAAATGGCACTTCGGGGTACAATATCCGGAACCTGAAGAAATCGCGAAAGCGCCCATCAAGCATATTTTTGAATATATTAAGAGTATTGACCTGATGGGGTAGACACTGACAGTAGTACACTAAGCTTTAAGTTTCAGTATGAGTATGATTTGAACACGGTCGAAGTGTTGTGTGGGAATATTATAATAAAAATGAGGATAAAAATTGCAAGTACTGCATTCAAAAAATTAGTACTACAAAAGTTCAACAAATTAAGTTCCTTAATTACAATTTATTATTTTTATTTGTTGTTTGTTCTTTTATAATCTAAAGATGTGTTTTAATTGGGTAGACACACCATTTTTACAACATTTTAATTTTATTATGCATATGGAGAACCGTGATCTTTGTTTATTTCGAATAAATAAGTTAGTCAACCACCCAGTAGTTAAGTATACATGCGTAGCAAGTCACACAATTCCAGTAGTTTGATACAACCATGAACTTGTTTGATTGCACAATTTTCCGTCTATCATTCAGTAATCAGTCAGTATATTCGTCGGCCGACGGCGCATTTACCGGTTCGAAATGAACTAGTTCAACTAAGTTTATGAATTAGTTCATTTAGTTCACACTAAAGAACGGTTCTTTTTTATAGTTCATTCGTGAACTGCCCGTCTCTAATTTCAATGGTTCTGCTTAAATGAGTGATTTCATTCATAACGGACTTGGGAACTTTAAAGTTCCAAGTTTTTGTGAAATTTCTGTACAATATGCCTTTCCTTGACCAGCGTGACAGGTATAAGCAGGTACCTAAGGAGGTTACATACCACAAGAATCCACAGAAAAGAGAATACAATTCATCCCTCTGCACATTATTTTCGGACAATCATCTCCACAACCCAGTGGTATGTACATACCTTCCCTCTAGTATGTTTTTTATACATCAGGTAACAGTTAAACCAGAATCATAGTTTGAAAGTATATCCCAGGAAAATAGTCAGTAAGAGCCAATAAATAAACCTTAAAAATGCTTAAAGTAAATACAAAAAAATCTGGTAGAAACATGAACAGTAAAAGTGTGTAGAAATAAAAACAGGAGTATATTATGGAAAGTACATTACAACGAAAAAGGCAAAAAAATGCATCGCTTCATACTGTAAACATTTTATTAGTAGAAAGACGAAATAGGAGATGTAAAAAGCATACTTATATCGGGAAAAAATAAATGAAGACAATGAACAATACACTAATGAAAACACAGACGAAGATGAGCAATTATTTAAATACAATAAGTTATCCATGTCTCAAATGTGGTCAAGTGTTAAATCATAAATGAAAACAACTCAAAATCATGTACCACAATGTATTTAATTATACAAAATTGACAGGCAACTAGTTTCGGCTAACAAGCCATCTTCAGGCATATAATAGATAAAAATAATGTAAATTATCTTTTTAAAAATTTTTGCACTACATTATTTGTATCTATTATAGCCGAAACTAGTTGCCAGTCAATTTTGTATAATTAAATAAATTGTGGTATATGATTTTGAGCTGTTTTCATTTATGATTATAAAAATTATTTATTAAGTGCATATGAATTATAAATAACATTAAAAGTGTAGGGGAAAATAGTAAAGTAAATGGAAGACATGTATTTCCGTACCTCTCTAGCATCCATTACAGTACCCACTCCAACGGTTAAAGCTTTCTTAGGAACATTATCGATAACATCATCAAAAAAACGAGCATTGGCTAACAGAGTGTCGTGAGCTAAAGTTTTGATTCTTGTACGTGAAGCTAAAGATGATCCAGGTTCATTGAAAGCTATATGTCCGTCTGGTCCAATTCCTATAAGGATAAATTAAATATATTTTTTATTGCCGTTATTTTTGAATAAAGGTTTTATTTTTTATGAGTTGTATTAGATATGTTTAAAGAACATAAAATTAAATTATTAAATTATACATAATCCAAGGCTGGTTTATATGACATCTTTATCCATTTCTAATACAATGGCTAATATATAAATAAATTATATCAAAAGTGACAGAAAATCTTGATTTGGTGTATTGGAAAAAGTTTATCACATAATTAAATATAAATAAATAAAATGCTGTTTTCAAAAAAAATTCAAATATATATCTTATCATGGGATTACCTCGTAATACAATAAAATTCAATAACTGCCCATCAAAAGATTTATTTATTAAGAACAAATAATATTTTTATCTTAAATATTGGCTTGTTTTATCTATCTTATTATTTTGATGGCCCATATAATTAAATATTATAAGTGATAAAACAAAATCTGTTTCTCAGTATTTTTTGTTTTATAACTTGACTGATAATCATTGCGTATTTACTTTCTATTTATTTTAAAAATACTCATTTAAAAAACTTTCCAACAGGTCAAAAATCATTAATTTGAAAATCATCTTCCTAAATTATCAGTTATTTAAAAAAGGAAATAAAAATGCAATGCAAAAACACAAATTTAACAAAAAATTGGATTTTCATCAACTGAAATATTTATAATCCTAATAGGCAACAAAATTGTTTTATAATTAAAATTCAAACCTCCAATGAACAGATTAACTCCACCAACTTCTTTTATTTTCTGTTCGAATCTTTCACATTCAGCTTGCAGATCATTAGCATTGCCGTCAAGTATGTAAACATTAGAAGGTAGAATGTCTATTTTCCTAAAGAAATTGTTCCACATGTAATAGTGATAACTCTGAGGATGGTCTTTTGGCAGATTCACATATTCATCCATGTTGAATGTTATGACATTTTTAAAAGTAATTTTGCCTGCATTGTAGTAGTCTATTAACCTCCGATACATTCCCAGTGGGGTACCACCTACATAATATTATTATTTAACAAACCTTACTACAACATTTAAAACTTATTTAAAATTTAATCACTAAGTTTTTTCATTGCCACTCGTATTACAGTCACAAATTTTGGGTAATATACATAGCAACTGATAAATGGGTGGTAGTAAAATATAGTACAAAAAAAATGGTTATTGTAATGAAATTAAATTCTTCAAGAACAAATCAGTCTGAGCAAATTTAATTTTTTAATAATTATCTTATTTACAGCAGCACTCGAAGTTTCTTTACAGAAAAAGTTATATTAGTTAATTATAATGTACAATTAAAATTATTTATTATTCCTTTAATAAAACTTAAATAAATATACTTCTTATTGAAAACAAGAGACGATTAACTGCAAACTTAATCACAAATATAGGGCGTTTTCTTGTGTAGATGTTATAAATGATAAAGCTCAATTGTTAACTACTGGTAGTTTATTAATAAACTTGCATTTACCTGTTGGCAATCCAAGAACAAAATGCTTATCAGGGCCTGGCCTAAATTCGTTCATTTTTACCATTACATATTTAGCAGCCCATTCGCTTACTTCATCATAAGAATCCTTAATGATCAGCCTCATTTTGTAATTTTTTTGCTCCTAACTACTGAGTAAAGATATTTGTCGAATAAGATATGTTTAACTATTTCATTTTGATATTCGTTTTATTTATTGGCCCGATAATGGATTATAGAATCGTTTGATAACGATAAGTTTATTGTTTGATCAAACGGATTAGTTGAAAATACAAAAAAAAACAAGATATTTATCACAAATATTGCTCGTTGGCAGTTGACTGACCTGTCCTGTCATAATAACAGTTACTTAACCTCATTTTTTTAATGCAAAGTAGTAAATCAAATGGTCGATAGAGTTCTCTCTCTGTATTAAGCCGGGTCTACACTTACACATATTTTCGACGTGTGCGTCGCATGAAAACGAAAATGGAATTTATGCCCCATTTAACGTACACGATCCAGAACCGTGTCTGTTTTTGACGAACATAAAAAAAATTGTGCCCCACTGGCGAATCGGGGAATCGCGAGAAGAGATATATGCCTCTGGCGTTGATGTTTGCATCCACGTAACAGTGCAAACATTTTTTTAATCTCCATGACAACCAGATCAAAACATTTGTTTGCATCTTAGACCATTTACTATTAGACATCAATTTTCCATCCTTCTCTTGAAGTCGATATCTAAGCATATCAGGTTGTGATTTGACAGTTTGTTTGTATACAAACACCTAAACTATGGAGTAAACAAACAATATCGCAAGTAACTCATCGAGGGTTTAAATAAATGTCCGAGAAATTTTCTAAAGTTTTATTGAGTTATTTAAATTTTAAACGGTACTTGTAATAAGTTCCTTGGGCGTACGCCAATTTTATCGATGTTTGTAAACACTTCCCCGCACACACCGGATCCCCCGCACCTTGAGAACGTCATAGAAAGAGGCAAGATGTATCAACTTCAAAATATTGTATATAAAAATGTAAACAAGGCATGTGTAATAGTCTCAGAGTAAATATATATAGAGAGGGCATTCTATCCTTTTTTATTAAGCCAACATCTAGTTAACTTTTGTTGACATCGTCCTCTAGAGATTCCATAAGCGTACTTTCAAGCAGGATAATTTAAAATCCTACAATAGTTTATTTTTTAAATATTTTTGTAAACATTTTGAACTATTTTAAGCGATTTTCTTGAGAGGTTGTTAACCATGAGAAAGAAATGTGAAAAATGTGGTGCTTTTCTCAAGCCATTAGATAATCAATCTTACACTTCACAAGTAAGTTAGGAAAGTAGTTTTTGAATAATTTAAAATATAATATAAGTTGATAAGATTTGATAATTTTTTATTTTGCTTCCTTTCTTTTTTATGTTATATACCATTCACATTTTTTTTATGTTATTCGCATTTAGGTACTCCTTACTGTAAACAAGGTTTTAGAAGCAATAAAAAATATTATTTATTTGATTAAATTATTAAATACGTACATTTAATATAAATTTACAAGCATTTGCTATGTTTTAATGTTAATATTTATCAGTATTACAGAAAATACAACTTTATCGAAATTATATAACTTCTCACGACATATTTAATTCAAATGTGATATATTAATAACATGTAATATACGTAATTTTAATTTTCTATTTTTTTGCTAAAATAAATAAAAAGTTATAATTCTTCGCGTCGCCACTGTCTAATACATCACGTCAATTTTTATTGTTGATTTCGTCCTCTGCACGAGATTTTTCTGCGCGTCTCACGTCCCTCGCCAACAAACTTTGCCGAGAGAGAGGGCTAGATGTTGGCTTAAATTTTGTAAATGACATTAGATATACAGGGCATATCTAGTAGTTCCTTTATCTGAGGTAATAGTAAATGGTCTAAGGTATGCACTATTTATTACACGTCCAAAACAGAGATGGCATCAGAGAGAGAAGTTGTATCCAACATAAACCCTAAATGTTTACATTAGGACTCATAACAAACCCTTGAAAGCAGTGTTGCCAGATTTAGTTTATATAATATATTCGCATTTTGTCATTTTTTTAAGTACATATCAACGAACTGTTTTAAAAATTCATTGTCACTGAAAGTCGGATAATTAAGTAAAAAAAATGATGAACAAAAATTAAAATATAGATTTATATTTCAATTTCGAAATATTACTACGACCCTGAACCAACTACGCTAATGAAATAAAAAATATTTTTGAATTTTTTGAAAGATTTTTTTTTGTTTGAAATAATCTCTTCCACCTATTTCTTTAACTAGAGCACAATTTTCGCGGACACCCTGTACTAGAGAACTGTTTGATACTGCGGAAGAATATCACATCCGAATTGGCGAAGGAAAATCTCATCTAGAAATTAGTCATTCTCCGCGAGCGTGAAGTGAAGTATTACGAGTTTTAAATTAGTGAAAAAAGTGTAAAACTTCGCAATTAAAAATTTTCTAGTGATAATAGTGATTAAGATTCTGCCGGTAGACCATATAGGTAAGTTAATATAATTTAAATAAGTATTTCTTTGAAAACTGTTGGTTTGGGTTTTAAACAAGTTGGTACCCATATAATATATTTCATACCGTTAAGAACTAAATTAGGACTGATTTTGTTATATTCTTTATGAACAAATGAAGTTGTTTATTAAAATTTTTATTTATATTAAAAGTTTGAAGCGAGAGAAAGATATTCACATCGAAAATTTATTTTCATATTTTGTGTTCGCCATTTTGTTTTGTTTTCTAATGACAGGTGACATGTGCAATGATGCCAAATTTCAAAAAAGTGGTTGATTTTGGATTACCACCTAGAAATAAAATTTAAAGGTGCATGTATATTTAGTCACATGTGATTTTATTACTGTTTTTGTCTTTAATGCATACTGCAGAGGTACCAACTCTTTATAATTTCATCAAAAGTAAACTTATTAACACCGCAATGTCATATAATGGACATTATTTTCCATTTTAGAGGCACACCATGATTTTTTTAACGCTTAAAATAGCTAAATCTTATTGGCGATTTTTGTATTAGAAAACTGAGTACGCCACTGGATTTGAAAGCATGCCAAAGGCCTTTCACCAAAATAAAAAACGTTTGTTATTAGAAAAGTTATAGTTTAAACTTATGGCGATGATATTTAAATATTGTACAAATATTTTATTTCTTATTTCATTTGGCGTCTGACTTGAAATCTGCAAAAAGAACAAAATAATTATCTGCATTGTTGCCAGCTTTCAGAATTTGTCTAAAATTTTCGCAAAACATAATACAGATAAAACTTTTAAACCTGCTAAAACATTTTTATTGAGAAACAATTTTCATACAAAATTTTGGTGAAAGTTCTTTTACATACTGGCAAATCCAATGGCGTAGTCAGTTTTTTGATAAAAAAAAAATAGCAAAAAAATGTTAAAATATAAGTGTACCTATACAGAGTGTTTCATTGGGAAAGTGGCATACGTTAACTGTAGATAGGGGACACCTAGACAATCTCAAAAACCTATAACTTATATGGTCTTACTACTTTAATAACCAAGATACAGGGTGTTTTATCTATTTTGGCAATTTCTTGCATGGTTCATAACTTTCTAACCACACTGTATATTTTCATGATATTTGGCAGGCATATTTTGTTTACAGTATACAATTGATCAATAAATTTACAATAAAATAAATCCAGGTCCGGATTAAAAAAAATATTATAAAATATTCCGACACAAAAACAACACCCTGTATATCAGATTTTTCTAAAACAGATTCTGTATTTGAATATAGCACGAAAAAATTAGTTTAGTGGTATACTTTGCATTTTCGGCAAAATGTTTTTTCTTGTAAAATTTTGAGTTGGAATTCTGAAATTTTAATTTTTTAAGTATTTTTTCATTATTTGCGATAAATAATCCACAAAAAACATTCATCTTTAATTAACGAATAAATATCCACAAAAATTAAATAACTTTAATTAATGAAAAATTACAAACATTTTAAAAAACGCTTAGAAAGTATTACAAGGGGTAAAAACATATGTTTTTAGTACTTTGGGCCGAAAAATTCACTTTAACAGTAAACACAAGAACTGTACGCAAGACGAAATTTATGGATATAATAATTTTTTACGATTTTTTACGGGTTTTCCGTTTTTTTACAGTTTTTTACTATTTTTTACGATATGACATGTTTTGATATTTTTCATCCCCGTAGGTCTGATAAAAAAAGTGTTATACAAATTGTATTTGAAAAATGTTAATCCATAATAGTTTTACTTTGTTGTCATTAATTTTTAGGTGTGTTTTATAATTTTTGTTGTTTTTCATTAATTAAATTCATTTATTTTTTGTAAATTTATTATTATTTATTTGTTAATTAAAGATGAATTCTTTTTTATAGATTATTTATAGAAATAATAAAAAAATACTTAAAATATTAAAATTTTACCAATTTAGGTTAACAAGTCTTCATTAAAACTAAATCACATTAACAAAAAATCATTTTCAGTTTTGGGCTCTCACAATCCACACCATTTCAGAATCCAAACTCAAAATTTAAAAAAAAAAACATTTTGCCGAAAATACAAAGTATGTCAATAAATTAATTTTTTCGTGCTCTTTGCAAATACAGAAACTATTTTAGAAATATCTGATATACAGGGTGTTGTTTCTTGTCGGAATATTTTATAATATTTTTTTAAACCGGCCCTGAATTTCTTTTATTGTAAATTTGTTGATCGATTGGACACTTTAAATAAAATATGACCGTCAAATATCATGAAAATATACAGTGTGGTTAGAAAGTTATGAACCATGCAAAAAATTGGCAAAATAGATAAAACACCCTGTAGCTTGTTTATTAAAGTAGTTTGACTCATTAAGTTTGGGGTTTTTGAGATCGCCTAGGTGTTCCCTATCTGCAGTTAACGTATGTCACTTTCCCAATGAAACACCCTGTATAAATAGAGAATTTACATTGGTGGTTCCAATTAAAATGGATTACAGTGTATTACAAAAATTGACTGAATTTGGGGATTTACATATGTGTGAAAAGTTATTCCCGAAATTTTGAAAATTATGATTAAATGGATCACACCGTACCATAAAAGTTGACTGAATTTAGAGATTTACAGATGTGTGAAATTTTGACGATTATGATTAAAATATTGAAATCGATTGACCACATTTTGACCATAATTGAACGCTAATAACTTTGCTGTACACCTTTCAAAAAAAAGTTATTGACAATAATATTTTTGGCGGTCAACTGTCATTGATTTTCTGTAGTAATATCACAAGAGAGTGAGAATAAATTGAAAATAATTCCACAGATTTTAGAAAACTTGTTGCCAAATGGCAACAAGTTTGAGAAAATGACTGGAGAATTATTATCTAATTTATCGAACTCTCATGTGGTATTCGATAGATAATTTTTTGACGTTGCAATCAAAATGTCAGATGAACAAAATACATTGTCATGGGTTGTCATTTAATAAAAACAATGTACATTGAATTATTCTCGCTGAAATAATGTAAGTAGATTATTCCCACTATAATAATGTTTTGATTGGCTAGAACGTATATGAATTACTGAAATTGAAAATTTCTATTGGTTTCGAGAAACGTCAAAAAATAATCATTATAAAGCTAGGTATGTGAAATGTTTATGTAGCATCGATTGACCACGTTCGGTCAATTTTCATTAAAGAAATCTGTAAAATCAGTTTCTCACGTTTGATCAGTGGTAAAAAATAAAAAAAAAGAAATTTATGTGTGTGAAATAATTGAATTTTTCGGTACCTTTAAAAAAAACCTAACCCACTGGGGTTTTCGGATTTATAAGTCGGTTTTTTTAGGGTTTTTGGGTTTTTTAATTCTATACAGATTTTAATGAAAAAATATCATTTAAGAACGATTTAAAAAGAAATACTGTTAAAAAAAATTAGTACCAAAGTATTTTCACTACCATCTTCAGATTCAAACGACTGGTAGTAATAAATGTTTTTTTTTTATTTTGTAGGTAGTTTATAGAGGTTTTTTTTATTTATGTAGTTTTGTCATAGTTATGCTACTTTCTAGTTCCCTATTTTTGTTAGTTTTATGTTACGTTTGTTTTTTACTTATATTGTAAGTATTGTTTTATTTTTTTACAAAATATAAAATGTATACAAAAGCTTAAGTTAAAAAAAAGAAAACCCTGCGGGTTTTTCAAAGCGGCTTTTATTGGGTTACCCACTGGGCAGCCAACCCTGATAACCTATATTGATATTTTGATTATATATACAGTGTGCCCAATTAAGCCGGAACCATATGGGAAACTTTCTTATTCTTAATTTTATGAAACAAAGTTATTGTTTATAAAACGTTCTGCACGGTCTAGAATATAAAATGCAACCATCAGATAATACATTTTTCTATCCGTATACGAGGGGCGTTAAAAAATATAAATTTTGAACAAGAGTAAAGTACCCTTATTTTAAAAAATATAGAAAAATGTTATTTGGAAAACTTGTTTAGAAACAATAAGTACGTACCAAAATAAAACCACAGCCTCCTATCCCAAAAAAAATATTTTCCCAATTTTTTTCTAGGAGCAAAGTTTGAACTGAACTGTTGCTTATAAAATTAGTTTCCACACATTATTTTAAGCCAAAACCGTTAACTGGGATTTAAAAAAATGTGGAAACCAATTTTTTATCTAACAGTTCACTTTGAACTTCATTTCAAGAAAAAAATATTATTTTGAGATAGGAGGTTGTGATTTCCAAATAACATTTTTCTATAATTTTTAAAATAAGGGTACTTTACTCTTGAGGAAAATTTATATTTTTTGATGCCCTTCGTGTACTGCTAAAAAAATGTATTATTTGATGGTTGCATTTTGGGTTCTAGACCATACAGAACTTTTTATAAAGAATAACTTTTTTTCATAAACCTAAGGATAAAAAAGTTTCCCATATGGTTCCAACTTCTATTCCATCTCCCATTTTAAAATTATCCATACTGTAGATTTTTTAATACATAAATTTTACTATTTTAAAACCACAATACAATAAAAATAAAATCACTATTATTAGCTTTATTAATTTCATTTAATTCTCATATAAAATTAACATCCAAGTTAATGTAACAAACTCTTTTTGCATTGCAAAAAAACCACTTTTAAGTGAAATGTACTGTATGGGCCAGGAAAACTATGAAAATATTAACAAACATTAACACCTAAACTGCTTCAATAGTTTTTGGAATTCCATAAATAACACTGTTATTTAATACACGTCCGGTGTATCCACAAGGATCTAATATATTATTTTTGAACGATGCAACAACTTGTTGTTGATAATCAGGTTAATTTGTTAAAATCGTCGGTTAAATGATTGATTTGTTAATTAGGCTTAGAATCCTCTTTACCAGATTTTCTCTTGTAACTGAATCCTGAGTTTTCTGCCTCCAGGAAATTATACCTCCAGTTTATGAATGCCTTTTTTACTTACTGCGTTTTTATGACCCGACACGAGATACCAGTGTGATTGATGCTTATTAGAAGATCACATAGTTATCCAGAGTCAAACTGAGAATTTTGGAATACCAGTAAACCTGACAGCTAAGGTTTTTATTGCCAGAGCTGTGGGGTTTGATTGTTAGAGTAAAGACATGTTTTTCCTTAGATATAACTCTGTAGCATGTACTTCTGCTTGGAATGCTAATTCATTTGTTCCCAGTGGTGAACATATTTTGATTTTTTATTCCTGTCCTTGATCTGAGCTAAGTTACATTAGTATAATATACCAATGTTCCATCTCGACAGTTAGATGTTGCTTCTCTTTCCAATTTCAACTGAATGTTGAACGATTTTGTGACATTATTATTTGGTGTTGTTTCACCACTTCTCATTTCCAATAACGAGTTTGTGATTGTTTTTGTTATACTAGTAAGTATATACTTGTTCACTTGAATACCAGTTACAATTGCACTCCAGTTTGTATGCTCCCATTCTTGCTTCTGTCCAATCATTGGTTGCTCAAAGTTAAAGTGTGGTCATGCATACTTTACCAGAGCTATAGAATTCACATTTATGTTAATATAATCGATTTTTGTAAATATTGCTTGGTTTGACCGATGTAGGTTTAAAGGTAATTCATAATTTACTTTTTATGACATGACATGAGCACATTTAAATACATTTGTAGTAGGTAAGTTTTGATAATCGAAACACGTTGTATAATAATTATGTTAGTATTTTAAAACATCTTTAATAATCTACGTCAATATACAGAGTGTTCCAAAAGTCTGTAAACGGTCCTATCATCATATTTGCTTTTAAAACCATGAAAATGTGAAAAAAGACATATCATTACTAAATCCCGAATTTGGACAATTGATCTTTAGTAGTTTTAGAATTCCAGGACCGTTTCCAGACTTTTGAAATACGCAGGACCGTTATTGTATATTAAAATAGTTGTGCCATTGTGCATTTGTTTATCGAAAGTCTGTTATACTTTCCTTTATTATTATTTACCCTTCGAAAATTCGATTATATTATAAAAAATACTTTCATTAATGTTTTTCCTGAACCACACAATATTGCTACTCAATAATACGTATATTATAAGTTAACAAATCTAGCTGGAGATTTCAGATTTGGGTGGGCAGAGCTCTGGCGATATTATTATCATTTTTATTATCATTCTTTTTCGATTTCTCATTTGAAGTAATTTTAAGATTCAAGCTAGATTTGCTAACTTGTACAAGCTTGAAGCTATCTGTGTGTGTTCTTGTCATTATTTAAACCGCTACTATTTTTCCTATATCAGATGTAATCGTAACCGTAATCGTCGTCGTAGTCCTCTGGTGTGCAGAAAAAGAATTCGATTAGGTTCAAAATAGGTCCTCTTGAGAACGGATTAAGATATCGACCTCGTTTGTCTCTTAAATAAGGGTATCGCTTGTAATTGAACATCTCATTAGTTGTGAGGTTCATGCAGGCGTGAAGAATCTGAAAAGTCAACAGTTTAGACAGGAACAATTTTGTTTCAATTAGATATACTAGAATTTCCGCATATATTCATAAAAAATCTAAGAAAAACCTTAAAAAAATATCCACTTACTGAAGTACACGTTAAGATCCATCCCAATCCAGAAAAAATAAAAGCTTCTAATAATCCAAGAATATAAAGTATTCCAAATCCTTCCAGAGCGATACAATACATCGCAAAATATATAGTAAAAGAGCAATTTACAGCTATACTCATCACAAACAGGAAAAACCAAGTTCTATTTCTCAAACCCACGCAATTATAAATGAAAGGACAATGATGGTCAAAGTAAGATACACATCTATTACATATCCTACAATGTTTTGCTCTTAAGGGTCTCAAACACCTGCAAAAAATAAAACTAATGCATACAACAGTTCTGCTGTAAAGTATAAAAATTACCTGCATGTATGACAGAGTCTGTTTAAAATGGAGTTACGTTTTTTCCATTTATCAAACATTGGGATTTGTTTTATTGACCGATGATACGACTCTGAATTCATTGGAATATATCCTGGATTTTTTCTGTTCGCTACCACCCAACAAATCCACATTACTATGTTCCAATAGATAAAACAGTAGTGAGATCCTCGTAAAATATTCCAAGTTATTGGAAGGCACTAAAAAAACCAATAGAGCTAATTCGTACTTAAAAAAGTTAAAATATTGATAGAAGGTTAAAAAAATATTTATAAATTTCTAAAGATTCAGAGAATATCTGTTTGTTGAAGAATAACCAAAAAACACTTTTTAAAAAACTATGTTAGCATCATCAGGAGTTGATGATGAACTAGTTTATTTAGCGAAACGTACGTAGACTGTTTTTTTAACAAAAGTGCAGTTTTGATAGTGGTGACGATATTTTTCAACATTGTTGAAAACCAAAGGATCCAAATTCCCAATTCAAGGCGAATATCCGTTTGTTAAAATAGAAAGTTATGGAAATTAATTGTCACTTACCCTAATTATGTACATCGGATAACCCCACAACAAAACTGAGCTCATAAAAAATATTAGTGGAGCTTTAGAATTACCGGCTTTACCGAACAGTAAACCCCACACTTCGTTTATTGGAGGAAACCAACTAGAACGTCTCTTTTTTTCAGTATGAAGTAATTCTACTATATCGTTATGTCTGTGACTTTGAGCAAGCATTAAAGGAGTCTTATCGTTTTTGTCCAATGGTTCCAAATTTATGTTGCTCTAAAAAAATAATTAATCGAGATTTATTAATACTGGAAATAAACTTACTTTTTCGCATAGAAGTTTAACACAAATCAAATTTCCGGACAAACAAGCCAAATGCAACGGGGTAGAGCCAAAATGATCAGGTTTTTGTAAATTACTACCAGAATACATCAATAATCTTATTAAATCAGCGTGCCCCTTGTAAGCAGCCCAGTGAAGGGCAGTATCTCCATTGATATCCATTAAATCATTAGATGCGCCCATGCCGAGTAAAAAAGCTGTCGTCGCCGTTCTACCAAACATGCAAGCAGTCATTAATGGAGTTAAACCTTTAAAATCTGCTGCGTTTACTGCCACACCAGCCTGCAAGAGTACTTGAACTACTGCAGTATGACCTACAAAAATATATTCAGTTATTATCAAATGATAATTAAGACGGTAAACAGAAGTGATATAAAATATAATTAAAGGTGCTGTACTGTATTTTTTTTTAATTGCTATAGATTATTTATTATCACAAAGCAAGCCACAAAACTGACGACATTAAAGATTGGAATAATTCATGAGACAATGGCGGAGGGACTAGTTCAAATATTTTTCTGAAGCCGTCACGAAAATCGAACTTACGCTATGAGTTATTAGACCGAAAATACAAGTTTACCTAAATCGTACCGAAAGTTTTACATTCGGTACGATTTTTTTGGACTTTCGAGACGATTTTTTGTACTTCCGAGGCGATTTTTAAAATCTACATATTTGACTTTAGGAACAAATTTGACTTGATTTATATGTTGTATATTACTAATATTATTTTCTCTATTTGTTTTTGATAATATTATTTTTAATGTTTAATAAAGCGGCTGTAGAAAAAATATTAAACGTAACACGATCCGAAAGTGATTTTTTTGATTTTACAAGTCTCGCAGGCTTTCAAGACTCGCCAATGGCTCGTACTGGAATCTGCCTAATTGTCACTTTCGGAACCTGTTACGTAAATAACTATTTTTTTCAAGTACGAGATTTCTCTTGTTTTAAAAAATATGGAAATATGTTATTGGAACAAATGACAAGAATCAGAATCAATCAATGATAATATTAATGATGAAAGATTGCTAGCAATTAGACATTTTAGTCCATTAGAAGTAAAACAAAAAATATTCAAAACTAGCAAAAACCCGGGTAAGTAAAGTCATTTTCACGCTTTTTGGCGTCTCGTCATAACAATCACGTTAATTAAGTTGATTCGACTCTTTCCTTGTCTCACTTCGAATCGCTTACTTACCAGTGGCGTAGCAAAAAGTACATTGTTAGTATTTCCACAAAATTATAATAAAATATCTGATGTGGCCAGCACATGACCTCTCGCCATTTTTTAATCAAAAGTGTACACGTTAACACAAAAAAATAATTGACTTTTTTGTAAATCTGGCAACAATGACAAAATTTTTGAAAATTTTAATGATACAAAAATAAACTATAGTTTATACAAAATATATGTGAAAAACTCTATTGCCATTTTGTTTAGTAATTACGTCATCACTCATAGCAACTGCCACTTCTGGTTGTCCGATTGACACCAAAATCTAATCAGATCTAATCAAGGGTATTAGAATCCTGTATGCAAAATTTCATATTTTCAAATTCAGTAGTTTTTGAGTTCTCGTTACTACAACATCCATCCTAACACACTAACACACACACGATTACTATACCTCTCTTATCTAAGGGCGAGAGGTAAAAAGGGAAAGTTGAAACAATGCTAGTAATAGGAAAACTAAATCATTATCTATTACATTGCTATTAAAAGATTATAATTTTAAATTGCGAAATAAATATTACTTAAACACTATAACACTATTACTAAGGCGACTGGAATATACCGTTACAATAACAAAGTAATGCTACTGTTAATTATTTAACGTTAATTATTTAATTCCCTTAAATTAAAAGTTTAATTAAAGATTTTGCGGTTGAAGCGTTGTAGCAAATTATTAACTGCCACAACTTACAGTTAATCAGCTTCAATGGAATTGTCTTCATCTTTGAAATTTTCGACCAAATCAATGATTACAATATAAATTCCTCATCGTCATATGTGACAATTTTTGTCCAGTCGTCTTGAATACATTTTTCAGTATGTTTAACACAATTCGCCTACACCACAGGTGTTACTTCTGCTAATACATCGCCATAAACTTTTTTCACTGCTGCATCTCCACGTTCATGTTCTCCAATTCTAGTACTGTTTACCAATGCATCATACCAACTCAATTGGATTGTATTGATAATGATATGGAGGTAATCTTAATATCTGATGCCCATGCTGTGGGAGTAGCTCGTCTATAACGTACCTGGTATTTGTCTTATTCATTCTACAAAGAGTCACTTGACGGAACCGTCTTCAAAATATATTTTTCTCGGTCGTAACCATTCTTGTAACTCCGATTTTTTCCAACGGGCTTGAGGTAACTTCTCTACAACAGAGCTATGGTATGGGGCATTATCCATAATAATTAGTGGTGGATCCTCTAACAATGGTATCAGCTTCTGAGATACTCATTTTGTAAAGGACTCCTTATCCATACAATCGTGCTGGTCTGCAGTCTTCGATTTCGTGGAAAAGATGAGATTAAACGGTTTATGCTGCCTTATGGCAATAACTTATAAGGCAGATAATGTACGAGTTTGGTCAAATATTGTATAAAACATGGTCCGAGCAGATATCCAATATGCGGCATTGCCGACACTTAAACGGCAACGGGAAATATTTTCTTTGTTAATAAATATTTACTCATTTGAAAAATCAGATACGACGTAAAAATAATTTTCCAAAGTTTGATGCAAATGTTGTTGGTGCTAATTAAAGATGAGGTATCCGACATCAATAAAGAAGACCGGCAGACGAAGATTAAAAACGTAATTAAAATAGAAGAAGGACGTATATAAGAATTGGACTCTATGGAGACTATGACAGCGAAGAAGAAATTATTGAAGAAGGATTAATTAACGATTTATAGACATGCGTAAAAGAAAGTGAGAGTGAACGTATTGCTAGTTTAAAGAAAGTGACATTTAGACTTAAAATAAACTTTTTTGAGAAAAGGCTTCATTGTCTTACATATAATCAAAATCAAAAAAATAAAAAAGAATTCCAATTTTTGAAAACATTGTTTGATAAGACACGGAAACGTCAGAAACAAAATTCAAATTAATCAAAACATTGCTTTAAATGGCAGTTAAGGTTTAAGTTGATCCCCGGAAAAATTAAATACAAATTCAAAAATTAGAAAAAAAAATCTGATGTGGCCAGCACATGACCTCTCGCCATTTTTGAATCAAAAATTTACACGGTGGCACAACAAAGTATGGAAAAAATTTACTTTTTTGTAAATCTGGCAACAATGGCAAAAGTTTTGAAAATTTTAATGATATGAAAATAAACTATAGTGTATACAAAATATATGTGTAAGACCTAATTGCCATTTTGTTTAGTAATGGCGTCATCACTCATAGCAACTGTCACTTCCCGTTGTCCGATTGACACCAAAATCTAATCAGATCTAATCCAGGGTATAAGAATCGTGTATGCAAAATTTCAAGTTGTTTAATTCAGTAGTTTTTGAGTTATCGTTACTACAACATCCATCCAAACACACACACACACACACTAACACACACACACACTAACACACACACACACAGACATCATCGCGAAAATATCAAAATCGTATTCTAGGGACCCCAAAACGTGTTTATCCATTGAAAACTCACTACCCAATTTTTAGCATGATTCCTATACCTCTCTTATCTGAAGGGCGAGAGATAAAAATCATGAATACGTATGATATCCAGACTCGTATTCTCCTAAATTTTCAGAAAAATCAGCAAGTATAAAGCTAAAGAAGTACTTTCTCGATATAAACTATTTTTTGTGAAATAATTTATTTTGTTGAAATAAACATCAACAATTTTTTTAAAAATTTTTGAATTCAGGGTTTTGATCCAAGAAAAGAGATTTTTAAATCATTTCTAAATTTTTGAATCATCACTGTGTATTTATATAAATGTTGTTGAAATCTATTTGAAATAATCAATTTACATGTATTTAATAAAAAAATATACGACTCAGTCCAATAAGACAATAATATTTTTTTAAATTCCCGGGGTATATTTATTTGTCTGCGTACCTACTACCCTCTAGTTGGGACACAGGAACTTTTTAAAACACTTCGGCTACGTAAACATAGATGCCACTAACGGTTAGTCAAAGGACTGTTCAACGTTGCCGGTTCAATGTTATTACTTTATTATTAATTTCATGAAAAATTTTAACCTCCACCTTTAAAGCATAAAAATTAATCAAAATTTTGAAGTGGAAATTTTGGGCGTATATTATAATATTTTATTTGCACGAACTATAAATTGAGGAAAGTAAAAATATTTAAAAAAAGAATTTCATTCATATTTTTTTCACGAACTATATCAATTTTAAAATTAAGGATGGTGATCAGGATTAAAAATGCAAAGAGCCCAAATATTTTATTGAAAAAGCAGGCAAGGGGTAAGGAGCCCAAATATTTTTATATGGCAGGCGTAAGTGGTAAAAGGAACAAATATTTTTACATGAACAGGAGTAAGGGGTAATATGTTTACATAGGCAGGCTAAAGATGTAATGGGCCCAAATATATTACATAGGCAGGCTTTAGGGGTTAAAGGGCTATTATATTATTATCTATTACAGTTTTTGACATAGTAATGTTATCTCTTCGGATATGAAAAAAATCTAATAAAATAAATACTCAAACTAACAAAAATAACACTATTAGACAGTAACGTAGACAAAAACAATTTCCAAATTTCCAAATTTTAATTTTTGACATTTAACTGTTGTTTCTCTTTTCAACTTTAACTATGGAAAAATGTATTCTTGCTTCTTATTTTTCAAATTACAGTGTGGAAAATTCATTTTTTTCAAATTTAACTATGGAAAATGCAGTTTTGCTTCTTTTTTTTTCAAATTCAAATGTGGAAAAATGCATTCTTGCTTCTTTTTTAAAATTTAACTGTGGAAAAATGCATTCCTGCTTTTTTCAAATTAGATTGTGAAAAAATGCATTCTTGATCATTTTTTTTTTCAAATTTAACTGTGGAAAAATGCGTTCTTGCTTCTGTTTATTCAAATTGAACTGTAGAAAAATGTATTCATGCTTTTTTCCCAATTCATGTGTGATTTTTTCTAGGCCTTTTTAGAGTTTTCTTGAAAAAATTTATTTATTTTTGTAAAAATTTGTTTCCTTACTTTCGTTTTCATTGGAAAAATTTTACAAAAAAACTTCCCATTTGGAAACTGTGAGCATTTCTATATCATTTTTCTCTGATGTTCTGCAGAAAAATAATTTTCGGCGTATATTTTTTTGATTTTCTGGAGATTTCCGTGAATTTTCCTCCATTTTTTTTTCCGGGTTTGTTCCAACAGTGATTCTATAATTGTATCTAAACTTTCATTTGCGAGAGTGATTATCTGATTGATTATTTTCTCTTAACCCTCTTTTGAAACAGGTTGTATACAAGGGCGTAGATAATTTTTTTCTTGGAGACAGTGGTAATTTTTTCAAACTATTAAACAAATATATGTTTGGCCGTTTTTACATTTCATATATTTTATTTCTTCTTTGGTGCTATTTTTTGGTATCAAGGGGGGGGGGGGGGGGTTAATACCCCTTCTACCCTACCCATATCTACGCCTTTGAAACGTTCCTCTTAAAATTACGACAACAAGTATATTAGATTCGCTACTGTAAAATCAATAAATGTAATATTTTCCGGAGTCACTAGGCAACTTTTTGCTTTTACATTTAAGGCTCAAATTACATGACTGCCTTCCAAGTATTTTTTGTAATAACCATTCTATTATGTTATTGTATTTTCTAATTGTTAATCGATTTACATAAAATTTTTGAATTATACATCGCTATATTTGTTAAACTCACTGTTGTTGTAGACAAGTTTATGCTCTTGTTTATTTATAGATTTATCAAGAATGATTTAGGGTTAGTTGGACGCCTATAAATATAAGTGCAATTAATATAAATAACTTGAAGTTTGTTTCAAGGTCCTAATTAAGAGTTAAAGTTATAATTTCTGTATTTACCTTTACGACATGCCCAATGTATAGGCCTGGGTCCTTGCGTGCCAAGACACGGTAAATCGATGGGTGCCCCTTTATCCACGATATAACGCATAATTTCCACATTTCCATCAAGAGCAGCCCAATGAGCTGGAGTATAACCCCACTCGTCTCTAGCTCGAAGTACTTCTCTACCTGATTTTTCAACATATTCGGCTATTTCCGAAAGTTCTCTGGAAAAATATGTCGATATTACCTACTAACCTAAAAATTTAAATTCTATTATAAATAAAAAAAAGGATTACCCAGTTTTAACAGAGTCAAAAATACTCCTGAGCGAATACTCGTTGATGTCTGCTTCTGATCCGTCTTTTTCGTGGTTGGCGGATGCGGCGGGATGATCCGTGTCGGCCACCATGTTGCAGGAGGCCGTCTGCGGGAGCGCCCATACACTGCGGGCTATGCCCGGACTAGGGAACACTTTGCACAGCGTACTGCCGACTATTTCACTTACACTCCCCGTAATTCCTTTTTTATACACTCACCGATTGATTACTTTGCAGATGTTTTTCAACGTTATTCATAATTATGTAAACATTTATATATGCGGATGGACAGACAAAGAGCACAAAATAGAAATATCGATTCGGTGGTTGCCAGTCTTGCGCAAATTATAAAATAAAAATGGTCCATATATAGGGGATAGGGCCAAGTTCATATTTTAAAGAAGAAATTAACGAAATATTTTGAAATTTAAGATACTAGACCTTTTTTCGAATTAAGTGACAGAAAAATCCAAAAGGCGGAATTTCTTTAAAACTAATTTTTGTCGTTTAGCCCATTCAAATTATACAGCGCGTGATTTTTCTTTAATTATTTGTTCTACGTGACAATTATAATACAACGGTTGTTTTTTAAATAAAATCAGAAGACTAATAACGAAGATACATGCTAGTGCACTTTTATTATTGCTAGTACTCATGATTTTCTTTATATATTTACTCTGTGTCTCATTTATAATACGGTCGTGTGTTTTCATTAAATTTGGACCACTAATAACTGAGATACACGCTAATGCCTTTTATCCGTTGCTGCTGCACATGATTTTCGTTTTGGTATTTGTTCTACGTAAAATTTTAAATATAATTAAAATTGCACCAATAATAATAATAATAATAATACTTGCTCTACATTTCATCCCCTACGAGTGAACCCCAGAAGCCAATGGCTTGTGCGGGGAAGGGACGACCAATAATAACGGAGATGTACCTTTCTTCGTCCCTTCGATACACGTGGCGATCTATTGTTTCAGCTTACACATAGTCTCACTACTAAAATGGAACACCCACTATATTTGTACATATTTCCATTCTATGAGTTAAATTATACCGGGTGTTCCACAATTTCTTTAACAGGCTATTACTTCAAAACAACTGAAGATAATTCAATGAAATTTGGGTTACAGTATCAGCACAGCATTTACTATAATGCCATTGCTTAATAGTGTTAGTGACATCATCGGCGTAGTCATGACGTCATGTCATTTAAAATTTTTAAACATAATATGGGATCTTGTGATCGCTCATTTTAAATGATTTTTTTTCTGAATTAATTCATCTAACACACTTAGTATGTAAATAATTATACGAACAATTTTGACAGAATAAATAAAGGAACTTTAATAAATGCGTTTAAACAAATAATAATGAAAGTAGACAGTATTCTACAATTAATTTTGAAGAATGTGCTCAAAATCCCTCCCTCCCACTTCAATACAAGCATCAAACCTGCAAAGTTCATGTGTACATGCTGCTCTTAGTGATCATTCTACATCATGTGCTGGATTCATGTAAACAATTCCTTTCCAATAACGCCAAATAAAAAAATCAAGGGGTGAATGGTCTGGTGACCGCGCAGGCCAAACAATCGGTCCCCTCTATTATCAATCCAATCATTGGAAAATCTATTATATAAAAATTGCGTTACAATGGCATTATTATGTGGACCGGCACCATCTTGTTGCCACAACATTTCTAGCCTTTCATTTAATTAAATATCATCAAATAAATCTATTAATTCATTGTGCAAAAAATGTAAATAACGTTAATGTTCCATAAAAAAGTGAGGTCCTAACAAGCTTCCATTAAATACCCCACACCAAATATTTATTCCCCACCTCGTTTGAAATTGAGTTTCCCTTACCCAACTGAATAAAAACGGCATTTTCGATTAATACCAATTTAATTCGATCATTTATCAAATGTCAAATTTACAATATATAATTTAATAGAAATGTCAAAATCTTGTGAAATCATAGATAACTACGATTTTAATTTAAATTTAAAAATATAGGCAAAAATAAATAATAATGCCCCATAATTAAATACTAAGTGTCTTTACATACTAAGTGTGTTATATGAATGAATTCAGAATAAAAAAACCTTTAAAATGAGCTATCACACAATCCCATGTTATATCTAGGAATGTCATTATAATGTAACCCAAATTTTGTTTTGGAGTAATAGCCTGTTAAAAAAAAAATGTGGGACACCCGGTATATAATCCATACGTCGAATGTTATTTCGGCTGTCATATCATCGTCAAACGTCAGGGCAAAACCAATGCTATAAAAATGTATTTTCTTAACTCCGATTAATAATGGGTTGATCTCACTTTAGCATAACAAACGTGACTCTTCAAGTCAATTACCCACAGATGTATTAGAGAGAGACTGATATTAAAGATTACGTCTAGAATATTAAAAAGGAATTTACTTTTTTTTCAATTTTTAGAAGCGTTATTGTCGTAGAAAAGTAAAGGGGATGAAATCTGTCAATTAAAAAAGATCTTTGAATTTAATATTAATCTTTGATACAAAATAAAAATTCAAAACATAATTTAAAATATCTTTAGTCATTTCGCTTAGTAAATTTGAAGTTTTTTGAATTGTAGCAATAAATCTGAGACAGTGGCGGTTTTTAAGAAGGGGTATGAAATATTAAATATTTTCCGAAAAAACTGGTGTTTCATCGAAAGAGGTGGGAGGTTAAAAAAATATTTTAAACGAATATAATAGAGGTTATAAAAATTTAAAAAAATTAGGTCATTTGAAAAAAAAATTGTCTCATTTACATTTCAAAGAAATCATGCTAAATATAGAGCAACAAGGTACAAAAAATGCCGAAAATTTCAACGTTGCTTTTTATGTTCTGGAAATCAAATGTTATTAAAAATTATAAGAATGCACTTTGTTAATTTTTTTATTTATTTTTATAGACTATTCTAGTTTAAAGTTTAATATACATTATATTCTATAAGACGAATTGTGATTCAACAGAATGCTTTCTCAATTATTACTTCATCGGCAATATTTTAAAATTTAATAAATATCTTACTTATTTCATTAAAACAGGTACCTACAGTAGTTTCTATTTTTAAGTAATCCTTAAATATTTATAATATTACTTTTAGGGCTTAGTCGCAACTATGACGAATATTTTGTGTATTTCTCGAATGCTCTTGTCGTTATTGTTGTCAATATTTTCAATGATTACATTTTTTTCATTGGTAACTTCAGCCATAAAATCTTCATTGTAGTCTTCAATTTCATCAGGATGCAATTTTTGGATTATGGGATTCACTGCTAATATTGTATCTAAAATATTAAAGAAAAATTATCTATAACAGATTTAATGAATATTCCCAGAATATTTTTGAAAAAGTATTAAAAAGAAAATTGAATTTTTAATGAAAGTGTTAAATTCAATAAAAATACAGAGTGATCAACTTATACTACGAAGTTTGATACCTCCGTTGTTTAAAGGGATACGAAAAAAATTTTTAATAAAAATTATAGATCGAGTGAAACTCCACATTTTCAATTTATTTCGTAACATACAGGGTGTTTCATAAAGTCACGGCATACCAAAGTTATTTCTTTAATAGAACACCCTATATTTTTTTACATTTCAGGTAGATTTCCATATATGGAATCTACCTATTGTAATCGATTCAATGACGGGATCCAGACCCGGGAATAGGGGCGCTACGCCATTTATGACCTGGAGAATAAGAATCAGTAAAAAAAATAATTTATCGGTAAAGGTGAGGTTTTTTTATTGGGACTGCAGCAATAAAACGAAGAGTGTACTCTTATCAGTATTTAATGTCCAAGCTTTCGGGCATCGATTATGCCCATCATTAGGGAGCTATAATATTGTTCGGGTTACAATTTTTTTATAACAGTGATATTTTACTTACAAACTGAGTGAGGTTGATGCGTAAATGGTGGTGGTTAGAATCCAAAATGTTAAATCTAATTATTATAAAATTAATTTGTCTCAAACTTTTTTTAATCGGACCTAAGGAGATGGAACTGGAGGGGGTTGAAATTTCAAAAAAATTCATATCTCCGCTTTTTTTGAAAATAATGAAACAAGTCATGAGATTTTTTTCATGTCCTATTTATTATAAAATTTATTCTTTTGAAACTTTTTTCGATCTGACCATATCGTGAGGTGGGGAAGGATGAGTCTCAAATTTATACAATAGAAATCTATCTCCCCCTGTCGACCCTACCGACAGCAATTTTTTAGATTCGTCCTGAGAAGCTGATTTCAAAAATTTCTTACACTTATAATGTAAACTAAATAGTTTTGAAGTTATAGAAAATTGAAAATCGACTTTTTCAACTTTAAGTGCCAAAGGACAAAAAATCGGATAAAACGGCTTTCATGTCCCTATCTTTACTTTTTCAGTCTACTTGGTGGCATAAGAGTAAAATGTATACAGAGTGATCAAAAATTTGCGTACTTTTGATCACCCTCTGTACATTTTATTCTTATGCTACCAAGAAGAACTCTAAACAGTTAAGACAGGGACATGTAAGTCGTTTTATCCGATTTTATGCTGTTTGGCTGGGGCAATCACTTTAAAAAAATGCGATTTTCAATCGTCTATAACTTCAAAGTATTCATTTTCTAAGGAAGGAGTAATAGGTTTTTAAAATTAGCTTACAAATATGTAAAAAAATATAGGGTGTTCCCTTAAACAAAGCATAACTTTGGTGTGCTATGATTTTATGAAACACCCTGTATATTACAAAATAAGTTTAAAATGTGGAGCTTGATTCTATCTATAATTTTTATTTAAAACCTTTTTTCGTATCCCTCAAAATAACGGAGATATCAAACCCCGTAATATCAGATGATCACCCTGTATAATATAGTTTTAAATATAAGAAAATAATTTGTTTTTATTTCTAATCAATAGATAATATACAACAAAAATAACAAGATTTCGTTACTATAGATTTAACTTAATTTTACTATACATACTTTTAAAAATCTCCAAAGTTGGAAACAGAAACGATCTGGTAACCAATTTACAAATCTTAATCTCAAATCCGATATCCTTTAGTAGTTTTTCTAAATGCTCTTCGGGATTCTTAAGATTGTGATATGGAGAAATGTATTCTTTTATTGAGTATTGGTTCCACCTTTTGTAGTTCGACATATTCTGGTAGATGTCGTATAACGAAGACTTCGCCAAAAATGTAAATAATATATCTCCTCCAGGTGCCAACATTTTGAAAACGTTCTTGAATGCTCTCCTGAAAATGGTTTTAATAAATTTGAATAATATAGAAACACAGGGTGTTCCAACATAAAATGTACATACATTACCGGTAGATAGGGGACACCAAAACGAATCTAAAACCCCCTTTAAGGTTGGTCCAATGTAATTTTTTACTGAGAGAGATACAGAGTGTTTATACTCAAAAAAATTATTCTATTTTATTTGGGTCAAACAACACTCTGTATATCAATTTTTTTAAAAACGATTAAAAGAATCGAAAAGCTCATGAAAAACTGAGTCTTCTCCCAAATTTTTAAGAATGCCACACTCACCATGTTCTTACAGCATAATTTTGATTTTTACAGTTCATTGAGTTATAAATTTTTTTTTGCAAAATTAATGAAAAATAATAATTCCGTTGAGAGATCTGTAAAATTTTATTCTTGCTCTTAAAATGGTATCTTTAGTTTATCAAAACTATCGTTGTTAATCAACCATTCTCATTGAATAGAGCAATTCCAGGTCCGTATTAAAAATTAGTATTTTATTTAAATTTACCAATATTAAATTTTCAAGGTAAGAAGCAAAAGTATAAAAATATTTTTATTTGTAATATTGCTTATATAAGAATATGTAAAATGTAAAAACTAGTATAACTTCGCAAATTTAATTATTCAGACTTTTTCAAGTGCTTCTTACTTGGAAAATTTAATATTGGTAAATTTAAATAAAATAATAATTTTTGAATACGCTCTATTCAATGTAAATGGTTGATTAAAAACGATAGTTTTGACAAATTAAAGATATCATTTTAAGAGCAATATTAAAATTTTAGAGATCTCTCAACGAAATTATTCTTTTTGATTAATTTTGCAAAAAAAAAATTATAACTCAATGAATTGTAAAAACCAAAATTATGCTGTAAGAACACGGTGAGTGTGGCATTCTTGAATCTTTGGGCGAAGACTCAGTTTTTCATGAGATTTTCGATTCTTTTAATCGTTTTTAAAAATTAAGACTTACAGGGTGTTGTTTTACCCAAATAAAATAGAATGATTTTTTTAAGTATGGACCTGGAATTAATTTATTTATTATATGTTTGTTGTTTCAAGTAACATTTATAAAATGTAAGTGCCAAATATGAATAAAATATACAAGGTGGTTTCAGAAACATCCCGTATGTCCGTAAAAAATGACATTGGATCAACCTTCAGTAGTGTTTTTAGATTCGCTTTGGTGCCCCCTATATCTGCCTGTAACGTATGTACATTTTATGTTGGAACACCCTGTATAGAAGAAAAATCACTTATTATTAAATTATTTCAAGGAAATTAAGCTTGTTATTTTTAGCGTCAAAATGTGTATTATTTCATTTTAATGTAAAACGGTATACGACCGTTCTAACCCCAATTTGAGGTGGTGATAAAGTTTTGTTTGTGATTAAAAAAAAATATAGGACAATTATTTTCTTATCAAAATTGATTTTAGTAAATATCATTCATTTTTGAAACTGTTTTCGTTTAAACAAATATTTCTTACCCTATCATAGAGTGTTTTTACAATGCCTCTTTTTACTCTGATAGGGTGATTTCATTTTGAAATTTCTCATTCAAATTTTACAGAAGGTTCTGCTTGTTTGTATTTTTTAAAAATGTAGAGAACAATTCTAAATTGTGCGACCAAACTGAAAAAATATTATTTACTATTAACAAATTTTTGTGCGGAAATTTTAATTAGTTTCAGAAATAATTATTTCATATAAAAGTACAAATCCTAATTTTATATTGGTATTTACAATTTTTAAGCCTTTTAATAAAACTGGGATTTAACAGTCAAATTGTTCTGACATTTTAATAATATTAACGAATTTTTACTTTCCCGCTACATACAGAGTGCGACGAACATTATTATCTCATAAACTATACAGGGTGCGACAAATAAACCGTCAGTTAGAAAGATCTCGAGAAGTACAGCTATTTGACAACTAAAATTGGAATATAAGGGTTTGGAAGGGTGAACTATTTAATGAAAATATTGGCATCCTTTTACTACTTCCGGTTATACCGGAAATTGGTGTCAACTTCGTTTTTTTTAATGTGATACCCTGTATATTTTGCAACATTAAGAATGTGTTACTCTCAAGCGATCCCGAATGGGGTATAAACAAGGTACATAACAATTTACAAAATTATTATCTTTAATTAAATTTGATAACTATTCGCGCAGATAAAGGACAGCAATTTTTTGATTTTTATATTTCGTTAAATATGTTTTTTAGAATTGTATATGTCTCGTTATTTTTAAATTTGCAGTATATAAAAATTAGATATTAGCGTAAGTTTCGTATAATAAATCGTTAATTCAAGATTTTCGATATTTTGTCCTTTTTCACTCTTTGACATACAATTTATATAAAAAAATCTGTATAAAATCGCATGTATCTTCTTTCGTATGGCATGGGCCTCGATTTAATATATTTAGTAATTGTTTTATTTTGGCTCATTTTGCACTCTTTTTTATTTGTAATATATATTTATATTATCAAATATTGTCCAAATAAACCATTATATATACGGTATTGTATTGTATAAGCACACATTTTGTTTCTGATTAATCTATAATTTAGAGCAAAAATATTTATTAAATTGAACGTTATTAATTATCAATGGTAAAAATAAATAAAAAATGTTTAAGCGAATTTGTATAATAAGTATAACTTTTAATTTTAAATAATTTCTATTATATACAAAATTTAATTATAATTCTATCATTGTTATATATGACAAACAACTAAATTATTAAAGAAATGGAATTATTGTGCATAAAAATTTCGGAAATATTTTGTAATTTTTTGAAAAAAAAAAAAAAAAAATCTTACCTTTGTCTTCTCACCCAATGCATAGTATAAAACGAATAAATATGATTAAAAGTATTTTCAAATTCCTCTGGAATATCCTCCAAACTAATATCGAGCTTAACGAACTCAACTTTCGGTAAAGTATATTTCCTCCTAGCAAATTCCAGAAATTTTTCAGAAATATCGCACGCTACGAAATTTTCAAAATTCTGCGGTAACTTGGGGATTAAAAATTCAACGGAAAAATTCCCATCACCGCACCCTACATCAAGTATTTTTTCCCCGTCACCCCATTTGGATGTATCCAAAAATTTCTTTACGACGTAAACGTTGTCTGTTTTTTGCAGATCACTGTATTTTGAGTACAACTGAGGTTGATTCATTTTTGGAAATTTCGTTAGGTCTCAGTGGGGCTTGAAAACAACTAAAGCTCTTAAGTAAAGCATTTATATATCTATATAGAGGGGCGGACAAGATTTTCGGATACAGCGATTCTCAAACGGGCAATACACTCTTCCCCACTAGGTAACTTCTCAGTCTTGTTTGTTTTTGTTGACGTTATTATATCATCGTGGTTTCCAAATTTTATAGCGAAAATATATTAGGAAAAATTTACCGTAACTGTCTTGTGAGATGAATAATTTAAATATTCATTATTTAAATATAAATAATGTATTTTTACTAGGAGATGGAGCAATCCTATCTAATATTCTAAACATTTTTAATCGATAAATTATTTAATAATAATATCAGAAAATTAGTAATATTTTAAGTCGGTATTTTGAGAAGCTATTTATTTATATTAATTAGTGAGACAATGATGGCAACATTTTTGAATATTGTTCACCATATTAAAATAAAAGATGGTATAAAATATATTGGTATAAATTTTTTTCTTAAAAAAATCGACGATATTTGCATTTAAAAAACACCTTTTGTTTTATACACCCTATATGTTTTACTAAATAAATATTTATATCGAAAAAAAAATTGTTGAACGAAAACCACACATCTCTATCGTTTCTGAGTTCCGAGATATTTTTGCAGTTAAAATGGGTCAGAAACTTCTGCAACACCCGGTATTAGAATTATTTATCCACTATACAAGGGATGGTTATTTACAACGGCTTCTCACATTGCATAAAATACTATACAGATACAAATTTACCAATGAGATTTTTGAATACTTTTACTTTTACGCACGGTGTGCGCAAAAGTTTATCTTTACGCATGCAAATTCGTGTGTAAAAGTAAAACTTGTGTGTAAAACGTGTTGATTTTACTGGAAATTTAGATCTATGGGTTTTGTGTGAACAGTTGTCACAGTAAAATGATTTCCAAAATTTTAGGAATTCTTCTTAAAAACAAAGATATTGAAATGTATGTAACTCTTTCCTGGCAATCCAGTTTTGTTGTGAGCGACGTGCCGTACGCCATATATGTGATACGACCACAATTAAAAATCTATTGGAATGATTTATGGCGAACAGAGAGGCCATGCTTTGTTTGCTATCCATCGATTCTCAAAATGATTTCGTAAAAAGTTATTTACTATAAGTTGTGTCTCTGTCATGTTTGCACCCCAGCTGATTCCAGTTCAGATTTAGTAGATATAAAGAAAAATGTGGACTAAAAAATTAGTTACAGAATTTTCCACTTAGAGAAATTTATGTTTCCTGGCTAACTAGGATTTCGAAAAAAAAAATTTCATGGCGAGCTGCATCTGACATGAAAAACTAAATTGACTATTATTGAACATGCTTCGATTTTAGTAGTGAACTTATTGGATTTACTAATTTAAATCCAATATCTCTCAGTTAATAGGCGACTAGTTTCGATTAGAAAATTATCATTAGGCCTAAAAGTACATGCCTTCAAAAACATAAAATTATATTAAGCCTAACTTACCATTAATTAATTGATTCATCGCTATGACCAAAATTAAGCAGTTGAAGCTGACAGTAGTAAAATTAATATAAGCAATTGAACTAAGTCCAATTGACAATACGGGAATAGAACGGAAGTGTTAGAATATTTTAAAAGTTTGTTGTTACAATTTTATACAGCATTATTAAAAATAAACACTAAAACTTTATTATAAGCAGTTTTTACTTTTCGAACTCAACAAAGTTGTATATGTATAAGGAAAGTATTGCGATCATGATTTTTTGGCTACACCTAGATTTTAACCGATCTTTACGTTTTGAGGCCCCCTGAATCCATTTTGACCATTTTTAGATTGATGTCTATCTGTATATCTGTGTGTGCGTCAGTGGGACGTCTTTAAAAATGACAAAGTTTTACAAATATATTTTTTCGGCAACCGTCCGGGAAGTACCCACTTACCGAACGCTTTTTATTTGAGAAAGTAGCATTTTTCTGGCCTAGTCCGGGAAGAATTACGTCGTTGTTATTGTAAATATAAATATCTATTTGACATGAAATTAGTTGACATTTTGATGTTTGAAAGTTTGTATAGTTTTTGGTTGCAATTATCGCAATAAACTAATATAATAAAGAAATGTGTCTCATTGATTTGTTATTCTACACGTCCGAAAACAGTTTTTGACTCGCAGACTTTCAGGACTCGCCTACGGCTCGTAGAATTTTGTTTACTCGTCCAAAAACAGTATTTACCGGACTTATTAAGTAAATTACTATTGTTTAACTGTATCGGCTTTTACTTGATAAAAATCCATTATTATATTTAAATAAATAAAACAACGTTTTATGATTTTCACAAAAATAACAAAAGTTATTAATTTATTGGTGACTAGTTTCGTTACATAGTAACTTCATCATGTATAAGTTACAAAAATATCCAGAAATTTATACTAAAAACAACTAAGAATAACAATAAGTACCTCTCTAATATTGTGAGGGCTTAACTAATACCTTAACAATTATTGAAGCAATTGAAAGATTAAAAGAAGTTAAAATATTTTAAAAAAACATTTGCCGAAAAGGCTTAAGGTATTAAAGATATTTAAAAGTGGCGAATTATTAAGATCAAGCTGGTCATTTAACAATAAATCCGAATGTTTTAAGTTTATTGATGTTTTTAAGTAATTTATCCGAATGTCTTTACTTTGCATATGTAAAATATTAAAATTATTATTCTGTTGATAAGATCTTTTGTTCATTAACCCTTTTGACAAATGTTCTCCCCGTTTTACCTATATACCTTTTTGGACAAGACCCACAAGTTAGTGAATAAACTCCCCATTGAAATTTTTTTATTTTATCTTTATTATTTTTAATTGCCATACGTAAAGTATTGCTCGTTTATAATATTGGTCACCAATAAATTAATAACTTTTGTTATTTTGTGAAAATTATAAAACGTTGTTTTATTTATTTAAATATAATTTACTATTGTATGTACTATAGTTTATTTTCGCAACATTAAAATTTTCAAATAAAACTTTTAGTACAAAGTTTCGTATTCGGATGGCCTCCTTCAACTTCAATTTTTTAAATATGCATCTGAAATTTTTGAATTGTATTTTGATAACAAATCTAATTTAGATTACTGAATTTTATTCTAATGACGTTTCGTTGGCGAAAAAGATATTTTCAGTGTATTTTTTTTTTCTATTTGAGTACTTTAAATTTTGTAAATATGAAAAAAAAGGGAAGAGGATTTTTTTTCTAAATCAAGTTTGCTATTATCCCAGTATTGCTCAAATTTTAATTTGAAGTTTCATCTTTAATGTTATCTTAACAAATAAGAATGCCATAAAATTTTACACATAAGTATATATTTTCATTTTGCATGATTAACAGTTTAAAAAACCACTACCATCGTTGCCAGATTCATTAAATAGTCAAAATTTTAGTTATTAATTTTAAAATGAATAATTTAACTTTAATAAAAAAACGAGATTTTATAATATAAATATACTACAATGAAAAATTTTATGACTGAAAAAATCGAAAATTTCATTTTAAAACAGAAATATGCTTTAATTATGCGAATAATTGAAACAATTACTATACTAAAAGTGTTCGGAAAGTTGGGTAGAATTACCCCCACTTTACTATTTAATGGCATCATTCATTCAATGTTTTTAGAATTTAAATTGTGCCTGTGTAAAGAGTATTTTTAGATTTTTTAGTTTTTTTTAGACAATAGATCTATTTACTTATACAAAACGCGATGAAATCTGATAAAAATGGTGTCGTTAGAAAAAATAGATAATAGTTTGGGGGTCATAGGTGAAAATTTTTAAATAACAATTTGTTTTCCGGTTTACTATTTATTATATTATTTACCTATGTCAATAGAAAGGTAAACCAGTGATAATCAAACAATATAACTGTTATACCAGGTAGAAATTTCACACAAAAAAGTGTCTGTGAAAATTACAAATTAATCCACGTACGATGTAACTTGTCTAAAATAGATACAATGAAAGGATTAAGTCTTACCCCTTCCCTGTCAACTCGTTTATTTTAAAGAGTAAAAAAATCGCTCGATTTTTACACTTATCGCCGTATCTAATGGTATAAAAGTTTCGGTATTTAGATGAACCCTCTTCAGATGACAGCCACCCTATCATTTTTTTTAAATAACAAGAGGGCTCATGTGACACTTCATTTAAAAGGTTATAAAAATTTGATTTAAAAAATGTATTATAATAATAGTTATGTTTACGATAATTCTGAAAAAAATGATTATTAGTCAAAAAAAGTTTCATGTCACATTAATAAGTTACAAAAATTTAAATTCAAAATTTAAGTTTAAAATGAGTTCGAAATATTCACCAGTAACCACTTGTCAATAGTATATACTATTTAGTATTTCTTCTCAAACATTTTGCAACATTTCTCTAGTGACATTGTTTCTAATAATCTCTGGAGCAAGTCACCAATAGTTTCTGGATTTATCTGATACACCACATTTTTTAACATGATTTTAACAAACACCTGATAGGCCAAGTACATAAATTAAAATTGTACATATAAATGGTCTTAAAATAGCTCATAAAGTGTTTTAAACGGCGATTACCTAATTATCACTTTTTACAAAGATCTACTACTATGATATATTTTTGAAATCAGATTTTTATAACCTTTCAAATGAAGTGTCACACAAACCCTATTTCTATTGAATACAATTTAGGGGGTGACTGTCACTTGAATGGGGTTCATTTAAGTAGATAGTGTCCCCCTTCAGATAAATCTCCCTAGAAAAGTTACTAGATTTTCCCCCAGATTGACCTTGAGACCTCTGTAGACGCCTGAAGTACGTCTTCTGTAGACTTCTGTGGTGATCTGTAGACCTCTATAGACTTCTGAAGTACGTCTACAGAAGCCGTACTTCAGACGTCTACAGAGGTCTACACTCAAGGTCAATCTGGGGGAAAATCTAGTAACTTTTCTAGGAAGATCGATCTGAAGGGGGGGCACTATCTACTGATATCATACTGAAATAGAAATGCGGTTTTTAGATAAAAATTATTATTTTACTTTTGCTCTGTAGAAATTGGGATTTTAAGCACATTTTTACATTGAAAGATGGAAGTTTTCGTTATTTTTCTTGGCGTGATCTTATAGCTTTTATTTGATATGACACAAGTGCTAGTTTAACGTTGTATCGTTTTTGTGCATGTTTGTTCTCTTACGTTGACAGATGGAATTTTTTCAATATTTTTATCATCATGTACACGTCAATATCTTTAATTTGATATATCGCAAGTGAGAGTTTAACAGTGTTGGAGGAAGCTATGGGTGCTACAGGGGTGAACAGGGGAGTTAGACATGATTAGCTAAGAAATTATTATTCAACGTCACATTTTAAATATAGCGCTGTTTCCTGCGTTTAAATCCGACCAATAGCAACGAAGTTAGAGATTCAACGTTCCTCCTGTACATGATTTTTCTCTTAAATTGACAGATGGAATTTTTTCATGACGTACACGTCAATACCTTTCATTGGATATGCCACAAGTGCTAGTTTAACGTTTCTTTGTTAAACTATATTTTTCTAAATGTTGTACTGACGCTCTCTGTGGAATACTAGTCAAACTAGCAAAAATTATATTAAAGGAATCTGTAAAGCTGGCTAATGACGTAATAGCGCTTTCTCTCTCTCTCTCTTTCTCTCAGTCGCTGAGATACAGACGTTCTCTCTCTAACACGTTGAATTTCCTATACCTAGGTCAGAACTCTCCTAGCCTATCTACTCACCTAAATACCGATTTTTTTTTACCATTGGATACTCGGATAAGTGTAAAAATTGAGATATTCGAGCGTTTTTTTTTTACTTTACTGGGTACTAAAAATTTAGCCACGTCTATCTCA
The DNA here is from genome assembly GCA_963243735.1 of Neocrepidodera transversa. Lineage (NCBI taxonomy): Eukaryota > Metazoa > Arthropoda > Insecta > Coleoptera > Chrysomelidae > Neocrepidodera > Neocrepidodera transversa. The sequence continues at coordinate 16,251,944 of OY725346.1, forward strand.
GTACCCTATGATCATCAAATATAGCTCTAAAATAAAACTAAAATGTTATTATGATGAAAAAATAAAAATTCTTATTTTTTATGCAAATTGATATAATTGCATATCTGAACGTAGTTTTCAATTTTGATCAACTTTTCCTTAAACGAACTTTCGATATTGACAAAAATATGATGGTTGTATTTTGAGATAAACTTTTTTCTACAAAATTGATAATAAAAAAGTTTTCTATATGTTCCTAATTTAAGTGGACACACTGCATAAAGGAAAAAGTATTGTGACCCTGTGAAAAACCGATCTCAAAAAATGACTTTTCTTTAAGTTTTCAGGTCCCTCGAATCAAAAAAATCCATTTTCTAAAAATTGTATAATTGCCATTATTACCAAATTCGATTATAACCATTGACATATTATATTCACGGACGTGCCCAACCCGTATATCGTATATTTTTCCTCTGAAAAGAGTGAGAAAGATACTATTTTTAGATAGATAGTAACCTAGAAGAGGAAGACTAGAATTTATTATCAATGAACTGTTTAATTGTCTGTAAGGTGCGTTCAGTAATGCCATATGGATAATAGTATACAGCGTTGCTTGTGTTAATATCATCTGAAAACGACGCCATAGTTTCTTGTGCAAGAATATATTCTTCGGACGGCTTCAATGAAATTGTTGATTTCCGGGTTATTATGCCGTTGACTTCTTTGATTATTACTCCCAAACGTTTCGACTGCAACTGTGGCAGCCATCGTCAGTGGCGTCTATGAAGTATTCTTAGCAACGTATCAACTGAACCCGGAAATATGCTTATGTTTCTTAAAAACAATTTTGCATACGGAGTTAAAAATTAATTATAATAAATCTTTCTTCAATGGAAATAAAATACTACACCTAACTAGCGGGAAAATATTATATTGGCTACAACCCACTTTTAATTATATTTTTTTGGGCATTTTATTAACACATATGCTAGTGCACTGCTCAAATTTTTGAAAAAATATTTTTTTAAATTACTTTTTAAAAGCGATAAAAAGTGAACGTTTAAAAGACATACCTGCATTGAAGAAATATGTGTTGGCGGTGTTCGAAAAAAATTATTTTGTATTGGTCCGGAACTGACGATATCAGGACGTGAGTTAATACACAATCATCTACAGGACGAAGAATATATAAGTATAAAACTCATTATGATGTTCCATGTATTAACTGTTTAAGGTATCTATTATCTTCAAACAAAAAACTGTAATTTTAATTTTCTAGAAAATTAGATTGTAAGGTAATTAAAACGGTCGATTATAAAGTAATTAAAACGAATTACTTTTTAGTAAATATAATTTTTTAGCTAAAACTTAATTTTTTTACCATTGAAATGATGTACATAACAATTGTTTTGTTTTTATCAAATAAAGGAGGCATGTTATTTACTTACAATATCATATTTTAAATACAAAGAATTATTAAGAGACAAAAAGAAATAATTGATAAAATTGAGACTTTTTAGGTAATTTTAGCTTAATTATAAAGAATTAAAACAGGAAAAAGTAGCGAAAAATAAGAGAAACTGGGGAAAAATAGGGAAATTAGGAAAAAATAGGGAAAAACAGGAAAAAATAATGAAAATGGGAAAATAGGGAAGAATATAAACAAATTGAAAAAAAATTGGAAAAACAGGGTAACATAATGAAAAATATGAAATAATAAGGAAAAACAGGATAAATACACACCATTTCAACAGCTGATATCGAAAAATTTCTCTCAGATTTTACATATTCTAGTTTTTACTTAATATTGAAATGTAAAAAAAATGAGGGGGTAATCCCACCCAACTTTCTGAACATTCCTAGTAAAGCAATTGTTTAATCGATTATTTTAGTTTTTCTGCATCAAAACACATTAATAAAGTTTGTTTAAAAAAAAAAAAGATAAATTTTTGGTCAAACTTTTTATAATTTTGGATAACTTCTACAAATATTATTTTAAAATTATGAAATATTTCACACATAATGTACATTTTGATCCTTTTCGGATGTACTATTTACTTTTTTCATTTGTTTTATTCATTTTCGATAAAACGAGTGTACAAAAAAAAATCAAAAAATTTCTTTATTTTATATTACCTTTCAAATGGTATAAATTTCAAAAATTTTCGGTATTTTTTACGAATTCTACAAGTTTTTGATTAAAATTTAAAAGAAAATAACAATTATAGAGTTTTTAACTACAAATTTAATAGAAATTCATTGAATTATTTTAACTTTTTACATTTTTGACTATAACTTTTACAAATATTATTTTAAAATTACATACATAATACTTTTGGATTCCTTTCGGATATACTATTTACTTTTTTCATTTGTTTTATACTTTTTGATAAAATGAAATTACAAAAAAATTCAAAAAAATTATTTATTTTGGCTATAATAATTCTAAATTCGAAGAAACTAAAATACATTGTAAATTTAGAGTTTTATATTATCTTTCGAATGGTGAAAATTACATTTTAATATCTTTAATAATTTAAAAGTTATTCAATTTAGTTTAAAATCGTAATAAAATTCTACAATTTTTTTTAATAAAATTTTGAAAAAAATTGCAATTATAAAGTTTTTTATTACAAATTTTTAATATTAAAATTTATCTAAAAAAAAAAAAAAATAATTTAAAAAGATAAAAATTATTTAAAAATTAATATAGAAACTATCGGCGAAACTTTGCGGAATTCAAAAACAAGATAAAGATAAAAATTATAGAAAATTTTAAATTCAACAATTTTTATTTCTTCTAACTTTTCCTAAAAATCCATAATTTTGGCTCAAAATCTAAAAAAAGGCGCAAAAATCTATATATATATATATATTTCATTCACTCCTTCTAGTCGAAACTATGCGGAATTCGGAAAAAGAGTAAAAATGTATAGAAAATTTTATGTTCTACAACTTTGATATCCTGTAATTTTTCATAAAAATGCATAATATATGTGTAAAACTTTATTGCCATCTTGTTTAGTAATGACGTCATCACTTATAGGAACTGTCACTTACGGTTGTCAGATTAACACCAAAATCTATACAGGCCGTCTCCTTTCACCCCTTAATATGTATATAAAATTTCATATAAATCGGTTCAGCCGTTTAGACACTATCGTGTTCACACACACAGACAGACAGACACACACAGACAGATATCAAGCTAAAATTGGTATAAATGGATTCAGGTGACCTCAAAACGTAAAGATACGTTAAAATCTGGGTATGGCCAAAAAATCATGATCGCAATACTTTCGTTCTATAATAATAATAATAATAATAATAATAATAATAATAATTCTCGAACTACATTTCAATGGCTTGTGCGGGGAAGGGACGGCTATTATTATTGTTTGCCGTTGCGCTCCGGGGCGACTTACTGAGGATTGACGGCGCCATTTGGCTATAGGTGTAGGAAAACCCGGAAAACCTCACTACCATCATCTATATAACTTTGTTGGGTTCGAAAAGTAAAAATTGGTGGCAGATGCGCCTATTTTTTTTGCGGAATCAGTACACCAAATTATATAGGAATTAGTTAAATTTATTGAAAAAGTTATTTCATTGTTGGCCTGTGCTATAAATGATCAAGAAATATAAAAATTAATAAACATAATAAATAAAAATTGAAATAAATTAGGCTTTATCAAAGAAATTATAATAACATTTCAATTCTATAAAACAAAAAAAAGTAAATAAATTTAATGTATAATTCGATTCAACGATTAAGTTAAGGGACCTGTTCTTATCTATAAATAGGTATACCGTCGAAAGGTATAGGTATTTATTTGTATACTGACCACTACAACATTTAAGAGTTTGGTTTAGGACACACAAAAGTCACCGGACAAGAGGAGCAGGTCAACCACCCGATTCGGTGAAAAGAAAAAAAGTTTTTCGACAAAAAACAAATTGTGTCTGGTCAGGACAAGGTGGCAGGTTTTTTTTTATTTAATTTTCGTCATTCCTCCTCTTCGTATCATTCTTCGCAAGTGCACTGGCGGTTATTAAACGTTGCTTGAACTTTTAAAAATTACATATAAATGTACAAACCAACCAGTTCATTAGATAAGGGTAGCCATTATTTTGAAGGTTATTGCATTATTAAAGTTAAAAAATGTAGTATAAAGTTTCGTATATTTTTGGTTTTTTTAAATTGTTTAATATTGAAAAATCAAAATATTGTTTCTAATTTAAATTCTTATCAAGTTCAATAAACCCCAAAAACATCTTCCAATACTTTCTTAAAATAATACAGAACCGCACTTAAAAGTTTTATTAAATGCTTCTACGAAAAAAAAAACAATTCACACTTAATGTACAAACTTAGATTATAGATTAATGATCTATATCATTATAAAATCTAATAACGCTTTTGTCAAATTATCTATGTTGATAATCTTTTATCATCATACATAATTGGATAAAATCTGAACTCGGCTCCACTCTTCTGCAAATGCGTTTAAAATGCATACACAACTTGAATTTCAATATATCAAAAACTAAAAAATAAATAAACAATAAATAACTGAAAAATAAAAAGAAAAAAAACCACTTTATGCAAACCGACTCTAAAAAGTATTAAAGTGAAAATTGTTTGCATATTTTTTTGCAAATATTTTGAATAAAAAAAGTACTATCCTAACTGCCAAACCGATTTCCAACAATTTACAAATTGTTTTTAACGCGCATGTCTGTCAAATAATACAATTAATGATCATTCTGATCAAGGGTTGGAACAGTCTGTATATTGTACATGCGCAATCTGTAATCAGCTGATAGAGCTGGTCAGGTGAGGAGGCAAGATTGTGATTAAAATCATTGTTTTAAATTTGTACTTATATGTTAAAAAAGAAAAATAAAGCAATCCTAAATCATCGTTATTGCTACTTCCCATGGACGATATGTCACTCACTTCACTATTCTCATTTTTTGATTAAAAATGAGAGTTAAACTAGCTTTTTTTTAAATATTCAAAAACAAACATAATTCGCATTCGATAGTTTTAAGTTATAGTTATGTTATTGCAATAATTATTATCACTAAATCAAAATAATAAAATAGACAGTAATACGCATGCGTCAGATAAATGACTGGAACAAAGTCATCAAACCGTTCTGATAGTTTTAAAACCGTTTTGAATCATGGATGGAACAAAAAACTGATCGTTTACTAATCGTTAGTTAGTGTAGTTGGAACGCGTTTAAGTTATTGCGCAAAATCATTAGTGTAAGAAACTGTTTCTGATGTTGGTTGGAACGAACCTAAGATTGCAGAGCTATGACGAGCAGGGATAAAGAGTGCTCGCGAGCACTAAGCAGTAAGCACTCAAAAAAAGTGCTTACACTAAGCACTTTAACAGGAAATTGTTGGCGAGCATTAAGCAGTCTAGAAAAGTGCTTTAAATTCACAGGCACTAAGCACTAACCATTTTTTAATAATTTAAGTTATTGAAATATAAGTGTCTGTTGGTTTATTTATAGAAATGGAAAAAGTCCAACAAAACTACCTACAATTGAAATATGGGAACCAATATAAAAAATTTAAATTTATTTCTGAACTTTTTAAATAGAAGAACAAAGCAATTTTTATTATTTTTGAATATATAAGAATAAAAAAAAACATATAAAATACACGGTTTATAATAAGTAATAAATGTGGTTTAAGCTCAGTTCTTTTTAATTTCAATATGTTATCCATAATCTCTTTTCATTATGGGTTCGTTCCACGAATAGAATTTGAAATATATCAGAAGTAAAATATTAAATAAAAAAATTTTAGACGCCAGTCTAATTGATGTATTTCAAAATCCGTCCATTCGTCCATTCTTTCTTTTTGTGGGTTTAAGGAAATTAAACTCAAATTAAACGTTATATTTGTTTTATTTTAAATAGAGGAACAAAAAAAATTTTTAAAGACTTTCTTTTTTCCTTGGAATTCAACTTATCTTGGTTCTTGAACGTTTTCTTTTTTTAAGTTCCTAGTATCAGTAGACACGTTAAATTGCTCCGAAAATACTTGTAGTCGAAAGAAAAAACTTGCTCCAAAAGAGTTTGGTCCAAAGAAAAACCCTAAAAGTTCACATAAAGTAAATATAAGACAAGAATCTTATAAATTATCAGACTTCATGGTCTCTGTTTATAAAAATATATACCGGCATTAAAAAGAATTAAAAATAATAATAAATAAAAGCTAAAGTGTCGAAATAATTAATAATGATATCAGGGAATTTTAGAGAAAATATAACCCTATATAACCAGGGGAAGAAAGAAAAATTTCAATTTGCAACACAGACGATATATAAGTCAATTATTTTGACTGAAGAGGCAAAGAGAGAGAATTGTTAACATAGGAAAGACATTTTATAGTAATACCTAAAAGAGAGGGAGATCTAGAGATGGGATATCAAGCGAGCTGAATTTAACTATACCGAGTAAAGGAATAATAAAAATACAGGGTGGCACAAAAAACGTAACAAAGGTGTTCGAAAAACGCTGTCAATATCCTGCAACATTTATTTCACTAAGCCCACCAAAGTAACGTGGTTTATGACATATGGCCGATATGGCGTATGATCTAATAAGTGGTATGCTACATTAAACTGAACAAGCGTAAACGTAAACAAATAAACAAGAACCCACCAAAGTGGCAAGGCAAATAACGTGCATGTAATGACTCGTAGTAGCACGTCATGTCTCTGCATTAAAAATAGAATGTATTTTAGTTCTTGCTTACGCTAGAAGGCCGTAAAGTTGCTCTTAGTGTGTGTATTTGTGTGTGTATGTGAATTAAAAAATGAAAGACAGTAAGGAATTTAATATTCAATTTGTTTCAATTGTTGAAATTTATCTGGATATAGATTTAATTCTTTGAATACATTAAATCCGCCATATGGCTGTCTGTCTTTCCAATAGATGTATGCAATACCGACGTATACACCGATTTCGATTAATATTAATCAAATTTACGACAGCTAAAGCATTTTCGTCTGAGGACGACATTATTTACAAACACTATGTACCTACTGCTGCTTTTTACTTTGCTTTTTAACTTATACCATTATACGCGACATGTCATATACCATGCATCACGACACTTCGGTGGGCCCTGCTTAAGGGAAAATATTAGATAATTTTATTCTGGTTTCACTGTGGTGGACGCCACATAACAACCATGTTTATTACGAAGATGTTGGTTGCCTCCAGTACTCACTATAGTAATTTTGTTGGGCAAAATTTCTCGTACTTTCACTACAAGATGCAAGGGGCCGACTAATTTGTGATCGAAGATCCGACAAATAATGCCTAATAGGTAGAAATAGTTAGTTCTAATAAATGTTATCATTAAAGTATGGGAAAAGATTCATTGAATGAAATGTAATAGATTCAAATAGAGTAAACCATCTTGGGTGAGCTGCTAAAAACGTTCAAATTTTGAACATTATCCAATGGTAGAAATTTTAATGTGATTATCAGAATATTTTGTAAAAATATAAATAATTAAAAAAAATATCTATTTTATTTAATTTATTGAAAGAGGAAGTCCTGTGTTGATTCCAAGTAGTAGGTAATATTATTTGGTTTATACTTTAAATCTTTTTGTAGATACGTCCCTGTTTTAATTTGTGTATTTGGTCTATTTGATAGTTGCTAGTAGGAAACATGACCACCATGGCCTGAATTATAAGAGAAAGTACTGAAGATGAATTTAAAATTAACCTAATTTTAAAGACGATACCGGCCGGTGGATCTTTAAACGTGTTTTTTATTTATTTTATTTTATGATTTTTTAATGTTACTCAAACCTGACAGTGTCAAGGAAACGAACTGTTTTCTAATAGAAAAGTTGAATAACCTGCACTTTTAAGGGTCAACATCATTTACGTAATAATTCATTACAATGAGTTTCTTTTATATCATTTTTAATAAATTAGTACTAGATTTGTTATATACTAAATACATTTTTTACAAGGGAGATGATAAACAACTGTTTTCTCTAAAAATTTATTAATTACACTAAAAAACTAAGCCTAGTTGCAGGAGCTTAGATTGTAACCATAAAATATTTTTGTTGCTCTACAAAAATATTTGTTTGTTATTGTTTAATCCATGGCATCTAAATTTGGGGGTTATATCAGTGGTATCAATATTTTATTTCCTCAAAAATCATGTATACCTATACGTCTGACCAAATATGATTAAGAATCGATATAAGTTTGGAAGAATTAACTACGGCAGTAGACGTGTTAACATAGGACCATAATCGAAGGACCAACTAATGGAAATTTTGGATTTTTATATTATCATTATTATTAACTGTTTTTAATCAGTTACCTAAACTTAAATAAAAACTAACAAATTAATGTGAACTGTAACGGTTATTTTTTCACCCATTTATTAACTTTAAAACTGGCAAATCATTTTTTCTACGGCTATAATACAAAACTGCTCTTTCTTAACTATTCTTGATAAATCAATGAGGTACATTGTATGTCTCCAATTTCATTTCCGTATCTGATAACACAATAATTCATTGTGTAATTATTTCAATAAATCAGGTCTTTCATGGAATGTCAATTTCAAGTAATGACAGTTCTATTTTCGTATATTTATATAGCTAAACGTTTAAAATCAGGCATGTTTAAGTTTAATTCCAGAATTATCTAAGGAAAAATATGAAAAGTCCTACAAATCATTTTTCAAGACTTCTCATTTATACTAAGTGGAATTGATATTTTAATTATACCTAAATAGTAATTTTGAATGACGTTAAATTTGAAATTCATGTTATTTGTTAAATCATTTCGCTATTATCTATTACAGCCGTAGAAAAAGTATAGTGTTTAACTCGCATGGAATGCTAATTTCCCACTCGTATGAATTGCAGCATTCGCCTGCGGCTCATGCTGCAAACTTCATACTCGTGGGAAATAACTATCATTAATTGCTCGTTAAACAATATACTATTGTATAACACTTTACGAGTACTTGGCAATTCACTGCTATCTCTCACTATTCACTTTCAGTTACATAAAGTTAGCACAACAATTATAGCACAATCTACTCAGACCTTTTTCATAAGTTTGTGCGTTTTATGTGCAATTTTTGTGTGCTAGTCGCGATTTTTTTTGCATTTCTACTTTTTGTTATAATTGTGCCAGCTTAATTGAAAGCTAGCACAACTTTTTGTTAATTATGATGCGATTTTTTTTAAATTACCACCATAATTTTGCGCGTTTTATGTAAATTAATTTTGCGAAAGACTTTTTTTTTAATAATATATTGTGCTATCTTTCATGTTAACCCCTGTAAATGTGCAGCTCACTTTTCTTTAAATATATTTTGTTGTTCTATTTAAGAAGAACTTATACGTATATGAAAAATATTAGATATGAAAAGGAAAAGGAAGAGGAAAAGGAGAACCCACTTCTTCACCCCCGACTATCAGTAGTCGATCTCCTAAAATAAAAATTATGAATGGCAATAAATTAGAATATATGGATAAGCCAATTATAATACATAGTAAAACATGGTTAACTTTACGGTACTAATGACATGTTTAATATCTTCCAAAAAGTAACCAAAAATTTGTCGCTTTAAATATATTTTGTTGATCTTTCTAACCCAATTTTAAATATTAATGGACCATTTTATAACCGATAAATAACGATATAATCTAATGCCGTTAGGCACTACACGAATCACCAAGAAAGATAGATTTTTGATACCGAAATATAAAAGGATCGATCGTCTTTCAGTGTTCATAGGTTTTTGTAAACGAAAACTTTTTGGCGTCGAATGTCGCTATGGACCGAGCGCCTGCAGACATAAAGACTGCACGACACATCTGACTGAGTCTTATTAAGTCAAAAATTAATAAAATTAACGGTAATTGCCTTTAAAAATTTCGACTACGGTTCCATAATATTTAAATTTATTGCTATTGTAAATTGTTTAGAATTCTCGAAATAGTGGAGTCACTCTACGAAAAAAGAAGGCGAGGTTCGTAAAAGTTTGATATAGCTAAGCCACAAGGACAAAAAGTTTCGTAATTGTACCAAAAATAAGATGTCGTGATTTTTGCGAGGATTGGTTTGGGGGAACCACCCCTAAAAACCGGAAAACAGGTTTTTTGAGGTATTTTTGGGTCGATTTACTAGTTTTATTTTTATTTTTGAACCCTTTAGACTTCTTACTAAGATTTGGGATTTGAACCCTTTGGAGTGGTTGCGATCATTTCACCCCCTGGAATAGATACATATACAGGGTGGAGAAACTTTCATTGCAATGTATTGTAATCTCGAAAACCGTCAGAGACACGAAGGCGTTATAAATGGAATTTTTATATCCAAGATATCTGGGACGATTTTCATAATAATGAGAAAAACCAAAATTGCTCATTTTTTTGTTTTGCTCCAGCGCTTTTATTTTGAACAACAGACAATGTACAGGACCGTACTTAAAAGCCTTTATACCAAATAGTTAATAATTCATTCAAATAATTAAGAATGAATTCAGGAGATGAAATACTATAAAAAATCACATAAAAAGTGCATGTCCGTATTTGAAAAAAAATCGTAGTGGCCACATTCAAAATCTAATATTATATCAGACTTGGGGGTCTATTCTGTAACGTTTTAGTTAATTTTAACCACCAGATTAAAAGTTATTTATAACTATGCAGTTAAAATTTTAACCCAAATGTCAATATCCCCCGGTTAATTTTATAACCTAGGGTTAATTTTAAGCAAAATTTTACTGAATAGACCCCTTGTTCTCAAACAAAAAATTGGAATACAGTTTTGTGCAATTTTGATTATCAATTATTATGGAAGTCGTTCCTGATATCTTTGAATACAAAGCACCAGTCTAGCTTACAAATTGATAAACTTTTGTTCCATTTAACCGACTTCGTAGCTCTTACGGTTTCCAATATTACAATACATTGCAATGAAATTTTCGCCACCATGTATACGTTTTTTGGGCTAAAAATTGAAATATCGCTATTTTGGTCAAATTCCTGCCGAATCGGATAGGTGAAAAAGTGAGTCATGATGACCACGATAGGTGGTCCAAAGATGAAGTCAAAATATGGAATATTTTTGGTTAAAATCTAAGTTTGGCCGATTTACCCCCTAATTAGGGAATATTCAAATTAACCGCTGTGACCTCACACCCCCTGGTCTGTTTATCTCATGAAAAAGGCGAGTACAAAGAAATAAACCGATGGCCATTTCGGTAAGAAACTTCCGTACTCAAATTTATCACAAAATATACCTGATCGTCTAGTATTGTTAAGTTAGGACCCACGTTGTGTTTAATAATCGTAGTAATAATAATAGCATTATTATTAATAGTTGTAATAACCCCAGAAATTCTTTTAAAGTTTGGTGACAAGTGAACATAAATCAAAACACAAAAATCTCAAGAAATTATTTATTCATTAAGAAAATTTACTGAAGAATGATGGCGCCATTTGGCATAAAAGGTATAGGGAAAACCGAATAACCGGAAAACCTAACCACCATCATAATGAATGTATTAATTATAAATTAACCAATTGTGTTGACAATAAATCATTTGTAAATAGCCTGTTTCGAGCTTATATAAACTCCATCCAACGAATACCCACCCCCGGGACATTTATCAACGAAAATGTACAAAAAGTTCTTACCGTAAATGTCATCAGATTCTGTGCACTGTCTCTCTCTGCATTATTGGCAATATTGCTCTTTTAATGGATATTTGCGATATCCTCTTTTATTAATGTTGTTGGATATCAGTAATATCATGTTTTGTATGGACAATCCTACTAGAATGCGACCGGATCAATGCCAGCGATGCATCCCTTATGTTCAGACTGAATACTCGTTGGACCATAATTTAGCAAAAGATAATGCGATCGACCCAGTACGCCTCTGAGTAACACTGACAATATATTTTAGAAAAATATAGGATAAAACTTGTTATTTAGGATGGTACAATTAACTGATAAATGGTAGCCCCGCGAACCCACGAAAGATGGAATTCTTATAAGCTGTTTCAGTCGCTACGTATTTAACCTCTGGCTCAGGTACTATAAGAAGTTGGCGAATTAAAATATAAAAATACTTATTCTGATTTAGTTTTACGAATGTAAAATAAATCCAACGAAGAGAAGAAATTATTGTTTACGATGACAGATGTAAAAATGGGTAGACGCCGAAATATTTAGTGCCGGGACGAAGAGCGTAGCGTCGTGGAATGGCGTCGAATATTGTAATTGCAGCTCATGGCGTTCGTAGTTTAATTTGTGAAAATGGACTGGGTTTTGAAGAACTAAAACCCAACGGTTGGTTGATAAACTATAGGCGTCGGCGTCTCGACGCTGGATGGAAGATTTTCGGTGACGGTGTTGGTAGTTTGAACTTTAATTTTTGACTGATCCTTCTCTGAGCTGTGAACCCCCTTTTTATGCCGAGTTATGACGCAAACATTTTACGTCATTATCTTGTGTGGTCCATATTTCATCTACGTTCTCACGAATGATATCTACCCTCAATAATTAGGCGTGAAAAGGATTATTTTCTAATATTTCAACCTTTTACTTTATGAATTTAAATTGGGACATTTCAAATGGTTCAATCCGTTGTAGAAACAGGTACCGACAGATGAATGTCTTTTGGGAAAAACAACTTGACTTCAACTAGATAATCAGAACACACTAAATATAATATGTTTTGATTATCTCTCTAAAATTCCTGTAAACAAACTTAATAAGACGAGACAAAATACCATTAGAAATTGCTAAAAAAAATAAAGATAATATACCGGGGGTTGGTTCGTCACACCGCCAAATTCAGTTTAGTTCATCCAACCATCCAAGGCTGCAGGTCAGTCGAACATGTTGCCACTTTTACTCAAGGAATCGGCAACTCTTCTTTATACTTACTATATATGCAGAAACAGCGAACGTAGATAAGCTACTGACTTTTTTAAATGCTACGCTTTTTTGCTTGCATTCCAACGCTCTTTTATTTGAAACGAAACTTGTGAAGTGATATAGTTTTATCTTTAAAGGTACTCTATGTTAGTTTAGTTTTCGATATTCTATTGTTCGGTTCTTTGGAAGTGTTAAGTTTTATGTTGAAAAAAAATGTCTGCGTTAGACGATATAATGAAAGACAGCAATGCATTTCTTTTTGCTGAACTAAGAAGAATAACTCCTCCGTTAGATGAGGTAATACCAATAATTTAAATTAATACGCAATTATAAAAATTAAATCGTTTAAGAGGCCCACACACCACGTGGCTTTTGTGGTTGTCGGTTAGAGAATTGCCGAAGGAAAATGTGCCTGTATTCTAATAAATTGGGTGTAAAAATTGGTTTTTTAGTATTTTCCGGTTAATGTTAAGTAATCCTACCCTTTAGTCCAATTTCTCTGCCCAGAATATGGTAGAGCGCCATAAAACATAATTATTCGTTTTTTGGCGTTATATGAAATTACATACTTTCATATAACGCTTTTTGTGAGTGCTCGCACTGATATACTTTCCACATTACACTCCCTTCAACTTCCCTTCCCCCTTTTCCCGCTTTTGTTTTTAAATATACCATTTAAATTTCCGGCGTTTACCTGCCATTTTGTAGTTATAGTTACTACTCCCAATTCATGTAATTGACACGTAAATTGTCTTTTGAGTTCTCGAGGGAGCGTTTAATGTTCGCTACCCTATATTTTGTCCTTTGGTGGACCTCTTCTCTTACCAGTTACCGCGATTGTGGTTGGCAGAAGAAATTATTCTTTACCATGTTTGAAATTATCCGACAATATCGGCTTTACCTGCTTACATATGGGGCATCCCATGCAGGTCTTCTCTTTATTGGAGGTTTTCCTTCCTTTACCACTCAATTTTTATTTTAATTAAGTTTTAAATTAGTGTTTTTACCCACCTGGCTATAATTTTTTACTTTTCCCCCCCTTTCCCTCATCACTACCCTACCTCCTCCTTTAATTAGTAGCAGCACACCCTGGTTTAATATGCTTAATTATATCTGACATTTAATTCTTTTAATCTCTTGGTAAGTTGTTCTTGTACTTTATATCATTGGTAACCAACACGAGGTATATTTATTATAGGCCCGAAGATGGTTATTTAACCGAAACTAGTTGCCTTTTAGAAAAAAAAAAATTTAACAAATGTTGCCTTTTAGAAAAAAAAAATTTAACAAATGTTATTGTGGTACATGATTTTGGGGTTTTTCATTTATGATTAATAATAATAATAATTCTAATAATGTTAATTTTTTATTATACAAAAAGACCAAGTTTGCTATCCTTATCTAGATGTTCAGATTTTTAACGAAACGTATCGTTTGTTCTAATATTTCAATTATCGGTTCTTTTGGTCATGACTTTTTAAAAAAGAATACAGAGACCCTTATTTTTAAAAAGTTTCTTAAAATTACTGCCGCTTATCGACAAATATTAAATATCACCGGTTATATCGAAAATTCAATTACTGTTAAAGATATAACAACAATTGCTTATTAAATCATTTAATTTAACTATCCATTTCCGATTTTTCTGCTGATACTTATTTCTTCGGTAAATTTACTAAATTCTATATAAGAGTGATAAATAAATTATCTACATTTTTTTTTGAAAAATTTTTTGCGAGTATGTTTAATTCCATTAGTGGTTTGCAACAAATCTGTATATATGGAACTTGTATCACCCTATTTAAATTATTTCTTGTTTGATAATTATAATCTATGTACTATACTTGTATAGAAAAAGCATTAAGTCATCTATATGACTATTTAAAATAAATATATATAAATAGTTACAACACGACATTCAATTTGATTCAACATATCTAAAGAACCAACTCTAAACTAATGTTATTAAAGGAATAGAAATGTGTGATTCTCAATTTCCATCATTACAATGTTGTTTTTTGTTGTACTAGTTTTTTTTTGTTTAACTAAAAGGAGTTTTCTCCAAAAATTAAACATAGTTTATGCTTCTGAGGTACAGATATAAAGGCAAGCTAAAGATGTGTATTTAATGAGCGTATCTGAAATGTAATTCTTTTATCATCAAATACTCGACTTAAAACAATGAGATAAAAATAATCAAAATGTTTACAATCTTCATTATAATAGAACTAAGAACCTAATGCAAAGAATATTGGATCTGTTTGAGAGGTAGAAAGGTGTGAAAAATATTGAATTATATTTATAAAAGATAAATTTACCGAACAAATAACTATCAGCAGAAAAATCAGAAATGGATAGTTAAATTAAATGATTTAATAAGCATTTTTTGTTATATCTTTAACAGTAATTGAATTTTCGATATAACCGGTGATATTTAATATTTGTTGATCAGTGGCAGTAATTTTGAGAAAATTTTTAAAAATAAGGGTCTCCTCTAGATTCTTTTTTAAAAAGTCATGACCAAAAGTACCGATAATGCACCGCGGGCATAAACAGAAGTTTATACCTATGTTACATAAATAACTATTATTTTTTAATTGTAGTTATTTAAAAAAATTTGCATTCAAATATTTAATAGAAATTAAGCAGACTCAATTTTTAATTAATTTTATTTAAAATGATTGATAACTAAATTTTTCTCATTTTGATCTCTCCCTTTTCTCAAGGTCACAATTTTTGCTTAAAAATTTTGAAAAAATTCTCATTTATAGAATTTTTTTCTACCTTTAAAAATTAAGGTGTTTATTAAATAAAACCAAAATCGTCAATTTTGAAATGGTGTTTGGACAAACAAAAATTTTAGGTGGAAAATCCTGGACTAACGATGAACAAACGAATGCACGAAAAGAAATTTCAAAATTCAAAAAAGGGTGTGCCAACTTCACAATATCACAATTTTTTAAAATTTATATAATTAATTATAATTAACCGGTGGGTGGACAAACAAAACTAATTGGTGGACAAACGTGGACAAGCAAAGAACAAACGACCTGTGCGGTGACATTTTATTTTTGCAATTTGTGGGTGCCGAGAGCAAAATTTGCAAAAAAAAGTTTTTGGGCCACAATTTTGAAACGAAGGGCGGACAAACGAAAATAATTAGTGGACAATAATGGACAATCGATGGACAAACGAATGAACACAAAATCTTTGGAAAATTCGCAAAAGTAGGTGCCAACTTCACTGACATGTAAACTCACAATGCTTAAAACGCCGGCCCATGGTCACATGCAAATTAATTTTTTTTCTGGATTATATTGAGTTTTTTTGTTCATATTTTAATGTTGCCAGGTAATCCTTAAAACACACTTTTGGTATAAAAAATTCAATAACATATTTTGAAAATTATAAATTTTATATTAAAAATAACTTTTTCGGTATTTCTAGCCAACTCACTGGGGCAATAGCTCTTAATAACAAGAACAACTTATGGAAGTTTTTCGTACCATTCGTGTTCATCATTTATGCTGGTTCTAGCAGTGTACGATTGTAACGTTCTACTTGTTCGTTTGATCTGGGAGATGCTATAGTATTTAAAATCCGCTTAATTTTAAAGTCTACGCAGAAATTACTAAAGCGTTCTAATTTAAATGCTTTTCCTTGGTCGGCTATTATTCTTTTTGGTACCCCGAACATACTAAATAAATCTTTTAAATTATGAATTACTTCTTAAGCGTTTGAAGTTTTAGTGGGTCTTGCAAAAATATATTTCCAAAATGAATAGTCTATGACTAAAATATGAGAAAATCCTGAACTTTTACAAAATGGTACCAAATGGTCTATATGCCAAGTGTGAAGAGGTGTTGCAGGTTTTTTTATCGGAAAAAAGGTTTCTTTATACCATATTTACTGTGTTTAAATGCACAATGATATACTTTTTTATAAATCTCGTCATTCCTTGAAACCAAAATTTACTTTTTATTAATTTCTCGCATTTATTAAGGCCTATGTGACTTATCATGATATTTCCGCATTAAGCCAATTCTAGCAATTTTTGGAATAACAAGCTTATTACCCCTTTTTAGGAAGTCACCGATATAGATATAATACAGTTACGCTGAAAGGAAGCCCCCTTGGGGTACTCCGGCTTTGTGTTGTCTTTGGTTTAATAAGATATCTCCAATTTTAATTTGTAAGTACATTGGAGTACCCCAACTGTCTCATTTTGTATAATATTGCTTCGTGCCAGATTTTGTCAAACGCTTTGTCGATGCCAAGGAAAATAGCTCCTGTCAATCGGTTTCTGTTAAAGCCCCGTGTGATATATTCGGTTAGTCTTATCATGCAGTTGTACTTCGCAGTTCTATTCTTTCCTAAATTCAAACTGTTCTTCTGGCAGTATCATTAAAGCATCTGTTTGTTCTCGTAGTCTACTCAGAATGATTCTTTCCGCGATTTTTCTCATTGATGTCAATAAGTGTATCGGTCTGTAGTTCTGTGGAAAGGTAGGATCCTGATTGGGTTTCCTTATCATCAAGACAACTGCCCTCTTCCAGTTTGCGGAAAAATACTTTATTCTGAGTATTCCGATTATTAGGAATTAGTTATATTGTATAGAAATGGCGTAAATTGGTGAATCATGAGAAGCAAATTGCCCTCTGGTGTTAATATTAGGAATCACCATAACAGTGCAAACAATTTTTTAATCTCCATTACAACCACGTCAAAATAAATGGATTTCATTTCTTTGTACCGTTCCACTTGTTCAACTTATACTATTATAATTGTACAAACTACATTTAAAATATTTTCAAATACACGGTGTTGAAAATTTCAATGTACACTATTGGGATTTCGTTAACCGTTATAGATATAAAGTTGGTTAAATGGGATAAAAGTTGCATATTATCAAGACAAATTTACTGGATTTTGAAAATTTTAATGTCAGATCCGGTTTCCGAGATAATTTCTTAAAACACAAATCTACAATTACAACAACAAAGAGATACGAAGTCATTTAAATGAGACAAAGTTGCATATTTTGATGACAAATTTAGTGACGTTTTCATATTAATAAAATCAAAGACGGATTACAAAAGCGTTCTGTTTTACTTAAAATTAGTAAAAAAATTGTGATTAAATTGTGATTTTTCCCAGGTGCTAACTTTTTAAAAATTATTGTCGAAAACATATTCAAAAGCAAAGTTATTCTAGATGGTTTAAAAATATTCTGGAATAAAATGAACAGGACAGTACAGTCATTGTCGAAATTTAATGAAAAAACATTAAGTGTGATATATGGTTGAATAGAGAACAAAATGGAGATTTCAAAAATAAAATAAAAAGTACAGGTCCGTATTTAAAAAAAAAAAATGAGCAGAAGACGAAATGTCGTATCGAAAAATTAACTATGCTATGCTAAATTAACAGTATTTGGTCCTCAACAAAAAAGATTAAAAAAGATTTCTTCTATCTTTAAAAATAAATATGATAATTAAATAAAACGAAAATCGTCAATTTTGGTTTTAAGCAAATATCTCGGAAACCGCACCTGATATTAAAATTTTTCAAAATCCTGTAAATTTTTCTTAATAATATTCAACTTTCTTCCCATTTAACCAACTTTGTATCTATACGGTTAACGAAATCCCAATAGTGTACATTGAAATTTTAAACACCCTGTATAGGTTGCCAAGAGAACCTAAAAAGATTAATCTAAGTTTATTGAAATTAATTTATGTCCAAATTCATACGTTGGAATTAGCAAATTTTTCAAAAAAAAAATGTTTTAAATATGGAAAATAATTTTCGTATTATGTATTTAAATTCGAGATCGAATAAATGTTAGATCCTTTAGAAATATAAAATACACTTTTATATCCACTATTTTTTTAATGATGTAAGTTCAATTTCTAATTTAAACTATTCCTGTTTTTTATCTGAATTTACTCTGTAAATAATATTTGATACGCACATGGAATTTATTCTATTTAGTGTCTGGCCACCAACACTACTTGAGAGTGTAATACTGGTTGCCTTTAGTTAGAAGTTTAACGTTTTGATATTAAATGTTGACATTTAAATAAGTATGGTTATGTTTGTTTGGTTTTAGTGTTTTTAAAGTAAAAGTTAGTTAATTAGTGATAATACATTACTTTGGGATTTAAAGTTAATCGTAAGTATAGTAAACATTCTATTTTATTTTCTGTTTATTAATTTTTAAAACATTTCAGTTTAATAAGTAAAAAAAACATTTTATTTTATTCCACAGTTTTGGAAGCTGTGCCCTTATAAATTAAAAATTATCATTTAAACGCACAATTATCAATTATCGAATAGTGTTTTTAATACCAGTAAGTTCACCGGAAAGTAATAATTTTTGAAGGTTATTTATGAATCAACTTTTATAACTACTTAATTTACCATTGTAATTTCTTCGCTGAAAAATAATAAGTATTTTCGTACTAATAACAAATGAATTTAAATTTATCCATATCTTAAATGTGGTCCAAGTTTTAGGTAAATAAAGCACAAAGTCAGGTACGACATAACTTAATGTAAAAATAACAGCAGCAACTAGTTTCGGTCCCTGACCATCATCAGACCTATATATACAATCGTTCAGAGTTAGGAATGAATACAATAAAAATTCAAAATTATAAACTTACCATTATTAAGTACTACCGCAAGGGAAAAAAGAAAGAAGTACTTAATGATGGTAAGTTTATACTTTTGAATTTTTATTGTATTCATTCCTAACTCTGAATGTTTGTATCTATAGGCCTGATAATGGTCAGTGACCACAACTAGTTGCCTCCTGTTATTTTTACATTAAATTCTGTGGTACCTGACTTTATGCATTATTTTCTTACAAATGAATTAGACTATTACATTCCATTTTTTTGAAAAAAATTAGTTCATTGAGTAAAATATTTTTTTAGATGGATATGGATCTAGATTTAGATGACTTAGATTTTGGAGATCGAGTCAAAGAGTTTTTGGAACATAAACTCGAAGAGATTAAAAATAATAATGCATCTATCGAACAAAAAATTAAAGAAAGGAAACAACAACAAGAAATAT
Source organism: Neocrepidodera transversa (assembly GCA_963243735.1). Lineage (NCBI taxonomy): Eukaryota > Metazoa > Arthropoda > Insecta > Coleoptera > Chrysomelidae > Neocrepidodera > Neocrepidodera transversa. The sequence goes on from OY725346.1 coordinate 16,271,972, forward strand.
TACAGTCTATAAGTAATGACAAATCTGAGTGTTCAATTTCATTTAAATGGAAAAAATGTTTTAATAAAAAATATGTAATATGTTATGAAGTTCAAAATGATTTTCATAGGTAAATATAAAAAAAACGAAGCAATTTTAACATTTCAAATTCATTAAATTTATTCTAAAAAGGCATTGCAACCTAGAAACTATATCACAATTTTCAATCAATTTGATAAAAGTAGTGAAGACGGATGTTTTACAATTATTTTCTTCTTGTTAATAAACCTTCGGCAGATCATTCTTTTGAAATTCTTTCATACTTATCGCAGCTAGAAGAGAGGATGGATCATTATCTGGTAACCCATATTCTAGATATCCACGTATCGAATAGTTAAACAGTTCAAAGTCATATCTAAAATAAAAAAGTTAGTGTCTATTACTTAAATTAAAATGATTCGAATTTTTTTCCATTTCTACTGATTTACCTGTATATATGATACAATTGAAAAATCTGCGACCTTGTTAATCCTGAATAGTATTTGATAATTTGATTCTCAGTCGAGCCTCGTCCTGCGTTCTTCCACTCTGGCTGAATCAGGTGTTCAAGCTTCGCCATTTTTATTAGGTACATTTGATCATCTTGGAGAGTTTCAGTGTGCGCTATTATTTGAAAGTTGAACATACAGGGCGTGCAAAATTCAACTATAGGTGCCCAGTGCATATCGAGCTGTTCACCTTTCTTCACTGAGTCTACCAAGTACTCGACAAATTCGGAAAATGTTGGAGTACGTTGGTTCGCCATTCCAACAGCTTTCCTATTCTAAAAATTAGGAAAATATTTTTGTCTTGATTTTTGTTTACAAGAAAAGTTAGTTTACAAGTCGAAAATGACTATTTTTTTTTTTTTTGATTTATGTTTCTAAATAAGTACAAACCTTACCTTTTTGTACCTATATTTAATGATAATTTCGTTGCCCAATTTTTCGTGATGAGTGTGTGGAAGTGCATATTGAAGCTTGTCTCTGTATGCAGAGAGGAGTCTCTCTAAGGGGTGGCGCGCTATTAGGAAAGATATAGATGTGTTAAAAGCCTTTCGAAGATCTTGAAGAGATGGTCTTGGATATCTCTGTCTGGCCAATGTCATAGGCACTAATTTACTCTTTTTTAAAAACTTTGGGTTGTACCTGAAAATTATTTTTGTTTTTGCTGCACACTAGGTAGTTTGGCTTAATATATGTGTCTTACCCTGCTAAAATGTTAAAATTGTACATCCAAGAAGTGCTAGCAGCCTTAAAAATATTACACCAAACAAGGTGATGTTTATTGTCTACTAAAAATTCCCAGGCGTTAGGCCTGTGCAATGAGTCGTTGCCAGGTCGGTCTAAACCTAATAGTTTGCACATTTTCTTCATGTGCTGTTTCCTTCTATCTAACCTTTTCGCTATCAGAGACATATTTTGATTTAGAATCGGTTCGGGTGGAAGTTTTCCCACATCATGTATCTGAAATAAAAAAAAATATATATTCAATTTCTATTTGAGTTAGTATGAATGAGTCAAAGAAGTCTTTAAGAATAGGAAATTTATTTGAACAAAATGACCAGACCGAGCTGGTTACTAGCTAAATTTTGATAAAAACTTTGGATTTGATGAGAGTTGAAATTGCATTTTGGTAGCGTAATGAAGCGAGATGTTTATTAAAATTTCCTACAAATGCATAAGAATAATGGGGATAATTCAGAAATATGGATAGAATATAAAACAGAAGTTGTATAGTACTTATAATTAATATATTTTATTAAATATTTGAAATTTTTTTCTTTAAGAAATTAACTGTAATGGTAAAAATAGTTGTGAATGGCTCAAATATATCAAGATTTTGTTTCTTATGAGTCTAACAAGCCACCAAGTTTTGTTGAGCAAAGAATTTGGCACATAATAATAATGTTATTTTTGGTTAAAATTTCAAAAAAAATTGTTTAGTAGCTTGAATGATACATTTTTATAAAATATAGTTTTTGTTTTATGAGACCGGTATTAATACATTAAATCGATTAATAGTAGTTTTGAACAGTGCCATCCATAGCACATTTTCGGGGTAGAGTGTTTTTCGTCTTTGAAAGAAAAATGCAAAAAAATGGTCGTCAAATTTTATTATTTATTGTGGTCATAGTCGCGTTTTTGGAGCTTTTGATAAAAGACATTATCTACCCTTGAGCGCACTTTTCTAGACTCGCAGCATCCCTCTAATAACTTCTCAATCGCGCCATCTGCGGACCGGCTAATATTATGAAAGTACTCTTTTATTTAAAATGACTTTGTGTGTCAAACCCTATTATTATATATGAGATATATAATGGACTATTTAATTCCAGCGGGCAAATTTCAGAAAATAGTTAGGTTAGGTATGGAAAAGAGCCTATTATTGGACATATTTTATTTATTACCTATGTAATGTGATATTTCAACTGAAAATAAGATGTTCCTTTAATTGAAATGTGTAATAAACAACAACATTTATGTGTATTGTCGGAAGAAAGTTGGAATTATTCTAAAAAATTAGAGATTTTCCTAATACCATTAATGTAATTAAAACATTTATCTTCAGATATTTATAGTAGCTCTTAATAATTTTATTATTTTGTAATTGATATCTACAGGGTTCACGCAAGAGCAGAAGAAAAAAATTTATTGTTGGTTTTATCAAAAAATTTTGCTTACCTATTCTAAAACCGCATAAAACGAAAGCAAAATCATGTTTTATCGAGTCTACTTCATTTTGTAGTTAATTTTCTGTGAAACTCAGTAAATTGATTATCAAATAAAAAAGGTAAGGTAAAAACTGATTTTTTTTTCAATTTATAACCAAAACTTTTTATCAAAAATGACATTTTTCGATTAAACCAAAAATAAAAATTTTTCTCCTCTAACCCCATTCGTGGACGCTGTTTATTGCCATTTAGTTAGATTCCAATAAATGGCAGCAGGTGTTTAGTTCCAGGTTTCAGTTAGTAATTGATATCGATTTTAATTTTTTTGGCTCAGGCAGTAATCACATGACTGATGACAGATGCAATTTTCGTATAGCTCAAATGCATATTATTTGTAATTATATTAGTGTACTTAGATTTATTTATTTTCTCTGGTAATTATTATTATTTATAAAATAGTGTCTATAACGCAACTGCCAGATAACGTTAATCAGATATTCCAGCACCGATGTTCGCAAGTTATGTTTTAATAAAGTAAAATCATCCTGTGTATTGTTGGCTACTACAACTTTCAGACACTACGTCATAGCGTAACTATTTTCTATATATTTTTATAATTACCTCTAAATAAAACATTGGCATATATACTGAAGGAAGCGTTAATTATTACTGTCAACGTTCGCTAAAATTAATCCATAGATCAATCCAATTAAAAAATATGTAAGTTAAATAAGAATAAAACCAGGGACTATTTACGTGAGCTATGTAGAATATTTTTATGGATAGTAAGAAAAATAGTCTTAAGAAGGGCCAATATCATATATTATCTTACCTGAAATGGTTTTTAGACCCGCGTTTTCTTAATATTAAAGATAGGAAGCTGCAGCGTTCACCAATCGTTCCTATAGTTTTTAAATGCGCGTCCGTGGCTTTTTAAAATTTTTTTTTTTAATAATTGTGATACCAATATCAACTTTTGTATTTAGATAAATTTTAAAAAAGTAGGACAGACGCACTCTTTCAATAAATATTTTAAATATCATGAAAAAAAACCGCATATTTTTAGTGGTTATATTAGGCTAGATTTCGTCCAAAAACGAATAAATATGTTTTGTGGTGCTCTATTCTGTTCTACGCAGAACAAATTGGACCAGAGATAGGATTACATAACATTAACCGGATAATACTAATAAAAAAAACAATTTTTACACAAAATTTATTAGAATACAAGCACATTTTCCTTGGATATTTTTTAGACGGCAACTGCGTATGTCAAGTGATGTGCGGGCCTCTTAATGCTTCGTATCTAATATTGAAAAAAAAGAAGATTAATTTAAATTTATTTCATCTCTATTTTGAGACAGCTGTTTCTGTCTTATAGCCGTCGCCAATCGAATTATTTCAGACAAATAAATAAATTAATCATCGAGTTTAACGAGACTGATGACGCTTAAGAGGCAGAAACTGCTGTCTCGAGATGCAGATTAATAAATTTAAAGTAATCTTCTTTTTCACTATAAATACAAATACATTTTATAGTGCAGATTGAAAGAGAGAGAGTAGTTTCCATCGATTTATTATTCTACTGTCCTCAGTAGCTGCTGGTAATGATGACCTAGACCCTGTTTCACAGATTACTTTAATGACTACTAGATGGTGGTAAAGTAACTGTCATATCCAATACTCCCAACCTTTTTGATTCGCCGGGTCCCTTGTAGAATCAATTTTGACAGAGCCCCTTAGGCCTACCCTATGTTTTACATAGATAGATAAAATAACATGACGTAACATAAAATAATGTTTAAAAAACTTACTTTAGAGCAACAGAGAATTAAGTGATTGATATCATCCTGTTAGTATGTGTGTGTGTGTGTGTGTGTCTGTCTGTGTCACGGTCGTTCCACTGGACCGATTTGCTTCGAACTTGGTATGTAGATACCTTAGGGTCATACCTCGGTCGAATTTAAGCCCTGTAGGTCAAAGTGTACCGAAGATATGGTGATTACTCTGAAGAAGTAAGTTTTAGTTTCAATTGACGATAATTGCAGGCGTGTTTCTGCATTTAAGAGATATCTGTACTTTATTTTGGTAGTTGTATAGGCGGAGAATTCAACTTCATAGACATAGTTAAGAAAGGCGGCAATACTAATTTTTATTCATTTTATGTGCAGGTTGGGAACCACTGCATTAATCCTTCGCCAAAATGTTTTTCGCGTTACGTTGAAAACGTTTCGCTAATTTAAAACTAACTTTTCATTATGTGTGTATGGGTATATATAAATATAGCGTTCTTTTTAATGTTTTTGGTATAATAGTAATAATAATAACATAAATATTAATTTTTGCAAAAGTCTGCGACTGTAAATTTTATTTATACTCCAACTTTTTGTTTACAATCTCCAATAAAAACAATTGCTTTAAAAAGATAGGTAGTTAAAAATTGCAAAATTTATCAGGTACAAAAAATAAAAATTAAAGGAAGTGTCTGTTAATTTATATGTAGCTGCAACATTACCCAATAGAAGCATTTTGGCTATTAATAGGTTATTGAGGCCGACAGGCTAATTATTCTATATAGTACGACACGCAGATATTAGCGTAATACTTCTTAGAATTCAGTTTTTTTTTTAACGAAGATCATAATAAAAATGTTGATTCCTTTCCAACACTCGTGACTCATTTATTTCGTGACCTATTATGAGAATCGCACCTGTCCTCTTTAATAACTTAAATAACATATTTAAAATACATCTGTCACGCTATTCTCAATGAACACTTAAAATTTAGAATACAGGTATTTTAGGGTATTGGGTTGTAATTTACGTTGCCAGTGCCGGTTTTTACTAATCAAAAAGTAGATACCTGCAGTTTACGTAAAAAATAGCAAAAACAACGAATATTATTTGGTCGAGGCTTACATATTTTTTTGAGCCAGATCAGTTCGAAATCTCAAGCTCATGAGCGAACTCAGAGATATTTAAAACGTATTTGTAATTTAAGATAGAATAAGTAGGATCCGAAGAGAATTACCCAAAATGAGAGAAACTCTGGATAATCAGAGCGGCGCTCGGCAGTGTGTTGAACTGTTGAGCTACCAAAAAAGTGATCCGGAATGAGCTTCAATTATCAAACCTCTCGAGTAGGCTTGAACTAAATGAGCGGAAATGAGCCAACATCAATAGACACACTTTGCGTTGAGAGTAAAGTTACTGAAATCAGTTCTGTCTCATCCTTTTTCTGTCGTTATTACATGTTAAATCCTGAATTAAGCAGGATCAGAGCAACATCAAGAATGTAAGATAATTCGGGATCCAGTTCTCAATTGAATCACAAACAAATTTTCATCTGATAAAGAGAGCGTTTTCCTAAATAAAAATTATTTGAGAAACGAATATCTACACAACAGCATTTGTCGATTTTTACAAATTAATAGTAACATTTCCTCATTCTATAATTTAAAATATAATACAACTATACCAACCAGACCTGGAAAACTCGGTAATTAAATATTTCTCTTCGATGTAAAATTTTATTTTCGTGCATTACATGAACTGATATAAAAACTTCTTTTGCCAGAAATTAGCAATTCACCGGGAAACATTTCTCATTTAGAAAAATACAAATAAATCAAACATATGAAATTGTCTAATCATGATATAGCAATCAATAAAAGGATGAAAAATTAAGTAAAAATTGGGGACTATACTGGTACGTTCTAAAAAACGGCAATCATATTTTAACGTGAAGAATAAAAAAATGTTTTTAAATTACGGCCTGTGACAATCTTAAGCTATTTGGAGACGACAGTTACGATTTTTTTCTTGATATGATTCTCCTTCATTAGACTAGTTTCCGAATGCCATGGATTATGCATTTACGAATACTAATATCATTCCATGATCGCAGAAAACTAGGGGAAAATCCGGCGCTAACCATGCCATAGGACAGAATGCCAGTTAGCTACAATTTTGTAAAACTTTTTGAGGTACACATACCTGAGAGGGACAGAAAAATCAGTCAATCTGGAATACAGACGGGTCCAAAACAGAAAATAGCACAGGAGCTGGACTATCATATGAACTCAGGGAGAACGTTGCCTCTAAACCTGCGATTTATAAATGCCCTGGCAGAACATAAAATAACTCTTGACTGGGTGTCTGGGTATGAGGGCATAGAAGGAAATGAAGAGGCAGAAATAATTAAAGGACAAACACAGAAAATACTGGATGGAACTTCCGGGACTAAGACAGTCCAAAGCACTCATAGAAGGTCCACCCAAGAGGAGAGACACTCTGCTGTTATGCCTAAATAGATGGGAGCTTACTAGGTGCCCTGACAGGATACCTGAACCTCATATTGGTATCGGAAGATTCCCTATGCAGGAAATGTGAGGAAGAAGGTCCAAACACTCTTCTTCATATATTATGCTATTGCCCGGACCTGAACATGGAAAAATAATGGCACTATTAAGCTACTTTATTTTCGTCATTTGGAGAGAACTACATTCGACTTCGAAATTAACGTTTCCGCCTGTATTTCCCTACAATATCCTGTTTTTCAAGGTATATGAGTACCTAATAAGTAATTAATTACCAAAAAACCCCTTAAATTTCGTAATACAACATCCGTTCGCGGATAACATGTTCAATTTTCTTGTTAATTTTACCATCCTTTCCTGTACCGCAACTTTCCTTTAATCTTCCCTTATGTCCCCCAGCGCGCGCCCACTAATAGCTACTTAACAATGGGACAATCTACTTAATAATAATATCAGTCATAATTTTTAAAATAATTTTCTTTGGCTTGATGATAGCTTGTCGCCGAAAGTAGTCGCCAAATTTAATAATAAAAATTTTCTGATACTCGACTTATAGTTTCATTAATTCGGCAATATTTTTGTCGTAGTACAATCGTTGCCAGATAACAGAGGCTATATTTGATATTGACTTTATTTTGACCGTTGTTCAAATGTATTGTTGGTTAATAAATACGTATTACTACGATTATTATAATTGAAAAATAGCCGAAACCGCAGACACTATCTAGTAAATAAGATAGAATATCTGCTGCTTAGTTAGTTAAGTGATTTATCAAATTAGAATCTACGTAGACATTTATATTTAGTTCGTTATATTTTTAAAATAGTGCCAGTTAAAATATTTTCATGTAGCAATATATTGACAACGTTTGGAAAATATCTTCAGCAGCTGTCTAAAATATCAGAGATAGAAAGACAGCACATTAAAAGATCATTTGTTATTGTCACTGCCTCTAAAATACAGAATAAAATAAACACATTAAAAACGAAATTTTGTACGATCGGAAAATAAAAAAAAACCCAATTATTTAATATGGTAGATTTAATAATTTTTAAGATTCAAAATAATAGAAAATGGGTAACTTAATACAAAAAAAAACAATTGTACTAATTTATATCGCGAATAATGGATACAGACATCAGCAAAATTATATCTCACATAATGTTGTATATAAATAATAACTGCCTAAAAAACCAATCATATGCAATGCTCATACAGACTGGAACGTATTTCAGCACAAACTGAACGAACTAATGAACCTAAAAATTCCGTTAAAAGCACCAGATGTCGAGTATGAAGCTAAAAATCTCATCGCTGCCACCAAAAGGAAATAACAATAACAATAATTCCAACAAGGAATGTTCAATTATTGTAAAAGACAAAATGGCGAAAAAAAGGAGATTAAGAAAGATATGGCAACAGAGCATATTTTAAATCAACAAACAAAATTTTAATAAAGCTGTAAGATAATTAAAACCCTATTGAATGATATCAGAAATTAATCATTTCAAGAATACCTAATAAACATCACCTACAGAAACAACCGATGGACGGCCACAAAGAACCTAAAACGACCAACACTCACAATACCATCTATTAGAAATAGCTCAGGAAAATTTTTAAGAAGTAATAAAGAAAAGGCAATTGCATTTGCTGAATAATTGGCTCAAGTATTCAAACCATATGATATAGAAACATCACGAGAAGATGCTGAACAAATAGAAAAATTCTTAACAACCCCTTACCAGTTGGACTGCCCTGTACGTGCATTTACTCGCAACAAAATCAAAAATGTAATACTACAAGACATTACCCCAAAAAGGTACCTGGATTTGATCTTATAACCGGAAATATCTTGCAAAATTTACCTCAGACAGGCATTACAGCCATACTAGATATTTTCAATGCTTTACACATAATTACATTCCTTTTCTGTGGAATATATCTGAAATTATTATGATACCAAAACCTGGAAAGAAGCCACACGAATTGTCATCATACAGACCCATAAGTATCGTGCCAATATTCTCAAAAATATTTGAAAAATTACTCCTAAAGCGAATTGTATCAATCCTACAAGACAGACACTTGATTCCCAACCACCAATTAGGATTTCGAAGCTAGCATGGTACAAATACATCGCATGATTAAACAATTCAGTAATGACTTGGAATGCAAGTTTACAGATATTAGTCAAACTTTCTACAAGTTATGACATACCGGACTACTTTACAAAATAAAGAAATCGTTACCACATCATTACCATCAATTAATTAAATCATAAAATGAAGAATACACTGAATTGTACGACATAACATTTTATGTTAGGTCTCACAGGGAAGCGTGCTAGGTCCGATATTATATTTGCTTTTCACAGCAGATCTACCAGTAACCAAAACAACAACTGTAGCTACCTTAACGGGTGACAAGTTTTATCCAGAAAGGATTCAAAATGTGAAAGAATAAAGTTAACGAAACAAAATCAGTCTATGTAACATTTACAATGAAACATAATACTTGTCCACCCGTTTATTTAAATAATCACCAATTACCTCGGGCTACACCTCGACCGACGATTGACCTGGAAAAATATATATTTGCAAAAAGAAAACAGCTTGGTCTTAAACTACAAGTTAATTGGCTGATAGGTCCCAACTGAAGACCGAAAACAAAATACTAATTTACAAAACCATACTAAAGCCAGTATGGCATTGAATTGTGGGGTTCAGCAAAATTATATCTCACCTGATGTTCTACATAAGTTGAATGATGTCTCATCGGTTGCATGTATCTATCAGTTGCAACCATTAATACCAGCAATACGGGAATGAGACATATCGCAATAAAAAACACAATACATCGTCGTACTACCCGCCATCCACTCACTTGAGCTTTTCTTCGTTTTCTCAGTCTCATTTTTTATCAGTCAGCTTCTGTAGTATAACCTCCACTTCAGGTCAATCAGATGTTGTAATCGTGCTTCAGTCATCTTGGTGAACTGCGAAACAAAAAATTTTATTTAATATCGTCAATACTAAATTAAATTAAATATATTTTTAATTCTAATCAATAATAACTATATATAATGTTAATTATAAAATGGCCAAGGCATGCAAAATAATTTTCTCTTTACACTGTTTTTTCAAACTTATCGATTTGTAAAGTTGTTTTAGAATTGTGTGTAAGAAATTCATATTTTTTGTTTAAGTGAAAGCTTTCGTTCGTTTCATTAGTTTTAATAATACAAAAACATATCTTAAGTAAACTTTTGTGTCCAAAATTCCAATCTAAAAAAAACCGCTTTTTTCGAGTTAATTCACATACAGTGTGTGAAAAATAAAAGTGAAAGTGAAATTATTAATATCAAAAACAGATAAACAGATAAAGGAATAAAACAAACAAAAAATCGAAGAGGAAAAAGATGGCCAATAACATAAAAGAAATAGAAAAGGGAACTGGAATGTAAACTCAAAATATTCTATATAAAGAAAAATCAATACATGGATGGAAAACATGATGAAGATCTAGGAGAACAGGAAAGGAAGAAGATAATAAAGTTGAAATAGAAGAAATAATTTTAACAGAACCTTCAAAGGAAGAAATAAAAGATAATGGAAAAAGCAAATGTAAATTAGTAATTGTGCTGCACCTATTCAAGCACATTATTAGCAAAATCTACATGTAATTCTCCATAAGAAAATCCAAGCTCAAAAATATAAAAATTGTCTAGGTGACGTGTCACTGCTGTTATCAGATTATATATAACGTCTGCTCTGGTACTTCAGCTCCGTCTGGTCCGATAGTAGACATACCAGACAGATTGAAGACTAGACCAGATGTAGCTAGAGTATCTGAAAGATGGTCCGATCTTCCACATAGACGGAGCTTGAAGTACCAAAAGACCAGAGCCGACGTTATCTATAATTTGATAAGAGCGGCGACACGTGACCTTGATGTGGACAAATTTTGTAATTTTTGAGCATGGAGATTTACATGTAGATTTTGTTGATAATGTGATTGAATGGATGCAGCACAATTACTTAAGTAGATTTATTTGATTCCATTAAATAAAATAAATTAAGATGAGCCCCAAACTGAGCAGACTGATACAGATGACAGAAGAGAAAAAAAATAGTAAAAACACACAGAAACATTTTAAATAAATCGGGGAGCTAATTTAGCTAAGAAAGCTGAATAAAGAAAGGAGGACAAAGAGGAAATGATGGAGGAAATATTGGATGGGATTGGGTAAAAAAATGGAAAAGCTAGAAACAGATCAGATCAAAAAAAATTAATATCAATCAATTAATATTAAATTACATAAAACAATAAGAAAATCACGAAAATGAGAATTTATAAAATAATAATATGACCAAAATTATTGGAAAAATACTGAGAATTATGAAGAGAGCAATTTTAAGAAAAATATTATACAAAAGAATATATAAGTACAGACAATGAACTGAGTAAAGAAATATTTTTTTCAGTACAAATTTTAAATTCTTACCCATAAATTTTTTAAACTTCATTTTGCAACACACTTATGTATAATCAACAATTTTTATTTTTATGTCACTATCTACCTGGCTAGTTGTGTGGTTTTAATTCATTTACGTCGGTAAAATAATGTAATGGGAAATGGATGTATGGCTGTTTTTGTTTTTAAATTACACAATGTTTTAATTATACTACACGTAATGATTATTAAGTAGGTTTAATTGACGTGGCCATTTTTCATTTGTTATAAATATTAAATTTTTACCGGGTATTATGTTATTAAAAATTAATTTGTTTGTCATTCAAATTTTACGGACAAACTTCTATTGTATTATGAAATAAAAAGCTTTGCAATTAGGGACATTTTTGGGTAGCAGATTATTAACAATTTATAATTATGAAAGCGTATTACTATATGCAAAAAGCTTAATGTATCGCAAAAAATTCACCATAAGAGTTTTTATTTCGCCACCCTGAGTAAAACGATTTATGATGTTTTCTATTTCCCGAAAATTTTACTACTTATGATAAAAAAATATTTTCGCAATAAAATATAATTGCCTTTTACGTTATTTACGTTTTTTATTAAAACAGGAAAAAACAGATAATAATGAAAAACGGGAAAATAGGAAGAAATAGAGAAATTAGAGAAAAATGGGGAATAAATAGGGAGAAATATAAAAAATACTGAAAAACAGGAAAAAATATGGAAAAGCAAGGAAAAATAGAGGAGAAAAATAGAGACAAATAGATAAAAATGGGAAGCTCGGCGTCCAGGTACTAAAGAGAGTCCGTAGTAAAGCACGGATTCAGCTAGTAGTATATAACCAATGATTAATACTATAACCTTATAGGAATAATAAGCATTATTTCCAGTAGAAAAAAAACAAATAGTATTTTTTATATAACAGCATGCAATTATTTGAGCATCCACAAAGCAACTGATTCTAATTGGGAAGTATTGATTTTTGGAAAATTGGTTCTTATAAACAATGTTATTGTTTAATATAATCAATATTAAACTAGGATATATATGACGTGTTCCATAATTCAAAGATTAAAAATTAATGTACAAAATAAATATTGACAATTAAAAAAATACGATAGAAAGAGTCGTACTGATTGTTTAATATAATCAATATTAAAGGATATCTGACGTGTACTAGAATTCAGTGATTAAAAATTGATGTACAAAATAAATAATAATGAGTCACACTATTAATATCAATAAAAATAAAGAAAATTAAGTAACTTTAGAAAGAATTGATAATGACAAAATGAGTACAAAATATAATATATTGTAAATAGTATTAAAATGGTAGTGACATTTTTAGGTTTAGAATGTGTTATATTATTGCAACGAAGTTACTCTTTCTGTAATGATTAAAGTATATAAATTGAATCGCGCACGGCACTGGATTAGAATTAACTTAAAATAAGGGGAGAAGCTTCGAATATAAGGCCAGTTGTACCAGTTGAACTTCCGCCCAACAGATGGAGGCACTCGTATCCGTGCTTCTTAGACGCCGAAGTCCTTATCGAGTAGGATAATTCAATCCGTTGTCAGTAGTAGTAATGGTAAGAATCGAATACTTTAATGAATCGAGAACTCACTTCTCGAATACTGATAAGAATCTAGACTGAGTACTGAATATATTCAATTCAGTATTCGGTACATAGTCGGTTTGGTGCTCGGATTTTCCTATTATCGACACTTGGGATTGCTCGTTTCGTTTTTTGTAGATATTTTTCCCACATAACTCGAGCTATAATCAAAAATTGAGAACGAAACCCGATATCGGTCGAAAACTCTTTACTTATCCGAGCACCGGCACCGATTTTCGAGAGCCGAGAACTTTCGAACATGGTTCTCGAAAACTTCGAGAACTTTAAAGAATCGAATACTTTTCGATTCTTTTAATTCGAGAACCCCATCACTAGTTGTCGGTAGCTGCAGTGGCAGCCCGAAGTCCGAGTTCCAGCGGCAGTCCCAGTTGGAGTTTCAGTGGGAGTCAGAGTTCGAGCTGAGAACTAGTCCAGAACCAGCCAGTGACCTTTAAAGATAGGTCAAGCTGAGCTGAAGCCAAGTTCAATTGTACCGGAGCCCAGAACCGTCAATCCGACCAGCCTGGAAGTAGTGCACGCACCTTCCAATACTCACCGGATACAGCCTGTTACACACTCTTGCTACCAGCAGCAAATATCCAGGTACTCAACCTAGTAGGGTAAATAAAGACCGCCTTTCTGGCCGCACAGGGTTTTGTCGATGACATACGACCCCTGTATTTTCTTTCTCCACTGAAGCTGTCCGTGCAAGTGGCCTTCACACTATAAACGGAAGGTGGCGCCCGAGGCAATCCGAAACCTGGACGAAGTCGCCAAAATAGCGCTTGACGACGCAAAGAGCGCTACAATATAATGCGATGGCGATAATTAAATTCTGTTATCAATAATTCTTAGAGTAATAATTGACAAAATGAAAGCGAGCAAAATTGTTCGCTGAGCCCAATGGGTCGACAAGAAATTATACACGGTCACATGCGTCGCGAAGCTCCTCGTGGCGCCTGCATGATTGGGCTTCTAACGTTCGTGACGGTTTGTTTTTTGAAAATAATCTGGTCTATTCGCCGTGCATCAAATTATTTATTTATACGGAATTTTGGTTAATTAACACTACGATGAATAGTGTTCTATTAATTTATCAGCGTCACAAATAAGGAAGATCAATGTCTAAGACTGCAGATAATATAGACAAATACACAAATTTCTTCCCTTTGCATATTTTAGAATGTTGAAGAAAAATCATAAATCGATTTTAAAATTGCCTTAGTTTATGGTTATCTATTTGTAAATACAGACGAATACCTGGGAAAATATTGAAATAAGATTAATAAAAACAACATTTTAAAATGACGTTATGTTGGAAAAAGTTATTAAAATTTTATACCAGCGTTGGGTAAGTCACAATAGACAATATACATGCAAAAGTAATTGTGAATTTTACTGAAAGTTTTTTACATCGTCTATACAAATATTGCATTAAAATATTAGATGATGACACAATGGGAGTTATTCATTTCATTTTTACCTCGTTTTTTTATTAATCCTTCTAATATACCCTTAAAATGTCCACGTGAGACATAATATTCCATCAGATTCCTTTAGGAATGGCCAGAATTAAATTTAATTTAAATGGATTCACCTGTATGATTAATACACTTAACAAAATATAATACTTTGAATATATAACTACACACGTGTTTTGAATACCTATTTATCCACTTATACTTTAATATAATATTTATTAGAAAATTCCATGGCTAGTTAGATAAATATTATTTATACACGAAATCTTAATTTGGCAATAAAAAAATGTCACTGTTAGTAAAATAAATTGTTAAAACTTAATAATAGAAATAGTACTGATATATTTTTGCTCCCAATTTTTGATGAAATTTAAATTAAAATTTGTGTTAAATTACTGGTAATTAAACGTAAAATATTTACTCAAAAAAATTAATGAACTTATGAACAAGTTACTACAAATTACACAGAAAAGTTTGTGGATATTTTTTTTTGATATTTATAAAAAACACATTACTGTTGATAATCAAACTTTTTGGTAATCAAACTTTTTCACAAGTTGAAAAGTGAACGAACTTTGACACTGAAAGGAAAGAAGAATTCGGTTTGGACCTGATAAACAGAACCGGCTTTATTCTGTTTAAATTATTAAATAAGGTAATTTGCGTTATTAGATTGATGGGATATTTTGTCCAATGATTATTTTGTAAATAGTATACATTTTACAAAGTAACTTAATAATAATATGATCAGTTTAAATTATATTTTCACAATTACAATAAACCAAATATATCATATCAATTTCAATTACAATTAGATAGTACATAGGGTGCACACCAATAGTTATTTTTGTATTGAAATCAATGTTTTTTTAACTGGGCATTAGGGTGTCACTTTTTGGCCAAGATATTAGGACGAGGTAAAAAATTCAATTGAACGACAATCTGCCTCGGAAAATTCTTCCCCAGACAATCCTGTCCTAATATTCCTTACGCACGACAATCCGTCCCCGTTGTAATCCTTTTCCACGAATATTTTTTCCCACGACAATCCTTCCCTACGAAAATCTTTCCCCGGGACACTCTTTCTCCAAAAGAAACCTTCCCAACATGATCCTTTCCAGACAATCCTTCCCCAAACAATCCTTCCCCAAACAATCCTTCCCTAAGACAATTTACACACAATTATTCTCTGCCACAATTATTCCCATAATATGATTGATACTTAGGCTTGCCACAAGATATGTTTTGCTTTTCAAGATTCAACAAAACAGAGGTAATATCTTCTCATTAGTTGTCAAGATATTTCATTTTCGATCTAATATATATCTTTTACAAAATTTGTCATATGAAAATAATCCGAACGTATAGTTTTGGGGTATTTCACAGTTTTTATAACTCTACGAAGACAAAAATTTTTTTTATACATAAAAATAGTGACTGGTTTGCTCGATTGAGCAAGATTTATCGTAGGAAAGGATATTAGTGGGGAAAATTGTCACTGGAAAGAATTATCCTGAGGAAGAATTGTCCGGAAACGATTGTCTGGGGAAGGATTGTCATGGATTTGAAAGGAAACCACTGATTTTACCACGAAATACAAACAATATTTGTTGTCTAACTGCACAAATATTTAGAATTACTTTAGTTTTATCGAGGTTCGATAATGTATGATAAACTTTTCAACAAATCCTAAATATAGAGTGTGTCCACGGATGGGGATCACAAGAGTAGAAAAAAAAATAAAAAATAATTTTTGGTTTTATCATTATAATTTCTCATTTTTGTTTCAACAGTTCTGTCATATTTGACGTTTATTGATTAATTATTATCATCGGTAATATACCAAGACGTTGAAAAATAGCCGACTATGTATCAACGCCTTAATCAATAAATGTCAAATTTCACGAGTCCGCAGGAAACAACTTATGCGATTATCGATAGTCACGATACCACTATATGATAAATACAACTCGTAATATATTTATGTCCTATATTTGCCCTTGTTTTGCTTAATAAGCGGAAATCACGGTGCAATGAGGCAGATTAATAGGCGATAATCACGAATTTACATTTTTTCCTTAGCTACCGTCAAATAATGACATGAAACATTATTTTGATAGTATTTATCAGAAAGTCAATGTAAATAATGGTCTCTAAATAGTTGTAGGTATTTTTGGATGGGAAATAATTGGAATTAAGTCTTGATTATTTTGATATAGTTTTATTCTTTGTATTATCTAATGAATACCATTCTTGTACTCGTAATTAATTGTTAATTACGAGTACACTTATGGTATTATATATGACAATTCCACTCATTGTAAAAAATGCTTACTAAAAATCGTAGTTTGCTATCGGATATTTAGCCAATGAGTAAAGAAGAGAAAATATAACTGGATAAAAATACCACGTTACCAGGGTAACGATCTGTATTTATTATTTATTATTGTGTCATGTTAGTTTAAAATTTTTAGACGTCAAATTTGAAAAAAATATGTCTCGATTTGGTAATAATTCGGAAGAAGAAATAAATAAAGAAATAGAAAATTATTATTATTTAAATTATATTATAATATAAATATTTTCTATTCATTATATTATAATATAAATATTTTCTATTCATGGAATTGTCTTATACCATTCAAGCTAAAAATTTTGGGCGGGATATTTTTAAGATTCTTTCTCGTATTTGACAAAATCACTCGACCTGACGGTCTCGTGTTTTTCTCAAAAGATCTCGTTAAATTGCCAATAAAGATAAATACTCGAAATAAAATTTATAAAAAATATCCTGCCAAATCTGAGTCTAGTGGTATTACCCCAGTAATTTTAATTAAAAATGTCATTTAAATATTATTCAAAAGTCTAGTGTCAATTTTTTTACCGTGTAACTCATGTGCTTAAATTATTCATGGAAATAATGGTAAGTTGATAAACTCAGATGGGGGTCTTTCGTGTATTAGTAGTAAAATGAAAAATCGAATTCTGGATTTATGTTTAATTTTTGAAGTTTACTAGTCAATAACTAACTAAATACTGCAGATAAACTGGGTTTCCCGCTCTTTTTCCCGTTTTTTGAGCAATTAATCTAATGTAGGCACTATTTGTTTTTCGTAATTCAGGTGCATCCAATTTTCTAGATTGACGAAAAAAGAAACTTAAATTCACAAAAAGTATCGACATAAATACATTAAAGCAAATAATTCATACAAAACTGGCCCTGAATTATATCCGAATTTGGGGGTATTAAATATTCTCTTAATAATGACTTCCGTCCGATTTTATAACTTGTCATTATAGAAAATCCACTAAGTTTAAAAAATCAACCTACTATAGTTCCGAAAAGATTTTATTATAAGTGAATATTTCTTGTTTATATTACAAAAATATATGTTGAAAAGAAATTATGTATTTTTTATTATTATTAATTTTGTTTATTATATAGTTTATTATTAAAAAAAAATTGTTTTTTTTTCTTTTTATTAAAATTAGGTAAATATTTAAATAGCATCTTAAGCAAATTTAAACTGGCATTTATAAAAAAAATATAGTTAAAACAAACTCATTATATCGTTTTATCACAAAATTTAAAAAAATAATCTTACAATACTTAAGTAAAAATTAACATAAAAATGCATACAAAATTACCATATATCGATGCAATTCTAAAGCTAATTTATATAGGCCAATAAAACCGGCTGTTCTAACATACCTAAAATTTCCTCATCATTTTTGAATAACCCTCTGATATGATTTTCGCTAGTAGCACTTATTCTTATAACTAATGACGAGTTTGTCGCACAAAAATGAAAACCGTAAATATTAGCCCCCTTGCATCTTTTTAAGGGTCCTTTGTGTTATGAATGGTTTTAGAGGACCGGGAAGTGTTCATTGAGGGATGTTCACTGCACTGCAGCCCGCTACGAATCCAGGTCGATTTTCTGATGACGAAAATAGCGTCGGCGCGCTTCTTACCCCGTGCCACTGGCGATCTGATAAATATTAACTCCTGTTTTAAATGCCAATAATGTTTTATTGTTAGTTTATTTTTATTCTCCTTAAAATACTATGAGTAGTAGTGTTAGAATCTTGATGTCATTTAAAAAAAGTAACTTGACGGAGTTAAGAGACGGTTATTTTTTTATTTAGCTGAATTTTAATTATTATATTAAGATATTCGATGCACTTAATTAAAATTTGTTCTATTTTAAGGCCCCTAGAATGCCTAAAAACTCTCTTACGGTGGATATCTTCCATACAACTAACATACGAAACAACGATTTATTCTATTAACGAATCAAAAGAATGCACCAAAAATACTTGCCAAAATATTACAAAAACTTTGATAAGGTCTGTTATTATCAATTCCTTGGGTTTTATTATTATTGTAATAAAAATTCCCAACTATTTGGATAATTTGAAGTATGTTATAACTGGAAAAATATTGGCTAATTGCGATGGAAAAGAAATTATAATAGACTTACCCAATGTACAAATTTCGTCAGAAGATATTACAAATAGGGAAGTGGTAAGTAACTGAAGACATTTGTAGTTATAGAAATTTCTATACTTTTACAATTTTTAGTGTAGTGTATCTTTATCAAGTGGAAATACAGATAATCTGATAACAACAATTCTAACCAGTGATAAAACTGACTTGGTATTCATTTTTCCATCAGACTGGATGATTTCTTTAGACAGTACTTTTGAAATTCATTGCACATTAACAAAAATAACAATTTCAAATAGTTGTAGGAAATATTTTATGGCTAATAGAATATCTTCAGTTTTTGATGATACTATAATAGCAGTTCATAATGCTAAAATTGAAGCGACAGTATGGGTAACAGTATATTATAGGTAGGTAAATATTTTAGATTTGATAACGTCAAATTGTTGATTCTTATCACTTAGTAGGAAACATATTTTAACTAGTTTATTTTGTTATAGCTCGCAAAATGCGCTTTTTGCGGTATTACACCATTTGCACCAACAAATCCCTGGACTAATAGTGTTTCCTAGTGAATTATACGAACGCTACGAAATAAAAAAATGTGTAACAAACGACAGTATTTCAACTATACTGCAACAATTTCATAAATGCGTTAACAAAGAATTGGATTCAATAGAAGCATCAAATGAATGTTCAGGAAGCGATAAAATACGAAAATTTAGATCAAAATTGGCTGATTTGGAGAGAGATACTGATTTTTTGTATTTGAAAATTTGTGAGTTAAATAAATATAATACAATTTAATAAAAAAAGTTTTATATTCTAAATAATTTTAATTCAACATTTCTTACCCTGTTTTTGTACTTATTTTGTCGCATTTATACCATAGTTATGGTTTCTAGATTTTTTTAACAAAATTGTTAATAGGGGTGGAGTAAGCTGTGGTGGAACCTTGAAACAAAATTTTAATAATTAACATTGATAAAAATGTTTTTTTTTGTTAAAAATACATATTCTTTTAAAATATTTTTACACAGTTACAAAAGTAAATGTAAAGTTACGGCAATTCTAGACTTTCGGTAGTGTTTACATGTGTAGTGTGTCCTGATATCATAACCAAAGCGAGTAAAGATATTGTGGTTGTAAAAATATTTATATTTAATTAATATTGATAATTAAAAGTAACAAATCTACATAAAAAAAATTAGAATGCTGAAAGTATTAACATTCTTTTTAATATTCATTCTTCGACCCACAAAGCTCAGGTTGAAAATTTGAATCACTATATCTATAAGTATGGGAATATAGTCTACTTTTAGTTGTTTTTATGGTAATTTGTTGAAGCAATTAAAGAAACTCTGAATAATTTGTCAAAAAAGTGAAAATTATTATAATCTACAACAAAAGTGTATTGAAAACAATGGTAATAAACATACCTTCCTTTTGACAAAAATAGATAGTAAAGAGAATAATTTAATATAAAATTTTAAATAACCAATTAGAAAAACCTTTAAAAAACATTGTGCCTTAAAAAAACCACGCTGAAAAAAATTTTGTGTCTTCAAAAAATTAATAAGTAAAATTCAATTCAAAAAAAAATTTTGCTTTAAGAACCCATCAAAAAAAAGTAAAATAAAAATTCCTATCGGTAGGGTCGACGGGTGAAGGTAGATATTTCTATTGTCTAAATTTGAGAATTTTTTATCCTTCCCCAGGACATGTTTCAATATTTTTAAAAAAGGCGGAGATATAATTTTTTTGAAATTTTAACCCCCTCTGGTTCCACCCATGAAGATCAGATTGAAAAAAGTTTCAAGCAAATTAATGTTATAATAATAATTAGAATATTAAAAATTTAGAAGCAAATAATAAAATTAAATTTTATTAAAATATATAAAACATTTAAAAAAAATTAGGATAATGTCCTGTCTAAAAAACAACATGATATTTACTAGAATTGATTAAGATTTAGGGACAAAAATTACCATGGGTCTAGTTGCATAGGTACACAGAATGGCCATATCGCACGCGGACGATGTGGACAATCTACACGAGTTGAACAGTACCTACATTTTTTCTACAACCCACTAAGTGAAAAACTAAAAAATATTATAACAAAAAATTAAAAAAAAAAGATTACAGTCACTAGGTTTAAACCGACGACTTTCGTACCCAAAAGCGAGAGCGTCAGCACTGGGCTATCACGGTCTGACACTGAGTTATTACAAAATCATATAAAACTAATAGGGACCTTCTATTTTTAAGTAGGTCATATTCATATTTAGTTTTTAATTTTTTGGTTATTATTATTATTATTATTATTATTATCTTTGTGAGTAAATGAATATACTATTACTTGTTGGCGGTTGGCGGGCAGAATGTTGACCTGCTGTAAAAATTTTAATCTTTTAAAATATTGTTAATTAACCACTTCGTACCACATTTCAGTTTTAATTCGTTTATTA
Organism: Neocrepidodera transversa; assembly: GCA_963243735.1. NCBI lineage: Eukaryota > Metazoa > Arthropoda > Insecta > Coleoptera > Chrysomelidae > Neocrepidodera > Neocrepidodera transversa. The sequence goes on from OY725346.1 coordinate 16,293,484, forward strand.
ATTCATTACAAACATTACATTTTGCGTCATGCAATACATACTCTTTAATTTTAATTTAACCAAAATTGACTACATATATTAACCCACCCCCCTTTGCCCATGAATACATTGGCCTGATGATGGCGAAATTTCGCTGAAACTAGTCGCCCTCTCGAAACTACATTTATATCAATAAATTAATTGTGGTACTTTGACGACAAGTTTTATTACCTCAAATGAATATCTGGTGAATTACCATTTATTATGTCATCACTGGATTTTTCAGTTTTTCAAATATATTTTTGTATTAGTATAAAAAATTCTGACAGTTTTGACAGGATATTGAAAACTAAAAAAAAAAAAATAGGTGGTGGGTTACTAAATGTGAACTCTGATTGGTGGATTTCGTATCTCACGCTAATTAAATTATATCCGTTCAGTAGACTGATATAGCCTACATATACATTCTGTAAAGTATGCGTAGAATCGACAATATCGTTGCGGGTGTAAACAAATTAATTTTATGGGATATTTAACCGTAACAATACCCCTTTGCAAAAAATGTCATGATTAAAAAATTAAAAATTGAAAAAAACTTTTTTTAAATACACGTTTGATGAGCCCAACTGAAGTTTTTTAGTTTTAATAAAACTATACAATGTTTCTAAAAAGTATATATTAAAAGTCTTCTTTAACAAAAATACAATTCTTTAAGATAATTATTTAAAAATTAACAGTCATAATAAATAATAAATCTTAGTTTAAATTCTTTTTGAGCAACGTATAATAAGAAAAGTCCAAGTAAACAATCATACTTAAATAACATAAACAACATTTTTATTTTAACAATAAACAACGTAACATTGTTGAAAATCCTAAAGTACACTTATTTTAGTTTTTAATGTTTGAAAAATTGGTGTTTGATTTTTTTTCTATATATAACAGGGGAATCTTTAAAAACTCTGTACATCACAGGTACCTTGAAGTTTTGCAACAATCTGTCTATTTACATAAAAAATTGATATTATTTATTTTATCAAGCAATTCATTTTATATTAATAATTTGTGATTTTAATCCTGTATCGCCAAATTTATTTATTTTTATTTTTTTAAAGTATTACAAAAGTAAAAATATTTTACAACTTCATATTTATAAATATATTATTTACACATTTATACTAAACATATTAATAAAAAATAAAAAAAAAAAACAAATTATATTTCATAGTAAAAATATTGCACTTAAAAATTGCACATCGTAGTTGGTAGGAACCAGAGACGGCTTCAGGGGAAGGATAGTAGCATGCTGTTTAGAGTTTGATCAATTGACAAAATAAAATAATTTTGTGGTGCATCATTAATTGCATCACAGTCAATTAAATGTACCTGTACCACTTTCTTAAACGATCGACGAGGAAATGTAAGAAAATATTGTAATGGTATACTATTTCTGTGAAAAAGATCTCATTTTGGGGTGGATCTATAAAAAATATCAAAATAATAAATATTACAAATGGCTTCGCAACGTGGGGCTCGGATATTTTGCTGATTAACGTTGGGCTCGATCTGCTTTGACCTCGACAACATTGTGCAGGATCCTATTTTTGAAGAAAATTAACAAATTTATCAAAATTCTTTTTTATTACTAAAATAATTGTTTATTACTAAAAAAAAATTGACAATAAATACTTGTATAAAATACTGACGAGTGTAAGAGTTAATTAAAATAAAATCCCTAATAGCACACAACATCCTTGGGACGTACAATTTATGTCCATTTAATGTCGGAACGTCCATGGACTTAATATGTATGTCCTGTGGATGTTTGTTTTTGGACAGTATTAAGACGTCCACGATATATATCCATTGTTTGTACAATTTATGTACAATGTCCATACCGGATATCCAGTAGTTGTCCGTGATGGATATAATATAACATATCCATACCATAGTCTTAAAACAGTCCCTCGCCGACTTAATACAGGCAATGTCCAAAACATGTCCGGGACAGACACCTAAGAGTGGTCCTCACTCGACATAATATGGACCGCAAAAGTAAAGCTCCGCCTGAAAGATGGAGACACTTGCGCTGATGCTGCTTAGACACCACGAATAGTATGGTATATCGCGATTTAAAACATCCTATTAAGTCTGCTCCGAGCTCGCTCAACGAGCATAAACGGTGGCTATTATTCACGTAGATGAAGTTTCCGACACGAGCAGGTGTTGAAATAACAATTTCACAATTACAATTGAACTGGTGTGAATAAATAACAAAAAAAATCACTTTCTCTGACGTCCACTGTACCAAAATAGGACGTTCTGTGAATGTCCCAGGGGGATATCCAATGGATGTCCGCGGCGGACGTTCGAATTCAGTTCAAAGTTGTGACATTAGTGCGTCCCTCGGACGTCCATAGAACGTCCAGTGTACCAGAAAAGGATGTCCTAAGGATGTCCGGAATGTCCGAAGAGGACGTCCTATGGATATCTGTAGGACTACTTTGTGTTATTAGGGATGGGTAAGAGGGGGACAAAGATTGGACAAATGGAAGAGGAACAAAATTTTGGTGATGTAATAAAAATTAAAAAGCAAAATTTGGATGAATTATTAATAGAAAAAAGTACTGGAGAAAAAGAAGAAGAGCGAGTAAAAGGAAAACAAAAGAAACTGGAAGAACAAAAAAATGTAATGGATGTATTAATACAAATAATGATTCAAATGAATGAAATGGGACAAAAAGGAAAAAAATGGATAACAAATTGGATGAAAATAATAAAAAATTGAAGAAAGAAATGCAAGATATGAGTGATAAAATGGATAAAAATACTAAGAAAATCGATGATATGAAAGAAGAAATAATGCAAGAGATGGGAAATAAAATAATAGGAATAATACAAGAATTTAAAAGAAAATAAAACAGATGATTGACTAATTAGAAGACACGAAAGAAAAAAATACGAAAAGTCTTAATTTTTTGTAATCTTTGTAAATTTATAGACATTTTATATATCAAATGAAGAATGAATAAATGATGATAAGTAAAAAATTAAAGTCTAAATAAATTTTATTTAAAAAAAATATAATAAAAAAGAAATTGATACAGAAGAAATATGATTTTGCACAAGATATAATGGGATATTCAATGGTATAATGGTTATGAAGAACAACAATTAAAAATATAAAAAAAATTAAGAACAAGTTAGAAGAGGTAGGAGTCAAAATTAGGACCAACAAAAAGTTTAGAGAAGAGAAGAAGAGGAAATTACAAGGGCACTAGAATTTATTATTTATTATTTTTTGTACAATTTTATGATTTTTCGTTTAGAACAGAATCCACCCCAAATTCAGATAAAGCGTCAAAATTTTATAATGATAACGGGCAGATCATTATAATATATAAAGGAGATGATGCTGTAAATGAAACAAGATACAAGAAATAATATAAAAGAGATAAGACAGTGGGAAAAGAGAAAAATAGGAGTAAGAAACAAACAAGAGAGAACCAAAAGATGAAGAAGTAGAAAATATGAAGAGATATATGATATTTACAAGGAGCCGAAAATCGGTATTATAATTGAGGTAATATTACAGTGGTTAGTACACATAGAAATAAAGAAAGAAAGAAAGAAAGAAAAAAAGAAAGAAAGAAAGAAAGAAAGAAAGAAAGAAAGAAAGAAAGAAAGAAAGAAAGAAAGAAAGAAAATAAACTAAGATTAGCAAACTTCAAGAAAAATAAATGAAGACCAAGAAAAAAATGGAGAGATAATGTATTGGCATCGGTACTACCCTTCCTCATTCAATAATTATTTCTACGGGTTTGCTATAATTAGTCTCTAAAAAAAAGTATATAATAGGTATTTAAATTATTGCACTTCATTTCTAAACTATAGTTGTATTTGGCAAAGTAGCTGATCTCAAAGTATGAAATCATTTGAACAAAGACTTTTCAAAATACACCCATATATTATTTTTTTGATAATGCTACCTATGCTTAATTGTTCAAAATTTAATTTACTTTCTGGGAACTAATTTGAAAAACTTTGTTCATATTCTACTATTGAATCCTAAATCTAAATTATTGCACATCCGGCCCTCATATAATATATCACATATAAATATTGCAACTATTTTGAGATATTTATCTAACATAAAACTTCGTTTAACTTAAAAAAAACATTTCAGATGTCCTAGATATAAACACGGCTAAAATAATTACATTTAATAACTCAAAAAGAATAACAAGTTTTAGGACATCCATACAATTTTATTTTAATGTATTTACAGTAGTAAAATAAACTAATATCGAAACACCTATTTATTTTGCTTATGCTTATAGCCCAGTAAATGAAGATTTTTTACACTACAAAACGTTTTCCACCATCTTGAAAATACTGTTAAAAACAGCTTTTTTTAAATCTCACCTCCAACTGGCAAAGGACAAAATTTTCTTTTTGTAATTTTTTTTCTACAATTCAATGGTGTAATCAGTTTTTCAATTTTCTTAAAAGTTATTAACAATTGTTAAAAGAATCATTATTAAAACAGTCATTTTTTCAGTTTTTTAATTTTTGAGCATGTTTTTAAATGGGAACTGTAGTTTTTTATCATTGTATCAAAAAGTACACGTGAAAACGTAATAAAATCAAAAAAAGTGTTTTTGAACGAAAAAAAAATGAATATTTAAAAAAAAAATTAATTTATGAATGATTTTTACGGAAATCAAAAATGAATAACAAAAAAAAATTAACTACCAATTTCCTCATTTTTCTCGGAAATTTTGAAGCTATGGTCAAAAGTGACCTATACAGAAGTTGTAAATTTTTTCAGAAGCTACAGCTTTGCGAATCTTTTTTGATACGACATCAAGTTTCGGCGGTAATCACCCCCTTTAATCACCCCATAAATAAATTATGCCCCCTTTATCATTTCCCACTGGAGGTTTTTGGATATCTTGCCTGCTCTATAAAGGAGATGAGAAACTCACAAATCACTCAATTTTTTTATTCTTAATACAATTATGTGAGGGTCCATTTTATACCTAGCTCTTTAGCTGGGGAATGAAAAAAATATGCAGAGTGGCCCAAAAATCCCATCCAGTGCTAGCTGCTCAAATAAAAATTTCAACAAACAAACAAACTTTCAGTTTGAATTGTTTGAGTTTCTACCACAAAATTTTCAGAATCAAACCTAGAAGCTAGTTTTATTTGTACCGAATCTGAGAAGATGCGAATCACACCAATCTTTGAATATTCATGAATTTGGCATAGCGGAGAGAGTTGAGGAATTGATCATTGACAAAGCTACCAAAATGCGCTCTCCTACCTCTAAATTTTTTGGAGCAGCGGCATTTGGATTCTTGAGCTCCTCTGAAAGTTCACTAGAAATGTTTTTTTTTTGTATAAAGAAACCAACTTTATTTCTTTTCGAAACCAAAGGACGGAGCAAATGTCAGCTGAATTAACTCTTCCACCTTTTCTTTAGATATTCTTGGTCGTAGGAGTTGTTCTGGTAAGCACAACGAGCACGTCGCTAATTTAACAATCAACAATGACCAGTGCAACATAATATGACTTGGTGTTACCTCAGCTGAGATGTTCATCTTGCCCATTCTGCCTTCTTGGTATTTAGCACTACAGGTAACCATCAAAAACGAGTCGATTCTCTCCCCTCTCTACCTTCCCATCCCCTCTCTTTGGGTCACTCTTTTACTCAGCCGCTAGTTCCCTCGTCATGATTGTCTAACTGCTCTTTTGGCTTGACATATAAAGATTATTCTGTCTGAAATCAAAGGCAATACTTTTATATTTTTTCGATTTGTTCCAAATTTTGCTCCGACTGCGTTATATTGAGAGTAATACAAAATTGATACATGTAATTTGTAGCTAATTAAATTCTCTAAAGGATTGCTTATGAAGACGTTTACGCTAAAATGAAGTGTTACGAAGTTATTGCAACGGAAAATGAAAAGAAAGTAAACATTTTTGCAAAGTAAGCAATTGTAGCCTTTTTTGGGAGCTTCACATCTCCGTTTCTATTTGTCGTACAGAAATAATTCACTTAACCAAATTTGTAGGAGTTTTTATCTTTTACAAGGCCGATAACATCTTTTTCTGTGTAAAAATACAGCAGACATAAGCTATATACGAAAGATTAAGAAAGTGATGATTTTCGATAGTTTTTCAAGATGATAGAGGGGTGAGTGAAGAAACTTGGATTTTTTTACTACCAATCAAAAAATTTCGAACTATCAGACCTATTGTAGGGTAATCCCTTTTATCGATCTGTTTTTACTGGACTATATAATATTAGTCGATTAAACGAGATACTACAAACTACCTTTACCCAGTGTTTAACTTTGTTAAATCATATCGATTTTAGTAAAAATTTGTGTTGAAAAATAAACCTATTACATTTTACTTATACAGTGAGGACCAAAAGTCCATCGCCCCCTCTTAACTTCGTTATTTTACATATTACCTTTCCATTCCATAACAAAAAGTCAATTTAATTTAAAATGAGATAACATCTTGCTAGTTAATTCAGCAATACATTTAACCGATAAAATTTAATGATATTTTATCTCGAAGGACCATATTTAAATTTTACGGTTTGTAAAAATTCCTATAATCCGGATCGATGAGGACCATGTTCAAAACCCATCAAACAGTATAAAAATGCAATATTACTTAAATATATCAATATGTACTAAAATAATTGAAGAAAAAGAACATCGAAAGAAATTTGAATTCGCTGAAATATTATTCAGTTATACAGGGTAGACCGGATTTAATTTGCGTATACAGAGATCTCGTACATAACAATAGATATAATATCGGTTAAAGGAGGAAAAATATGTGTATTTTACAGACGAATTTAATGGTTTTTTAAAATTAAAATATCAGGTCCGGCTTCTGAGAAATTTGGAAAAAAACACCTTAATTTTTAAAGATAGAAAAAACTTTATCTAACTTTTCTTATTGAAGGTCAAATATGGCTTAACATGGCATATCCAATTTTTTAAAACAATATATGGGCCACGCTCAACTATTTTTTTTAAATACGGACCTGTACTTTTTATTTCATCTTTAAAATCTCATATTTTTCTAGACTTATTCATGTAGAACACTTTATTTTTATTATTACATTTCGACAATGAACTGCACTTAGGGAATTTTTCTAAGTACGGTCCTGTTCATTTTTAATCCTGAAAATATGAGTACAAGAATTATAAAATATCTTGAATAAGGAGAACAAATTGAGCAATTCTTACATAATTAAAATAATTCACAATGACTGTTTAATAATTGTAATTTCTAGTTATTTGTTATGATTCAATAATTGAAATTTAAATAAATTTAATTTATTTTTTGACTGTAGTTATCTAAGAAAATTTAAATTGAGATATTTAATACAAATTAAGTATAAGTATTTAGGGCGTTAAGCTCAAGTAGACTCAATTTTTAATTAATTTTATTTAAAAATATTTATAAACATTTTCAATGAAAATTGAACAGTATCGTACTTAGAAAACTTCCTAAAGTACAGTTCATTGTCAAAACCTAATAAAAAATTAAATATTCTACATAGTTGGATAAAGGAAAAAAAGGAGTTTTTTAAAAATTAAATAAAAAGTAGCTACAGGTTCGTATTTGAAAAACAATAAATGAGGGTGGCCCTTCAAAAACGAAACGTTGTTTTAAAAAAATGGATACGTTATGTTAAGCTATATTTGGCCTTCAATAAAAAAGTTATATAAAGTTTTTTAATTTTTGAAAATTAAGGTGGTAATTAATTAAAACGAAAATCGTCTATTTAGGTTTTTCCCATATATCTCATAAACCGGACCTGATATTTTAATTTTGAAAAAACCATTCAATTCTTCTTGAAAATACACATTTTTTCCCCATTTTACCGATTATGTATCTATTGCGGTTTACGAGTAATATACGCAAATTAAATCCGGTCCACCCTGTATAGAATATTTATTAAATATCCGACTGGGTAGATTTTTAAGCAGCAAATAGAATCTCGTTTACTCGACTAATAAAAACATATTAACTTTCGTTAAATAAATTTAGTTATGGTTCTTCACCAAAGTCATGCTTGCGTTAATTGTTTTCCTTTTAGTAGTAAGTAATATATTGAAGAGATCCAAGAACTCTGTCGTTAAATTTATCAACACAATCCAGAAAACGCACTTTAAACACTTCTTTAATCTTACAAATGCTCTGCCGTAACTGGAATAACAGTAGCGTAACTAACAGTCTCAGAGTCACTACTAGAAACTCCCTCTTCCCCACCAATAACTCCACTATCCATAGAACCATATCCGCTTAAACCAGCGGAGTTTCCGTGAAATCTTCCAAAGAAAACGGAATGGGTTTCGACACTTTCGGCCCCAGATTCGCTATGTCCATCACCTAAACTTTCATCAGTTTCACTGCCCCCGCCCACCGGTTCTAACATAGTCAATTTAACTCTGTTGAAGCGCGACTCATTTGAATCCGAACTGAGGTAGCCGGAGTCTTCCGGACGAAGCGTGTTATGCCAGGATAGTTTATCTTTATTCCTGAAGTGAGTATCGACTACAGAGTGAAAAATGAATTGGTCGTTGCTGCCTTTTTTTAGGATGAAATCTTCCGTTTGGATCAGGTTAGTTATGTTGCCGTTTTTCTTGGACTTCTGTAGTAAGCATAGTTTGTATTCGTCCGTACGGGAGTCAGGAGTACCAGCTGTATTCGACCGGGCGTTAGTTATTACATTTGATTTGAATCCGTTGCTGGTACTCCTGAATTTGGAGTTTTTTGATGCAAGGGACGAATTGTCGAAAGCAGCATCTGGAAACAGAACAAAAGAATAAAATTTTCATAATATATTATTAGCTTTAATTTTAAATGCTTGAAGAAAAAATTTAGACGAATCTTGACAAATTATCTAATGATTTCGTATGTTATTTAAACAACTTTTAGAACTAGGATTTTGTAATATTTTAAACAGTTTTAGTTACTATTTGGAAAATTAGAATATTATTCACCATTTTTCAATGTGATTTTACACAATATTAAATATGTTTTAAACTGATATCTTTGATTTTAGACAATTAGAATTTTTTGACAATTTTGAATGATTTTTAAGAGGCGCCAATACCATATGTTATCTTGCCTGAAATCGTTTTTGGACGGGCGCTCCATTAATATTAAAGATAGGAAGCTGCGGTTTTCACCAATCGATTCTGTAGTTAATTCTTTAGAGCGTGTCTGTGGCACTTTTTTAAAATTATTTTTAGCAAAAGTGATACGACTATCAACTTTTTTATCTAGATAAATCTGAACAATGTAGCACAGACGCGCTCTTCTGATAAATATTTTAAATATCATGAAAAAAACCGCATATTTTTAGTTGCTATATTAGGCGAGTTCTCGTCCAAAATGAATAATTATCTCGTCCAAAAACGAATAATTATGTTTTATGGCGCTCTACCTTGTTCTGCGCAGAAGAAATGGACTAGAGGGTAGGATTATTTAACATTAACCGGAAAATACTAAACAAAACTTTTTACACGCAATTTATAAGAATACAATCACATTTTCCTTGGATAATTCTCTAACCCGCAAATACAAAAGCAAATACAAAAGTCACCTCTAATTTAAAAGAATTTTAGTTAATTTTAGATGATTTTAATAAGAATATTTGAAATACGCAGACAATTTTGGATTTTGGAAAAATTTTAAAAATCTATAGGTAACAATATTTACTGTCGGTAGATAGAACGTCCTTTAACTTTAACGGTTCTATAACTAACGGCAATGACGTTTAGATTGTGACAATTGTACAAGAAATCAACTTGTTAAATTTTATTCTAAACGTCATCGCCTTTAGTTATTGAATCTTTAAAGTTAAAGGACGTTCTATCTACTGACAGTTAGTGTTATTTTAGACACTTTTAGATACTTTTTACGATTTTAGACAATTTTTGAATTAATATTAGAAAAATTCCTAATTTTAGATGATTTCAAAAAGATAATTTTGGACGATTTTTAAAACCAAAAACCTTTTTTACACTATTTAGAAGGAACTTTTACATTTTGAACCATTTTAGCCAATTTTAAAACGTTTTTACAATATTTAGTTACCATTTTGGACAATTTTAGATAATTTTAGACAGGTTTAAAAAAAATTAAGACAATTTTAAACGATATAGATAATTGATAATAATTGTAAAAGACTATTAAAAAAATATGGACAAAATTTGGACAATTTTTATAAACGTCCTGGACAATTTTTGACAAAAAAAAAGAATAATCTATGATTTTAGATGATTTTGATAAAATTTATCCCGTTTAAGACAAATTAATGTAATTAACGAATATTTTTAAAATGGTTTGAAAATAAAATAAACTTTTTACTTTTAGGTCATTTTAGAAAAAATTTTTAAATTTTGGACATTTTCAGAATATTTTGGATTTTTTTTATAAATCTATAGACAATATTTAGGGATATTTTAGACATTTTAAGATAATTTTACATCATTTTGAAAAATATAGATAATTAAAAACCTACAATATTTTTGGGAATATTTAAGGTGGTTTTAGACGGTTAAATAATTTTAGATAATTTTGGAAGAAATTCAGACAATCTTAAACGATTTCGTATTATTTTAGGAATGCCCTATATACTGCTTGATAATTTTGGAGAATTTTTAAAAAATATGGACAAAATCTAGATGATTTCTGATATATTTAAACATTCTGGACAATTTTAAATAAAAAAATATTTATTTTAGGTATATTTGTTTCAGATAATTTTTAGAAAAATCTAGAGAATTTTAGATGATATCGAACAATTTTAAGATACTATCCACAATTTTACGCAATTTTTTAACAAAATTATATGACATTAAAAATAATAGAGTATAATTCAGTATTAAACATTTAAGAATCTTCGAAAATTTTTAAAATATTTATTAAAATAAATCCAAGAGGTTATCCATATCTCAAATGTGGTCAAATTATTCAGTAGAAATAAAACTCCAAGTCATATGCCACAATATATTAATAAAACAATAGCTTTAAGGGGCAACTAGTTTCGGCCGATGAGCCACCTTCAGGCCTAGAAACAAATTACTCAGTTTGGCAAAAGATTTTTATACATTAAAAATGAATTTAACTTACCAGTTACCATAGAGATTTTTAACAAGATTATAATAAAAACAAACGTTAAACACAATTATATTATTTAGGGGAGGGGGATTGTTAGAGGAGGTACATGAAAATAAACGTAAAATAAACGAAATAGAATTAATGCCTAAAGATATTCCTAGACAGGAAATCCAAATTGAGTACATTATTGTTTCCATTTTTACAAAGGGCACTTGCAACGTGCAATGTGATATTAGTGTCGGATATTTGATATTTTCCATAAGACAGGAAAATCATGGTTTTCTATTTTTCAGATAACCAGAAAAAGGGACATTAAGTGATAAAATTGTGATCGTACTGGGTGCATGGGTACGGCGATAAAAACAATAGGAAAAAGCCTGAATAGGGGCCACAATATTAATAAAAGTAGCAGCCGAAGGAACGGAAAATATTACGGGTGAAGAAACCTGAAATTGGGAAATTTTTTTGGCTTCACACATGAGCTGAGCTTACTGTGACAATGAAAATACTGACATAAATAAATCAGCACGAAAATCGTGTAAAATATCTAAGTGTCTAAAAACTCTTAAGACAGACAAAAAAAAGACAGAAAATCGTCCAAAATTCCCTTTTTAAAATCATCTAAAATTAACTAAAACCCTCTTAAGGTGATTACAGCACTCTTTGTAATTTTCAGACAAGGATATCTCAAAAAGCAATTTCGTTAAAAAATTAAGATTTTGGCAAAATAAATTAGGTCATATTATCTATTGATTCTTGCATTTTTAAATTTTAATTCCTTTCAATTTCCGTGAAAAAAAATCAAGGAGCTTTAAATTTCAAAATTTCATTGTGCAAATGCATGAATCTATCAATAGCACTATTTTGAAGATAATAGCCAAATTTGAGCTCTTAATATCTTTTTAATGATATTTTAAAATTGGAAAAAATTAATGGCTAAAAAGCCTCAAAAGCCTTGTTAAGTACTGCCTCCTGGTGTATTGCGCTTGCAATTGACGTATTGTACACGTCTTATTACCCGTGATAGTTTTTAATCTACGTCAGCATTACAAAGGCCGCACTTCATGTCTTTTCGAACTATGTGGGTGTTTCCGACGTTGAATTCACAACTCGTTGTTGTACTCACCTTAAATTGGAGGTTTTTCTAAAAAATCTTCCTAAATTACCTAAAATTGTCTAAAGTCTCTTAAATATCATTCAAAATTGACAATATTTAGTGCCCTTTGTACACTTTGGATTTCCTGTCTAGGAATATCTTAAATTACTTATCTTTTAGACGTTAATACTATTTCGTTTAATTTACATTTATTTTCATTTACCTCCTCTAACAACCCCCCTGCCCTAAATAATATAATTATGTTAAATTCAGTTCTAATGTATAAAAAATCTTTTGCCGAACTGGGTAATTTGTTGCTAGGCCATTTAAAACTATTGTTTTATTAATATATTGTGGTACATGATTTTGAGTTTTATTTCTACTGAATTTATTAAAATATTTGTAAGTTTTAATAGACATTTAAAAAATAATTTTTGACTAGTTTAGATAATTTCAGACTTGTAGCCTATGAATAGGAAGTTTTAATTTGAAAATATAAATGTTTTTGTCCCTCCTTAGCATATAGTGTAATGAAGCCTATTTCAAAATATTTTATTTGTAAGACAAAGTCAGTAGATAGAACGTCCTTTAACTTTAAAGATTCAGTAAGTAAAGGCAATGAGGTTTAGAATAAAACTTTCTCCACGACCATTACTGAATGTATGAATTCTGAAATCATTTTTAATAATAGAATGTAAACATTCACACTCTAGAGTCTGAATATTTATTCTATAATACTTGCCTCTTATGCATTTTGCATGTATTTTCATTCTTTATCAAGGTAAAGAATGGATTTTCTGTAATCGAATTAAACAATATCGATTGCCGTGGACTTCAAAAGTGTCAGTGCCAGATATAAAATGGCGACGGTAATAATTATTTTCAAACAAGTTTTAATTTAAACAAAATAATGAGTGAAAAATCAAGTGAAGTAGATATAGAATTTAATAATATCTGAAATTGTAAATTATGAAAAAACACCAATGCACCAGATTTTAATTTCGGTAAGTGTACCACAGTACTATAAATATTAATACAATGTAATACAAATATGTCAACAAATAACTTGTGTTCAGATTTAATTTAATTTTGATTTATACTTTTTGATCGTGGAGAAAATATAGTCTGTTACTCGGTCAGAATGAAAAAATTCGACACTTGTGGTTCCTCACACTCGCATTCGCTCGCGTTCGGAATTTTCCACTCTTGTCGAATTTTTCATTCTAACCTTGTTACAGAATCTACTATTACAAGTTGATTTCTTGTACAATTGTCACAATCTAAACGTCATTGTCATTAGTTACAGAACCTTTATAAGTATAAGTTTATTATTTTTTTAAAATCTGAAGATGCCTGTTAGCTGAAACTAATGTTATTTTGATTCTTTATTTTCTCGATAATATAATGCTAACCTGTAGTATTAATAGTCCTAGAATGCTCATAAATTGGATTCGTTTCATGGGGAGGGGGAGGAATAACGTCCGGTTGTACTGCATTCTCTTTAGCTCTCTGTCTCCTCGAATGTCGTTCTTCCAAAGTCAGTATCCGTCCCTTTTCATCGTCACTTACAAAAGTGAAAGGTTCGTTTCCTTCCTTTGAAAAACTTGTTTTAGTTTTGGCCTCATAAATTTCCCTTAAGCTGCCAAAAACTCTGTTAAAGTTACTCGATTCCTCCGAATCATCAGCTGCATTTAGAGACTCTGATCTACGAAAACTACCAGTTGTGGTCAACAGAATTTGTGAAGGTCGTTCCAAAGAATCGGTGTAATTGTTTGGAGTTGCAGTTTTTTTATAACTTCTATTCGTTTTTCTGTCTAAAGTATCTTGTTCGAATTCATCAGAATCATTTACTGGAATATAATGATCCATGCAGTCATCTACTTCAATAAGCAGCTTTCCAGGTTTCTCCGAATTACCTTCATACTTAACTTTTAGTTGTTTCATATCTAAGGTAGAATTACGTGAGTTACTCGGCGTAGATGGAGTACTGCCGTAGTTATAACCGTTATTTACATACACCTCACTAACCATACTGTAACCCTTATTTTTCTGAATTAGTTCTGTTAGATTATAGGACTCATTGTTGATATTTGTTCCTTTTTTCATCACTATTAGCTCATAATCGTGCTCGTCTTCTTGTAAAGCGTCCATGTTTATCTTCGAGATGGTCATGTTACCAGTTCTTTTATTAAATATGGCGTTTCTCATTGTCATTTCTTCTTGGTCTGGTAAGACAGAACTCAAACTTGGACTTGGCTGTGAGGATGAAACATCGGCGTATTCTGAGGGTGTAGAATAACCTAAAATGGAAAAATGGTTAATATGGTCAATAAAGATAACACAATAAAAACAGCAATAATTTTTTGTCAGGTTCCAATAGAAGACATAAATTAACAAGGAAGTATCAAACTAAAGTCTTATACATCTATATCATTAAAATATAAAAGAAAGGGCACAATACTTATTTTATTTAATCCTGTCCAGGAAATCTACTTACCCTGTACTCATTTGCGGCCGGTAAATAGAACATTACAGTATCAGGTACCGTAATGTTGTTGCCTAGCAATATTGTTTTAATTTTAGGAACTTCCATAATTTCAAACTATTTTTTTTTTAATATTAATCAACATATAAGACAGGATGAAATAAAATATCATACCATACACGTCCGTTATTAGGTGTTATTACAGTATTCCGGACTCTGCTACTGCATCACTTCGTCCATAAAACAACTTGTAAGTCACCTACCGGACTTGAAACGTAAAATACTAATTCAGACTGCCAAACTTCTGAGATTATTAAATAAAATGTATTGTACAATAATGAAAAACTATAAAAAATTACTGAAGACTGAAGAGCAAAATACTATTAAAAAAAAATTAAGGAAGGTAATTAGGACCAATAACAGTCAATACAAATTGGAAAAATAGGGTAAAATAGGAAAAAGTAGTGAAAAATGTGGAAAAATAGAAAAAATATGAAAAAACATAGAAAATGGAAGAAAATATGGAAAAAGGGGAAAATATGAAAAAATAGAGAAAAACGGGGAAAATGGTATAAAATTCTAAACTTTGGTGAAAATGGCGAAAAACGGGAAAACAGTAAAAATTTGGGAAAAATAGGGAAAACAGGCAAAAATGGTGAAAGGCAAAAATAGGGAAAAATATGAAAAAACAGGGAAATACAGAAAAATAGGGAAATATATGGGTAACTAGTGAAAAATAGGGAAAAAAAGGAAAAATGTTAGTTTCAAATTCTGACATTTTTTTATTTTAGACAGGTGACAGTTTGAGAAATAATTTTTACTGTTCTGAATAGAGTTTTTCAAGGGCTTTCAAATGAGATATTGCAAGTCAAATTCCGTGACAAATTGCAACTTTCATTTTTTGATAGTGACACTTCCGTTTGACAGATGTCGTACAAAAACTAATGGGGTCTTCTGACGGTAACCCAAACCCACATACCAAATTTCAGCTCAATCGGATTAAACGTGTGGCCTCTATCGTGGAAGAATGCACACAGACAGACAGACAGACTTCCATCTGGAAATGCTTCTCGGAGGTGTGTCGGAAAACTAATAAGGGAAAATAAGAAAAAGAGGAAAAAATAGAAAATAATTGGAATACATGGGGAAAAACAGAAGAAATCTGAAAAATAGGGAAAAATAGGGAACAGAGAAAAAGTAGGGGAAAATAGGAAAAAATAGGGAAAATAGGGAAAAATTAGTACAAATAGGGACAAACGGGAAAAAATAGGGAAATTAGAGAAAATATCGAACCATCGGAAAATAGTGAAAATAGGAAAAAATAGGGAAAAATAAGTACAAATAGGGACAAACGTGAAAAAATAGGGAAATTGGAGAAAATAACAAAACATGGGAAAATAGTGAATATAGAAAAAAATAGGGGAAAATAGAGAAAAAAGAGAAAAAAGGAAAAAATAGAATATAATAGGAATAAATGTTGAAAAACAGGAAAAATATGAAGTAAATGGAAAAATGCGATAAAGTAGGGAAAAATAGGGAAATAAAGAGAAGATAGTTAAAAATAGATAAAAGTAGAGGAAAATAGGGATAAATAGGGGAAAATAGGGCAAAATAGGGAAACAGGGAAATTAGAGAAAAATAGGGAACGTATGGGAAAATAGTGAAAATAGGGAAAATAGCCGAAAATAAGTAAAAAGGGGAAAACAGGAAAAAATTGAAAATAATAGCGATAAATAGAGAAAAACAGAAAAAAATAATGAAACAGGAAAAATTGGGCAAAATAATAAAAAAAAGAAAGAGAAAATAGTAAAATTAGAGATAAATGGAGAAAAATATGTAGAGGAAAATAGGGATAAATAGGGGAAAATAGGGCAAAATACTGAAACAGGGAAATTAGAGAAAAATAGGGAACGTATGGGAAAATAGGGAAAATAGCGGAAAATAAGTAAAAAGGGGAAAATAGGAAAAAATAGAAAATAATGGCGATAAATAGAGAAAAACAGGAAAAAATAATGAAACAGGAATAATTGGGCAAAATAATAAAAAAAAAGAAAGAGAAAATAGTAAAATTAGAGATAAATAGAGAAAAATCTGGAAAAATATGGAAACATATAATAAAATAGTTAAAAATAAAGAAAAATAAGAAAAAATAGTAAGAATAAGCAAAAATGGGGACAAATACGGACAAATAGGGAAATACAGGAAAAAATAATGAAAAAGGGAAAAATAGGAATAGGAAAATAGGGAAATTAGAGAAAAATACGGAAGAATATAAAAAAGTGCTGAAAGACAGAAAAAAATAGGAAAAAATTCAGAAAAATAGGAAGAAATAGGAAAAACAGGGAAAATAGAGAAAAATACAGGGAAAATATAGAAAATAGGAAAATCAAGAATAAATAGTCAAAAATCGTGATAAATAAATTAGGGAAAGATAGAAAAAAACAAGGAAAGCTCGGCCAAATGGAAAAGACAGTGAAAAGCACTCTAGAAGTAAACGATAATTTCTAATTAAACACAGACAAAACAAAATAAAATGGAATGACAAAAAATTAACTAAAACCTTTCGAACCTCTATAAACAGCTTAAATTTACTAGGAAATTACAGATTATTAATAATAACAATAAAACAACCAATTTTTCCCCACCTACACTAGAATGATATTGATATTGTTTTTCTTACCTTTACGACGTGGAGTTCTCTCCAAACTATCAGTTTCATACTCTGAAACGTGTCCTTTGGTCTCCAACAAACTTTTATGTTTAGTAAACTCGTAAATAACGGCGTTCATTTGTTCTTTTGTCAATGTAGCCACTTTTTCTTCTGTTCTATCCAACTCCATAGCCTCTTGAATCATATCAGGAGGCGGGAGGTTAATAATTTCCTTTTTCTCATCTAAAGGAATGGAGTAGTAATAATTTTCATCTTCGTTTTTAGACATAGGAGGAGGTGGGGGTTGTTCTATTGGTTTTCTTAATTTTATGTTTGCAGCAGGTTTAGTTTCTTTTGTCGGAGATCTAACAGTTTTGGGGCAATAATTATCTTTTGTAGGAACCTGAGTAAAATCATTCGATGTTTTTATCACTGGAACGTCTTCTAACCACTTTCTAATTCTTTGTTTATTCTCATTAGAATTTAGTGTACAATTATGGCAAGCTACTAAAGCAGGAAATTCGGGTAATTTCCCTGTTAGAGATTTATAATCTTGTGGCTCACAACCTGGGCAGCCTGTGCAAGTTTTTCTTCTACTGTTCTCTCTTTTGAGGCTTATGATACTGCTACGTCTACTTATCGAAGGATCACCTAGACCATATAAGGTATCAATAGGATATTGTGTTTCTTCTTCAGGAATGTTTATTAAACTTGGACTAAATCTTTTTGTTGCAAGCTTTTGTTTAGCTATTGATATTACTTCGCGAATCTTAGATAAAAATTCTATAGCAGCCGGCGGAGGTTCCTATAAAATAAATATTAATTTATACATGATAATAAAGTTCAAGAATATTCCTACCAATAGCATGTGATGTTCAAAATATGCAGGATTAAAATAGAGCTTCTTTCTTATCGCTCCATTAAGAGATTTAATATTTTCAGGTCTTTCTTCTCTAGCTTCCAAAGTTTCGACTATGGAAACATTTTCTTCGGGCAATCTTTCATTGGTGTTTGAATCTTGGTGATAATTGTCAAACGAAGAAAATGAAGACAAGCGTGGATTAAAGTTATAAAGTTTTTGGGTATGAACAAGTGCCGAAGTAGTCTGAAAGTAAACATAAAATTATCTTCAGCACATACATTGTAAATGAAAAAAAGGGTTTAAGAAAATGTAACGGATACAAAGTTAGACTATGTAATGAAATTAAAATATAAAATTAACAGATTTTTCTAAAAAGATGAATTTTGTTACCTGTTTTTTGCGATCTTCATGATGTTTGATAATATCCGGAGGCGGTTCATTATCAGAACTATTAGTATCACTATATCCATTATCTCCTGGTAAAAAATGAGTAGATATTGATAACAGTGGATTGCTCTTCACAATTCCTTCTTCAATATCCCTAATGCTGTGACTACCTCTTCGACTACCCCTAGAATTTGCTTTTTTCTTTTTGAGATGGAGATACAAAAAGACGGAAGCGACGTAGATGAGACCGAGAAGTATGGAACAAATTCCGATAGCGACGTATTCTGTGACGCTCAATGTATCGGTGCTTGTGGCGTCTTTCGATATGGTTTGATCTTGAACAAAGGCAACTTCGCTTACGTCTGTAATATATGTTCAAAATTGGTTTTCTATGTATGTTATAATATGGTATATGGTATACGAAAGATATTAAGATGTGGGTTTATGATAGCTTTAAGATTTAAGGCGGCGTTAGCAAATGGATAAGCATAGGGAAATTCTTGAACATATAAGACTCATTATCCAGGCAATAAATATATGCGTATTGGCCTTTATAATGTGCTAATGGTATTAAATTAGTTCCGGAATATATTCAAAAGTGAAAAAAAAATTAAGAAAATAAAAAAAAACAATAAAATTGTGAAAATTCAACCTAAAAAAAGGCATAAAAAATCTCTATAAAAACTATTTTAGGAACTAGATTATATTCCCATTACAAGCGGTACATAAGAGATATTTTACTTTTTTTGCTTTCATTTAAAAGTCTTAATATGTTCAAAAATTTATTATTTGAACCATAGAATATCACCAAAAATACATTAGAGACCTGTTACTCTAGCAATTTTACACTTCACGAACTTTTTTATAGATGGCTCCGGAAAAACGAAAGAAATCGACAAAAATAAAAAACAACAGAATAATTAGAAGAATGAGAAAAAACTAAAAAAATTGATAAAATAGAAAAACAGAAAAAAAAAACAAAAAAAAACAAAAACACTTTGAAAAAAATAAAATTGAGAGAGAAATTAGAAAATATTATGAAAAAATGAAAAATTCAATTGTAAAATACGGAAAAAACGAGAAATAAAAAAAAATTGTAAAAAAGCCGAAAAAACGCTAAAAATCGCAAAAAAAACGAAAAAAAGGCTCAAAAAACGCAAGAAAACGAAAAACGTCACAAAAAATCGCAAAACAATCACAAAATAATCGCAAATAATCACAAAAAATCAGAGGAATAAGAAAAAATGAGACAAATTAGAAAACAAAAGAAAGAATACAAAAAACAGAACAATGAGAAAAATGAGGAAAGAATAGAAAAAATTGAAAAAACAAGAAAGAAACAGAAAAAAAACAAAAAATCATAACAATGAGAAAAAACCGGGAAAAAATTAGAATAATCGAAGAATTAAAAAAAAAACAAAAAATCGGAAAAAAAATTAAAACAAAAAACAAAAACTTTCTAAACAATTGAGAACCGCAAAAAATCACAAAAAAATAACAAATAAATCACAAATTACCACAAAATATCAATGGAATAAGAAAAAATGAGAAAAATTAGGAAACAAGATAGAATAGAAAAACAGAACAATGAGAAAAAAAGACGAAAGATTTGAAAAAATTGAAAAGAATAAAAAAAACCAGAAAAAAAAGCAAAAAATCATAAAAATGAAAAAAAAGTAGGAGAGAAAATTAGAAGAATCGAAAAAATCTGAAAAAATCGGAATAATCGGAAAAAATTAGAAAAAACGGAAAAAATAATAAAAAAAACAAAAAACTTTGAAAAAAAGAAAAAAATTTAGAGAGAAAACCGAAAATATTGAGAAAAAATGAAAAATAAAACTGTAAAATACAGAAAAAACGAAGAAAGCAAAAAGCCGAAAAAAAACGCTAAAAAACGAAAAAGAAGTCTCAAAAAAACGCAAGAAATCGAAACACAAAAAATTGCAAAACCGCAACATAAAAATCGCATATTATCACAAAAAATCAAATGAATAAGAAAATATGAAAAAAAAATTAGAAAACGAAAATATAGAAAAAAACCGCACAATGAGAAAAAAAGAGGAAAAATTAGGATAAACAGAAAAAAAACAAATTTTATTTTTGGATCTCTAAATTTTAGATTAGTTCTAAAATAATCATTTCCCGATAAAAAAATTTGTAATTAACAAATAATCTCCACAAAAGTAAAGACTTCTGGTACTGAAAAAAATCATTATAACTTTTCCCTATACAGTTACTGTTCGCTGACAAAATTATGTCGCACCTTATTTTACCGTAATGTTTCCCCTTTTCCTGTACCGTAATTTTCTTTCCTTTACCTTCTATACCATGTAAAAACCCCCCTTTTTAAACAATTTAAAATTTTCGCTTTCAGTAACTTATATCAATAATTTAACACAATTTTCTGGCCTGATGATGGTAGTTTGCTGAAACTAGTTGCCAACTTTCTTCAATATTAATAAAATTTGGGGTACTCGACTTTTACTCGAGTTTTATTACTTCATCAGTAGACATTTGAGATGTGCAATGATATAATGTCAAAAGCAAGAAGAGGAAAAGACTAGAATGAATAAACACAAATAAAATCGAACTTATGTCCGTAAATGCACCCTTTCAAAAATACAGGGCGTTAAAGTTTAAAAAATTAAATAGTTGTAATGAAACTGTTGGAGGATTGTCAAGTTGGTAAACTACTTGTTTTAACGTGAATAGATAATTTCCAGATTTTGCCAGAGACGTGCAGTAGGGATCAAGGACCCTTTTTCCACTCCTGAATTTCCTGGTTAAAATCATGATTTTTTTAAATTTTTTAATTCTATATAACTTTCCTTACTACCAAAGTAATAACAATTTATTGTGCTAAAATTAACCGGGAACGTTCATTTAGTTTTTAGTAAAAATACAAAACAGTTTTATTTATAATTAATTATACCTATATTAGTTCGATATCGTTCATTACATTTTGAACGTTCATAAAGAAAAAGTCGTTTTTTTTTCTTTGAAATTCATTGATAATAAACTAGAAAGAACACTAGAAAGGGTGCATTTACGGATATAAGTTCCCTAATTCAATGGGCATAATTTGGCCTAGAGCATTGGCAGTCGAATTTAGGAACACCATGTATAATAGGAAATCCTGTTTCTCACATACATTTTTAATAACACATAAAAAGCTTAAAGTATATTTTTTTATAAATCTATTTTATGTACTTAAATTAATTTCCCATGTATTTACTTACTGCTGACGAGTTGCCTAGATGGGGATCCGACGACTCTAAAAGCTACACATGGAGAAAACAGCATTTGTATTCTGGGAAATTCAGTGGATTCTTCTTCTGCTATTTCGCGACACATTAGTTGAACCATAACTAGTCTACCTGCCAATCTCGTACGTAGTTCACCGTATCCAATCCACTAAAATTGATCAATCATTTTAGGTCGTTATAAACGAAAATATGTCGTGAAAAAAATAATTTGGTACCTTAATAATTCTTCAATGTTTGATATTACAAAATCCAAGTAATAATTAGCTAATCAAAAACTATAATTTCTCTCATTTAATACATGGAATTGCCAAAGGAAGTCAGAAATTAAAAACTTTGAAGAAAGAAAAAATAAATTAAATCAAATAATAAAATTCATTAATCAATGATATGTTCGTATAAAAAATATTTTAGATAACTGAATTAAAAATGTATAAAAAATGAGAGTTACTGACATTATTATTAAAAACGTAAAATCATTTCTAACATAAACAAATCAATAATTCATAAGAAATTGCTTATCCCTAAATGACAGAAAGTACGTTTACACTATGCTCTAAGAAATATTTTAACTTTGGAAGTTTAAATAGAGGAATCGGTCCGTTAAAAACAAAATTAATTTTAAAGATACTTTTTAACATAACTTATTTTTAACTATCTAAAAGTTTTTGTTTATTTTTTTGATCCTCACAAAGAACTTTTGACTATGTAAAATGAGTTTAGCATTAAACTAGACAAGTGATATAGAAATGCCTCTTTTTAGAAAAAATAAATGATGAGGATATAGTGATGTGAAATGCCTCGGCATTTATAAGTCGGGACAAATGCCCAGGATAAGTGCCCAGGCAAATGCCCAAAACCCATAAATGGCCGGGCATTTATCTGTTAATGTAGCTTAGAATGGAACATCAAATTATTTCTAGGCATAAAATAATAACATAAAAAAATGTGTGTATACAAAATATATGTGTAAAACTTTATTGCCGTTTTGTATAATAATGGCGTCATCACCCATAGCAACTGCCACTTCCGGTTGTGCGATTGGCACCAAAATCTAATCAGATCTAATCCTGGGTATCAGAATCCTGTATGCAAAATTTCAAATTTTTTCATTCAGTAGTTTTTGAGTTATCGTTACTACAACATCTATCCAAACACACACACACACACACACACACACACACACACACACACACACACACACACACACACACTAACACACTAACACACACACACTAACACACACTAACACACACACACACACAGACATCATCGCGAAAATATTAAAATCGTATTCTAGGGACCCTAAAACGTGTTTATCCATTGAAAACTCACTACCCAATTTTTAGCATGATTCCTATACCTCTCTTATCTGAAGGGCGAGAGGTAAAAAGCAAAATTATTCAAAACTTCTTTTCTATAAGTGCTAGGAGAGTTGGGATGAGGGATTGGCACTTCTTTATTTTTATTTCTTTGATAAAACTAATTTATAAAACTAAATTGTTATAAGTATTGGGTTACAAGCTTAGACCATTTAGACCATTTACTACTAGACATCAATTTTCCATCCTTCTCTTGAAGTCAATATGTAAGCACAGCATGTTGTGTATACAAACACGTAAACAAACAGTATCACAAGTAACTCTTCGAGGGTTTAATAAATGGGCGAACCATTTTTTATCGTTTTATTAAGTTATTTAAATTGGAAACCATATCTATAGTAATTTCCATAGGCGTACGCCACTTCTATTGATATTTGCAAACACTTCCACGCACACACCGGATACCTCTGCACCCTCAGAAATGTCATGAGAAAGAGACAAGATGTATCGACTTCAAAATGTAATAAGGCATGTCTAATAGTAAATGGTTTAAGGTTACAAGTGAACCTAAGGGCTGTATTCATAGTCCTTCCTTAGGTCGTCCTTAATCCTTAAGTTTACCTCATGTATAGTTTGTATTTCATAGTCAACTAAGGACATCTTTAAGAATTCTTAAGTATAAGGTACCCTGGTAGGTGACTTGAGCATTCCTTATCATCATTCTTAGGGGCCGTATTCATAGTTAATACTTGAAGGTAATCTTAAGGACATATTATGTAAGGACTACTTATTTGGTCTCTACCGAGTAAAGGTTTAGGTAAACGGTTTATAAAAGTTAAGAAAGTAGAAGAAAACAGTCGTTAAGTTGAACGTTGTTGTTGATGTTTGTATTCGGTTGTTGTGAAATTGTTGGAAATTTTAAAAAATGTCTGAACGTAAATTTTATTCCGATAGAGAAAAAATTTATTAATTCATTTAGTAGACAGTTTCCTTTGAAAATCTGTATCTTCTTTTAAAATTATGTTCAGCATAAAAATCAAAATGGTTTTCGCGTCTCTTATACATCTTTTTGGAATCCTCTCTACTACATTTTCCTCCAAGACATCAATAAATTCAATAAAATCATTATAATCCATTGTACTTATATAATAGTAGATTCTGTAACAAGGTTAGAATGAAAAATTCGACACGAGTGGAAAATTCCGAACGCGAGCGAAAGCGAGTGTGAGGAACCACGAGGGTCGAATTTTTTCATTCTGACCGAGTAACAGACTATATTTTCTCCACGATCAAAAAGTATAAATCAAAATTAAATTAAATCTGAACACAAGTTATTTGTTGACATATTTGTATTACATTGTATTGATATTTATAGTGTTATTGTACACTTACCGAAATTAAAATCTGGTGCATTGGTGTTTTTTCATAATTTGCAATTTCAGATATTATTAAATTCTATATCTACTTCACTTGATTTTTCACTCATTATTTTGTTTAAATTAAAACTTATTTGAAAATAATTATTACCGTCACCATTTTATATCTGACACTGACACTTTTGAAGTCCATGGCAATCGATATTGTTTAATTCGATTACAGAAAATCCATTCTTTACCTCGATAAAGAATGAAAATACATGCAAAATGCATAAGAGGCAAGTATTATAGAATAAATATTCAGACTCTAGAGTGTGAATGTTTACATTCTATTATTAAAATTCGATAAGAGTGGAAAATTCCGAACGCGAGCGAAAGCGAGTGTGAGGAACCACGAGTGTCGATTTTTTTCATTCTGACCGAGTAACAGACTATATTTTCTCCACGATCAAAAAGTATAAATCAAAATTAAATTAAATCTGAACACAAGTTATTTGTTGACATATTTGTATTACATTGTATTGATATTTATAGTGTTATTGTACACTTACCGAAATTAAAATCTGGTGCATTGGTGTTTTTTCATAATTTGCAATTTCAGATATTATTAAATTCTATATCTACTTCACTTGATTTTTCACTCATTATTTTGTTTAAATTAAAACTTATTTGAAAATAATTATTACCGTCACCATTTTATATCTGACACTGACACTTTTGAAGTCCATGGCAATCGATATTGTTTAATTCGATTACAGAAAATCCATTCTTTACCTCGATAAAGAATGAAAATACATGCAAAATGCATAAGAGGCAAGTATTATAGAATAAATATTCAGACTCTAGAGTGTGAATGTTTACATTCTATTATTAAAATTCGATAAGAGTGGAAAATTCCGAACGCGAGCGAAAGCGAGTGTGAGGAACCACGAGTGTCGATTTTTTTCATTCTGACCGAGTAACAGACTATATTTTCTCCACGATCAAAAAGTATAAATCAAAATTAAATTAAATCTGAACACAAGTTATTTGTTGACATATTTGTATTACATTGTATTAATATTTATAGTGCTGTGGTACACTTACCGATATTAAAATCTGGTGCATTGGTGTTTTTCATAATTTGTAATTTTAGATATTATTAAATTTTATATCTACTTCACTTGATTTGTCACTCATTATTTTGTTTAAATTAAAACTTATTTGAAAATAATTATTACCGTCGCTATTTTATATCTGACAGTGACACTTTTGAAATCCAGGGCAATCCATATTGTTTATTTCGATTACAGAAAATCCATTCTTTACCTTGATAAAGAATGAAAATACATGCAAAATGCATAAGAGGCAAGTATTATAGAATAAATGTTTACATTCTATTATTAAAAATGATTTCAGAATTCATACATTCAGTAATGGTCGTGGAGAAAAATTATAATAACTTTTAATAAACACTGTCACTGTCAACGTCAGTGATGCAATTATTCATAATCATAATCTAAGAATGATGGTAAGGTAAGAATCGAGTACTCAAGTCACCTACCAGGGTTCCTTACACTTAAGGATTCTTGAAGGTGTCCTTAGTTGACTATGAAATGAAATACAAACTATACATGAGGATTAAGGACGACTTAAGGAAAAACTATGAATACGGCCCTAGGTTATGATTATCAATAATTGCATCATTGACGTTGACAGTGTTTGTTAAAAGTGTTAATTATAATTTTTATATGATTATAATGATTTTATTGAATTTATTGATGTTTTGGAGAAAAAGTACTAGAGAGGATTCCAAAAAGATATATGAAGACGCGAAGAAACTTTTTGATTTTTATGCTGAACATCATTTTAAAAAAATCTGATGTGGCCACCACATGACCTCTCGCCATGTTTGAATCAAAAATTTACACGGTGGCACAAAAAAGTATGAAAAAAATTTACTTTTTTGTAAATCTGGCAGCAATGGCAAAAGTTTCTAAAATTTTAATGGGATGAAAATAAACTATATGGTATACAAAATATATGTGTAAAACTTTATTGCCGTTTTGTATAATAATGGCGTCATCACCCATAGCAAGTGCCTCTTCCGGTTGTCCGATTGACACCAAAATCTAATCAGATCTAATCTAGGGTATAAGAATCGTGTATGCAAAATTTCAAATTTTTTCATTCAGTAGTTTTTGAGTTATCGTTACTACAACATCCATCCAAACACACACACACACTAACACACTAACACACACACACACTAACACACACACACACTAACACACACACACACAGACATCATCGCGAAAATATTCAAATCGTATTCTAGGGACCCTAAAACGTGTTTATCCATTGAAAACTCACTACCCAATTTTTAGCATGATTCCTATACCTCTCTTATCTGAAGGGCGAGAGGTAAAAAGATACAGATTTTCAAAGGAAACTGTCTACTAAATGAATTAATAAATTTTTTCCCCATCGGAATAAAATTTACGTTCAGACATTTTTTAAAATTTCCAACAATTTCACAACAACCGAAACAAACATCAACAACAACGTTGAACTCAACGACTATTTTCTTCTTCTTTCCTCACTTTTATAAACCGTTTACCTAAACCTTTACAAGGTAGAGACCAAATACTAACAACAAGAAGCAAATAAATGACAGGAATAGACGTTGTCAATTAGTCTTCTTATTTAAGGATTTCTTTGTCTAGGTAACCTAGAATATTGATTATGAATAGGAATGTTTGAGGAGACCTTAAGTAGTCCTTACATAATATATCCTTAAGATTACCTTCAAGTATTAACAATGAATGGCCCTAAATGCTATGGAAAAAGACCGTAAGTGATTCGACAACTGTATATTGATTTCTTACTGGACAATATCATGTTTTTTAAAATCACTTACGGTGTTTTTGCATTAAATGTTCGTAGTCATCTACTTTTTGCAGTGTTGCCAACTGTCCAAATAATTAATCGTAGGAATTTACTAACGGCAACGTTGTTATTTCACTACTGGGGTAAATTGGTTATTGCGCTCTGGCTCTGGCTCACATCGATTTGCGCGAACACAACATTCTGACCAAATAAGTGCAATAACTGGTCTTAATTGTGGTATACGGTCATGTTAAAAAAGAAAAACCCAAACGTAGCTTGCTAAGAAGAGCTTTGGAATCGACAAAAGAAGATCAAGGAAAACCTGGAGGTTAATTTATTAACTAAGGAAACAAAAAAATAATAAAGAAGATTTAAGGGGTAATGACAGCGTAGAAAAGAACAACGAAAGAACTTTAAAATAAGGGATATTTAAAAAATGAAGGAACTCATAATGAAAGCTTAAAGGTTGCGTTAGTACGACCACATAAAAAAATTGAAGGGCGACAAACAAGGCCATAAAGAGAGTTACATAGTGAAAAGTAAAGACAGATCAGACAGAACTAGTAAAAATAGCTAAAACAGAGTGGCTATTATTTCAACTGGAATCTACAGGTGATTCTTATAAAACTCCCCAAGAGAATATTTTAGTAATTTAATAATACATATAATAGGTGACTAGATACAATTGATATCTTTAATTTTAAGCAAGTAGCAGTTTTGTCTAGTCTTTTACAATTTTTCGATTATTGAAAAATTGATAGAAACCAAATTTCGAAATTTTTAAAATTTTCAATTGTAAAATTTAGTTTTTTTATTAATTAAAAAATCAGAAGATTATCCATACTCAAATGACAATTTTAACAACGAGGGGCAACATGTTTCTGCCATTAGATGGCCATCATCAGGCCTGTAATACAAAAATTAACATTAAGATACGCAACAGGACAAAGTTTAGTGGTTACTTACAGAAATGAAATTGAAAAAATTTAAAAACTTTCACCAAGTATGGCGACTCCATACTAGAGGGCTGAGCGTATAACAGAATTAAGAAGATGCACTTTACAATCACTTAAACCAAAAAAATTTTTAATTTTTTAGTTACCGCATGGTGATTAAAAGTTAACACGCAGTTTTTTTTTAATTTTTCGGTTTAAGTGATTGTAAAGTGCATCGTAGGATGCACTACATCTTCTTTTTTCTGTTTTACGCTCAGCCGTACAGTATGGAGTGGCTATAAAAACGGTTTTCAATTTTTTAAATATTTTTTTTTATATTATCACTATTTAAATTTTAATGTATATCGCCATACTTGGTTAAAGTTTTCAAATTTTTTCAATTTCATTTCTGATTCGGCACAAACTGGGGTCTGAATTCCTGAAATTAAACTTTGTCCTGTTGCGTATCTTAATGTTAATTTTTGTATTATAGTCCTGATGATGGTCATCGAATGGCCGAAACATGTTGCTCCTCGTTAAAAGATCCTAATTATATTATTGTGGTATGACTAGAAGTTTTATTATTCTTTGTTTTTTTATTAAATGTTTAATAATATCAGTACTACAAGAAAAGTTTCGATATAGCAACATAAAAATATGAACCTACTTTTGATTAATATGAATCGAATCGGTGTAAACGTAGCCATAATTACTAATAGAGCTTAAGAAGTAAATTGTACAAGAAAATCGTTGTTAACATGTTTTTGAATTACAGATTAGGATTACGTTTATGTTAAAAAAAGTTGTGATGTGGTCGCAAGATTTATAATTCTACCAACGTTATAAAGAAATATTTGCTGATATGAAAAATGTGAGTTATTCATCACTTTCAGTTTATTACATATCTTTTTATGTGGGAAATATGTCTGCTATAAGAAACCGGTAATAAAAAATGTAATAAATGCCAAACCGGTGGAAATTATTACATTTGGGCGCATGTTAGGTTCAATTATTTTTGTGACATTAACCCACTAACTTTTTTTCATTATTTATATGGATGTGAAGTAAAAATCTAACCTGTAAAAATGCACGGCCTTCGTCTCTAAATAGTCGAAAAGGAATATCCGAATCCAAAGGATTTCGTAAATCTGTCCATCCATCTTCAGTCATATATCTCGCTCCTGATACGGCACATACTGGGGTCTGAATTCCTGAAATTAAATTAGGTATAGAATAAAGAGCACAGGAACTTCCGGAGTTTAAATATAAATATGCATGTAAAGGAAAAGAAATAGAATTTTGACAAAAAGTATTTTTTTAGACTAATTTAAACTAAAATAAATGACTGACATTAAAACCTGTTGATTAAATTAATTCATCACAGTTCGCGGTCAAGTTCACCCGGGCTTAAGTCAGGAAGGCCGGATGTCATGCTTAATGAAAATGATGAATTGTTAATTTCGTTCGCTTTGGTTATGAGTGTTTATTAGTCGATAGAGATCGTAGCCAGCGTTCTGTCATGGTGCTTGAGCAATTGTTCATATGGTACTTCTATTCGACTATTCTCCGCGCTGCTATTTCCAAGATAACGCGGAAGTTGATTAGACGCAATTAATGTTCTTGGTGGAATTAAAAATAATACAGAATACAGCGACGTGAAGATGTGCGAGTTGGAAAAATCGGTTAACGCGTACAGAGTCGGTTCTGACTAGGTATTGCACTGTTTTATATTTAATAATAATCTTTATTAATAGGATTGACATTTTTCAAATTATAGCACAGGTCAATAAAAATAAAATCAAAAGTATATGATTACAAAATTCTGTGTCGGTACACATGCGGCCCTGGCGAATAATGAAAAAAATTTAGATTTTTGGTTTACTGATATATACCTTTTCTTTACACTTTTTACAGGCTGAGGACTATCCCGGCATGTATACTTATTTTCCTGTAGAAATTATTATAAAAGAAAATATTCAATTTTCTTTCAATTTTACCACACTTGTTGTTACTTATTTATTTATTATTGAATTTCATATCCAGAGTAGTACAACCTTTATTGATAAATAATTACTACAATAACTTTGGTAAAACGTTCTTTAATTAAATAATTTACCAAAATATAAGAGATATAATTAGAAGCCACAAAACAATAAATTATGTTTCAAAACAGAAAAAAACGGAATTCAATCTAATTCTGTATGCTTTTTGAGTTATCTTATAAATACTGACGTTGAAGAAAATTTCCCTTTTAACCTAAACGTACAATCAACATTCCTGTTTATAAAAAATATGACCCACAAATAAATAAATTACAGGCAATTATCAGTGCTGTTTATTACATCCAGGATCATTGAAAACATAATATGTAAGTTGATGGAGTTTCTGAATGAATATAATAGCAACCAGTATCGTATTTTTATTCAACCTGTCCTGATCCAACAGGGCTTAGAAATCCTGCAACCACTTCTATTAAAGATCTGGCAAGAGGATACATCCTTAAAAACTGGAGACCTATTAGCATGATATCATTCGTTCTTAAATTAATGGAAAAAATTTCTAATAGGTATATACTGCAGGGACTCTAAAAGAACATCGACTGCACCTAAATCAACATGTCTACCAAAATGGCAAATCATGCGGATCACCCTTAAATCAGCTGATTGAAAAAATTGAAGCAACCCTTGATAACCAAGGAATAGCGTTAGCAACATTCCTTGAAGCTTACGACACCTCATTCAAGTCAATGATATCAGGTTTAACAGACCAAGGAACTAAACCTTCTATTATCCGATAGGTAAGGTGTGTCCAGGCCACTCTATTCGGTGACGCTGTGGAGATGTATATCCCCCTTCTATGGAATCTTGTAGTAGACAACCTCCTCAAACGTCTGAATAAAGCTGGCGATATTGTAGCACTAGCTAAAGCGAAACGTATGAACATATATGTAGAAATTACACAAAATGTTCTGAATATGAATCAAAACTGGTGTTTAAGGGAAAACCTTATGATTAATCCCCAAAAAACGGTTTTGGAACCTTTCACAAAACAAGAGGAAAATTGGAACCTTTAAGGTACCCAAACTCTTTGATATTGAAATTTAAATACTTAGGTGTAACACTGCACTATAAGCAAACGTGCGACCTTCATTTAATCAGGACGAATGCAAAACATGGGGGGCTGAAACCCAAAATGACCAACTGGCTATACACCACGGCAGTTAGACCCCTACTTACATATGAAACTGTGGTGTGGTGGTCGAAAGTTGAACAATCAACAGCGAAAGCCCATATTGTAAGTCTAAAAAGACTGACATGTTTGGAAAGACTGAACGCACTAAGCAGTACGTCTACAGCGGCTATGGAAACAATCTTAAATCTTCATTACTTGAACATACTCATCAAGGGAGAAGCGAGATTGGCAGCATACCGTCTTAAATGTACTCAAAACGGGAAATTATTCTAATAGACATGGGAGGATTGTCAGCTAGGCTGATAATCCAATCGTTCAGATTGCCGCTGATAGAATGACCCCAAAATACCATTTAGAAAAACCATTTTGTGTCGACTTGAATAATAGACAGGAATGACAGAAAGGAGAACCCTCGCATATACAAGGAAGCATTATATGGTAGACTTATGGCTCTAAAATCAAAAGTTGTAGCGGCGCAGGGATGTGTGGAGTGATACCAAGGAAATACATCAGTCTAAACCTTGGTCAACATGCAACGATATTTCAAGGGAAATCCATCTATATTACCTCAGACAGTCAAGCATCGATAAAAGCACTGAAATCACACCAATACAATTTCAAACTTGTATGGGACTGCCTACAATCCCATCTCTTAGTACCTTGGCAAAGAACAACAATGTGACTTTGAAAAAGCTTGACAATTTTGCAAGTAAGGAAACAGAACAGAAGACACCTTTATAGAATCCGAACCAGTGTGTGTAATTTTATATGCACTGGTTGGTCAAAAAATAAAACAAATAAGAAACCAGCATACTAACCACTAGAAATCATTACAATAGGCACACGAAAACAGTTATAAAACAACCTTCTCGGAACCTAGCAAATGACCTGTTACAGCTCAATCGTCGACTACTAAGAGAAGTTGGTTTGGTCCTGCTAACTACGAATACACTTACAGTAAAATGGGATTCGGTCATGGAATCACCAACTGCAGAATGTGTGATATGGCTAAAGCAAATGCAGGACACTTAATGCTTGACTGTGATTCACTGGTGCAAAGCAGAAGAGGCATTTTAGGTATAACCAATGCATAAGAAGACTTGACAGGACCAAAGCTAGATCAGATAATCCTCAAGTTTACCCAAGCTTTATAATGAAATAGGAGACCCTGTAAGAGGGAGCATAATAGGTCAATGACCGAGTTGCAAAAGGATAAACCCCCTTATATTTCCCTAAAATATAAAAATAAATCATACTTTTAGATATTTACTTGACAGACATTTTTCCATATATTTTTAGCCAATCAGAAATATCTTTTTAGAATGCTTGTTGTTATATTTGGCTAAGCAACTACCGCGCCAATTTATGGCATTGTTTCATCGACTCTCATAGAGATCAGTCGCAATGTTTAAAATAGCCAGCTAAGGCTCTGTTTATTTTACCATTGACTATAGCAAACCTTTCTTGTCCTAGTCATATTTGTTCATATAATTTAAATAATAATATTCTGAGATTTCATTTATGTAATTTTATACAGTGAAAGTTAGTGACAATAATTTTATAATTTCATTTTATTATAATAAATGGGTGAGAAAATAACTCTTACTTCAATATACTTGTTTTTATTTCGTTTTAATGTGACGGTGTGACACGCAGGTTCATATTAATAATAATTAAACAGCGTTGCAGCTGTTTTGGTCCTTCGATAATTGGTCGATGTTAACACGTTAACTGCCGTAGTAAATTTTTCCAAACAATTATCGATTCGTAATCATATTTGGTTAATAGTCAAATATCGTCTCTTTCATTATATATGGAAGTATTTGTGAAGGATATTTATTAACTAGATAAGTGGGATTATGTGGATTGTCTAGTTACCGACCCCTGTACAATATTGGTTTTAGATAATTATACTCCGTGGATAAAAAATTAAAACCATCGTATTTTAATAATTACGAATTTGTATTGAATTTTAATACATTCGAAAAGTCTGAGTTCCCTGTATATCTAAAAATGACTTAATAGTATAATGCCCGCACATACTTGTTTATTTACTAAACTCTTTATCTACTATAAAACCGAACATGATTATATTCATAAACAACTTGATACCTCCTTAATATGACAACATAATCTAATTGAGAAAAAAATCAAATACCTTAAGATGTCATCGCACAATTCAATGCCGTCTCTTTGCTAGAACCTGATGCCAGTACCGTTACTAATAGATATAGTTCCAGTTTAAAAACCTAACCTAAACGAGATAGTTAGTACTAGTGGTATACTCTCCCATACAAAGGTTAAAAAGCGCGTGGTGCTATTAAAGATTTTACTATAAAGGGTGTCCCCGAAATAATTTGTTCGTAGATATATCTTTAGTTATTGTATACAGATTGTGTATGCTTAAAAAATATTTAAAGTGCAATTTGTAACAGTCATATTGAATTTATGCGTTTAGTACCGAGTATGCCTTTTCAGTTGTACATCAAGGATCAGTTCTAGGGCCATTAAATATTTATTAATATAAAAGTGAATGGGACGAGGACACCATTTCTGGTCTCAACAGAAATGCCATTTAAAGGTACACTAAAGGGTCTAGGATAGCAAATGGCGCTGTAATAGGTGTATATGGGCCTAGGACCAGATGTTTGGAAAGCTTGGGCAAATCACCAAGTAACTTTCAAGTGGAAATATACGTTATTGAGCTCCCACGTGATCAGCTCGAAGATGGTCAAGGAATGCTTAGAAAAACTATATGAGCTATGCAAGAATAATACAGTTACTCTTCTGTAGATTTCGGGACATAACGGAATGGAGAGAAACCAAATAGCAGCTAAACTCGCCAAAAAAGGGACTGAAACACCATTTTTGGGGCCTGAATCCTTTCATAACAGCATGATACTTCAAGAATTAAAAAGAGAAGTTGAAATAAAATGAACCAACCACTGGAGTAATCTACAAGAAATGAGACAAGCGAAAGTTCTTTTGGGAAACTATAATTAGAAGAGGTCCACAAAGTGTATCAACCTGAGAAAAAAGAAGCCTCGAATAAATAGGGGCATTTCCGGCTGAGAGACATCTCAAGAAGGTTGAACTAGCAGAATAAGAATGCAGATTTTGTGAATTACAGTTCAGAATCTCATACAATACAATCCACATGCTCTCAGAATGCAATACTTTAAGGAGAATAGGACTAGATGGGGGATATAATAGGTCGCTAATATGTCCTCAACGACTAAGCACTAGCAGGGGGATATAATAGGTCGCGGTGTAATTACCCTCCATATCAACATACATACGTACAATATGATATGATGCTATAAAATTTGTAATAAAATGTTGTGCTATTTCTGGAATATTTGGGTCTCCCATATTAATTAGAATAAGTAATATCTTTCTATTACAGGCCAAAGCAAAACCAATTTTTTTTTTAATATGGATTATTATTTTTTTCGAATGGTCCCATTGCTTATTCCACCAAATAAATAAAACTCTGACTAATTATCTGTTGGTTAATTGTAATTTGGAAGTTGTTAATTACTTCTTTGTTATGATTGTCATTTTATCGTTTTGTTGTTAATGTTAAGACCATATAATTGATTGCAATTTGATATTCTCTCCAAATTTGCTGTAATTTCCTGGCAAAAATAATCGTGCCATTGTTCATTCTTTCCGCATTTAAGAATATTCCAACATGACTTAAAGCCTCTAAATTGAGAATTTCAGTCTTTGTAGAAATTTAAATTAAAATTCCTACATAGAAATCGCCCTTAGCGACCGCCAGTTTAAAAGTGATTGATTCAAATATTTTATCCGATAAACCTTAATCGAGGGTGTCCGCCGCGTCTCTAACCAACGCGAAACATTTTACATATAACACATATAGACGTAACAATCGATCTCTTTTTGTGAAAAGTGCCGGACGAGTCGATCACTAATGTCTGAATATAGATTACTTTATAATTTATGCAATTATCTATTTATTCAATCGTAACTGTAACTATTTATAACAATAATATTTGTTGCTTCTGCAACTGGTCCTTCGAACTTTGCTCTTTAACCTAAAAACAATGAAGTGAAGAAAACTATAAAATTGCAAACTATAAAAATATACGAACCAGCCCTTATCTTGAAAAGTTTACTTCTTCTTCCTTCAATCTTACCTAACATCTCTTAATATATTCCGTTCCAGTATAGGGTATTCTAATGTCCTGTCAAACTAAGTCAATGCTTTTTACTACCTCTACTATTTTTTGTGTTTTATTTCGTCTAACGCTTTCTAATAATCTATAAACAACTTTTTTTAATTTTTTTTCTTTGGTGTTATTCCCAAATAATACATTTTCATTTTTATAATACTCCAGGAAGGAATCTGCAGATTATTTCCGGGCTATTATACCGTGGTTTTCTTTTGTTATTACTTCCAAACGTTTCGACTTCAACTGATTCATCCATCTTCAGTGGCATGGAAGAATTGCTCTTCGCGACGTATCAACTGAAACTGAACCCTTGGCAGTTTTATTTTTGCGCTGTTTAGTGCTGACTGCCAGATTTTGGTAGTGTTGTTGTTTCTTCCTTTCTATTGAAGTTCTCTTTGTGTTTGTATAATATATTTCGGTTGAACAGTTTTGATCTTCGAGTTCTCCATGTAAATAGAAGAAAACCGACAAATTTCTTTCCTAGATGTAGTAGTCAATCGAAAAGGCCACAGAGTATACAGAAAGAAAATAAATACTGATCGCTACCTACAATATGGATCCAACCATCATCCAAACAAAAATGGATTGTTATCAACAGCCTAGTAAAAAGAGCATTAAGGGTATGTGAACCAAGATACGTCAAAGCTGAAATGAAATACCTGACAACAGTGCTACAGGCAAAGAAGCCATAAATATTGTTACGCGACCAAGGGAAAAGAAAACCAATCCTGGTAAAGAACAGTACCAAGGTACTGTCTATCTACCATACATAGAAGGTGTCACTGACCGGATTGGGAAAATCTTAAAGAAAAAGAAAATCATTACCATCTACAAACTACCAAAGAAAATAGGAGTGTATCTAAAAACAACTAAAGACCGCAGAGATCCCCTCACATCAGCAGGAGTCTATAGAATTCCATGCACTTATGGAAAATATACATATGACAAACAAAGAGACGCATTAGCAATGGATAACAGAACACAAACGAACCTGTTCTTTAGGACAAACCGAAAAGTCTTCAGTCGCCGAACATATATTATTCGACGAAGACCACAAGATCCTTTTCGAAAACACCGACCTACTAGCAACACAAGACATTACTATAACAGGTTGAACTTGGAAGCAATATAAATAAACAAACATAAAGAGAACTTTAATAGAAAGGAATAAACAACAACACTACCCAGGATCTGGCTCAGGCACGAATATAAATGGCACACTCGAAGCGAAAGAGGGTTCAGTTTCAGTTGATACATCGCGAAGAGTACTGAAGATGGTTGCCGCAGTTGCAGTCGAAACGTTTGGAAGCAATAACCAAAGAACACCAGTCCGGAAATAAACAATTGCATTGACGACGGCCGTGAAACCCTACATACTTTAATGTGGATCATAATTACAACTATTAATATTCCTATTATTTAAATAAATACAAACCAAAACTGAGGAATAATATGATATTATCCATTAAGGAAAAAAAACGAATAATGCAGAAAACCACAAAAACAAAATAACAGCACTAGAAATATTTCTTACCAATACCAAAAATAAAGGTAGAATAAGGAATCAAAGCTGACACACCGCCCACCATGCCACCATCCAAAAGAATTCGATCATTAATTCTATCATTCATCGTGCTATCTCTATTTCCCCACTCTAAAAATCTTCCCAACGAACTTGTTCATGTCAAATATGCCCTTATATTCAATGGTAATAGTAAACCAACTATCGAAACCTCATCATTCCTTCCGAAATCAAGCAAGTATATAATTAATAAAATTGAAAATAAACGATAGGGAACAAAAAAGAAAAGTGATAAACCAAGAAAGGCGTAATTAAACAAAAAAAAGTCACATAAAAAGAAGAATAATCGTCTGCTACATTTAAGAAAAATCTTTCACAAACACCCTGTATTTGGACAGTTTTAATGCCTCATATACCCGCATATAAATGGTTCGAGTTTAGAAAAAAACTGTTCAATTAAGCTATAATTGCTATATGGTACTATATTAGAAATAAATATTTTACTTCTATGTGTACCTAACGCTACTATGGTTTAATAAGCATTAAATCAAGCATTTGTTAACACTTCCAAGACCACATGGCGCATTTCTTTTTGTTTTCTTAACAATATTACACAACTCAATGATATAATTATTACAGGATTGGTTCAAGCGGTAAACTACAAGAAGGAAAATATTTGAAAATTGGGTATTGTATAATATACAAGATGTCTTTTGTAATTTATTATTTCTGCTTCGTTTTTGTTGTCTTGAATTTTAAATATTTTAAACTCTGTCTGTTTTCTATATTCGTTGTTTGACGGTATATTGAAATTAATAAGTTGCGATTTTTTTCTCGATTTAGATCAAACGTCGTGACGTTCGACGCAACGTTGTAACCGTTTGACAGGCAATTTGACATTTCTATTTGTTACCACCTTAAACCATATATACTACGTAGACGTGTCTTGTGTATATTATAGCTACACAATAATTTGTGCCCGACATTATTTCCAATTATCGATTTTGATCGGTTGTCCTACACGCACGGCCCTATATAGAGAGATTAGATTTTGTTGAGGTACTCTACAAGGTGCAAAATCCCCAATTGGGATTCCCTATTAATACGTAGACGTGCCGTGCTTATGTTTGAGTTGTGCCCACATTATTTATTGGAGACGACGTTTAAATGTTGCCAGATTGTCAGAATTTTCACTGTTTATAAATATTTTAAATGGAAATTCCGCTTACATCGCCTGGAATTTAGATAATTTGGTAGCAACGTGATTTATGTTTGTCATTGTAAATGATATTAATTGTTGTTGTTTGGTACTTTTACGCATTGTTTGTTTTTATAGATTTAAAAAATGGTTCCGCAATGTGCAGTTCATGAAATGAAGCTGTATATCGATCATTTCATAGATAAGGTGCAGTTCATCTAGAAACTTGGCTATTTAATAAAAAGTGTTTAATAGATGTTTTATTACATTATTTAAAATATCTTTGTGAGCCTATAAGAACGGTACTTCTATGACATTGTCGTCTCTTCCCCCTTCTTCGCCTAAGTAATGTCGGACACAAACAATTGTCTAGCTATAATATATACAATGCGTGTCTACGTAGTATATACGGTCGAAGCGAGAACTAATGCAGAGGGAGAGAGAAAGCAGATCTGATTTACTTCACTGACAGACATACAGATTCCAAAACACGAGTTTATGCGGTACGTGCTAGAATAGCATTCCCAGGTGTTTAATAAATAAATCGTAGCGCGTGGGTTACACTGGTGTTAGCACAATGGGCCCAGGTCGAGTCCTTCATTCTTTACAGGATCATAAAAAAATTGGTATCCTTCTGTTTGTTTTTGGTAGAGATTGACTTCTTACATTACTAGAAACAAAATTTGCTTTGTTTCTTAAATTTGTTCGTTAATTTGCAATTATTATGATGAAGATGCATCCATTGTAGTTAGATGGGTACGCCTCAGTCAAAGTTTAATATGAGGTCTACCTACGCATTTTAAAAGTTACCGTTGTGTTTTTTTTTCAAACACGTTAATTTTATAAATAGCTAATTGACATTATTTAGTTTATTTGGTTATTAAATTTAGATAGTTAACATTTTATTGTCTTTAATTAAAACACTTTCCTGCAGTATATAAAAAAATTATTTAGTTTCAACTTTAACTACCTACTCAATTTCTTTTTATAAAATGTGGCCCAATTTAGCGTTTATGTTTCTACAATTAGCATAATAATTCCAACCATGTAAATATTATTATTTTATTGACTTACCATTGAGAGATATTTCTTTTCCTGGGTTTATTATCTGTCCCTTTAAAGGAAGATAGACGAATGGTATTTGTTGTGAAGTAGATCCACCAACGAACGGAGCTAAGATACATTCTGCAAAAGAAATAAAAATAAAATTATAGTTATACCTCACTGAGCGAGAAGAAATCTAAATTGAATTCCTGATCATCAACAGGGCTAGGGTCCTTAAGACGCAGCCTGTATTATTAAAGGAACTTAATCTGTTAGCCCTGGCTCATTTGTTTTGATATTAGCCCTATTTAATTTAACAATTTTAATTATATAAACACCAAAAAATACTAAACCTAAAAAAATATAAGTTGAAGTCGGCCGGCAGTTCAAATACAACTATACAAAGAGAGAATATAAAAATATAATGATGAATAAACTGGTCATACCACAATAAAATTTTTTAATATAAAGACATAAAGTGAAAAGGGCGACATGTTTCGGTCTATAAGACCATCATCAGGCTGGTTAAATTGGATCCAAACAATAGAATTTAAATTTAGATATGAGAAACTCCAATAGAGTAATTAGTTTTAAGTTTTCTCGTTGTTTTTATATAAATTTCGATGTTATTAATTTAAGTTTTCCATACCTAAATTTAAATTCTATTGTTTTTTTTATATAAATATTAAGTATAGATTAACCATGATCTAATGATCTTTGACCAACTCTAATAATACTGCAAGCCAGCTGGATTTATAGCATACATAGTAAATAGTTTTTCTCGCTGAAGCAAAGCGTAGACAGCAATCAGTTTTTAAATTGTGGTACTCTTGTAGCTTGGGATTCAGGTTATTTTCTTTGACAGAGAGGATGCGTTTTTATGAGAGGAATATTGAAAAGAGTAATTGGACAGTGATTTTTAAAGATTTTTTAAATTTATTTTTTAAATCTTTTTTTAAAACCAAGTTTACTACGCATTAAATATTGTTCACAAGGGCCGCAACCAATCGGAACCATGTTCAAGGGTGTCTCGAATACCCACTTTTTTCAAATAAGGCAAAAAACGACATTTCCTTTATTACAAAACTTTTATATTAGTTTTAGGGATATTTTCAAAAATAGTACTAAAGGTATGATTGAAGTTTTTTAGGTTTCATTGAACGTCAGAACGTCCAAGGACCAAAATAAAACGTTTGTGCAAGAACGTTTTTAAAATGGATATAAAGAAACGTCTAAAATATGTCGACAAAACGCCCGAACTCATAAATTAAAAACAAAACGTTTTGTACTCTACGTACGATAAAAAACGACTACTAAATCTTTTATCAACGTCCGTGTCAGAATGTTTTAGTCACAATAGGAACGTTTTTAAAAAAGTTTTATTTGAGTCGTTTTTAAATACACAAGTAAAAACGTTCAAAACGCTTTGTGATGTTGTGTCCACAAAAGTGTATTTTGAGAAAGAAAGTTTATACGTTTTATTTGAGTCATTTTTAAACCACCGTTAAAAACTTTAAAACATTTTAGTTAGGTAATTAAAAGTATGTTTTCAGAAAAAGCCAGAAAGTTACGTTTTTTAAACTTTTTTGTAAGTCGTTTTTATAACGACTGTAAAAAACGTTTAAAAGACGTTGTGTTTTTGGGTACGCAAAAGTAAAAGTGGACTAAAATATGTCTAAAAAACGTCTTTTGGCGAACCATTCATTTAGTCCGTTTTGAAGCGTTTTTAAAACGTTTTTTTTCGACATCTATATGACGTTAGAAGTTGTGAGAAAAACGTCTGATAAACGTTCTTGGGTACTTTAACGAACATTCCTGTACGTTTTAAGACATTTTTTAAACGTCTCGCTATTAGGGTACATTAAAAAAATCTGTATTTAAATAATCAATTGCATAACGATGATGTATAATCAATCCTCTGATAGCCTTTTAGACTTTGTTCCTTACAGACAATATTCTTATTATTAAATAATTCTGACACTTAAAGATGCAACTTCAGAAGAGGGGATAGATTTTTTTTATAGGAGCTATTTTTTGTTTTTTTCGATTCCTAAATCATTTTTATCATTTAAAAATCAAAATCTTCAATATTCCCATTTCAAATCTTATATAATTTAGCGGCTATACGCGAAAAACACATTAAAACAACCGTAAGTCTTTTAATAATTCGAATTGCTAACCATATGGCATAGCATCGGCAATGGGGAATTCAAACAGCAGCCAATCTGAGAAATAACTTATTCAACTACAATTTAAGTTTGTTTTTAGTTGGGTCCCCATCATGCATCTGTCCACACCGTTATCACATTTCGTTCGATGAAACGGCTATAACTAAATAACTTCCTGATAATCTTCACTATTAATTCTTTGTTACGTTTATAATGAAATTTTAAATTATTTTATTGTCCCCTTGAGTGACTCTAAATATAAATCAAAATTTATATAAATTAAGGATCGCAAAAGCTTTTTAAAATTAAGTGTAATGTTCATTAGTGTGATACAATATCCTTTTAACCTGTTGTAGCAAGGGCTTAAAAAAGTTTAACTTGAAATTGTCTATTCTCAAACAGTGACATTGTTGAACGCAAAACACAATCTCGTATTCTCAAAAGCTGCATTCGACAATTTTCGATGGACAAATTGTAGAGTGGTCTATAGCAGTCGACAATGGCATGTGAATGCGAGGTGATATATTTGACTATACCAAACTTCTGGAATTTTCTAAGCTTATATAAGGACAATAATAGTAATGATAGAAAATTCAAAGAGAAAATAAAATACTATAGATTCTAGTTTCCATTTTAAGGTTAAAATAATAATTTTTCTATTTATCAGTACTAGAACTATTTAATATTGACTAATTCGACAAAAAAGTATTATAAACGCCGCAATGACACACATTGAGCCATTATCCTTAACGAGAAAATAATTAAGGAATATGATCTCTCCACATCAAAACAATTCAACTAAATTTTTAACAACCCTGATGACAGTAAACATCACATATCGAAAAACTATGATATCTAAGAGTTTCTAAACAGATTTCTCATCTTATAACAAAACATCTATTAACGTCAATCACATTTGAAACACTTTGAAAGTGACTTAACATCACGAGTTGAGTTCGTACTAGGCTAGCTTCAATTCATTTAAGTCATTGAACTTTCATTAACAGTGGTCACCAATTGTGTTTTCGGTTTTCGTTTTTTGTGTCCATAGAAAAGCTGATCTATGTTAACCCTCACCTAAGATAAATTATTCGGTAGACGATCAAAACACGGTCAGATCTTAAAATTCGTAACGCACCAAATAACCTCAAATGTGACATTGACATCTAATAACGCAAAATATTATTTGAACAAAAGTAAAACCAAATGCACAATCCATTGACACTTCACCAGTGCGGTTTTTAACTGCACCCAACCAGTGTCAGTTTTGCCCCCAGTGCCAAACTTTTTTCTCAATGGAATACGCTATTAAAACGAGATCATATATGCTGCTCTAGATACGGCATCGTGTAGTATTCGGTGGGTAGGTGAGGGATAATGTTTACAGTGTACTAGGAGTCGGATACTGATTTGTCATTAGTCAAACTACGTCGACACTGATTTGTCATTGGTCAAACTATCTCGAAATTTGAAAACGACCAATCACTGACATAGTACGCTAAAACCCTCCGTACCTAAAAAACAAATAACCTACATGCCGTATCTAGAGTAGCGTATATGATCTAAGTATGTGATGGATGCCAATCCACCACAAGAACCTAGCAGGGTATACAGGGTGTGCGACGCAGACGGCCCATTAGCCATATATGGAAAGTAATGGTATTTCAAATTTGAATATTTATTTAGGTACACAGGTTTGTCAATACGCTCAAAAACCTATTACACTTATATTGAAAATCGAATTTTTTCAACTTTAAGTAATTGCTCCGGATAAACGACATAAAATCAGATAAAAGGACTTACATGTCCATAACTTTTTGAGTTCTACTTTGTGGCATAAGAATCAAATTCAAACAGGGTGATCAAATGTACACAAATTTTGATCAGCCTGTATACATTTTCTTCTAGAACTCAAAAAGTTAGGATAGAACATGCAAACCGTTTTGTCCGATTTTATGTCGTTTGTCGAAGCAATTACTTATTAAAGTTAAAAAAAATGTGATTTTCAATAGTCTATATAACAACTATTTAGGTTATAATATAAATGTAATAGGTTTCTCATGACAAATCTAAAAATTTAAAAAACTACAGGGTGTTCCTTTTAAAATAACAAA
Organism: Neocrepidodera transversa; assembly: GCA_963243735.1. Lineage (NCBI taxonomy): Eukaryota > Metazoa > Arthropoda > Insecta > Coleoptera > Chrysomelidae > Neocrepidodera > Neocrepidodera transversa. The sequence continues at coordinate 16,337,307 of OY725346.1, forward strand.
GTTAAACCGAGTGTTGAAAATATTTTCATTAGATAGAACGTATTGACAAACCTTTGTAAATAAATTTTCAAATTTGAAATACCATTATTTTCCATATATGGCTAATGGACCGTCTACGTGGCACACTCTGTATATACCAAATGCATAATAAATCAAATTTCGATATTTTCAAACTGATCCATATATAACAGATATATAACAGATTCGAGATTGACAACTATTTCGTTACTGGCCTGACGAAGAGCTGTATGAACATCTAGATTTCCATTTATGGACTGGAAAAGTGCATAATTCTAAGATTGAATTCTGACAGGGCAGATTGTATTGGTGCGGTAATATTACCACCTCGTCAAATTCTAAATATTTTTTGTTGAACTATCAAAAAAACAATTTATAAAATATATACATTTAATTTTTTATATCTATATGTATAAATATACTAACACATTTAGCACAATTAATTTCTCATAAATAATTAAATTTATTTCATCCTCCTCCTAGTAAATCTCGAATTTCCGCCGCCGTTTTTCCTTTAGTTTCGGGAATACCCAGCAAAATGAAGAATATAGCAGTGATTAAAATACCCGTAAAGAAGTAAAATGTAAGATCATTTCCAAGACCTGAAGCTGCAGGAGGATATAATTTCGTCACACAAAATGCGAGTAGCCAATTAAATGTAGCTGCAGCTGAGCTCATTTTTCCTTTTATCTCTTCCGGCAACATTTCTCCGGATGCCAACCACGGTATGGGTCCAAATCCCAATGAAAAAGCAATAATGAAAACATTTAATGAGAGTACCGGAAGCCATCCAATTGTTTCAAGAGAATCGAGTGTCAGGACCTTGTGATTTTTCAAACTGAAGAACAATCCTAGGAAGAAAGTACCTATTCCCATGAAAAAAGCGGATATTAAAAGTAGGATCTTTCTTCCGAATCTGTCTACAACCAAAGCAGACACCACTGTTGCCACGACTTGAACAATTCCGATTGATATGGTACACCAATAATCTTCTAGTTTAGAACCAGCGTCAATGAATATAATGCCCGCGTAAAACATTACTGCATTTATACCACTTAACTGCTGATAAAACATCAACATAAATAAAACCATTGTCGCTTTCTTTGAAGATTTCGCTTTCATAGCTTCCATAAAATTTTTCTGTGCCTTTTGTGCCTCAATTTCTGTTTTAATAGCAGCAACTTCACCAGAATGATCGTAATCTGTACCTCTTAATTTGTTAAACGTTTTTTCAGCTTTCTCCGTGTGGCCCTTCTTTAAATCATAAACTGGAGATTCTGGTTGAAACATGAAAAACAATCCAAATGCGAGGGGAACTATTAGGCAAGATATGTTGTACCAAAACATTGGCAAAAAGTGCCCTAAAACTTGAACATATAAAATGCCTATGGTAATAAATAATTGAAAAAATGTTCCCAGCATTCCTCTGATCTCAACTTGCGCTATTTCAGATGTATATACAGGTGCTGCTACACAAAAGCTACCTCCACCGAAACCACATAAAAACCTGCCGATATATATCATTATCGTGTTAGATGCAAACAGGATTAATACCCAGCCGAGGGTAAAAGGTATGACGGTTGCTAAAGCAGTAATCTTTCTTCCAATACCTTCTGACATAAATCCAATGGGAATACACGCGCACATCGCTCCAAGTGGCATAAGAGATCCGACCCATCCTAGTACATCATCGTCCATTTTGATATCGTTTAATTTACCCTCTTTTAATTCACTTGTAATGTTTGCCGTCCATGCTATGACTGTACCCAATCCTAGAGCACCTATACATACACATATAGCAGCGAAAAATTGGGGAGCCTTTTTTCCGGCCATTATTTTTTAATTACGTTAAAAGTTCTTTGATTCAAAACACACATGACAGATGTTTAATAATTTGACATCGACTGCATTTCCATTAACGTTATTTTTACCATAGCTACGATCTAAAAAATTACATGCATTTTTATTTGACATCGCGGGTGGCTAAGAATTGTCACTTAACTTATATATACTGGTTTAAATAATCCAGTTTTTAGTTACTAAACGCTCTAATTTTAAATTTGAAAAGTAAAGTATGGCGTTCATAGCTGTTATTTTTCAGTATGTTTCTATTATTTCCCTTGGTGTAAATTTGATTTTGGTAATTTCCTGGTCAAATTTTCTTTTCGACCCGGACAATTGGATGCGAATGACACTGATAAAAAGGGGGAACCTAAGAATAGAAAAATTCAATAGGTTATCCATATCCCAAATGTGGTCAAGTGTTAATCAATAAATGAAACTTAAAATCATATACCACAATATCATATAATTTTCAAAAATAGGGGTTGGGGGTAATTCCTGTCGGACCAATTCAACCAACTTCTTTTATAATCCTCCAAACCCCTCTCATACACTCTTCTCTTTGTTCCTCATCATACCCGCCTGTTTATATAATTTCCCTTTTCCTCTAAAGTGTCCCTTATTATTGTTTTGTTCTTTAAGTTTAACCTAACCTATATAGTATTTTCTTATCTTTTTTAGCCACTGTCACTTGTAATCTGTCAATTTACTTCTTTTTCTTTGTGGCCTGTACCCAGTCCCCATATAGGTAATGTGTTCCGACCAGTACTAGTTATCAAATTTAATTTGTCATTAATTTTAACTTTTTAGATTAGTTGGAAAGGTCATTTATAGTGTGATGTCGAAACTTGGTTATTTTGCTCTCGGGAGCCATTAATGACCTCTTTTCCTTTTTATGTCCATGGTTGGACTCTCCCCAAGTTACAGTACAAGTGTAGTTTCCTGAATTGTTCTTGATTTCGTAATTTGCCGTTCCCAACCATCATGGGACCACTGTTCCTTTAAATCACTTTTATTAGTTAGCTCCTACATTTGTCGTTAAAGGTTGAAGGTTTAGTTATTATTTTTTAATCATTCTTAACATTATAAAAGTTTGCAATTTTAAACAATCGAGAGATTATAAATTCGACTTTAAAACAATAATTACGTGAAAGATATCTAGAAGAATTACTCATCAGAAAAATAAAACATTTTAAATAAAATTTACGATTCTATTAAAAATAGGAGTAACGAAATCAATATTAACATGCCCTCCATTTTAAATTCGACAATTGTATTTTTTTTAAACTGCGTCTGGTTAGTTATCTGCCATATAAAAAATAATTTATAATAAAATACTATTTTTAAACTAATTAATATTTATCATTAACGAAATCTAAAATGTATGTTTGCGAAAATATTGTAATGTGTATGAATGAAAAAAAGTTGTATTTTAGTCCAAATAAAAAACAAAAATAAATAAATAATCACGCATTTATAAATTACAATAGAATTAATAATTACCTCGATTTGTACTCGAAATAAGTTCCAGCAATAACGAGATTTGACGAGACGAGACGAAACAAATGGTTACGAGACGAGACCGAGACTGAAACAAGACTTATTTTTTTTTTCAACAAACGAGACTTGAAATTCTCGCCTTATCTCATCTTGTGTGAAGCCCTAAGAAAAGTATTCTAAGCCCAATCTCTTCGTTCGTGGGATGAAATTCATGCAGTTCGGTAATCACAGAAGAGCTGATAATACGATTCTTGTAAAATATGAACGTTTAAAAACAAAATGTTGATTTTTTATTAGGAGTTTATTCCCGGAAACTAAAATGACAAAAGTAAAAAACAATTTTGTTAGGGAAACTGAAAATACACAATGCCTTTTAGATTCTGACAGTGGTAAATTCTCTGTGAATATTAGTGTAAGTTTTCTAATCAAATTACTTGTCAAGTGTTTTGGATTTATTACATTGTGGGAAACAAAAATCTGATATGGTATTAACGATCAAAGCATACATTTAATTTCCTTAAACATATCTAGAAGTACATTCATTATTTTTTATAAATCATCCTGCTCGTTTAATTAAAAATAACATACCGTACATGTATTCGCATACTAATGATAGCAAAGGTTAACCATTTAATTTCAATCAACATCATCTTTATTTAAAAAATGCTAATGCAATTTTCTAATTTGTGTGCATTTGCGTTCAATTAAGTAAATACCACTTTCTTTTTTATCATGAATGTATGTAGCATTATTCAAGTTTGCAATTTAACCAGTCTGTAAGGATTTTATGGAATTCGGAAGAGGATTAATATTAAGTTTGCTAAAACTAATACAATCTGTTACGTAATTCCAGTTTAGGTCAATAATTTTACTAATTATGAAATAATAGTACTGACTAAATATGTACTTTTGGAATAATTATCCATTTGTCTCCTGAGATATACAGGGTGTTATTGAAATACGTGTTCATATTAAAATATGTCCTAGAGTGCAGAAAAAGATTATTTTGAAAAAATAGATATAAATAACTAGAACGGCGGACCGATGGTAAATATAAAAAACTCAAATATATTTACCCCACAAAAAAATCGTTAATCAGGAAATCTAGAGCCCTAAGGTTAGTTTAATGATTCCATTAAACGTGCCGTTATTTTAAAATGTTTAAAAATGAGTAAGTACCTACGTATCACCTTAGGTTAGAAATTCTTTACCTTGCTCAACATGTATATGTCTCGTTTGTATTCAGAATAAAATTTGTGATGGGAAATAAATGAGTATCTGGTCTACGATTTACGTACCTAGTTCCTACCTCAATAATTATTAACCGGTTGTTACATGTCTCTAAAAAAAACTAAACTAAATTAGATTACTATCAATAATAGTTACACAGGCATTTGTGCAGCGAAAACAAACTTAACTATTGAGTTAGTTCGATAGCTTGTGTTAAAATATTGCAAAAAAGGAATCAAATATAAAAACGTTTGAATTCATAAAACTATGTGAATCTAGGATAATATTTTAGTTAATTGATTGCCAAAATACTAATACTTTGTGGATAAATTTCACTAGAATATTATCCAGAATTCACAAAATAAACTTATATTTCCTGTAAATTCAATAAGATTCATTTTAATTTATACTTTTGGCCAGTGCTGTATATTTTACCATTCCATAATCTAAAAATAGATTGTTATTCGGTATTGTTTGTACAAAACAATTCACCCTATCGCCATCTCCCTCTAAGCGATATAATATTTCTAAGAGCGACAAGCGCAGAAATACCTGTGATCGCCGGACAGGTCGGTTTTCTTATCGGAAAGAAGAAAACCGTTACAAATCCCCTCTTACAAATCTTCTAAAACTATAAATAGAGAAACAGTCCAATAGTTGGGAGAGTCTCATCCATCATATCTAGCAGTGTTCAGTCGACATATCATATCTCGACTTTATAAAAAGCGGTTGACCGCACCCTAAAAATTAAAAGTCTAATAATTTTCTGAGAGTCTAAAAATGTACATAAATTGTAAATATGTTTTGTAGTAGTCAGAGCAGTTGCTCTAATAATAATAATGTAATAAAAAATGTAATAATTAATAATTTAGGTTTTCTAATAAATGGGTGAGAAAATAGCCCTTACAGTTCACTTAGATAATTTGATTTATTTTGTGGCAACATACTAATTCCTTATACTCTGTATTAAGGTGGTCCTTCGAAAATTTAAGCAGCGTTAACACGCTGTCTGCCGTAGTAAATTATTCCAAATTCATATCGCTTCTTAATCATATTTGTTCACTTTGTGAAAAGTACAAACAGAAAACGACGTTTATACTAAATGTAAACAATTTTAACATCATTATCATTATTTACCGAATCGTTTTTATTTCCTGCTACATATACCATATATACTATATAATGATATAATAATAATAATAATAAGGGGAAAAACGATTAATTAAATTAAATTCTAACTTTTCTATCTATTCAGCTGAACAAATAGCATTTCTGGAAGCATTACATTACATAGAGAATATTCAATCACAAGATAATTTTATTATCATTTCAGATAGCCATACCTCATTAAATAATAATAAATCCACTTAGTAAATTGACATATATAATAACAGAAATATGTAAAAAAATACATATAACTTAGCTCGAAAGGAAAATCAATGAAATTAGTTTGGGTAAAAGCACATTGTGGTATAACAAATAATGAAACAGTTGACAAATTTGCAAAAAAATCTTTAAACATAAAAAATATTTCTCCTTACAAGTGTGTCCCTGAGGATATAATTGGCAGTATAAATCATCAAATAATAAATACTTGGGAAATTAATTATAAAAATTGTAATAAACGTAAATTTGATAGAAGCATACAACCTAAAATTAATAAGCAACCGTGGTTTAATGATAAAAATTTGGGAAAAGAAATAACTCGTATAATATGCAGAATGAGATTTAATCACGCCTTAGTTCCATCACATTTATATAAAATCAATCTAACAGAAAAGTTATGGATAAATTATACAGAGTTAAAGAATAAAAAAAAACCTTTTAATTTAATACAAATAATATCAAGTGAAAATAGTCATATATATAGAATCCTTCATCAACACATTCGAACAATATCGCAAAATTTGTAATTGCTACATAAAAAGGAAACGAAAAACTAAAAACGAAACAAAAGAAAAAAACAAATTAAAAAGAAGAAAGAAAAAAATCCAAAAAAAAAACATACAATAAAAATAAAATAAAATTTGTATATAAAATATAAATAAATAAATAAATCAATTAATTAATAGACAAACACTAACAAAACATATGTAAACCAATAATAATTTGTATGAACTAATATTTAATTAAAACCCATAATAGATAGCAGATATAACAGAAAAATACGGTTAGGCTAATGGTTTTTATAGAAGTCCGCAGTCAATACATTGAACCCCCCCCCCCCCCCTCCAATGATATAATATTGTGATCGGGGAAAAAAATAAGTTTCCAGATTTTTTTAACACTACTGAAAATGTTTTTCACCAAAAATTGGTCTATATAAGTATGAACTGATTGATTCTTTTCTGGTAGCAATCGAGATACTTTAACAGCAATTACAGCGTTGTACAATTTTTAAAAAATCCTACAAAAAAATTGAATTTACCTAGTAATTTCCAATAAGAATTAATTTTTGCATTTAGAAAAGTAGGGACTGTGGGTACCAATACCTCTTCCACAGCGACCTTGTCCTCTCGATTAGAGAACCTTATCAAGATTTGTCCTAATTATTCGACTTCATAATCTAGTAAGTACTTATCAATTTTGTTTTTCTATATTTTGGTTTTCAAAATTTTGTTGTTCGATATTTTGTTTTTCAATTTTGTTTTTCGATATTTTGTTGTTCAAAATTTTGTTCGATATTTTGTTTTCTAATTTCGGTTATCGATATTTTGTTTTTCAATATTTTGCCATTCGATATTGAGATTTTGATTATTTGGTTTTTGGAGATTTTGTTTTTCAATATTTTGTTTTTCAATTTTGTTTTTCGATATTTTGTTTTTTAATATTTTGTTGTTCGATATTTTGTTTTTCGATATTTTGTTTTTCAAAATTTGTTGTTCGATATTTTGTTTTTCAACATTTTGTTTTTCAATTTCGGTTTTCGATATTTTGTGTTTCAATATTTTGTTGTTCGATATTTTGTTTTTCAATTTATTGTTTTATAATATTTTGTTTTTTGATATTTTGTTGTTTTGATATCTTGTAGTTTTGATATTTTGATGTTTTGAAATTTTGTTGTTATGATAATTTGTTTTTCGCTATTTGATGATTCGATAATTTTATTTTGATCAACTAAAAAATTAAACATTATTTGAAAAGTTTTGCTGTTCAGGACAGGTCACTAATTTGTTATTGTCATAACTGGTGTAACATTCTGTGTATAAGTTTCTACTTATTTATATTTGAAATACTTTGTACAGAATGTATTTATAAATAAATATAGTCATCTAAAACGCGTCTAGTATAACAAATCTATAATGAATGGAAAGTGTATTCAAATTGAACATCCACTTCACGTTCTTTCAATATTTCATTCAGGTCTCCGTGTCTTAATTATAGCCATCACTGGTGTTAAATGTATTTTATAAAAGCAAGCTTAAAAGGCTTGTAAATTACGTGTGTCAATGAGTTGAAATGAAGAGAATAGATGTTCTGATAATAGTGTCCTTAACATGTTTAGAGTACTTATTATATACACTTTAAACTTGTATCAATGAGTTTTTGAGAGGATAAAAATACTATAGCGGTATAATATTTTCACTCATAATAAATTACTATTCTGTGATTTTTGTGCTTTTGTCTGTCGTTAACGGTTAAATACGTTTAGATATAAATTGATTTTTAAAATTAAAAATGTTTTTGATTTTTAAAAATAAATATAAATAGAAATATCGCATGTTTCCAAAGGTTTTATAAAATAGAAGTTTATCTGTATTCAGTTTGCTATTCCACCCCTTAAAAGGGTGGATAGATCTTAATACTCCCTTAGTTTTATTTAATAATTGATTAATGTGCAGTGAGTGATAAGATTTCTATCCAAATGATAGCCAAGAAATTTCACGGTGGCTTTAGGGATAACGCTATGCCCGTTAATTTTGATGTTTTGCCTAATAGTAGCTTTATGTATTGTGGCGCTTATCTAATACCATCATCTCTGTTTTGCTTTCGTTTATTGCGATCTTGTTATCATTTTAATAGGGAATCACCACCCTGTTTGTATGAATGTCAAGCCCTCTGGCGCCTATTTCGGTCAGGTCTGAATACTTTAACAGACAGATGTCATCCGCGTATAGTGCCGTCTGTATAACATTACTCATACGCATATCAGGCGACATAATATTATACAGATCGGGAGAGAGTCCGAAGTCTTGTGGGACTCTAAAGTAATAACATCGAACCGGCAACGTCGAACAGTCAGTTAACTAAACATTAGAGGCATTTGTGTTTACGTAGCCGAAGTGTTTTAAAAAGTTCCTGTGTCTCAGCTAGAGGGCACTCCGCAGACAAATTACTCTAGCCCGGAAATTTGAAATAATATTACTGTTTTTTTCGATTTTCTTTTTAAACAAACCTAACTGAGTCGTATATTTTACTTAAACACCCTGTATATTATTTAATATTTAGAAAGCCTATTCTACAGGCTTTCTATATATACCATATACTAGGCTTTCTAAATATTAAATAATATACAGGGTGTTTCATTTAAAAAAACAAAGATTTTTATAATTACAATTTTGAAATTTTAATCTTATATTATAAACACCCTGTACATATTTAAATAATTATGAAATATGGACGATTTACATCCATATCTAAACTAACTTTAACCAAAGTTTCATTTTCAAATTCGGAAAATACATTAATTTTTGAATGTTTTTGAAATGTAGCGATTTTTCAGAAAATTTAATAAAAATTTGAATATCTTGGCAACGCAGCATCCGATTTAAAAAAATAAAATATTGTCATAAATTCCACTAAAGTAGTAATCTAAAAATGTTAAAATATACAGGGTGTGTTATTTAAAAAAATTACAATTTTTTTAGCCGCCCGTATATGGATCACTCGGTATAAATGAAAATATTTTCTAGTTGTAGGGATTTTCAAACCAAATAAAACAGTTTTTTTTTCATTTTGATATCTTTACTAGTTTCGACGCCACAAACCGCGGGAAGGTAATTGGCCCACCCTGTATATTCATGATTTATTTTGTAATTTTTGAATTTTTATCTAATTTTTCCACGGGTCAACTTAAACCCTAATGAAACAACTTAAAATTATACTGAAGTACAGTTTAAATTTTAAAAGAGGTATACCATTGCTTTAACAGATTTATACAGTTGCCTATAAATCATTAAAACCCTCGTAAAGGATGCGTAAGTCAATTCCAAATATCTCTTCCATCGACTATCCCTAGATCTAAAGTAGTTGCAATACAATTTCAATCCCACGTGATCTACTTATAAAAGTAGATTTGCCATTTTGTTATATTGTTAGTTAATACGGCAACAGCTACAGTGTCTTTTCAATTGGACAAATAAATATTGCACATGAAATTGTCCTGATTAATAATTACTATTTAACAGATCTACTATATAAGCAGTTTCTGACAATTGTCACGTATGATCGGAATTTTATTGCAACTACTATACCTCATTACACCTAATATTACTCAACCTCTTAATAAAAATATAGGATCCTATTATAACAAATGATCATAAACATCTGCTTAAGTTAGTAAAAATTAAAAATATTAGTAAAAGAAGAACATTAAACAATCATAAAGTATTTTACATAATTCTGTTCACATAAACTTATATTTTTTTTTTGAAAATTTAATGCATATAGTTAACTTTTTCCGGTACTTAGCTGTAAAATGAAAAATATCAACTTGGAATGTTTTATTACTGTTTTCTTTTTGCAAAAGCGTTTGTTTTTTTATATATCCAATTAATAAAGTAAAATGTATGCATTATTTAAATATATGTAATTTAGTTAAAATGATTGTTAAAAAATTTAGTAATTTTTAAGATATATAGGTTAACAAATTTGGCTTTATATATTAAGTAAAAAAAAATAAAGACGTTAATTTTTAAAAATAAATGAGAAACATTCTGTAAACAAAACACACAAATTAACGGTTCTAAGGATATCGTGTTTTTTAAATCTTTTTCATATTTGATGTGATCCACAACCAGTTTAAATATCCGTAAAACATTAAGTACATTTTGTTAAATGAAATTTATAACAGCACATGAATAGTTGAATGAGGTTTTGCAGAAATTGTAACACATTTTGTCGGTCATGGGAAACACTGCGTTACACTATATTAAATTGTCAGACTGGAAATTTGTTTTTGTTTTTTTTTTTACACTTTGAATGAATAAAAATGAACAAATTGAACAATCATACGATAATATTATAGTTATATCGACTTGGTTTTTGTTGATAAATCGCACTTCGTGGAATATAAATTCCTATTTTATAATATAGTTTAGCCGGAATATATATTTTGATTATACTGGTCAAAATTAGTACAGATGTTTAAGATCAAGACAATTTATTATAAACAAAATTTTAAATGCTAGTGCTTATCAAAAATCAAAATAAATTGGGGGTATACCTGAACATCCCCAGAGTGTCCTTTGATGTCCTTTGTTGGAATTAGGTACATCCCTGGGACTTTTTGGTGGTCCCTGGGACGTACCTAGTACGTACTACGTCCCGATGAAAGATGTCCCAGGGACGTTCCAGTAGCAAATGAAGGACGTACCTGGGATGTACAGGAGATGTATTTGTGTTGTTAGGGCCCCTACTTGTTATTCAGAAATTCTCTGTTCATCGGTTGTTTTATTCTGCTACTTATTTCGTTTTCAATGTCTTCTTTATTATTGATTATTGTTTACTGTTCTTTTGTCTTGATCTTGGTTTTTACATTTATTTCATTTTATTCATTTGATTTTTATTTATTGAAATTCTCATTGCGTGCCGCTTTTTCTTTGATGTATTCCTTTTAAAGTATCTGTCTCTCCTTAATTTACTTTTTTACTTCGTTGTTTCACCATCTATGGTTTTTATTCATTTTTCTACTTTGTTTCTTTCCCACTCTTCCGTTTATATTTCCAATTATTCCCACTTCATGTTTTCTCTAATTTTGCATATTTATTAGCTCTGTAGCAGATAATCGATTTTATTATTTCATTTTTTTTTTTGGATTTACTACTCTCAATATTCGTTCTTTTCTTATTTTTTTTGTAAATTTCTATTTTTATTATACACTTAACAGCTTTTGCTCTTTTTGTTTCGTTTTCTCCATTAAATGATAACAATTTATCATTGTCAAGGTTTATTCTTTTTTTGCCTTAGATATTACCAGATTTATATTTTTGTCTTCTATCTTTAACCAGTTCTATCTCCCTCTAAAAGACAATAGAGAACATTTTTCTCCAGTTATATAATATTAAACTTTCTTTTTCAATAGTACAAAAAAATATCACGTTTACACCATTAAAACTTCTGTATTAATTTCATTTTCGTTACTTTTCTCGAGGCGAAGCTCTCATATATTTCATTAGACAATAAATGCTGTTCATAGTTGCCGATCATGACGAGCGGATTTAATCGTTCAAATAAATCTCGCGCGATACCATTTTGAGAGGCTGTTAGAACCAATCAGGGATACGATTTCCCAGAACTATAGCAGAAAGAGTCAACTTATGTTGATGTATTTTAGATCGGTGATCGTTAAATTGTGTTTAAATGTGTACAGAAGAACTTATCTGGGGTGAACAGTCTCTTTACTTGTTGCTAGGTTTTTAGTATTATTGAATTTTATTTTTTAATAACTATATAAATATTTTAACAAGTTACTCATTAATTCCTAGTCCACTTTGTGTTCTATAGTTTTTATAAAAAATATAATAAAAGGTACATTTTCATTCTCAAAATTATTATTTAAATTTTTCAAAATATCAATCTTGGAGAACGTAATCGGTGAACAGGACTAAAAATCTAAGAGTAATAGTGTTTTATCTTATCAGATGCGTGTGGATGTTTTTTATCTTTGCTAATAATGTTAGTGTTATATAATAGTAGAAAAACACTCAGTAAAACATATATTTGTAACAGTTACCACCAGAAACGAATATGTATGGGTGGGAAAACGATCGATTCGTACAAACAATGAACAACAATGTTTTACTTTAGACAATACATGTTACAGATATTTTTTAATTGACACAAGGGTGGTTTTCAGCAGAATATATCAGTTTTTGGTAGTTTTCTGATATAAACATGAGATCCTGCTGAAAACTAAATGAAGGACTGTCAGCTTTGCTTTGGTCATAAGAACGTTTATAGACCTCGCCTGTCACTAAGAAAATCATATTCCTGCTATGTTATTCTATTCAAAGAAATTTAAGAATGGGCAAATTTGCGGTTCGATTAAGGAGCCCAGAATATAAGTTAGTTACTTTTTGTGTCTTGTTGAGGTAAGATCTATTTTAGGCAGTATCATTGAATTTCTATCATATGTTGTATGTATGTTTATAGGGGGTATTTACATCGCGACCTATAAAATCTATTGTATCCCCTTCTAATGCTTAGAGGATATCTCAGTGATTAGAGCATCTCGTCTAACTAGTCCTGTTTTTCTCAAGAGATTTAAGATGTCTGATGGTTTGAGATTCGGTAGATCTCTCTGTTCTATCTGATGTGCTTCCAGGTATTAGGCTCTTAGGTTTTGCAAAGCAGTTCATTCTGAGAGTATGTGGATTGTGTATTTACCCTTTAAATTAAAACTTGAATTCTTCAAGCATCTTAAGATGTTCTTTCACCCGGCAATGCCCTGTTAGGACTCCTGTTATTATGGGAAGCTTGTTTATTCTCAGGTTGGTACTTTCTGTGGACCTCTTCTGGTTATAGTTTCCCAGGAGAACTTTTTCTTGTGTCTTTCCTTGTAGATTACTCCAATGGTTGGATCTTTTTATTTCCACTTCCCTTTTCAATTCTTCCAGTATCATGCTGTTACTGAACCGATAAATTGGTTCAGGCTCCAGAAATGGTGTTTCAGCTCCTTTTCTGGAGAGTTTATCTGCTATTTCGTTTCCCTCCTCCTCGATCTATCCCGGAACTCACAGACTGCATGACTATTCGATATAATGACAATTTCTTGTCTTCGGAATTTCGATTCGACGTTGAACTGAATACGTTTTTCAATAGCGTATATTTCCGCTTGAAAGATATTTAGTGATTTATCTGGTACCATTTCCATATATTTCTATTCCAGTACCTCTACTGCCCTGGACCCATCAGTGTACCATTTAATGGCATTTCTGTTGAGGCCAGAAATGGTGTCCTCCTCCCATTCATTTTTGAGGTATGTCCCCGATGTGTCCGTCTTCGATACAGAAACCGGCTTAACGTCTGGTGAGTTCCTTCTGGACCATTCTGCATATTGTTCTTTTTGTCACATTCTCCACTTGTATGTACAGAGGTGTGAGGTTTAGAATTACCCTTCGATAATTAGTTAACACGTCTACTGCCATAGTAAATTTTCCAAACATTTATCGAGTCTTAATCATATTTGTTCATATATTGGCACTCTTTTATAAATATTTCAGTTTTATTCAATAATAATAATAATTAACTTCAAAGGCGGAGGTAGGTAAAATTTTGTAGACATTATTCATAATTATATGGAACTTCACTATTATCAACGCAGACTTGTATAAATTATTACGTCAATAATCATTATTTTATCAGAACTTCGCTTGGCCTAAAATAAAGTTAATGGTAAAATATAATACATAATATATAATGTAAATTACATAAAAAAGAACACATTTTGTTACATTAATATTTTTCCGGTAACCATTACAAAAATAATTTTACTGATTTTTTTTTAGTCTGTTTTTTTATTGAAAGTTATGACTCTTTCTTTTAATTTTCTATCAACAAACGTATCTTTTCTCTTTTATCTACATTATAATTTTCGTACAGATTTCTAAAATTGATTACGAACCCTTACAATAAAAATAATAGTTTATTCATGTTTATCTTATCTAATAAAATCGTTAATACTACTAATTTTTAGAGCAAAGTTTCTCTAATAACTAAATCAAATTATAATTAAAAATACATATACCAGTACGTACACACTTTAATGATAATCTTTATGCACGATTTTTCTCAAAGATGAATGAATGTGTATGAATAATTCATTACGCCTACATATATTATTATTTTTTTATTAACATGAGTGTTATTAGTATTCATGATCTTAAGAAAGGAAATGTTAAAGATGCGGATTCACTCACTAACAATACTTTATTAGAATTGAGTTGAGAATGTCATGAACAGGCAGTGATATAATTAGTTCCTTGCGATTGTGTAGAAATTATTGCGACATTCATGTAGAGTGGAATTTTGAACTTAATTAAGTATCATTTGCAGTTGCAACTAGGGAAATTGGATGAAGATATAACTACCATTTTTCATGTAAGTATAAAAAAGTGTATATGTTATGCTATTATTTTAATTATTGTCGATAGGTATATTATAAATCACTAGAATCATTTTTATTAAATTTCAGAAAACATTACAGAATTTAAAAAATGCATTAATACACTATTTACTCTAAAAAGGAGTGCGCTGCATATGAATGACCAAATCAAGTGGCAACTAAACGGAAAAATAAGATTATTCAATATAAACTTGTGTAATTTTTTCCCTTGCTAGCGTAGGGTATGGTAAGTTTAAAAAAAGTTGACGAAAAACAAAAAAAAGTGGGACTAAAATAAAAAAAAGAAAAATAGTGAGAAAAAAGGGGATAAAATAAATGGAGCAAAAAACAAGTGTGAAGAAAAAAAGGTAGGAGAAATAAATGGGGCAAAAAAGAAATGTTAAAAGTAGGGTAAAAAATAAGTGTGAGAAAAATAGAAGGAAAAAGGAAATGGAACAAAAAACAAATGCGGAGAAGAAAAAAAGGTTGGAAAAATAAATGGGCATAAAGCAAGTGTTAAAAATAGGAGGAAATGTGTAATAAAAGTTTTTTAAGCTTGATTTCTATCAAAAACATTTTAAAAAATTACAATTTTTTATTCTTAATTGAAATGAAAGATTTAAAATCGATTCGTTGGTAAGGTAACATGGATTCTACTTTTTCTGTTACCGATACGTGATGATTCAATGCCATCAATTGTTTATTAATGTTTTAGTGTTCTAGTTTACGGATATCTAGCCTATAATAATTATAATCTGATTAATTTATTTAGTTTAGTTACTTAAAATATTTAAATTATTTTGTAAGTTACTTGTAGATGCCAAAAGGGCATTACATCATCCCCTTTTATCTTACTACTTATTAAAACACGGATTTAAACAATTAGTAGAATTCAAATTACCTATACCAAGATGTTTAAATCTTCTAGACTTGAAACGCTCCGATTAAGTGCTTTGTAGCAATATCTGCTACGAATCCAACAATGCATTGCAAATCGATTAGGGAATATTTTAAAAAAAGTACGAAATACAATTATTTGTACCTTTAAGTTGGAAATAGTCAAGTTGATAATGTAGTATTTTTTTAATATATTTTTACTCTATCTGCTGTTCAGAATAAAAAATCCAAAACACCATAGGCATTACTTGATAGCCAGAGGCATTCGCGTTTTTAATCATGTCGCTCTCGCGAATAAACGTTTACATATTGCCCTTGGTACATAAGTAACTATCACTTGTTGATGTTCGTTTAACGAAGGAAAACAAATAGCTATTGTCTGTTGAATAACCACGTAAAAAACTAAAATAAGAAATATTAATTGCAATAGTAGAATTATCTGAGCAATAATTTCATTTTTTTTTTGTTTGATCCTGAAATATTAATGCTCCAGTTATGTTACATGTATAATATAGAAGAATTCCTTATCCCTTTTGGTTGTTCATTTTTAAAGTCATGTAAGGACGGTGTCCATTTGATTTAAAAATTTTTAATTGTGATAATAAAAATTTCCTGGTATTGTATTTATTCTCGTAGAAATATTGTCAAACACCTAAATAAATAATATTATTATTCAGTGATAGGAAATCGGCGTAATGACAAAAAAATGAATAAATAGTTATGAATAAAATATTTAAGTATTCATTCAGTTCTAATTATACTCAGTATCATTACAGACAAAAACCGATTCTTCAAAGTATAATAGATTTCACAGTAATTTGTTTATTAGTCATTACATCTAGTACATATTAAATAAATTAAATAAAATTAAAAATAATCACAAATTCATAATTATAAAATCAACATAGCATGTTTAAGTAAAACAAGATCTTACCGTTGATTGATAGGAACGGCATTTGTTAGTAACGAGGTCGCTTAATATAGATAGCCCTTTAAAGACAATACAATGCTTCGTATATTTGTAGACATTTGTTATTTCTAATAGAAAATAGGAATGTACGCATCCGTTAAAAGAGTTACGAGACATATGTTCAATAACAATAAGAGATTAGATTATGTTTAGAGAAGTTTATAGAAGTGGATTGGAAATATTTGAAAACAACTCTTTTTTTTAAGACAGAATATAGGTTAAATAAATGATTCTGGAATTCAGAAAAGGGAGAAAATAAGCAGTATTTTTAAATTTATCAATACGTACTAAGGGTCGCTTTTACAAAGCTCAGATAAACCATCGAATAAGCTTATTCTATGGATAAAGTAAATAAACGGCTTTTACAAATACGGTATAAATACCGATTAGGATAACTAGTAGATTAAATATGGGAATACCTGTCATATTCAGTAGAACTCCTGTCATAATCAGTAGAACTCTCAGACTATTCTTGGTATAACTATAGCGAATATGAATATACTAATTTAGCGGATATTAAAATAAAACGAACTAGAAATTAGTCATTTCAAGAAATTGAAATATTGATAAATTTAGTTTACACGAATTTCTAGAACAATTCGGTTAGTTTTCTTGTAGTAATTTAATGTTTGTATAAAAATAAACACTTCGTAAAATGTAAGAAAACAGACCACGTTAGTAAAAGGCTAAAGAGGGTGCTTGGGATAAGTTGAGCGCTAAAACATACTTTCCGAAACTGGATGATATAAAAATAATTTAAAATCAAAATGAGATTCTTTAAAAAACAAAAAACTAGAAAGAAAGCTGCTGCCGTCAAAACTAAATTAAGAGCAACAAATTTATCTATACTGGGTGTTAGTGCTATTGGTATCGAGAAGCCCTTCGACTCTGATGAATTTTTAACCAATGGTTAGTACACTTAGCTTTTTGTAACGTAATAGTAAAGTAGCTTGATTGTAGAATTTAAAGGATTGAACCATAATAAACAATTTTTAAATTAGAATAAGGTTCTCCAGCTCACAGCTGTTTCGTGACTTTCCTTAGCCTTGTTTATACCTAACGTATCTTTTCTATTATTTTCCATTTTTAAAACAGCGATTTTCTTTACTATTTCTTTTTACTTCTTTTTTATCCTTTTTCAACTTGAGCTGACTATGCTCAGGTCTAGCAATCTTTAACACCTTCCAGCTTTTGTCTTGACTAATCTTAAGACTAAGCCCTTCACTCTCACTCTAAATAAATTTCGTTGTTCAATAGTTTCCCAAGCAACTAGGGTTTGGAGGTCTAGTCAAGTATGTATGGATCATACCACTGGATCCAATACTGGCCATTAGCCACTAGTTATTTTACAGACTTTGGCACTATAGCCACTTTTTCTTTTACTGTCAACTGTCGTTCTGGAGTTATTTCACCATGAGGGTTTTCTAACCTGTTTAAGTAAATTTCGGCTTAAACCATATATGTAATACTCCTATATCGCCAGCTTAAGAGAGAAGTGTGTCGCCGATAGTAGAGTGTAGACGATCGTTTCTCTCTTACGCAGTCTCGAATAAGTCATAGGCGTCACAGCTGTACGGAAATTTTTTTTATTGTTATTTTCATATATTTAGCAGAAGATATATTGTAATAAAAACGTATAAATAAAGAAAGTTATGATATATGCATTTATCATTTGTAGAATAATTTTCAAAATAAAAATCGCCTACGCTTGCTTAACTTTCCTTTTTCACTAAGTTCCTTTTTCCCCATGAGGCACGACGACTATGCAATTCACGATGCAGCTATATACTCAAAATGTATATGACGCATGCGCGTTGGCACCCAATTCCGATCGTGCATCTCCTTCTGTCGGAACACTATACAGGCAAAGATAGGACCTTGTCGATATAGGAGTATTACATATATGGCTTAAACCAATATTTATTGTTATTTAAAAATTGTTCAACGCTTGGGATTTTTAACCATTTCAAAGTTTTAATTAATTCTTACGATTTTAATTTGTTTATATTATGTGACACTGACGTCGTCTCCATTTGTTTTTTTTACTAACTTGTGTTTACTTTTACACATAGAGTACTTTCCTTTCCAAGTTTATTCGTTTAATGTACTCCTGATCCAGTCGTTTTATTATATACTTTTACCCATTAAAATATTTACATAAAATATCGAGCCAATAAGTAGTAAATAAACTAGCAGTATAATTGCGCTTTCATTCCCAGAATTCCAAATTTAAATTTGAACAAAGCCTTGAACCTAATCAAAATAAACTGTGAGATCGAAAGGATTAAGTACCACCAAACAACAAAGATTGTTCACATCATACAAAGTGTGTGTATTTATCATTTACTTTCATTTTATAATAAATAAAGTTCATTTTCACTTTATAGATCACCTTATTCATATTATTGTAAATAATGTCTAGACGACACAGAAATGGAAATTATATACATTTGATTACAATTAAGAAAGTTAATTGACTTTGTATAACTAATAGTTTATTCGATTTGAATTTAAATGTTGTTATTACTATAGCTTTGAAATTGATAGAAAATTATATTAATGTAATAACTATCATTTACAAGACAAATGATGCATGAGCAAACAAGTCGCTTACATTCAAGTGTAAAATTATTAAATTAAGTTACAAAATTACGATTATAATTTGGGAAATTATAGGAAACTTTATTGCCGACTAAACGTTGCGCTCTTACATAATAATATATTAAATATTTCATTATTATTTTCAACGATTTTTTTTTCAGTGGCAGTATTTATCGTTAAATTTTCTACCAAAAAAACTACTGTTGTTGACCGGTGGCCAGTTAACTCGTATTTCAATATCTAATTGCCGATCAACAATGTGTTAAATTAACAAAAAATAGCCGAAAATGAATTCAGGATAACTCTAAACGTAAACATTCGTTTAAATTTGGGTATAGCAAAGAATCATTATTGCAATACATTTTGTTGGGCTGGGAAAATACAAATTCGACTTTAGTAGATGTACTATAGGACTATTAGGTATAGGAAATTCAATGTGTTAGGGAGATTTAAAATGTGACGCAGAATAGATACATAATGAAAAAATATGCGCAGAAACAACTGACAGGACAGAAGGGTCTGCCGGACCTGAAGACTGGTTCAGATGCGTCTGGTCTAGTCTGCAGATCTGTCAGATCCCTTTTCCCTGTCAACATCCTCTGGTATCTACCACGCGAGTGCCTTTTTGGCGTTGCATCTGCGCATGAGTTTTCATTATGGATTTATTTTACGTCACATTTTAAATATAGCGCCGTTTTCACATCTCAATTTGGACCAATAATAACGGAGATAGATACGTTATCTCTCTAAGACATTGAATTATCTAAACCTAATGTTAGAAACCTGTAGTATATTTACTGAATTTCAATTATAATAATTTCAATACACTTTAAATTGCTTTATAACTGTAAATATGTTTTAAAATTAGCTTCTCAGAAGGAATCTAAAGATGTTAAAATATACATCCCTATTTTTTTTATTGATACGCCTTCCAGCAGTTGACTTTTAATCCTAAAATTAAATTCAAACAACCTCTCTGGGCCACTTTTAGTATAATTTTTTTTTCGTTTAATAAAGTATTTAATTTAAATCACTATTTACATTTTATCTATCTACTATCATGTCCGGCAACAGCGTTACTCAACTGATGCGAAATGTCATGGCAGTTTATGTTGGATTTAAGACTATACAATGAAGTGTAGAGAGTTGCACAAAGGAGAATTTTTCAAATATGTAAAGAAGAAAGTACACTCCTTATGGAAAACGGACACCGATTTGTTTGAATTTTTGCTAAATTGCTATAGATGACGTTCTCACAAAAAGTGTCTAGGAGCACAATTCCATTCTAAGGTAAGTTATCTCAAATTTGAATAATTTCATTAAATTTTTTTGTAGTCAGCGTCATTCTTTTATTATCATTTTAATAAAATCAAATTCTTATTGCTGCTACCATAAAATAATAGCTCCTGTACAAAGTATATTTAGTATTAACCATATAGAGCCATTCATTCATATTGTGATGTGGGATAGAAAGGTAGCCATGTAGAGTATCTCAATGTTGGGAAGATAAACAGTAGATATTTTCAACAACAAATTTATTCGCTGGTACATGTTTACTACAATATAATAAATCGATAATGAATCAGGAATCATAACGAATCAAAAATCAAGAATGAATGCCTGACTGAACGAGTGAACCCTCTTAAAGATATAACAAACTATATATATATATATGAAAAATCTAGCAATAAGCATACTTGACCCTACTTAACGTCGAACTTGAACCGTGGTCCTTACCTTGCGATATTACGTTACCGCATGAAATAATAACAACACGTCTAACTTTTATAATGTTTAACTACAACTAGTTTAATGAACTACAATATTTAATTATTTGAAGTTATTCTGTGTGGCCCAAAAGGCATCAGAATATGGTTACACCAATCCCAAATGATTCGAAAGGCCCTTTATGAACGAAACGATTTACGTTATTGATATCTATTTGAAAACCAGTTTTACTACTTTCTCTAGATCATAGAAGGTGATTTGTCTATTTTAAAAGATACGACATGCCTAATAATCTTGAAAGATAAGGATTTTTCACACTCACCCTGTATATCTACATTGGGTCAGTCAAAATATATGGCTATTTATCGGCATACAGGGTGCTGAAGTTGCCAAATTTCAAATTTTTCGTATGAATTACATGGTGATTACGAAATTAAAAATCACCATTTTAAGAAAATCAAATTCTTGTTATTACTATTATAAAATAATATCTTCTCTATATCTATAACTACCAATGTAATCCTTATATGTGCACAAAGTATTTTTAGTATTAAATATACAGGGAAATTCATAATTATGGTTTCAAAAATCCCAATTTTTTAAAAAATGTTTCAGGATGCATTGTATAAACGAAACGATTTACGTTGTTAATAATATTTGAGTACCATAGTTTTACTATTTTCTCTAGCTTGTATTCAAATTCGAGATATTCCGCAAGAAAATTTGAAATTGGACAATTTCAACACTCTGTATGTCGATAACTAGCCATATGATTGACTGTGCCCGCATGGATATTTTTTTGTCAGAAGGTCGTCTATAATAATTTCCTAAAGTTTCAAAAAAATCAACCTGGGTCCATTCTCTACATGAGGGGTGTACCTTCTCCTTTAAGAATCTCTTGATAAAATCACTTACATTCGTTTTAAATATTTATAAAAATATTAATACAAATTAAATTTGCGTTATAAACTTACAATTACCAATAAAAATGTCTTTTATTTTGCTTAATGCGCATTGAAGTATATTTTTATGTTTTGTCATTAGAATGACGTTATTCCACGTGAATTATTTTTGAATGGTACTTTCATCTCATTAAATAAACTCAGCAAGCTAACAGTATCCGAATAACTCAGCTACTTTGTTCAATACCTAACAGACAGGCAGACAGACAGACGGACATTGTAAAGTCAATAAGTAAGGTAACCAGTTTTTGCTGAAAACAGAAATCCAAATTCGAAACCGTTCTCGATGTATCGCTAAGATAGACTGAAAGACGCACGCACAAACGGACAGGCAGACGGTTGCAGTTGACTTAGGTCATTGAAAATAGTAGGTAGGCGAGCTATTGTAACCAGCTATCGATTGCTAAAAACATAGTTCCAAAATTCGAAGTTATCGCTGTGACAGACAGACAGACAAACAGACAAACGGACGGACGGACATTGTAAAGTCAATATGTACCATCGCTTTCTTCAGATAGATTTCTATAATGATTATCTATTTTTTTTAATATTTATTGAATACAATACAAATCAAGGTAAATAAAAATGATACGTTAAACTCTCAAATTTGTTCTAGTTTACCAACCTACCTACCAACTATATTATAGCAAAAATTCACTAATTCACTAAGATTAATTAAAATGAATAGAATTTTGATTTAGTTGGTAACTTCAGCCTTGTTAAATATTTGAAAAACAATTCAACCGCAGTTTTCAGTTGGCTTTAAATAATGTAGGATTACATATATTTTTCTGAGAAGATTTATTAAATAAATTATATAGTGCTATTTTGCTGGAAATACTTTTTCATAAAATATTAAATAAAATCCAACTAATCACAAAACCTGAGGGTTTAACAGAGTAACAGTAATTTCAAAAACGTCTAAAGTATCCCACACGAATCTTAATAACCCTAAGGAAGAGAAATATTGTTTACGATAAATAACGATCTACCTACCGCTATTATTCCTGTCTGTTATTTAACATTTCAGTTTAGCCGACTAAAAGCGGCAAAATTATTTACCTTGTAAAATAAATATGGTATCTGATGCTTCAACAGTAACAGTTGTAACGTGATTTGACCTGAAGCATATTTGAGATTAGGTAATCTACGAGCGCTACTGCAAGACTGCAACCTGTTGGTGATTCGTTTAAATAATAAAAGGAATGTTCGTAAATATTATTGATCAAGTTTATATTCAGAAGAATGCTAAATACCTACTTGAAATAGTCATTTATTAGGTTAATTTAAAAAATGTATTAAATTTAATAGAATTATTATGTTGTTTAAACTTACATAGTTTGAAAAGCAAAAAACCAGCATTCATAATTTTAATTGAACCGCAATATGCGCAGTGACTTTATGTTTTATTTTTCACTTTGGAATTCATGTTGACAAAACCGCACTAAATTCTTACGAAACGAACAGCTTGAATAATCTGGTTAAATGAGCTCCATGATGGGGAATGGGATGAATAGGGTGAAGCTACTGCGCACCACTCATAGCTCAACTTATATTAGCCAACTAATACGTAAATTCTTCTATTATTCTACTATACATCAGCTATAGTCGTATCAAAATGATTAGGAATCAGATGAGTAGTAGGGCTTCACACGAGACGAGATAAGGCGAGAATTTCAAAAATCTCGTCTTGGTCTCGTTAGTTGAGAAAAAATAAGTCTCGTTTCAGTCTCGGTCTCGTCTCGTCTCGTCTCCTAAAATCTCGTCGTTATTGCTAGAACTTATTTCTAGGACAGTACAAAACGAGGTAATTATTAATTCTTTTGTAATTTATAAATGCGTGATTATTTATTTATTTTTGTTTTTTATTTGGACATTACTAAATCATTATCTATACATATTATAATTATAAACATATTGGTATATAATAAAATACAACTTTTTTTTTTGATTCATACACGTTACAATATTTTCGCAAACGTTCATTTTACATTTCGTTAGTGATAAATATTAATTAGTTTAAAAATATTTTATTATAAATTATTTTTTATATACGAGATAACTGAACATCTAAAAAATTACTATTGTCGAATTTGAACTGGAGAACATGTTAATGTTGATTTCGTTACTCCTGTTTTCAATAGAATTGAAAATTTTATTTAAAATGTTTTATTTTGCACACATACCTTCAACAACAAATGTAGTTTCTAGGTACCCTTTGGGTACCTAAGACTTAACTGGGTCATAAAATTTTATTACCGTCAAACTGTTTGGACGTAGTAAAAAATTCGAAACACATTGAGAGTGCCATATTATATAAAATAAAATATTTCACAGATGGTTACCAAATTTTAGATTTCGTAAATTTATCGTAACCTATGCAGACCTTTCTTTTACTATAAAAAAAAATAAATGTTTATACTGCTCGCTAGTTTATTTTTCTCGGAAATCCAGATACAAATTCTGAAGAAATATGAACTAGACTCTCGCCGTATATAGTCTCGGTATCGCCTAAATAATTTTCAAAAAGGTTTCGTCTCGATTTTACGAGACGAGACGAGAAAAGTATCGCTCTCGTGTGAAGCCCTAATGAGGAGTAAATTTCATTACTTCTTCAGAACAGCACAAAATATTAGAATAAAGGACACCGCACGTTTATTATGTTATTGTAATTGATGTTCTGATTAAAAATGTCCATGTGCTCAATTCTATCCTATGGCTAGATTTCGACGTGCATTATTTTTTTAATTGGCACAAAAAAGCTCCTCTTAAATATTTTTGGAAGTTTCTAACATGTGATTTATGCTTTCACATGTTTTGTTTAAAGTATGTTTACCATACAAAAATATAGCATAAAATATAAATAAATCACTGTCTCAATCTTGAATATAATGTAGATCTCGATGTAAATCGTTCAAAATTTCATAAAATCTCTGAGACATGCCGCCACCTCCAGTACTAGAGAAAAAAGATACTGGGGGAAGCTTATGATTTCGATGCAATATATTTGCACTTTTATGCGACGGTGTATACACAATAACAAAAATTTATTAATCCTTTCGACAAAACAAAATTTGTATAGGACTGACCAAAAAAATACTGGCATGATTTTTTAAATTTTTATTGATACAGTTTATTACCTGCAAGTAGCGAAAGAACATGTTAAAACCCATTTGATTCACTATTTTATTTATAAAACAAGTGAAAAACGGCAATATTTTGCCGTAAACTCGAGTTTTCGAAAATTTAAAGTTACGAAAATAAATTTCTATATATGCTATAAGTAAAAAAGATCAAAGAATAAAAAAGTAAAAATAGATCAAAGAATAATATCATTAGACTGCGTAAAATGACGCCATAGCCAATGGCAGTAGTTGTGTCGGATTTAAAAGTTATCCAATTTAGAACGTTTGGTAAATAACTTATAAATTAAAAGTAATACCTTTTTTAACTTGTTATATCGTCCTATATTACTTTTAGAACATTCTTAACCGAATTCCATAAAAACAATATTCATTTTAAGATTGATGCAAGTCGCAAGTTCCCTATTGAAAGCCATTAAATTCTACTTTAGTTTTTATTAATAAAATCATCTATGTTATAAAAACATTCCTGTATAAAAAACTGTTCTAGTTTTCTTTCAGAAATGAGTTTATTGAAATACATGTAAATAATGAAACAATTTTATCTTTAGACTCTTCTAGAACGTGCAAAAATATTATTTTGAAAAATACCTGTAATTAAACATACATTTTAAAAATGTGTGAAATCAGGCGTACGCCACTGAAGTTGAGATATGTCATGTGGAACTTGACCTGAATTAAATATAAAAAGGTCATTAGTCTATAGTTTTATATCGAGATTCGCCAGTGTTGTTAATCATACTATAATTTATAGTATAAACGAGAGGTGATACAAAACCTTTATTATTAGCAAATTACTAAAAAATATTTCTTTATTATTCACCATTTATTTATTAAATTGTATCAAAGAAAAATGTCACCAAATTCTCAAAAAAGATTAATTTTAAAAAAACAATAATTTTCTTAAAATAATATAAAATTTCTAAACAACAGGAATCTTTACAAAGACCAGAAGTAGTCTATGTGTTAAAAAGATGGACCCAATTTTAAATAATTACTGTATTAAATCTTGATTAAGAATTTTTAATTAAAAAATATTTCTCACAAACTTTATTATGAACCGGCAACAGCATTTTCAGTATAAGTTCTACAAGGTGTCTTGTTATGGTAAAAAAATCATAAGGGCCCTCCCGGGATGAGGCAGTTTATAAACAATATACCAAACAAACGGCAAAGAACAGTTAAAAAATCTTAAGTGGAAGTCAGCCATGTGGTCATTGAAGTGCAGCTATTAAATAAAACAATGTCTAATTAGAATCGCTAAAGCTTGCCTTCTGCTTTGCAAGTAAATGATTGCGATTTTGTGAATATGCAAATAAGCATAAGAAAATTTTAAGATACGGCATATGGCACGTGTACATTACAGTATTATTTACTTAATATGCAGAAACGTCGGTTTGTTTGACAAATATAGTACTTAAGATTGTTTAAATGTTGTACTAGAGGTATCATTATTTAAGTGATCAATTTTTCAATATTTTAAACTTGACATAAATAATTAATTAATTAATTAATAAACACAAAACATTAGTGTGTGTTTTAGTTAAAAAAAAACTTGAAGAATAGAAGAAATGGTGTTTGTAAGTCAACAACAACAAAGCAGGTTAGGTAGGTAGCTTAGTAGGTAAAAGCTTATTACCAAACATTAAAAATTCTACATCCAAAAGGTTATCCATATCTCAAAAGTGTTCCAAGTTTACAATAAATAAAGCACAAAGTCAGGTACAACAATATTTTAATTTTAATTACAAGGCAAGGAAACTAGTTTCGGTCACAGACATCATCAGGCCTATATATACAAAAACGTTTAAAATTAATGGATATTAAAGTAAAGCTCAACTTATTAAAAATTCTATTCCAATTTTCCAAATCGATACGAAGTACATAATTAACAGAGTGTTGACAAGTTCAATTTAGATTCTAAAACAGCGGTTAGAGAAAACAGAAATAAAAAAGAAGAGGGTTAAAGAAAATAAGCGTTAATCTCCTACAAGTTCAATATAAAATAAAACAGTAGGGGGTTCGAGAAAAACAACTGGTATTGGAAAATGTAATTCGTAAAATTGTGATCGAAAATTATAATAAATAAATTAACGAAAGCTAAAATTTAATTTTAACTAACGTGAAAACAACTTAATGCTATTTCTTTCTGTACATACTTGTACATGTATCTAGTTAAATAATCAAATAACAGTAATGGAAAATCTGAGTAAGTAAAAATGTATGACACATTCTCATATGTCTTTAGGGTAACTTCATTAAGATAATGCATTATCAAAGACAATCAGCTAAACATTGATTTATTCGTCTAATTAATGTTTGATTCGCATTGCCGAGAAAGTGATATTTATCTTTCGACTGTCTTTAATATATGCGCAATCTTCTGCTTCATTTATTTATGTGCGTCTCTAGAAACGAGCAATTACAAGCAGGCGTAAAAAATATTTACGAGTCAAGCAGTGCTCGAGACAGTAGTTTTAGAGCCACACGTAATGATTTGAAATTTGAAAAATATTGTTTTTATTTTTAAATATTAATTATAAAATAAATATCACTTGAATTTTGCTTATTTTGAACTCGTTTTTTAAATATTCCTCTTGTTCAAATTTAAAAAAAAATAGAATAAAGTACAAATATGAGTATAGACGGGGAATTGCAGTCAAGTGGTAATATATCAGGTGATGGAGCTGGTCATATGATAAGACTCTTGTTGCCAATCCATGTAATTCTAAATTCATACAATAAGGCTCCAACTTGGTCCTTGCTCCAATAATATTGTTACACAATATCATTCATTATCATTGATAAGACTTGTTTAAATTTTATTTTACTAGTTTTTTATTTTAATTTTAATATAATTTTAAATTTAATTTTTTTTTTAATCATAATCAAGTTTTTTTGGTTCATTAAATATTGAATCAAATTAGCACGTTTTTATTATCTTAATATAACATTCTTGAAAAATAATTTACATTATCTTTATTTAAACTGTACAAATTATTACTATTCAACGTATCTCGTTCTCTACAACAATTTGGCAACTTGGAATTCTCGATTAATTACTCTATCTGTGGCGTTACTTCTGAACAAATGGCACTTTATTTACCCAAAAATTATTATTATTATTAATCGATTTATATTATAATTCTCTTATAGAATGTGATATAACAAATTCTTAACCTCACAATCATAATTTAAAGTACAGATTAAAAATTTTAATTAACGTAAGCGAAGCATTTGTCTATTGACAAAACAATTTAACTTCTGTTTATTAATTTTGTCTTTCCATATTTAATTTTTTTATGAAAATGTACATATGACTCTTACCTACTCTTTCCAGTACTTTTTAACGGTAAAATTTCTTTCTGAAAATCTCTAGCAAAAAAAACGACCTTATTTCTATTCCAAATGATTTGTATTAATCTAAATTCTGTCTCACTATGTTCATTATTATAATTTTTAATTTAAATTTCCTTTTTGTCTATTTATGATTTTATGCCCTATATCTGTATATTTCAATTATTGTAAATAATAATCATTTACCTCTAACATAGATTTATTTGATTATTCAACACTGTAGTACAACAACCAATGATAATCCTCTTTTTTCTAACAGACCAATCAAAACAAACTGTATCTGAAAACACTGAGTGGCGCAGTGTTTTCACTCGATCGCGATATTGAATTAAAAAAATTCAGTTCATTACCAGAGTAACTTATATTTAATATTTTTGCAAAAATTTGACGAAAAATGGACAAAAATTGTTTTAGGTGTTCAATAATTCAAATTGTACAAATTTTACAAGAAAGAGTGCCGACAAACACGGTAAAGTCTAAAGCATTTAACTGGAAACAATTTATATTGTTGAATAATCTTTCCAGTACAACGCAAGGTTGGATTTTTTTGTTGCTATACAGCTAAAGTTAGCTTTAGACGATGCATTTCTTCGTGCTTTAGCGCATGCAATATAGGGCACAAAAATACATATCATTTTCACTTAAAATTGATACTGGTGCGTCTTGCAAATTTCAACAAGGACGTTTTGAAGGTTGGAGGTTTGTGTGCTGCGCTTATCATAATACCGAGAAATAAATAACGTACTAAACGCAAGTGTTGGATACACGAATTAATGAAAACAGTATGTCTATTCCTTTACAGAGAAAATACTGTTATATGGCGATTGGTTCTTTCAAAACTTTACGAGGATGTCTTCGACGAATTTTGAAAAACTGAACAACAAATACAAATATGACTACTCTCTTCTATTTTGACGTAAAAAATGATGCGAAGAGGCAAAAGGTGGCGTAAAGAAATTCACAAGAGTCTCGGAAAACACTGCGTCTCTTTGTCTTTTGATGCAAACGATTGGTGCGCTTTAAAGAGCGCATGCAGAGACGCATGGGTCATAGTTGCGCTAATACGAATACATCAAGAAGCACTAAAAAGGCACCGTCTAAAGCTAACTTAAGGACAATCGTTAATTAATCTCGAAGTGGATTACTTTTTTACAATTTTTTTACTAGCTTGAAGGACCAAGAAGTTTTAGTTAACTTCTAAATTTGTTTTAAATAAAGATGCGTATAATTTTAATTTTGAAGGGCTTGTAATGATCGTTTATTTAAACACTTCGTACATTTCTTGAACATTGAACTTTTCTGTAATACATATTACACAAATAACATACCAACAATTAAAGGAGAAACCGGGACATATAAAATATTTCATTTTAGTTCAAGAAATGTGTTAAATTTAACGATTTATTTTCACCATTTTCACTAATTTTACAGACACAATTTATTATATAACTTAGATTAATACAACTTATTTTACAATGTTGATCTTAGAAAATCATCATCGTTTGTCTATTTACGATTATTCAAGAAAAACTAATTTTAGATTTCATGACGCGCATTTTATCTTGCGAGGAGACAACCTACCCATTCGAAATGTACTAATTTACTGGCTTATTAACTTCGTTTTTGCTTCCAACCCCAAATTAGCAAAAGGCCATTAAATATCTTCGTACACGATAGGCTAATTTTATTGGCTAGAAGAATATGGGGTGATTTGTTACAAGTACATTTGAAAGTCAAGCGTCTTCGAATCCGTAAATCTGTGAGAATATTTGTTGCCACATACAAGGGGGAAAGAACTAACCGAACTAACGAATGTGGTTAGATTATTCCCATATAATTAGTATGATTTTGAAGAGAGCTCTTCGTAAATTTGAGTCAAATTTATCAAACTTTATTATTATGAAAAAAAACACACACACACAAGTAAATGTGAAAGAAAAAAGTATGGTAATATTTTTGTGCTTTTGGTTTGCTTGAATTTAAATACTGCGTCGAATTATAACTAATTTATTTAAGTAATACTTCTAATTTATATCAAACACGACTAACAACATATATATTAATTTATATAACACAACATGCAATATTCCACTAACTTTTGCCGGTTCTTTTCATCTTATTTATACTCATTATTATTTTCTCGCGGTCTCTAGAATATTCGAGCAATATCCAGTTTCATCTTCATGCTTTTCGAGCTATGATTAATCACAATTCTGTGTACAGGGCCGGCCCCGTTCCATATTGCAGTATCAAAAAATTTAGAAAAGAAGTACAAAAGCAACTAAATAAACGAAAAGATAAAGATAAGAGCAGCAGAAAAACAAGAATAAAGACTCGCGGTTTCATAAATAAGATGAGGAAACTAGTGAAAACAATTATAATGTAAAGAACAGGACAAATACAAGAAAAGTGGAAATGTACTAATCAAATGTGTCAAATAAAGAAAAAACAATAGATGAAATAAAAAATAATAATAAAAGAAAAAATTCTGTACCAATTCTAAAATAATAAAAAATACAACACTTAGGTGTAGTACTTTAAAAAGTAAATAATAAAAAATTGAAGAAAACAAGTCCATTACCTACCACATAAATGTAATATAACAATCGGTTAAAGCAGGCCACTAGTTTCGGCGCTTTAAGTCATCTTCAGGCCTGAAAGATAACAAAATGCGGTCTAGAATAATAGTTATTCAAATAAAATTATAATTTAAAATTAAACTAACAAACAAAATATGAGTTGCAAAATTTGGGAATTAGCGGTACAGGAAACATAGTTGATAGGGTAATTAAAATTGATAAGAGAAAAAAAACTGTTGTTAAGTTTTCTCTTAGATGTGTAGAGATAGTAGCAGGTTATAAAATTGTACAACTAATAAAAATATGATACGAAATAGTCCCATACTAACTGAAAGTCGGAAATCTGATTAAAAATCCAGCAGGAAAACTTGCTAAATTATTAATATATATCCCACAAGGTAAAGACCATAAAAAATAAAAAGAAGCTGCTATCATATTCTTAATATCAAACTGGGACTCACTTTTATGGTATTTGTCATGTTTTTAGATATATTAAATTATTATTTTTTCAGCAATTTCTAATGGTGTTTTGTTTCGTTTTATTGAATTTTTTAAGAAATTTTAGAAAGATAGCCAAAACACATTATATTTAATGTGTTCTGTTTATCTAGCAATCTAGTTCAAGTTGATTTTCACAAAAGCACTTGTGCTTTTGTGAATGTTTATACAAATCTATAAGGCACACTTGAACCATTTGAAAAACTAGTAATGTTCCAATTAATATTAAGGACTAGATAACGTCCATGGGTCACACAAGTTATGACGTAAAATGTTTACTCAAACTCGGCATAAAAGGGGAGTTCGCAGCTCCGAAAGGCCCAGTCAAAAATCAAATTTTAAACCACCAACACGTCACCGAAGATCCTGTATCCAGCGCCGAGACGCCGACGCCTATACTTTCGATATAGAGTTGGATTTTGCTTATTCAAATCCCAATCTATTCTCACAAATTAAACTACTAACGCCATCAACAGAAGCTACAATATTCGACGTCATTCTACGTCGCGACGTCTTCATTTTTACACCTCTCATCGTAAACGATATTTGTTTCATTTCTTCATTATTCGACCACATTTGAGAGGTGGATAATCTTTTGGATTTAATAATATAGTTATTAGATGTAAATAATATCCCCTTTCATATTACTGATCTGTAGTAAATCACAATTTAACTATGATTATGAAAATAAACACGCTATTATGCGGAACAGTAGTTTTGTTTGAAATATTTAGATCATTCAGTTATGCCCATTATTATTGTAGTAAATATGAGGTGTGAACTGATCTGAACTGTAGTATCTTCGGTGGATTGTAAATTTACGAGTTGGAGATAACTGTAGCGTCGCTACAACCAACGGTTCGAGTTTAAGAAGCTCGAACGTGTGCTTGCGAACGTGTTTATTTAATTAGTGTTGTACTAAACGTTGTTTAAATAAATATATCAGTTACTTTATCGTTGACGTTATCATTATAATGTATTTTAAGTTTCCTAGAGGTGGGGTTAAGCATTTTGTTATGTAATATTAAATTATTTTACTATTAAATAAATAAAAATTGTAATTATTATGTAATTGACCGCGTATATTTATTCCATTGTGTTTATTTTTTTGATATCTAATTTGCAAGCTTGGTTATCTTTTATCTATCTAGCAAACTAAGAAACCAGGCGAAATTCTTTCTTTTGTGGATAATCAACAGTTAATTTGCATTTATCTCATGATTTTGATGTTACGATGATTATAAATTTTTATCCAACGACCGCGACCGGCATCGATTAGATTTTTAACTGTGGAATAACTGTTTCTATACGGGTAAATAAAATTTTAAAAGGTATAAAATCTATAAAACTATAATCATTAAAAAACAGTCTGCATATATTAAATTTAAGTTTATTTTATAATTTTTGTTTGTGTTTTTATTAAAAAATGCGTAACGAATTGGTTTTGTAGGTTAATTTCATGGGCGTGTTGAATTTAATTGGTGTTTTAGTGGTGTTAGTGCACTATTTTTTTCTTTTTATTAAATTTTATTAAACCACTTATCATGTATCAAGAGTACCTATGTGGGCACCAGAAATTCGAAAGCCCGCCTTGAAAGTTGTTTGGATTGAAGAAGAGAAGTTTTTTATACTACTAGAAGAGAAAAAATGATTTTATTGTAAAAAAAAAACGTTATCAGCTAATTAATTGAATAATTAATTCGAAAGAAATAGTTTCTAAGAAGTTCTAGATTTTGAAAAATTGGGTCTAAGAAATGTACTAGATTTATAGATGCCGAAAAGAGATTTACTTGTTTTTACAATTACAAAATTATTACTTCGGTCCGCACAGGAAGTATTAAAATTACTTCGGGCCGTACCGGAAGTATTAAAATCATAAACAAAAAATTGAAAACTTTTTTTTTTAAAAATGACTTTTCTCGACGTTTTAAGCCACCCACAACACGATTAGGTAAAAAAAAATTTCATGTGCGTGGGTATGGATGGATGGATGAATGTATGTGGAGACGATAACTTAAGAACCAGTCGTAAGATTTCAAAAATTATTTCGCCAATCGTTTTTTCGTATCTACGAGAAGAACCCTATTGATTTTGGTTATTCTACATGTAAGGAGATGGAAACTAGAACGGATTGAAATTTCAAAAAATTCATATCTCCGCCATTTTTACAAATATCGAAACAGGTTATAAGACTTTTTTCATGTCCTAAGTATTATAAAATTAATTCGCTTAAAACTTTTTTCGATTTGACCTTCATGGGTGGAACTGGAGGATGTTGAAATTTCAAGAAATTCATATCCGCCATTTTTGAAAATATTTTAACAGGTCTTTACGCTTTTTTTATATCCTAATTATTATAAAATTAATTTTTATAAATCTTTTTTTATCCGATCTACGAGGGTGAAACTGTAGGGGGTTGAAATATCGGAAAAAAATATATCCGTCATTTTTAAACATCGAAACAGCCCCAGTAGCACACAATATGGGCCCTATGTTTATGCTACATTGGTCCAATATTGTTTATTGTGCCAATATTGGCACGATTAAACCAACATTGGTTAATTATTGGCAATACAACTTTTTCCAATATTATAATATTACATTTATCCAATATTGGGCTAATATACACAACATACATATTGCGGGTTGCCGGTTAAACCAACATTGGTTATTTGTTGGTAATAGAACTTTTTCTAATATAATATTATATTTATCCAATGTTGGGCCAATATACAAACCATGCGTATTGCGTGTTACGGATCAATATAACGTTGGTTATTTATTGGCCATACAACTTTTTCCAACATTGTAATATTATTTTTATCCCATATTGGGCAAATGTATATAATACACATATTGCGGGTTGGCGGTTAAGCCAACATTAGTTATTTATTGGCAATACAACTTTTTCCATTATTATAAAAGTATATTTATGAAATGTTGGGCCAATATGCACAACATACGTATTACGTATTGCCAGTTAATCCAACGTTGGTTATTTATTGGCAATACAACTTTTTTCAATATTATAATGTTATATTTATTTCATGTTGAGAAAATATGCACAACATATGCATTGGGAGTTGCCGGCTTCTGTTTATTCAATTAGATTTTAGTTTGTGATTGTCAGTAATACAATTGTGTGTGTCTAGAGATTGTTTTGGCTGTCGTAAGTATACATATAAATATGCATCTAACTAGTTTTAGATGTATGATTTTACTTAGTTGGTATGCATTTACGATTATTTATGCAACATATTATTAACACTGGGCAGAATCCTGGAAGAGTGCTTTAGTGTCCATAACCTACAAATTCTTTTCTACGATTTTGATATGGGTAGACTTCAGTGGGTGTATTTATACAATATTATTTAGAGAATTCTAATCATAGCTATAGTCACAGTGTTACACTTAATCACAATCACAACTCCATAGATGGTTAAAATGAAACATGAATAATGCCTATTTGTGTTCTAGCTTCTACACCACAACATGTAACAAATTCAATGTATGAAGAAATTTCAAGTCATACTGTTAAAACTTAAAAAAAATCAGTCTTAATAAAAGAGAAATAGTGGGTTCACCAGATAACCATAGTAATGGCAGTAGTGACGAGAAAGATTTGGTACCACAATATGTGTAAGCAAATTATATAATTTATATAAGTGATGATAGTTAAAAATGTATAATTGTTTTTAGGTTTCTACACTCTTATGTACAAGAACGTATGTCTTTGATAAGGGCATTGTCAGTCAAAGCATTAAACATCTAAATACTTGAGATGTGTGCATAAATAATGGTTCTATAGGTTGAGATTATTTCAACTATAATAAAAAAAATTAATTCTATATTTAACATAAATATTTTTTAAATATTCAACACATATATCGGAACCACATTTATGTTATGTAATGGGTATATATGAAAAAACTGTATTGAAGCATTGCAATATAAAAATATTGGTCCTATATTTGAAATTTAAGATGGTGGAATATGTGTTGAGTATATTTTACCTATGTTAAAAAACAGCAATGGTCCTATATCAAAATTAAATAATGGATAAATATTGATCGTATATATTGGGTCAAAATTAATTTTAAATAATGGATATATATTAAAAACATATATTGAACCAATAAAAAAAAATCTGACGTTTGGGATTTTGGGCCAATATATAAATATAATATTTTACCAATATTGTGTGCTACTGGGGGGGAGGTCATATCGTAAAAAATCCATAAAAATACGTAAAAAATCTCAAAAAATCGCGGATAATCGTAAAAAACAGTAAAAACCCGTAAAAATGATAAGAAATCGTAAAAAACGTCAGAAATAGTAAAAAATCGTTTAAAAATCGTAAAAAACCGTAAAAAACCATAAAATCCGTAAACAATCCTAAAAAACCATAAAAAAACGTAAAAATTCGTAAAAAATCGTATGTTTTTACCCCATGTAATATTTTTAAGCATTTGGTAGTTTTAATCAGTTTATTACTGTTTTGTCCTGTTTTTTTTTAAAGGTTTTGTATTGTTTCCAATTGTGTTTATTGCAGATTCGCAAACCTGTGTATACATGTTCATCCTCAGGGAGCAAACAGATTATTTATATAATGATATAATTTTTACCCTAACAAGCAAATTAAAAAAAATATTTGTTTCTTAACGTGGTATATTTAAAAACAAAAATTTCAATAAAAAAAATTACAAACTTTCAAGGATTTTGATCCGAAATTTGGATCAAAAAATTTTGAATTTTGATGCAAAATGAACGAAAAGGATAGAAAACTGATGAGTAGTTTTTTATAGGGTCAACTAAGTGGGCTTTTAATTGTTGAAACTAAATTATCAAAATATGTTTTTATTCACCTGAAATTATGACCACGGCCGTCGCGTAGGTTGCAGTCGCCCCCCTACAGTACGTTTTTTATAATGT
This sequence comes from Neocrepidodera transversa, assembly GCA_963243735.1. Classification (NCBI taxonomy): domain Eukaryota; kingdom Metazoa; phylum Arthropoda; class Insecta; order Coleoptera; family Chrysomelidae; genus Neocrepidodera; species Neocrepidodera transversa. The sequence continues at coordinate 16,373,888 of OY725346.1, forward strand.
TTTTGCCGACGGTCTTGGTAAGCACTATAACAAGTTTTTGAGACCCACCGTGACTTACACTTCCGTAATATGGTGGCACAAAAGGAAAAAAAAATCTAAAAGCTTTTATTTATTTAATTAAAATTACACTGTGTGACAAGGATTATTTTTTTAGTTTTAGTTTTATTTTATACATTGTATTATCTAGAGTAACTATGCAAAATTATAGTTTGCTATATTTTATGCAATAAACTTTTCATATTTTTATTTTACTTTGAACTTCGTGAACTATGTGGATAAACAGGTTTAAAAAACTTAAGAAATAATGAGAAAATCAGTAAACCACTTGTGCTGGCTATTAGTCTGACTAATTTAAAACATTTAAAAAGTTATTATCGCAAAACAACGATTTTAATGTGTCTTTTATTGGTTAATGAATACCTCGTACTATTCTGGAAATTACCCTTTAGTCTTTTTGATACGTTCTACGTTTTAAGTTGTAAATATTTATCACCAAGGTAAGATATTACATCTGATTTTGAAATAAGTAAGCTAATAAGACTTACTGCCCTAACCTTAAAAACAGATTTAATATAAGAGAGAAAAGGGTTAAATATATAGTGGCATGGATCACCTTAAATATAATTAGATACAATTTCTAACGGATGTTTCCCAATGTAATAACTGTTCAATATTTATTCCCACTGAGAAGGGGACTAGTAGTAAAAGAATATATTATAATGATATAATGTAGTTTAAAATTTTGATGATTTATCTCCATTGGGAGTAGGTTAGGTAAAAATAAAAATATGTAAAAAGAAAAATCATAAACTGATAAATAATAAAATAATGAAATTTGAGTTGCCTGCTAAATTCCTCTTCTCCTTTTTCTTATTTTACACCTTCTTTTAACTTCTTAATTTATTTTTATATTCTTACTTGATGCTGCTCTTCTTCAAAACCATAATACCATTGAATATTCCATTTACATTTTTCCCAAAACCATATTTCTTCTATCTTCCCCTTTCATATGATAAACTGTATGTTTTTTATTCCAAATAAAAATCTAATTGTTCATCATAATTTATAATTTATCCTTTTTAATTGGATTTATACAAATTACTGAGGCACAAAAGCCTCAGTATTAGTTTCGTGATGGCGAAAAAAATTTTTTACCCTCACTTCTTATCACTTTTCTCGATGTTTCCGAGTCTCCTCAGTCCGAAAATACAAAAAAAATCCTCTCTGGATATCTGTCTGTCTGTAACATTTGAACGAAAGCTCCTATCGAGTTCCAGAAATCACTTTACTTAGTTAGTTTTGTCCAAGGAAAAACCCTATTGAATTTGAGCAGGATCGGACCGGCCCTTCCGGTACCCATCATCCAAATTAAAGTTGGCATAGGAAAACTTTTTTCTAATTCAAATTTTTAGAACAAAATGTCAAACAGAGTTTACGAAACGGATGGGGATGTTGCAGAAATTATTGACATCTTGTTTGATTTAAGCGATTTTTTTTCGTTTTTTTTTTTGGCTTTTTTACAATTTTTTTGATTATATTCGTGTTTTCCGTATTATTTTCATTTTTTTTTCTATTATTTTTCTTTTACTTTTTTCCTGTTTTCTCATTATTCTGATGTTTTGTTTTTTTATTGGTTTTTCTATTTTTTTTTTTCGATCTTTTTAATTCTTTTTTCATTTTTCCTCATTGTTCTGTTTTTTAATTCTTTTCTTTCGTTTTCTAATTTTTTATACTTTTATAATTATTTTATAGAAAGAGACTTTTTCTGATTTTTTCTCATTTTTCTGATTTTTTGTTTTTTTTTCTGATTTTTTTCGATGGTTTCTAATTTTTCCTCTTATTTTGTCATTTTTTTGTCTTTTTTTCTATTTTTTTTTCAATTACTTTTTTTTCTATTTCTTTTTTGTTTTTTAATTTTTTTTCTCATTTTTTCTTAATCCTTTGATTTTTCCTGATTTTTTTACGATTTCTTTGTCATTTTTTGTGATTTTATTGCGACTTATTTCAATTCTGTCGATGTTTTTCATTTATTTTTTTATTTCTTTCTTTTGTTCACAATTGTTCCGGTTTTTGGTTGTTCTTTACGATTTTTTTCCGGTTTTTGCGATTTTTTTGATTTTTTTTATTTTTCCGCATTTTACGATTTTATTCTTCATTTTTTTCTAATATTTTCCAATAATTTTTGTTTATTTTTCGATTAATTCCGATTTTTTATTTTTTCGATACTTCTAATGTTTTCTTATCACTAAATTTTTTAATATTTTTTTTCATGTTTCATTCTGATTTTTTCAATATTTTCAAATTTTTTCTCATTGTTCTATTTTTTTTTCTATTTCTTTCTTTTCTTTTCTAATTTTTTTCTATCCTCCGAATTTTTTCTATTGTTTTTTGATTTTTTTTCTATTTCTTTCTTTTCTTTTCTAATTTTTTCCTATCCGAATTTTTTCAATTGTTTTTTGATTTTTTTCAAATTCCTTCAGTTTTTTTCTATCTTTTTATTATTTTTCTAGTTTTTTCGATTTTTATTGATCTTTTTCGATTTTTGTCGTTTTTTTTTCTTCGTTTTTTTTTAAAGTTATTCTTTATATGGTTTATAATTGTTTTTTTAATAGTTTTTGTTGTTCCGCATTTTTATCATTTTTAACAAATAATTATATTTTTTTCCTATTTGTAAAGAATTACTGAGGCCCAACATCCTCAATATTAGTTTCGTGATGGCGCAAAAATTTTCTTACCCCCACTTTTCTCTACGTTTCCGAGCTCCCTGAGTCCGAAAATGCAAAAAAAAATCCTGTCCGGACGTCTGGATGTCTGTCTGTATGTAAACACTGTAACTTTTGAGCGAAAAGTTCGATCGAGTTCCGGTTTTCACCTTACCGAGTTAGTTTTGTCCAAGGAAGAACCCTATTGAATTTGAGCAGGATCGGACCGGCCCTTCCGGTACCCGCCATACAAATTAAAGTGGCTTGCATGTGAAAACGTATTTCTAATTCAAATTGTTTTAACCAAAAAGTATCACTACTTGATCCATCAATCTTATCCAAAATCTTTTATACTGAATGACTTTTAATTTTCATAGTTAAATTTCAAATTATTACTTTTTAAATATAATAAAAATTTTATATGTCCAGAATTGTTGATTAAACCAAAATATTTATTTATTACTTTAAATTAACGTATTATATTCAACTATAAAAACTTTTGGAATATAATATTTGGAATACAACATTTATTTATCTAATAATAATAAATTAAAATCTGTAAATCATACAAAATGATTTCATTATAATATATACTTGTTTACCTAGTGTTGTTTTTTTTTATTTCGCTTTGTTTAGCGCTGGATTTATGTCATTCATAGCTCCAGCTATTGTCTAATCCGATCCAGATATTTACAATGTGGAACTGAAGCTACATTCCTAAATATACTATGGTATATAAGGTATGTTGTATCGTAATAAAATACTCTGTATGATTTTTTTTTATAAATTAATTGTTAAAATGCTTGATAACATAAATAATTTTTATGAGTTTTCAATTTTATAAACAGAGTTTATTGTTAAAAAAAATTTGATTTTAGAGAATTTATAATTGGTATATAAGTTGTTCTAAATCAACAATTGTGGAATATGAAGAATCTTATTTTTATTTTTGGCATGTCATTATTATTATTACTATTAGTATTAAAATAAATAAAAACTTGGGAAATGATGTTAAAAGAAAATTTAAGTAATTAGGTAAAGGGCAAGATATAATTTTTTTTTATTAATCAAGTAAGAAAACTTTTTATTAAAAAAAAAATATGAACAAAAAAAATAAACAGGGAGACGTCATTAAGATTGATTTGAGATGAAAAAAATGTTGATGGAATGAAATGAATTATATATAACGAAGGAAGTTATCTACTAATTAGAAGATTTATTGTTTAATTTATTAAAATGAAAAAAAAATCATAAGAAACATAAAAAAACAAAAACGTTTATAGAGCTGGTTTATGGAAGTAATTGAATGTAATGGTATCAGATGAGCTGTTTAAGAAGAAATTTATAGAAGAAAGTACATATCAAGACTAGAAAAAGAAATCAATTTTCTTTTTTTTTTGGAGTTTCACAAGAGGATAGAAATTTGACAGGATACATAATTTTTTTATAATTGGCTTGTAATGTCGATTTTTTTTTCGCCCAATCCTAACATATGGCAGAGAGAGCTGGGTGACATCAAATAGAATAGAGAGCAGTATAAAGGCGATTGACATGAAATATCTTAGAGTAAGGGGTAGATCCAAGAAAAGTTTAAATAATGAGAAACTGGAAAAGTGAGGTTTTTAAAAGATGAAGAGAAGAATAAGAATTATCAAGAAACAAAAAGCAGTGAGCTAAGTTTATTTACAAGAAAAGACATAACATCTTCAAGTACAAAAGATTTTTTTTGATAATATATAATTAATAAAAAGACTGGAACAGGTGTACACAATAAACGAATAAACGTGGAGAGGAGAGTCCATCTCAATGTGTAAAAAATAATAAAGACAATTATGAAAAATTGCTTTTCTAATGAAATTTGGCTGAGCATTTTCGGTTAACGACCATCATCTGACAGGGGGATACCTCACATGAAAAAACACAAACTGAAAAGACATCTATTGTTATATTAACAACATAAGTTATTAAAAAAAAAACAATCTTTGAAATGGTTTAACAGTTAAAGGATTACAGATCATTTTAAACAATTTAAAATCAAATTAAAATTCAATAATTATTGTTTAACGAACATCGTTATTTAAGAAGTTAGAGATGATTCTATAACCAATTATTAATATCTTAAACCAGAAACCAAGAACACAACTTCTGTTTTTCCTTTTTAATGCTAAATCTGTATACGATATCTATATCCACCTGCGATCATACAAGGAAATAACTATGTTAATATTTACATATAACCACGGATCGAGTTAAATGATAAACATGTATGCAAAAATGTGATTATAAGCAAGAACATACTGATCTTGTTATCTCTCGATTATCATTACTATCTACCAGCACTGCCCACCACTACTTACACATCGATATACTTAATTTATTCGTAGGAAGATTTAAGCTGACCTGTTCAACGTATAGCTAAAAGCCTATTATAATACCTGCAGTTCTATACCTACACATATAATTATTATACATAGGAAAGATATTTATGTTTTATTTACTATTTTTTTTAAAAGTAATGTTATATATATTTACAGGATGATTCATTGGGAAACGGGGGTAAATTAACTGTGAATTGGGTCACCGAGGTGATTCTAAAAAATCCCCATACAATTGCGCTCTTTATATTCAATACAGATCAAAAATTTAAAAATTTTGATTCTTTTCAAGATTTATGAAAGATTTTAAAAATTTCCATCTTAAATTTCAAAAACGTTGATCAAAAATTTCAATAAAAAAAAATGTTGATGAAAGATATCGAAAATGTCCCCATTGTTTCCTTGCTAATAAGTTGGGAACCACCTTGTACATTTCTTGACATTTACTACACGTGACGTCGTATGGATATATTAAAATTTAAATTCACAATTTTTTCCAATGAGAAAAAACACCCTGTATATATGATTTTTTTTAAATCATTTCCATATTTGGATAAAGCACATAAAACTAATTTTAATGATGCTGTTTTTATGTGTAGGCAGATGGGTTTACTATTCAAATTTTAATTTCAATTTATTTTAATTAAAAGAATTTTCGGGGTACAAAATCGAATAGGTTTTATTCTTTTTTATGTTATCATCAAGCTTGCTTAAACCACGGTGGCCAGGTTGGTTAAGACATGAGCAATACTTGGTCGATATATCCGGGCCGTAGGTTCGAATTCTATTGAAACTCAAGTTTAAAAAAGTCGGATAAGACTTTGGGCATGTGCAAAAAGGTATTTGTGCCATGCGCAGTTCCATTCACGCCGGTATATGCACGCCGGATGATATCGGATATCTCATGGAACTGATAGGGGATGGTGGCAAAGGAACCTACGTACTAGTCGGTAGGTCACCTGAATGACTACGTCATTGTTCGGGGTTTAGGGTGATCAAGGACCGTGGTTCTGATCCCACGATAAGCTGTAGGTCCCGTCCAGATTAGATGTAGGTCCTGATCAAATTAGCTCTGGTAGCAAAAAAGAAGCGTTAAAATAAGAAGCAAGCGAGTTTAACCAAACAAGGTAAATTTTTAAATCCTACGTATTAAGGTTTGTACTTACTCGCATTTAGACTACTACAATATGTAATTACAGATTCTTGCTTGAGATCCAATAACTACAATAATTTGTATTTCTAACACCCTGTATATATTACATTTCTTTTTTCTTGGGCCAGACTATATATTACATTTCTTTTTTCTTGGGCCAGAACTATAAATCATTTTTCAATTTTCTTCTCACCTCGTATATTTTAAAACCCAAATTCACTTTTATTTCTGGTCTCTTATCAGTGATTACCATTTCTACCTAATATATTCCACCTCTGTCGAAAATAAGGCATATAAATCGGTTGATCGACTTCATTTCTTTCTCTTTTATTTTATTATCTTAAAAATCTCACCTATTTATCTGCTGTTGACACAGTGCTAGAATTTTTTCTATCACTCTACAACTTTTCCGATATCACTAGAAGCTTTTTTGTGCATTTCGGATTTACTTGGAACAACTTAGAATCTAGAGGCAATAAGACTAAGTTCCGCGTTTCTCCAATCTAAGACAACAATGACCATATGTCATCTAGGAACCCTGATGTCAGGTGGAGTAACTATGAGAAACTCTCTCTCTCTCTCTTTAGGCTTATTGAGCTATGTTTTATTTATTTATTCGGTATTGTTAATTTCATAAATAATCAATCCGTTTGTAAGAAAATAAACTAAGTTTAATATTTCGTCATAGTTTAATTTCCTTAAACCCCAATAAAAAAAAGAAAGGGCAGATTTTGAAATATATCGTAGTTTTTTTTTGTTAATTATTTCTAAATTCGCAAAAAAATTAATTTGACTGGCGCCCATAATTTAACATTAATATCTTACATTTTGATATATTTCAAATTCTATTCGTAGTATCGAACCCATAAAAGTTTGAGCAAAAATACTTTTATTTAAAAAAAAATAAAGTAAGAAAAATATAGGTTAAAATTTAAAATTTTTACGTTGGTCCCATTTCCACACTACCTTGACTTGGAGTACATAATGCGTTCTTTATTGTAATTGAATAAGACTTATTCCCACCCAAACGTACTAATAGTATATCTAGTTAAATACCATTAGGAAGTGATTGTATTATTTATTTATAATTTATGAAGTATGTCTTGAGGCATGGATCAGATATTTTAAATAGTACTCGAGCCGTGCTGTAATTTACACCAAGAATTAAAACATTGTTGTTTTTTGTTTTATTTGGAATTAAGCAATAGAAACTTGATATTTTCAAAAAATGTCTAAAACCAAATAAATTTTTAGTACTTGAATAAAAATTTGACACCTATCTAGTAGGTATTTGCGTTTATTTTATATTAAATTAATTATTTCTCAATCTCTTCATTGTCCTTCGCGTCGCTTCTTCTTTGTGCAATATTATTTACTTCTACTATATTTTATCTCAATATTGTGTTAAAATGGCTACATTTAAGCATCATCTACAATTGTACAAGTAGAAATTTTACTTAATCATTATACAGGATGTCCGAAAGACAAATAATTGTGGTATTTGGCCCTAAATACAAACTTTTAATTACATAGCGTAGTGTTCTAAGCACGGATAAATATATGAACTTAATATGTAGACTTTAAAAATTTACTTCAGCCGTTTTGAAAAATGAGTTTTAAATTAAAATTTTAATAGTAAAATCGTCTGCCCAAAAATAAAAATATATCATTGAATTCAGTTTTTTATGTTTTTTCCAAATGCGAATGAATTTTAAAAATTCGGATATACGGGTGGAAACATATGAGAACAATAATAATAAGAAATATGAACTTTATTTTAAGTCTATTTTACCAAATATCGTAAATCTATTATTTCTGCTCTACAAGTTTTCAAGAAAATATTGGAATGAGCCAGTATTTATTTTCCAATATCACTATTACATCGGTGGTTCTTTGCTTTCCAACAGTTTAACGATATAATAATGTTAATAATGTTAACTCTACTAATGTTATTAAATTATGCCACAGCAGGAGTACCTCATTATTTAAATTTATTAATTAATTATGAAGAATAGCTACAAGTAGTTGTGATTACTTTACTAGATTTTCTGAAATACCTGCGACATGATTAATTAAAGCAATTAATTAAATCTGCAAACATAAAACCTGAAACGTAAAAGTAGAAAGGTAAACAGATTACATTAATTAAAATTGTCTTCAAATCGAAGGACCAACTCTTTTGTGAATTAATTTTGAACTTATTTGTAATAACACTTTCAGATTTTTATTACGAGTCGCGAGAGCTCATTTATTAATGGGTACATTTTGGTTTACATTTTTTTGCAATGAAATGCTTTTTAGAGTTTTCGAAAAAAAAACTCCTATAAGATGGATTTGTCCATCCGTCTGTTAGTCTGATTCAACTCGAGAACGGTGAGAGATAGAGACAATCGGACAACGGCAATCGATTCAGCATCGTTAAAACCCCAAAAATGATATTGATCTTTCACCTATTTTTACTTTCCCGCTACTTATACCATATATACTGTAATATATAAATTATATCCGTATATAGAAATTTCTTATCGTAACTTTAAATTTCGAAAACACGAAATTACGACAAAAATATTGTTGTTTTTCACTTGTTTAAATAATGAAACTATAGTTTATTTGAAAATGTATGATAGCACAGTTTTTATGGCATATACAGAATTGTTCAAAGCAGAAAAAAGTAAATATTGATACATTCTTATCTGAATTTACACTCGATTTTAATATCACCACTCCGAAAAACGTTGAATACAATACATCATAAAATGTAAATGAGCAAATCCTAAGGAATTAACCAATAATTCTATATTGAAGAATATCGTCATCACTAACCAAAACTACACTTTTTAAACACTCTACGTACGTTTCACTAACTATGTTAGCATCATCAGGAGTTTTTTTTTAACAAATCCTGATGATGCTAACATAGTTAGAGAAACATACGTAGAGTGTTTAAAAAGTGTAGTTCTGGTTAGTGGTGACAATATTCTTCAACATTGTTGAAAACCAAAGGTTCCAAATTCCCGTTTCAAATAATTCTATACCACAGTGACGGGGAACACTGTAATATAAAAAATAATAAACTGTCAATATTAAGTATTATTTATTTTTATAAAAATAGTATACTAGATATTAGATTAGGACAATTCCTTAAAAAATAATAAATATACACAAAACCAAATTTATATGGAATCACCCCACCCCGTATTACTAAAAACATCTTTGCAAAAAAAAATTTTTGTCATAAAACACTCATATTCCGTTTTTAGAAATACGGGGTAATACCATATACAAAGTGATACTTACTCTATCTTACACATAATATTCATGAGAACAGTCGACTTTCAGGAGAGGCACTGTTATTTTTTTGTACTCGTTAGGTCCCGAATATGACTATCCAAAAATATCTCCACGGATTTGGAGCTAACCACTAGAAAAACCCCCTTCTTCTGAGAAAGCGAAATATGACTATTTTATCAGAATAAAAACCTGTTTTCAAATAAACGTAGTTTGTTGAAAATTGTAAATACATTAAATTTGAATAATGTCATATACAGGGTGTCCCAGGAGTTCGTACCCAATACTTGGGAGATGATAGAGGGGCTAAAATTAATGATGGTACTTCATATAAAATTTGTTCCTTACGCCCTTCGTTAACGAATTATAGGGCTCCAAAGTTAAAAATTAAAAATGGTTTTTTTATTTAATGGTTAATGAGGCACATTTTTTTTATCTATCATTTTTTTCACTTCTAAATATATTTCACAAACATCTTTAAAAGAAAAACGTCGACTTGTGACAACTCGATAAAATTAACAGTTTAAGAGACCTGTGCAATTTTATGTAACACTGCACATCAATTGCGCGTTCACCATTTTTTTAAAAATACTTACGATTAAAGGAAACATCTCGTATTACTGTTAAATTATTAATAAATCAGGACAGTCTACATTTGGAATAATAAACTTTTTATAAATCTTAAATTTTATTTATTTACTAGTTTTATTTACAATAGTGATGTAAGAAAAATTGAATGAAAATTAATGTGCAGTGCCTTATAAAATTGCACATATCTGTTAAACCGGAAATTTTATCGAGTTATCACAAGAGGGCGTTTTTCTTTTAAAGATGTTTATGAAATTTAACTGTCATATTTATCTATAGGGCGAATCTTAATTATCGCTTACCAAAGCCGTGGATATAAATTTATCGTAACAGTACTTTATATCTTTTCACTTTCTTTTGACTTTAAATGTCCAAAAAAAAATAGAAGCTTGAGTTGTAATAGCAAATAAAATCCAAGGAACTTTATAGAAAGAACATTTATCTGGTTCTGGGCAATCCACAGAAGTGAATTAATCACAAAGATTCTAGAGAGGCATAAATTTGTTCTATTTTCGATTACCTACATATTCCTTCGTATCATATTGATGTCGTTTTCCACCTAATTAATTTTTTTTTGATTGCTGTAACAAGATTAGTCACGTGTACGAATAAAATTACCAACTAACTTTTTCCATGGGACACCATTAAAGGTCAGGCAATATAAATCCGCACATCGAAAATCATTCATTGATACGGTACGTGATGGTACCTTAGAGTTACGTGACGCATCCTTTAGTTGTTCTTAGGAACAAGGAAAAAATATGCAATTTATTCGTATTCGCCATCATAAGTTTTAATGTCAGTACCTGTTTGTAGCAGTACCGTACCAGAATTCAAGTTTTTATCAATTCTGAATCAATGAATATCGTTTAGTTCAAGTGGGTAGCTGGAAGAAAAGTAACCGACGATAGAAATAAATTTTAGTGTGATGTGAATAGAAAGATTTCTATTTTGTTGTGTTTTATTATCCAAACGTGAAATGACTATTTTATATTTCCTTATAAGGATGATAATTAACAATATAAAAGATAAGTTCAAAATTAACAAGTAAAATAATTTGTACATATTTAACTATTGGAACTTAAGGTATAGTGCCAGCAAAAGAAGTATCATTATATCCTTCAATTTTCGTATAAAAATTGTGAGCAACAAGATAAGATTCTGTATTATAAAAATTTTAATACGACAATTTACGACCTATTATTAGTTTATAGATACTTGTAGACGCATAGAAATCAAATTCTCACCTATTGTAATAAGCGCCAGTACATACTGGAACCGACAGAGGGCCCATATCTCTAAAGGGTAAATGAAACTGCAAGCAAGTTTTAAAATTAAATTTAAAACTTTAGAGATATGGGCCCTCTTTAGAGATAAGGGCCCTCTGTCGGTTCTAGTATGTACTGGCGCTTATTACATAGGTGGAATATTTTTCCCAAGTAATAAGTGATAGCGTGCCCCATTGGTAGATAGCGCTAGCTATCTACCTGAGTACATCGTTCTATTATTAGTTTAGTTTTAGTATAAACTAAACAAAATACGCCGAAGAGTCTAAAATATATAGGGTGAATTGCTTCAAGACAATAAAATATTTTTTGACGAAACCTAGTTATTTTAGGTTATAAGTTATATTTATACAAGTTTCTTTTTTGTATTAAGGTTTATTTTTCTAATTAGATTTTTTTATACTTTAATTTGTAAATGCCCAATATTTACAATGGGCCACGAAACATACTCTTTGATTTTTTTGACTTTTTAACAATATTTAAATCGAACCGTAGGTGAGCTTTCTTTGTCGTGACTCGGATTGAAAACATGGTCCCCGAAATTAAACTACTTCTAGTGATTCTATGAAAATTTAACTGCAGTTAGCTAACCACATAAATCTGGTTGTGATGAAGCCGAAATTTTAAAATTTGAATTAGTTTAACCGTTAAAAATTTAAATCTAATAAAGGTCGAAAAAATTTTAAAAAAATAATTATGCGTGCCCCGAAAAAAAACAAAGCTTGACCATTAAATAAATAAAGCTCTTCGAAATAAAGAAATTAGTAAAAACGTTTCTTCGGCATCCACTCCAAACCGAGCGCAGCGAGGTTCGAAGTAATCAAACAAACTTTTTTTACCAATTTCTTTGTTTAGAAGAGCTTCATTTATTTAATAGTCAAGCTTCGTTAATTTTTCTTTATTCTCAATACATTGGTTGGCATTGGTGTATTTAAAATAATAGTTGATCTATTCTTTAGATTACACTTATATGTGCAAGTCTGATTTCGTCCAAATTATTTTTTTAATAATTATCCATCTTTTGAATAAAAACACACATACTAGCCTCTTGATTGGCGGCTGCGGGTTTACTTTGTTTTGGGGAATTTATGACTGCCTAGTTAATTACCATTGATATATTTTAATTACTTATTTTAATGATACCCTTTGCTGTAAATTTATATTTTCTATTTCCATTTCATATTAATTGTTCTTTTTTATTATTAACTGAGAGGATTAATAGTCAAAGAATACATTTCAACTAATGTTCGCCATTTCATGCCATATTTGTTTACATTTGTTAATTAAATAGGTACTTATATTTTTTATAGTTATTATTCTAATCATCTATTCAAGCTTTATTACTCTTTGTTACCGGCGTCACTTTAGAAAAAGCACAACTTTTTAAAAATGAGTTTAAACTCTAACCTACTGAGGTATATATAAATATATCATATAGGTTAAAAACACTAATTGTTATAGCTAATTCTACTGATGATATTGCCACATTAATTGCTTCTAAATTCCCGTAACTGGAAACACCGTCGGTTCTATCAAAGTAATAAAATAAAATACCATTAAACTATTAAACAAGACACGGCGGACATATTGATGAACACTGTTTTCCTTTATTTCTCGTTCTTAAACGAAGAAATCAGAAAGCCATTTTCTACTTTAAACAATTAAAGGTCATCAAGGTCGTTCTCAGATATCGTATAAATATCCGATCTAACGGTTGATCGCTGGGATTTTCAATAAGGCCATAACTATAAAGATTGCAAATTTTTATTATAAGGAATTCACAATTCGCAGAAAGCGGTTGGCTAACAAGAACAGGTAAGTCGTAATTTTTTTAAGATGCCGATGCGACAGTAAATTATTCAGAGAATAAATTGTCTGACTGATGATTTAATTTAAGTATACTGTATTTATCTACAAGATTTATATATTTAGACGGCCAATTTAGAATTGGTCGGTCCCCTAAACTTCCTTCATCTTTGACAATGATCTGGTGCGATAATTCCCATTTATTTATTTAGTTATTTTTATAAGGTACTTACACTTCCACAGAAAACTCCTATTACAGCATAACTAATAAATTAAAATTAAACAGTACTGGATGTCCCATTATATTTTCCCCTATTTTAAATTCTTATAACTTGTAAACGGCTGAAGTTAGAACCATGCGGATTTCACTAATGAGTCACAATTTTTTGAGATACATCCAATTTTTCTATGGCCTTTGATTAGGTCAAAAAATGCTCAATATTAAAATGACAGAGTAAATACTTTTTAAATAAATGTCTAAAAAGCATAAACCAGCGACATAATTTTAATTTAATACCTTATTTTAAAGGGCGTATGTAATTATTATGTAATTAAATCTTCAATATGTCTTCCTTCTTCACCTACACATTCGTTCCACTGCATACATAAATTATTAAAAGCCTTGAGTAGTGTCAAATTACCTGACAAATGATATTCATCACCTCATCCAAATTTTGTGGTGAAGGATTGAAGGCTGATGAATTTAGATATTCCTATAAAAAATTGGAAACTGTTAAATTAGGTAAATGGAGAGCCAACTAGATTATCCCACTCTTCCAATTGTCGACTTTATTCGAAATAGAGTTTCTATATAGCAATTAATGAAAAATGAGATTTGACATTTCTCTTTTTATTTAATTATATGTCTTGGTCTAACTGCAGTTAAAAAAAAAATCATATGTACTGTTTTTTCGACTAAGAAAATTGGTCCAAATATTTTGTTCTTGTTAACAGCATACCAAACACTTCATCAGTGGTGTTTCTTTCAATGTTGTTGTTCTTATGGAAGTTTTTCATCTTTTCATAACCTCCCTAAATTGCCTTTCAATCTATCCTGTCTATTATTTTCCTCATCATTTTTGGTCTTTTTATGTTTCCTGCTACCGATCCATCAAAAACATCTCTTAACAAAAATGTTCTTTCCGTACATGTCCAATTCAAGTTCTTTTCATATCTTCTATTGTTTTTACTAGACTACGTTCTTCTTCCACTCTTCTTAGAACTTCCTCATTCTTCACCATTTGATCTTAAACACCCTTTCCAAATTTACTTACCCGATTTACTTCTTTGTCATTGTTCACGTTTTACAACAGTACAAGAAAATACTTACTAATATTTTCTTGAACGTAAAATTACTATTTAAAATAATTCTATTTGTCACAAAAGCCTGCTTCGTCATACTAATTCCTGCTTTTATTTCTCTTCTCCCATTCCAATCCTGTGTCACCTCAATTACATATTTATAGATTTCTACATGTTCTAACCTTTGTCCATCCACACTAATGTTTAACACTTCATTTCATTCTTCATTACTTTTGTTGTTTTTTCACTTACTTTTTTGATGAATCCCTTTGTATTATTGGAGTTATTAGAATGCCTTAATTGGGAACTAAGCAACTTATTATATAAAAATTGAAAAACATAATGCGCAAGCATTCACCAAGGATTCAGAATAGAATTCGTTCCTCCAGACGCCAGCAGAGACAAGACGACAGTGTGATTTTACTGCATGCGGCGCTGTACTGCATACGCTGCATCAAATTTGCTGCAAAGTATTTAGTGAAAGGAGATCTGTAAACCATAATGTAAATTTAATTATCCTACGACCACCTATGAAAACTGCAAATAGCACAACTGTTTTGATATTTGGAAAGTGTCTCATATCAACATAGACGCATACCAGTCGTGTGTTATAATAGCGCGCTGCGTGTTATTATAACGCACACTTGAATGAATTATTAAAAACAGGACGAAATATGCTACTTATGTACATACATAATAAATTTTACTTACCATTTTAAAACTGATCTAATAGTTGCTTGTTATTTTCCTACGACCACCTAATAACTAAAATGTTTTGAAATATTATTTTAAGGTTATAAGTGCCCATATGAATTATGAAACAACTTCAGTGTAAACGAATGTATGCAACACATAAGACAGACGGTATTGTGTGTTGCATACATCTTCTAACCCGATTCTTAAATTTATTAATAGTTTGTAATTCAAAATTAATTTTAGGTTTAAAATTGCAAATTTTTCAAGTTATTAAAGTAAAAAATGTATAAAAATTATTTAAAATATTTTTTTTAATTGGCTTGATGCTAAGGTTATTTTTTTATAAAAGTGAAATATAATAAGTAGGCTTATGTCAAAATTTTAAAGAAATTACTGTTTCTATGTTTTGTGAATTCTGAACAGAATAATTAGGTACTTTTATAAAAGATATTTTTGAAGTTTAAATTATTCTACTTTATAGCAAATAAACAAAAAATTTAAATTTCGATTTCTTACATAAAAAATGGAAGTTGATAGTGATAGCGAATGTGAATGTACATCACCAGAAATAATCGTGTCATATGAGAAAACCAAATAGACTATTCTTAAAATATTGTTGGTCGTAGGAAAAATAGTGTACAAAACTCGTTGGAAAGTGGATTTCATGGACTCGTTACGTTCCGCACTCGCCGCTACGCGGCTCGTGCTGAACTACCACTCGTGCGAAATATTCCACTTTCCTCACTCGTTATGTAATATACTATTATTGCATTGGTGCACCCTGCTGCTACGTTAGCGCAGCGTGCAGCGCCGTACTCTGTGGAATGTTCGCTTTAGTTATGGTGCGCTGAAACGTATATTTGACGTTATTGTTATATTCTATAATATAAACTAAGAATGTAAAAAAATATATATGTGCAATTTTTAACACAAAAATTCAATTTTTGCCTTTTTTAGATTCATTTCTTGTACGCTATATAGTGATTTATATACAACCATTAATTCTATCATATTGCATTGGCATTCGATGACTGGTGATTCATCGGCATCGGTAGTACAGATTTTCCAACAACTAAAACGACACCTCCAGCGTCCCCATTTATCTAATTTTCCCTTTTGGTTTTTTGTTCCCCAAATCTCTATTTTTTAACCAAGTGGTCGGATTAATAGTTGAACAAAATTTAGTCACCGTTCGCCGGCAAAATATAACTTGTAACCTTCTTAAAGATTTGGTACAGTACCATGGCGCAATTGAGTTAATTCACTGCGTTGATACAGTAACAAGCGCTTGAGTTATTGTATAAAAGCACACATTTTTATTGCGTTACCAATGTCTAGTCTGTTCTCTCGGGTGGACTTTCTATGAGTACTTGGATTGTCTTAGTACCGGAAGTTCCATCCAGTATTCCCTGTGTTTGTCTTTTAATTGTTTCTCCAGCGTAGCCTTTATATGTTGGTAGAAAATACCAAATGTAGGTTGTGGTCCAATTAAAGGTTTTTCGGCTCCTTTACTATTTTCTATTATATGACAGTCTAACAATAGTTTAGACTGTAGTTCTACCCTTTTCATTGTTTTAAGGGCTGCTTGACTATCTGTCAGTAAACAGAGTCTCTTCTAAGATCCTTGCGCAACATCACATGTATTCATGTATGTCCTGACCTCACTTTTTCTGTCCCTCTCAGATATGTTTACCTCAAAATTGTGGCTAACAGGTATTCTATCCGATGGCATAGTTAGTACCGGAGGATTTTCTCTTAGTTTTTCTGCAATCATGGAACGGTATCCTTTCCATGAAAGTTCCCATCCCATTCCGTTTATTCTGGGTTGATGCCAGTGCCTCTTTTTCCACTGTTATCTGTACGTTGTTCGAATTTAGCACATTTCAGTGAAAAGCAATTAACATATTGGAAAATATAATGGGGCACCAGCTTAATTAAAAAGAACAATAAAATTTTTTGTAGGGATCATGTCGATTGCATGGCGAATACAATTGTACTCTTATTGTACGTACTATGTTGATTTTTTTTTACCGAGATAAAATAAAAGTGAAGGTTTTTTCTGCAACAGTTTATAATAATTTATATGTGCATTTATAGATTTATGAAGTGTAAAAATGGAACATTTTGTAGAAAAAAAAATAAAATAGATAAAAATAGAGAGATAAATACATTTAATTATTTTTTCGAAATTATCTCATACATTTTAGATGTAATAATTAATTACAAAACATAACAATAAATGTATCTACCTTACCAGTGAATCCCAAAAGTCAAGGTTTTTGCGGGGAAGAGACTATTATTATTATTATTTACCATAACGCTCTTATTAATGATTGATGGCGTCATTTGCTATAGGTGTAGGGAAAACCCGGACAACCTCACCATCATCATAATATTAAAGTAAATTCAATAAAATAATTAATGCTCAGTAATTAAAAAACAAACCAGACGAAGGTTCGATAAAAATATTTTTTATGTGATGTTACTACAAATTAATGATTTTTTAGTTCTTTTCCCTTTACTTGTGCTAGGAGACCTTGTTCTTGTCAAAATTTCATCATTCTAGGTCAACGGGAAGTACCCTATATGTTTTGATTTATTGATCAAAGTCGCATTATTCATATAAACTTCACGAAAAGCAAAATACAATTTTTGAATTTTTCAAACATCTTCCTACAAAACAGTTTGTTTTCTATGTGATAGAGACAGAGTAGTTGTCAGCTATAGATGAATATTACCCATCGTAAGGCTGAGATAGAAGGTGTTCAAAAGTTTATAATAATATTAATAATATTACACTTTAATTATTAAAAAATAATTAAAAATTGTTTGCCAAGAATATTTCATTAATTTTATCGATTTTAACTGCATTGTCGTGATTATTAAATGTTACGCAAACTCGCGAGTGAGTTAAAAGCTTACCGTGGATGTCATCTACACAGATGTGAAGGTCTTCTCTGAAGGCGGGCAAGTGAGGATGGCATCGGCAAGTGCACAAATCTTGGCTTGAAATCGTAGTAGCCGTGCCACTGCTTATTCCTACGCAAGTTTCTGGTATGCATTTCATAGTCGGCTCTGAAATTAAGTGATCATGTCAATAAAATTGCTACAAAATCAATAAATCGACGTAACAAGTAATCTAAGAATTTAAAGAAAACTGTAAATAGCATAATTGTCTAATTAGCTGCAAATATAATCAAATAGGTAACGTCGTAATATTTATATAATAATATACAATATACAAAGTGATTCAAACTCTTCCGTTATCTGCTAAATAACAATCTATAAATTATTTTCCACATTTCGTATTTTATAAAATTAATTGAGGATGAAAACGAAACGTTGGATTAAAAGTTCAATAATAGGAGATTAAACTCAAATGCCAATATAATAAAGTACCTTCATTATATTTTTTAATAATTTTACAAATCAATATACTACAATAACGGGAAAGGAAAAAGAGACAAACATGAGTAGGTACATGAAATTTTAGTGAAGATTTAGGATGAAAACCAGTTAAGAATGCCCAAGTCAGAACTTTTAATTCACAACTTTTTTAAAATTCAGATCCCTACAACTTTTCAGGTACAAACTTTTCGTAACATAATTTATTGTAATTATTTATTTCCAATCTAGGTTCTTTGGTTATTACTTCCAAACGTTTCGACTGCAACTGCGGCAGCCTTCTTCAGTAGCGTGGACGAAGTCTTTTCCAATTTTTTAGATACTCTCGTATTTTCTTTGTTGGTTTGTAGATGTTGCTTTTTTTTTCTAAACCGATTAGTGACACCTTCTATGTACGGTAGATATACAGTATCTTGGTATTGTTCTTCACCAGAATTGTTTGTAGAATTTCTACCAGATGCTTGTCCAGAATGTAAGTTGGTGACCCTATGGCACTTGATATTGGTCTTAAAGGTACATTATCTTTGTGAATTTTTGGTAGTCCAGATAGTCTAGGTGGGGTAATACAACTATACGTCAAGTACCACAATAATTTTAATTATAAATGATTGAAATGGGAGTTTCGCTCCATCTTGTCATAGTTAGAGTTCACTGTTTTTTCGATACAATCATATTCTCAGTTTGTATATTCATTGTTCCAAATTTGAGCAATGACATATATTGGGGGTATACCCAACTCGGCTCGCTATAATTTCTTAATCCTGTAACATTTCTTAATCGATTTTTGAAAGTGCCCATCTCGGCCCGAACTAGGAAATTAGGTATTTCCCAAAATGCCTGCTATTTTCGAAGGTTCGCTGGTCATTAAGGAGATTTAACAGAAATGTTCAGTCAAAGAGGAAAACTGTTATTGGTTTATAAGTGTTATAAATTTAAAGAACATAATCGGAAATTGGCTTCAGAGGAAACTAAGTGGAGGTGTATCAAGGATACGTGTAAAGCACATATAAAAACGCTCGGTAAGCCAATTAGCCGTGTTATATAGATTTTAGATAACAATCACAATCATGATCCAGAATCAAAAAGCGTATTACAAAGACATGTCTTAAGCCATAATGCAAAACAAAAAGCTGTAGATGATGTATCAGAAAATCCTTCAAAAATTATCAGAAAGGAATACGTTATCCAGTCTGACAACAAATGATTTACGTTGTGCAAAAAAAACGTTAATCATGCACGTCGAAAATTACTGCCAGCTTTACCAAAATAAATTTTTGAAGTTCATGAAGCTTTAAACAAACTAGAACCAAAAACCAATAGAGAAGAGAACTTTTTAATAGTTAACGACGCAGTTCAAAACTTAGTGATATTTACATGCGACAGTAATCTAAAGTGTTTATGTGACTCGAAAATTATTTATATGGATGGTACATTTTCATTCTGTACTAAATTTTTTAAACAAATGTTTACTATACATGGCTTTTTTAATGGTTATTATATACCATTAGTATTTTGTCTATTAAAAGATAAAGAGTTTGCTAATCATTCCATTCTCATTTTAATAGTTCGATGTATCTCATCTCATCCTTCATTATTTATCTTTGTAGATGCAATTTTAAATGTACCGACTGAGACTTATGTTAAATGCAATAGTATTAACACACCTCATAACTTTAAAAATATAGCCACAAAAAAAGGACATGATTTTATAAATAACAAAATTGTGGAATATAAAAATAAAACTTTGTCCAAGCTTCAGTACGTTAAAATAATTTCACATTATTACTACTCCATAATCATTTTTATTTTGTTTTTATGGAAAATACCTATATATGTTTTTGTAATTAATAATAAATATTGGTAAAATAGGAATTTGTGTATTATTTTCTGCACCTATTAAAATTATTTCTTACTCAAAATATATACCTGTCAACAATCCCGTGGGTCGAGTATCTAAAATATTAAACTCCGGGTCGAGTTAGGACATTTTTAATTGGTCTACCTGAATCTCGGCCATATATTGTGCCTACGATTACTGGTAAGCTATCCTTAGGGTCACATGCCTGACCCCTTAAGTGGATCCTTATAATAGTTTATCTATCCTTTTTATCTACCCGGCACGTGGTCGCTTCCTTAAAGTCACTTTCGTTTGATACATTTGAATTTACCTTTATCCAATCTCATGGATACCTGAAATCATCCACTTGGATTCTATTTTTCCAAATTCATGGGCTACTTTACTCCCCTAGCTCTAGTTTTGGGAGACTTTTTAAGAAATTTTAATTTTGCCAAGTATACTAAATAAATACCACTTAAGAACCGCAAATTAATTCAATTTAAATTTAAGTTTATTTATTATTAAACAATTTGAGATTTACTACGAATTTAAATTACTTTTAATTATTTCCCATGAATAATCTGGTCTGATGTTAGCAATACTTCGCCGAAACTAGTTGACGCCTCCTATTTCAATCTTTTACAATTAAAATTATTGCGGTATTTGATATCGAGTTTTATTACATCATAGGTGGACCACAGTTGAGAACATGGACAACCTTTTGGGCATAGTCTAGGTGGTAGACCTTCAGTACAGCATTTTTTATCTCCTGTGGCTTTTCTTAAGATCTTATCTGTTGGATTTTTCGGTAACTTTCTCTGCCTTGATTGACCAGCTTACTCTTATAGTCAGAGATGTTTATGATGACTTTTCCATTCCCTTGTCTGCTGGAAGGATTATAATATTTTCAGCAATAGAAATATGTAAACACAAAGAGAACTTCAATAGAAAGGAAGAACCAACAACACTACCTAGGATCGGGCACATAGTACTAAAGAGCGGAAAAATAAAACCGCCTAACAGCAGTCGCGACAAAAAAGCGCTCACAGACACGCATATAAATGACACACTCCAAGAGAAGAAGAGTTCAGTTTGAGTTAATACGTCGGGAAAAGCACTTCATCCACGTCATTGAAGATGGCTGTCGCAGTTGCAGTCGAAACGTTTGTAAGTAATAACCAAAGAAGATCACATCATAACAGCCTGGAAATAAACAATTACATTGACGCCGGCCTTGAAAACCTACATTCTTACATGCAATTTATTGTTTACTTTGTTTATGCTGAATCAAAATCTGAAATCAGATTTTAAATTTTACACAAATAAGAAAAAAAAACGCAAATACAATTTTTTGTTTACTTTTTTATTCTGAATCCTAATCTGAAAACCGAATTTTAAAATTGCATGGGATACAGGCAGACTAGAATTCAGTAACGAACTTTTGGACAGTTCATTAAGAAAAACATAAATGTAAAGACGAAGTCAGAACAATACTAGACAAATTGGAGGTAGTAAATAATGAAATAGAAAACGAAGAGGAATATACTATAAAATAAATGAGGTTTAACTTCTGATTGATTTTACGTGTCTAAAT
The DNA here is from genome assembly GCA_963243735.1 of Neocrepidodera transversa. Classification (NCBI taxonomy): domain Eukaryota; kingdom Metazoa; phylum Arthropoda; class Insecta; order Coleoptera; family Chrysomelidae; genus Neocrepidodera; species Neocrepidodera transversa. The sequence goes on from OY725346.1 coordinate 16,395,920, forward strand.
ATTTTAGTTCACTTAAAATATTCGACTTTTTAATTAATGGTTAAATTATAAAAGACTTAACATGAAATTCTCGTAACTTTATTTATCTGAACATGACCAGAATTTCTGCATAGATAATTGTTATAGGTTTTTTGAACTTTCCAAGTTTTGATACATCCTTGCAGTCTGGATAATTACAAACATTTTATAATAATATTCTTGAATTTTAATGATTTTTATTATATCAAAGGCATATCTGCTACTTAGTTACTAATATTTAAAATTAATTAAATTGATGGAAACCAAAATACATTCATCTAAAGTTGAATATCTGTCAATATCGTCAGCCATTTAGCTTTTAGAATACTATTTTATTCGCTAATTAAAACTCAATAAATATGATATTCATTACTCTTACTGAAATGAGACTTTAATTAAAAATTATAAAAAAGTGTAATCCTTTCTTCTGGTGTGATCAAGCATATCATTGAATTGTCAAGTAAAAACAAAAAGAATAATTAATTAAAAACTGAACATGATGTTTTACTTATTAATTAAAAAACGTTAATTAGTGCTAATGATTGAAATGTAATCCAGATGTAAGCGGCGTGTGGTTAAATTAAAAGATGAAAAGTTCAGTTAAAAGGATCGGTAGTTAATTATGACTAAGGAATTCTAAATATTAGGATCAATTATAAATAAAACAACAAATTGGACTTTACCTTAGATATATAGAAGTGTTCACATGGAAAGTATGAGTATGAAGAGATCTGTTAAAAGGATTGGTAATTACTTATCAAATTGAAAAGCGTACTTAGATATGAAACTGTTTATATTTAGTCCAATTAAAATCAGTTCTTTATTATACTGTTAGTGAGGAAGATTTAATTGCTTAAAAATAAACCAATATTTCCCAAACGTCGGATAAAGTTAGATATCTTGTACAATTAATAATAATAATAGTTATAATAGGAGTATTGCGGGATAAAAATATACATTGTGTATACAATTCATAATTGCTGAAAATAAGCATATAATTTTGCAATATTTCAAAAATTTTTCTAATAGTCTCATATCATAGAAGCCACTCTTCAAACTTTATTTTTATTATAACTCCATAACAGTACAAAAAATAACATGTTAACTGCATAAAATCAATTTTTCAGTGTTAAAAATCTCAAAATTTTATCGAACAAGGAGCCGGACATACACGACTTTTTTTTTACTAAAATTCCATTTAAATTAAGCTGAAAATCACGTTTTTAGTGTTAAAAATTACAACATTTGTCCGGACGAGGATCCTCCAACCTCCACGATATTTTTTACTAAAACTCAATTAAAATTAAGCTTCATTGTTATAAAAATCTCAAAATGTTTCCGGGCGAGAAACCCCGTACCCCCGCTTTACTCAGACCCCCCTTGTGCCGCCCAGTGGAATTCCGTTAAAATATGCACTGCCCCATAAAAAAACTATTTCAGGTTAGTCCAGAGATCTTCCTGGGCACTGTATGGGCCCTGTTCTTTTAGTACATCTTTGGAATTGATTCATTCAGCTATCCATGGATGAGATCATTATAATTGGCACAAGAGTCGTTAAAAAAGTAAAAAAAAAAATTTTAATCAAGATAATTATAAACAGTTTATCATCAACTTTTGATGATGATAGCATAGTTATCGAAACGTACGTAGAGTGTTAAAAAAATTTATATTTGGATAGTTGTGACCATATTCTTCAATAATTTTACTTTCTTGACCCACCATCGGGAAAGTTTTCAGGCGACACAACTCGAATTTTTAGTAAAGTTAATCATTTCAAATTTAAGCAAGCAATGTGTAAAATTATTAGTTATTAGCGTTACCCTGTTTTGACTGATTTGTGAGTTGCCCAAAAAGTGACCGGCACTGTCACAATAAATCAGAAAAGAAATATTAGATATATAGTTTAAGGGTTCATCTTATCATTCTAGCAAATCCTTCTGCCAATTACCTGTAGGTCTCTAGCTTCTATCTTCTCTTCTAGTTGTTTCCAGCTCTTTCTATTTCTGGCAATCTTTCCCCAGTCGTTCACATTTACATCTTTCAGATCGTTTTGTACTTCTTACAACCACTTCTTTTTTGTACCGCATCTTTTTCTTTTGCAGCAGTCTGCTGTGAACAGAACTCTTCTCTCACATCTTTGCTCTGACATTCTAGTTATGTGGTCTAACCGTCTGACTCTTTGTGATCGGGGGATTTTTCTTGTTTTTGTTGATTTTGAATATAGGTTCATTATTTATTTATTTGTACGTCTTCTACTTTAATTCGTTTAAATAAATTTTCGTTTCTTTGTATTATGGTCCATTTTTCATATTCATATAATGTTATTGGACGTGTGATTGTTTCATAGATTCTGATTTTTCCTTTACTTGTAATTTCTTTGGTCCGTCTTACTTTCAAAATTATTTTGTCTATTTCATGTTCTACTTGACTTTTATTTATAATGGTTGCTCCTAAATACTCAAACCGTTTTATCTTTTTAAAATTGTATTCCCTATTTTGTGTTTGTATTATAATTTATTTCTATTGCTCTGCTACATCGTCTATCCATATATTTTGCCTTCATTTATTCTTTTTGAATCTTGTAAATATTATTCTTAACTGCTTTCTTGATCTTCTCAATGCACTGCTCTGTGTATTTTCCTTTTTCTGATTATTTGTTCCAGTACTAGGTTGAATAAGTCTGTAGCTATTGGATCTCCTTGTCTGAGGCCTCCTATTGTTAGGAATTGATTTGATGTACTTCCTTCTAATAAAAATCTATTTTTCGTTTCTGAAAGTGTCAATTTTATTAGGTTATTAAATTTCGTTGGAATTCCCAATACCATTAATGCTTCATATAGTTTTTCTCGAATAATAGTGTCGTAGGCGTGATTAAATTCTGTTCATAGCTATTTAATGTAAAAATCTGGTCAATTATAGGTCTACTAGCCCTAAATATATCTTGGGTAAAGGAAATAGAATATTTTATTAATTTTCCAGTTTGTTATAATACTTAATATTGTTTATTTTATTATGTCTTCCTAGGATCATAGGTAGGATTGTAGGTTTGGTTTAATATGTATCAAAGTGGTTAGGTTATTCAAAGTATTTTCAAATGAATTCTGTGGGCTCTATTGTCAGCTAGTTGATAATTAATTACTAAGGCCGCAAAAATATTTCGAAATAGAGCTATTGATCCATAAACTGTCTCTTATTAAAACTAAATTTTATCTATCGGTCAAAAAACGGAAGAAAAATGTTTACAACCCCCTAAAATATTCCATTGTTATTACTTTTGTTATGTTTGTTTTTAATACAAATACGTACATATAAAAATACACTTTCATTATCTTATATTATATTTTATTTTGTTCACTAGTTAACTTTTTAGCAACCAGTCCTGCGTTTTTTCCAATAAAAAATACCTCTTTTTGCATCGCATCGTTGACATGGACATGAGTTATTCATATTTACAGCATTTAATTAAAAAATTTCTCGCATCTCGCTATTTACTATTGACCATTTACACTTTATTGAGGAAGTGGCAGATAACACGCGCCTGTCGAGTCTATACCAGTTAGATATACAAGGATTTCTTGCGCCTCGTCGTTTCGAAATAAAAGAAACAAGGAACTTATAAGTGACACCAGCTAAACAGCAGCATCTCACATCTGGTATGTCAAACTTTTTAACTTTTCTTATGCGGGCATGCAATCTTAGAAGCGGAGTAACGGGAGTAAAGGAGCACAATATGATCTGAAAAATAACTGATAATTGCGGAGAATATGTGAATATTAAACATTATAGTGAAGAATTGGTTCATACAATTTTTTTAGATGATATAAACGATAGGTTTTTCTTTTGTCATTTAATAACAGAAATTTTCCCATATCTGGATCAAACCCTTAATCCAAACAGTTTAGAACTGCAATTATTGAACATATAATCTTATAAAAGCAAAAATGAATCTATACTAAATCAAAACTGTTTATATCCCACCATAAATTATGATATCGGCCACAATAATAATAAGTTTGCAAAAAGTGTGGTCTTAATCAAGAACATTTATTGCGTTATCTCCCGTCTTTTGTCTACTGCACCCAGTCAATTAATCTGGTTCCCTGTACTAGTTTTTACAGATTCTTTAATGACTGTTTACAGTAGTCTTCTAGATCCAGTTTTGCTTTTCTATATATTCTTTGTCTTCTGTGATCCAGTTCCTCACAGTTGCATAGTATGTGAAGTGTATTCTCGGTCCCTTTACTGTATTGTCTGCATTTAAGATATACCTCCATTTTTTTAGGTGCTCTCTGGTGGGAAGGTGTCCCGTGAGAAGCCCAGTGATAATTTGTAATCGGTTTCTACTCATTAAAATTAATTCTTTGACGGTTCTTTTATAAACTTTTCTCCGTGTATTAGTCCGTGTATTTTATCCCAGTATAATTTGTGTTCTCACTTAATCCAGTCCTGAACATATGCTTTGGTTCTCCCATCGCCGGTTCTGGACCAATTGCGAGCTGCGAGACCTAATACTGAAGAAACAATTTTGCAAATTTGACGTACAGATCAAATACATTTTAGACTCCTGTTAACCAACATAACTTAATCTAACATTAGACCAGCTACGAGATTCTTAGGGCCAAAAAAATATATAAATATATAACGAGTCAAATGGAACGGGCAGAGTTAATATTGTGAAATAGGAACTCATGGACAGAAAAACGTTGAATAAGGTTCGCGAAGATTATTGTTACTGTAATAATTTTATACTTTGGGTTAGCTCGGACTCAAACACACACGTATTATTCGTTCATAGATATTCATGTGTTAGGATACCTTCCAGTAAGTTTGGTGGAGAGCAGTCCAAGAAATTTCCATCTGAATCTCATATATTCAGCCGCGGGCGTTTCCGAGGAGACTATTTTTTTGTTAATCCGGACCTGAATTATTCTTGTGATTAGTAAATGATTTATTTGGGATCTCAATGAGACACATGTATGCCAAATGTCAAAAAAAATGTATAGGGTGGTTCGACAGTTATGGCCATGAGAATAAATTAGCAAAATCGATCAAACAGTTTGTATCTCAGTTACAAAGAACTTTAGATCCAATAAATGTGGTATATCTAGAATTTTTGTTTCAATGAAGCACTCTGTATATGAGAGATTGCAGGTTTAAGTGACAAAAATTTTTCAATAATTAAAAATTGATCTTAATGCCTAGGTATCATTTTCCTGTTAAGTCGTATTTCTAAATGAAACTAGGAAATATAAAATACAAGAAAAAACACTTTCCTTTCCTTATTCGGTACAGAATTTCGGGAGAGGTAATGTCTACTCGTAGGGTTAAGGTAGAACCATAAAAAACTAAGCAAATTGCGAACCATTCATTTTGTAGTCTGTTGTGCGATTTTTTCCATCTAAATGCAGAATGACAAATTTAAATTCATTAAAAAAAGCTGCCAGGAGTCGTACCAACTTGAAATTTTGTTCAGTTCTAGTTGAAGATCTTGAGAGCATAGGATCGGGTTTTTTGTCATCAGTATACTGTGATAATTCAGAGGAAAGACATATATTAAAAATAAGAGAAATCCTAGAATAGAGCCTTGAGGGATGCTACTGCATACAGAAGACAAAGAAGACATAGATGTTCCAAAATTATGTAACGAAAGATTTCTTGTTTTATTTTTCTGTGGGTTAGCTTAAATGTTTATGGGTTCATCACCACGAATATATTTTGAATAATACTAGTAGGATAAATAACATTAGGTTAAATTTTCGTCAATTAGTTGTTTTTGTTGGAATTCGAAATAATTGACAAAAAAAACTTTGGTAAATTGCAAAATATGTTTTTTTTCTTTTTTTAAGGTTACAGGAAAATAAGTCAAAATTAGAAAACATTTATTAAAAAAAATCTTTTAGACGAAAATAAATTGTTACAATATTTTTAATTTATCGATATTTTTATTAAAATTTCTTGAGATTAAGATTACTTATAAAAAAATTGACGAAGTGATGACTTAGCTTAATTATTTTCTAAAGGTTTGTCAGTAGAGAGCTCTTTATTTAAAGGGAAGTAGAATTCATACAGTAGTTTTTGTAAAGATAGCAGTTGTAATTACAGATGTAACACGTCATGAAATAAACAGCTGCTGTGAACAAAGAGTGTGCCGTGAAAAATGTTTGTGCCGTGAATATAGCAAGCACGCCTCATGAAAATGCGTGTGGGGTGAATGGTAGCACGTGCCGTGAAAATACAATTGTTTACACAATCTTCTTTCCACTCTGATAGTTTCTCTCTGATATACGACTTCTTAGTCTTAAATTGGTGTCCAATGATTTAGATATTAAGGACAGATCTTCTAGGAAGAAATCCATGTTGGAAATTCCGCATTTCAGATGCAACTGTATGTTCTATATTTTTTAGGGCAACTGATTGCTATAGTTTTTTGGGTCATATTTTTCAAAAGTGAACATAGGATTTTGGGACTTATGCAATCTAAACCTGGAAATAAATGATTTTAGGCGTTTGATAGATATTTTTTTGCTTTATATAATCGATATTTGTTGGGGAATGTTCAATTCCAGTGTATACTCAAGTTATTCAGATCCTCGGCCATGCAATCGCCTGCAAATTATGTCTGTAAAAAGTCTACAGTATATACCTTGCTTTTACCAAAATCACCAGGGATACCAACTTTGTGATATATTTTTAAAATGCTTTGAGATTATTATCTGATAATAAGTAGGATTAGTTTTAGTATTTTTTAGATTAAGAGATACTTGGTTAAAATTAACAACCCTGCAGTGATTTCCTCAGCAGTATTTGTTCTCATATACTTTTCAACAGCTGAAGTTTGTGCTTTATTTACTTTAAAATATCTTAAGTAACCCAAAGCTTTTAATTTGTTTATGGGCAATCTATTTAGTTCTTTATCAAAATCATTATGGGTTGTTAATTTGAATTAAGTCTAATTTTTAGACAGGTTTTCATTTCATTTTAGTGACTAACTAGTCATTTAATAACATTCTATGGTCTCTGTGAATTTTTTCTCACATTTTTAAATTGATTTTTTTTATTTGTTTTCGAGTCATAATTAGCAGACCGGTTGTAAAATTCTTCCCTATAACTAATTAATTTTAGAATTTGTGATACTGTGAAATTTTTATCGGTTTCATCGATGTTGAAATAGTTTTTTATAGAACATTAAATCGACATATGTTAAAAGAAAAATACCTGAATTTTTAAATAAATTTCTACAATCAATCTAACACAACATAAGGTTTAATAAATACGGCAATTAATTATATAAAAATTAAATGATAATTTAATAAATCGAAAGTAAAATATTTTTATAAATAATTGGTTATCGGCCAACCAAAAAAGGAAATCGTTTTTATATTATTTTTACATGATTTACGTTTATATCCCTGATGATAAGAGAAAAACATTTTTAAAGTTACAATTTTTCTTTTTCAAAATTATAATTTTTATTGATTGTTATTTTTTGTATGTCACAATTAAAAAATATTTATTTGACCAACAAGTGTTCAAAGTAATCTTTTTTCAGGAATGTGAATTATCACAATTACATTAATTTGTGTCACTATTTGCATACTATATTTTTTCTACTACCAATTAATTAAAATATAAGCAATCTATTTTAAGCACTTATGCGTAAAGTGTATTGGTTATTAATGAAGAAATCAAAGTATAATCTAAAGCTGGATATTAGATAAAAATCATGTGTAATAGCAAAATTAAAGCTTCTTTAATAATATAACACTTATTCCCAAAACAAGGGACAAAGACATGGTAACGTGAATAGGGACAGGATGAAGAAATTCCAGCCGTGGATGTACATGAAGTGACATCGGCGCTGGGCGATTAAAAAATCGAAAGGCATCTGGGCTAGATGAAGTACCTGCAGAAATAATCAAGTTCGTCGTAGAAGAAACACCGAACCTCATAAGATGGTAAACAAGATATTTACGTCTGGAAGATACCCGAAGCAATGGGAGATCGCTAGGTTAGTTCAAATAAAAAAGCCCCGAAAGGAAGAAGATCAGCGGAACCCATACCGACCCATTTGTCTTGTAGATATATTAGAAAAACTATCATAGCACGTTATTGTGGCTAGACTAAACAAAAACTGGAGCAGAAGGAACCCCTCGCCGAAAACTAGTACGGATTTCGAAAAGGGAGATCTACTGTACAAGCCATTCAGGAAGTGGTAAATAAGGCAAGGGAAGAAATTAGGAAAATATACCAAAAGAGGACTGACTATGTGCGTTGGTGACAGTAGAGGTCAAGAATGCGTTTAAACTCCTCCTCCTGGACAGAGATTTTCAAGCAATTAAGGAGACGCAATATCGGTAAATACCTGCGCGTTCTGATAAACGGTACTTCTCAGACCGGACAATCGTGGATGAGGATGAAACGGTATACTCTGTAGCAGCGGGAGTCCTCCAGGGATCTATTCTTGGACCTTTCCTCTGGAATATCCTGTATGATGTTATCTTACGACTAAAAACATCTCAAAATACCAAACTTGTTGCACACGCTGATGATTTGGTAATAGTAGTTACTGCCAAAATGAAGAAATATTGCACGAAATAAATCAGGCACTGGAAAGAGTGGGGAGTTGGTTAAGAGTCTATGACCTGAGTCTTGCACCTGAAAAAACGGAGGCGGTGCTTCTCATGGGCAAAAAACGGACACAATTGGAAATAAGTTTCAGGATAGATTATAGAATAAAACCCAAAAGAACCTTAAATTACTTAGCCGTCACTTTGGATCGAGGCATGAATTTCAGGGAACATTTTTTGAGGACTAATGCCAAGAATAGGTGGAGCCTCGGAATATAAAAAAATGCTGTTAAACAGAGTCATAAACTCCTTTATTCTCTACACGACAGCAATATGGGGAAAGGGAATAGAATCAACCCCTATTAAAGAGAGTTCAAAGAATAGTCGCAGGACATATAAAACGGTCTCTGGAGAAGCTAGTTTGGTACTCTCAGGATTATTCCCCATTTACTTGTTAGTGAGGGAAAGAATCGATATAGAGCGGGAAGAGAAAAAACGGAGGACTATATAGGTCGCACGAGGAGTAAATGGCAGGATCGATGGAACACTTGTGGAAATGGTGCTTGGACGCGAACGCTTATTCCTATAATAGAAAGAATGGACAGAAAGGGAATATGGTAACGGTAATTTCTATTTGACCCAGGTTCTCACAGGACACGGTTGTTTCAAGGATTATTTCTGTAGGATGAGGATAACAGAGGAAAACGAATGTGTGCAATGCTAGCTGATTGATACAACGGAACACACTCTATACCAGTGTGAAATGTGGAAAGAGGGGAGACGAGAGATAGAGAGAACACTCGGAAACACTCTGGAAAGGAAAAATGGGACCTGATTATAAAGTGGATAATAAATATTATGAAACAGAAGGAGGTGAAGTTAAGGAGAATAGAGTAGACAATAATTTTTCAACACCAAAGCACGTTCCTCTGAAGAAATGAGGATTCGCGGTACCAGAGGACTAACTTTCACAGTGAAGGCGTTTTTTTTAGTGGGTAAAAATCACACATATCTTGCCCGGGCAAACGGAAAGAGGGTTTTTGAAGATTTTTCTCCTTTACTAAAAAAACATGAACTTCAAATAACGTAAAAAAAATAAAAAATCGCAATATTAACATGGCCCACTTAGTTTTAAATTAGTGAAATTTATGAAAATCCTAATAATATAAATGAATCGTCAAAATTATAATTAATTCACTCATTATTCTTAAAGAACAATGAAAAATAGGTATGCTTTTAATAATATATCTAGTATAATAAAGAATAAAAGTACTATATAAAGTGAAATATCTATTTTTAATATGTTCAAAATAAGAAAAAGTTAATTAGATGCATCAATATATAATATTTTACTTTGCACTAATATGTAAAGTTGAACTTTACACACTGGATAGTCGTAAATAAAGTTAGAATTTTATACTCTCTAGTAGAAAAAATATTTTTAATTTTTCAGCAATTGCAGATTTATCTTTGGAGTAAAGTTAATTTAAGATATTTTAAAAATTACTGTTTTTCATTCAAAATCAACTTTATAAAAATAACAACAAAAGCAAAGTTATTTTCAAAGAAATATTTTCAAAATTTGAAAAAAAAATTGTTATTTTTCTCGAATGCCCTCAATAGTATTAAAAATATTTTTAAAAAATCTCCCGTATAGTATTTTAATTATCGGTTAAATGGCGTTGGGTTCAATTTAATACGTTTTAGGATAAATGTTTTATTCAATTATATTTAAAAATTTTTATAACTTTTATTTGATGGTAAAAAAATGATTTTCAATAGCACACTGCACAAAAATCTTGGCTATCTATTTCTATGAAAAATTAATCGAAGTAAGATCTTTACATACTGAAGTGTGGGGTCCATAGTTTATGACAAAAACACAAATATCTGTACTGTGGGACCTGTCTTAAATATTTTTAACTCGAATAAACATCTCGTGTGTGTCTCATGGACAAAATACTCCTCTACAATAAATAAGAAATTAGTTGATGCATTTAACATTGATTGTTAATACATCATAGAAATCTATAAAATACTAGTTTCTTTGATATATTATTTTTATTTTCGTACTGAATACCCATAATTGGTTCTAAAGTATCGAATAAAAACAGATCACGTACATAATTATGTTCAAAAGTGTTTTTACTATAATCAATGAATGATTTATACAAGGCGCGAACTTTCCTGTAATAAAATATCTCTAGTAGTGTTATTGTGTGCAAAACTTTGAAGAAGCAACGCACAACACCACCAGTTATGGGTATGCCCTGTTTTAGATGGTTGTTAATGTCACAAGGTAGAAATTTTTTTATAGAACAAACAAAACATTATGTACAACGTTTAATACAAGAAATAGTTTGTATCGTACCTATACTACCTATATTCCTGTTAATTTTAATGTTAAGTTGTGTGTGTTTCAAAAAAAAGTCTCCTTTTAAGCCAAAGTTTCATAAAAAGATGAGTTTGCTAAAATAATTTTAATTAACGCTACTTGAATTGGGAATTTGGAACCTTTGGTTTCCAACAATGTTGAAGAATATCGTCACCACTGACCACGTAGAGTGTGCTGCAAACTTCATCTGTGTGCGTTATGACTTACATTATATTATTATCTTGCTGGGATATATATCTAGCCATGACAATACTATGGTCTAATCACAATAACAAGTGGTACTGGAAATTTCTTAATCAAAAGTTTCTATTATTGTAGAAGTTAATTTAGATAGTAAAACGGCAGATAAAAACCCTAGTAAAGTGCATTTAGCTTGAAGAGCTACGTTAGACTACTTTAGACTTTGCACATAAAAGATTTGCATATATTTCCAATATATCGATTGAAACTAAATAAATGCTAACTCCTTAAGCCCTTTTACTCTCATCACAAAATCCGTGCATAGCAATATTTTGAGGGTTTCTTGTCTTAGAATTCAAAACTATTAGAAATTTACAAAAAATGTTTATACGTGATCGAGAAGTGGACTGTACCGACTTATACTATTCGTGAAAATTATATTTTTGATTTTGAATAATTCGTGTCGTTTTAAATCAATTTTTATTCCAAAACTTATACATCTATTTATACATTATTTCTATAGGTATATATAAAAAAGGAGAGCTCGAACACTACGTTCTCTATTTGTAAAAAAAAATTCTCATTACTAAATTCATTGAAATTTCCAATAAAATTGAGAAAAGTATGTGTGACGTCCGGTATACAAATACGGCAATGATCAAAGTAAATTAAATGGTACCCAAAAAGTGCAATTAAACACATACTTGAGCTTTCTATAATTATTCCGATTTCCAGTTCGAACCTGACTTGTTGCTAACTCGTATAAATCTCGAGAGTTTGTAAAAATCTCTTAAGAAATGTTGTGAATGGGCATGGACAAATGAGCAAATTGTAAATGCCTCCTGGTAGCTGCTCTAAGTCTTCTCTATAATTTAGTATGTTAGGCGGTGCAGGACTAACTGTTGAAGATAATTTACCTATGATGACTTTTAATAGTTTTAATGCAGTCAAATCGGATGGCTGATCTTGAATTCTTCCCTATTATAGCGAACATTATATAAAATCTTTAGAATGTTAACGTTTTAAAGTCGTTTATTATTGTTAAAGAACGTGTATTATAACTAGAGTATAAATCAGATATGTCCCATGTTATTTTTTTTTAATTCTAAGTACAGGGCCATTCTTAAGAAATATTACTTTGTAATGAGAATGTGATTCGAATATTTAGTTGGAGTAAAATAAAAATATTTCTACCTGTGAGGTGGGTGAATATGTCCCCGCTGTTGTGCCTTGTGACCACCATCGTAACACTGGGGCCACTGGGGGGCGTTTCCGAGAGGGAAACAGAGACGACAAATGCAAGTAGCGCCACTGGAAGCCATGGCGCTTTTAGGGCATTTGTTTTTATTTCCATCTAGCTCCCAAGGACATTCACCCATCGATTACTTCCAACTGAAACTATAAAAAGAAAAGTTTAATAAAAATAAAATATATTCAAATATATGTAAATTGTTGGTTTATAAATTTCTATGTTCAAAAGCGTGTTGAAGTGCTGTTAGTCAAAGTTGAAAATTGTGCATATTAAAGAATAACTGAACATTTTATTAATTTTTTTGTGTTAATTAATATTTTTAAAATAACTTGATTTTAGGATGTATGTTTTTTTATTTTATTACCTTATATTTAAATGATTGCAAAAGTTCAAGCCAGCAAATAAATCATGCAATTCGTAAACCAAGTGGAACAAAAATAAATTATGTGTGATTATGACAGATGACCTAAGAAAAATTTATTATTATAAATAAGTATTAATTCCTTATGGTAATAATTATTATGGTAGTAATAAAAATATTTTTCTTAATTATTATATTTTTCCTTATTTAACATCTGCCATCATTTTGCGATCTATTTATTTCAAGTGACATATGGTAATTGGCCTGAATATTAGAGATCTATATTGTTGATTCTTATTATTCATTATACAGGGTGTTTCATAAGGAATTGTCAAAATCTTAATAATAGGTTCAGGACCTCCAATTATTAATATTTTACTAAATAACTCTGGGTAAAATGTTATATCTACTACTTAGATACAGGGTGTTGAAGTTACCACTTTAGATGCAATTTGGTAAACAAAATTAACACTGCACAAATCTAACAATTAATTATTTGACAGCTGTACATTTCCATTTTATATTGTTAAAGAAAACTTACTGTGGCTAAAACATTTGAGTTAATATCTGGAAATGGCTTGAATTTATGCTATTATAACAAGTATACCTTTTTCATTCAAATTTACGCGGTGTGCAATAAAAACTTGAAAAAAAATGGATACTTTTCTTCGTCCAGTAGAGTCTAGGTATTGGCCTTTTTGTCTAATCTCAAAATTCTTATGATTTACTAACTTAAAAATATAACCATACAATTTCAACTAAATACGTTAAATAATAAAGAAATTATTGTAAAAAACGAAAAATAAATTCTAACTTCAACACCCTGTATCTTAGTAGTAGATAACATTTGAACCAGAGTTATTTAGTATATTTGGAGATCCTGAACCTATGATTAAAATATTAACCATTCCTTATGAAATTTTTAGTAAAACTTGTTTGTTAAATGCAAGTTTTTTAACACGTTAAGCCACCATGAAAGAAAAAAATTGGGTCTGGGTGGCCATAAGAAATTTTTTTACCAATGGGTACCAAAGAGTTTTTGATAAATGAATATATAAGAAACTTGCAAATATTGTATTTTTTGCAAATATTTTTCATGTGTATACATGTTGGATATGGATACATGCGGCTACATAATGCTTTTTATTTTCCAAGCCATATGTATCCAATGTTTTGAGATAAGCAACAATGTAACTGCGAACTTTAGAAGAAAATCTTGGTGCTGGAAAAAAAAGATTACGTTGTGTCACGTGTTATAAAAATTTAAAGAATTAAACCGACAGAAAAGTTACAACATCTAGAGCCGCCCAAAGTAAATATAGAAGTGACACATGTTGTTTTGACGGCCATAATTGTTTGAAGGACTAAAACTCTCTTTCTTTGCTTTTATTTTATTTGTATTTTGTTTATTTTTCCACTACAATTTTATGTTTATTTTCTCAATAAATATTGCTCTAATTCAGTTTTATGTTACTTTGTCCTATGACATAAACTACTTCATTTTCAGGATTGTTCAGTATGCCGCTGGCCAAATCCACGTTAAATACATGTGGCACTTAACGTGTTTAAAAAAGTCTTAATACTATATATCCCATAACTTTTTAAAATTTTATCTAGTCTCTTGAACACCTGAGATATACATTTTAACGAGTACTTAAATAAATATAAAGTTATAATATAAATTCTATTAGGCACTAAAGGCTTTTAATTTTATCTACTTATTTCTAATTGCAAATTATTTATATACAATATTATGTTATGATAATAAAATTGATACAAGACTAATTTATTAATATAAAGTAGGTCTATTAAGTCGGCGCCATTTCACGCTATGTACCTGGGGAATCATTGGCAGCCTTCCGTAGCATCTTCTCTTCTACGTTTTTTTAAAACAAGGACGTACTTCTAAAAAACTTAAACGGAATAACTACTGAAATTGTATGATTAGATTTTTTCTTATAAAAAGACGAGAATAATTTTAGATCATAATCTGAAATTATTTTCCAAAAGTATTATAATCAGAACGATTTTTATTGGATTTGAAGAATATCGTTACCACTAACCAAAACTACACTTGGAAATTAAACATCTATATAGTATATAACATCTATATAGTATATGAACGAAGTATCCTTGAAATAGAGCCATACGTGCTTTACAAAAAAAATAACTTTTAAATTAACAAATATAGAGTTTGAAGAATGGTGTAAGTTTCAGAGGGAAATGTTTTTAGTTAGTGACGTTAAATTTCGACATAGTACAATTCTGACCGCTGGGTCAATGTACTGACCTCATTGATAATAAATGTCAGTCTTCTTCTTGTTGACTATGGTAATTTTTCTAGTAAAATGGACGAATTAAATGGTTCTTACAAAATTAATATATCAAGATCGGTTTCCGAGATATTTGAGGAAAACTGAAATTGACAATTTTCGTTTTATTCAATTAACATCTTAATTTTTAAAGATAGAAAAAAACTTTATGAGATTTTTTTATTTGAGGTCACCTTCAACTATATTTTCATAGTACTTCAAATGCTGCTATCGAAAGTTTTCGCTCAGATTTTACATCTTCCAGTTTATAAAAAAAAAGTCAAAAAAATCTAAATTTCCACTCCTGAGTTAGTAAATAAAAAAAAAGATTTTAATGAGTCGACTAAACTGTACAATTGAAATATAAGAATTTTAAAGTATTTTTCTTTTTAGGTGCTTGTCTTTGAAAACAGAAACAAAATCATCTGGAGTTTTCTTGATAAGTTATTACTGGTAATCGGAATTACGCCCACCTAATTCTAAGGTTTAATTTCTCATTGTGGATCGGGAAAATGTTATACACAAAATTGAATTTGTTAAGAATAGGGCCAATTTATTTTCATTCGAAATATGTTCGTTTCAAATCCTAATCATTCCAAAGGTAATACTAATGTCATTTCCGCGTTTAATGAATCGATTTATCACGTATAGGCGTATGTAACGAAATATTAAAAATAGATTTTTACCAGAAATTTAACGCTTTCCCCCTATTTACCTTTTTTTCTGATCTAGTAGGTACTTTGTTTCAATAGTGATAATATTAATTAAAGTAGTAGTAAAGTCAATTTCACAATATTTCGTCTGAAGCGACAAGAAGATAATTGCTTCAATGAAAAAAAACCCCAATTTCCGGTCATTAAACCAACTTCAATGGAACAGGGAAATATTTAATATTGTTTTCTTCACATAGAAAATGCGTGTTCTCGGATGATTATGTATCCAGTGGTTTGAGAATTTTAGTTTATTATAAATATTTTTCTTTACGTATTTAATGTATGAGATTTCCTAAGTAAAATACCGTTTGTCTCAACAAAATTCGTCTATTAATAACGAAGTTAGATGCTAATGTCCGTTTGTCCTTCCCATTACGCATATTTTATCTTTAACTATATATTCTACATGACATTTATTGTACAGTACCGTTTGTCCCACGCAAATCAGACTATTAATAACGAAATTAGACGCTAGTGACCTTTTGTCGTTAGTTATATGTGTATTATATTTGTTTACGTATATATTCTGCATCATATTTCAAACATAGCGCAGTTTTCTGTGTTCAATTTGGACCAATATTAACGAAGTTGAACCATATTGCCTTTCGTCTTTTGTTCACATTTATACTACAATACCGTTTTCCGCATGTAATTTGGACCAATAGTAACGAAGTTAGTTCCTAATGCCCTTTCGTCTTGTGTTTTGCATATGTTTTTTGTTTACGTATTTATTCTAAGTCACATTTATAATACAACGAAGTTTTTTTCATTAAAATCGGACCTGTATTAATGAAGATATACATTTGTGTTCTTTTGTCTTTCCTTCTGCGCTGAATTTTTTTTTACGTACTTATTCTACTTTACATTTCAAATATAGCGCCATTTACCGCGTTCAATTTGGACCAATAGCAACGAAGATATATAACATTCTCTCGCTCTTGCACACTGAAACTCTGCATCATCTCTTTCTAACACATTGAATTCCCTATCCTGACCACAGAAACGGTGTAGACTATTTACTGACAACGACAGATCCTTAGGTATATGGATAAGAACGTATTATAATTTGTTTATCTGATAATGGACTTAAAGATATTGTTCATCAAAGAACCACTCAGTTATTTGCAGAACTGAGACTGTATGATTAAAGGAATAAGCTACAATTATGATTCTGAAGAGCTTTTTTATGCTCACGTATTCATATTAAATCATTTATAATTACATTTAAATACAGTTACATATCTTGATCTTTATTTGACCAATCAACGATACCGATTTCACTTTTATTTTATTTAAACCTTAGAAAATTTACTTATTATTGGACCAAGCTTGCATTTAATTTGAGTACATCTAACTCTGTTTTAGAGTTTTTATGAACTGAAGGAAATATACGTATTGTATTACTACTATTATTTTATCGCGAGATTTTTATTCTCAATGAAATACATCTATCTTTCTTAATCAATCGAAACTTATTGGTCAATTAAGAGTGGTGTGATACTTTTTAGAGACCGTGTTTGGGTTAAAATTCGTAAGATAAATAATTTTAGATATAATATTTGTCTCCGCGTACAAAAAGGAAAGAGAGAAGCACTTGAGTTAGAATATATTACGTAATCGTTGGAATGATCTTTCTAGAAATTTTAGAATGGCATAGTAATATATAAGATATAAGTCAAGACATATTCGGATGGAGATTCACATTATTTTTTATTGTAGTTATCGAAAACATGAATTGAATATAAAAAAAATATTGTGATTTTAATAAGAACTCTATGTAAATTTTAAGAGAAATTTATCCAAAAATAATTGGGAAAATTCATTGATAAATAAATCTAACAAACAGTACAGTACAGATTTCAGTCGGATATCGGGAGTATGAGAAAAATGATAAACTGCATTTAAATTAATAAACTTAAACATAAATTAATTAGATAATTGAACTGGGAAATCAGAATTTTAAAACGGTTAATTTGTGGAGTAAAATTTAAGCAAATTGAATCAAAGATATCTTAATTAACAATTATATTAATGTAGACTTATATCTAATCAACTATATGTAAATATTTTCCTTTTGATAAAATCAACATCCCCAATTGAACTTAATTTTTGAGGAAATTTCTCCGTAAGCAAAAAATAATTGTGCGCGTCTTTCTTAAAGCAGTTCATCCTATAGTTGTCAGAAAACTAGTTATAAAACAGCTAAAGATTCTTCACTTGTACATAAATAAATAATAGCATTCAATCCCATAGTAAAGTGTTTGTAGATTTCAAATCGTTTCAGAAATGTTTTCAATTTAAAGAACTTACGTACGTCTGGTGATAATGAGCACTCTACTGAATACTGAATGGTAAAAGATTCCTGTTAAATAATTTATAAAATAAATAAATTGTGTGAACGTTTCTTTAAAAGGGTTTCGAAAAAATATAGACGTTTAAAATAGATATTTACGAAAATCAATACAGTTAAAAAAAAAATAAATGAAATTTCTTTTCGACGATTTTCTGTTCCAATAATTTTGAGAAACAACTGACAAATAAAAGTTGGGTAACTATTAATCGATATAATAAGAGCTCTGACTTATCACTTATATTTCTCTGAAATTGTGCCTTTCTTGATAGAGTAATTAGAAGTTAGTGTGTCTAAACTATTCAATAAAAAATTAAAAGAAACGTTGAAATGGCATCTGTCTGACCGTTATCATTTGCTAACGCTTCTTTCCTGCTATTCGATTCTTCTCCATAAATCTGTTCTCATAATGCACAACGTATTATTTGACGACTACGTTATTATTAATGGCGTAACTGGCAGTCTTTTGCTTTTGTAAAATTATATATTGTGTGTGTGAGCTGAAGCCAAAGGCAGGCGGGTATCTCCATTCCTAATATTCTCTAGAGCTGTCAATATTTCTAACACCTGTGCCTTCGGGTTGGCGAATTGCACCTATGAGAATATTTTCACCGGTGGGATCTTATTCCTTACGGTTTCAAATTTCACAGAAAAATTGAATATTTTTTTTTGTAAAGCGAGAAGAATTCATGTTGAACAAATTAAATGTGGTATATTTGAGATTCATTGTTATTTTAATTCATAATTTGTTTTTATTGGCTACAACCGCATTTTACATAATTAACGAAAAAATTAATTGTACAGTTTCAAACTAATTAATTATTTTTAATTGGCACTCTTAGTTAAACGTAAAAAATAAGGCAAAAGGTCAAGATAGTAAAAATTAGAAATGGGTAATAATTTTAATTAAAGCACCATTTTTGCAAATGGGCCATTATTATTAAAAAAGAAATTGATTGATCATGCTAATATAATATTCGAACAAAGAACACAATATTTCTTGAACTTTGACTAATGAAGAATTAATTATGTATATATAAAATTTTAAAAATGTTTTGCTTGTAAAAAAAATTAGATATCTGTAATAAACAATTTTGTAAGGATAACTTTTTTCAACAAATATAAAATTTTAAATAATAAGTCGTTTATTTTTATTAAAAATTCCAATAGATAAAATGTCATAATTGATTTTTTAATGGGACCAGAAGCATAAGAAGTTTATAGCTTAGAGAATTTGTATTCCGTATGTTGGCCATATAAGCTAATTCACAAGTTCAGAAAATATGGTCGGGTGATCTTTCAATTCGGATATCCCAATTATTTTACATCAAATTCAATATAAGAAAGAAAAAAATACTGGCGCGGTTTTTTTAACTTTTGGACCATTTTTATTAAAAACTAGCTGTACCCGACATGCGTTGTTTCCCCATTGGCCATCCAATTTTTTTTGGTGGTCAGAAGCCTTCGCGAACGTACGCAGAACAACCTCTTAAAGTGTCTTAAACTTCATCCGCGTGAAGTATACGGCTCGTTCACTAAACTTAATCCCCGGCCATAAAATACGAACAAACAAACATTCTTTTGTCTGTGCCTCAATGAACAACTTTACCCTACCCAAAATTATTTATTTCTAAATTCACTCTTCTAATGTTTACATTCATTAGTTTATTTTGATACATCTTATAGGTTATCTCTTCTTCTTTGATCTTTTTCATTAGTTCTGCTTGTGGAATGTTACTTTTCCTCTGGTTGCTCTCTGTCACGTCGGATCACTTTATATTCGAGCTGTAGTCACTTGTCATAATTGTTCCAACTTAGTTGCCGCATGGAGTTAAATTAATATGCAATTTCATAATAAATGTATCTAAGTTTATTTACTTTAAGTGCATCGTAGGATGTGTATTTAAATATTTGAGACCCTCCACTATGTGAGTCTTCAAAAATTTATGTTAATCTTAATATTTAAATTTTTTTTGTATTTCAATTTTAATCGTCCAATTTTTTATGTATTTCATTCCTTTCAAAAATGTTTGATTAGTTTTTTTTAACTACTTTTCATACCATTGTCATTTAATTTATACGTGCATATTCTCGGTAAGTAATTTTAACTGGTTGTAATTTTCCTATTCTTAACTATTATAATTTATATTGTAGGCCTGATGATGGCCATTGTTTGGCCGAAACATGTCGCACTCGCCAGTTTAACCTATTGATTGATTAATAATATTTCATGTGGTATGACTTTTAGTTTTATTATTCTATGAATAATTTTTACCACATTTGAGAATGGATAATCTTCTGCTTTTTTATTCTTTTTATATATTAGATAAGAAGCAGGTTTAATTGACAAAGTTGCAGAGGACTCAATTTTCAACAGCTTTTGTATAAACAAGTTTTGGTACGACCGACGTGTAGATTACGGCCGGGAACGCACTTAACATGGAGGCGCGGTATAAGAACTCATTTCCACACCACCGCAGACCTTTTTTTATGTGGTTTCCCTAGTAGGCCTAATGTAAATTCAGAAACATTATTTATAAGTCCAACTATTTCTTGAGCAAAAGCATGGATTCTGCCAAACAAATGTTTAAGAACTCTGTCTCGCATAGACTTTCTTACAAACAAAAACTATATTTTTCCTGGTGCTTGAAGTTACTTTTGATTGCTTTGTAATACAATTATTATCAGCTACTTTTTTAAGTTCCCAAAATCTAAAATCTGTATTAGGGGATGTTATGAAGATGAAGGAATTAAATGTTTCATTGTTGCGGCGATACATTGCTCTCTCATGTAATTACGTCTGCAAGCTGTATGGATTGTAACTGAATCTGAAGCTTTGAACCTCTCTTCGCAGTCTTTCTCACCTCTTTCGATATTCACTGATAACAGCTTTTTCGTGCCTTTTTCTTACTTGTGAAAATCAAGGAATATTCAGCAGTGTAAGGGTACACGAAAAAATTTCTTAGTAAAATTTACAAAGTAGTACAACGTAGCACTGGGACAGTGGTCAGTAAAATGTCTGCATTTGTGTTCCGATCTCGTCTATTTTCACCGCGACAATTTTTACTATTGGGTATTGATCAGATGGCGAAACTTAAAAAAATGGCTACTTATTGTGTGCAAACAAAGAATTATTCGTTTGTTTACATTGAATAAACGTAATTACTTTAATTTATTTATGTTTTTAAAGGAATATTTGACTAGGGAAACCACGTAAAAAAAGCGCCGAAAGATCTGCCTCTGCGATGGTGTGGAAATGAGTTCTTTCACCGCGCCTCCGTGTTGAGCACGTTCTCAGCCATGATCTACACGTCGTACGAAAAACTTTTTACAAAAGTTGAATTGTCTACAAATTTGTTAATCATCTTTTTTATCGAGAAATTCTAAATACGCGTGTAAATCAAGAAGAACACCAAATCCAAAATGGCGAACAGTTCCTATAATTAATCTATGGTCAAGAAAATTTCTTCTTTTCATCTACTCCTCGGAGGACACCTAACTGTGTTAAAAAAATTGACTTGTAATTTTTTTTGTTTAAAAAAAATCTATACTAATTGGGATACGGAATGATATCCAGAAAATTGTGTTCAAACCCACACATAAATAATTGTAAAAGTTATAAATAAATAAAGATTCAAAATAAAGGGATCCAGTTTTTTGAAAATATCTCAAAAACTAAAAACGTTGGCGACAATTTAAAAAATGATTCTTAAGGAGCAAGATATTAAAATTTTTATTCCTGGAACTCTATCTCAAATATTAATATTTAATAATGCTGAAATTTATACTATTAAATACTAGACACTTAAAGGTTAAAAATTCCGGCAGTAATTTTTTTTTATAAATTAAGCCCTTTCAGATAATTAATAAATAAAAACGATTAAAATTATTTTGCTTATTAGAGACCTTAGGACAACTATAATTAATAAGAAGAAAAACGTAGATTTGTACTTTTAAAGTGTGTAATAATGATTAAAATAAAGCGCTTTCGGCCAGTTACTGGCCATCTTCAGGACAACTAAAATAGCAATAGAGGAAAATATTAATTATAAATGTGAATAATAATTAGTTTAGAAATACTTACAAGTCAAAATAAGAAGTGCGAAAAGGAAAATATAATTACAAAATTTACATATTTTTAAAAATTATAGAAGGCCTTATAAGTCCCAAAAGAAACACACTATGGATGGACTTATTTATAACCCCTATGTCGGGCCATGGGGTTATAAATAAGGGATTACAAATAAGTCCATAGTATGTTTTTTGGGGCTTATAAGGCCTTTTATAATTTTTAAAAGTATGTAAAATTTGTAATTTCATTTTCCTTTGCGCACTTCTGATGTTGCCTCGTAAGTATTTCTAAACTAATTATTATTCACATTTATAATTAATTTTCCCCCTATTGCTATTTTAGTTGTCCTGAAGATGGCCAGTAACTGGTCGAAAGCGCTTGACATTTTATTTTAATCATTATTACACACTTTAAAAGTACAAATCTACGTTTTTTATTCTACATTATCAAGTGTGTACACACCTACAAGTAATCTTCTGTTACCTTCCATATAATTAATAAGATTTTAAAAATATCGCAATGTAGTCTCCATAAGTGCAGTTGTCAAAAAAAAATTATTTTAGTAGCTTTTGTTTAACAATTGTCTGAAATAAAATAAATTGATATTTAATATTATAATGTTTTTCTCTACTATAACTAAGATAGAATTCCAAGTATCAAGACATTTTTTTGAAAATTTCTCGCAAGAATGTTTTTTTAAATTTTCCTTAACGCTTTTTGTTTTTGAAATATTTACAAAAAACTAGACTGCAATAGTTAGTTCTTTATAAGTTTTACAATTGTTTATATTGAAACTTTCTTGAACGATACTCGACCATTTTTTAATTCGTTTTAACTTTAACACGTTTTTGAACGTGTTTGAATTTGTTAACTAGCCTAATAGTAATAATTAGGTTGGCATTATCGGCAGTTTTAATAAATATAACAGAAAACTGGACATACAAATAGAAATATGTTTAAAAGTCTTTAAATTATAGAAAGTTATAAAATAAATGTTTTTCAGTTCCTTTAGAACAGAAGTGACATCTATTGGGCAATTTTTCGGGAAAATATCCCATTGTCAATATTACCTCGTTTCAGTGGTTCAACATACTTTTTATTTTGCATTTTCTAATACAACAGCTTTTCTAGAATAGTCAACGAACGTTAAGCCAACTTACACATCTTAAGATTACTAAAGTCATCTAAAAGAACAACCTAAGAATATTCATCTCTATTACAAAATTAAAATAACAGTTTCAAGAAGCTTCCATTTGGTATGTGGAGAACGCAGTATTTTCACCCACAAATAATAGTTGACCAACCGATAATATAATAATAAAATTATATAATATTTCCTGTTCTCAAATGAACACCTGTAAAGGTAGTCATATAAAAAATCTTCATCCATAAAGTATCTTGGAATAATACAAGACCAACATTTAAATTGAACATATATAACAAAAAGAATGAGAGTATTAATACATAAATTATATGAAACCGTAGAAATATTATAAAAGACAAACTTAATAGTCTTGCAATAGCAATAATAAGATTGTTCTCTACCAATTTATTATATAAGGAAACAAAAATTTTAAATATACAAGCAATTTATGCTAATCACTGTTTACTTTTTCTCTTTAATGAACAGGTCCTGGTATATTATATATCAGGAACTGTCTTTACAACTAACCAAATTTTCTGCTTCTATTATATAGTGTGTAATTGAAATATATGTACATATTAAAACTGACAAGTGTATATGATGCTCAAAAACAAATGACACGAATTTTACCATCAAATTCTAAAATTTAAATACGGGTGAATTTCCCCCTATTCTACGGTCGATAACATTAAAGAAACACTTGAAGAATTACATCCTCGTAACTATCTGTCGTAGTGTTGTCAAACTGCGGTACAAGTACAAAATTAAAATATTTGAAAAAAATACAATATAATAAACTATAAATTGCTTTTATAGCTTGAACTATAACCAATTGAAACGCAATAAATATTTTTTTTTATTTAAATAACCAATCCGAACTCACCTTTTATATGTCTAATTCAGGTCAAGTTTAACATAACCTTGGTTTAATTTAGTGTCGTACGACTGATTTAGCAAGCATTTTTAAAATATAATTACTCCTTTAATTACAGGTATTTTCTCAAAATAATTTTTTTTGCACATTCTAGAATAGTCTAAAGATTAACCTGTTATAAACAATAAAACTTATGAAAATGTACCGGAGCAGCAGCTGGTAGCATCTATGCGGTACATCCATGTGACTGGATTCATCAAAATGTGTTGACCGAATGGTTCAATCATTTTATCCAGATTGTAAAGCCAACTGTGTTCAGATGGACATTACAACCACACCAGAAATTTTGCATATAATAAACTTTGCAAGGAAAAATAATGTCTACACTCCCTCCTCATTCAACCCATAAATTTCAACCACTTGACAAAACGTTCATGGTACTACAACGAAGATATCAGAACTTGGATTCGCCTTAACGCAATTGGAACTGGCGGAGCTATTAGGTAAAGAATTACTGAAATGCCGTACGACAGATAGATACAAATGGAATAACTGGAATTTAGCCAATAAATAAAAACATTTTTTTAGATGCTGATTTCATTGATGAAAAAATGGAAGCTGAAAAAACCTGGAAATCAACTGAAAATCAGCTGAAAGAACTAACATGTGACCCAGCCCAAAGCGTTTCTTCAGAAAATATAAGTTGTTTTAAATACCCAGATCCACCATTAATTTGAGCAATAGCCTCAATAACTGTGGTATTAGAAAACTGTTCAAATACATTCATCAGCCCATTCGTTCTTTCACTTGGCTATCAGTTACAAAGCGAGCGTCTAGAAGAGGAATAAAAACCTCTCGTTCCCAAATTATAACTTCGTCTCCGTATAAATCAGATCTTGAGTTATCAGTTGAGAAAATAAGGAAATCAAAAAAAGGAAACGAAAAGAGGGAATTATTTTCAATGGAAACGGAAAGAAGTGTAGAGACAAACGAAGAAAAGGGAAAGCAGATAGTATCTGTAATAAAGGTAAAAGAAAATGTAAAGAAACCTAAACAAAAGACTGAAACCATATTTAGTTCGGCTGAAGAAGAGCAAGATGAATTTTTGACTACTTATGACCTAACCTTGATGTAGATCAGATCGGCCAGGACTCTCCTCACAGTAAAGATGCCCTGTGTATATTTTGTGAATAACGGATTTCTGATGATATCAGAGGAGAAAAGTGGGTTCAGTGTATAATGTGTATACAGTGTGTTTTTTTAAAAAGTTTCCACCCCAGATTTAGGCTTACCCAATAATTTTTGGCAAAAATGGCGAGACACGTCGATTTTTGATTTGAGGGGGACAAAATTTTTGATAACAAACATCACTCTAACGTCAACCCCCTTCACCACTCACCCCTCAACTTTAAAATTTAAATAGGGAATATACCATGTGTGGCACATCAGGGAAAAGGTAATTCAATGCAGAATTCAAATCACTAAGTTTAATTTTTTTACTACCCCCCTGAACAGAAATACAGGGTGTTTTTTCCTGCCCTCACTTTACTCTCGCACAATAATTTTTGAGAAAAATAGTGAGACACGTCGACTTTTGATATTAAGGAAACGAAATTTTTGACAAAATTTGTCGCTCTACCTTAACCCCCTTCACCCCCATCCCGTAACATGAAAATTTGAATGGGCGATACACCATGTGTGGCACATCAGAGGAAAGGCAATTCAATGCAGAATTCAAATCATACCCTTTGTCCACTGCTAGGACAAAAGAACATTACATAATTTGTATCAATAATGTTATCAGTTTATTATTAGGTATTTAGTAGTGGACAAAGGGTATGATTTGAATTCTGCATTGAATTACCGGAGCAGAAAAAGACTTGCAATTGTGATTTTTGTCAATAATTTTAGTTTTTTCTTTTCTTACTACTTTGGTTACCTTTACTTATGTTTTTTTTATGTTGTTATATTTTTTATTGCTTAATGAATATTTATTTAGTTTTCAGTTGCCCAGTAGCACCTAGCCTGTTTAAAAACATTTTCTTTATATATTTATCGATTAAATCCATATACTTCATTTAAAAAAATACTTACTCTATTATGCTTTTTATCTATAAATGTGCACTAGTGGAAAAAATATTTTTATCAAAAATAATCCTAGATTAACTATTTTATAGTTAAATATATTCTGATTACATTAAATTATTTAATAATTGGATTGATATGTCATAATAATGTCAATTAATATCAATTTTGATTTGCAATTAATTTAAATTATTACATACCCAATTACCTATCACAATCAATAATTACCCATTACCTAATAACGTACCGTTAACCTCTTACGAAATAAATTTATTGTAACCAGGTTAGGTCTGTTTGAATATTTAAATTTAACTCTACAATATATAGAAAATCCAGTTTTTGGTTTATAATGAAACCGAAATTGTCTTTATTGACTATGATATACGACTTTTTATTATTTCATATTGGCAAAACTAAACCTAACGATGTCTCGAATCACGACTGTGTTGCTTCTAAATTTTCATCACTTTATAACTGTCAAAATTGACGTTTTGTTTTATTACTTACTACTATAAACAACCGTTAAACTATTTTAAATATTCCCAAGTTTCCATTATATATGGGTATTTTATTTTAGTTTTAAGCAAATATGTCACTTTCTGTTATAAGTTCTGGAAAAGTATACTTGTTGATGTACTTCTAAAAGCATTCACTCATTGATCATGTGGTTTTACTTTTATTTAAGGATCCTCCCCTACATCAGAACATATCCCTATCCTACCTCGGATCCTACCCAAAACTTTTTCTCCTCGTTGCTTGTGACCATGCAGGGACCCAATTCTTGAAATCGTAGGAATCGATTATCATGAGAAATTTACGTCATTTTCTCTAAATTTTGTAATATGTCTATTCTTGAAATATTTCATAGGAAAAAATTCTCCAAAAATTATGAGAATTAATTCCTAATGTCATTTTCTGGAGAAACTTCAAATTCTCATGAGAATTTAAGAAATTAAGAGTGTGAATTGTACGTATTTGACGTGTTTTGTGGGAATTGAAATTGAACATTATTGTTTTTTTGTTGTTACCGCCATAAATATTGTTAAAATGAATAATTTTTTACTCCAAGCTATCGTTTTAGATAATTTAGAACGTTAAGTGACGACTTGTTTAGACAGCATTTTCGTCTATCCAAACAAGCCTTTGACGATCTAATGGAGCATATTGAGCTTTTTCTGCTACCACCAAGCCGAGTTGGATATTAACCAAAAGAGAAAAAGTTTTAGTAGGGATCTTTCCTCTAAGAAGTTCCTTATCATTTTCTAAGAATTCTACAAGGATTTTTTTGCGCTTCACTCACGAAATTTCGTTTGGCCATCGCAAATAAAAAATGAACAAATAACAAATAACCCATAGTCAATAATAAACGATAATGCACAATAATAGGATAATAATTATGTAAATTGTTTCAATTTTGTTTCCTCAAAAATGTAAAATATCAAACATATGATATCAATGGCAACTGATATTCATTTCTGCGAACTTATTAAAATAATATTTGAGTACAGAACTAATAGCTCTGTGTATTTGATTGGTTGAGTTCATGAAATACTTGGATTTAGTAAAGTCATACGTCACTTTTTTTAATTCACTAGAATTTCAGTTCCGACTTATTCAAGAATAGGACGGGCGATTCTCAAGAATTTTTTTTTTGGGGAATCAATTCTCTGGAGAATTAATTCCTACGATTTCAAGAATTGGGTCCCTGGAGAACTATCAATTCCTTAAAATCTTGTTTTGATGCTTTTTATCCCCTTATCCTATTCAATGTTAAATTTTATTACTTTCAGTGAAACTACATATCTCCTTCTTTCTACTTATCATCAATCTTTAATTTGGTAACTTTTTTGTTCCTCGATTGTTTAAACGGGTTATATTGAAGATGATGCAAGCCGAAACTAGTTGCCAACCTTCAACAATTTTTTAAAAAACCAATTGGTGGTATTTTTTTTCATGTTTCATTATTTCATTAGTTAACGACATATGAGAAAATAGATAATCTTTTGAGCAAATTTTTTCTTGTAAAGTCTTATCCTAGGACTACGTCCTTTACCAAACTGCAATATTAATAACAAAAATGAATTTTATAACTTAATTGAACACGACCACTTGCGTGCAAATATGTCCTTAATGTTTTAACGCTAGCCTGCGTTCAGTGCAACAAAATATAAAAAGTTATGTCAACTTTCACTATCATTATAATCATCATGAATCGCTTTACCTATAACGTTTTTAAATGCAGATTAGTCTGCGGTTAATTTTAGAAGATTAAAAAATGCCATTGTTTATAGAATCACCTTCACTGGATTTTACACATCGCTTTTACGACAATCTCTCACGGAACAATTACTACCATTATTTTTAATAATTGTTCTCAACGTTTGTTTAGTGCATTGTTATATAAACATTCAGATCTGCTCATTAGAATGTCCAATTTTTTATTTGTGTTAAAACTAAAAACATTAACTGAATTATTATGGAACAAATTCAATAATTAAACCTTTTTTTCCATTGTTTACAAAAAATATTTAACTGAACAGTCTAACTATTAATTCGGTACGTTACTAATCACAGGTGTTAAAAGTCAAAAGGGTTAGTGACCGCGAATCTGTGTTCCGAAGAAGTAGCTATTTACCAACCGGATCAGATGACATATGGCAACCGAAGGTCTCCTTTTTTTTTCTTTTGATATGGTGTAATCGGTTTACAGTATAATTAGTGGATCTTTCAGGGAACTTACCAACTGCACGTATTACACAAATATTTAATTTTTAAGAAATGTTTAATAAGTTTTCTATATTTTTTTAACATTAAAATATCCTCTTGTTTATAATAAGAATATTTTTTGTTGAGTATATTTTTGTGTTTATTTTTACGTCACTGTCGCTGAAAAATTACCCAATTTCGGAGATTTTCAGGCGCTGGTGGAGAAAAATGAGAATTAAATAAGGGTGGAGAAAATTGAGGAATTGAACATTTAAACAGAGACTATTTCTATTTTCAATTGAAAACTATTTTCATAATATTTAATTTCTTTATTGTGTAACACAACTAAAAACTCGTGTGGATGGAATAGAATGTTTCAGAATTATTGAAATCATTTGTGTCTGAATAAATACAAAACATTTATTATGTTTTTTTTTTTAAAAAAGGATACAGAGTAAAGTATTATTTATAATAAATGTATTTTAAAAGAAAATAAAACAGTACATATTGATCACAAATCACAATTCATTTTTATATTTTTGCAAATAATTTACATTTTAGACAAACCTAGTATATGACTTAAAAATGATATTTTATATTGAGTTTTAGGCCATCCAAAAATTTTAATAAAGAATAACTTTTTTCTTAAAAATTGTAATAAAAATATTTTTTTACTTTCCCGGTCCCATCCAAGGGAAACTATAGTGAACAAGCAACAAAAAATTCGAGATATCGATGTAAATATTCATTTTGAGGTCCCCTGAGAGTAAGGTCTGTCTGTGGGTTTGTGTGTAATCCTACATGATAGCTGCCGAACCGTTTGACCAATCAAGCTGAAATTTGAAGGGTTGATGTGTGCTTTGAATGCGACCATTGGTTTTTGGTTTAAATTGGTGTATACCTTTGTAAATATTAAAGATATGGACCTGATTTTTTTTTAAATAATGCATTTTTTATACAGCAGTTGTAAGGTAATGTTTTATTATTCTTAACAATTTTACCAAACTTTACATTTTTTTCTGGCTGAATGGTTGGTGTTATCTAAAAAAAATCGACGAAATTGTAGTTTACAACTTTTCTTTGTTATAAAAAAAATGAGTTAAATTTATTCCATATTGTGTTCCCTATTACTAAAACCAAATACATGAAATTTGAACATTTCGACGGTGTTGCTCTTAGTGTACGGATGCTTACTCTGACGACCATCGAACGGACGACTTTGGTCGTACGACTTGGTGGTTAGATTGCATGAGTTTAATTGCGACTAGTTTCAGTTCAGACAATAGCCGAATATGACGAATATTTATTTTTTTATGTTAGAAAATGTAAGAGAAACATGGATAAACGACATAAAAAATAAAGAAGAAAAAGACGAGTTTAACCTGTTATTTGACGAGTTGTTACAGACATTTTTTTAACGTTTTCGTATGTTACCGAAAACATTTAATTATATTGTTTTATATCTCGATTGTTTAATTTTAAAAAAACTCCGTGGGTACATGAGTAATAACTGACGACTATTCTGCACTGAATATAACTAGTGGTGTGATAATTATTGAAATACTCGATATCATCCGAGAAATCACTCGAATGTCATTAATCTGATTATTGAAATAATTCGATTATGAACATCACTAAATATAATCGATTCAATCTCCCGGCCAGTGTTTGTTTCAGTCCGACTTGATAATCGTCCAGAGTGCGCATCCAATATAACCGTAGCCTAAAGTAGGTATACTGTTTCCGACACTCGCTCGCTGCACTCGCTCGTGTCGGAAACTTCAACTACGTGAATAATAGCCACCATTCTATGCCCGTTAAAGAATGAACTATTTTTTCTGCAACTATGAGACTGACAAAGCAAGAAATAGTTTTTCTGTTACCATGGCTCAAATACCACTAATTTTAATATCAGAAACTTAAAATGTTAAAGGGGAACGTTGTTTTCTCCACGACCATTACTGAATGTATGAATTCTGAAATCATTTTTAATAATAGAATGTAAACATTCACACTCTAGAGTCTGAATATTTATTCTATAATACTTGCCTCTTATGCATTTTGCATGTATTTTCATTCTTTATCAAGGTAAAGAATGGATTTTCTGTAATCGAATTAAACAATATCCATTGCCGTGGACTTCAAAAGTGTCAGTGTCAGATATAAAATGGCGACGGTAATAATTATTTTCAAACAAGTTTTAATTTAAACAAAATAATGAGTGAAAAATCAAGTGAAGTAGATATAGAATTTAATAATATCTGAAATTGTAAATTATGAAAAAACACCAATGCACCAGATTTTAATTTCGGTAAGTGTACCACAGCACTATAAATATTAATACAATGTAATACAAATATGTCAACAAATAACTTGTGTTCAGATTTAATTTAATTTTGATTTATACTTTTTGATCGTGGAGAAAATATAGTCTGTTACTCGGTCAGAATGAAAAAATTCGACACTCGTGGTTCCTCACACTCGCATTCGCTCGCGTTCGGAATTTTCCACTCGTTTCGAATTTTTCATTCTAACCTTGTTACAGAATCTTCTATTCTCGCACATTTTGAGCTATATCGCTGATTCGTCACAAGTTAATAATAATAATTCTGGACTTTTGACGTTTTTCTTCCGAATCAGCGAATCTTAATAATCAATTTATTAAAAATTTTGAAAAAACACAATACAAAAAATAATACTTTTTTTGACGTCGCCCAACTCTCCTCCATTAAAAAAAATATATATAGTTAATAATATGTTACCGTCAAATTATGTGCGTATTACGGAAGATCTAACAGTATACCTAATTTAGACCGAACGCTTTTTGAGCTGAATTTTCCCAATAAACCGACCTACCATTAGACCAATAGACCGAATAATCAACGACCGAAGGATGCTATCAAGTACCCATTGTTTTCGTCTTCGCCTAAATTAGTTAAGATATAAATGCAAGTTCTTTTTTTTAATACACAGGTTAGATTAGGCTAGTCAAGACCTTTTTTTAATATATAAAAATAGTGATTTATCAGATCGGTCCAATTGGAGAGTGTCTTCGGCTTATTGGTGTTCGGTTTATTTGGGAGAAGGTCGGCCTAATGGCGTTCGGTCTAATAAATAAATAAGATTCCGAGGAAAGAATACTGAAAAGAAACTAATTAGATATTCCAACTGACTATTAACTGAAAGATAAGTAATGGCATCTCAAATAAAAATCGATGTAGATAACATGCACCGAGAAATAGTCCATTTGGCGTTAAAAATAAATTAATAAATCAGAAACTGCTGACTTACAATAAACTAACCAGAAGCTATCAGGTTACAAAAACAATAAAAACTATAACAAAAATTAAAAAAAAAGAACAAAAAATAGTAAACTATACTAAAAAAACTCATAATAAATAAAAACCAAAAATAGGCTGACTAACAATAAACCGAAAACCAATAGACCGACACTCTCCCAATTCCAATAAACCGAACGCACTTCCCTGATAGACCAAAGTGATGGAAACAATTTAAAGTAGAAATGGAATGCGCATTCAGTGATTTCTGTTAAATCGCTATTTTTATCTATTAAAAAAATATGTTTTGACTGGTCAATTCAAACCTGCGTATTTAAAAAGAAAAGAAATGATAACTTGCATTTATTTCGTAAAATAAATATTATATTCGGTCTATTGGTAGTTCGATCTACTAGTAGGTCGGTATATTGGGAATATTGAGCCGAAAAGCATTCGGTCTATATAAAAACATACGTGAAAAAAACAAACCAAATAAAAAATTTAGCAATAAAAATGATGTAGTTGAAAATTTAAGATATAGTAGTTGCAATAAAATGTTAATAAAACGTGACAATTGTCAAAACTCTTTACCTAGTGGTTCTGCTAAATAGTACCTAATTATTAATCAGGGCCATTTCATATGCAATATTTGTATGTCTAATTGAGAAGCCACTTTATCTGTTGCCATATTAATCAACAATATAAACCTTACACTTTGGAAATTTATAACAAAATAACACTATTTACTTTCATAAGTTGATCACGTAAGATTGAAATTTTATTGTAACTACTATAATATGTTATTAAGAAAACATTATTTTTGAAATGAATAGTGCAGATGACCTGCATTCAGATTGTCACACTTCCTCGTGATGCATTTTTACCTGTTAAGCATATTTGAGTAGTTTCTTTGCCAAATTTTTGATAAAAGCTCAATTACGTTAAAAGAAAAAATCGATTTAAGAATAATAATGGTTTTAAGATAAAAATGATGTTTCAGTTATTTTTTGGGTAGAAAGTTTTATCGTGAATACCTTTTATCAAATATTCATTTTAATAGTGACTAACATAAGCATGTTTTATTTATTGGTGATTATCGGTGAGTCATTGAATTTGAAAAATATTTATTATTGAAATTCTATGTTGTGAATAATTGTACAATTAAAATTCTTTCAACTTTATATAAAAAATATTGATTCGGGAAAAAATGTATAGGTATTAGATTTATATTTAAAAAAACTTATTTAATCGTTATTCAGCGAAATAAAATTAGAAAATTATGGAAAAAATTCAACCCGCATATAAACAATTTAGTTACTAGCAAATAATTCAAAAACTATAAGCGTTAGAGTATTTTTAAAAAAAGATTGTGAAAAGAAATAATTTACCATTAAAAAGTCCTGACTCCCGGAAATCTAATTTAAGCATGCATAATTTTAATTTCAGGCTGAAAATAGCACTCCACTTAGTGAGTAAATTTATTCATTTATTTTTCACAAAATGTGCCCATTGTTAATTAGGCAATTTTTAAGAGTTGTGGACAACTTGTATTCAGAATTTTTCAAATACTTAAATAACTATTAAGTGAATTTAAAATTAATATTAAGATAAAGTTCCGGGAGTCGACATATTTTTATTGTAAATTTCTTCCCCTTTTACAATATTTTTTCAAATTCATTCTAACTTAAAGTTTTTGAGTTATATGCAACAAATTAGACCCGCTCTTTTTAAAAAGCTTGATTTGTTTATAAACAATTATTTGCAGCTTTAATTATTTCCCACAATTTTCCAGGTGCCATCCTGGAATCAAAAGTACAATTTTTTTAAGATATGATCAAGTCTAAGGTGTATCAGGATACAAATATTATTATAATAATTAAATACATTAAAAATTACTCAGTTTTCAATACCAGTTGTCAATTTTTTACATCTTCAGATAGCATGTTGTAATATTTCAGTGCTTTATCATATCGAGCTTTTCATAGCTGTACCTTGTCACGTGTAATGTAACCATGTATTAAATGAAAAAGTGTCAGTTCAATAGTTGAATGTATATTAGAATTACGCTCGAGTTGTGCACGTCCATAATTCTGTTAGGTCTTATAGATCTCCCGTGGAGAATAAATGAGGAAGTTTAAATTTTTTCAATACTTGGTTTTGTAACGTAATTAGATGATGCAATTTATTTGCTTGGGCGTTATCCCATAAAAGAGATGATACTGAATTACTAGCGTCTAGCGCCATCTTTATAACTTTCCGGGAAATTATGGAGTAAGTATGTAAGTAATATAGGAAAATAAAATGAAAAAAAATGACTTCTCAATGCAAACCAATACTTAATGGGTTCTACAAATAAATAAAAATAAACTACGAATTTGAACTAATAACAAGCAAGAAATAAATACCTATGCTATAAAATGAAAAAAACTTTTACTACTCTTTGCGGACCGACACTGAAAAGTATTATAAACAGCGTGATTTTTTTTTATATTTATTTCGAAAAAAACTCGTAGTAATGAAAGTTTTACCACCCCGCTATAAATTGTGAACGAAATTTTACAGTTTTAAATGCTCGATGAAACTAAAAGAAGTATATAGCATCTCAATGATATTTATTAATGTGACCCTGTAAAAAGTGAACGTGTATTTTTTCTCTTAGTGTCAAAGTAAAAAATAGTTTTTGATGATGTTTTTATTTGTACTCAGTTTAAAATAAAGTTATATTTTATGGTTTAAAACTTGTCTGAACCCCTACGCAAGTCTGAAAACATACCAGTTTTGATTATGAAAATATAATAGAAATATCTATGATTTCATCAAAATTTAAGCTGGGTACCCTCAATAAAATCACTTTAAAACCACGAATGCAACTTCAAGCTTCTCGATTGGGGAATGCGATACTGAAAGAAAATACCTAAAATTGATGCACTGATTCAGAATTTATTTTGTAGTGGCTTTGAACATCTACATGGCGACTCAAAGCTCACGAAGCTCATAGATTTCAAGAAATTGAGAAGCTGACAGATATATAGAATAAGAAATGGGTGCCTTCCCATATAAATTAGAACTCGTTTATCTGGAGAATATCATCACCTTCCTGAAACCATGTTTCCCAGGTAGTCCAATCTTTAGCGATTCAAATCCAACGTAAATAGCTATTTTCGTACATGCCCTGCTCTTGAAGCAGCTTAAAAGATTTCCTATTGTGCTTGTGCTTATCCGTAAATAAAATGATTCTTGCAATTTTATCGACCAAGGATCTAAAAGAGCAGAAATCACATGTTCAATGTGGTTCCATGGTCCACCGTGTCTGAAAGATCCTAAGGAATCTTGGTCTACCAAAGGACTGAATTTGTTGAAGGAAGCTGATGTCTAAATTGCCAGTATGGTGATAAAAACAAATTTTATTTTACCAGAATTGCCATCGTTTTTCCAAATGGCTAAAATTGCTCAGAGTAATGGTTTGGATTTTGAGGTATTGTCAAAATTAAGAAAACAAGAAGGGCAACACCTCGTCATTTATAGAGATATGAAAAAAAGGAAAAATAGGTGATGTACTGGGTTAATTTCAATTGAAAGCAGAAGCAGAAAAAAATGATGTTATATTATTGTGCTTATCCAACTACCCATAAGCTTCAGCCCATGGATAAAACAGTTATTAGACCA
The DNA here is from genome assembly GCA_963243735.1 of Neocrepidodera transversa. Taxonomy (NCBI): domain Eukaryota; kingdom Metazoa; phylum Arthropoda; class Insecta; order Coleoptera; family Chrysomelidae; genus Neocrepidodera; species Neocrepidodera transversa. The sequence continues at coordinate 16,431,893 of OY725346.1, forward strand.
TTTTAGTCCTACTGGGATGGTGAAGGGTTGCTTTTTTGTATAAATAAACCTAATCACACATTAACAAAAGTACCTTTGGACTTATATTTTCCAAAGTATGGTGTAAAGCGGCTAGTCCAAGCAACATAATGGATGGGTTTCTGGCAACGGGTATTTAGATGAGTCAAATATTTTTTCAGATATAGTAGAATTAACAACTAGGCGAACAATTAATCAGGAAAATATTGAAAAAAAAGACAAAGAAAGTTCTGCAACTACTCCTAATGTTCCTAATGTGGCAACATAACTACAAAAGTTTATAAAAAAGAAAATTGTTCTCCTTGCTAGAAAGAATACCAATAGAGACCGTACCATATTCTCAACAGGCTGGGCCGATTCATGCAAAAAGACAACGTCAAAACATCCGACTCTTCTTCGGATGACAGCGACTATTCAAAACCTCATCATTTAAAGGAGAAGAAAGATTTTCTCACAAAAGTGATGATGTGCCAAAGTGCATAAAAGGAAGTTTTAAAGACATTCGTTCTACCAAAGCTTGATATTGAAGAAAAATTCCAAAAAAATGGTTTTAAATTCCAGGGTTCAGAAAGGCACTGTATGAAGAACAAAACAACCATGGAGCGAAAACAAAAAAAAATCAAGAGTGGAAAAGAAAACATGGGGTCGAAAAATGGTACTGCCATTTTCGCAAAGGATATGTTGGATATGGGACTTTGCACAATGTGCCTCAGATATGTTCATGAGGAATGCGTGGGCCTAACAGAAAAACCTCGAACCAGTATTCTTGTTCTTTTTATTCTTTAAAATGTAGCTTCTTTTCTTCTTGTTGTAATAGCGAGATTTTCATTTTAAGAAGACTGTAAACTGGAATAACTGATATTTTTGAAGTTAATGTTAATAAAGCGATTGTAAATTTCACTTTAATAAAATTTTTATTCTATCATTCCTACGGGCGGAGGTAAACTTGCCACCAAATATACCTGACCAGAAAATGGTACCGGTAAACTGGCCACCGACCTAAAGCGTTCTTTAAAATCACACAGGTATTTTTGCCACTAACGATTTTATGAGTTCCAATAGATTTTTAAAATTCGGAAAAAAAATATTTGACTTTAACAGATTAAATAATTTTTCATAAGTTTGAGACTTATTTTTTAATAAACAAAACATGTAAGGCACATAATTCCAATTTTTAAACCCGTGGATGGTGAAAAGTTGCAATGTAAAGGTACCATGCATATATACTGTAACGAATTTATATCTCAATTTGGGGTGTTCTATAAAAAAAATAATAAACCTTACAAAAATTATTATAATACAAAATATATTATATTATGTGTATCTCGTATATTCATCTCCTTTTTTTTGTTTTCTTTTGCCTAACCTAAACCTGGATAAAAATCTTCTGCAATCCTAATTTTTTTTAATACCAAATAACCATTTCTTACGTTCTTCCATTTATTGCTTCTTTTTTTTTTAATTTATAAAATATAATTCATCCTCTAATTATTGGTATATAATTTTCAGTTTTATTTTTTTTTACAGCATACAAAATATCTTTTCTTTATATAGAGAACGTAATGACAATATGTAAATTTTTATCTGACGTCTATTTATTATTTTTTTTTCTCCCAAATTAAAATTTTCTTACTAGATTAATTAAAAAGTTTTAAATCTTGCACTTAACATTATTAAAAATTTTTTATATCATTTCCAAAATAATTTTTTTATTTTCATAATAATAATGAAATAATGATGTGCAAAACAAAATAAAAATAAGACTCTTTATATTCCACAATTGTTGATTTATAATAAATTATATACCAATTACCATTAATAAATTCTTTAAGAATCAAACCTTTTTTAACAACAAACGTTGTTTATAAAATTCAAAGCTCATAAAAATTAATACTTACTTGAGACATTTCACACATTTGGAGAATATTCTTTTCACAAGAAAAAACTAAAATATGTTCTTCCACACTGTTTAAAAATAAAAAGCCTTCGCCTTTACACGCTGTGGGTTTGTAATTTTCAAAAACCAGAACTACTTCATCTATGTTCTATTCTATTTTATTTGTTAAAGTTAACGGTAATGTTTTGTGACTATAATTTGCTATTTTTCATTTTTATTTTCTATTAAATGATGATTCAAAAATAAAATGTCATGTAATTTTCAAATGCCAGAGTATTTTGATTTTTTCGACTTGGTTTATAATCCTGTCAGGTAGATACCCTTTGGTCTAGTGGCATGTTTACCTGTCCGATTTTATAATCAGCAGGCAGAATATAATTATTGGTGGCAAGATTGATTACCTTCGCCGATTCTTACTTGCCCAATTTTCATTTTTGTGTAAGGCCAGTGATTCTAAATAAATCACATAAGCAATTTTTTTTAAATTTGTGTTTATTATATAATTTGACTAATATATTATGTTTCCTTGAATCCTGACTAAAGTGTAAATGTCTAGGTAGGAGTTTCTAGCCCAAAAAAGTAAAAAATACAATTGAATGTATTTTTTCAGAGAGCAAAAATTAAATGGGCCTTATTAGGCTAACGTACCGTTCATATTAATACATATTAGATTTCGTTATAAAAAAGTAGCACATTGTTTTTACATATTCTTCATAATTGTGCAGATATTAAAAACTACCGACAACCGCTAATTTCTCAATACTTTAAGCACATTATCCTTAATTACCTATAAAAAAATAATTTATATACTTACTACGAAGTAATTTAAGAGAATAAAATGTAACTACAAATTAAATATGTATTTGAGAAGAAACTGTATATTTTATTTGAATATTGACTTTAAAGTTCTTTGTCTTTACTTAAATAATTATTACTTCTACCAGTTACATGTCAATCGTATAAGTATTACTAATTTTTTTGATAAATATTTATTATTATAGTTTAGACCAAAAAAACGTAAATTATCTTTTTAAAATTACGTCCTAGTTTTTTTATTTATTAGCTAAATGGAGTATAAAGTAATAAAATCTCTAAACCAGCGAAATCATTAATACAGTAAACTTTTTTAGTAAATATTGATAAACGATTTTCCACAACGTTTAAACTTCAATCCTTCTCTCATCGTTGCTTGTTTTGTCCTACATAACGTAGCAAAGTATCTTACAGATGAAGATGTTTTGGATGAAAATTATGAAGAAGATGATGATAATGAAAAAGTAAATGCAGATGATGCACCGGAAACAGCTGCTCTGCGTTTAGACGGACGAAGAAGGCGTAATGAACTTGCAGATGTTATTTATCAAAATCTTTGATCGAAATATCCAAAGTTTTACTTTACATACTTAAATAATGTCAATTTTTATATATGATCTGTCATTTTCCTGAACGATTCCTTGCGTAGTTCTGCCTGAAGCATTTTCTTTTTTAGACGGATTAATTGAAGCTCTTCTAACAGTAGTTTGATGTCAATTTTTTGGGTTCTTCGGTTTTATATTTATTTAAAATATTGGATTTTTTTTATGGAGCGTTGGTCGTGCTGGTGATCGCTAGACAGAGAAAATTGTAATGTAGACGGACCACTCTCTTTATCCAAATGAAAAAAATGTTTTATACCTACTTCAATTTTTCCATCCAGTTTATTTAACACCGTATTTGAAATTAACTTAAAATATTCCCTAAAATAGCTAATTTAGAATATAACACATTTACAATCCTTATTGAATACTCGTTTGTGAAAACAAACTATATTAGAAATCGGTAGCAAAAGTTTCCCCATGGTATTTGGTCATGTCGGACTCATCTACAAATCTATGTGCCGGACTGACAAATGAGCACGCGATATAAATTATTTAAATTAAAATAAATATAATTAACTCTGATTATTTATTTTGAAATTTTTCCACCTATAACACCAAAGAAAATAAATTAATTCACTTTATTATAACAAATTATTATTTCATGTACAGAAACTACGATAAAACAAATTTAAAAAAATATTAATGAATAAAAATTCATGCATTTTATTAATATTAAATAATAATTAGCAATATTTTTCAAAATTAAATTAACATCATTATTAATAATATTAAACCAATATTGCTTATAAAAACATATAAACACATCCTGAAATAAGACTATCTGCTCTACCAATTAGAATAGAAAAAGGCTGTTCGAGGTAAGTTAGATTTTTTTCTAGTACAAAATTGAATATCAAATTAGTTAAAATATGGAATTGAACGGTAAAAGTTATGATTTGGATACTGACAGACCTTATGTTAAACCGGTAAATCACTAGAAGCATATGTTCGAACGATGGAAAAATTTTAGTTTTTTGTATAAAAAATAGAGAAAGGTGAAAGGATATTCTAAATTATCGACATTTACAAAATATTTTAGAATTAATATTCGATTAATTATTATCTTTTTTCTAATCTACTAACGAAATTATCGAATTTTACACCGTTAGCAAGATGATAAGTTTATTATATTTAACATACATATGAAATTTGATTATTTTAAGGTCACTACAGTAAACACATATAATCTACTATAATAAAAAGTAAAACAAGAAAACTGTTTCATTAATATTGTTATTATCGTAAATCGGAGTTTGTCAAATGGGCCACACGCAGCAGGGAGTCTTTAATCACCCTGGTCAACTGGGCCACAAAGTTAGGGTCTGAGGATGAGGATTAACAGGTATACTTAGGTATGATTATAAATTATTCAAAAACATTACAAATTACAATACCCGCAGATGTTTAAAATCCATAATTTTCATTAAAGTGCTTAAATTTATTATTTTATTTTCGATGTATAAATTTTTTTTTCTCTGTTCAGGTTGATCTTGTTTGGTAAATTTGTTTGCCGTATTACTTACGTTTCTGTTTGAAAATTTAACATACTGTCTATAAATGTATATATTATAGTGTTATGTGGTTTAAATTTTAGAAAGCCCTACGTTCGGCGCCATTTGTAGTGATTTGTTTTTAACAAATAATCTCAAAATGGGATGGGTTGTATAAAAAAATACTAAACGCAATTTAAGCACAATCAATAAATTCTGGATATATCATGACCACTTCCGATTATCACCATTCAAATTAGATTTTCCATGTAGATTTTGTTCTCTAAATGTCCCCTCAACCATTTACAGCCTCTATACAATTTTCACAATAGAGTCTTCCTGTAATTACCCCTGTTGAAAAAATATCTTCTTTTATAATTTAAATTTATTATTTCACCATTGCCAAATAAAAAATTATATTATTTCCATGGTATATAATTTATCGTTTCAATTCCATATCTGTATATAATACATTTAATTATCTGTATACATCTTTTTATAAAAAGTTATTGACATTCAAAAAATATATCTTTCTTTATTATTCTTTCCATCTGTTTTCTCTTTTTTTTTAAATAAAATTTTTCTTACTTGATTATTTAAAAAAATATTTTTAATCACTTTTATCTATCTCTTATCATTTACTTATTCTATACCCAAAATTTTCTTTTAAATTTCCAAAATTATATTCGAACTCATACAGAGTATTTCATTACAATATATTCGTAAAATTGGGCAGTTAATCTGAAATGGAAATGTTCAAAAGAATTGGTAGTTCTACATTGTTGAATTTTATGGGATGCCCATAGTGTGGGAGGGAATGGAGCTTCACTATAATATAATTTTCCACAATTAGGGCTTCACAGAAGGCAAGATAAGGCGAGAATTTAAAAAATCTCGTCTCGGTCTCGTTAGTTGAGAAAAAATCTTGTTATTGCTAGAACTTATTTCTAAGATAGGTAGTACAAAACGAGGTAATTAATAATTCTAATGTAATTTATAAATGCGTGATTATTTATTTATTTTTGTTTTTTATTTGGACGTTACTAAATCATTATCTATACAAATTATAATTATAAAAATATTGTTATATAGTAAAATACAACTTTTTTCCATTCATACATTTTACATTTTGTTAATGATAAATATTAATTAGTTTAAAAATATTATTTTATTATAAATTATTTTTATATGGGAGATAACTGAACGTCTAACTAGACATCGTTTTAAAAAAATTAGAATTTGAACTATTTAAAATGTTTTATTCTGCACACATACCTTCAACAACAAATGTAGTTTCTAGATACCCTTTGTTTACCTATGACTTAACTGGGTCATAAAACTTTATTACCCTCAAACTGTTTGAAAATCCTAAAAAATTCGAAACATATTGAGAGTGTCATTTTATATAAAATAAAATATTTCACAGATGGTTACCAGATTTTAGATTTCGTAAATTTATCATAAAATATGCAGACCTTTCTTTTATTATAAAAAAAATTAAATGTTTTTACTGCTTGCTAGTTTATTTTTCTCAGAAATTCCGAAACAAATTCTGAAGAAATATGAACGATACTCTCGGGTCTCGCCGTATGTGGTCTCGGTATCGCCTAAATAATTTTCAAAAAGGTCTCGTCTCGCTCTCGTCTCGGTTTTACGAGACGAGAAAAGTATCATTCTCGTGTGAAGTCCTCCACAATATAATTACAAAAGTTTCTTATTTGTTCCTGGTCTGGCATATTTTCAAATAAATGTGAACAAAATTGTTCTCCAACCTCTTCTGAATTTAAATAAGGTAACCCAAAGAATTATTTAAAAAAATTGCCAATTTCTGAATTGTACTCCCTAAAATTTACAGCTAGTTCAAGTTGTTGGATTTTTCAAACTATTTGTACTTATTTCTTTGACGATTTTTTTTTCGGTGAAAAATTTAAATTCAATTAGTTACATTTTTCTCTTAGTAGTAGTATTGGTGAAACAAGTATTATACTCATAGCCTTTTGGCTTTTTTTTAATTTAATGTAAAATGTTATTGTAAAAAAGATGTCTTCAATAAGCACTAATATTATTATTATATGCGATAAGTTTTTTTATCTGGTAAAAGGCAAAAAAACCAGTGGTATGTAATGTCCATTTTGAAAACTGTGGATGGTAAAGAGTTGTAAATTATCGCAGGTATCGTGGCCCAGTTGAACAGGCCACGGGGGTGAGATAATCCCCAAACCTTCAAAAAAGATAATTTTTAGGTAAGCGAGGCCCAGTTGACATACGCCCTCGTAAATTGTTATGAGATACAAAGTAACTGGGTTCAATTTATTTCTCTACAAAATTAATCAACACATTGTGCAATCACATTTACAAATCTAGAAAATAACTGTTACCGAAATAAAATACTCAAATTATACATATATGTAAAATGCATAAAAAAGTACTAAAATGAGAATTTTACCAGTGAAAGGAAAAGCTTGAAATTGATATTATGAAATTCAAATATTTATTAATTAAAATGCCAAGAAATTTATAGTGTTTATTATTACTAAAATATAAGATTGGTAAGTAACATTTTAGTGTTAGTCATTACCAATCTAAAAAAAAAATAAAACTATCGTTAATAATAATACCAAGTAGGTTATTTATATAGAGCAGGAAGAAGATAAGTTCTAAGACAGAACTCTGTGGGACTCTGTAAGGACAATGTCACAACGTGCAAATAAGGTTGAAATCTACATATACCTTTAGATAGGAACCCATAAATAGTGAATATTTTAAAAAGAAATTATCTCATAATTAATTAATAAACCAAAGATAACATCTTACAAACTTTTTTTACTTATTTTTATAAAACAATCATTTTCTGTATTATTTTTTCATTGAATCACTCTATATATCACCAGTTAGAAGTTACCGTTTCCAAACTATCAGTAAGTTAATAAAAAAATAGAGTATTTAAAATGCATGAAAGTCGTTTCGACACGGGGGAATATTTATTAGAATACCTTATTTCCAGATCACCTGCATAACTGATGTTCACCGTAAATCTATAATAGACTGTGCAAAATTCCAATTCATACTTAAAAATTTTAAAATTGCATGAAATATGAGGAAGAATCGTTAAAGAATTCTTGTAAAAATATCCGAACAAACCAATAGTGCCGACGTGAAAACATGCAGTTAACGAACCATTTTAATCTAAATCATGTAGCAATAACGTTTAAAATTAGGAATGTAACGTCGCGTTTAGAAAAACAGCTGCAGAAATATATTTTAATTTATTCAAAATTATTAATAATCTACTTTTACAAATAAAGATACAAATATATTTTGGATTTTACATTTTCTTTACGTTAGTTTAGACCAATAGTTCCCAAAGTGTAACAGAAATAATACCTTAAACTCCACCTTAGCTATGTAACCTTAAGAGTCTTCGTTAAGTCCTCCTAAATGGGGGGAAAGCATAGAAACTCAGAGTTGTTGAAACACTCGAATGTCGATTATAAAAACATTTAGAACAATGGCTCCAATACAATCATTGGGCACACCTGATTGGAAAACAAAGCCAGATATAAAGTTACAAATTTGAACAATTTGGACGCGGTTTGATAGATATAACAGAAAATGTATTTAATAGTTTTACTATCAACGTCCATAATGATTAAGCATTTCAACTAAACGCTTAAAATTAAGGTATTTAAGAAGTCAACATATATAAAATAAGGTAATAAGTCAGGTACCACAAAATTTAATTGTAAAAAAATAGTACTAGTAGGCAACTAGTTTCAGTCACTGACCATCATCAGGCCCAAAGATACAAACGTTCGCAATTAGTTATTAGATATAAAAATTATTTAAAAACCCAAACTTACCAATATTAAGTACTTACAAGGGAAGAAAAATTAATCATATAAGTGAAATACCCATTAAGGGTAAATTAGATAAAAATTAAACATGATGGTACTCGAAAAGAATTTAAAAGTAATATAAATTGAAAAAAATTAAACTTCCAATTATTTTTGCAAATTCTCGAATTTTAAGTACTTTCATTTTAACTACTCTTTGTAAACAATGTTTTATCTTTCTTATTTCCCACGGCAGGGATATACTCATATCAATACTGTTAAAAGAAAAACCTAAATGAATTATTTGTTGTTTGGGAAAAAACTCACTTTTTTCTGAATTTACTCTAAAGCCTAAATCTTTCAAGAGGTTATAAGCTACTTGCACGTTATTTATTTGCTTCTTTCTTCGTATCCGAAACAAACAAAAAATCATCTAAATAATAACTACAAATTATATTTTTACTTCTTAGGTAAACTAATAATGATTTGTAAAGATATAGGGTGCAATATTAAGCCCCATTTGAAACAATTAAATTCATATAACATACCCTCAAATTTAAACCTTAAGTATTTTCGATATTTCTTGATAACTGACAATGAAAAATAAGCATATATTAAATCGATACTGGTAAACCAACAAGTTTTCGACATTAATTTTAAAACTGTCCTATAGTCCTCCATTTTAAAATGTGGAGGAACAATAAAATTATTAAGTTTCTTTAAATTTAATATAAATCTATATTTGCCATTAGATTTCATTATTAAAAAATATGATGATAAAAATTCCCCTTTTACGTGATTACAAGGTTTAATGGCTCCAATTTTTAACAAATCATTTATGGCCATTTTATAATTAGATTTTTCACATTCCGCTATTCTTACAACTGGTTTACATAATTGACTTGGACTTTTTGAGAAAGGAATAACTATACTTTAACCAATTTAATATTTTAACATTATTAGTTATTTCCATCCATTTACTCAAACATTTCTGGACAGATCGTGCACAATTGTGTGAACTTACTTTATTTAGTACTTTTTGAAACTGACTCTCCTGACTTTCCTGCTGTTCAGATGACTCCTCGGAAGTATTATTCTTTGCCTTGTATCGTATTCTTTTTTCTTGGTTCTGTATGAGGCTCGTCTGTAGTTTAAAGAACCTTCTTCTTTTTGTTTCCGAATTCTTGATGGACCTGGTTTATTGTAATCCTGGTGTTTATGGTATAATCCTCCCGTAGTTCTCTTCAAATCTTCCTCTACTTTTTTCAATGCCTGAGTAGCCTTCACCGAATCAGAAAAATTTTTACTAAATAGAAACTCATCGATTGGACAATTTTCTATTGCTTTCGAAATTTCCGTTTTTAAATAGGGCTTTACTGCAAATCTTCTATGCCTAGATATATAATTATGAACATTGCAAATTATTTGCCCAGAGTCTGCAAATTTTCCCAAATAAACAGTATTTGATTGGTCAGAATTTTTAAATATGTTGGTCATAACTTGAGCCAAAACTGAAAGACCTGAAGCCAGTTGTGATTGAAGTTGCGACATTATAAAATCCTGGTTTTTTACCTCCTTGGGCATACATATTTCGAGCTCAGGATTTAACACTGGTGCTTTCAAACTGTCACAATTCCTAGGTACAGGCTATTTTTTCAATAACTCCTCCCGTATTTCTTTATCAAGCCATTGATCAAGTAATCTTTCCATCTAATCACTACTTCTTCATGAACATCCTCCCCTTCCTTTTTTGAAGAAGTTGGATTTGTTCCCAAAGCTTCGAATACCTTATCGTCTATTTTACTTTCCTCAATTTCTTCTGCCACACTTCCTGAAAGACAAAAGCATTAAAATCAAATGCCACGTCTTTTCGTCATAATATTTTAGTGGTTCGGCAACTGCCTAACCTTATTTAAAAATGAATCATACTAATTGTATGAATTAAATTCGTTGGTCTACTGGTTGAACATATGTTAAAAAGTAAGAAAAAATTTGTCCATACTAATTGTATGAAATATATTCGTTGGGTAACCACCCATCTTCTTATTTCTGAAAACTTTACATACCTGAAGAAATCACTGTTTGCTCTCCAGAACTTTCACAGATAACGTTTTTTGTTCGGATCTATGTGATTTGTGCGAGTTGATATGAAAGAATGCGTACTACAGGGTGAATAATCATGTAGGACAACAGCGAAAAATAAGTTTTTTTTCTTCCCTTGTTAGTACTTAATATTGGAAAGTTTGGTTTTTTAAATAATTTTAACTAATTGCGAACGTTTGTATCTTTAAGCCTTAAATTTTGTGGTACCTGACTTTATGCTTTATTACCTTAAACTTTGGACCACATTAGAGATATGGATAACCTTTGGGATTTATATATAAAAAACTTGTAAATATGACGAATAGACCAGATCAGCATCTTGTAATAGAATTGGCATCATCGGTATATTTATTTCTAATATGTAAAATCATAACTACAGTTAAAATTTTGAAATTATGGTTTCACTGTTAAACAACAGTATTGACTTCAATAGTATAAAAAATAAAATATCTGCTGCTTATACAATTTTCCGTATATCTAACGAATGCTATAAACTGGACGAAGCTAAAAATATTTGTGGGTTCGCCAATTTGCATTAAGAAATAAGTGAACATTTTAATATCGTTTTTGAATATATTCTCTTGAGTCAGTTATTCTTTATTAAATATTATTGGATAAATTTTAAATTTGCTTCTTATTTACTAATAATTATTTGCACCGTTTCAACACCTGTAGGTAAAGTCAGTGGTTGCTAATGTACAAATGTATTGTGCCTTGTAGATGAAGTTTAGCATTTTGTCAAAATGTTCCATAGTCTTTCTTTTTATCTGGATTTTTGCTATTTAAATTCCAAAATAGCGTTAATGATGTCACACTTTCTTTGAACAAGACTTTTCGACAAATAACAAACTGCGGCTTATTGAAAATAACAATAAAGATATAAGTAGACCCCTTACAACCTATTTATTTGTTATTTCTAGACATAGATGGCTTTAATGTGTAGAAGTTTTGGGTAGACGACCAACAATGTTTGTCTGTGGTTGTATACTTTAAGGTGCTAAGGCACCGGATCATTTTATTTGGGTTGGTGACACTGAGACGTTGGTAGGAATGAAAAAGAAGAAGAGGGTTGGGGGTTTCTCAAGCGGGAATATTTGATTATTATGCTTTTAGCGGTTGAGAGATGGAGTAAGTTTAGGGGTTGTAATTTTATGTTTGTTTGTGAGTTTATTTTGTGAAATATAAAGAAATACGATCATCTTCGTTTTATTTAATACGACGCCCGGAGGCCCCAACAAATGACATTATTTTAAACCCGCTTCTAGTTAAATATTTGCTCAGTAGTTGAACAAATATAATTAAGAATCGATAAATATTTGGAAAAAAATACTACGGCAGTCGACGTATTAACATCGATCAATTATCGAAGGACCAAACAGTATCAACACTGTTAAATTATTATTAACTTATGCAACTGCGTTTCAAGCAGTTACATTAATATCAATGAAAACAAATATATTGAAGTGAACTTTAAGAGTTATTTTTTGACATATTTATTAATAATCAAATAAATTATAACAAGTAAATCATTTTTACAACACTCTAAACATTTCATAAATGCTCAGGGTAATTCACTGATATCACTCACTATTCACATTATAAAATAATTATGTACAATAATGTTATGAAATATGAGATCATAAATATGCCTACAACAAGAAATGTTTGCTGTAGTCACTGGTAACATACGCACATCTGTAGCTGGCTATGTTGCGACTGACCTCTATCAGATTTGAAGAAACAGTACCATGATTGGCGGTTATTTTATTTACCCATACCATAAATTCCAGACTAACGTCGCGTCTGGTGATAATTTGAACGAATCTCAGTGGTGCAAATTTAGTGGTGCGATTTTATCTCCGTCTATTTGACTCCTTTACAAAAATAGAATATAGTTTTTAAGATAATATTTTTCGTCGCACATAAGAGCGACTGAAAGTGAAGAGTTATAAATGAAGATAACGACTGTTGAATATTTCTAGGAATTGGAGTGACGGAGCTATGCAAGCTGTGACTTGAATAAAAATATTTATCACGAAATATAATTTCAAGAACACATATAGAGAGAATTGTAAATTCTGGATAAGTTTTCAGTGAAATTTATCCAGTAATCAACAAATACAGTGGACAAAATGCAATGATATATCATTTCGCATTGCTGCTTATTTAGCTCTACCACTCTCTCGAATGTAATGAAGTATGGAAAGCAAGCAACAGCAAAATAAGATCTAAATAGGAGACCCGCTTTAAGAAAGTTTAAGAAATTCTATTTAAGACAACATTGTAATGAATCCAGGTTATAAATATCTCAAATGTGGTTAAATTTTTAATAACGAAATAAAACTCAAAATCATATACCATAGTAAATTTGGAAGTAAGATCGGCGACTTGTGTCGTCTCACAGCCATCTTCAGGCCAAACCCTGTAGTTTCTAGGCCACCCTTAAAAATTTTCCAAATACATATACTGTGGTACATGATTTTGAGTTTTATTGTCTTGGGGAATAGATCACCTCTGCGCGAGCGCCTCGGTGATCTATATTTGCCCTCAACAGTAATGATGCATTTACCGCCTCGGTATCTAATCTAATATTGAACTAAGGTGTGTTGTTTGACTTTAAAATTTAAAAAAGGGCAAAACATCTTACATGTGCATTCAATCAATGTCAGTCTTGAGTACTTTCTACTGTAAAAATTTAAACCAAAAACTATTGGTCGCATTCGAGGCACACACCAACCCTTCATACCAAACGATATTGGTATTGGTCCAACGGTTCGGCAGTTATCGTGGACGATTAGACACAGACAGGCCTTACTCTGGACCTCAAAATGGATATTTCCATCGATATCTCGAATTTTTTTTGCTCGTTCACTATACTTTCCCTTTGATGGGACCGGGAAAGTAAAAGCAGAAAAAATTTAAAACTATTTTTAAGAATCACGTCATATACACTATATTTTTATACCCTGCTGCTATTAAGAACGAGAGAGAAGCTGTAATTGTTTATTTTTGGTTACTATACAATATTAGGAATTTAAATAAACAATGAGATTAGTTTTATTTCAAACATCAGTAGAAAAATTACAGAAATTAGTTTGATTTAATTAATGTCCTTGATAGTGATAATATATAAGTAAATTACCAGTAATTTTTTAACGCAGAAATAACAGACGGACTAGATAATAAAAAAATCCCCGATTAACGTCAAGGTATTACCAGTAATTTAAAATATGGATTGTGTTTATATATAACCAATTGATTCATTACTAAAAATTATTTGTTGACTAGTTATTTTAACAATACGACAGAAACAATATGTAAATATAAGCAGTAAGTAAATAATAATTTTTTTAGTTACTGGTATCAAACCTACTAATAATTATCATAAATTGATTTAATACAGTCAATTTTTGTTCAAAAGAACTCGTATAGCGTTTTGATTTATTCAATTTTATATGTTTTTTTGGAGTGCTGAATGAATCGTAATTTTAATTTGTTGATAAAAGTGATTTAGTAATAAATGTGATTTAAGCTCGATTATTTTTAGTATGGGTTAGTTCCACGAATAGAATTTCAAATATATCGAAAAGTAAAATATTGAGTAAAAAAAATTTGGGCGCCAGTCTAATTGATTTTTTGATGTATTTAGAAACAATTGACAAAAAAAACTATGATATATTTCAAAATTCGTCCTTTCATTCTTTTTTCTGGATTTAAGGAAATTAAACTCAAATTAAAAGTTTTTTTTGTTTTATTGTAGAAAAAAATTTAGCTAATAATCCTTCAGAGACTTTTTCTTTTATTTGTCGGGAAAATTTATCTTAGCTTGGTTTTGTTCTTGTCTTCGAGGTTCTTCCAAAAAATTTCCTGGATCCGGCAGTAAAAGATGTCAAGTCAACAGCAAGTTCTGATCCAGTAAAAAAAGAAAACTCGTTAGAAAAGGCTCGTCCCAAGGAAAAACTTGTTTAAAAAAGGACTTGTTCCAAAAAAAAAAACTTTCAGTCCAAAAACCCCTATATATCAAGGGGAAGAAAAAAAAATTTGAATAAGCGACACAGACAAAATAAAAGTCAATTGTTCTGACTGAAGAGGCAGAGAGCATTGTTAACATGAAAACGACATTTTATAGTCATACCAAGAGAAGAGGGAGATCTTGAGAAGGGACAGGACGCGAGCAAATTAAGAAGGGATATCAAGCGAGTCTGAAATTAAGATATACTGATCAGAGGAATAATGAAAATACAGGGTGGCACAAAAAAAAGAAATAAAAAATCCAATTTTTGGTGATTTTTTTATTTATAACTCAATAACTATCAACTTTCCCTAAATAATCTTCCTATTTTAAAGTAAAGTACATAAAATTTCCTACATATTTCACAATTCAGGTTTTTTTCTTCGACAGACTGTTCGGGCTCAATCGGGCTCGTTGAAAATTGGCGTATTTCGGTTGTCTTCTCAAAAACCCACTTTTGCCACACAAAAACTTAATTTGTGTGAATATTTTAGATCGTAAACGTCAGGTAATTTTTTCAAAAACTATATAGTATTCAGGTTATTTTTAATGAAGTCCGAAATTATACAAATGTTAACCTTTTTATTATTGATCTTGACAGGAGTACCTTGTAACGTCAAATAAAATATTACTAACACATTTTTTAAAAGCTTTATTCAAATATTTAACAATCTTACTGTCAGTAGATAGAACGTCCTTTAACTTTAAAGGTTCAATAACTAAAGGCGATGACGTTTAGAATAAAATTTAACGAGTTGATTTCTTGTACAATTGTCACAATCTAAACGTCAGTGTCGTTAGTTACAGAACCGTTAAAGTTAAAGGACGTTCTATAATTTTTTAAATTAATGTGAAAAGTTCAGTTAGTATTGTTTGAAATATTAAAACTTCGGTATTTTAAATCAAAGGAAATGTTCAAATTAATACCTTTTGTCCTTTCATCAATTTGATTCTTTTTTATAAGCATCTTCCAATTTTTGCGGTATAATCGCAATTCTTCTTTACTATTTTTTTTTGCGCATTTAAACCGTAAAACATATATATTAAATCTTTATTTCACATGTGCGGTGCTTCCAAATTTGTAAACTTTCCTTTATTTTAAATCCAAATCATCTGTCACCATATGAACAAACACGAGAGCTCTTCTTAAGGCGGGGCTCCACCAAACTGGGTTAGCACGGCGGCACTTGCGGCCTTGCCTCCGGCACAAAAAGCCGCAGCTAACGTACTATTCAGTAATACATTCAAAACAAATTGAAAACTCGTGCTCGCTCTGATCCTACACCACCTACCCGTGTAGCCCGCAGAAATTTCTTTGATCTTTACCGATATTTGGCCTCGAGTAAATTATACCGGCGGCACGCGCTGCCCAGTTTGGTGGAGTCCCGCCTTTATACTTGGCCTCTTAATTAAATACGGCACCTATGGGGTTGTGACGTATTTAGTACGCGGATTGCATATATTTAGTAAATTTTTAATTCAGTACAAAATTCATGTATTTTTTCCCTATTAAATTAATAAGTGAATATTTTTGTTGAACACCCTATTGTGTTCTTGGAATAAATATTGTACTCACACTGTATAAATCCGTTGTGAATTATCCTGTTATTCCACTATTAAAGATATATCGTACCTTTAAAACAACAGAAATGATTACGTAGGTAGGTACAGCAAGATAAAATTAATTAATTCAGTAATTATTAGTTCCACAATATGAAATAACATCATTCGCTAGGAATTAGTGCGATGCACCAGAAACGTTATATTTATAATTTATCATTTTATTTTTCAAGGCTACATCTACAGCTAAGAGGTGTATGGATAAATTATTAAGCGCTATATTTTTTTTAAATGCAATAATTAATGGTAGTTTGATGTGATTCGCCATTATTGTTCAGGCACTTGAACTTGAAAGAAATTCATCAATTTTATATCGTTAATAATAAAGCTTAGTAGGGGGTGGATAGCTCAATGGGTTATAGAGCTTGTAACAGAAAGGTTGTGAGTTACAATTCCATTCGAGACAAATTATTTTATAATTATAATCCAGATTCACATTTAAAAAAGAAATAGTTAACATACTAAACGTTGTAAATAAAATTATTAAAATTAGGGTCACAAATACATACATATTTGGTTTTTAATATTGCAATTATATTAATTTTTTTGTTGTCTTTAAACAGGAGTTCTTTTACCACCCACAGATAGTTATTTTGTAAGCTATTTAATAATATGTCCAAATACATCTATACACCAACGCATATTATTATGTACACTAGATTTTAATATTGTTCTGAATAATAAAGTCTACCAGTAAAATATTAATTTTTTTCTCGTCTAGAAGAAATGGAATGTTCAGAGGAGAGTTGATATTATGTGCATGTAATTTTTCCAATAATGTATTTTTGTTTTAGCTTTATATTTTCTGCAGTTAAAGAATTTGTAGTTCATATCATCAATTTCTCCAACTTTTGGACAAATTTCTGTATCAGTTAATCCGATTTTAAATAAGTGGGCTGGAAAGCTTCCACGATTTATTTTTAATCTTGTTATTATATGTGCTTACTTTTTTTGATGTGTGGTACTGAAAAATATATGGGAAATTTTTCGGTAGTTCTTTGTGTATTGCATAGTACTGGTTCTTTGAATGGAAACTTATTTCTTTCCACCAGGTCGCCCATTACGTATACATCTTTTTTTTTGAAAATAGCGAATAGATCATGGTATATCGGGATCTCTCTTGCTTGTTTAGCTATTAGATCCACATTTTCATTTCCTTGGATACCTAAATGACCTTTGACCCAAACAAAAACAATTCGATAGCCGTTGTTTTTAAGTACTTGAATCATTTGTTTTGTTTTAAAAATAATCCAATTTTGAATGTATTTGAAATTTTGGTTTCGAAGGCTCTCTATAATTGATTTGGAGTCTGATATTATAATTAACTCCTTTCTCTTATTATCGGCGGACCAAAGAAGATTTCGTTCTATATCTAATGTCTCTCAAAATGCTATAAACCTTAGGAAACTGCTTTAAAAAAATTTTATGGGATATAATAGGCACTACCTACACCTTCTTCGCAAATATATTAATAAAATTTATATTTGCTAAGAAATTAATGTTTGGGGTCCTGCGCTGAACAAAACTAGGAGCGACCAAATAGCATGGAACAAAATAGCGTGGGACAAAATAGCGCACGGACATTTCACAGAGGTTCGAAATCGAATACGACGAAATAGCGCCCAAAACGTCAAAACGTATTATCACGTTACGATGAATATTTCTTGGTTAAAAAAAGGTGGTACTATTTTGATCATTGAATAATACAGGTACAGAAAAGATAAGGTACATCTCACTGTCACTTCCTGGAGATGTATGGAGAAATATTGATAGTTCGCGGAGACTCCAAAACACCGACAACTTCCCATAGTCATGGTCTAAATGACGCTAAAAACGAAGTTTTTGAAACAGCGGAGAATATTAAGAACTTGGCAAGGACAATGGAAGATGGTCCAAGGAAAATTTTACAAACGAGCACTAGCCAAGCATCGGTGCTATTACCAAATTATGATGCTGTAAGAAAAACAATTCAAAGAGTGAGAAACAAGGAAGTTCTGGTTAACAGTGCATGTAACAACATTCGTACTGTAACGATTAAAGAGAAATATAAACGAACAGAGAAAGGTGAAGAGTTCCTGTTGTGGGATTCAGGAACAGAACAAAATTATAGTTTCCGCTTCTTATGGAAATATCTTTCTTTTGAGTGAATGTGGAAACTGGTGTTTGGATGGCACTTTTTGCCAGGTATTTACTATTCACTACTTAATAGACGGAAAAGCTATTCCTCTAATATATGCGTTGCTACCCAACAAACAACAATCAAATTACGAGAGACTTTTCGGAAAACTACTAGAAATAAATCCAACGTTGAAACCAGCTAGTGTAATATCTGACTTTGAGAATGCTGTTTTTCAACGCAATAAAAACTCAATTTCGTGATACCAAAGCAGTAAGCTGCAATTTCCATTTAAAATGCTTTTAGCTTTAAGTTATATTTCAGTATAAGACGTCCAGTTTGCAGTCGAAGTTATCGTTGCCAGTTTTCCAGCGAACAGGGTAGAGTGCCACAAAACATAATTATTCATTTTTGGACGACAACTCGCCTAATATGGCAATTAAAAATGGGCGAGTTTTGTCATGTTATTTAAAATATTTATTAAAAGAGCGCGTCTGCGCTACTTTTTCAAATTTATCTAGAGGAAAAAAGTTGATAGTCGTATCACTCTTAGTAGAAATGATTTAAAAAAAGTACCATATAGCCACTCTTCAGAATTAAATACAGAATGAATTGGTGAAAACTGCAGCTTCCTATCTTTAATATTAATGGAGCTCCTATCCAAAAATAATTTCAGGCAAGATAACATATAATATTGGTACCTCTTAAAGTTGATTTATATTTTGTATTTAATGGAAATTACATTTGCTCGAACCATCTTTAAAAAAAATTATTTGATATACAAGCTAGAAATCTGAAGAATTCGAATGCATTAAATATTTTTATTAAATTGTGTTATTGCATATTTTATGATATATTTTTAAAGGCATTTTTGTATGTTTTGACATTCTCTATAGTTATTTTTAACTCCACGTCGCGAAAGAATTTTTTTTTATTCGGGAATGAAATGTTTTGCGAAAATAACATAAGTGTGTATACGAAGACAATAACGCATAATCTGATCATCCGATTGAAATGAAATTTTTAATCCATATTTCTGTATAGAGATGTTGTAAGTAATTATGTTACAATTTTTATTTTGCGTTTTATTTGCAAGCTTGATTAAAAATTAAGTATAAATTTTTCAAATAAAAACAAATATTTTCTACATATAGGTATTAAATTTGTAGTTTCCGTATCTCAAAAGGAACCATTATAAAATTACTTTTGCGTCCGTCCATCTGTATGTCTGTTACAGACGTAGTTCTTGAATACGACTTAATGTCGGAATTTTAAATTAGACATAATGTTACAAGGATTTCAAAAAAATTTTTTGGTGATTTATTTATAAAGTTATAGCTTAAAAGGTGGAAATACACCTCTCCCATGATCTTCTAGGTTTCTGAGACTCCATTTTAGAATTTTGAAAAAACTCTTATCAACGGCTCTGTCCGTCTGGCCATCTGTCTGTGATAAGATTCAATCCAAAAAACGGTAATATAGATAGCCACAAACAGACAACGATAATCGACTCACAAACATTGAAAACCTCTAAAATGATATTAATCTTTGAACTAATTTTACTTTTCCGCTACATATACCATATACTATAATAAATAAGGTATATATTGTAATAATTTACTACAGGCAGAATATCTAATTTTTGTTAAGTTCTATAAAAAAAATAATAAACATTGCAAGTTAATTCTAAAAAAAAATCCTGTCTATTTTCTATCTTCTTTTGAATTACTCCGACACAAAATGATTCCTCCCTTTTTTAACCTTTATATTATCTAATTCCAAAAGAGTATCCATATTACCTTCTTAACCTAAATCTCTTTTGATACTATTCCATCCAGATTCCTTCCAATCAGAATCTCTCTATGATCCTAACCAGCTCTGCATATATTTGAAAAAAGGTCTTTTCTTACTTCATTATTTAAAAAAAAATTTAATCAATTTTGTCTCTCTTATCATTTACTTGTTCTATATCTAAAATTTTATTTTAAATTTCCAAAATTATATTAGTACTTGAAAAAAAACTCATACAGAGTATTTCATTACAATATATAGAAATTTGTTTTCGTGACTTTAAATTTTAGAAAACTCGAAAAAATTAAGTTAAAAATATTACTGTTATTTCATATTTTTTGTAAATTGACAAATAAACATCTAAATAGAAATAACTGTTTATAAAAAAAATGAACATAATGAAATGAAAATATATTTTCTGTTAAATTTTTAGAAACGATTTTTGTAAATAATAAATGAAAAGAAATGAAATAATAGCGGAAATAAAAAAATATAGTGAAAATGAGAAAAAATCTTTTCTTTTTAACTTTTATTGGGGGTGAGTTGAGCCTTATCAATTTTTTTTTCTAAAATTTGGATTGATTTGATCCATTTTCATTTCATATTGTTTTCTAAATTGACTATAAGAAACGTCTAAGTAGAAAATAACAGTCAAAAAAATGTTTACAAAAATATGAACATAATGAAAGGAAAATATATTTTATGTTGAATATTTAAAATTGATTTTTTTTAATAAATAAATAGAAATAAAATAAGAGCGAAAAGAAAATAATATAGTGAATGAGGGTGGTTGGCCTTGTTAAAAAAATTTCTATTTTTTTCTATCTTATAAAGATTCCATTAAATTTTTTTAATAAGGGTGTAAAATTTAGATATTATCAGGATTAGTACAGGTATTTAGTCGTATATAGCAGGAACACTTCAGATTTTTTGTTAAACATTTTTTGTTAAACAATTTATTAACTAATATTTGAATAGGATTGTTCCATTTTTATTTCATATTTTTTTGTAAATTGAAAATTAAATATTTATCTATCGATCTATATATCTAAAATAAAATAAAAAATGAAGATAACCCAATATAATATTATAATATACTCTCTGTAGAACTTTTCTTAATTTTTTTTTTAATAAACAAAAAGAAACGAAATAAGAGTGAATATAAAGAAAATTTTTTTTCTATTTTCAATTTTTATTCTTCTGATCTTATTTAAGTTAACTTTACTAAAAATAAAATGATATATTTTTAAAAGCTAAATATCTAATCATTTTATTTAAAAAAATTAATAAACTTCAAATTAAAGTAACAAAATATTATCATAATTTATTTAAATAGTATGAGGAATACAAAACCAGAATCAGTATTTATTTATAAATTAATTATGTACACATGCGTAAGTTTATAGCTTAAGGAGAAGTTAGTTGTCCAATCATCCCCTAATTTATTTATTTATATCTTATATTATAGATTCTTTAAATATATCCCTACAGCAAAACTACAGGAATATGTAAGTTAAAGGTACTCTTCCTGTAGGAGCTGTGATATTTCGTACTACATTTGTTAGTTATGACAAAAATTTTAATGTATAAAATATTGATATCCTTCAGGTCAAAAATTAGCCGTAGGATCAGGAAACCACATTATGTTAAATATTTAGACAAATCAATTAAACCCATTTCCAGGATTCATTTATTTTTATTTATATTTCACAAATAGACATACCTACACCCTAAAGATTATTCAAATAAAAAACTTGCTTGAGCAAGTATAGAATAGTTTTTCTTTTTTACACTCACCTACTTTTCCAGCTCACATTCTAAAAAAAAATATTGAAACAAACCACTTTTCAAATGTCACTGAAAAAAACCGCACATCCACGAAACTTAACAAAGTGAAAAATCTAGTTTACTTTTTTCTCGAAATTAAAATTTAATTAATTAACATAAAATGAATTTGTTTAAATTAATTGCGCTCGGCACCGCGGAATAGAAAGCGCTTCAAGTTTCACGGTGTTTCACTTGACAATGAACATCAACAGATACGCACACCTCGAAGGCATACGGCTGGTGGTATAGGTGCTTCTTCAGCGGTGTGATCTTAAGAATATTTAACTACCAACTGACAACCTAGGTCGCGGTTCATATGACGGAATTTGATAAGCGATTTGAAGGGGTTAGAAATTTTGTAAAAGTAAATTTTTTTAATAATTTAATCAGCTTTTCGCAGATTTTTAGTTCATATCTAGATAAATCGATTAGTGTACGACATACAATTAAAAAATTATTGTAATCAAAATTGTTTTAGATTGTACTGGACTTCTGTCAAATTATTAGTTAAAATTAAAAATAACCTTAACGATACTATTATTTATTTTCTGGCTAAATAACAATTCATTTATAATAGATAAGTTGTAGAACACAGTAACAATTTTTATATGTATAAGAAATCAAAAAATAACAGAAAATTCATATATTTTTTGCATATTAATTTTTTTAAATCCAAGGGTAAAAATTCTATTTTATTTTCTTTTCTATAATACACATTCACGAAATCATAACATTCAAGATTATTAGTCTTCAGATTCTCTTTTCTCTGCCAGTGTTACGAAAAAAAACAACATCGAAATTAAAATCAGTTAAAAACGATTCAAACAACATCGCAATTAAGATCTGTTAAAAACTATTCAAAAATATTCTATATAATCTGTTAGGAGCTTTCATTAACGTCGATAAACTTATCCAGAGGAAAAGACACGTTAAAAGTCGACACATTTAATTTCCCGCCCCAACTCCGAGAAGGGAAAGTATTGTGAACGAGCTAAAAAACAATTTCAAGATAAATTTTGAGGTCACCTGAGATGATTAAGACAATTTCCAGATGGAAGTCTGTCTATTTGTCTGTGTGTATTCTTCCACGATAGAGGCCACACGTTTAATCCGATTGAGCTGAAATTTGGTATATGGGTTTGTGTTACACACCTGACAAAAAAACTATGATAATATTTCAAAATCCATCCTTTCTTTTTTTTAGGATTAAGGAAATTAAACTCAAATGAAACGTTATAATATCAGAAATCTTCTTTTTTTTCCAAATAAAATACTTAGCTTCTTTATAGTAGAGGGTCTTGGTTTCGTACGAAAGCTCTTTTGTCAGCTGTCCTCTTCTGAGTAGGTCCTATTCTCCAGAAAACAAAAAAAACTCCTTGGACCTGGCACTTGACCACTGTCCAGGTAATAACAATTGATTGAAGTGGAACCAGCAATATAAACCACCAAATAAGAACCCCTATAAATAAAGGGGAGACAAGAAAGAAATCTTCAGTACAAAATACTGGCGATATAAAGATATACAAAGTCTACTACTTGTACTCAATAGATAAAGAAAAAAGAAAGATATTAGCATGGGTAGGCATTTTATAAGAATGCCAAGAGAAGAGGGGGGCATGACGCGAGTAAATAAGAAATGGAACATCAAGCGAATATGAGACTATAAAATATACGGAGTAGAGGAATAATGAAAATACAGGGTGGCACAAAAACAAAAAAACGTAACACTACCCTTAATGCTCTGTTTACCAAGGTCTGTTTTTATTTTGGATGATGGTTGGATCCATGTTGTAGATATCGGTTGACTAATACGTCTAGGAAAGGAATTTGTCGGTTTTCTTCTATTTCCATAGCGGACTGGAATGAAAAATGTTTAGATGGTTTAGAACATTTGCAGGTCTTCTGTTCCATGACTCCAGACTAAACACCTCAAACAATGTGTCGGTTGTTTTTCAGCAGTTTTTCCATGTAAAAATTGACCGCAATTAGACCGAGTGGGCTTCCCATGGCGACTCCGTCAATTTGTCCATAGAACGTTTGGTTCCACTGAAAATATATTGTTGGGAGCTAGTGTCGGAAAAGGTTAATGTGCTCTGGAAAAATCTCCCCTGTGTAGCTGATTGCTTCTTCTAGTGGCACATTTGTAAACTGACTAGGATATCGTTAAGACCTAAGGTGGTGCACTTTAAGTGTTCGATGAAGTGCGTAGAATCTCGGACGTACGGTGTTGTTTTGCCTACGTGTGTGAAGAATATCTGCCAGATACTTATCCAGGTTCTAAGTTGGTGATTCTATGACACTTGATATTGGTTAGATAAACAGAAAAGTGCATTAGCACACGACTAACATAACATAAACGAAGCTGTCGTTTAGGACAAACCGACGGAGACCACAAGATCCTTTTCGAAAACACCGTCCAGATTGAAGTAGGAAATAATAGAAATATACAAACATAAAGAGAACTTCAATCGAAAGGAAGAAACAACAACAGGAACAACAGACGCGCATGTAAATATCACATTGGAATCGAAGGAGGTTTCAGTTCTAGTTGAAGATGGCTGCCGCAGTTACAGTAGAAACGTTTGGAATTAATAACCAAAGAAGACCACCGCATAACGGCTCGGAAATAAACAATTACATTGACGTCGGCCACGAAAGTCTACATTCTTATATTGGGAACATCATTATCAAAAAGTGCTTTTTATATATTTCTGATTGTTTTCTTTTAGGGGATTCAAATTGGAAATTACATTAGTATTTGTAAACTAATTTCTATTGTTAAAACTAATGACTTATGTACCAAATTTGTAAAATATTCTAGTAGTTTTTAATATTTTTGCGCATATTGCTATTGCACATTTATTAGTATTGTTGCAAAATAACTGAAATTATATTTACAGGGTGTTACATTTGAAAAAACGTAAAAAAACAGATTCTAAATTTTTGAACTTGAAAATCCACTCACACACAACAAATATCAAAAATTACTTTATTTTTATTTGCATTTTGTCAATTTATTTCCCCTAATACTTAGGGGAAAATATTCTATTGGAACCCATCATCTGGTTCTTATACTTTTTTAGAACATATTTCGTTCAGTTTCTTCCTTCTCACATTATGTAAAACTTAGGACATAACATTACTTCAATTTCCATTTTTTTAATTAAAAAACAACCACTTTGTATCACTTATTTTAATGCGTTTATTCGTTTATTAATAAATATGATGTCAGTTATGACCAGTTAATTTAATTAATTTCTTTTTATAAACATGGATAAGTTGGTAAGTTTATTAAAATTTGTTATATTACTTCATGTTTATTGACGGTAGTTGTTTTACTAGTCGCCCTTTTCAACTTTCAACTTAAGGACTTGAAAATATTCTAGTTTGTAACAAGGACAGTAACAATGCAAAAGTGAAAAATAAATGAAAATTCAATTAGAAAAATGTAGTTAATAAGTTTCTGATCGATCACCCTATATACCTCAAAAATTATTTTAAATCCCAAACATACAGTTTTTCATAAAATTATTTTAGTTACTTTGATATTCTCAGTCAATCACTCCTACTATGAAATTATGAACTACGGATTCAATTACTTTTTGATATCGTTATTGACATTATCATTAATACTTATCAGAAGTGTGATATACACACTTAACTATTTATATTTGTTTTTTTCAGTACATATCGACTAGTACATCCCACATGAAAAAAAATGAAGTTAGCTATTGAGTTAGTAATATTATTTTCATATATTACCCTGATCTATGGATATATTGAAAATCCAGGATCTAGGTATCCACCTACCAAAGGAGAAATTTGGCCCAGACCTAGGATCCAAGATAAATTTGATGATTTTTTCGTTTTGAGGCAACAGCAATTCGAAATCAAGGTAAATCAATTTCAATTAGTTGAATCAGTGAATTTTAATGGTACCTATATTAATAAAATCATTTTTTATGACATTTAATGCATATAAAACTAAGAACCTAAAATATAAATACTATTTTCAAAATGACATGCAATGTTTAAAATGTCAAATCTACACATTTTCCCATCTCACTTTCTTGTGCGCTATGATTACAATCCTAACTGTATTAACAGAACAGAACAACTCACTCCCATTAAATAGTTATTTATGTATCAAGGCAGTAAAATCAATTTTTTTATTAAGAATGTGGAAATTATTTGCCGAGGCAAAAGCAGAGGCAAATAACCACGTAAGTGATAAAAAATAACTTTAATGCCGAGGTGCATAATAAATTTTATCTGGAATCGCATTTATTAACACTAATAATTATAATTATTGATTTTTTTTTAAATACGGTTTTTAATTTAGTTAAACGCAATGAATTGATAATGACAATTTTAACAAATATTATAGTAATATTAATTATAATAGAACAATTTTCATTATTTTGTATATTGATTACAGCGATCTTTTATGTTAATTAAATCTGCAATAAAGATCTACTTCACTGCCGATTTTTTTTTATTTTACTGCCTATTTCGGATAAAATATATTTTATAATTTTTGACTGTCGTCACAAAGAGCCAACCCTATGTCAACTTTCAAACTCCTATATTACGTAATGGACTCATCAAGTAATTTTTTTTATATTTTTATTTTATAATTTAGGCCCACCGTAACACATTGCACCGGATCCAGCCCTTCTGAGACCGATCCTGCGGCTGTAATTAATTCTTGAAATTTGAATATCGGGGCTATAGTGGCTTGTGACGTGGCCCAATTGAAACAGATTATATTTTGCTATGTTGTCATATCGATAAAACTGGCAACTCTCGTTTTCTCATTTGTTATGATTAAAAGAAGGAAAGAAGTATGTCAAATTTTTCTACAAACGAACAAAGCTAGAATCTTGGCAATACTGTAGAAAGTAAAACGTCAATTATTGGTCAAAAAGCAGCGCCACTTTCAAAATATATTAATTACTTTTTATTGATTTTTATTAATTAATGAATATTATAAGAACAATGAAAATCAACATAAGCAACTAGGTTCTTTAAGCTATTCATTCATTAATATAAAACCAATAAATTCGTTCCTACTGGATAAGTCCATTGTCGAGAAAAACGCCTGTACCAGACATACAGACGAACGGACGGACGCAAGAATGATTTTATAATGGTTCCTTTTATACTTTTAAGGTTAAAAATAAAGTAAATTGAAAAAAATTGTATAAATTTTTTTCGCTTTCTTATAACCAAAAACTTTTACTATCTATTATATGACTGACATCAAGATCTATACATAAATATATGTGAAAAATTTCGTTTCAATACAATGTTTTGTATGAGAATTGACGAATGTTTACTTCTTTTTAAAATATAGAATATTCTTATTGAATGGAAGTGGCTTTTATTTGATCAACATCCATGTTAAAGATTAATTAACACGAATAATTTCTGATATTCACTTTATTTTACAAAGTTACAAAACATAGGTTTCGATATACAATATCTTCAGATGTAAAATCAGTACTAACCTAATATTTTTTTTTGTATTACAACTTTGTGGAGGCAAGAATCTTTTAGACACCTCACGCTTGGTTCTATGC
Source organism: Neocrepidodera transversa (assembly GCA_963243735.1). Classification (NCBI taxonomy): domain Eukaryota; kingdom Metazoa; phylum Arthropoda; class Insecta; order Coleoptera; family Chrysomelidae; genus Neocrepidodera; species Neocrepidodera transversa. The sequence continues at coordinate 16,459,600 of OY725346.1, forward strand.
GTAAGGTAGCGCAGAACTCTCCCCTGATCCCTCTGCAAGCAGAGTCAGAGTCATACCTGCTAAACCCTCTCGGTAATCTGTCCTTTTTGTTTAGTGTTTCATTATACCCTGCTGTAGGAGAAAGATTCTCCTCTTCAGGGATGCAGTGGGGCTGTTGTTCTGAAATTGAAAGTATTTATTACCTTAAGATATTTTATGGTATAATGATTGTTTTGAGAGGCTCAGAGGGGGTGGGTAGTTCTGCAGCATCGGTGGCGGTCGGTCGAGCTCATCTAATGCCAAGATGAGCGTCCTCCAATAGATCTAGGAGCTTCGCTAGGGATCCTGAGGTTGGGCTGGATGAATTTCTTCTTTGGTTTTCGACTGAGTGTTCGTCTGTTCCTGTCAACTGTCCATTTGATTCTTAGAGTTTCTTGGGCATGTGTATTGGTGCTGTTGGATATTCTCCCGACTCTTTGGAGCGTCAAGAATCTGGAAATAATCGTGGAAATATTAGCATGTTCATATATTTCGTTGGATGGGAAGCGCCAGGGAAGGTAGAACATTTTTCTAAGAATCCTCCTCTCAGTTGCCGTGACGGCGTGCAGGAGACGAGAAGGGAGTGAGGATAAGTTTAGAGCTCTATAATCCATTATAGGGCAGATGTAGGTTTTGTAAGTGTGTAGCAATGTCCTTAGGTTACACCTGTCAAATCAACCATCCAGGGCACCGAGGAGGGAGACCCATCTCCTAACTCTGTCTAGAGTTCTTTGGACTTCGGTCGCCCAATTGAGAGTACGCGTGAGGCATACTCTCAAGTAGGTAACCTCATCCGAAGAGACGGAGTCTTTCTCCCCAGAGCCTAAGACTTCATTGAGGTTTTGGTTGGATTTTCGTCAGTAGATGGGATGTTTGAATATGATAAGTTGGATCTTTTGAGTATTCAGGGTAACCCTCCAGTTGCTAAACCATCGGGAGAAACGATCAAGGTGTTGTTGTTTTTTGGTATTAAGAGCTCTGGTAGAAGGAGCGGAGGCTGACTTTTGGGTATCATCAGTGTAGAGTTGGAGGTATTGGCTAGGTGAAGAAGGGAGAGGGAATGTCATGGGTGTAAATGACATAGAGGACTTGGGGAACTCCTGCTAGAGAAGTGAAGAGATCAGACAGGGAATTTCCCACTTTGACAGGGATAGTTCTATTTGGAGGTAGGAGTAGAAACCTAACCTAACATTACAAAGTTCTAGATTTTATAGTTATTTTTATGTTAATGATTGGGAATTTCCAAAATTAGGTAAAGATATTAAGTAAGGGAGAATTTGTCAAATCTAGTTGGTAGTTTAGAAGTAAATTTGAATATTTATATTTATTTATCTCAAGAGGTTCAGTTGATAGCCTTTGGGTTGAATGTGTAAAATATCAGTTTTTTCATTAAAAATATGATCTTCCTCAATTAGATATTTTACATAGTTTGAATTATCCAGTTTATTAACAATCTTTTATGCTCTGCTACACTCTTTCTTTTAGTCTTATTATTTTTCAAAAACTTACTTATTGTATTATCAGTTTTAAATGCAAGTTTAACATTATTTTTCTTTAAAAAATTTGAAATTTGAGTACTAGATTCGCTGTTATATAGGTAATAGATTTAAAGTTATTTATAGTATCTAGTAATCAAATTTCAAAATATTTAAAGAAAAATAATGTTAAACTTGCATTTAAAGCCAATAACACAATAAGTAAGTTTTTAAAAAGAGAGTGTTTGTAAAATAAAGTGAATATCGAAAAGTACTCATGTTATTTAATCTGGTGAAATTATTTGAAATTTCACCAAGAGGCAACATTTATCATTTCTCAAGTATTTTCCTCACTTCTTTTCAAATCGAATATTTTAACAAATAAGAAACGATATCCAAAATTTTGCAACACGGCTGATATTGTAAAAAAGCAAGATCTTAAAATAAATTTATATTTCTTGGTATTTGCTGCACATTGTGTTTGTCTTTCTTTGTCAATTTTTGCTATGTGTCTAGTCTCTCTTCAACTAACTTTCTCAAAGTAAGAGTAACTAGATCAGCTATATTGCATCTCGTTCACCCTTGACCACGTTCCAATGACACAAAAGACTGTTGCAATCCCAATGCGTCGTGCTTGGTTTAAAATCCCTAAAAATCGCTCAAAGTTGTTCACGCACGATTAGCCTTTCAGATCTCGTAGGGATCAGTCGATTACAACGTATAAAAGTTCTTCGTTAAAATGCCTGTTAAAACGGCGCCTTCTTTATCAAATCATTCCGCAAACATTTTCTGAGATTTCATAGAGTATTGTAATTAGTTATGCAGTAAATAGTGAGTGACAACAGTTAATTTGATCATTATTAAAGTGTTTTAAAAATAATTTACCTTTCATAATATAACTTTTTAATATTAATAAATGGGTGTAAAAATGGCCCTTACAGTTCCCTTCAATATGAGTTATCTGGTCCTTCAATTTTAACACGTCGACTGCCATAGTAACTTTTTCAAACATTTATCTTAATCCTATTTGTTCACAGGCCATTCTTGATCTAAATCAGTTGAGTATTAAAGACATAATATTATTGTAGGTTACATCAAACAATTCGTGTACAATTTTACAAGATGCTATAGTTCGTTTGGAACTTATCATCTCAACAGCTTATGGTACTGTTCAAAAGGCATCAAAATTAACCAATCATGACAATCACAAAAATACGTGGTTGAACGAAGTTCAGTTCTTAGGTTATATGGATTCATTAGAAGTAGTTTTATATGGAACCTGTGGTGATCTTGACTATCCTACAGAAAATATGGATGAAGCTTGTAAGTATTAAATAAAACTATTCCTAGATAAGGTGCATATGAGATTCTGTGTTTGTTAGACTTCTAAACAAACCTCTTTAGAAATCTTATCAAAAATCTAATCCCATGACATATTTTCGGTGGAAATGCGACATCCGGTTCAGAAATAAACTGAGAAAAACATGTCATTTGTTTAGAAGTCTACGTATACGCCACACTATGGCGCTTCGCTAGTTGTTTATATTTTTACTGCTCTCACAAATTGAGAATTTAAGGCACTTATGGAAATGGGCCCTCAGTACAAATCGCCACAATGACGGACTAGTATCAGTCCGCCACTGCTCATAGGTAGATATAGAGTAATTATGAGACAGAGATCATAGACATGTATAGCTACAAGAGGTCAAACAAGTATGTGTTACATATCTCTGTCTCATTATCTTCTATCCTAAAATGGCACAAACTTTGTTAAGAAAAATAGTTTATGCAATCTAGATGTTTCTTACTTTTAGAATAGTCAGATGGACTTTCGATATCTTCAAAGTGCATCAATGAGCAAAGCATAAAGTTGATAGGATGTAAAAATCTTGTAAAATACTTTAAGCGTTCATATGCACTTGTTTTTAATACTTGTTGACTGTACTAAATACTTTTTTATTGAGATTGTAGATAAACTTTATTATAAATTTTTAGATTCTATTGACATATCCGTAAAGCAGAAGAAACTATGGTCTTCCTCAGTTTGGGGACTTCTTAGAGGATTGGAATCGTTTTATCAAAGTATATACATAGCAGACGATTATCTTTCGGTGAGTTACAATTTAAATGATAATGTCGATTTGTTTACTTTTATTTAATTTGAAGCTAAGAATCAACGCAACTTATGTTGATGATCGACCCCGATTCCACCACAGAGGTCTCCTTTTGGATACTTCAAGACATTTTATCCCACTGGACAAAATAGCGCTCACCGTGGATGCCATGGCTCAAAACAAACTTAACGTTTTCCACTGGCACATCGTTGACGATCAAAGTTTTCCATATATGAGCAAGAAGTTTCCAGAGTTGAGGTATTTACGTTTAGCAAATTTATATAATTTACTTTCTTGAGCTCCTCGATTTTTTTTCTATTTTTTTATTAGTTTTCGAAAAAAAAACTCTTATACAATCTGTCCATCCGTCAGTCTATCTGTGACAATATTTAACTACTTTAAGATTTCGCCGGTTTTCACTTTTTGAGTTACATAGAAAAACCAATTTTAGAAAACTTTTATTGTTGTATTAAAAGAAAATTTGACAAGATCACACTTTGCTCTATAAGAAAAATTTTTACTAGTATAATCCAAGATGTCGAAATATATGGGGTGGCTCATTTAAAAAATCTAAATTTACCATCATTTTCGCCAAAACCGGATGTCGGTCATCTTGGATTAAGTAAAAAAATCCAAATTTGTATGTAGAATGTACCCAATTTCATCTAGAATAATTTATAACTAAAATAAATATAAGAGTGATCCTTATCCCTGTATCACCCAGTATATATAGTAAAACAAAATTGCTTATTCCAAAGTGATATAAAATGGTGTGGCAATTGAAAAGGGGCATAAACATAAATATTTTGGAAAAGTAATTTTAAAAGTTAGAATAGAGTAAATTTTAACTAAGAGTTTATATTAAAGCTCAATTTAGATAGATAAAGAAGGTAGAATTGAAATTAGACAAAAATATTTAAATAAATTTCAAAAGAAGTAAAGCAGGTGAATAATTAGAGGAAGAACAATAAAAGCATAAAGATAATTCTCAAACCATAGAGGAATAAAGTAAAAATCATTGTGATAAAAATTTGGAAGAGAAAATAATTTTGATCAAGATAATCAGAAAGATACTGGGGAAACATTGGTAGACGAATAAGATGATGAACCAGATTGTTGAATGTTCACAATCTAGGCAATTAGTCCAGTAAAATTAGATTTCAGGTGGATACTTTTTTCTGAATTAGGAAATTATTCGACAAATGAGTCCAGTAATATATACCGTAGTAAAATATTAAATAATTTATATCGCTTTTTATTTTCGATATCTATGCATTACTAGTATTATTTCTCTTATTCCATCCCATTGTATTCAGATATTATATCTTTTGGAAAAAAGTATCCGGATACTTGTACATTTTTAAGTGAAAGTATCGGTACTTTTTTAAAAAGTACCCGGATACATTGTAAGTATCCGTATCCCATACTTGGATACTTTTTTCTGTATCCGACCCAACAATACTACTTTGTTATCTGGATAAGTTTATAAATTATTAATTTTATTTTAGTACAAAAGGTGCCTATTCTCCATACCACATTTATACCCCCGCTCAAATTGCAACTGTCATAGAATTTGCAAGACTTCGAGGAATCAGAGTCATACCCGAATTCGACACACCTGGTAAGAATTTATCTATAATGTGTTATTATTATTATTATTGTATTAGCTGGTGGTTATTTATTTTTTCGCTAGTAACTGTGTTTTATTTTAAAGCTGAATCAAAGTTTTTAATCTTAATAGCAGTGGCGGACTGACCACTGTGGCGCGGTGCGATCGCCACAGGGCTCTAGGTCTCAAAAAAGTGCTTATTGAGGGCCCTTTTGTCTTCTTACCAAAGAAAAAAGTATTTCAAGATTAGGTGCATATGAGATTTTTATACTATTACCGCTCTCAATAAATTGGAGATTTAGGGCCCTTGTGGATATGGGCCCTCAGAACAAATCGCCACAATGACGAACTAGTGTCCGTCCTCTAAAAGTCGCAATCTGGGTAGCCACGACCATGTCGTCACGACTCCACCTGTTTTCCTCGGCCTCGCCAGTCGCAATTCTTTTTAAGCTAGCCATTTTATTAACAGCTATTTTTTGATTGCTACTTTGTGCCATTTAATTAGTATGAATATTTCTAAAAAGTCTATTTTTCTAATGTTGCTAAATGATCAAAGTGAAGAAGAGAATCTCCTACTCTTATCATCATTACATCATGAAGAAAAAAGGGCAAAAGCTGATGATATGTTTCGGCTGAGAGAGGTGGAAGGGTTTCAAACAATTCTACAAAACTACTTGAAAGATAATGGGAGAAACTTAAAAGAATTCTTCAGAATTTCAACTGAACTGAACTGTTTCAGTATCAAAATTCGTAGCGAACGGGAAATCGTCGTCTTCCAGAGCGGTTATACTGGTCCGAAAAAATCCAAAATCTGTTCTAGAAACGTCCTATATCTGTCATAGGAAGGAAATTTTGTTGTAACTTGGGACCAATATTGAACATCCTGGGAACTCTTTGATCATTAACAAAGTCTGTCTCGAGGACGTCCTAGGCACGGCCGGACGTACCCGGGACATACGAATATTCGAAAACGGACGTCCCGAGGATGTCCGGGGGAAGTATTTGTGCTGTATAATTTAATTGATTACAGTTAAAACTATGGTCATAGGCCGCAGTCTAGTGGTATATCCAGTACGAATTAGTCAGATAAGAAAAAAAATTGGTGTTTATAAACTGCACTTCTTTAATAAAGAACCTGACGCAAAAATAATTCAAATTCACGCCCAACTTGGGTTTTTTTCGAATTTTCGATAGTTTTCGATAAATACAAACGTGTTGTAGTATTGATTTATTATAAATACCTTCACGTACTTATTATATATTTTTACTAATTTTTCCTGTAAAATCTCAACTTCGCATATATATCTAATTTCTGTAAATTAAATGTAATTAATTTAAACGTACAACACATTTCGTTAAACTGTAAATTGTAAATACGAGGCCACGCGCGACGTCTGGCACTGAAAGTGTTAAGCTCCTTTCAGATGTTATCTGTCTTAAGTTCCAAGGACAGTCTACATTTAGAATAATAAACTTCTACACTTTTAATAAATTTTATTTACTTATTAGTTTTATTTACAATAGTGATGTAAGAAAAAATTAATAAAAACGAATAGGAACATCTTAATTCAACAAAAGTAAAAATACGAAAACAATAATAAAAACCTTAAAAAAGATATTCGATGTAAGAATAAAATTTTACATTTTCAAGTTTTCCAACAAATACTTACAAATTTTAATAATTTAATAGTAATACGAGATGTTTCCTTTATTCATAAGTATTTTTAAAAAAATGGTGAACGCGCAATTGATGTGCAGTGCCAGATAAAAATTGCATATCTCGTAAACCGTTAATTTTATCGAGTTGTCACAAGATGACGTGTTTCTTTTAAATACGTTTGTGGAATTGAGCTGTCATATTTAGAAGTGAAAAAAATGATAGATAAAAAATATGCATCATTAACCATTGAACTTAGTCCGTATCTGACTTCACAAGGGTAGTGCAGATTTGTTTATAACGCTATTAAGTGCGCATTTATGTTGTTCTTAAATGGTTAGTTTTTGATTTTTTTCAAATAAAGTTTAACAATTATAAAAAAACAATTTTAATTTTTAACTTTGGAGCCCTATAATTCGGTAACGAAGGGCGTAAGGGACAAATTTTATATGAAGTACCATCATTAATTTTAGCCCCCCTATCATTTCCCAAGTTTTGGGTACAAACTCCTGGAACTCCTAGGATAAAGGATCAGAATAGTACAAAAAGTTGATCATTATAAATTCTCGAGGAGTCAGATTAAGGTAGGGTGAGTTACTTACATCCTAAAAGGTGTACATTCCAATAATCTGACGATTTCAGCGTGACATAAGGAAATGGGGGAGATACAAATTTGTAAAAAAAAACGCCACCTTGAAATATTCGAGCGCGATTAATTTTTTTTCCATTTTGAAGGAAATAATTTAAGGATCAGGAAAATAATATAATCAGCCGATTTTCTCAAGCCGGAGTACTAAAATCATCAATAAAGTGTGGTGTGTGAACCTGCTAGAAACGCGTACTGCATATATACGCTATTAATGTCTGGCACGCTCTGGTATGTATGTCTTTGTGACCATTTTTTTTTACATTTTTAAAAATGTATACATGCTCCCCATAGGTCCCCACAACGCTCTAGTAAATTCCCATTTAGCCTCTTGGGCTCCTCGGCTATAAATGGATTGAAAACTTTGGAGCATTTAAAAAATGCTGCCACAGAACACTACGTACCGACGTCGGAAAATATTAGTTCTTTATCGATAGATTCAAATATTCCTGATCATAAATGCTGTAAGGATCAATATTTGCGTGACATTTCCTATAAATATGTATCCAGTTTAAAAAAATATACTTTTTTCGTTGCATGCTATTTCCTGTGATTTTTAATGGACTAAGTTCAATGATTAAAAAAAATCATTAAAAAATTTGTTTTTAAACTCAGATTCATGAAATTCCTCCGAATAATCGTCAGATTATTGTTCAGTACGTCTAGACATTAAGATGAACCGTATATATCTGACACACTCGAGTATTCCAAAAGGACGATTTTTTTTCTGCATTTTTCAAAAATCAGCGAGATTTTGCGTTACGTCCAAACCGTCAGAATATTAAATCAGAACTTTCTTATCTGACAAGCTTGATTAAATTTGTTTTCTATTCTATTTTCAACCCTTCCGTACAGCCACCCCAATCGCGTGCAAACCGTCAGATTAAGCAACCTCTATTATTAAAGATACGTTGGACATATATAATATCAATGTCCGACGCGCTCGGATATTTCCATGGAACGGTTTTTTTTACATTTTTGAAATTCTATAGACGCTCCCCCCACCGATGAACGGGTATACATTATATAACATTTTTTTCTTTTTATCATCTAAGCTTCGAAATCTAATAGGTCCTCACGGCGCTCGAGTAAAACCCCATTTAGCATCGTGGGCTCCCCTACTTTAATAACCCTGTTTCAAATTGGCGCCAAAAGTGGATTTAGTTTTTTGTTTTGAATTTTGGGTGAAATTAAACAACTTGCTTTAAATTTTATTTTAACAACTATTTTTTTTTACTTTTTTGTCAAAAGAAATTTTTTATGACCTAAACAACACTACATCGTTTTTTCTTAGGACATACTAGATCTTGGGGTGTGGCGCATCCGGAAATATTAACAGCATGTGAAGGTGATTATGCCGGAAAATTTGGACCATTAAACCCGGCAAGGAACGAAACGTACGATTTTCTTAACGATCTATTCACTGAAGTAAAGGACGTTTTTCCGGATCCTTATATTCATCTGGGTGGAGACGAAGTCGAATTTGAATGTTGGTAAAGAACGTTTTTATTATAAATCCATTTCTACATTTCTGTCATAGACTTTCTACATTTTTATTTTTGTGAACTATCCTCCTTTTTAGGCAAAGTAATTCCAATATAACAGCTTTCATGAAACAACAAAACATTACCGGCAATTACAAGGCTTTAGAAAGTTATTATATTCAAAAAGTAATCAACTTGGTCGAAAAATTGAATTACCAGTCCATAGTGTGGGAGGAAGTGTTTAATAATGGAGTACAAATACCAAACACAACTGTGGTACATGTATGGAAACCCCAATGGCTAGATACACTTGATGACGTAAGAAAATCTTCATACGCATATATTTCTGTATTTATAAGTTGTTTACAGGTAACACACAGTGGATATGATGCTATTCTTTCATCTTGTTGGTATTTGGATGATCTGCAAAGTAACGGTGATTGGGAAAAATTCTACTCTTGTGAACCCTTCAGATTTACAGATAATGTTAGTCAACAAGAACACGTCATTGGGGGTAACAATAATCCCTATAAATTGATTTCTCTCTTTTCAAAATATATGTCTTTGTAGGTGAAGCGTGCATGTGGGCTGAAGTTGTAGATGGCAACAATGTGATCTCTAGAGTTTGGCCAAGAGCTTCGGCAGCTGCTGAGAAACTTTGGTATATTCAAGATGATGATTATGATATAACAGTGGTTAAGAGAAGATTAGAGGAGCATTCTTGTAGGATGAACAGACGGGGTATTGCAGCTCAACCGCCAAATGGACCCGGATTTTGTGTGTAAAGTTTTAATTGTTGTATTCATTGTATTTATTAAAAAGTAATAGGTAACATTTGTATAAAAGTAATAACAAATATTTATCAATATATCGAAAATATATTTGAAACAAAACAATTTTGAACTTAATACTACCGTTTTGATTTATCAGACCTTTTTAACATCCTATATGTATTTTTTGAAACAATATAACTTAACGCAGAAGCTACAGTTGTGGCCCCTGTTATATACCTAAAAATAAATATTTTATCTAAATTTAAAGCCAAAAAAAATAAAATAAAACAATTTACCACAAAGATTGTAACACTGGATGGCCTACATAATCAAAAACTGGTGCAGCTAGGGTAGATCCAACCAATAATAACTGGACTGCAGTATTTACTTTACTAATGAATGTTGGAGCTAGCTGTGCTGTAGCATGAGTTACATCAAAATAACGACTTAACGTACGCTAAAATATTTCAAAAGTATTCTCAATCACATTGGTAACTAATTTAAGTACTTACAGGTGGAGGTAATGAAAGATATCTTATTATAAATCCGGACGCTACTAATATGACATCTCTTAGTATTATCATCACTGTTAAAACCAATGGAATTAGGTCTACGTAAGTCAGTGTTAGAAATAAAGTACCGATTAGTACTTTATCAGCCATTGGATCTAAAAAACTACCCATTTTTGATGATTGGCTTTTCCATGTTCTAGCTATCCAACCATCTAACTAAAAATAATATAAATTACTACTTACGTTTTCTTTCAATATGTCAAATAAAATGTATGGTGAAATTGCAGTATTGTTTTTGCAAGATTTTATTTATTTGTAATTTGTAAGTAGTAAATTGAGATTATATGCAGATTAATTACACTTGGTTGCAGTGCATAAAATTACATATTAGGTTTGTTCTGCGCATGCTCTAATATAAACCTCTTCAGTACTAGACTACTAGTTCATAACATTTCCTGCTGGAACGTGGCTGTAGCGCACTTAGTAGTGGCTAGATTTCTTTAATGTCACACAATGTAACACATACCCTTTATTATAGAGGCACCTGCAGGTTCCCACTCCGCTGTTGCCATATCGTTCACTTGAGTGAAACGTGATTAATAATATTTAAGCATGAGCTCTAGTAGCAGCGTGACATAATGCCCGCTAATGGTGCAGTGTGTCCGGGGATCGAATCCCACATAGTCTTTTAATTTTAATTTTTAAACGATATGACAACAGCGGAGTGGGAAAATTTTATTATTTTGAGTTTGTTTTGAGCTTCATTGAATTATTACGGATAATTTATCAGTACATGTTCCATAGCACTTATTTACATTTCCCCCGTTTCTTGGTTAAATAAATTACTTTGTTCAAACTGCGCCGCAACTAAAGTTGCCATCCCCTCTGCTAATTCTATAAATTCTTGGCCATTGTATTGTTGCACTGTACCGGCTATGAAATTTTTATTTTTAGGCCTTTGTCATTTTAATAGATGTTCCTCAAAGTTATCATCTGAGTCTGCTAAATAATCACTAGGACTACTTTCACTATCGCTGCTTAATTCAAAAAAATCCATTTGGGCTGCTACAAAAATTTGAAAAATTCAAATCAAAAGTAGAATACAAATATTTAAAAGTGAGGTTACACATAAAAAACCGAACTGTCAGACTATTTCAATACGCAAGCGCTAAATAAATAGTAACAAAAGTTATCATTTATTTTGAGAACCCATAAAACAACCTATAAACATGTTCCAAACAATTTACGGTTATGCAGAAACACAGAACTTTTCAAAGAATAACGGAACATTGTGTCGCTGGAACGTCAATTTTACACTGCACATGATACTTCAGTTCAGAACAAGGTGCTATTAACCCATGGTTTAAGTATATCAGGTTAGACATTGCGCAGGATATGTGACGTCACCTGGTGCCCATCAAAAATTTTGAAGTGTCATTATCTGATGTTATTGTCTTTTTTGACATATTTTTAGTTAATTTCACCTATAAACTGATTAAAAATATATTGCGCTGTGTTTGGTGTAAATGTAATACTCGTTCTAAAAACAGTACAAAATTTTTTCGATTTCCGAAGTGCCCTTTATTACAAAAACAGTAGGTTATTATATGAATAAACATGTTTAACATTTTTAGACTCTATTTTAAAAAATACAAAAAAAGTTCTCTAAGATGTATTTTGTAATAGCTTTAAGTAGTTACGTATTCATTTATTAGTTAGCATTTTATTCAATAATAACAATAAAGCACTGCACAACTTATGAAAAATTTTATAACAATTATTTTACATACCAACTTGTATGACTGTAAATCTAAGTTATACTCGTATTTATATTTGCCATATTCGTTCTTTGATTGTAAATTAAGCAATAAGTATATAAAAGCCTAAGTAACATAAATCTGCAATAACAATATGCATCAAAAAGTTCCACTGATAATATAAGCCATTTCAAATCTCTTTTTTTATAAAAATTATTTATTTGATTAAACATTTGTAAAATCACTCTAAAGTATTTTATTTGTTATATATGTGACAATTAGTTTAACGATAAATGAGCCATAACATAATTGAGCATTTTCTGTTTTTTACATCTAGCAATAACATAGTTTTTATAATATAAAGCACATCGGAATCGTAAAAAAAGTTTATACCTTTATTAAAGCAGTTATCACTTTTTAGTGTACAGTACTTTACAATACATTTTTATTAAACATATAGCCGTAAAAAAATGAAAATAACTCGAAAGACACAATAACCTTATGCAATCCAATGTTAAATTATTTCGTTTGGACTCCAGCTGACGTCATGCGCAAACTTGGACGAATTTGGGACGTCTGAGTGTCTAACCTGTGTAATTTTTAAATCATGCTATTAACCTATTAACTGGGCGACACAAGTGTCGACCAGTGACGAGATTTTGTCGCCTAGGCCAGAATTTCTTTTTTATTAAAATTCCATTGAAATTAAGTTTAAAAAATCACATTTTAAGGGTTAAAATCTCAAAATTTTCCTGGGGAGATCCCCCAGACTCCCGGTAGGGTCCCCCTTGTGTCGCCCAGTGGAATCTCTTGGTTGTGGTAGTAGACATTGGGGGAGTTAATTATGACAAAAGAAGAGTAAATTATGACAAAAGAATGTATACAAAGGCGAACTTTGTTGCATAAAAAAGATATTAAATTTAACAGATAACTGACAATTTATTAGAATTTTTTAAGTAAGTAGATCAATCACTTTCCTAATACAGTTTATACAAGCCGTTATTCTAAATCATAAGGGATTCGAAAACGACTAAATCGGCAAAAGTTAACTATTTTGGAGAACATTACATTGGTCGAAAAAAATTTACAGGGACTCCCGCCAATCTTGAGTTCAGGGAGAACTAAAAATGCTATTTTTTGTTTTTTACACATAAATTTGTATTAAAAGAAATATCAAAAAATGAAAAGGTTAAGTTTTATTGTATCTCAAATTTTTTATAAAAGTGTACTAATAAATCTTCGATACGACGTTTCGTATCTTAACGGTCACCATTAAATTATTTATTTAAATACGGACGTGCCTTTTTTTATTATAAAAATTGATAAACAGTTAAAATTCAAATTCAGTGATATACAAACACTTGTCATTTTAACGAAGTTTTATCTGAAATAACTAACAGCATCAGTGACAATAATTTATAATTACGGTCCTATCATAGACGTTTTATAAATTAGTTTTGATTTTGTCAAAACGAATATAATAATAGGCATACTTTTACGTTATCTAACAATTTGAATAATCAGTTTCTGAGCTCTCATAGTCTTAAAATGCAAAAAAGTCTGTCCCGACGTCTGTCTGGATGAAAGACTATAACTTTCAAACGAAAGCTACGATCGAGTTCTGGTTTTCACTTTACTAGTTTTTCTCTGGGAAAGAACCCTATTGAATTTGAGCAGGATCCAGCGGGGCCTTCTGGTACTCGCTATACAAATTAGATGTTTTGCATAATAAATTTTTTTTTAAATTAAAATTTTCAGATTTTTCCACCTATAATATTACTTTACATATATGTGAGAAGTTTGGCATGGCCAGGATTTCACTAGCCATTCCGGCTGAAAGGCCGAAACGGTGATGCGTTCCTAGAATTTTGATATTTTTTTATTTTACCGATAATGCATTTGAACTTTAACGGTTTATCAACTTTTGTAATAAAAAAGACAGGTTCGTATTTAAAAAAAATAACTCGAAAATTTATTCGTATCCTTTTGTAGCAAATTTGAGATACAATAAAACTTTCCTTTTCCATTTTTTGATATTTTTTTAAACAAAAATTTTTGCATACAAGAGCAAAAATAAGCATTTTCAGTTCTCCCTGTATAACTCGAGAAAAGCGAGAGTCTCTGTAGATTTTTTTTTAACCAATGTAATGTTCTCCAAAACAGTTAACTTTTTGCCCATTTCGTATCTCTTATGGTTTAGAATATAGCAATGTTAGCACATGATAAAAGAAACGGCCTGTATACCCAAACCAAAGTATAATATTTTTCAAAGTTTTTCTTAAAATTACGAGTGATTACTAACTTTTGTATGGTTACGATACAGAAATAGAAATTCGTTATTTCCATTTGGTTGTATATTTTAACTAGGAAACTACTGCTTAATAACTTATTTAAATCCCTCAGAACAGTTCTTGAAATACTGTCTTAATCTGGTGCAATATTATTTGCTTCATAAACAATAACATAGTAATCATCGTTAATTTAAATGGTTTCTACGGGTTTTGAATTGGTTGATTCAAACAGCGTGTCATTTAACAACCGTAAATCAGAATAGTCAAACTCAATATTTTCAGTAAATTTATATATGGTTTCTAACTGATTCTAGTCTGCAAAATGTGAAATTTATATCACTATTTTGTGTATTGTTCAGATTGTTGAAGTTTCTTTTTAAGTATGACCGATCTGATGTTTTTTAATTATTTTCAAAATAAATGCATATTTTATTTGCATTGACTCGAGGATTAATATTTATGTATGATTACAAATTTTGATTAACTTTAATTGAATGTATGTTAAATTTAAAAGTAATTATATGGATTAACGGCCTGACGAAAAATTTGCCAATATCAACATTGCCAATGTTGCTTTAAACGATTTTTGTACATAGAATAATAGTAGATTCTGTGAGTCAGACAGACATGTAAATATTTCAGAGCCTAACGAGACCATGTCTCATCCCCCATTCTCGAGGATGCTGAACATGATGGCGGTGGTTTAAATTGTCTCAGAGTTAACCACACCCTTCAAAAAGTAAAAAAACCGCCCCCGAAACGAGTTGATGCGTTCTCATACCGACAAAACCTGCGTCACCCCCATTTTCGAGGATACTGAGCATGATGGCGGCAGTTTAAATTTTTTTGAAGTTGACCCCACATCCCAAACGACAAAAACAACCCCCTAAGAGGTTATGCCATCTCATACAGACAAAACTTGCATCACCCCCCATTTTCTAGATTGTTCAACAAGATGGTGATGCTGGATCTTCTCCCCGAAGCAAACTAACTTCTTAAACGGTCAAAAACTACCCCTTTGATAAACGGTTTTATGAAGTGCACAGGATATGTGAAGAGTTTTTGGCCGTTTGACGGGTTAGTTTGCTTCATGGAGAAGATCCAGCATCACCATTGTGTTCAGCATCCTCAAAAATGGGGGTGAAGCAGGTTGTGTCAGTATGAGACGGCGCATCCGCGTTTCAGCCCTTTCAGGGGATGTTTTTAGCCGTTTAGGGGGTAGGCTCAACTGGATGAAATTTTCTTAACTCAAAAAGTTTAAACCACCGCCATTGTGGTCAGAATCCTCGAAATCGGGGGGAGGAGATATAGTCTCGTTAGGCTCTTAAATATTTACACTTTTCGAGGTTTTTTTCGACTCACAGAATCTACTACAAGGTCAAGGTAGTGGTAAGATTGTTAGCTATTATTAAAGTTGGGATGTTTAAATTTTGATCAAAACTGTTGCTTAAATATGATTACACTATTGTATATTTGTTGTAAACAAATTTGTATGAGGTTGATGTCATAATTAAACTTACCAAATCTGTAACAGCTGCTATACACAATAATGCAAGAGCCTGGTCAAAATTTGCCTGTACTACCAAATATCCCAAATAAGGAGACATTGCCAATCTAGCTACACACAGAAAATTTGGTACAGTATATACATTTTCTCTCTGAAATTGAAAAAGTTCTAATCAATAAAAAGATTTGCCACAAGAAACTTTCAAAATACTTATTACTGAATTATATAATACTGGACAATTAAACCTGCCTCTACAATTTCTTCTACTTTTCCCTTAAATTTATCACTGGTTTCTTTAATATCTTGTAAAATATGTGCTCCTTTCTCTTTAAATTTTTTTTCTTTTGCCTTAAATTTATCTTTATTGTTTTTAATAATTGTTTTCAGTTCACTTGTGAAAGGGCCATTTTCCTTTTTTGGATCAGAACATATTAGTTTGTTTTGATTTATAAATCTTAGTTGCTGAAGACAAGAAAGTTTCAAATTCCCATTAAGAATCCTAAAATTAAAGCTGTTCAAAGCATAAGGTCTTCTACAATAATGTTCCAATCTTCTTTTCAACATAAATAGGACTGAAGGTTTTGACATCATTTTATACCTGTGAAATTTCTTATTTATTTTTCTAAATCTATTTTTCTTTTTTATAAAAACATGTTACATTTTCCGGTATTAACAAATTGGAAATGTCAGTGTAGTGTCAAGTCAACACTGTCAACAACTGTCACATGTTTTATTCTTCTTCTAATTTCTTAAGTACTAAAGGACTCAATCCTTGAGAGCTATTGGCATAGAAATCATATTTTATATAATATATATTTAGCTATTGGGGAATCGTGAAAAGCAATACGCTCTCAGGTTTGATTTGATATTAAAATTACCGTAAAAGTTTAACAATTTCCTAATTTTCGTGATTACCGTACAACCACTTCAAAATCACTGACATCGTTGCCACATTAATAAGATTCGCCATTTACCCACTAAATCGTCGTAGATTTTTAGTGCCTGCAAAGAGCTGCATCGAAAGGTATCAAACTAACTATTCACATTTGCCGAAATAAGACTTTTAATTTACATTTTTTGTTAAATTCTTTATCATTGGCAACGCTTCATCTTAAATTCTTCTTGGTTAATCATGTGGCCTGTGGCCTCAGCCTCCACCAATTATGTATTGGCTTAGATATTTCCTCTTATCAGTTGCGCAACATGATGTTACTTGTTACTTTCACATTTGACAGAGATAATACTAAAGAATAAATTTATGGTCTTTGATTATACAATGTCCGGACTGGATCACTCTTGTGTTGACCCCATCGTCTCATTCATTTTCGTTTTCCTCAAATGTCATATTTTATTCAATAAAAAGAAGAAAATTTTAACCTCATTATTGTTCCCCATAACAAGTATAAGTGGAAATGAATATTTTCTATAGAAATATTGGTAGCTTTATTTGCAGAAATTGTTCAAAAAGATCATTTCACACTTCTCCAGTCTTATCTATCTTGTGGGAGCGAGATGACAAAGGTGGTTACAGAGACGAATCAAAAATACCCCCATTCAAAGATCGAATGCGAGAAGGTTTGAAAGAATTAAAACATGAAATTAATTTATGGAAACAAGAAGTTAAAGAAAAATTTGATGATGATCCTCTAATGGTTTTTAGACCAGGAGAAGTGGATGTACAATGGAAATTCGGTGAAGAAGAGTCTTTAAAAAAATGGATGGTTACGAGTGATAGTGATAATAACGAAGGGTTTAGTAAAAGTTCATTGGTTCTTACAAAAGATGGGAAAGGATTATTTTCAGGGAATTTAAATATGAGGGTTCCAAAGGATGGTAGAGTTAAAAGAGCTGGATTTTGTAACATGAAGACACTTAGAGTCAGGGTATTTTCATTTTAATATTTAAATTATATTTTACTGTTTAATATTTTTTTTAGAAATCATTTAAAAGAGATGCTCATTTAGACTGGACATCTTATAATATGCTTGTAATGAAAGTAAGAGGTGATGGGCGGTCTTACTTATTAAATATTCATACTAAAGGGTATTATGATTTAACGTGGAATGACATGTACCATTATGTTCTGTTTACGAGAGGTGGGCCTTATTGGCAAATTGCTAGAGTAAGATATATGTACACAAATGAAACATATTAAAAACTTTTATTTTTTAGATACCATTTTCAAAGTTTTATTACGCTTATAGAGGTAGAATTCAAGATAGACAGGAGTCTATTCCTCTGGATAGGATAGCTAGTTTTGGTATAACAGCTGCAGAAAGATGGGGTGGTAGCTTTAATTTAGAAGTAGACTATATTGGTGTAGAATATGATCCTAATCATAGAGAAGAGTTTGCATATGAAATGTATAAAACATCAAAAGGAATTGCACAAACTTAGGATGGAATGTAAATATATAGTATTTTGTTATTATTTTTTTTTGTTATTAAATATTATTGTTTAAGATAATAATTAAAACTTTGTTGTGAGTCAAACACAATTAGAAAAAAATATTTAAGACCTTAGAATAACTGGTAGTAAGATTTGTAATTATTAAAATTAAGATTAACGGTAATCTTAAGTTTATTATCACTTATTTAAAAGCAACCAAGTTATCGTTTTCCAAGAAAATTACAGCCGCAGCCTCAACCATTTATGGTTGGAGAAAATTGCATATTTTCCCCAGGTTAAATCTTTAAATAGAAAATGTTCATTTGGGCAAAACTACATTATCAACAATTGAAATAAATCAAAAAAGTGTTAAAATCAATCAACTACTTTCGGTTAAATAACCATCATCAGACCATTATTAATAATATAAGCACATGGTAAAAAACCAATGTGATGGTCCAATAAATTTAAAACATTGTATTAAAAAAAGGAGAGGGTTAAAAAATAATTTGTGGTACAAGAAAATTGAATAACCTAGGCTACGAAAGATTTAAGGTGGTAATAAAACCCCATAGAAAAAACTTTACCTCTTTGTGGGCTCAAATCGGAATTTGACCGGGTGATTAGATCATATCTATCAAATTATGAAAAAAAGTGGGCAAATCACAAGTAAGCACAATAACGTCGCATGAGCAAGTTTAGCTCGAAAAAAATGAATATCATTTTTTCTCCAAAATTATTGAAAAAATTATGAATAAAGGATAACTATGAATTTCAACAAAGGACAAATTAGAAATAAATAATTGCACAACTGCGAAACAGTAATAGATAGCGCGCTACTTATCATTATTTTCATTTAATAATGATAAAAACAATCTCTTATTCAGTCAAATAATTTAAATTTGAAAAATCATAAAAAGAAAAGATCTTAAATTGAAAAATACAACTTCATAAGACCTGATATGAGGTATATGTAGCGGGAAAGCGGGAAAGTAATAAATAAAAAATGTATCAATAAGATTTTTATTAAAATATATATAAGAGTATACTAATAGAAAAAAATACATATCAAATACATTCCATCAATACAAATACTGGTTGAAATACAAAATAACAAACATAAATTCACTGGTAACGTAATATTTAACATAGATAACAAATATAAAGGTCTGGTTAGTATTTATCATGTTAAACAGATAAAAGTGATAAGATATCAAAATATTCGACCTAATGTATGTACTATAAAATAAATAAGGCTTGATTTTAAGTTTTTGTAACATTTAAATAAAGTGGAATTAATTAATTTAAATCATTAACTCTAAATTTAATCCGAATCGCTTTCCGGAAGTGGCGATCTACGTTTTTTCGTGGAGAACCTCGGACCTTTAGGTTCTTTTTTCTTTCCTTTTCCACCGGTGAAAGTTTCTCCTCCAAAATCGTATCTAGCTTTTAACCGCTCTCTTATGAGCAAACCTTTGATCAGTTTCTTCCAATTGGTATATACTCTCTTTTCAATTTTTTCATTTTCTTTTCTTTCAAGCTCTTGTTGTTCCTAATAAAATATGTCCGTTATTTTCTACATTTTGTTTTAAAAACAATTAAATATTTAAAAAAAAAATGTAAAGTAGTGAGATGTATTAAAATAATAGAAGTATGTTGATTTATTATTCAAAAAGTTACTAACTTCATGCCATGCTGCAATACAAGTATCTTCGAATTCTTTACAAATAACAAATCCATCGTACACAGGATGACTCCATCCTCCATGGAAGTCAAATCCAACTATGGCAGAGGCACAATCAATGTTCAATTTTCTGCATACTTTATTCAATCCAGGTACTAAAAAAAATATGTAAATTATTTGTCAACAGAAAATGACAATTAGTAGATTCTTACATTTTAATAGAACTGTTCCTTTTGGTAACATACACTCTTTGAACAATTCTACATTGCCATAAGCATTTCGAGGAACAATGCCATTTTCGGCAGTGGGTGGCACGTATTCTGTAGTTTGCCATTCGCCAAATATTTCCAAAAGTTGATCTGTAATTACCTGGTTTGACAGCTAAAAAAATAAATTAGTAATAATCCACACAACACAAAAAAAACTTACTTTATCATATTTAGGTCTAGCTTTAACAACTTTATATGGTACTTCTCCTGGTTTAACGACTCTAGCTTCCTTAACCCAAATTTCTCTTGACCTGCAAGTATATACAGAATTTCTTGGATATACTGGCTCTCCTCTAACGTAACCTAAAGGAATAATATCTGAAGGATAAATTGCTTCAAATTTCAATATATGTCTTCTAAGAGCATAAAGAGGATGGTTTTTGTACCTACAATTTTTAAACATTAAAAAATAGCCTACAATTTAAATAAACAAGTTACTAACTCAGATATAGTTGTCGGTAAAGGTTGATCTGACTGCTGCATATTTAAATCATTGTCTTCCTCTTTACTTCTTGCACTGCTTTTTTCTAAAAATGGTTTCAAACTTTCATCCCACCATTTAGCATCTATTCTAAGCTTTCTTGTAACTGTATTGAAGTTTCTGCAATACCTCATTGTAACATCTTTTAATGAATCATCATTGTTCCAGGCGACTACGTAACTAACCGGGTGGGAAGCTCTCATCTAAATAAATTTATTTATTACTACGTATTATCCAAAGTTTACCAACCATGATACCAACATTACATAGTATTCTAATTTGTAATTTATCAAAAGCATCTCATAATTCTATAACTCATATGAGAGTGGAAAAGAGAAATGCTCATAACTGATTGATGCGTTTATCTCATAATTCTATAAATCATATGAGAGTGGAAAAGAGAAATGCTCTTAACTGATTGATGCGTTTTTAGAGTTAAAAAATTAAAGTAAATAAAAAATATACACTTACAAATAGTTCATTGACGCAATGAACTTGTCCTCGTATAACATCAGCAGTGATCCATTTTTCTTCGGATTCTAAAAATACCTCAATCCAAATATTAACTCCTTTCTTTTTCTTCTTTTCAGTCTCATCATCGCTTGATAAAACCTTTAATTTGTCGCCCTCTTTCTTTACCTTTATCCTTTTTTTAACCTTTGTTTTCGGTACAAAGTATTCTTGTTCGCTGCCACTACTGTGGCGCTTCTTTTTGAGTGGTTCTGGCATATAGTCACTATCAGAGTCATCGTTTTTTTGGATTAATCGTTTATTGGCCAATTTGTTTCTGTCTACTTCTTTTTGCTCGGATATACGTCCTTTTATTAAATTTATGATATCGTTTTTTATATCAAATTTAGAAGATGAAGCTATGGAGTTAGGTGACTGTAACTTCGAAAAATTTATTCCTTTTTGTGGCGACTGTTTTAGAGGACTAGAAGAAAATTCATTTTCTGAATCGTCGTTATTTTGAGACGAAGTTAGACGACTAGAATGTTTTTTTACTGTACAAACTTTTTTAGAAATGTTATTTAGTTTGCCTAAATTAGGTTTTGAACTTCTTTTAGGTTTATCTTCATCGTTAGCTCCATCTAATTGTGGTACTTCCTTTTCTTCGCTTTTTTTACTTCTGGGATATTTGGGGAGTTTTATTTTTATAGTAGACGGTTTGGTACGAGATGAAGGTTTCTTTTCTTCTACAGATAAATCGTCTTTATTTGTTTTCTTTGATTTGTTTTTAATAACTGTTGGACTTTTAGATCTTGATTTTTTTATTTCTACAGTTAATGTTTCTGTATTTATTTCATTTAATTTGTCATTTACATCTGTTATACTTTTAGATCTACGTTTATTTACTTCTACTGATAAATTATTTTTATTTGTTTTTAATTTATCTGTACCATCTGTTGCACTTTTTGATCTATGTTTTTTTACTTCAACAGATAAAGTATCTTTAGCAATTGATTTCTTTTCATTCCTTGAACTAGTCCTCTGACTAGGTTTTTCTTCATGTTCTTTAGATTTAGTTTCATTGTTTGTTTTATTTCTTGTAGAAGTTCTACTACTGCTAGCTTTATTGTCTTTATTATCTTCCATCTTTTTAGTAGCTACAGATAAAGTCTCTTTACTTGTTTTCTTTGATTTCTCATTTAAATCTGTTTTACTTTTAGAACTACGTTTATTTATTTCTGCAGATAAAGTATTTTTATTTGTTTTAGCGGTAGGAACTTTTAATTTGTCTTTACCATCTGCTGGACTTTTTGATCTAAGTTTTTTTACTTCAACAGATAAAGTATCTTTTTTAGCAATTTGTTTCTTTTCATTTCTTAAACTAGTCCTCTGACTAGGTTTTTCTTCATGATCTTTAGATTTACTTTCAATGTTTGGTTTATTTCTTATAGAAGTTCTACTACTGCTAGTTTTATTGTCTTTATTATCTTCCATATTTTTTTTATTTGTACTAGATTTTAATTTTTCTAAATTAGGTTTCTTACCATCGGATTTAATTTTATTGCTATGAATTTTATTAGTTGAATCTGATTTGTTCTGACTTTTATTTTTATTCAAATCTGGTTTGGACTTAGTTTTAAGTGTACACTTAGATTGATTTAATTTACTGGTACTGGGAGCATTTTTATTTTTATCATTTTCCTTAGTAGATAAAGAGTGCAATTCAGTACTAGGAGGACGAAGTGATTCAACTTGTAATGAAAGAACTAACCTACATTGTATTCCCAATGCTCGCATTATTGAAATAAAAATTAAAACATAACTATTCTTACAATAAGCTTCTTTTTTCTTCATTTGCAATTTTAAAGAATTTTCTTGTGTAAGTTCTTGTGAGGGAGGTTTTTCTATTAGCCTAATAGTTTTTTTATACCACTGAACAATTTGTTCAAGGTATCCTAAATCTGGTCTATCTGAAGGATAACATTTATCAGATGGGAGCAATTTTAAAGCTTGTGCTAATATATCAGATTTGTTAATCACAGCGTTTAGATAATTTCCATGGGCTATCCAGCAGAGCAAATGAACCTTATGAACGTAAATTTGGTTCTCTTTTCTTATTCTGTTTAGTCGTCTTTTCATTGCAGCTAGAAGATCAAGTCCCTTTTTTTTCTTGACATTTGATGGCATATCTCCTAATCTAATTTCGATGTTTTGTTTAGAAATTAATGGTTTTTCTTCAATAACATCTCTTGTTTTAACTTCTTCCCATTCATCATCTGTAGTTTCAAAATCACTAGAATGTAGATCTCCTTCTTTTATGTTTTCTAAAGTAAGTTGCTTATTTTCTCCAGCTGCTAATAAATTGGAAATATCCTGATTTTTTTCTCTAATTTCTTTTTTGGCATTATACTTTTCTACCTGTAATTTAGCTTCCTCTATTTTTCGTGTAAAATCTTCTAACTGCTGGAAGTTTGATTTAGAAGCAGTAGGCATTTCTTGATCTTTATTTTCTTCAGATCCATTTTTATCTTCTTGGTCAGATTCTGAATCCGACAATCTCGATACACCATCAAGAATATTATTCTCGATTTTACTAAATTCCTCATTTTTTTTCAAATTAAAGAATTTTGAGGATAAATCTAGTTTATTTATTGGTTGCAAATAATTTTCTATATCACTTTCGCTTGAAGAAGACTCTGCTGCATCATTTCGCTTTAAAGTTTCTTTGATGATTTCCTTATTTGGACTGGATTTTAATTTTTTCGGTGGACTTTCTTCATCCTCACTATCGCTGTTCTCAATTATTGGAACTTTATTAATATATCTTCCGCGTCGAGACATTATTTAACTGTGAATAAAAAAGTTTTTCCTAAATAGTTAAAAATGAAATTATTTATCAATTTGTATTTGACCACAAATCAGATTTAAAATAGAAAAGATGTGGGATATTTTAATTTTTATATAACATTTTAGAACAAAAATAAAGTCTTCAGGTGAGCCAGGACATTATATGCTGTTCAAGAAAGAGCATTTATGGCTTAAAACATTTATCCAGACAATGGAATCAAAAATTTGTAGCGGTTTTGAAAACTATTTATTTAATCCAATTGAATGGTATTCAAGTAATTACCATATATGTCGATAACTTTTTAATCCTAGGATCCACTAACAACTTTCCTGTCTATACCTAATTTATTGCTTTCATATAAATTTCTTTAAAAAAAAGATTATTTATAGATGTACACTAGAATAAAACCTTAAAAGGTCAAAGAAACTGACAATAAAACTGATAAAGAAGTCTATCAATCCAAGAGCAAAAAAAGCCGAAAGTATCTAATATCGAAACAAAATTTTGGCTCTGACAGCGGGTCCGGCTCTGCTCGTAAGGAATAAAAGTGAAATTATAAGTGCATAAATGTAAAAAGATATTTTCGGGTGTTTATTATATTTAGTTTTTCACACAGATTTCAATTTTGTTTTTTAAATAAAATGTTTCAGTTTTCAAGAAGAAATTTTAATTGCAGTCGTTTAAATTAACTTCTTAGCTTTATTACCTTAATAAACAATTTTATAAAATGTGTTTGTTTTTTCGAATGGAATTAATAATGAACATTTTTTTAAACATTTTTTTGGTTATTTATCCCGCCAAAACATAGTTGATGATTTTAAATTTAGTATATTTAATAATAATAATAATAATGAAAAGTATTTTGGTCAAACCTTATTTCATTAGAAGCCGTGCTGACGGGAACAAAATGTCCTAATTTTTATAACGAAATTACAATTTTCACAAACACAAAATGGCTTGAACATAACCTATTTTTCTTTATTTTTGTTGAAGAAGAAGACGCCGAAGGTCAAGGTCCAACATTAAACGACCTTGACTAAAAAGCAAAAATTTATGACCCAAAAGTTATTGGCGACGTACTTAAATAGCTTCAAACAATGAAATATTTGGTAATATCGTTAAATAAAGCTATTTAAATGTATCTCTGTATCTCATGTTGAACTTTGTTAAGCCACCCGGAGTAAGCTGGGTAAATTGCTTATAAACATAGTCTATTAAAAGAATAATAAGAAGAAGAACTTTGTTAAGTAACAAATTTCCTTCTTATTTTCATATTTTTCTGATGGCTTTTTTTTGGAGAACGAAAGTTGAAAGGTTCGTTTAAATCCTAAAAAATATCAACCACCAAGTAATAAAATTATAGCAGCTGCACTGTTATAGTAATTGAAACCCCAAGGTTTGTGCAACATATATAATATTTGTAATAGCTTGCATCTTGCACGTAATATTTTTTAACCTAAAAGTGAAAAGATAAACTAACCTATATAAGACCACATGGGGGACCAAACGGGCGGGCAGGACCCGCCCGAAATCTCTCTGGAGAAAGACCACAACAATGACAAAAACAATGTAAATAATAAGGAAGATCAAGAAAGTACGAAACAAGTAAAAAGACAGTCTGTCTTAGCTAATATTGAGTATTCTATTTACGACAGTGAACCATTTGAAGTAATGATGGAGCATACTGATAAAAATATAGGAAATCTACACCCTGTAGAAGTAGGAAAAATATTACACACCAATCAAATTAAAGGAATAAAAAGTATAGGAAGAAAGGGCAGAAATAGAATCTGTGTGACATTCAGGCTCCCAGGAGACGCAAACAATTTCAGAAAAAACATCACAATAAAGAGCTTGGGATATGAAACTTATATTCCGGCCCCATTAATATCATGTAAAGGAGTTGTTAAGGGCGTAGGAGTGAGTATATCAGAAGAGGAAGTGATAAGAAGAGCAAACGAAGAGGCTGCAGGTATGTTTCAGGTATTAGATATCAAGAGGCTAAATAGAAGAGTAACGGACAACGAAACGAAGGCAGTGTCATATATCCCGACTGGAACATATATTTTTACCTTTAAAGGTAAACTATTCCCAAGGTACGTTTCCATTTACTCCAATAAATTAGAGGTAACATCCTATATTAGACCAACTATTCTATGTTTTAATTGCTATAGATTTAACCACACTGCCAAGCAATGTCGAAGTAAAGAAAGATGTATTAAATGTGGGCAAACAGACCATAAGGCAGAGAACTGTGAAAAATATGTAAATAAAAAGCATTGTTTATATTGTAGGAAAGAACATTTGATATCAGATCACCTACGAAACCCAGAAGAGTGTGAGGAGTTATCTAGACAAAAAAAAATTAATGAAGCAATGAGTTTTCAAAATATTACTTATTACGAGGCAAGTAAAATGATCCCAAGAAAAGGAGAAACCAACAGCAGGCCACAGAACAGCCCAAGAGTGGAGCTCAATGAAAGACAATTCCCCCACCTGCCAAGACACAATGTTCCAGAAAATGAAATGATAAGTATAACACAGAGATCAAACACAATTACTAAATATAACACTAACACTAAAACTTATAACGATGTAGTAGCCAGTGGAAAAAAGAGGAAATGCATGACGAGTCCTGGGTATGATAAGGAGGCTCATAAGGAGTGCCTAATCAGTCCACCTCGTTATCCTAAATCCCCAATTAAACAAATATCAAATATTAACTCTCCAACTCTTGGAAATACAAGAGCTAATGTCCCTGACATGTCATTAAATGAAGCCATAGAAATGTCAGACTACTTAGCGCACCCAGATATACCCACAGAGGAACTTATCTCGATTTTCCAAATTATTCTAACCAACCTCCAAAAGAGAGGGATAGCACAACAAAATCTTGACATACAAAATATGACTAATATAACACAAAGTAGGGCTGGGAGTGACCTGTCACAAGGGAGTGACATGGAACTATTCTGAGTTCTGCTGGGATTAAATAAATAGTTAATAAAAAAAAAAAAAAAAAAAAAAAAAAAAAAATATATATACGCACATTAATTATCTTGTGTAAAACCATAGTTAATCCAGATTAATCATAACCCAATCTCGTTTTTATAATTAGTAAATTCAAAATCCTTCAATGGAATATAAGAAGTATAAACTCTAACTTCACTAACTTAGCATGCATTTTACACAAGGAGAATCCGGATATTGTCATACTGCAGGAAACCTTTTTAAAATCACATATGAAATGTAAAGTTAAAAATTATAATATTTTTCGAATAGATATGATGGAAGGTCGCAATGGCATTGCCATCCTCTCTAAATCTTATATATCAGCCCAAATATATCCTTTAAACCTTAGACATAGAGCATATGGGACATTAACCCAAGCCATTTCAATTGACAAACTCTTGGTAATTAATATATACAATCCTATAGACGTGAAACTAAGTAAAGCATTTCTGATGGACTTGATCAAAGAAAACGACAAATTTGAGTATATAATTATAGGGGGAGACTTTAATTCAAAAAATTTAGTATGGGGTAGTGATATTAATAACCATAACGGTAATCTTATTGTGGAAAATATCTTAGATAATAACTTTATTTGTTTAAATGATGGAAGTCCCACTAGAATCAATTTACCGGGTCAAAAAAAAAGTATAACCGACCTAACCTTTTGTACATCACAGTTAGGCTTAAGTAGCCAATGGAGTACTAAACCACTCGATAAAGGTGAGAGCGATCATTATCCTATCATTATCAATTGTATGACAACTCAGGTACTAAAAGAACCCAGACTAGACAATACTCGAACAACCAATCAATTAGTAACAGATCAAATATTTAATCTCAAAAAAGCTGACTGGGAATTATATAAGCATATTAGTAATAATTTAGGATTGCAAGTAGAGGGACATAATTATTCAGACATTACAAACATTATAAGAGAAGCAACCTCCCTAGCAGTACCTATTAAAAAAGTCCCTGGCATATCTAATAAAAATAACAGAAATCCTACTAGATGGTGGGATAATGAATGCTCTCTACTGGTTCACGAAAGAGGTGAGGCCATTAGAACGTATCTAAATAACAGCAGTACAGAAAATTATATTCTAATGAAAAATGCAGTAGCAAAGACGAAAAAAGTCCTAAAAATAAAAAAGAAAAACAGTTTTAAGGAATTTTGCTCATCTCTCAACAGGGACAGCAATATTTCTTATGTCTGGAAAGTGATTAAAAGTTTTAAAAATAATTATTGTACCCCTAATAATGAACTCTTTGTAAAAAACAACTTGGATAACTTTATTAACCATATCTCTACTCCCGACCCAATAACAGAACACCATACTATATTATCAGATAATAAAGTCTATCCACCATTCACAATGGATGAATTAAATACTGTATTAGAACAAAGGAAAAAAGACACAGCGCCTGGGGCTGACGGTATTACATACTCCCAATTAAAAAAACTGTCAGATATAGTAAAAAATAAAATTGTAAATGCATTTAATAACATGATAAACGGAGAGCCAATCCCTGACGACTGGAAAGTAAACATAATCTGTCCAATTTTGAAACCTAAAAAAGACCCATTAGAAATAGAAAATTATAGATTTATTACTTTGCAATCGTGTATAATGAAAACTTTTGAAAACTTAATCAAAAATAGATTGGAATATAAAGTAGAGTCAGAAAAAATCTTGAATAATAGACAAGTAGGATTTAGGAAAAGTAAGGGGATTATGGACAATTTGGTTATTTTACAAAACAAAATATTTAATGCTTTTAAAAATCAAAGAAAAGTCCTTGTAGTGTTTTTAGATATTAAGGCAGCATATGACAATGTTCGGATCCCTATATTGTTGGACAAGCTAGCTAGGTTAAACGTATCACAGCAGGTCATCAATCTCATCCAACAACTGTTTTTACAAAGGATAGTAGTTGTAAAAGATTTAATTACCAAATCTCTGTCAAAACAAGGACCATTAAACAAAGGTTTACCGCAAGGTTCTGCACTGAGTCCTCTGTTATACAGTTTATTTATGAATGAAATTTATGACACAGTTGTGGAAGGAGTAGAGATGTTTGCTTATGCAGACGACATTATATTGGCTATTGAGGGTTCAAATTTAATAAATATGACTAGAGCTATGAATGAATCATTAGATAATTTAGCGGATTGGCTTAGAGAACATGAATTAAAATTATCAGTAGACAAATCACGCGCAGTAATTTTTCAAAAAAGAAGGGAAAATATAAGAATACCTGACATTATATTTGAACACGACACTATAACTTACACCTCAGGGATTAAGTATCTAGGAGTCATACTGGATGAAAAAATGAAATTCACTTCCCACATTGACTCTATTTCAGCCAAAGCCCAAAGGGGGGTAGACGTAATGAGATCGGTTTCAAGGGCATGGTGGGGTATGGACCCAAAAATACTTTTAATAATGTATAAGGGACTGGTGAGATCTCATCTTGATTTTGGTATGACTCTAATATTTAACACCTCGCAACAAAACCTATACAAACTAGACAAAGTTCAATACAAAGCCCTAAGAATAATATTAGGTGCCATGAGAAGTACACCAACGGTGTCATTATTAGCAGAAACGGGAGAAATGCCCCTTAAGTGGAGAAGAATATGGCTAGTAGAAAAATATATTCTCAAACAATTATCCCTTGAAAATAGTCCAATAGTTAATAAACTTATTAACTTATATGCAGATCAGGGTCTCATTCAAAATAGTACCAACTCTCCTTTACTAGAGGGACTTGATAGAGCTTTGGCTTATCACCCCATTTTAAAAAAATCTGAAGTGATCCCTTGTTTTTCATTTAGCTTTGAATCCCAAACTACCCAGATTCCAATAATAAATCTAGGCCTTTCTAAATCTAACTTAACTAATCAAATCCAATTTCGTCACATTATAAATGAAAAATTCCCAGAAAGCTTTCTTATCTTTACCGATGGCTCTAAAAGCATTCCTCTAAACAGAACTGGATTTGGTATACATATGCCAAAGAGAAAAGAGAAATTTAGTGTTAGAATAGCAGATGTATCCACTATATGTACCGCAGAAATGCTAGCAATAGCAACTGCTATTAAAAGAGTCATAGAACTAGATATCCCAAAAGTATTAATTCTATCTGACGCAATGAGTGCCTTACAAAAGATAGCCAGAGTAGGAGTAACAGGAACATCGGAATATGCACAACTTATAACCAGAGAATATTTATGGGAAGCCAGGAGAAAAAATATAAATATAGAACTGGGTTGGATACCCAGCCATGCAGGCATCAAAGATAATGAAGAAGCAGATAGACTTGCCAAAGAAGGATTAACAAAGGAATATATTAACTATAAAAGTGTAGATTACAGAGAATTATATCCGATAGTTAAAGCAAAGATCAAGGAGGATTGGGAAGAAGAAAGGAAGGAAATATGCCAAATAAAGGGAAAACATCTATTTAAAATAATGGAAAACATACCTAGCAAGCCATGGTTTTGCGAAGTCAACCTAGACAGACCAAGAATCACGACACTATGTAGACTAAGATCAGGACATTATGGTACCCCAGAACACCTACATAGAATTGGGGTAAATAACACCCCCCAGTGTATATGTGGCCAAATAGGTAATATTAATCACATCTTGCTTGAATGCCCAATTAACAGAAATCTAAGTGATAAACTATATTCTGATTTGCTTAAAACGCTTGCTCCTATAACAACTGCCCTGTGCTTAGTAGACATCCTTAGAAATCCCACATCCCATAGTGCTTCCCTCATATACGCATTTCTAAAAGAAACTAATAACTTGTAGTGCAGTGACAATTAGTGGCTTTATAGGCTAGAATTTGGACCCCAAGGGTGAAAGATTTGTAGTGAACATTTTTTGTTTGTTTTCTGTTTTAGCAACCTGAGAAGAGTATGACTAAGAGTCAGACGTGCGAAGCACAGCTCTTTTCATTTAAAATAATAGAACATTGAAAATTGAACTGGGTAGATAACCTGAAGGTTAAGCCCAAATAAACGTAAAGAAGAAGAAGAAGAAGATATTTTTCTGATGAATAAAAACTCATTCGACGTACAAGGGAAATAATGCATATTTATTTATTTCATTTACTAGATGAATGATTAAAAATTTCACCATATTTTATAATTAAAATTTAAGCAATTTGACGTTGGTATCCATGATTTGTTACTAGTGTCAATAAAAATATGAGGCACATTGATGCGGAGTTGCCAAATTGAAGAAATTTTCATCTGTTTTGGAGAAACTTTAATGAATACAATTTTTCGACTCAACAAAAATGACAAAAAAAGTTGGCAAACAAGAAAAAAATGAATTTCACGTTTATATATAAACTACAGAATAACCAGTATTCTCATAATAGTTATTTATGTACTAAGGGTACAAATAGATGTTTATGCCCTGAAGGTGGCAATAAGTTAAACAAAATCTGTTTTTTGTTTTTATGCCCGCGCGGGCTATAAAATGCACTTTGAGGGCCATAATTGCAGTATGACATAAAATAATACATTCGTTGCCCTGTAATTTAAATGTCAAATATACTAAACTAGTTTTATGATGCAGTAATAGGTTTGTTCTGGTTTCCAACAATATCAGTCCATGAAAGTGAGCCACATGTGCAGTAGACAAAACAGAGAATGAATCTTATACTGCATATGCGTCTGACTTTCTTGGACAAATATTTTTCGAAACCAGAAGAGACTTTAAAATAATAAAAAGATTGATTGATAACAAGGTCATTATTTTGGCGTATCCTGAGAAGCGATACACTACCTGGCGTTGATATTGGAACTAGCGTAACAGTGTAAACATTTTTTTAATCCCCATGACAACCACATCAAAACCAATGGATTTAAAATTTGTTTTCACTCTTACATACGTTCAAGCTTATCCCGTTAGGTGGCGACAGGGACGTATCTGTTGATAACCGATCTGGCAATAGTGCAAATTGCGCATTCTTGTTTACCGAATTTGACATTGTAATGAAACGTAAATATAAATAAATGTATTAAGTATGTCATCTGCGGAAGATAAAGGTAAGTCTTTATTTATTTAATTGCACTTATAGTTTAGATATCTAAGCAAATAATATTATTAGAATCAGAAGATCAGCCTGTCGAATCGGAACCAGAAGCAAGTACTAGTCGTTCTGACGATGAAAGTATGGAATATCTACGCAAATATTTAGCAGACAAATTAGGATTTTCAGGTGCAGATGAAGAAGTAGTAGAAAAAGAAAAGGTAATTTATGAATAATTTCTGTGATTGTATAGAAGAAATGTTTTTCTGTTGTTGCCATATTCGCACTGAGGTAATCATTAGTTTTTAAATTTGTATATAAGCCCTTTTAGGTTTATACAACATATCAAATCTATATGTCATTAGTTTATTGGTTTTTGAAACTTTCTTTTGATTCATTATTATAACACAAAGTTCTGTTATTAATATAATGTTGTATAAAGTGAACATAAATTATAGTAACGCACTTATTAATTTTCTGTTTGTTCAAACATAACCTAAATATTTTTCCAGGTTTTGGAAAATCTTACTGTTGATGGAGTCATTGAATATATCAAAGCAAACAATTGTAAAAACATAATAACAATGGCTGGAGCCGGAATTTCTACTTGTAAGTGCTTCATTTTTAGTAAAAAGAATTGTTTGGTGGTAGTAATAGTAGTTTATTTAAAACAGGAAGTCCTAATGATTATTTACTATTCATTTTTAGCTGCAGGAATTCCAGATTTTCGATCACCAGGCACAGGTCTCTATCATAATCTTAAGAAATATAACTTGCCTCACCCTCAGGCAATTTTTGAGCTTGATTTTTTCATTAAAAATCCTAAGCCATTTTTTGAATTAGCTAAAGAATTGTATCCCGGAACTTTTAAACCCACAATATGTCACTATTTTATTAAAATGCTTGATGAAAAAGGTCTCTTATTAAGACATTATACCCAAAATATCGATACACTAGAAAGAGTAGCTGGAATGACAGATGAGAAGGTTATAGAGGCACATGGTACTTTTCACACTGGTCATTGTTTAGGGTGTAGGGAGAAGTATACACAAGAATGGATGAAAGGTACATAATAAATAATTTAAATAATTACTTTTTGAATTGTTTTTTTTTTAGAGAGAATTTTTAAAAATGAAATTCCAACATGTGAAAAATGTAAGGAAGGTGTGGTGAAACCGGACATTGTGTTTTTTGGAGAATCTCTCCCTAACAAGTTTCATAAAGCACTAATGACAGATTTTAGAAAATGCGATTTGCTTATTATATTAGGATCCTCTTTGGAAGTGCAACCATTTGCTTCTTTAGTGGATAGGTAAAGTATTAATAATATTTGTCTCAAATGTATTAATTGTGGGTTCTTCATAATAATG
This sequence comes from Neocrepidodera transversa, assembly GCA_963243735.1. Lineage (NCBI taxonomy): Eukaryota > Metazoa > Arthropoda > Insecta > Coleoptera > Chrysomelidae > Neocrepidodera > Neocrepidodera transversa. Next base: position 16,493,003 of record OY725346.1, read on the forward strand.
AGTTGTGTGTATACATTATTTTTCTGATATTTTTAGTTTATAAGCCCCACTGATAAACATAGACCACATTTTACCGAAATGTTAGGAGTTCACAGGGAGCCAGACCCAAATGAAATAAGGGTTCTGGTTCGGGTTCTACGAAGTTTGAAAAATTTCTGTTCCCCTTCAGGTTCTGTAAAATTATTTTGCTCCCGGTTCAAAGGATTTTTGAACAAAACAATTTTTTTTTTGAAAAATTTCAGAATTTTCGTTGAGTTATAAATTATTATTGAACATTTGCATTCCCAGTACATGAGATATCTAACTTGTGAAGTTCAATGACGTCGTAAATTTTTAAATCCAATAAAAATAAAAAAATCTTAAGGGTAAGGGTAATTAAAAGAACAAATAAATTATTAAAATAGAACGTTTTCTTTTACACACCTTATATTATTAATTAGAGATTTATATTCCTGTTAAAAGTTGCTAAACTCAATAAGCTGCATTATATTGAAAAATATATCAATACGGTACAGGATGTTTGGAAAAATCTGTAAATTATTTTATTATATAGAAAGAAAATTATTCTAATCATGATTATTTTTTTATGTAAATATTTTTACGTTCCCTGAATCTATTTTCAACCAGTTTTAGCATGATGTTTGTCTGTCTTGATTACAATTTAGATGAAATTTTACAACATATGCCGTTGGGCAAGTTGTTTGTATACAGTCCCGTATTGAGTTAGTCCATACCGGTGACAAATATTTATTTTTGCCCACACAAAGGGCTAATACCTCTGTCTGGTGTATTCGGCCTCACACATTTCAGTTTTTTCTTTTTTACTTCTATTAAGTCCGTGTATGGGATATTATGGTTCCCGGCGGCACCTCCCGCTATCCGATGTGGATAACTTTCTCTCTACTACCAATTACATCCTTAAATGGTCCTACACAGCATTTCCTGCTGATATAATGTCTTACTGATGGAAAATAGTTAACTATTTTCCAGTACCACAACTCGCCCCTTTAACACCCCCCTTTTACCTTCTAACAGTGGGCGCATATTCTATTTTACCATCCATGCTTTTAAATTTTAAACTATTTTAATAAGTACTATCACTCTTAACACAATTTTGGTAATTTTTTATAATGTTCTCTCATGATTGTTCCTAAAAAATATGTATTATAGGCCTGATTATGGCAGTTTTCCGAAACTAGCTGCTATTCATCAAAATAAATTTATTGTTACTTCACTAATTTAGTTACTATCGCTGTTCAAAAATGTATACTACCTGAGAATTTCATTCATTTACACAAAAAGGTGAGCGATATGTTATAGTGCATACCCGCGACTATTACGATGAAATGAATGGCGAGTTTTTTTAAAAAAGGGTTTGAAGAATGTCTTATACCAAATTTACCATAAAACGGGCATTTAAATGTTGTTGTAATGAATAATGCCTCTTACCATTCCTATAGAGACAAGTTTCCTAGACATATTCGAGAAAATATGAAATTCAGGAATGGTTATGAGAGAAAGATATTTATTCTGAAGACAGTTACATAATACTGGAATTATTGGAAACTGAGCATTTAAAGGTCATCACTATCACACTTATCATATTGAAAAAATATCAATGTGAGAATATTGCGTTTACCTCTTTACCATTGCGAATTAAATGCTATCGAAATGGTTTGGAGTCGAGTAAAAAGATTCGCTTGAATGAACAATACTGATTTCAAAGCTGAATCTGTACGCAGATTAATATGTGAGAGTTTTTTAACAGTCGCAGAGAATCAATCGAAAAATTACATTCAACAAGTTGAAGCTGTTGAAAAACAAATGTGGGATGCTGATATTTTACATTAGTGACTACAATAAGTTTGATAAAGATGAAATTTAAAAATTGTATAGTTATACAAAAACAATTAACACTACATTTATTTTTCCAAATTATCCCTTATATTTAAATACATTAATATTAGAACGGAACTGATTACCAAATATCGCATTTTTTTGTAAACTTTCTTTATCACACACATAATGGTATGTTGGTTAAAAAAAAAACAATATTGTGCCTAAAATTTTAAAACATAGTCATGTTAAATTTGGTAGTCCCTAAGACAGACAGAATAAATGCGCCGAGTAACCTGCAACTTGTAGAAAAGTTTAAAATAAAGTATAGGAGACAACTTGTATATATTTTGGTGTTAATTAACAATAGGAGGTGGCAGCCACCTATTAAAATATTGATACAATTTTATACAAATTTCTTCTATTTATTATAGTATCTTTATTATTATATTACATTTTTGAAAAATTTTGCTATTGTTGTCAAATTGACCAAAAAAGTGCCTCGTTTTGATTTACACCAATTTTTGAAAACAGGAAAAAATATAGTGTTTCTAAATTGGCTTTTATAGTTTTATTAAAATCTTAATTTGACTTTTCGTATTCGCTTAATTTTAACTGTTCAAATACAGACTGATTTTAAATATATTTTTTTTATACAATATACCATCTCAGTCCATGAACGTCAATTTTGTACAAATAAATTTGTAGTTGCGATTGACGTTGATGCTACAAATCCAACTTTATAAATACGTTTTGTTTTAATGTGTTTTTTATATTTGAAAAATGTTTTATTCTAAAAACAAGAGAGCTGCAATATATTATCCACTTGAATAATTTCTATTTGATTAACAATTTTAAAACATTTTCACACCATTGTAAAAAGTAAAATGTTTTAACTCAAGATTACTGATCATATTATGAAGTTCACATACTTCATGAAATAGAAAATTTAGTGACTTTGTAGTCAAAATCATTTAATTAGAAAATAATTTATTTAACATGTTATTGGAAAGATGGGTGGGGCCTATCTTCATTCTTCTAATGCTCTTATCACCAGAAATGCTGTTCTTTGATTTATACAATATGATTTATTTTCAAGGGTTAATGATAATGTACCAAGGCTTCTGATCAATAGAGAAAAGGCAGGTCAAAGAACTGGTATTATGGCTATGCTTGGTATGAGTGGCGGTTTAGATTTTGATGGCAAAAACAATACCAGAGATGTTTGTTGGTTAGGAGACTGTGACGAAGGCTGCTTATTATTAGCTTCGAAATTAGGATGGAGTGTAAGTAATTAAAAACAAAGTTTGGTTTTAGATTCGTGAATGGTGCTTAAATTTTAGGAGGAATTAAAACAGAGGGTTCTCCAAGAACATAAGAAAATAGATGACCACGAAAAGAAAACGAAGATATCACCAAAGGGTAAAGAAATTGGAAAATATTAAAATTATGTAGTTATGTACGCTAAACTATAAAATTGTGATTGTTGACAAATTCATCTTAATAAATAATATATTAATAGTACATCATTTTATTAACAAATTATAACTAATAAAGGTATTATTAAGAAAAAGCAGTTAAATGTAAATCATTATTATTCAGAAAAAAAGTACATAACATTGAATGTTTTTTAATAAATAACACTTTAATAACTTCTTCCAAACAAAGTGTAATAAATAGGCTTATTTTTACAGTCTGGATGGATACACTTATCACTGGCTTTAATTGGGGCAGGTTGTTCTAGGGGAATACAGAGAGATTTTGCGCCCATAGACGGAGCACCCGGTTCTGCATTTTCGCTATCACTGAAAAACAAATTCATTTAATTTTTATATACATAAAATTACCACATAATCAAATGATCATAAATTAGTACTAATTATTATTGAAAATTTACCGAGTGCTGTCAGCTTTTATTTTGTCTTCGCAACTAATTTCGCCACAGAATGGTGCTAAAATAATGTTTTTCTTATCAAGGGCTGGACCGAATTGAGACCAATCCGTTAGAAGTACTTTATGGGAATCCATATCGTTGCAAGCTCTAAAAAGGTATAAAAAAATCAATGAAAAAATAGTCATGTCAATGTTTAATCTTACTTTTTGTATAAACTATTATGGATCTCTTCTAGTAATTGCTGAAGTTTCGCTACAGCATCTGCACGAGGTATAGTTACTTTTTCCCCGGTATCTCTTCTGACAGCCACTAACTGATTCTTCTCTATATCTTTTGGTCCCAATTCAATTCTTATTGGTACACCCTAAAAACAAAACAAAAAAATATGATAAATCTAAGGTTAAAATTTTATATTTTACCTTAAGTTCCCAGTGATTAAACTTCCATCCAGGCGAATAATTATCTCTATAATCTCCTTTCACTCTAACACTTCCTTTCTTTAAATCTCCTTCCAATGCGTCACAAGAAGATTGAAGTTTCTTGCGAGCTTCTTCAGAAAGATTTGCGTTGAGACCGCATGGGACAATAACCACTTGTAAGGATGCCACTCTAGGTGGTAAAACCAAACCTTGGTTGTCAGCATGGATCATTACCACAACACCTAAAAAAAATAGATACTTAAGGTAATTTTCTATTAGTTATTTTCTAATTACTATGAAGTTTTAATCTTTACCTATTGTTCTGGTCGTAATACCCCAAGAATTTTGATAAACGTAAGTTTTTTCTTGTGTTTCGGGATGTTCAAAGATAATGTCGAACATTTTTGAGAAATTTTGGCCCAAATGATGGGACGTAGCTCCTTGAATAGCCCTACCACTGGCAGAAACGAAGGCTTCAACAGTTAAAGTATATTCACCACCTGCGAAAGCTTCTTTCTTAGTTTTTCGACCCTTCACCACTGGTATAGCCAGGAGATCTGTATATATCTTTGCATATAAATCTACAAATTAGAAAAGTGCTTATTTATATAAATGATGGAATCTATAAACAATATAATACAATAACAGATCAGTACCATTATGGCCCCATCAACTAACTACATACTATGCTTTAATCATGAATGGACTCATCCAGTGATTTTTTTTTATATTTTTATTTTATAATTTTGGCCTACCATAACACATTGCACCGGGTCCAGCCCTTCTGAGACCGATCCTGCGGCTGTAATTAATTCTTAAAATTTGAATATCGGGGCCGTAGTGGCTTGTGACGTGGCCCAATTGAAACAGATTTTTCCTACGACCACCTATGAAAACTACAAATAGCACAACTGTTTTGATATTTGGAAAGTGTCTCATATCAACATAGACGCATACCAGCCGTGTGTTATAATAGCGCGCTGCGAGTTATTATAACGCACACTTGAATGAATTATTAAAAACAGGACGAAATATGCTACTTATGTACATACATAATAAATTTTACTTGCATACATCTTCTAACCCGATTCTTAAATGTATTAACAGTTTGTAATTCAAAATTATTTTAAAATTGCAAATTTTTCAAGTTATTAAAGTAAAAAATGTATAAAAATTATTTAAAATATTTTTTTTTAATTGGCTTGATGCTAAGGTTATTTTTTTATAAAAGTGAAATATAATAAAGTATGCTTATGTCAAAATTTTAAAGAAATTACTGTTTCTATGTTTTGTGAATTCTGAACAGAATAATTAGGTACTTTTATAAAAGATATTTTTAAAGTTTAAATTATTCTACTTTATAGCAAATAAACAAAAAATTTAAATTTCGATTTCCTCCATAAAAAATGGAAGTTGATAGTAATAGCGAATGTGAATGTACATCACCAGAAATAATCGTGTCATATGAGAAAACCAAATAGACTATTCTTAAAATATTGTTGGTCGTAGGAAAAATAGTGTACAAAACTCGTTGGAAAGTGGATTTCATGCACTCGTTACGTTCCCCACTCGCCGCTACGCGGCTCGTGCTGAACTACCACTCGTGCGCAATATGCCACTTTCCTCACTCGTTATGTAATATACTAATATTTGGCTATGTTGTCATATCGATAAAACTGGCAACTCTCGTTTTCTCATTTGTTATGATTAAAATAAGGAAAGAAGTATGTCAATTTTTTTCTACAAACGAACAAATCTAGAATCTTGGCAATGCTGTAGAAAGTAAAACGTCAATTATTGGTCAAAAGTAGCGCCACTTTCAAAATATATTAATTACTTTTTATTGATTTTTATTAATTAATGAATATTATAAGAACAATGAAAAAAATAAATTCGTTCCTACTGGATAAGTCCATTTAATTTTAATAAGATAACTCTCTAAACCAGAATGTCAAATATTTTCATAATTATAATATATAGTTTGTAACAAAACTACAAAAACAAATTTCTCTACTAAAGAAATGATAGTGTATGATTGCAGTTGAAATAGATATGTATAAATAAAGAGTATTTACCTAAAATTGTTTTAACTTCAGCCTCGGCTTCCTTTTTATCGGCAAAAGCAGTGTGTCCTTCTTGCCATAAAAATTCCCTTGTTCTTAAAAATGGCTGGGGATGTTTAAATTCCCACCTCTAACAAAAATATATTTTGTTACCAATAATATCAAAAATTGTAAATCGCATGTTCTGGATTCGATTTTGGAAAAAAATTGTCAGTTATTAAGCACACTATAAAAATGTTAGTTCTGAACACACAAATTTAAAAAACTGACCGATTATGGTAAAGTTGTTCGTAAATGTGACTAATATGGTAGAATTAAAATTTTAAATAACTTACAACTACGTTGTTCCATTGATTGAGTTTTATAGGAAGGTCTCTATGAGACTGGATCCATTTGGCATAAGCGGGGTACATGCCGGTTTCGGAAGTTGGTCGAACGGCAATCGGCTCCGCCAAATCGGAATCGCCCGATTTGGTAACCCATGCGACCTAAAAACGAAAAAAAAAAAATTTTAAATAAGTAAAGTTCAGTTTACAAGAAGCAAATTTAAGTAAGATGGACCAAATTGTAAGTGCAAAGACTAAATTTGAGCTGGGAAGCACAGAATTAAGTTAAACAGAACTAAATTTAAGTTGTATAATAAATTTAATGTTAAAGGTAAATTTATGATAAAAGAAGCAAATTTAAGATAAAAAGGGCCAAATTTAAGTTATGAAGAGAAATAAATTTAAGTTAAAAAAAAATGTAAATTAAAAAATGTGAAATTTAGTTTTAGTTTTGGACTAAATTTAAATTACAAATAAGCTGAATTAAATAATAAAAGAAATATATTTAAGTTTACTAAGCAACATAAATTAGAGTAAAATTTTAATTAAAAATGGTCAAATTTAAGTACAACTAAATTTTGGTTACAAATGCCAAATGTAATGTAAAAATGCCAAATTTAGGTTGAGAGATCTAAATTTAAGTTTAAACGGAATGTAAGACAGAAAAAGCTACTTTAAGTTGAAAAATAGATGAAATGGTATTAAATTTAAATATAAAAGAGAGAAATTTAAGTTAAAATGAGCTACATTAACAAAGACTAAATTTAAGATAAAAAGGACAAAATTTGGCTTGTGGGCTTAATTTAAGTTAAACTGAGGAAGTAAAAACTAAATTTAACTGTAAAGAGCAAATTAGGCTAAAAAATGACCAAATTTTAAAAACCAAATTAAAAGTCATATTTTAAAACAAAAGGCCGAAATGTAAGTTAAATAAAAAAAATTAAAGATAGAAAGAGCAAAATTTTACTTAAAAATTTTTTAGAATGCTTAGTGCTCACGAGCACTTTATTGTAAAAAGTGCTTAGTGCTTGTAATTTTGGAACCATTTCTTTTGAGTGTTTAATGCCCGATAGTACTTTTTGTCAGTGCTGAACTGAATTTAAAAGAACCAAACTTAAATTAAAAATAAACAAATTTAACTACCTCAGGTGCAAAATCGGCAATGTGCTCTTTTTCCCTTTCCAACGCAGCTTTGGAGACAAAGATGGGAAAGTAACAATTCTGAACGTCTAATTTTTTAATTTCTGCGTCAAACCAGACTTTGATCGCTTCCCAAATAGCGAAGGACCAAGGCCTCAAGATGTAGCATCCGGAAACGTCATAATAGTCGATAAGCTCTCCCTTTGTGATAACTTGGGAATACCAGTCGGAGAGATTTTCTTCTTTTTTGGCTTCAAGACCCAGTCTTGTTTGTTTCTTTACCCCACTTTCGTCATTCTAGAATGATTTTTTTTATTTAGTGCTAATACAAATTAAGTAATGATTTAAGTATTTAATACAATTAGGAACTTGCCTCTACAATAACTGGTTTCTTATCTTTTTGAGCAGGTTTTTGTTTAGTTACTTTTTCTTTGGGTTCGCCAGCGGGTTTGCTTTCTTTTGATTTTGGGGTGCTTCTTCCAGCTACAGGAAAATCTGTACCTGTCAAAGTTTTGTATTGAGATTTTAAATCTAAAAGTTGTTTCACAGCAGCGTCTATTTCGTCCTAAAAAATAAGAAAAGAGACAGGATCTTTAAAAAAATTGAGTGCTTATTATTCATTTAAAAAAATAAAAACAAAACGAAACGAATATTTAAGTTGAGTTGGACAAAATTTAAGTTAAATTGATAAATGTACGTTAAAAAGGAATAGACTAATTTAAGTCAAACTGGACAAAGTTAAATTAAATTTAAATTAAAAAAAGCAAATTTAAAGTAAACAAAGCAATCTTGGGATTAAATAGCTAAATTTAATTTAAATTAAAAAAGAGCCAAATTTAAATCAAAAACAGGCACATTTAAATTAAAATGTAAGTTGAAAATTGAAAAATGTAAGTTTATATTTATAATTCTTATTACCTTTGCAGCTTTTTTAGTTTTCAAATCTCTCACGAGATTTCCCTGGTCAGTAATTTTAGCTGTAAGTACTTCTTTGTTACTGTCCCCTCCTCCACTAGTTTCAGATATACTGACCGGTTCTGGTTTCATGTTCGGTTTCCACTCTTTCCCGGTTAAATTTTTAAAATTATCTTTTAACTGCAGTAACTTTTTCACTTCTTTATCTATGTTCGATTTGTCTGCTTTATCTGAATGATAAATTTTAAATTAATATGATAATTAATAAATATTTTATATGTTGGAATGTTGATTCGGAATTCTGATAATTTTTATCCAATTATATCATTAAATAAATAATGCATAAATTCTTTATTATAAATAATAAATGTTGTAGTGTCAAAATGTTATTTATACCTATATAATTTTCACAAACCCCAGAATGTAGCTCGTGTCTGTATCTGATCTATTCGTTTGTTGATGCGTGCATTCGTGTTTTTGATTCTAGTGTAAATCTTTAATTCAGAATTAAAAATAAGGTATAGCGGATCAGAATTTAAAAATGTAAAGGGCCAAAAGATTTTATTAAATGGACAGGCTTAAGTGACAAATGGAGCAAATATTTTTAGGTGGACAGAATTAAGGAGTAACATACTTTTACATGAGACGGCTTAAGAAGTAAAGGATCCAAATATTTTAACAAGGAGGCATAAAGGATAAAGAGACCAACTGTTAATAGATAAGTAGGCCTAAAAGGTCCAAATATTATAACTTGCGGAGGTCTGAGCGATAAATAGCTTTTGAAACATTAAAAAAAAAGTCCAAATTAAAAAAAAGCCAAAAATGAATTATTAATAATATCAATTATTAGTATGATTATCATTATAAATCTAAAGTATAATAAAGAAGTGCATTCTTATCTGGTTTTAACTAAATCTTGTAAGTGTGTATACAAAAAAATATATGCAAAAATTATATGAATAAAGTTCTACTGGTCATATAAATTCTAGAACAGAAATGAGTGCTAGAGAATATTATCTACAATATAAATGATTTTAAAGTGTTTTAAAAAAATTTGTTAAAAAAAAATTATTTCTTACGATTTTGGAAGAATATTTATCGATTTTTGAGAATTTATTAACTTATTAAGACCAATAGAACATAAATACTCATATTGATATTGCCGAGTCGAAAATACCTAAGCAACAACTTACAATGCAAGTAAAATATTACAATTTATTTTTTCTAAAAATATTATAGTATTGAGTTGAAGTTTTTGAATAATTGCTTACCAGATTTCAACTTCCTAATAATATCACCTTGTGATATAATATCTGACAGCAAACTATTTTCATCTACACTTGAATGTGGTGTAATGGACAATGAACTAGATTCTATAACAGCTACAGGAGTCGTAACAGTCCCAGGTTTCCAATCTTTACCTATAAAATCGAAAACACAATTAGAAATTAGGTAGCGTAAAAATGATACAGCACTTGTAAGTCATGATATTTTGTTTCACAAACTACAGATAAAACAAACAAATATTTAAACTAAACGATGTAAAATATGAGAGAAAAATTTCGATAAAAATTAGAATAAAATGAATGTAATCTTATAACCCCTATATTTCTAGTGTGGGGCTGAAAATCAATCCCATAGATTTTCTTGACCTGGGCTGCGTTCAGATTTAAAGTGCGTTTTACACGTTGTGACGTCTTGTAGGAATTGTCTTGCAAATATGAACGATTGTGGCGTGTTTATTTAAGCTATTATTTATTTTCGGAATCAAGTTTAGCAAAGAAGAAATTGTAATAGATTGCAAATATGTAGAATGAGAAACAGGATTCAAAATAAAAGAAATCCAGCAAGAGTGGAAAATTTCATTCAAACCATCTCTAACTTCACTGCAATGGAATTTAGAGAAAATTTTCGATGTCCAGCTTAAGAAAATTTGCTACAACTACTTACTCCATATTTAACAAAAGATGTCAATACAGTAGGAAAACAGCAAATCTTTGCTCAAAAATCAACTTTCCATAAACTCACCTACCTTTGTAATAATACCAAATTATTTTTGTTTCTTATTAAATTTTTGTCATCATCTTGAACAAGATAATAAAAATTTGGTAGACGTCCCGAGTCTGAATCCATTTAAATCAGATTTTAATTAATTTCACTTATTTATTTAATAAGGCAATTGACAATTTTGTGATATTTGTGTGGTTAGAAAGACGTTCATTTCATTGAAAACCAGACTTATGCTCAAACTGCGCAAGTCGGATGAATTTCCTCCAAGTATTTACTGGGATGAAAAGTTGTCTAGATGATAAATATGAACGCAAAAGTATGTACACTCGGACAAAACGCCCTCTAAATCCGAACGAAATTTGACGTTCGGTGTTCACTCTGGATGTAAAACTGAACGGAGCCCTGAAGTGTATATGTACCAAATATGAAGTCAATCGGATGTCTTGGACGGAAAATATCGTGTCGACAGGCTGATAAACACACAGAGACAGACAGGATGACAATATTCTTCTAATATCAACTAAATACTTAATCGTCAATAATCAATAGTATAGTAATATATTAGGAAGGACAAAAAACAATATAAAATATCTTTCGACTTAAATACATAAACAAACATAGTATCACTAGTGTAAAAGCATTTTAATAGTTTGGCATCACTTTTTTCAACAGCAGATACTTACTAAATTATTGACATCCAATATTTGTAAATTGTAAACTATCAATACATAAATAGGATTGATGATAATTATAAAAAACTGGAATCAAACTGAATCAATACCCAAATTAATCAGTGTTTACAACATATAACAAGATTTTTTCTATGTTTCAAAAGTAGACTATTGACTTTGAAATACGATTTTTTTTCTTAAAATAAGTTAATTATATCATATATCAAAAATTTGTTGTTAAATTAATTATAATCTATTAAGAAGGTATAGATTAACATAAATTCCGATCAGACGCAAAAAAAGCGAGAATGGTATGGAAAAATGAAAAACGAGAAGGAAATTTAAATTTCCAGACTATTACATAAAAGGTCAAAACCTGTTTTATTTCATTATGTTTCTAAAAACTCTAAAATAAGTAAGATTCATTAAACACTATTAATATTGAATCAGTCACTATTTCTTACCAGTTAGACTCTTATAATCAGCTTTAAGGTTCAACAGATTCTTGATTTCGGCATCGACGGCAACTTTATCAGCTTTTTTTGCTTTCAAATCCCTAACTTTGTCACCTTGTGCGGCTATTTTCTTATTAAGAGAACTTTCGTCTAATGAAGATGTCGGCGCAGCTTTCGTCGATACAGCTTGACCTGGAGCCCAATCTTTACCGGTAGCAGCTTTATAATCAGCTTTTAGCGCAAGGAGAGCTTTTACTTCAGCATCAATTGCGGCTTTGTCGGCTTTCTGCGATTTTAATATTCTAACCTAAAGAAAAATGTATCATTTGTATTAATAATTATCATCATTTAATAAAAGCATACATGATCAAAATTCAGAATATTAAAATTATAATTGAACTAATTAGGGAAAAATTACCTTATCGCCTTGCACACTGATTTTTGCATTGATATCTTCAGCACTATCCTTTGCTGTAGGTGTGGATTCTTTTTTCACAGGAGGTAGACAACCTGGTTTCCAATCTGTATTAGTTAAACTTTTGTAGTTGCCTTTTAATGTCAATAATGTTTTAACAGCGCTATCGATATCACTTTTTGTCGCTTTCTGTTCTTTTAATGTTCTAACTATGTCTCCTTGTTTTATAATTTCTGCGTTTAAGTCTATAGCTGATTTTACTGAATTTTCCACTGGCTCTTTATTGCTTACCTTAAAAAATACATTTTTGATAAAATAATGGTTACCCAAAAGTCATTTTTTATTTTCATTTTTGTTTCATCGGTACATTACATAAAATAAGATTGTTAACAGACGGAGATTTTAAAATTGAACCTTTCACTTTACCATGTGGAATTAATGCAGTTAAAGCAAAATCGCGACCACGATTTGAATCCCTTCTCTTTCTATGAATAATACAAAGTCAATGACCTTATAGATTTTTTAATCCCCTTCTAAAACATAACCGCTGTTGATGAGTAAAATTGTACAAAAAATAATGACATGGAAAAAATTCATACATTTACAACTTTTTATCGTCATCCAAATGGCATAAGTCACGTTTTTATATTTTTACAGTAATTTAAAAATTAGTTGTGCTATCTAAAGATTTCGGGTGATTTTCAGCATTTTACATTGTTTGTATTCTTGTGTCCACAATTTTCTATTAAACACTTTCAAAAAAAATTCCATTTAGTTTTATTGTTGACGTTGGGTTCAATTTCATATGTTTTTTTGTTTTCTTCTTATGCAGGTTAAAAATATTTTTAAACAAATAATTGACTGTTATACCATCAAATACATGCCAAAAATTGGTCTTTTTGGACCAAAATCTCTTAGAATGGTTATCAAAATTAAATATTTTTACTGAGTTAAAAAATCGATTTTCGGTATTATGTACCTAAAATCTACAATTACTTTTTCCATATTTTGAAAAACAGTAACATAAGTTTTTGATAGATAAATCTAATTTTTGCTACATTTTTAATTCTAAAAATCCGAAAAATTTCAGATTTACAACTTTTGTCTTCTTTGGAATGGCATATAAGGCTCGTTTGATATTTGCAATAATTTAAAAATTATATCTACCACCTAAAGATTTTGGTCGAATTCAAATTTAAACTCTAGCTCTGGCCACTATTTTTCAATTAAATTCTTCTTTTTTCAGATATTCGCCAAACTTATTCATCCCATCTTATTCTTAGTCTCCCTATTTCATTTTTTCTTGCGATCTTTATACTTTTTCAAGCAACTATTATGTTTAATTGCTCAACTATTAAGTTATTTATTATCATTTCAATTTGTGAATAGTTGTAGGTACCAGCTGAAGTAAACGAATTTTATAGGCATTATTTACGGACAATTTCAATTCTTTTTATGTAATTGTAGTAAGTAGGAATCTAGATAATTCAGGATAGATTTGATATAAATGAGTTAATTGATTTATCACAAAATTTAGCATTTAAACCATAAAATTAATTTCATTTAAATAATTTCTTTCAGATGAGGCGTCTATTTATATGTATGCAGAAGAAATCTAATAATTTATCATCTATGATTATATTTAGACATTTTAACAACACTTTTCCTTTGAAACAGGAACAGGTTTGTGAAAAAAAGAAAAAAAAAGATCTCCAAATAATTCAAAACGAACATAAGAGTTTTGAAACCGTAGTCATCATTTTATACTTGACAAAAATAAACTAAATATGGCATTTATTCCACCAGCGAATTTCAACTCGTTCCAGCCAAATATAGGAATTAATCATTTAATTATAATTTAATAGGGAACTAGTTGTCACAATTTTATCATAAAATTCACATCTTGTATGTATGCATAGATTGCAAATTAAAATTGGAATAAAAAACATGTAAATAATGAGAAAACAAAACTATGCTTCAAGATTCAGACAACTATTAAAACTTGAATAAAATCTGAAATAGTTTATTTAGAAAGTAAATATAATGTTTGAGAAAATAAGATAGAATCCATCGGATCTGCTAATCAATTAGAGAAACGATTTCATTATAATAGTTATCGTAATATTGTAACTTATTTATAGATTTACCTTAGCATTATTTGGTGCTTGTGCAGTCTTTCCGGGTATACTTTCTTTGGCATGACCATCTGGGACATGGAACAAAATAACAGGTTGTTCTTTATATGTGTGCAAACTAGCAGATCGATAAGCGACATCAACCCTGAAAAATCCCCGTCTCTGCAATTGGATAATATCACCAGCCTTTAATTTCCTCAATTCTGGATCACCTATCATTTCAATTTCTTTCTAAAAGAAGAAAAATGCCTATTGTTACATATAGCCAGTAAATAATTTATTAATGAGTTTTTACTGCATATAAATTTTTTTCATAATGTAATAATTTTTACAGAAATAAACTTGTCTTACTCTAGTTTCATGACCAATGTACTGTTTAAAGTCTTCATCTTTTCCTAATACAGCTTTATTAATGATGTGATCAAAATAGACGCAAAAGGTTGGTGTGAATGGTACTTTATTGACTTCTGCCAAAAAAGTAAGTTTCAATGTTTTTTTATAATCTTTATTTTCCAGATTAGGCTGAGCTTCTACCGAAGTAATCTTTCCAGATAATCTAAAATTGATTTATTTATATTATAATGGATCAACTATATTAAATTTTTATTAACCTGTTTATTTTGTTAATAAGCAAATTGCCCCAATTGATAAAAGTAGCGTTTTCACCCTCTTTTAATTCTTCCGCATCCGCTCGGTCGATGAGTATTTTTGGTCCGACCCAAACTTCTTTGTTACCGATGTCGGCGTTTTTAGGATGTTTAGGAATGGTAAGACATTCCTCTTTTACTCCTTTCACCAAAACCGTTACTGGGTCTTCAATTTCAATGGCAGTATAACGAGGTGCAATGGGATCTATTACCTAAAGGAGAACTAAATGAACTAAATTCTTTGCTACACTAATAATTTGTTGTACCTTTTTATTAAATGACCAAATTTTATCCCACTCCATAAATACAACTGATCTACTAGATCCTTGAGCTATTATAAATTCTTTTAAGCCTTGTACTGTCATGCCTCTTCTTAAAACACCACGTACTGTTGGCATTCTAGGATCATCCCTAATAATATACAAATTAGTATTGAAATAAAACGAAAAATGTTTAAATTATGAAAATAAAAATAATATAAAGCAAAAAAAATATTTCAATACCATCCATCTACTAATCCTTCATTAACAAACCATGTTAACTTCCTTTTACTAAGTACTGTATTAGTCATTGATAATCTACTGTATTCCCAAATGTGAGGTCTTCTCAAACCTAGAGCTTCAATAAACCAATAAAATTGATCATCTCGATCATGATATTCCATTGTACGTAAAACGTGAGTTACATCCTCAATAGCATCTACAATTGGACAAGCAAAATCATAGGTTGGATATACTCTAGAAATAAAAACATTCATAAGCAATTTTTTTCAATTAATTTAAAAAATAGAAATAATTCAGTACCTATATTGGTTTCCAGTTCTTGGATGAGGTTCATTTTTACATCTATAAATGGTTGGGTCTCTCATGCAGCCATTAGGAGAATCCATGAACATTTTAGCTCTAACACAACATTTTTGACCTTTTTCAGTACCTTTCTTCATTTCTTCCCACATTGCAAAATTCTTGGCAACATCTACAAATTTCATTAGTTAAGAAATTGCTTTATTAAACAATTTTTATAGTATACCATTATTTCTATTAACTGAGGCCATCCTTTGTTCTCTTTGGGTCTTCATAAGTTCAGGTTCAGTATCATCTACATAAGCTTTACCCTCTTTTAACATTTTTTCACAATATTCAATCATCAAGTCAAAATATTGAGAGGTGTGTGTAAATATATCAGGTTTAATTTGCAACAAAGCAACATCTTCTAAAATTACTTTTTCAAAATGTACATTTTCCTTGGCAGGGTTTGTATCATCAAATCTCATGATCAGTTTTCCTTGGAAAGCTTCTTGGTAGTATTGATTAAGTAGAGCAGCTTTTGCATGACCAATATGTAAGTAACTAGAAAATAAATTTTTCTGTAATGTATCTCTAACTTTTTATATTATACCAACCCAGATGCTTCTGGGGGAAACCTCACAATAACTTTCCCCATTTCAGCAAATGGTAAATCCACAAATTTTCCTTCTTGAGCTCTGTTACCAACCGAAGCTTTTTCATTTTTAACAGAGTTCCTTTCTTGTTGACTTATATTTGCAATTACATCTGAAGGTAAGCTATTCAAAGTATTTTTTACAGCTTCTTGAGCATGTACGAAATTGTACCATCGAAGAACATTTACTGGAGCTGATTTAGATTTTACCAAGTCTTGCCACTGTTTATTAACTAAAAATAAACTCCAGTTGTAGTGCAAGATCGCAGTAACTTATATTTTCTCAAAAAGTATTTGAATATAGCAATAATGAAGTTTTCCGAATTTATAAATATATTTGTCCCATTAGAACATGTTATTCTTTAAATAGTAAAGTACTCAAAGTTCTAAGTAACAAATATGTTAGAGGTTCTTGTATCCAACACAATCATGAGATATTATTTTGCTAATGTTAAAAAAAGTTTAGTCACAAAAAAAAATATTTAAAAAACAGGTAAAATGTCCTAAGTAATGTTTTAACTGTATAAAGAAAGTTTTTTTACCACACAGAGATGCATTAATTGCTTCATTTTTTTATTACCATCCAGCTGTTATTACTATAATATTTTGTTATAGCAATTAATGTTTTAATTGATGAATCATTCTTTTTTATGTATATTTTTAAATTCTTTTAACAGTTATTAGTATATTTTTTATAATTGTATGTTAGATATTTATATTATGTCTGCAAATACTAAAAAAAATATTTGAAACTTACTAAACAAACCAGCAAATACCACAAAATCGGCAATAGTAAGTTTTTTAGCTACCAAATATGTAACAGCCCCTAAAGATTTATTTAATGTATCAATGGCATTCTTGAATTCATTTTTTGTGTTAAGATATCCTAAAGAAAATGTAAGCCAATGATCTATTTCAGTCGTATCCAAAGCTGACCCCCCATATAACGCAGGACAATAAAGCTTAGCAACAGCTCTTGCAACGTCGTTACTTGTTTTACAGCTGATTTTTTCTACTATTGTTTCAGCACCCCAGGTAAGTTCGAGAGGTGTTTTATTCAAAATTTTTACATATTCTGCTACTAGTATACCTCCTGCAAAGAACATATTAATTCATATAGTAGTTCATTTTCTATATTATGTTAATGTTTAATACTTGCCTAATGGAGGATTTGTTTTACTAACAGATATTTTCATTGTATAGATTTTACAAAATATGATGAAATTTTTAAAAGATTTAGGATAGTACCTAACATATGTACAGCACCAACTTTAAAGACTTTTTGTAGGTTATGATTTTATGAAATATCCCTTTTTACGCTGAGGCTACAGTCACGTTAACGTGTCGCATATACTTCATTAAATTTTTTCATTTAGGATTGTTCCCGAAGAGAGTTCCTAACTAATATGGAACATATTTAGCCAGCGCAGTATAAAATAAATGTTCTAGCCGAGCAGAGTTTTAAGCTTGTTTAGTGTTAATTTTGTTATTATATTATAATCTCTCTATATTTGTTTTGAATGAACTACAGAGGTACGTTCGGCATTAATTCTCGAAGAGTAGAGAGATAAGATCTGATTTGTAGTCACGTGAGCTACGAGCACAAAGATTCATTTCGCTTTTACCGAACGCTTAATAAAATAGTCAGTGTGTTAACTGTTTACGGATACGTATTTTCTGAAAATAAAATTCGTTATTTGTCTAATTCATTAATTTACATCAAATACTAAAACCCTGGAAACCATATAGGTACTTTTATTTGTTTATCATTCTTGTTGGTTTTTGGTTGTCAGAAACGACAACAACAGTTAAATTATTTTTATCAGGCATTTTTTTACAGAATTGTTTATTTTTTTATAAAAAATACAGTCCAACAACGAAAACAATGATTTGAAATAACGGTCTGTGAGTTGTTATTTCAGTTTGCTCCATCTTGAAAGCTGGAGCGAATGGATAAGTTCACTTTTCACTCTATATGCGGACATCTAACGCAGAATCTAATTTTCAGAGTGATAATTAGTTAAATTACGAACTGATTTCCAGAAATTTGAATAATTTGAGCATGTAGATTTACTATATCGAACGCACATAGATAATTAGTAACAAATTTGGAACTCGCTTCGGGAACAAAACTCGATCAATATTTTTATGTATTTTTTTAAAAAGCTAAAAAATTATCGTTATTATTTAGTAAAAACAAAACTTTATACATAAACATTTTTTGTGAAAAAGTTCTTCTCGGACCTAATAACTATACTACAGATGTATGTAATCTTCATTACTAAAAGTTTGATTATCTTTATGTAAGCTTCGGCTGAAATTCTTTTTCTCCAAAATTAATTGAAAAATTATGAATAAAGGCAAATAAATTACGAATTTCAAAATAAATCGCAGCACGATAGCGTAAGTTTAGTCACATTGTTTTAGGTGTTAATTGCAGGAATGCAATCTGTCATTATAAGAAATGACGAAAGATGGCCGTAGAAGTCGCTTCTGCTAAAACTTTTACCGGTACTTTTAAAAACATCGGGAAATTGTATGAATGTGAATAATGAATTTATTTTATTTAGTCTTATACATTATTAGGAGACTAGAAAATTTCAACGTATTAGGGGAAATATCTAAATAAATTGCTTATTAAAAAGGCCAAGTTTCAAAATTGCGCAGTATTAAATTTCCTATATTTTCATATTGTTTTTAGATGAAAGTAAAATATAATTTTTGCTGTTTAATTGAAATTTTCATTTTTAGATGGTCTAGAATAAAGTATTGCTTTTTTGCAATCTATTGTAGGTTTATTTAAAAAAAAATAACATAGATTCAAAAGGAAAATAACTATACTTTTAAAAATGCAAAACTTTATTAAAATTATTATTATATATACATTTATTTCATTAGAGCAATATATTATAAACCTAACTTACTCTATATATCGTTAATTATCTAAATAGCAATTAAAATTGCTCCACTTTCTTAAATAATTCAAAACCAAATTCAAACTTTCTTTCCATGATTCAAAATCGCTTGAATTATCAGCTGCCAAAAAATATCTCCGTTGTACGCTTTCGCCATTTTCTTCACCTTTCATCAGAATAAAAAGTGTTCGAGGACTCGGACAAATATCTCGTTCTGCCCTTTGAACTTCGTGAAAAACGCAATTTAGTAAATCTAGTTCTCCCAATGGTTCGCAATGTTCTTCTTCGTTAGCGTAGTTCCAATAACTAAAAACCAAAAAATTTATAACTGAGTGTAAAATGTTCATAATGTTTACGCATATTTTTTAAATAATCTACTTACCTAAGTTTAGATCCGTTAAGAGAGCACCATCTCCTATTCCAAATAGGATGTCCTTTGAAATCTACTCCTATTGTAAGAAATCCCTCCTTTTTTACATGAATCCTAAAGGTGGTTTCTATGTTAGCGTTTAAAACTCCTAATATGGGGGCTTCTGGAAGCACTTGTAAATTAAATTCTCCTTGGTTCAATTGCGATGGTTTAAATATTGTTGTACCCCATAAGACGAAGTAAGATTGGGTTGAAATGGAACTTGAAGGTGGTATAGTTTTTAAATCATTACGAGATTTGGGCTTGTTTTTCTAAAAAACACAATATATAACCACATTATAACATATTGCTAAATATTTGAAGAAATGGGACTTTAGTGTTGATTCTAAGAACCAACATAAAAGAAAAATCGTAGCTATATTCACAAATGCAAATAAGCTTAAATCTACTACAATATGAAAACAAGAACAAATTTGACTTATCAATGTAAACAGACACTATATTTAATTAAATTCGATAAATAAAAGTACTAATTTCAAAAATAAATAATAACACCATGTATGTGGACAATATGGAATATTCGGTAATCGGTAGTGGATATAGCAGGAAGGAAAAGAAAAACGTTAGAATTAAAATGAACGTGAACAATGTTTTTACATAATGCAAAAAATCTATAAATTTCTAATCATTAACTGGTACAAATTTACAGCGATCAAATTATGCTGAGTCTTGATAAAAATTTTTCAACCGTGAATATGTCGTTTTACTCTTAGATTAATCGGTGAAGTTATCCGGATGACGAACTCTTGATTAGTTTTTGTTTTGAACAATTTTTTTGGGCATTTTTATATTTATTAATATATTTATTAAATTAATAACTTTTGTTATTATTTTTGTGGAAATCTTAAAACGTGGTTTTATTTATTTAAATTTAAAAAAAAATATATTTATTATTTCAATTCGGGATATTTTGGTTAAAAAATGTTGGATTATTGTTAAAAGTGATAGCAAATTCAAAAATCACCATATTCTTCAACAATCATAAACTAATTCAAATGTTTCCAGGTTTATATTTTATGTATTTTAATTTTTAGCATAAAATAGTTGTTAAATAGAAACCAGTTGAGAATGTCCAAGCTAGCATTGTCAAGACGTACTTTTAATTTTACAAATAACTTTTTTGTCTTAATAGGCAAACTTTTCGTAATTTAATAATTGGTTTACTTCTTTATGCTGAATCCAAATTTGAAGTGAGAATTCCTATAACATATTCTAAATGCAGTGAAAGAAACGAGGTTTCGGCGCAAAAATTATATCCTAAAATAACTATTAAAAGTATGATTGAAATAAAGCAAATGTTATACCTACACTGAAATCTTTATTCATTCTTCTAAATAATGAAATAATGATGAAATACTTCTTATATTTTAAATTAAAAACATGATAATTGCCATACGAGATGTATTTTTAAGGCGAATTTTAAAGCTTGAACGTAAAAACTCAATTAAAAGAAGAATACTTCCGAAGCTAGGCAACCAAACATGCCCAAATTTAAAAAAGTTTAATAATTAAATCTATCCCCTTGAATTTTAAAATTCTGATTTCAGATTTGGATTCAGCATATGAAAAATTAAATTAAGAATTACCAAAAGACTAAAAAAGTTATAGATGCAACTGAAAAAGATTTTTTCTGTTTGTATATTAAAAGTTCGAAATGACAATGTTAGCTTGTACATTCTCAACTGGTTTTAAATGGATATCCAAGAAAGGAAAACAATTATACATTTATTAATTATATAAAATATTATTTAGAAAAACGAAATCAATAAAAAAAACAATATTGACAACTATAAATTTCTTTTTTAGTGTTAAAAGTTGTCTACTTTCAAGTGTTTGTACGTATCTGTCTTGAATTTTTTTTGGATATCGGATAATTAAAATTAAGCATAAAAAGAACAAATTTAGTAATAATTAAAAATTTTTTAAAAAATTACCTTTTGCTTTTTATTTTTTCTCATTAATCCATAAACGCTGACTTCTATCTCGAAATCGGAGGGAACTCCAACAAAGTTGAATTTATCTGGGAATAAAATAGCTGTATCTTCTTGTTTTAATAGTTTTGTAACGTTAACTGTAGAGCCGTGACGAACAGCACAAACATAGTACCAATCATAATGTTTATGTTTTGCTAAACTATTGGGCTTGCAAAAAATTTCGAGGTTTCTTATTATTACTGAGCTTGAAGCAAGTTGATGATCGATTTCTTCATATTCGATCTTTTTTAGCTCATCGTCGATAACGTCTTTACGCAAATCTGAAAAAAAAACAATATAATTTGAAATAAAGTGATTTATATAATTCCATTTTTGTTAATTTAGTTACTGCTATAAGTTGAAAAAGTACAAAAGAAGGGACCTAAAAACATATTATTATAAAAAAGTAACTGTGGCTCTATATGGCTCTAACATTTAAAATATTCGGATGGATCTAATTAATATGGCCACCACTAGTTGTTTATTATCTTTGACATATATTTTATTTTTCTTAATGCAAACCGACACTATACTATGAGTTGAAACTTAAAAAAAGAATTTACTATAACTAATTGTAAAAATAAAAAAAATAAATTACGAATTTTAACAAGGAACAAAACAGAAATTAATAAATAATTATGCGATAAAAATCAATGTACCACATTAATATAACCAAAAAAGTTAGGAAACGGCGACTAGTTGCTACTGACAGGACATATAGCGTTAATTAAAAATTATGGATTTATATACTATTATTATATCAGTGATGACTTGCGGGGTGAACAAATGTTGGATAGCGAAAAATTTACTTTGTGTTTTGAATTTATTGGTATATGTATAGGTGTACACAGTCAAAAATGCTAAAAACGAATTTCTAGAAAATACCTTGAAAGTTATTAGGATAAAACGAATTTAAAAGTAGTTTCAATAGTCTTAGCAGTAAAGGCAAAAATAATTACAGTAAAAAAATTCAACTTCATTATTAAATATAAAATTGTATGTGATATATGGCACATTTGTGCAAAAACATTTGCTTTGAATGGAAAAACTAATTAGCTGTAACAAGAAGTTCGTATAATAGTAACTTTTTAATACTTACTGGCAACTAACAATATTTTTTCAGCCTCTGCTATAACGTTAGGTTCAAAACTTCCAGGATAATTTCTGCAGATACTGACTGCTTTCGATATCTGATGAATAATCTCGTTCTGTCTCACATTGTCTTTCATTAATTTTTTTTCTAAATGACTGAAATCCAAATCGTCCAAACTCTCGTAACCATAATCATTGTAGCTGCTCTTTGTAGATTTCGCCATAGTCTTTTCTTGATTTCTGTATTTTTTCGTTTTTTTCATCACGGAACTGTAAAGGCTGTAGATTCCCGCGGATTTCCTTTGACCTGATTCTGAGATGAGACAAGATATGTGGCTGCTATCAATACTTTTGTCACTAGTGAAAGTATCTGGAGTTTCAATTGTAGGTGTATCATATAAACAAGTTTGATAATCGCTCTGTAAATTAATATAAAATAGTTAGTAAATGATCGTTCAGTCCTTCAGTCTAAATAAATTATTAGTCGTTGAGGTATCAAAACTTACTATAGAAATTACAAAAAAAAATATTGATATTGAAAAATGTTGGACATCAGCAAATTGACAAAATGTTATATAATAATCATACAGGACTCACCTGAGAACCATAACTAGAATCCATATCATTTCCTAAGGCAGCACTCAAAAATTGTTTTGAGTCGTATTCAACAATATCTTCTTCAAAGTTATTAGATAATCTTGTATCTGGTTTCAAAATTTTACTAATATCATTATACATGTTGTATCCTTCAGATTTTAAGAAACTAGCAACTCTCTCCTTCTTTAAATCATAACTTATTTGGCTATTTTTATCCGTTTCAAACATAATCAAATCGTCAGAAGCATCTTTTTCTTTGTTAATACTTTTCGTAGGTGTTAAGATATTATCGGGATTTAGTATCTCATCGTTTGAGATATCTAATAAACTTCTAGTAGTTTTAATTATTTCAGTTTCCATCAAATCATTCGAAATATCTAACAAAGTACTATTCCTATGATGTAGACTAGTCCGTTGACGACCGATTTTAAAATCTTTGTAACTTTTTTTGGATTCATTATTTTTTCTCTCTCGTTTTTCAATACGCTGTTTGATTATATTTAAAGCTTGATTATACTTTTCTCTGATAAGTTCATGTATTATTTCAATCACTTTTCCATCGTCTTGGGAACTTTGATAACTATTTTGAATTTTTTGAAATATTTTGTGCCAAAAAGAGTGATTATGAGATGTATCTAATTGGGAATCAGTTAAAGTTGTTACATTATCAGATTGTTCTTTAAATAAATCAAAAAATATTGTTTCTTCGTGATTTTCTATCTCTTTATTACTATCTTTGATAGCCAAACTGATTTTACTAGCCATTTTTCTTAAAGATGGAACATTTTCATCATCTTTTGTACATACGCTTATTTTACTAGAAATCCTTTTCATTGTGGACTGAAATTCAGCATTTTCATTTTCTATAACATATCCGTCTTGACTCGCATCAGATATGTCTAATTTTATTTTTATTTCAATAGTTTTTCTTTTTTTCTTTATTCTCTTAGATGGAGAAAGAGACACATCTATTGAGTCTTCTAAAGTAATATTAGAAGAATTGGTAGTGTTTAAATCAGGTATTTGAACAGGAATTGGCGCTAAAACATAATTATGTAAATAAATATTTGTTAGTGGCAGTATTAAAAATGTTCTCGTTGTTTAATTCACCAGAATTTTGACAAAAATAAACTATACAACTTACCATCAAAAGTCATCTTTTTTCGATTCAAAATAATTTCTAACAACAATTTAAGCGGCTTTTTATCGCGGGAGAAGTTTGTCTGAAAATAAAGTTAGTTTAATAATAATATATAAGGTTTTTCCCATTTATATTTTTGCAATTTTTGGGCCCCAATCAAATAATTAACATATTTATGCAAATATAAAAATTTATATTAAAGATAATATGATCATTTTTTAAATAGCAATAAAATTTAAAAAAATACATAATCGTTTTTTAATTCCTTAAGCAGAAATAATACTTTTGTGCCTTGGTTTAAATATTTTAAAATTTCAGAACATTTAGTCATTTTAGCGATAATTTTTTATTGGACTGGACTAAACAGAGGCATTTCAGTATTTTTTGTGCAATGATAAGATAATAAGGAATAATAAGACATAGCAGATTTTATCATATCTACTCGCTACGATAAAATTGGTATATTTAAAAAAAATGGTAATGAATTAATAGGTAATTATTGTTACTAAATTATATTTAATTTTATATTCATTTTAAAAACCATTGCGAAAAAGTTCAAAAATTGAGGTATGCTTTGTATACCAAAAAGTAAGTTTTAAGTTATATGCAAACAAAACCAAAATTATTTGATGTAAAAATATTAATGTATAACCGTAATTCTATAATACATAGTATTAAATACTTACCCTTGAAATATTACACTCCATTGAAAAAAACACAAATTAACTAATTTAATTTTCACAAATATCAAACTATAGATGTTTACTACACAACGAAACTCAATAAAGTAGAACAAAAAACGCATAAAATGGTCAACCAAAAATTATTATTTAAAGGTATATTTTCCAGGAACTTACTTTTAAACAGTCATATTCTCATTAAGTGATTTTCGAATTTAATCTGTAAAGGATAAATTGTTTTTAGTACCTGGAAAATATGGTGTTAATCCGTTTAAACCATTTAAATTGCCTATTAGTAACTAATTCCTTTAATGATAGGGGATATTTTTGGACCACAGCCCAAGTAAGTGGATTTTTAAAATAAGCAATTTCCTAAAAATCAAATCGAAAAAGCTTTGCAATTATATTTTAAAAATAAAAAAATACACATTATTTTTTAAGCTCTGAAATGGGTAATTGAAATTTCGATATTTTGCGTAATTCTTAATGAAACCTTTGAAAAAATCATACAATTCCAACTTTATTTTATCTAGTAATGAAACTCCAAGTCGAGTACCACAAATTTTATTGTAAAAACAGAAAAAAGGCGACTAGTTTCGGCGAAAAGCCTAGAATACGCAAAGTACTGAAATAGAATACAAACATTTTAAAATTTTTTATGAACTTACCAGAGAAATGCAATAAAAAGTTCATAAATTTTTTTTTTTTTTAAACGTTTGTATCCTATCTCAGTACTTTGCGCATTCTATGCTTGATGATGCCTTGTCGCCTTTCTTCTGTTTTTACAATAAAATTTGTGGTGCTCGACTTGGAGTTTCATTAATGTTCAGTAGACCACATTTGAGATAATGGATAACCTTTTAAATTTAAAAAAAAAATTTCTTTTATTTTTTGTTTTGATATTCGAAGTAATTAAAAAATCGAGGTGCCAAGTATTTTTTTTTGCCATAATAGGTGTATTTTGTTTTTTTTTCTTTGGCTTATTTTGGGACATTACAAATGGTGCAGATATTTATGAAAAATTAAGTTATAAAGTAGTTTATTCCAAGTCATTTACATCATTGGGAATTAAATCAAATATTAAGATTTTTTATCCCCTTTTGTTGATTTCATAATTATGAAATAGTTCTGAATATATTTATTTGTTTTTTAGTTTATTAATTTTTAATGTTAATTGATCAATGTTCAAAGTTATAGTATTTCTAAACATAATTGAAATGAAATACTTCTTATTTACATTAAATAGTAACAACATTTTTATGGTAAATCATGTCTTTCCTAACAGTAAAAGAAATAAGGCGTTAAAAAAAGTATGCCCTAAAAAGCTTGTTTTTTGTAAACATTGATTTTAAAAATACTTTACCACTCTAGGGTCTAAAATCCATTTTAGTCGCCTTATAATTTTTTTCTAAATTTAGGTTTATATAAAATGTCATATAAAGATTTCAGATGTGTTTATAATATACAAAAACTATCAAAATAACATCAGAATTTTTTAAATTATACATTTTATATACAAAAAAAAATTTGTACGCAATTTCAGCCATCTAAACAACTATTATACAATTTGTTTTTTACTTTATAATTACATTTAAAAAGCATAAATATATTTTATTTTAAGTATTTTATATCTAGGTCCTTTGAACTTGAATATGGAATTTGCAAGAAGGCATATTTTGTACTTCTGCTGTTACAAGACACAAAACATTTAGATTAGCTAAACATCCTCTTATTACTCCACAAGTAAATGCTACGTACCTCGGTGCAAACTCCAAATATTGTTTGCCACTTGAAAGACTAGTTAAAAATCTGAAATTATTGTCTTGAAGCACATAAATGCCCTGATGGTTCGTACGAAGATTATCTATTTGCTTTTTGTAAAGAGCGCTCCAAAAATCTGTACATACAAATTTCATTGTGTCAAGCTCATCTTTAAACCTAGGCATTTCTTTAGTTAACCTAAAAAATTATATAGTAGGAATATATAATTAGACTGATATAGTAGATTTACCTTTCAATAATCCGGTAACCAGTAGAAAAACCAATATATTCCAAAACTGATAGATCTTCATCCTATAACAGGAAAAAATAAATAATGGAATAACAAAACATGTTTAAGAACTGTACTTTTCCTTCATTGGATTTGCCACTACCTTCTAATACATAATTTATTATTTCAGAATGTAAAAAATCTAATAAACTTTCGTCTGCCATGTTTTTAAAATTAGAAATTCAGGTTTATTCAAAGAATATAAAAGAATCCTTTAAATTCTTTGGGTTTGTTATTAAACTGTCACTTTGAAGTTTTGCTGTCAAAATATTGACATTTTTGTAGAACATGATACAACGTTGGAATATAATTGATCCGCACTATTCTAAAGTGGTGTCTTTATTCTATGAGGCGCCGTTTGGGACAAAATACAACTTCTTCCAATATATATAATGTTACACCATATATATAATAATATTGCACCATATATATAGAAAATTTCCATATATAGAATGTTTTCATATAGACTTCTAATTTTACTAACCACCGCAATAGACTGAGGGCGCTAGTTATCCGTTCCCTGATTGGACCTCAGAGGATTGGACGTGTAACGTAGGTCGTATATTCATAAATGCAGTGTTGCCTTTTTTCGATCTGTTGGAAATTATTCATTTTTGGGTATTTTTGCAAATTGGCCAAGTAGATAAGCGATAAATTATTTAGTGTAGTTTGTTGCCATTTTCAATAATAATAAAGTATTTCGTGTATACGCACAACTTTTATATCAAGCAATATACTTAATCTTTTCAGATTTTCGGTTCTTTCAACTTAAAAATGATCATCGGAGTAAATAATATATTACATTACGTGTGTGAAAAATCACTTTCATTATATCACAAGTGATGTACACTCATTTTTCCTACTACCACGCGATAATTTTACCAAATAATGTACATTTTGACGTTTTTTGTTTGGTTGCATAAAGACAGCGACCTTTTTATTATTATTAAATATTATTAATTTTCACATCTGTCTAACATATTTTTCTCTAATTTTATCATCCCCTATAATCAATTATCGAAATTCAATATATACATACACACATGCCGAAATTTTGAGGTTATCTTTTTTATATCGGCTTTTTACTGATTATTGCAACTCGAATTCCAAAAATCTATACAATATGCATTTAATCAATTAATTTATACGAAATATAAATTCAATCTTAAAAAATTCCCATCAAAATAAACACAAACAGCTACAAAAAAGAAGTTTTCGCTCAATAATTATTATTTATTATAAAAATAATTATCTAACAATGATGTGAAAAAAATGAAAAAATAATCAAAAAGCTACGACCTACGTTACACGTCGCGATCCGAGAACGGATAACTAGCGCCCTCAATCTATTGCGGTGGTTAGTAAAATTAGAAGTCTATATGAAAACATTCTATATATGGAAATTTTCTATATATATGGTGCAATAATATTATATATATGGATTTTTTTTATATATATGGTGTAACATTATATATATTGGAAGAAGTTGTATTTTGTCCCAAACGGCGCCTCATATTATTCATATAAGCAGTTATTATAGTGTCGGCTTGCATTGAGGAGTCATTTTTTTTTCTATTTAAATTAAAATTTTGATAATCTTTATGCAAGCTTAGGTTTGGTCTGGGATACCTCTGGTTTTCTCCAGAAAGTTAGGGTTTGACTCGGTACGTGAAGAATTTTTTATTCGAAGTAAATGGAAAAAATGTTTTTTTTTTAATAACCGTTACGAATAATCAATATAAATATAAATGGTACAGAACATACCGGCCAAACGTTAGTTTTGGCGTTGTCTTTATACAGACAACGGATTTGGCAACACTGCGGATCAATTTAATTCAATGTATCTCCAGTTCTAGAGCCTTATATGGCCTAACTCAAATATTGTAGGGAGGCACCAAGAATTACCAAGAATTATTATCAGAATCTATTTATGTTTTTAATTAAGGTCCTTTTGTTCAAGTTAGATATCGCAACTTTGTTGACCAGGTAGATAAAGTGGCTGGTATACTTTGTAAGTTGAAGGTTATAATTCTTATCAATATAAAGACTAAACATTTGGCCAAATACCCAAGACGGTGGAGGCCATTAAATTAATGAAGAAGAAGACTAAACATCAATTGCTCAACGTTTTGATGTATTCGATTTGATCATTTACTATTATGACATCAATTTTCCATCCTTGTCTTGAAGTCAATATCTTAGCACAGCATGTTGTGATATCTAAGTTAGTTTGTATACAAACACTGTAAACAAGCAATATCGCAAGTAACTTTTCAAGTATTTTATAAGTGATAAGTTCCATGGGGGTTCGCCACTTCTATAGATGTCTCTAAAGACTTCCCGCACACATCGGGGACCCCACACACGCCGGATACCCGGGATACCCCGTATCAAGAGAAATGTCATGAGAAATAGACAAGATATATTAATATAAACAAAGCATGTCTAATAGTAAATGGTCAAAGCAATTTAACAATAATTATTGTTTTGAAACAAATAAAAATATATTTTTTAAATAAACTAAACATGTAGAAAAATAGAAAACAGTAAGTTAATTGATCTGATTGACAACAAGTATCTGTTAAGCTTTTTAACGGAATAATTTTGAACTTGTGTAACGGTGCAAATAAATATTTAAATTTATTTGGTTTCAATGTGATTTTCATGGAGATTAGTTGCTCCGTTACGCTGATTTCTAATATCAATACCAGAGGGTGCAAGGCGCGTCTGAGGGTGCATCTCTTCTTAGGATTCACCAATTGGCGAATATAATTAATATGTCAACAACGAATAACAAGCAAGTTATAAAGAAATTGGGAAGAACTGGTAGTTGCGTATATGGTTAGATTGTAAATTTGGTAACATTGGACCAGTATGTAAAATTTAGACTTGTTTCGAAATATGTCGAATTTGCCAATGCACCCAAACAGCTGATTTGACATTACCTACGACCTCTAGCGGCAAAATTATAGGCGTTGATTTGTGTCAATTAGAAGGACGGCGAAGTTCCCGTTCACAAATTCAAATAAAATGAGTTCGTCAGAATGTGTCGGTGTAGTAGCTTATAATTGTGTAGTCTGTGGAAATAAAGACAATTTACTTCGGTGCGCTCGTTGTAAAATAACATATTATTGTAGTAAAGATCATCAGTTACAAGACTGGAAAAAGCACAAGGGAATCTGCAAAAAACTCAAAGATTTTAATTCTGTAGTGAATAAATACGGACACACAGTAGACAATCAAATTCCTAGTGTAATTTTACCAAGTGAGGGTAGTTCTGAGAATGAAATACTGAGTTCTTTAGGAGAACAATTAGCTCCAAACAACAATTACAAAGAATTATCATCTACTGAAAAATCTTTGAATTCGTTTCATGTTGCCATGCCCATTAGCGGTGAAAACATAGTAAAACATAAGCAAAAAAGTCTTAAAGACTTTCCTGAAATAACACTCAGTCCTCACAATCTCGACGATGATGAATATATAGAAGAGATGTGTCATAATGTTATACAAGATATGATAGATTATGGACTGTGTGTCTTAGATAATTTTATTGGTGCCGAAAAGGGGAAAAATGTTCTAACTGAAGTACTGACAATGGAGCAACAGGGTGTTTTTAGGGATGGACAATTGGTATCATCTAAAGGTAGTAACGAAGACACCAAAACTATTCGAAGTGATCAAATATGTTGGGTGGATGGTAAAGAGCCGAACTGTCCCAATATTGGATACCTTGTTAGTAAAGTTGATTCTGTGATTATGAGAGCCAATAAAATGGACAAAAATGGTCAGTTAGGAAGATATAACATCAATGGACGGACAAAGGTACATATATTTTTTCATTTATTTAATCTGTTAATTTTTAATAAATACAAATATTTTTTACACAGTAATATGAGTGAAAAGTATTGTTTTTAGAATATAATTAGTAATTTTAATAACAAAACAAAATTGTATTTGTATATATTTTTTTAAATGTCAACAAACACCCTATTTATTTTGTTTATTGGAAATTCTTAATCTAACACTGAAATAATCTATTGAATAAGTGTATTACACTATTACCGTAAATAAAACTTTATCTCTGATAACAAATATAATTTTATTGTATGGATTTCTCAGTATTACTTCAAAAAAATTACAGGTTTTTATGTGTAATCGTTATAAACTGCATTCAAGTTGGCATTGTATCATCATGGCTGGAAAATGAATGCATACATTTTCATTATTACTCATTTTCATATCTAAATATGACTAAAACAATTTTTTTAAAACACCAACAGTATTTTAAAATGCAAAATGATGATTAATGTCTTGTAATTTTTCATAGAAATAATTACACTGTTTTAAATGTATGTGTATATATTTTAAATAAAAAATATGAATATATAAATCATAGGAAGAATATTGAATTGAAATGAATAAAATCTTTATTAATTGAAAAACAAAATGGCATAATTAATTGAATACCATCTAGGATAATGTTAAAAATAATACCTTTTAATTATAAGAAATAAATAACAAAAATCTTAAATCTCATTCAAATCAAGTTGCACAGGAAATATTTTTTTATAATAATACTTTATATTAGTATGAATTTGTAGTTGATTTAAGCACTAGGAATAACTAATGGCATATTCACAAAATCTGTACTCTTAATGGTCAAAACTAAAAATTACAAAAATGTACATTCAAGGTTAGTAAAAATCTTTGAAGACGATTCTTCAGAATAGTAAAGTTCAATACTGACCAATTCCATATTAAAGCTTGATAAATTACATATCAAAACTGGTGTTACATTAATATTTAGCCAAATATTGACAATTTCAGTTTCAACATTGGCCAAGTCCGTTCAAAACAATAATAATTCCAGACAATGATAATTGGTTTAGCTTCAGATGTAGGCAAATCCAATATCAAATGAGTACCAGATTTTCAAAATTGGACAAATCTAATATAAGTAGTTTTTTCTGTGCATTGAGGCATTATGACTATAAAATCAATGTTTTTCTTTAAAAAAAATAAGGTTGTACATCAATTCAAAACTAGAAAGTTATCATCAAATGTTAGTGTTCCTGAATGGGAAAGTAAAATCCTATAAAAATGAAGTAAATTGATGAAAAAAAAATTCGTAAATATTGCAAAAATGCGAAAAAGTTCATTAAAATCAAAAAGGACGAAAGTTACTAACAATGGTAAGTTATTATAAAGTTATTATAAATACTAACCAGGTAACCAATAATTTCCAAAAAAAATATTAAAAATGATAAAGAATTGCTAAATTCCAGCAAAAATTAAAACGATAATAAAAAAAAGAGTGAAAATGGGCAAAAATCAAAAATACGATAAAAATCTTTATACAATTTTTAAAAATTGATAAAATGAGGCAAAGATCCAGAAAAAGACAAAGAGCACAATATGATAAAAATCTTAATACAATTTTTAAAAATTGGTAAAATGAGACAAAGATGCAGAAAAAGACAAAAAAAAAGGCAAAAAAAAGGAAAAAATGTAAAATAAAGCAAATAAGAAAAGAGGCCTAATAAAGGGCGAAAAAAGGGTAAAACAAAAATCCACAAAAAGTCCAAAAAAAAGCCAAATAAGACAAAGTAAAGGGAAAAAAGCAAAAAAACGCTAAAAAAGTTCTAAAAAATTAAAAAAAGTTTAAAAAAGCATAAACAAACTCAAAAAGTGGTATAAATTCCAAAAAAGGAAAGAAGAGCAAAAAAGGCAAAATAGAGACAAATATTGGCAAAAAACCTCAAAAAAGACCAAAAAATTAAAGAAACAAAATTAAAAAAAGCAAGAAAAACGGCAAAAAAGGGGTAAAATGCTACAAATGTGGATAGCTATTTGCTTTACAAGAAAATAATACATCTAGCTAAAATATAAAATATTTGTTGCAACAAATCCAAATTTATAATTTGTAGATATTTAAGTTGAATTTATAAACTCTTGAACATCTCAACTGCAACTTCAACGTCAACTGCAACTTCAACGTCAACTGCAACCTCAACGTCAACTGCAGCGGATATTTTATAAATGCCAATACTGTTTTCGTACAATTGAACTTTGCCGTTGCAGTTCTCATGTTCGAGTGTCTATAAATCCAGCTTTACCTAAATGGTTCATTTTTGATTATTTTCATCAGAATTTACAAAAAAAAATGTTTATGTAAGCTCATTTTAATTATTCCGTTTATTGAATTTATTCTGGTACAATGGAAGTATTTTAGAGTAAAATAATAATTGTTTTTTTATGATTTAATTAATTTTTCCAGAAAGTAATTACTTTTTATTACTAAATAATAGTGAAATATCATCTAGAGCATATAATTGCAACGCAATGATAAATCAAGTAGGAAGAAACTAAATTTTTATTAAAAAAATCATAATTGTTGAAGGCATAGTCTATCACATAATTTATCGCTGTATTCTTAAATAGTTGTAATGTAAATATGATATTTATTATTTTTATTGCAAATAAAATTTTAAATCATTACATAAATAAAATGAATCATATGTTTTTATTCAGCAACTTATGTATCAGATTTCTGAGGAATATTATATATGTAGGCCAGATGTAGAAATAGTTGTAAACTTAATTTAGACAACATGGAATTATTATTATTATTATTCCTCTGTACATTTTTTGAAACGCTTTTATAAAGCATGAAGAAAAAAAATTAATTACTTAGAGAATTATTAATGATAATAATACTAATACTCGCCCTACATTTCAACCCCTTAGGGGTGAATCGCAGAAGCCAAAGACTTGTGCGGGGAAGGGACGGCTATTATTATTATTTACCGTGTCGCTCCGGGGCGACTTACTGAAGATTGATGGCGCCATTTGGCTATAGGTGTAGAAAAACCTCACCACCATCAATGAATCTATAAAAGTCCTATAAAGTTTTACTGTTTAAAAAAGCTTATTATAGTCAGCAGAAATATCATAATGACAGATTTTTATTGTTATATGTATTATATATTCGCATTTACTCGTGCATGCTTATATTTTACTTTATTGATGAGAATTAGGCAATTAATAATCTGCAAATTAACTTTTGTTTAGATATTTCAATCTAGATTTCATGCTAGGAAAACAACTGATAATTTAACTAAAATGTTACACTCAGATGATAAATCTTCAAATGACTTGCCAGAAATAATAGTTGACCCCTTTTTGCTATTAATAAATGCCCAAAATTTATTAGAATCAGTTTTTATTTCAACTGGACTACGAAACCTATCTAAGTTTAGTTTTTGACCTTTGTCTAATTATATCCAAGATGGATATTTGTGCTTAAAAATTCTACTCACAGTTATCCAAAGTATTAGACTTTGCCTTAGAAGTAAATATCATTACTAGATCTATTAAAATCATCAAAACGTCCAATATACGATGTAGGGAAGTTTCTTTTTAAGTTATAATTAGAATTTAATTTATAAGATATATTTAAAGCAGGTTGGTGCTAGTCTAGGATTATAATCATTTATCTATAATTATAAAGAATAATTATAGAATTAGATCCAGTATATATCTAAAAAAAAAATAATTAACAGTGAAAAATAAATATTAATAACTTATTGTTATCCAAAAATTCTTAATAATAACTAAAAGATTGTTATAAATGAAATATACAAAGTTGACCAAAATTGTCAAGCAATACTTCTAGGGGTGATAGACCACCTAAAAATAAGTAATGTTTGTCAAATAAATCTATGTCCAAAGACGTTACTCTGAGAAGTTTCCCAATAGAAATGTACCAAGTCGCGGAACAATCTTAAAAGCAGTTCAAAACCTACGTGAAACGGGTACATTAAAATCAAACCATCGATATGCAAGTCGGCCAAGATATGTAACGACTGTTGAAGCCGAAGAAATAATATTAGATGAAATATTTGAAGATCCTACAAGAAGCTCAATACGATTAGCGCTGAAGTGCAGAACTTCTAAGTTCTTCATAAACAACAGATGCGTCCATTTCATTACTCGCAAGTCCAAGAATTGTTACCTGACAATGTAGGGCCGCTTTTACAAATTCGGTTATAAGTGTTAGGCTAGTTATACTAGGAATAAATGTATACATCTGAATAGCCGCATTTGATACCTTAACCTTAGAATCAGCTTATCCGTGGTTTATCCGAGCTTTGTAAGAGCGGTCCTTACCGTTAAGAGTAGAGTTTTGTGAGGTATTAGTAGAACGACGACGAAACTGCAGACACTTTTTAGATACTATGCTTATCACCGATGAGGCAACATTTACCCGGCAAGGAGTGTTTAATTCTCATAATACTCATTTTTGGGTTGACGTAAATCCTCTTAACAAGGACAACTCATTATCAACATCAATTTAAAATAAACACGTGAGTTACTTTAGTCTTTTACATTTTCCGTGAACCTCTAAATGGAACTATGTATTATAATTTACTTGAGAACAATTTATTTCACATCTTAGAAGAGAACCATTGAATATCAGAAGAACAATGTTTTTTTATGCATGAGGGTGCCCCACCTCATTTTGACAGAC
Source organism: Neocrepidodera transversa (assembly GCA_963243735.1). Classification (NCBI taxonomy): domain Eukaryota; kingdom Metazoa; phylum Arthropoda; class Insecta; order Coleoptera; family Chrysomelidae; genus Neocrepidodera; species Neocrepidodera transversa. Next base: position 16,528,780 of record OY725346.1, read on the forward strand.
GAAAAAGGCAGTGGCTAAGTAACAATTTTCCAAATAGATATATTGGTCGAGGTGCCGAAGCACCAATCCATTGGCTAGCTCGATCACCGGATCTCAATCCCATGGATTTACCATTTGGGGGGATTTAAAATCTAAAATATGCTAACGCAAAATAATAATATTGAGGAACTAAGACAAAGAATTTCAAATGAATTCGCTAAGCTCCAAAACAATCCACAAATATTAGAAAATTTAATTCCTAACTTATGTAGAAGTTTTGGGTAGATAACAAACAATGTTTGTCTGTGGTTGCCTACTTTAAGGTGCCAAGGCTCCGGATCATTTTATTTGGGTTGGTGACACTGAGAGGTTGGTAGGAATGTTTGTTATGTGAGTTTATTTTGTGAAATATAAAGAAATACGATCATCTTCGATTTATTTGATACGACGCATGGAGGCCCCAACACTTAAAAAGAAGATTAAGTTGTGTATACAAGAGGAAGGAAGACATTTTGAGCAGTTATTGTAGTATTTACTTAAAATATTTTTCATATACCTCATTTAATTGACAATAAAAAAAGTTAAATTGTAATTTTATTGTTTGTTATCGCGTTGTCGAGCACGACCATTTTTGAATTCAAATTACACGAAAACGATAAATTTTTGGATACATCAAGAGTATCTTTTTTCAAGAAAAAACTTTCGAAAATATTATTTTAATATGCATTTTCCAAAAAAGTTGATAACAAAAAAAATGTCTAAAAAGGGTCATTCACCCCTTGAAAAATACCCTTAGTGAATTCGAGAATCAAAAAATACGTAAATAGCCTATTTTAGTACCCTTACCTAAAATTTGAATATTGTATGGTACCCCTCTTGAAAAATATTCATGAAAAACAAAATATCGTTAAGCCATTTCTAGGGGTTGTCGCACCACACCCATAATAAGCGGTTTTGGACATCGGTTCATTAGACAAATATTACTTATTTTTAGGTGTTGCTTGACAATTTTGGTACATCTTTGTATATATTTTTATTATACATATAATTCGAATCAATAATTAACTACCATGAAAATATCAGTCGATACCAAGGTACTGGGAAAATAGTTATCAATGTTTACCTGAGCAGATACAAACGAAATCAGAAGTCCTCCACCTCTCGAGTAGTTACATTCTTGGAAATTTATTAGTTAGCAATGACGAAGTCAAAGATAAAATATTCAAATAAGTCGTAAAAAGAAACAGTATTTATGAATGAATATAAAATTTGAGGGAAAAGGTTTTGATTCGGTATTTTTATATTTGTTACTTTTTTGTAGGTTTACATTCTGGATTTAGATTTTGCACTTATTGATATAAATTCTTGTATACATATTGTAAAATATACCTGCAAGTTTGACACAAAATATAACCCAATGAGTTTTTGTAAGAAAAAAAAACAGTATTTTTACAAAGGCAGAAAAAACCTAGTAAAACTATAAAAAAATGGATAATTTATTTTTATAAAACAATAATTTCTAATGCTATTTATATAATTAGAAAATTTTCAATGTACCGGAACTTGGCGAAACAACATGGACAAATCGAGTAGTGAAATGTACCATAATTTGCCGCTAATTAGTTGTGAAAAAAATTGTCGCTTTTGTTGTTCAACGTAAAAGCTGTTGTTCCACTTTGCGAGACAACTTTTGATAGAATTCCCTAAAAACAAGGAAATGCGGAAATTTTGCCAACGATTTGCCGCTAATTAGTTGTGAAAAAAATGTGATATGGCCAGCACACATGACCTCTGGTCATTTTTTGATCAAAAATTTACACGTTGGCACAAAAAAGTATGAAAAAAATTAACTTTTTGGTGAATCTGGCAACAATGGCAAAAGTTTTGAAAATTTTAATGATACGAAAATAAACTATAGTGTATTCAAAATATAAGTGTAAAACCTTATTGCCATTTTGTTTAGTAATGGCGTCATCACTCATAGCAACTACCACTTCCGGTTGTCCGATTGACACCAAAATCTAATCAGATCAAATCTAGAGAATAAGAATCGTATATGCAAAATTTCAATTTTTTTAATTCAGTAGTTTTTGAGTTATCGTTACTACAACATCCATCCTAACACACTAACACACACAGACTTCATCGCGAAAATATCAAAATCGTATTCTAGTGACCCTAGAACGTGTTTATTCATTGAAAACTCACTACCCAATTTTTTTGTTTAACAACAATCTGACAATAGTATATTATTCAACGAACATATAATGATAGCTATTATTCACACGGGTGACGTAGAATACTATACTTTATCCACAACAATTAAATAATTTTGGCTAAAACTACTATAAACCTTTATTTATTGAAATCAGTAAATCGAGTGAATATAATGATTATTCACTAGTGAGTAATGGATATCTAGAAATAAGTAAAATTAGTGAATAATGAAATCATTACTCATTAGTAAATAAAATTATTATTACTTAGTAAACTCATGTATAATGAGCAAATAATAGATTAGTCGTGGATAAAACTTGGCGGAACAACAATACCGACAAATTTTATTTTTTCACAGCTAATTAGCGACAAATGGAGAGAATTTTCCGCTTTTCATTTTCCCAAGTTTATATGAACTTAGCCGGAACAACAGTTTTTTTGCGGCAAATTATAGTATATTTAGCCACTCGATTTGCTCATATTGTTTGGATAAGTTCAGGTATATAAATTTTTAACTCTTTTATAAATGCAGTCATAATGATACTGTAAGTCAATTTATTTTAGAATTAAGAAAAAAATCGTGAGGTCTGATTATGACAATTGCTAGGTATTTTTAGTTTAACGAGCCAGAAAATTACGGCATTTTATACAAAATTCACATTTGTTTTATAAATTGTGTGATCTATTTAAAAATAACTTTGAATTTTAACATCATTTGCAATCAATCTTGAACTAATACTTGTATGGATTTTAAATTTTAAAAACTGCAAATTTTTCTAATTAAAAATCTTTCTATTTTTAAAATTCTACTATGTAAACGACGTAAATTATAATATATAAATAAATGTAGCAGGTATCCAGTATCATAAATAATTAATAAGCTTTATAATTATTAGAATAATGAACTTTTCATCTATTTTAATCTAATCAATATCGATTGTATTGTTTTCGAATTTAATAAAATAAACACGAAGTTTTTACACAGTGTGAAAATATTATGTTCGAATACCTAAAATAGTAGCATGCCGCGGGTCACGTACGCACCGCTATCACTATCTCTGTCTCGCACTCTATAAACACTTGTATGCAATCCGGATAATTTTTTTCTATTTGAATTTTGGTGGTATTTCTTAGGTAATACACTCCATTGTTAATATTTACATGAGTAACGGTTTTAAGTGTGTACGTGCCGTGTGTCTAGAGACTCAGATAAGGTTGCAGTACGTGCATTTTATTTATTTGAATCATTCACTTAGATTCTAAATATTATTTTTTAGGTCATTTTATAAAAAGTGCTTTAAAATAAGCTTTTTAAAAAATAATTAATTAACACTTTGGGTTTTCTTGTTAAAACATAAGTGTTTTAAAAGACTTGTTTTAAAACAACCCAACTCTGATCATAGAAAAATTAATGCGCAGTTAAAATGTTTACCGACATAAAAAATATAGATTAATTTTTGTTAGAGAAGTTATATAAATTTAGTGTTTTTATTTGATTATGTTATTTGCGAGGCATAAATTATAATCGGAAAAACCATTGGGTACTTTTATGTATTCCGTAACAACGAGAGCAGACTAAAATTTTTCAATTAAGATAAAACCCGCAAAACAGTGCATAATTTATTAGCAATAAAAATATTCCTAGAAACTTTTGATTTAATGCTTTTGTTGTTATTAATAAACAAATTGATACGAATAGTAGGTATATTTTTTAAATAATTTATATTTGTCACAATTTATTTAAACCAAATAATTAATAACTTGAAAGTTGAAAAAATTACTAAAAGACAGAAATTTCTTCTTGAACAATCTATAACTTTGTCAATTTTTTCACGAATTAGAACTTTCTACTTTTCAAAAAAGTTATAAAGTGTAATTAATAATAAGTGAAATTTGCAAGAACTTTTCAAATTAAATATTAAGTAGGTACATAATTTTTTTCTTAAATAATGATTCACTCTTAATTAAAAGTATTTGGCATATTAAAATTATTTTATATTTCAAAAATATTCGTTCAGCCGAAATTAGCTTGAAAAATAAACAAAAAATTAGTTTAGGTAAAAAACAATTATCGTACAAAATTCAATAATAAATAAATTAGGTATATATAAATTTATCAAATTATTCAAAATATTAACATCTAGGCAAATCAATTATAAAATGTCATAAGTCATATAGGACAGAGATTTAATTCAGAGCAGCATTCGTAGTATTTTGACCAAAAAAAAAAACCAAAAATTGTCAATAAGAAAAATTTTACATAGGAGAGAACTCGAGGCAATTTCATATTAGGGTAAATCAACATAAATATTATTAAAAAAAAAACAATTTGAAAAATAATAATTTTAGGACGTATTGATTCAACAGTTATCATATCTAAAGAACCAAATAACAAAAATAAAAACATAATTTAATTTGGTAAATGAGCAAAGTGCGTGACTCAAAATTTAGTCGAATCTAGCTGAACTTGGTTACATTTAATAATGGAAAAAATTTCTTTGTAAAGATTACCAATCAATTTATTCCTCATCATGGGGTTACGAATGAATGCTTAATTTCTTGTTTAGAAGTATCACATTTTATATTGTCAAACGTCAAAGAATAAATTTTAACTAATACAATTTACATTTAAAACTATTTGGTCAATAAATAATCCCAGCAAGTTAACAGTAGCCAACTCGATCGTCTACGGACAGACAGGCGGTTGTAGTTCACTTAGGTCACTGAAAATAGTAGGCGAATGAGCTAAGGTGACTAGCTATGGATAGCTGAAAGCAGAGTTTCAAAATTTCAAACCGTTCTCGAGTTATCGCTCTGACAGATAGATGGTTGTAGTTGACTTGGGTCACTGAAAATAGAGTTACCGTTGTAGTTGTCTTAGATCATTTAAAATAATAGGTGGGCAAGCTAAAGGTGACCAGCTATCGATTGCTGAAAACTTAGTTCCATAATTCGTTGATACAGACGGACGAACGAACATTGTAAAGTACCTTCGCCTTGCTTCGCTACCCAATAATTAACAACTTAGTATAAATATTACTAAATTATTCGAATTAAATACGTTTATATTGTGACCTCCCACCCTCTGGCCTCTTTATCTCATGAAAAAGGCAAGTAAATAAGTAACAAACCGATGGCCATTTCGGTAATATACTTCCGTACTCAAATTTATCACAAAATATACCTAGTATTGTTAAGATAGGACCCACGTTGTGTTTAATAATCATAGTAATAATAATAGCATTATTATTAATAGTTGTAATAACTCCAGAAATTCTTTTAAAGTTTGGTGACAAGTGAACATAAATCAAGGGAAAACCGGACAACCTGAAAACCTAACCACCACCGTAATGAATGTATTAATTATAAATTAACCATTTGTGTTGGCAATAAATAAATTGCAAATAGCCTTTTTGGAGCTAATAAAAAGTCCATCTAACGAATACCCACCCCCGGGACATTTATCAACGAATATGTACAAAAAGATCTTAATAACTTTAAGTAAATACCGTAAATGTTATCGGCTTAAGTGCGCTGTCTTTCTCTGCATTATTGCTTTTTTAATGGATATCTGAGATATCATCTTTTGTATCGATAATCTTATTGAGATACGACCGGATCAATACCAGCGATGTAACACTTATGTTCAGACTTAATACTCGTTGGACCATAATTTAGAAAAAGATAATGCGATTGACACAGTACGCCTCTGCGTAATACTGACAATGTATTTTAGAAAAATATATGATAAAAGTTGTTATTAAGGATGGTACAATCAACTGATAAATGACACCCTCCCCCGGGAACCCACGAAAGATAGAAATCTTATAAGCTGTTTCAGTTGATACGTATTTAACCTTTGTCTCAGGGACTATAAGAAGTTGGCGAATTAAAATATGAAAATACTTATTCTGATTTATTTTTACGAAGATAAAATAAATCCAGACGAAGTGAAGAAATGTTCGTTTACGTTGAGATATGTAAAAATGGGTACACGGAGAAACATTTAGCGTCGGGACAAAAAGCGTAGCGACGCTGAATGGACGTCGAATATTGTAACTTCTGCTAATGGAGTTCGTAGTTTAATTTGTGAGAATGGGCTGGGTTCCGAAGAAGTAAAACCCAACTGTTTGTCGATAAACTATAGGCGTCGGCGTCTCGACGCTAGATGGATACAGGATCTTCGGTGACGGTGTTCGTAGTTTGAAATTTGATTTTTGACATCTTTTCTCCCGCTTTCACCCACGTTTTTATGCCGAGTTTGAATAAACATTCCTCGTCATAATGTTCTCTGGTACCCTGTACAATTTGTTTTTCTGTAGATACAGACATCTAAAGTATCTTGGAAAAGATGCAAATGAAGACAAAAATATAATTAAAAATAATGAGTTTTAACAATCTACACTCAGCCAGATCAAGTGGCTTGAGAAATCAACAAAGTATAAGTGGAAACAAAACACATTAATTATAATGGGTTTTGGCTAGCTCTCTAAAATTTATTAAAAAATAATTCAATAAAAGGAAACAAAATACCATTGAATTTTTGAAAAATAATAATATGGTATACCGGGGGTTGGTTGTTCACAATATTAATAAAAGCGATTATATTAGATTTTACCATTTGCCAGTTCTAAAAAACTAAAAAAAAACCTATGACATTAACTTTTCAAATCAATCTGAAGTTAAAATCTCGTATATCTTGTCAAGCATTTGTCTCCATTTTTGAGTACATATATTATTATATTTTTAATTGTTTATACTCCTGAAATTTTCTATTTTAATTTTTATCTGTAAATGTGAATTTTTAACTTAGCTATATCACTTTTTGTATTTCTTGACTTATAGCCAAGACCCACAGTTAATATACTTATTGACACCTTATTATTGACATAACGCATCTGATAGTAAGAGAATAACAAAAAATCAGTGCAAAATAAACTTGTTATTCCAATTAATAAACACATTAAATTATACAACAAAACAAAATTCTGTGTGCATTTTTTACAAGTGTTACATTTAAAATTACTTTGTATGACTAAATGGGGAATTTATTTTTTAATCCATTTTCTGTGATAAACACAGTAAACCTCTTGCACACTCATATTAAATGTACCAATAAAGCATACTTCTTTTGGTTCTAAGTATTTACTTTCTACCACTGCAACATTATTTTGTGTTATAATCGTCAAGTAATTTCAGGTCTTTCAGCTTTCCTAATTTTTTTGGTTTTAGACAATTTATTGGTCAACTTCGCTTTGTTCTCACTCTTGGCCTTGTTTCTTTTTTAGCTAAATTTTCTATTTTTTTTACTCTTTGAATATACCACATTGAAATTTTCGGATGATATTACGAATAAACCCGTTTCGTTTTTCCTTTAAGTGTGGAAGAAAGAATTAATATTAGCCATCAGATACATCAGTTTCAATCTCTTTCATACCTGCATGATTATTCAACAATTTTAATTGAAACCTTATCTATGTCATAATCACTGTATATTGAGGTGTCTTTATATTCCTTAACTATTTCAGGCATGATCATTTTCAGTTATTTTTTGTTTTCTTCTATATACACCAGATATTCCATTTGTAAATAATCGTTAAGAATACTAAATTTGATGCCTGACTCTTGGTTTATCTCTATAGTTCCAGATTTCCACTGAAATTTCTGGCTCTTCATTTTTAGCTGCTTCTTTTAGTTTTATTAATTAAATACTATTTTAGCGTTGCCCGATTTATTATTTGATTCTTCTTTTATGGTATCCTAGAATAGTCGAGAGCTGATCATAATTAATTGATGCTGACTTGTTATTCTTTCTTCTGATGTCGTTTTAACTTTCAGTATAATATCTTCGTCCTAAGCTTGTCGTAAAATCGATGGAAGGAGGAAATACACCTGTAGTCATAAATTTTTTTTAATGGTTTCGGGTTGTAATGAAGTCTGAATTACTGTCCGATAAGTTTAAGAACAGCTGTCCGCTGCGCAACCTTCATACGCTTAAACTTGTCTCTTAAAATAGGGGCGACTTTTTTCGGATACATTTTAAAGATAATTTCATCCCCGTTATGAAATCTTCTTGGGTCCTTTAATATACCTTCAAGTTTTTCGTCTTAAAAATATTTTTCAATAAGAGAAAACACCCTGTTCATATCTTTTCACCAACATTGGAACTCTCCGTTGTAGCCTTCAGCGAATGTTAAAATAGTATATTGTGTCCCAAGAGATTAAAGCGCCACTTTTAATCCCGAGAGTGACGATTGTTGCCCGAACGCGATTTTTTGCATCGCCAAGACTAAAACTTAAATTCATACGATATTTATGCGAGAAAAAAAAAGAGACATGAATTGCTTGTTGTTTCGCCACACTGACATATGGAGAGTAGTGGCACTTTAGTCCATATATAGAGATTATTAAATATTTTAGTCCCAAGCTAGTAAAACTGGCACTTTAGTCCCTAAAATGATGGAGTAAAATGTATGTTCTAGCACTGTGGTGCAAAAAAATACTTTATAACGTTCAATGCTCCAGGCATTATTTTTGAAATAATTCTTGTCTTAGGTATATAAAAATATTTTGACACTATGTGTGCAACATCTTCAAAGCGTTGTGGAAATCCCTTATTTTGACAAGTTTGTATATTCCATAATTCTTTAGTTAGGATTTGACTTACACAAATTTATTACTTAATCTAACATAATTGTTGACCTTTTTGTTTTTTGATCTCATTTTTCCCGCTCGAATAACTTTTTTAATCATCATAGGATTGGGATTCAGCGTAAGAAAGATCTTTAAAAATGTTTTGAAAGTTTCTAAACAAGAGATATATTAATTGTAGAAAGAATCCAACTAGAAGGTCAAAGTTTTAATTGTTTTTATAGGAGCGTTTGTGTGCAATTTTAAAATTTTACTTTGTTCTTGCACGCTGCTACTAGGAATTTTAAATTTTAGTTCTATTAAAAAATTTCCCAACGATTTTTCAAATTTATAAATTTTCAGTTATTACACATGACAAATTTTATGTTAATTATTCATGGGTTAAGTAAAATCCTAGACAGACGCAATAAAATTACTTTAAAAAATATAAGAATGACCGAAATTAATATAAACTACGTAAAATTATAAAAACTAAATGTTACAAAAAAAGGTTATTGAAAAACCACAAGACATGATCATTATCGCAGTGTCAGCAACTGTGAGTCTTAATCCTATATTACATTATATTTATTAGTAAATTGTCTGCTTTATAATTGTTTTTTTATCTTATTTTGAAACCTGGTACATCAATATAAGTATTAAGATATTAATAAGAAAAATCAAAGTACACAATACAGTAAACAAAGTAACGTGTAATTTAATTAACATTTCTAGAAAGATACGGTCATCGTGGTTATGGAAATTGCAATTAATATTCATTTGTTTAACATTATCCTGTAATTGATTTATTTATATTTATTCGAAGGTGAAATAATGTAAACAAATACTATATTTATAGATTGCGTGCATTTTGTATGTATGCCAAATAATATTGTACTTTTTTAATTGATTAAGTTGGCTTAATTTGAAAGTGGATATGATTCGTTTTTATTTTTTTTAGACTTTAGTAGACTGCGGTTTATAATTAATTAATACAAAACACAAAATGTAAATTAAATTATAAGTGCATTGTGTATACAATATTTTTAATTTCAATAAAATACGTGCAAGATTATTTAGTTTTCTCCGTTGTTAGATAAGACGTGCTTGGATAAAAATGATAAAAAAATAATAATCCAGATGGAAATAAATAGCGTAAAACTATAATACCTACCACATAGAAATTATCTCGGTGTTAATGCATTGCACGTCCGCATTTTATACATGTAAATATTTATTATGAATTGTATTTGATAATATAAAATTCAGATTGCATATTAGGAAACGAACATTCTTTTTAATTAAATTAAATTTGGATTGTTGTGTAATATATATTTTTAAATTTGAACCCCTTATATAATGTTAATAAATTTTATTAAATGATAAACATTGATTTATAAAGATAACTGTTACTGTACTACAAATATTTATTTATAATATATAAAATTTTTGGCAAAATTAGTACGGACGGCGACCCGATGAGCCGCCTGTTCTCGCCTAATGACAACAAAAACAATGAAAAACATACAATTAACAATAACGACAACAAATAAGACAATATACAACTGCTCCAAATAAATCAAAAACTAAAATTCCAGACAAAACGTACAAAAATTAACAAATTTTTTTACAATAACTAACCAACCACTACAGCATCCACAATAAATCCAAAACAAAACATGTCTTGGACAACCTCAATATTTAAATGTTACATCCTGGTTAAAAAAATCAATCTTTTTCAACAACAATACAAATAATGAATAAAGCAGCTCGAAGTCATACCAGAATAAAATTCTTTAATATAAAGACAAAGTTAAAAGAGCGACATGTTTTGCTCTACAAGACCATCATCAGGCCTATAAGCAAAAAAATACATTGTGAGGGAACATCAATAATAAAAGACTTATTGTTGGAAGCTTTCCTTCCAGAAACTTTCCTTATTATTTTCTCCTGTTTTTTTCTGAACGCCCTAAAGGGCTATTAGCTGTGACATATTTCACAAATATCCTTCTAAAGGGCTATTAGCTCTGACACAGGTCACAAATATCGTTCCAAAAAATTTTAAATTTAATTTTAAGTGTATTTTCTTACCCACTTGGGTTATTTGTACCTTTCATGTACCCCATACTTACTATCCTTACAATTTCCCCCCTCTCCTTTCTTAGTAGCGACAATTTAGCAATATGCTAAAAATTATTTAAGATTTAATCTTATTATATTGTTATTTTGGTAAGTTATTATCTTTTTCTTTGTAAAAAATGTTTCCCTATACGTTGTATTTCTATTATAGGCCTGAAGATGGTTTGTTAACCGAAACTAGTTGCCTTTCAAAAAAAATTGTATAATAAATGTTATTGTGGTACATGATTTTGGGTTGTTTTCATTTATGATTAATAATAAAAGAATTTACAAAATTACTTACTAATAGAATTTAAAATTTGGGTATGAAAAACTTAAACTAATAACATCACAAATTTATATAAAAAACAACTAAACTTAAAATTAATTGAATAACTCATACAATAAAGAAAAATTAGTTTTAGCAAAGTTTTAAATAAATAACTTTTTAAATAAAAGAAATCGCTACAACCGTAATAAACAAAAAAGTGAACTCAACAAAAATAGGTATATAATAAGGAAGGATGTCTCATAAAAAAGGTTAATATTTTGTCTGCAAGTTTTGATTAAATTTTACCCCATTTTTTATCATATTTTTGGTGAGTTTACTTTTTTTGTTACATCAAATAGTTAAATAAAATTCAAAATTGGATTCTTGCACATCTAGATACTATAAAAAGCAAATTCAACAAAAATATATAATATGGATCTGGAGTTGTGACTATCGTCGTCCATAAATCTAGAACTTATCACATTATTCTTCAGGATGTTTCTCTTGATTTCTCTGTACTATTCCTATTGGGTTTTTCCTGGCAGGGGTTATCTGGCGTTTTGTGCTTATTCCCACTGTTAGTGAAGTCTTTGCGTATTTATAGTTTTTATTCATATCTCCCTAATTTAGGCTATTTTTTGGTGAAATGATTTATTTTTAAGATTTCTGCTATCTGTTCAAATAAATGCCTCAACTTTTAAATGATTATATTTCCTTTCTGGATAGGAATTGAGCCGACTGGAGGTCGAAGATAGATTTTTTCGGGTTACAGGGTTGAAAAATATCTGCGTCGACTTGACTACCCCAAGTAGGCAGCTAATATCGACTCGCCTGACCGCGGTGGTCTGGTCTTTACTTTTTTCACGATTTGTCTCTAATTTTTTGTGTATATCGTCACTGTTGGTATATTATCATTATCTCTTCTCTCTATGGGGCGGCTCATATGTGTGATCTTGTCTTCTAAGGATTTGTATGTATTATTTATGATGCAATAATTTGGCCCCGATTTTTTTTCCTGCGTCCTTGTGATTTGCTACTTTCACTGGTTAATTTCACGTTACGACACAGTGTATTTCTCAGCAACACTGTTAAATAATTTGATTCGGAAACGGAAACTTAATTCGGTCATGTATTCTCAACATAAACTAAAATACGGATTATGCAAAAGCATTAAATTTATATCTGCCCTTGCTAATATCAAAGGTCCACGCATTGGTAATCTTCGAAAGGATACATTTGTTTGCAAAAAAAATGTTCCGACGAGGTGCGACAGAGGTAGCTCACAGAGTTTACTGGCAAACACATGAACGTCATATTCCTAATATGCTTATGTTGTGATTTAAAACAGTTTTTTAAGACAAAAAAATCGTTTTAAGACATTAACAGTCCAATTTATAAATCAATTTCGGAGAGTCTTATTACTCTGTTTTTTTTTTTCAGGCAATGGTAGCTTGTTACCCTGGTCTAGGATCTCATTATGTTAAGCATGTAGATAATCCAAATCGGGATGGTAGATGTATAACTGCAATTTACTACCTCAATCTCAATTGGGATGTACAACGTAGCGGCGGTCTGTTAAGGATATTTCCCGAGGGGTGGCGTGAAGATAAGGTAAAAACATATAGTTAATCATTCTAGGATGCTTAATAATCATATTTAATTTTAGGTAGCAGATATAGAACCTTTGTTTGATAGACTTTTGTTTTTTTGGTCTGATAGGAGGAATCCTCATGAAGTGCAGCCTGCTTATAATACACGTTACGCTATTACGTTATGGTATTTTGATGCAATCGAAAGAGAGGAAGCGCTTAGGAAATACGAGAAAGAAAGTAAGCGCTGTTTAGTCTTGTTTGTAATATATCAGTTGTTAAAAACATTTTTTTGTTTTTAGGAAAATCAACTAGTAAATCAAAATGACGAGTTACCAATATTAAACTGAATAAAAATTATAAAAAATATTGTTTACGATTACGTCCTTTGTAAATATTGTGAATTTTATATAAATATTGCTATATTGTAAGAAGAAAGTGTGATATTTAATATGTAATTAATAATTAGATAAAAACCTTAGCCACTTACATAGTTCGATCTGAACATTGTACATTTGTTTAGTTTTTCAAATATTAAATTATTTTCGTGTGTAAGTTGTTATGAAAGAGATTATTTTCAATTATTTCTGTATTTGTATTCGGAAAATTATTACCTTTTATTATTTAACAGGATTTTTGTCTGACTTTGCATTAAAAATGCTGAAAATTAATAAAAATTACTTTCAACATGTACAGTTATTTTATTTATAACAAAAACAATATATGGAGCCAAAAAGTGTGATTAGAAATAAAACTATATATACTGTTAGCATTTTTAATAAATATTTATAAACTACAGTCTTCTAAGGTGTTTGAAAAAGGTGAGTATGATACAAATTGGAATGCATTTTCACAGAATGAACCCTAAAAAATTTAAAAATATTATTTATATTTGATACTTTTATTTATTATAATTTGCCAAATATAATATACTTTTTAATAACAGCTACATCTACTCTATGTCAATGTAGTAAAATTACTTTATTCTTTACTTTTCTTTTGACAGGACTCTCTTATATATAATAATAATACTCTACCTAGAGTTTCACCCCCTTACGAGTGAACCCCAGAAACCAAAGGCTTGTGCGGGAAGAGACGGTTATTATATTTATTTTGCCGCAGCTTGTTTATTTTCATGACTAAATAGGTCAAACGGGGTAATTTCGATCATGTGGGGGCAAAGTCGATCAAGTGCTCCCCTGAAAAGAAAATGGAAGGGTTGCGTTGTTATCTAGTTAACAGCTGGCCACCGGTACAATTAAAAGTGTAGTCGTGCTCGACGGGAATGTTTAAGTAATACATAAAGCTGGGTACGCATATGAGCACGAACCCGAATAAGGCAACCCGAGTACGCATGAGCATATGTATGTGTACGTCCGAACGAGGCGTGCAAATTTGTTTGAATCCGTATGCATGCGGCCGTTTCTTGGCGTACATCAAAGTGAGGCACGTGCTCGGTGTGAGCTCAGTCTGGACGGAAACAAAAATTTCATGTCGAGGCGATCTACTCTGTCGGTCGTAACTAGTATTGCATTGGTTTTTTCTTTTTTATCTGCGTTCGCCATCAGAATCTGAATCAGCCATATTTTTAAAGCGACTGAAAAAACAAGAATGCTCGCCACATTTGCTGGATCGATGTCATACAACGCCTCGTGCGTCCACTATTCGGGAACCCCAGCTTCCCGTATGCGAGGCAAATGGATCGTCCTCGGGTTGCCTCTTTCGCGTTCGTGCTCATATGCGTACCCAGCTTAAGGTAAGTAGGTGTAGAAAAACGTTTTTATGTGAGATTGAAAATTCGCTAAAATTGAAACATTCGAAAAGGATTGATTCCTTAGATAATAGTTTGCGTGGAAGAAAAGAATTCGTAAATATACGAGAAAATGGACTTATTTATGAATGCGAATAAACAAAACTAGTACTATAATTCAATGTTTTAAAGCTCTAACTGGAGATTTTTCAAAGAAATCCATTGTTGAAGGGTAATTTCGATCACTTTCGCAGTTTTAGAAATATGTTTTTAGTTTTTAATTTCAAAAGCAATATTTATTTAATGTTATGCTTATTTTTGTAATAAACTAACGTACAAAGAACGACATGTATAGTGTTGCCAAGCATATCGCCATTTCCAGTTTAGTGAGACAGTCATTTTATGTCTATATTATTCTGTTGGGTTTGTTTTCAGATGCCTCGACACAACCAAAAAAAGTTTGGACCCCGGAAGAAAAATTATAATAATCTCAGAGGCGGTGACAGCGGTAAAACACAAAAGTTATTTTTAAAAAGCCATGTTTTTTGTACAGTTAAGAATTTTATATTTTTTGATGTATTTGATTCAAGTTTTGATTGAACCATGTAAAGATAGAATAGTCTAGTCAGCAAGTGCTTGTAGATGACTTTTGAAAAAATTCAAGAGCGCCTTGCAAAAATTGTAAAAGTTGTAAACAATTAACTGAAAAATTAAAATGGGGTTTGGTTTTTTGCAAATATCTCAAAAACTATTTGACATTTTTCAATCAAATTTGAAAAGATTAAAAAGTGGAGGAAATTTACCCAAAAAATTGTACATCCCTAAACTGCATGACCAATAATTTTTAATTTTCCCAGAGGGTTGCAAATACGGCCGAAAACGGGGACTTTGGCTTGCGCAAGCGCCGCCCACTTTGGACCTTTAATGAATAAACATTATTTAAACTTATTAAATATGAAAATTAAGAATTGAAAAAATTCAGGCATCTACTGGAAAGATTATGAACAATAATATGCGATCAAAAAATTTTTATCGCGATTTTTCTATTAATTATGTATTACTTAATTAACAATTTTTTCCTACTTGAACATGAACATTGTAAGTGCGATAAATGTTAAATAACAAATCTGATTTTTATTTTCATTTTCTGAACCTATTTCTGAAAGGTCTCAGAAGAGATTCCCGTTGGAAAAATTAAAAAATTCTTTTTCACTTTGTTATTAACAATTTAGGTTAAAAATTAAAAAGCTTGATTAATTAATGAAAAAAATTTTCATATTACTATTGATTCGTTTTTTTATGATCAGAAGTCACATGAAAATGATTTTTATTTCCTATTGTTTACAAAATTGTTATAAACAAATGCGTTGTTTATAAGATAATTAAAATTTTTTTTGGAAACAATCTGATGCAAATTAGGATTTTTAATAAAAAGTTGTTGCTTAAAAAAATTTTTTTATTGCTTAAAACCGGCTTTGTTAATTAACAATTTTTTCCAAAAAAGAAATTTTAAATTATCTTATAAACAACGCATTTGTTTATAACAATTTTGGAATAATAATAAGAAATACAAATTTTTAAAAATCATTTTCAGGTGACTTATGATCATAAAAAACGGATCAATATGAAAAAAAAATTATTTCAATGATTAATCAAGCTTTTTAATCTTTAACGCAAGTAAATTGTTAATAACAAAGTGAAAAATACCAATTTTTTAATTTTTCCAACGGGAATCTCTTCTGCGAGACCTTTCAAAAATAAGTCCAAAAAAGGAATAAAATCAGATTTGTTATTTAACAATTATCGCACTTACAAGGTTCATAAGTTCAAGTACAAAAAAATTGTTAATTAACTAATGCATAATAGAAAAATCGCGATAAAAAATTTTTGACTGCGGATTATTGTCATAAATCTATCCAGTAGATGCCTGAATTATTTCAATTCTTAATTTTCATATTTAATAAGTTTGAATAATATTTACTCATTGAAGGTCCAAAGTGGGCGGCGCTTACGCAAGCCAGAGTCCCCGTTTTCGGCCTCAACCCTCTGAGAAAATTATAAAAATTGGTCATACAGTTCCGGGAGGTACAATATTTTTTGGAAATTTCCTCCTCTTTTTGAATCTTTTTTCAAATTCGAAAAATGTCAAATAGTTGCAAATTGAGATATTTGCAAAAACCAAACCTCATTTTTTTTCAGTTAATTGTTTATATCTTTTGCAATTTTTGCAAGCGGCTCTAGAATTTTTTGAAAACTCATCTACACGCTATTCCGAATCGAATGACACCTCGTTCATATTTTTCGTTGGCAGGGAAAAAAGTTTGACCCAAAAAGCACTTGTTGACCAGACTATAATAGATCTAAGAATTTGTGATTATGTTTTGTTCCTATATTTTTCTATTATTTTAGTTTTATCGCTGTAAAAAAGACTAAATAAAGACACATTTTGAATTTTTTGCTGGATTTATTGATCTTAAATTCAAAAAAAAAACAGATTTGGAGGTTTTTTTTACGTTTGTTGATCGACTTTACCTTTTGAAAGGATAAAGTCGATTTTTCTATGCTTTTAAACAGATCGACTTTACCCAATATGAGGGGTAAAGATAAATAAAGACAAAATAAAAATTGGAATGGTAAAACTTAAAAAATAATAATAATGGATTCATCAAATGGTTTAATATATAAAGTACCTCTTCATTTAAAAAATGAAATCGTTGAGGCGCTATACTAAAAAAACCGTTATTTTTGATCGACTTTACCCCGTTTGACGGAAATTAAAATGACAATATAAAAGCGGAAATGTATTGATATTTAACTGAACAAATGACACAAATTTGCAGTCAGCTTCTCTATAAGTTTATATATAAATTAAAATAAAAAGAAAATTTAAAATGTCTTACGGGATTTGAAACGTGACATTCCTTGTAGTTTCCTTCATATGGCTCACATTTATCTCCTAGAACAATTAAATCCGGTAGAGGATATAATCTTAAACAGTAATCAAAGTCCCATTGCACTGTTAAGGAGTTCAAGGACAAAGGACTTAAGTGACCTTGACTTATTACTGTTCGTCTTATCTATAACAATAATATAGTACTTCAAACTCGAGTAGGTAGGATTTTAATAAGTAATACCTAAATTTTATTTTATTTTAAAGAATATCTAAACTTACACAATCTGGTATTTTGTCTTTTGAAGGTTTGTGTAAAGTTCCTTGCAAAAGTTTAGGCATGAGATCAGCCCTAAATATAACTATTTCTCTTGTGCAGTACTGTATTCTACATGGGTTTGTAGTGAAAATCGCTTTAGGAAGTAATTTTTTTATGTCATTAGTCACACAATTTGGTAAACCAAATCTAAAATAAATTAAGATTGTAACTAAAAACAATTTGAATATTACGAATTCGTATTTTATCACTGATTGTATTAATTATAGAACAATTATTTCTTGGCACAAAGTTTATATTAATCAACTATAAAATTTGGCACCTAAGTCCTAAAATATTTGAAATGTAATTTCGAGAGCTAATTAAATCTGTCCTAATTATTATTATCACCATTAAAATGGTTGAGACAAAAATTATTATTGGCTAAAAAATAACGATATTTTATGATTATTTGGTAAATAAACATAGTATTTACCTTGGCATAATATGTGACATACATGGATCACCTGTACCAGGTACAAAAACGAATTGGGAATTACTGGATATATTTGGAAATTTTGTTATTAATTCTCCTAATCTTTTAAATAACTTCTTTAACACATCCATCATTTCACTACCATGAGAATTTGACATGAAATTTCCCATAAATACGAAGGCTATTGGAGCAAAATCTTGAACACCGTTAAAAAGAGATTCTAGTTTATCAAATATCTAAAATGTGACACAACAAAGCAAATAATTAACAGGCACTGTTTTTAAAATAACTATTGTACTTTATTAAAAAAAAAACAATTTTTTTATATACTGTGATCATAAAATAAAACTAATAAAGCTGTTTTGTTTGTTAACAAATAATATTAGTGAAGTTATAATAACTATAATACTATTTATTTATAAAATCTACCTAAATAATACATTTATGTAATTTACGAATTACCACATTTAAAATAATTCTATAATAAGCAATTCCAGTCAGGAGTGAGAATATACCGCTGCTTTAAATGTCCCAAAACACTAGCATGAGAAATTTTAGAATCTATATTAATTGTAACTAAATTCTCAGCAAATGATTCCCAGTCTGAAGATTCCAATTCATATCTCAATTTTCCAATAATAACATCAACTTTTCCTGATTTTCTAATACATATTTTACCGATATTACCTTCAGGCATATCTGTTAAACTGTAGTCGCTTTTTTGTTTAATTTTATTACTGTCGTTTCTAAAATTAAATGTATCGGGAAGTTGCCACAAATTTAAAGTTGATTTAAAATCATCACTAACTAGAAAATCTTTGTGCATTGAGCTGAATTTAGTTTCACTTTTTACTTTTTTAAACAAGGATTCATTCCATTTTATGGGTTTAAAAGATGATTTTTCTTCCGTATCACTGTCACTATCTTCATGGTACTGTTTAATCTCCTCATAAACATCTTCTCGTTTTACGTTAATTTCTCTCAATTTTTCTATTTCTGGCATTACTAAATTCACTTTTTCTTCAACCTTTTGTACCCTAACTTTTACTGGTGCACTACTAGATACATGATCTGATAAAATTCCTTCAGAAAACACACCTGAAGACTGTACAAACCTTGGTTTTACTTTTTCACGAACTTTCTGTTGCTTAAATTTAGGTTTTTCTGAATCTCTGAGTTTTTCAATATTATTTTTATTTCTCACTGCATTTAGATTGGGTTTGTAAACCTTTTTGTTAAGTTTTGTTCCACCCAAGCTTAAATCTCTTGGTAATTTTATAGACGTAAGGCGCTGAGCTGGAGAATCTTTCAGAAAATCTTTTAAACATAGTTTATGTAGCTTCTTTGTGTTCATAATTATTATTTGTATTCAAATAAAGTAAACACAAACAATTTATATTATTGTTTGACCTTGACGGTAATGTCAGCGATGACATTTAATTCTTGGATCTGTCTACATGTCCTACTAGTTGGATCTTTAAGCAACAAAAATTATTTCAAGTTTATAATATACTAGTATTTAGTAATTTTCCAGCATTAATGTATTTTCACTATAAACTTATAAGGAAAATAAGATATGTAAATAAGAGATTTAAGAATAGTTATCATGCAGATGTTCCTTATCATAGCTGGGAGTAAAGAAACTAAAACGTTACTCTGTAGTAACGCGTTACTAAATGTAACGAGTTACTTTTTAAGTGGGTGAAAAGTCACGGTAATTGCGTTACTTTGTAAAAGTAACGCCAGAGCTGGGAGTAACGAAACTAAAACGTTACTTTTCAGTAACGCGTTACTAGTAATTTCGTTACTTTTTAAAGTGGGCGAAAAGTAACGGCAATTGCGTTACTTTGTAAGAGTAACGTGAAATGGTTACTTCGTTACAGTAAAGCGTTACTTTAAAACTAAGGGTTTTCTCTTCTGCTGTTTGATGGCACTGTGTTTTGGATAGCATTTTAAAAAATCAAGCTTAATCATACAACTTCTATTTGAAAATTTTGTTTGTATGTGATATAATTACCACAGTAAAATGATTATATATCATTTTACTGTGTAATTACGGCGATAAATGGTGAGATGGACAATAAAAGATCGAGAAGACACAAAACAAGAATATATAGAAAAGTAATGCGTTGTTACTTTTGGAAAGTAACGAATAAATCGTTACTTTAAAAAAAAAGTAACGGTAACGTTTATCCAACGCGTTACTTATTTTTTAGTAACGCCCCAGCTCTGAGTAACTCGAAATAGTTACTTCGTTACTGTAACCCGTTACTGCAACCCCGTCGATTTCGCGACCCACTGTGTTCTGGATAGAATTTTAAAAAATCAAGCTTAATCATATACAACTTTCATTTGGAATATTTTTTTGTATGTGCAATAATAACGGTGATAAATGGTGAAATGGACAAGATCGAGAAGACATGGAACAAGAAGAATATATAGAAAAGTAACGCGTTATTGTAACTTCGTTGCTTTAAAAGTAATGCGTTACGTCTTTTTTAGAAACGCCCCCGCTCTGTTCCTTGTCCTCTCTTGTTCGAACCTACTTCTAGGACAAGTAGACAGTCCCTAATTTTGACATCCAAATTTATGTGGTAAATATTGTAGTAATTAAAAATACGGGTTTAATATTTTATAAACACTTTATAAATATTTTTAAAACACGGTTAAACCAATGTGCAAATTAAAACAAATTATTCACGTCAACATTTTGGCAACATTGCAGTAAAAAGCGATGAATTAGCCATTAGTGTATTTACAGTTGCATAGATTTGCTTACCTGTGGATGATCTAACCACAAATCTGAAAAAAATAACATAAATTTCCTGCTATTTTGAACCATGTATTCCTTTAATCTGGTAGAATCTTTTAAAGGAACGTTAGAAGGTCCTCCAAAATAATTTATATTTCCAAATGATTGCCTAAAATTGAACATTTTAAATTATTTTTATAAAATTGTTTTAGTATTTCAATGTACCTAGAAGTTTTGTAATCTTCACCAGGTGGTAATACAATTGAAGATACATGAAGAACCCTATCTTCATAGTACCCATTGACTAAAACTAAGCAGTTTTCATTAAAAAATCCAACATGAAACCTAAAAATTGTTTATTATAATTACACAAATTAAATTATTTATTTTACTTACTTAGCATGGATTAAATTTAGTTCTACAATACCAGTCGGATCTTCAACGCACCATTTTCCTTCAGAAATTTGAAACAGAGCTCCTAAAATTAATGTCCGATCCAAAGTAACAGTTGAAAGAGTTAATAAGTAATCTACGGTTTGTAAATTAAGATCATCTCCTTTTTG
This sequence comes from Neocrepidodera transversa, assembly GCA_963243735.1. Lineage (NCBI taxonomy): Eukaryota > Metazoa > Arthropoda > Insecta > Coleoptera > Chrysomelidae > Neocrepidodera > Neocrepidodera transversa. The sequence continues at coordinate 16,550,291 of OY725346.1, forward strand.
TTCAAAAGTTCGCTTAGTTCTTTGCAAAACAGTTGTATAACGTTCCAAAAATAATTTAGCCTTAACATCAGCTTCGGGTAGCATAACTGATTTCTTATTAGCAACAAAAAACTGTTTTCTTTCTGGGTTAAAACTAAGTTTAGGAAAATCGAAAGCATTGATTACGTTAAAAATAGACTCGGTATTATCATATCCTTGATGTAAACACGTTTTAATAGCTCTCTCTATATTTCCTTTTTCGATACTTTTTTCTACGAGGCATTGATTCTCCAAACTTGTACATAAACTAGTAATTATTGTATCAAAAGTTGAACTGTTACTTAAATCTACTTCTTCATTTTGTAATGTTTCAAATATTAAATTACAAAATTCTCTAAAAACATTATCTTTCATATTTATAGTTTTAATTTTAATATTTAACTTACCGTCTTACACTAAAACCGCTTAATTTAAATGCATTCTGTAATTTTTTCTTGATTTTTTCATCATCAGCCATTATGTTATAAATAAATATAATTATAACCTTAAATTAATTAGTTCCCGCCAAACATATTTATAAATTACTGAGCCCCTAATGTACCAATAAAATTAACATTTTATAGTCACGTGTCTTATTTTCTTCTTATTTTTCTGTGATTTTCTATGTTTTCAACTAGCCCCTTAATTTATCATAATTAATTCTGGAACGCTTGGCAACGTTGTATTTACTGCGTACACAGAATCTGACGTTTTAATTCTAGGTTAGAAATTTTAATTATTTATATAAAAAATTTTCAAACCCTGGTTAAACAATTTCTAATAAGTTAAACTCAATATGTGGTCATTTTTTTCGCGCGATCCATCTAAAGACTTTAATTTTGAGATTGGAGAGTTAGTGCCAAGTTTAGAAGAAAAAAGTGTATGGAATCTGCATAAAGGAAAAAAGAAGGTATACGTGTTATCGTCTGCTTAATGTTTATTAGTAACATTTATGTATTTTTTTGTAGGGAACAAATGAGGAGGTGTCAGTTTTTGTATTTGATTTAAAAAGTAATCCAGAATCACAGCTAGAAGTAGTAAAAGCAGCTGTAAAACGATTAAAAACTCTTAGACATCCTAGTGTTTTAACTTATTTAGATAGTTTGGAATCAGAAAAAGTTTTATATTTAGCTACTGAGCATGTAGATCCTTTGAAAGAGCACCTTGAAAAATTGCCTTTAGAAACTCCTCAACGAGATCTTTATATTGCTTGGGGCATATTTCAAATAACTGTAAGCAATTAACCATTAATTTGGTAGATTTAAGATTTTTTCTACTTGCGACACTTGCTTTTTAAATAAATGTCATCTATTTAATTGGTACATTCATTTAATTTTAGAGAGCATTATCATTTTTAAATAATGATGGTAACTTACGCCACAATAACGTTAATATTTGGTCAGTTTTTGTGAATTCTTCTGGTGAATGGAAGTTAGGTGGTGTAGAATATGTGTCACCTACTACAGAAACCAGTTTGCCATTTAGAATAATATCTACCTTAGATGTATATAGCCCTTCAGAAAAAAATGATCCTACTAAGCAAAAAGCAATGACAAAATGGTAAGTACTATTTTATTAAAAAATGGCCGTGGATAAACGTCCGACTGTCGGGCGTTTATCCACAGCCTTAAAAAATTGGAAGTTCTAAGATAAGGTTTTAAATTATTTTATGACATCAACAAAGGGCCCGCTGGATGGATAGTCAAAAAATAACTTTTTATTGAATACACATTTATATTTTCTTATGTGGGCATAATAGGGACAAGTTAATATATAGAAATCGTTTCTAGGGGAGGGAAGTTAGCTTTTGTGACGTAATATTTGTTAGGGGGTTGCTGAAAGTGTGACATAATCTGACGATGGGAGAGGGAGGGATCTAAGAAGGTAAAATTCTAAGTGACGTATTTTGTGCATGGCCCCCAACTACATCATAAACTTTATTTTACCTGTATTATTGAGGCTCAAAAGTCACAGCATTACTTTCGTAATAACGAAAAAGATTTACCCTCTTTTTATCACTCTTCTCGATGTTTCCAAGCTCCCAGAGTTCAAAAATGCAAAAAAAATCCTCGAAAAGTTTTCCATTTAAAATTTTTAGAGACTCATGTAACATCATGTATAACATTACCCTACTACATGTATGTTAGAAGCTTGGAAAAGGAAATTTATTACTGGTTCTAAATAGCTACGTTTTTACGTCTTTATGGTTAATTTTACAATACGAAAATATTTGTTAAGACTAAATATTTTATATTTTTTAGAATTATTAGATATGCTTACATTTTCAGCCATAATGGCTTTGAAAATAAAATAAATCTTCTTAAAAAAGAAAAATAATTCTGGATAAATAAAATAATAAACAATCGAAAAATTGTAGTTAAAATATCATTTCAAAATTTGCATTTTTTCAGGTTTTGAGTATTATTTCAAGAGGCATCTTGATTTATTTTATTTTCAATCCAAATAACTTGCATTGGAGCGAATATCAGCAATCTGCTGTGGGTTAAAGCTGAATTCAATCTGACAAACTCTCAGTCCATGTATTTCCCCAAACACAGATGCAGATCCGATGCGCTATGATAAATTACGAATATTTTTAAAAAGGCGTATACAAAAATATTTTGTTCTTATTCCTCTCATATCGTTTATTGGGCTTCTTTTCTGTTGCATGAAATACCCTATGTTCCGGAAAGCTTTGGCCAAATCTGTTTGACAGGAATTTTATAAATTTAATTCTTATTGTTAGTAAGTAAATGACAAAAAAAGGATCCAACATCTGTATTATTTGCTCAGATTAAAATTTACCTATCTTACTGTGCTCAATTACTGAGAAGTTCCTCAATCCAACAACACATCATTCAAAATTCTATAACATTTTAATTTCTTAATAAATTACAATACAATTATTATAATCTATAAATTGTAAATATTTTAATATTAATTATGGTGCAATTTCACATAAACAAAACTGTCTGAATCCCGGCTGATTTGTAACTGAAAAATATTGTTCACGAACAACAATTTCTAAAAAAGACTATTTATTGGCTTAAACACTGCTTGTATTGGGTATTTTCAATTGATTTTTTTTGGAAAAACATTAATTTTCTTTTTACCTTACAAGCTTTTTTCAAAACAATTTCGAGTAAAGTTCCAGCACCTTGCTTTAGTTATAACTTAAATTTAATATTGAAACAATGTGATCAAGCTCTGACAAAATACAAAACTAATAGAATTGGAAATTAGAATTATAAAAAAAGTCTAAATTTTGGGTTACCTTTTCATTTTTCTTTAATTGATCAAAATATATTAAATCTAATTCATCTGAAAATAATGTTATTTTACTGCATAAAGTACAACTATATTTACATGTAATTCTTGATCACATTATTAATTTAGTAAACAGATGCTTGGAATTTTTTTTATTCCAAAAAGTGAAAAATTCGGAAAATATTCAAGACCTCTCCCTCAATAAGTTTACTGCCAGTGGCATCAAAAATACTAGGAAAATAATTGTTTATCTGCAGTTATATGAATACCTAATTAAAAATATTTTTTCCTACAACAACATAGAAAAGTAACATTTATCACACTGTAGAGTACAGCGGAAAGTGGCTTTTATTCACACGTGGGTGGAAAGTACTTTCCGGACTACTGCCACATTTAATTATTATAGCAATTTAAAGTAATTCAATTTGTTAGCAGTTTCATAAGTTCCTAGTTATTGTTACTTTTTTAACTAAACGCTAATTACCAATATTCATCTTTATTTTACTACGACAGTGATTGTAAATATATAAGAACACTGTTTATATAAACTAAAAACAAACACACATAGAACCTGCCAAAAAAACCTCAAAATGTACATTATTTGGTAAAATTATCGCATGGATTTTTTACGCCTAATATACTATTTTTATCACCTAATATACTATTCTATCTGTAGAGTACAAAATTTGCACTTTTTAGCTAATCTTTACCTTTTTAGGAGAAGTGCTTGTATACATTAATTACATAAAAACATATAGAAGAAAATGATCAAAGATAGGAAGATCTTTTTGAACTTATCAAGAAGTTGTTCGTTTTTTTACATATTTAATATTATTGTGTTTTAGTTCAAGTGATATGTGGGGCTTAGGCTGTTTAATTTGGGAAGTTTTTAATGGTCCTCTTTATCAACAGTCTTCATTAAGAAATCCCGATAAGGTAAGTAAACAAAACATACAAACAACATAATTATCCAGGAAATTAAAATTAAGATAAGCTAGTAAAGCATTATATTATTGGAACTCAAAATAAAACCTTTTTTTTTACTATTATTATGTATTAAATTAAATTTATACGAACCTGAATTTGCTTCATTTTTTGTCGCAGTTAAACAAAGAATCTGGCTAATCAGTACATATTTCTTAAAATAAATTTAGTGTTTTCCTTATTGTATTTTTAAATACTAATATTGTTGAATAGATGAGGCTTTTACTTGATGAAGATCCATACTACACGATGAAATATTAATTTGTTTAAATCTTCATTATATTTGAACTAAGTTCAATATAGATCCGAATCAATATAGATCCGAAACGCGTCACGGATCTACATATATTGAACTTAGTTCAAATATAATGAAGATTTGAACAAATAAAATTTTTTTATTTCATCGTGTTCTAATATTGTCTTGATTTGCTCAAAATCCTCATAAATAATTGTCTTTTAAGGTGCATACATTTTTGTTCTGCTATTAATTGTCTATATTAATAATTCTTTTAGATACCTAAACAACTAGGTCCCTTATATTTTGAACTTCTAAATACAAACCCCGCATCACGGCCTAATCCAGCTGATGTCATCACTAGGTGTAGAAAGTTAGGAGGTTATTTCAAAAACGACCTCGTCGATACTTTGCTCTTCCTCGAAGAAATCCAAATCAAAGATAAAAATGAAAAGAATCGATTTTTCTCGAATCTAACGCCGCATTTAGACAATTTTCCCGATAATGTCTGTAAGCATAAAATTTTACCACAGTTAATAACGGCCTTTGAATACGGAGATGCAGGATCTGCAGTGCTGGCTCCAATGTTTAAGGTAACATTTATTTAAATTTGTTAGCTACAAATTTAAGATTTTCAATGCTGTTATTTTTAGCTCGGTAGATTACTAGACGAAGTAGAATATCAAAAAAAGATTGTTCCATGCGTAGTAAAGTTATTTGGTAGTAACGACCGAGCGACAAGATCAAGACTTTTGCAACAATTAGAACATTTCATTGGACATTTACAGGCCAGTACAGTCAACGATCAAATTTTTCCACAAGTTGCTCATGGATTTATGGATACAAATCCCACTATTAGAGAACAGACTGTTAAAGTAAGTACATTGAATGGTTCAAAATAAGGTGTCTTACTTCTTAGCTTTTTTCAATTCTGACTATAACTTTTAAGTCTAAGAATATATATATTCTTCAAATAAACTAAATATGTTAAAAAATCTTGTCCAATATATTTATTATTTCGCAATAAAATATGCAAGTTTTAGCTTGTATAATTACGTCACTTTATGGATCTGCTCTCAAGCGATAAAATTGTCTTACTAAAAATATATTCTAATCTTGTAAAAAAGAATGAAGCCACATGAGGTCATATTTTATTTCTTAAGCGAGACAGTCGCACAAGCTTCTAGATCATTGCAGAGAGAAATTTTCTCCCAATGAGAGCTTTACAGTGTTGACCGGGCCTATTTTATAACAAATAAATTAATATTTCTGAGATTTCACAAGTACATAATTAAGAAAAAAGTAAAAAGTGCGAATGAGCAGTGATTTGCTAATTATGTATAAAGTGTTTTCAGTGATACAAAATGTTTTGCCTGTAATAATTTCTTTTTGAAGTTAATAAAAAGGTGAAAAATTAACCCTTACAGTTCACGTTAATTTTGCTTGTTTTTATTCAAGTTTATGATAATATAAAATCCAATATTTCATTGGTTGGTCCTTCGAATATTGGTCGATGTTAACACGTCGACTGCCGTAGTAAATTATTTCAAACTTATATCGATTCTTAATCGTATTTGCTCAGTAGGTAATACTTTTTCCTTAAATAAATAAACAATTTTGGTTTTTATTTTATTAAATTAATTTAGTTTTCTAGGACTGTCTGAATTAATATCTGAATCAAAATAGCTAAAATCAAATAAAACACTTTATTCTTTTTATTCACAACTATTTTCTAAAGAAATTATTAAAATCTTATTTTTTTTTTATGTATTGATATGGAACATACGGTAGTTCAGATGTCCTATCTAAGATTTTCACTTGACCATAAATTTAATAAACATAGTAAAAAAAATTATAATATATAGAAATTTTTGATGTTCTGAATACTTCATCTTTGATATTTTTTTATGTTTTATATTTCTTCATAATTCATCAATGTAACTTGTTCCTTAACACCACTTATCTGTTTTTGATGCTGGAAGGGGTTTCTTTGGTGGGTGAGATTTGCATTTTTTAACTTATAATTTATAACCCAAATTAATTATTACTTTAGGTAAAAACTGAGATCCTTAGTATCCCCTCAAACTATAGGTCAGAATTGGATTTTGCCTCCTTTATCCACCAACCAGCATTATAATTATACTTTATACATAAATTAATGACTTCTATATTGTTATGAACTTTCAGTCTGTGATACACCTAGCACCTAAGTTAAGTTACAATAATTTAAACGTCGAAGTTCTCAGACACTTCGCTCGATTGCAAGCAAAAGATGATCAAGGCGGTATAAGAACAAATACGACGGTATGTCTTGGTAAAATAGCTCAACACTTACATCCGCAAATAAGACAAAAAGTTTTGATTTCCGCATTTATAAGAGCTATGAGGGATCCGTTTCCGCCAGCTAGAAATGCAGGTAATAATTACATGTCTATTTAATCACAAGTATTGTTAATTAACGATATTTTAGGTGTTTTGGCTTTAGCAGCAACTCAACAATATTATTTATTATCTGAAGTGTCGTCTAGAATACTGCCAGCATTATGTCAATTGACGATGGACCTTGAAAAAGTCGTTAGAGATTCGGTGTTTCGTACAATTAAAGGTTTTTTGGGTAAATTAGAAAAAGTTTCTGAAGATCCTAGTTTGAGAGAAAGTATGGGTAAGTCTAAATGAAGCGTTAACCTTCCTTCTTATTATCATTTAATTTAAAAATTAATTTAGAGGCTGATGTCAATACAGCTACTCCAAGTTTAAGCAACGCAGCCGCCACTTGGGCTGGATGGGCGGTCACAGCTGTTACTGCCAAATTTTACAGAAGTCAGTCCGATACAGTCAAATCAATGAATTCCGTTGGCTCTAAAATGCTTACTAAACCAGGATCGTTAGGTAAGTCAAAGAAATAATATTCCAATGATAAAAATGACGATATTATTTTTTTAGAACAACCGTCAAGTAGTAGTATATCAACAACGACATCTAGCGTTACTTCCATGACGTCTCTTGAACATGAACACGAAGACGCAAGTCGAGGCAATGATTCCGTCTCTGATTATGATTATAATCATTGGGATGATAATGATAATTGGGGAGACATGGAGGTAAAAATATATTTTTTTTATTTTGTCAAATAAATCTTAAAAAAATCTTTTTGTGATGATGATTATTATTTATGTCTTATCTTAAAGTGGTTCGAATCGAAGTGACTTGAAGTCTATAAAACCAAAATTATTGTTTCTTTTCTGTTAAGTAATAGGTAAAATAGTCTAAATTAAAATTTAGGAGAAAATAGAAAAAATGCCATATATTCAATCGGTACTCTGACAAATTCTTGATTAGTACGTTTTTAATGATATGTATGTATTTATGGAATCATCCTGTACATTTTTAATAATTTTTCTACTTTAATACAGTTTATTTTAAACATATATTTCACAAAATTTGAATAAAAGTACCTGATAGTATCCATATAAAGCCAATACCTGTTGTAGTCGAAGCTCATAAAAAAGACTTTATTAAGAAAAAAATTTTCTGACACAATATAGAGTGTGCAAAAAAACTACTTTAATGATATTTTACTGATTTCTTAAATCATCATTTACATTTTTGATATACTTTTACAATTTAATAAACTATTGAATTTAGAAACTTTTATCAACAAAACAAATTCCCGACAAATTATTTATACTCTTCTAATTTGTGTATTTTTGGAATCACTCTAGATTTTTAATATATTTTTCCAATGGGAGGTATTCAGGTCATTTTTGAAAAATGTAGTTATTCAAAGTATTATATTTTGTTAATTCTGAAGAAATGTAATATATCATTACACGGGGACATTTTAAGGGTATAATAGAAGAATTAAAAAAAAAAACAGGTCAGAAATGAAATGAATACGTCCCATTTAAGAAAATTTATTAGATTCTGAAACTTTTGTCTATAATAAAATTTTGTGACAAATTAATAAAGAAAAAACTTTTTAAATGAAAATTTCATACCCAACATTTTCGACCAATTAAAAGCCTGTATTTTGTATTGTTACCATAGCAACTAAAAAAAATTTCGGAAATTTTTCTCCTCTTTGGAGTGAGTAAAGGAGCATGAAATTACACTAGAAATTTTTTGACGTTTATAGTAAAATGACATTTACATTTACCATCAAAAACCGTCATTGTCCTAGTATTTTTTTAATATTTCGGTGTGAAATTTTCTTACCGAATCCCCCACGTGCTTGAATTAATTGCGGGATATTTCGTCTTTTTAAAGAAAATTCATGTACTCAAAAAATTCCGAGCAATAATTCATGCTCTAGGGAGATTATAAGTGATAATTTACGTACTCTTAAAATTGCCCTATATATTTTTTCCCATTTTAACCCTATTGAATTTTGAAGCTTTTATTTATAATAAAATTTTCTGACAAATTAATAAAGAAAAAACTTTAAAGCAAAGCAAAAAGTACTTTTTTCATGATATTGTTTGTATTCCTTAAACGCCGTGGACATTTTTTCCAATTTAAATAAAAGTTATGGGATTTAGAAAGTGGCGTAGGAATCGGAACCTGTATTTTTGGAACTATTTTGATATTTTTATTTCTAGACCGGAGGACAAATGGCGAGTAGTAGTGGTAGTGGATGTGCAGGAAGCAGTGATCCCATAAGCCCCCCATCTGGATCCGGTCCAACAACAAAAGTTACAGATGGGTGGGAAAACGAAGAATGGGGTAGTCTTGATGAAGAACCGGTAATATATCTCGCATTATTTTTTTTTTGTTATAATAGAACCGTATTTAGTATTCATCTTGATTGTTTTTTGTACTTTAGGTATTAGTAGGATAATTTAAAGGTTTGTTCAATGTATGACTAATAAGTACTATTGGGGATTTACTCCAGTTAATAAATTATACATATTTCTTTGGTTTTCTCTGGTATACAAATTTTTCTTCCTATATTATATTTTAACTTGATACTATTTCATTATCCAGGAACAAGAAGTCGAACTAACCTCCCCATCTGAGGCTTGGAGCCCTGCTGGCGACACAGCTCCCATCCTCCCCGATCACAAAACTAACAGTACTTGGTCCCAATCTCACGTCAACCATAGACACAATCAATCATCTCACAACTGGGATGATCACGAATTCGAACCTTTAGAAGAAAATCCTGGCTCATCCAATCAAAAATTAGAAGAAGCGAGGAAAAAGCGAGAGGAAAGGAAACTGATGAGGCAAAAGGAATTGGAAGCTAGGAGAGCCACTAGACCTACAAATACTGGAGGAGGACAAATGAAATTGGGTGCAAAGAAATTATAATATGGATATTCGGTGATTTAAATAATTTTCTATTATGAATGAGTATAAATTAAGTTGTTCACTTTTTGTTTATGATCTATTTTTTAGATACGGTATTTTTATGTCCTTTAGATTTAATTAACGATAAGGAAACAGAAAATCGGGATACAAACGTGAATTGTTATCAACTCTCTTGACTGTTTTACACGATTCAAACTGTAAAAAATGTTTATTTTTTTCTGATTTTTCCCATAAAATATAACTTGTTATTAACGAAATAATTTACAAACAAATATAAATAGAATAGAGAGTGATTATCATTAAAATTTAACATGGCCAAATAGTTTTTGCATAATTTGAATTTTTAACACTTTGATCGCCAAATCAGATTATGTTGGATAATAAATGTTTGGGTAAGATAATGCCAGATTTCTAAAAACTTTCAATTATATTGTAAGGTTTGTCAAAAAAAATTAAAAAACCCTATGTTGATATTTGAAAAATATTTTAATTGAATTTAAAATATTCATGTCTTGAATTTTAGTTTTTAATCAAATTTTTCTATACTGGATTATTCAAAATATTTTTTAACTCTAGAAGTTGGTTTTCCACAATTGATATAATTCCAAATTTTTGTTGTTTTTTTAATGTTTCTATAATTCAAATTTTTTTTTTCAAATTTAGATTTATTTTTAAAATTTAAAATTTAAAAATATATCTACATTTCTGCGAAAATCAGTTTTTCAAAATTCAATTTTTAACTGGATAATACATTATTTTATCTTAAACAAATTAGGTTTTTTTAATTTTAATATTATCTAAAATCTTATTATTAAAAAATGGGTGTTAAAAATATAAATGCCAAAAAATTATCAAAATAAAAAGCAAGTGATGTAAAAAAATATATAAATGCCAAAAAATTAACTTGTGATTCTAATTTTTTTTTCCAATTTTCATTTCTTGATTTCCCAAAAATATCTTATTTTTAATATCAGCATAAAAAATTGCATTCCATTTTGTACACGAATTTTGATTTTTTTTTCGCTTTTTTGAATTTAAAAAAATCAGTGGCTGCCTAAAATAAAATAAAAATTATAAAAGTAATTTTTGCCAGTGACAATAATTCTAATTAAATACACTATCTTCCAGTTTATTACTATAAAAAAGTGAACAATTTAATTTAAATGTGATTATTTACCAAAAAATAAAAATTATATGTATATGATTGAATTAAATAAAAACAAGTGTTTAATATCTGGAATATAAGTGTAATATTGACGTTAAATCGCATTTATTAATATTGAAATTTTGGGAAATTGAACAGCAAATTTGTAAAATGTTATTTTTGTTTCTTATTTGTTCCAAAAATTGTTTATTGCTTAAATATTAACTCTTTGGGGCCTTTTGTGCGAAAATTCTTATTAAATCAAAAATAACAAAAACGTTTAACGGATAATTTTTAAGTGCCCAGTTACTAAATTGATTAATTGGACGTAAAACTAAATGCCTTGGATTTGCAGTTTAGTGATTCTGAACAGAAAATTTTTTAAATTACTGCTTATATTTTTAGTATTATTGGCAATTTCTCAAAACATATTTACTTATTTTTAATAATCGGTGGACATAATAAATATGAGAGTGTGCATGATTGTATCTAGAACATTTTTTAAATAGTCTTCAATAACATTTTCTTAATGTTCGATGCTTAGGGCATAACTTATAAGTGGATTTTTATCGTATAGCTTATAATAACTTTTAATCACTTAACTAAAATCGAAATTATATATTGATATTTTTGTATATAGTTCTATTTTGTTGATTATTTAATCTATTTGTATTAAAAATCTATTCCATAAATTTTTTATTATTAAAATCGTTTTTTATTTATCCTTAAATCTGAAAGAAATTATTTTTGATTAATACACTTACCAGCGTTAGAACTTTTATCACTCATTATACAACCAAAAATCTATGTTTTGTAACACTGCCATGATCATAAAAACTGGAATGTGTAATTAAAATTTGGTCCTATACGTATGGTGTGACATGACAAATTGTATAAATTTTGCATTCAGATATTGGAGCACATGAGTGCCAAAAGGCAAATTTTATTATTCATACTAGTGCTCCATTTCAAATTATTACATATTGACAGAATTTTACCCGTTGGTTTAGTTCTGTACTGATGTGGAAGTAATGCCGCCCGCTGCCCCCTATATATGGACCGGTGGCGTAAATACATTGTTCACCACGGTACAGCTGATATTGCAGCTGTAACGCAGTAAACAACGGAACTAAATTACCTCTGTTTTATTAAAATCATTCTTTACTACGTTGTAGCTGAGACTGCCGCTGAACCGCGGAAACAAAGAAACTGGATTATCGCTCTTTTTTTGTTAAAAACATTCGTTACTACGAAATGCAAATGAACTAACGCTGCACAGTGGTGGGACCAAATAAAAACAAGTGAAAAACAGCTAATCTAGCTAAACGCGTCGTGCAGTAAGTAAATATTTCAATAAAAGTAATGAAACTCAAAGTCATGTACCACAGTAATTTAATATAAACGGCAACTAGTTTCGGCTAATTAACCATCATCAGGCCATGTAAGTAACAAGAAGTAAGCTATTTTTTATAGCATATTTAACTATTTTTTTTAGCATATTTTAATTATTTTTTTATAGCATATATTAACTATTTTTGAATGTTTTAACTATTTTTTGTAGCATATATTAACATTGTATGGCACTGCTTCTTATCAGACAATAAAAATATGAAAATCCATATCAGTGTAATTTCTCAACGAATTACAAGCAATATCCATTGAATCGAAATTTATCCCGAAAATACCCCTGTCGATAATTTTTGTACTTAAACAATTATTTTGTAAATTTTACTTAAAATAAAACCAAACATTTGTTACAGATTTTATTATAAAGCTCTCAATAATTTTAATAATTGTAAGTACTATACAAACCATTTCTAACATTAAACAAAAAAAATTTAATGAAAAATAAATACATCTAGAGTTAATACTGAAATAAATTTTTTTCATATTAGATTAATTCATAAATATATAGATAGGTATGTTCATAAAAAAAATGTATTTTAAATTTATCTCATCGGGGTATTTGTGTATATTGTAAAATTAAATTTTATATTCAAAACACATTTTTTATCAGAAAATCCTGCACAATTTTGATTAATTATAATTATAAATTTCCAAGTTCCACAAAAAATACGTTCAGAATATTAAATGCAAATTCTGATATTTAAACATAGTTTACTCATAAATAAATAAATATATTTAATCTTACATATTTTGTGTCTGATACAACTTAAACGAACAGTCATGTTATTATAAAATACGAAAATTATAATAATTTTGTATTTTCAGGAATGCCAAAGAAATTTTTGGTAGAGTTTATTTATTGCAAAGGGATTAAAAAATAAAAATAAAACTAATGATGCCTCCACCAAAAACTGGCATATGATTTTTGGTGTCCTATTTTAAATTGGTTGTAAAAAACATCCCCGTCACAGTAAAAAATCCTTCATTCCTTAATTATAATCTTAAACGAGTCCATTTCACAGCACCAGTAGCCTAATTGGTAGATTACTATCAATCTATCACTACAAAAATTAAAATATATAAGAAACAATAACAGAAAAACAACATTTAAAAAATAGTTTTGATTGGACGATAAATAATATTACAAATTTAGATGGTTTTATACGAAAATAACTAGTGTTTTGCTTAATTTAACATTACATAATACCTAAATTTTCTTTAAAAAGAACCTATTTGTTATATAAAAAATGCTTCTATAAAATGTAAAAAAAAAAATTAATAAAGTAAAAAATGTATAATATTTTTTATCCTACACTAGATGAAAATCTAATCAATATAAAATGTTTGTGTCTTAATGACATTAAAATGGTTGCGAATTATTCTTATTATATTAAAATATACATTTTTTTAATGGTAGAAGTTAAATAAAGAGATGCATAATTATCTCTTGCATTTGAAAAAAGTTTTAATGTAAATATGAAGAAATATTTTAATTCAAATTGTTACTAATTATTTTTACATGTCGGTAGGAGTTACATAATTTTCAACATGAATTGATATCTATTATTAAAACGCTCCTACCATAGGCCAATTAATCTCTTATTAATTCACATTTTTTTTATTATTTTTCTATTTCCGTAGAATTATTTTACGTATATATTCTTTTTTTTTTATTTTCTGTATAAAAAGACTCAAAATAGCTAAAAAGTTGTCTGGAATGCGGTTTTATCTACGATAACGTAAACAAATTGGCGTTAAGCAGTTTCAAAAGGGTAGATTCTCACAACGCTTACGTCACAAAATAAGCTAAATTCTTTGTATAAAAGGCAGTGAAATAAGAAATAAAGGAAGTCTGAAAAGTTTTACCATCGCCTAAGCTATCTAACAATACATACGCTTCGCTTCGAGAAAGAATAAATTAAAACCAGTCAGAAAGAAAAAAATCAGTTTTGTAAAATTATCCATCCACGAAAACTTCAATTTTGTAGACCTGTGCCTACAGCCAGACAACAATCCTCGTAATGATTATTGTTGTAGGCCTTTGCCTACTATACGTAAAAAAAACTTCCCATATAAGAGAAAATAAGTAGAGAAAAATAATCCAAAATTCATTACAAAATTCAAAATCCGGGAAAGAAAATTCATATTTAATTTGCACAAGAACAAGTAAACCATTTATAGAAAAAGTCAGGCATGTCACGACTTCTAAACACACATTATCTCATGAACCATAAAAGATATCTCAAATCTGTTCTCAAATATCGATTCAGAGTTAAATTTCACGTCGAAATGATATATTTACAACCATTTATTTACATTTTTATACATAATATTTACATTTTACAAGAGTAGTATTAATTTTGGCGAAAATCTACATTAAATGGAATATGGACGGTTGAATTACGCGACGGTATTGGACCGTCTATATTCCATTTAATACAGATTTTCGCCAAAATTAATACTACTCTTGTAAAATGTAAATATTATGTATAAAAATGTAAATATACCTGTTAATTATTATTAAATAATAACTAATCCATTTTGTGTTATAATTTCTCAATTTTACGCTTCCCGATAAAAAAAAAACGTGCAAAAATTAGCTTATCTCGAAAAATATAGAAGATACGGAATCGTCTTTTATTTTTACGTAGGAATGGCTATTTCAAAAACCGGACGTATTACTTGGGCTACATATTTGTAAACCGGTTTTTGAACCGGAAGTCGCAGAAATTTTAAATTACGTTTGGTGTCTATTTAACGATTAGTGACGAAATCCATTCTCTTTTTTAACTACGAAATTTCTTAAGTCCACGAGTCTTTCAGACAATGAAATCGTACAAAAATACGATTATCTCATGAACCATAAAATATATCTCAAATCTGTTTTCAGATATCGATTCAGCATTAAATTTGGTCGGAAATGCTATTTTTGAAATCGGTAGTATCACTTCCGGTTCTGGTTTGTAAAACCAGTTTTGAAACCGGAAGTCATAAAAATCTGCCGGGAGCTATTCAAATTATGCTGAGTTTATTACCGTTGACCGTTTGTCTCTTACCTCTTTTCGTTTATGGGTTACAAATGCGGACAGACAGACAGAGCCGTATTATAAGATTTCTCTCTAAACCGAAGTCTAGTACCACAAAGTACCTTTGGTTTTTATTTCTTCATTGGTGGACCACATTTGAGATTATGGTTAACCTTCTAGGATTAAGTAAACAATTTGTTTAATTCGCTGTTCACAGCGGCGCGCCATTGTGGGGGCGGAGGGGTTATAAGTCAGAAGCTTCATTTATCAATTACAACAATACACAATACATTACAAAAAGCAAATCTTGTGTTTTATGAGTGGTTAATATTCTACGGTCCCTTTTTAAACAAAAAAAAATATATATTTTTGGGATGGTAAGAGGCAATGTGATCTCCCCTCCCCGTGAAATTTTCCCAATGAGGGATGTTGCAGATAATAGACTCGCGGATATCCCATCTTCATACCTGAATGATTAGGACATTAGGACCATAGTAAATACATATGATTTAAAATCATCTAAATAAAAAAGTTGTACAAAATAATAAATCTAAAAATAAATACACAAACACAAAATACAAATTGGTAAAATGTTCACCCAGTGGTGGGTCTCTCATACAAATAGGGAAAAAATAAACAATGTTTCACGGTTTTTAGTTTTGTAATTTTCGTAAAATTAAAAGTACTGAATATACGATTTGAAGGTTTTTCAGTGTTTTATTTTTTTTTTACTTGCAGCAAACTTTACCATAACGAACAAAAATACAGCACAACTGGGTACTTTAACAATACTAGACGATTAGTTATACTTTATGATAAGAAATGAAGTCGGAAAAGAGCACTTTATTGGCTGGCGAAGAAAACTACAAGGACCGCTAACCAATTTGCTTAAAATTTTTTTCGGTTTCAGAGATTAGACATTTTGCTGGAGGATGTTTTATATGTATTTTGTACGAGAAGTATTATTGCATCTGTCAAGTTTCAGATCAATCTGAATGTTTTAGAGAAAGTTAAAATCCCAGTAGGTGTGGACCGAATAGGGTCACTATGATTCAAAAAGTCGCCTCGGTACACGGTAGCCGAGGTCTACGATGCCATTTCCTTATGCACCTGTCAGGTTTCAACTCAATCCGACCATTTCAGAGAAAGTTGAAAAACCTAGTGGGTGTAGTTGAAAAGTCCAGTGGGTGTCGATCTAATATAGGGTCACTGTGACAGAAAAACTCGCCCCGGTCCGCGTCGCCAAGTTTTGCGTAACCTTCTCCCTATGCAATTGGCAAGTTTCAGCTCAATCTGATTATTCCAGAGAAAGAAAAACCTAGTAGGAGGAACCAACGTGGTCACTGTGACCAAGGTCTATCTGGCCTTCTCCCTTCACGTCTGCCAAGTTTCAACTCAATCCGAATATGTCAGAAAAAATGGAAGACCCCAAATCTTTCACTAAACCAGATACCGTCATTTGAGTATGGAAGTTTCTTACCGAAATGGCCAAAAGTTTGTAACTTTGTATTCGCCTTTTTCATAAGATAAATAGCCCAGTGGGTGGGAGGTTACACTATCGGTAGAGAAAACTCGTTCTTTGAAAAACTGTGGTGGAAAAACTTTTCAGTAAATAAACGTGCAATGATGAAAATTTTTCCACTTAGAAAATATATTAAAGGGTATATGGAAGATTAAGTTGCACTAATATTATATCTATAGCCAACTCTCTGTATATTGTTTGAATTAAAGTTATTTGCCACAGTTATCACTGCCCTAGAAGAATTACGATTAATATTTAATATACGTTTGTAAAAGTATTATCAAATACAATTCTATATTTAATAAAGATAATTATATTCTGATTTCTTTCTCTATGTTGGATAAAAAATATTTTGTAAACTACGCCAGGTTGTTGAATAAAAATATAGACAGCTGTTCATTTTTTGAAGTACAAAATAATAAATTTTAACTAGATTTAATAGAAGCACATTAATTTGTCTATAAAAAGTGTAACATTTTATAAACTGTTAATTCATTAGTATGTTATATACTGAGTTTTGGGGAGTTTAATTACACTTTTCATGAACTTACTAAATAAATATAACTTTTTGCAAATATTCCCAGGATTTCTAATATAAAAAGTTCGAATTCGAAACACTTATTATTTAAAGTGCAAACCTAATTATATTAAGAAAATATATAACTTAACTAAACCCTGAAAATATAGACCAATTTTTCATGATACAGGTTGTTCCAAATTTAGCCATCATCTTATAATATACAAAAATTCCTTTCGTAATATTAGCTTATTAGTTGGAATATCCTGTACAAAATTCCCGATAAAACCTCAATTATTTCCGTTTTGTCATTTGTAAGGGGCTTTCGGGAGGAGATTCTACTGACGTTTCGCGCCTTACCGACTTCTTAGACGGTCTTAAATTCGTCGAAATTCTTTTCATCGGTCTCGGAGATATGCTTGATTCGACAGTTTGGTTTTCTGCGTTTTGGAACCAGGCAGTTCTTGTAGCATCGTTAGCCGAAGCTAAAAAAATATTGGTGTAATTAAGTAAAGCACATAAATAAATCAATATCAATACTTTATTATTTGGACTTTATTTGAGAAAATTCACTTAAATCAACTGTATTTTGTTCAATAAAATCTTAGAAATTGAAAGTTAAAGAAAAGAAAAATAAACGGAAAACAAGTAATATATTAGGACATATATAAAAATGATTTTTTTATTTATTAATCTAAATAAATAAAAAATTAGCGAAATATAAACGCAAAATCAACAAATTAATTCAGTTTTTGAAAGACAAGCTCTACAAATATGGTATGAGTGGAACAGCGTACGAATGGTTATCGTACCTAGATAACAGGTTAGTCTGCTAAAATTATTGATAAAGGAAAAACATATATGTCTGTTCTCATGGTAAATGCATAAGGAGTTCCACGGGGATCCATACTAGGACCTTTGTTGTTTATCTTATATATAAATGAGTTATCTTCTGTTATACAAGAATCATTTACCACTCTTTATGCAGATGATTTAACATTACTGTTTAGAGATAAAGACCCAAACATTTTAAAAGCCAAAATTATGAATGCTTTATTGAAATTTTCAGCCTGGTCTAGTGATCAATCCTTATTATTTAATACAACTAAAACATATTTCATTTCATCCTTGCCAAAAAACTTCTTCCCCTTGCTTTGATGTATTGATTAACAACTCAAATATAACAAATACAGAAAATGTGAAATTTCTGGGAGTATTATTTGATTC
Organism: Neocrepidodera transversa; assembly: GCA_963243735.1. Classification (NCBI taxonomy): domain Eukaryota; kingdom Metazoa; phylum Arthropoda; class Insecta; order Coleoptera; family Chrysomelidae; genus Neocrepidodera; species Neocrepidodera transversa. The sequence goes on from OY725346.1 coordinate 16,568,948, forward strand.
AGATTTGTCCTTTAACCCACACTGTTTGAATTTATCAAAGATGTTAAATCCTAGATTTTTTCAAATTAGAAATTTAATGAAAACACTAAATATAAATCATATTCGTTTATTTTATTTTAGTGAAATACAGTCTAGGATTAGCTGTGGAATTTGTATTGGGGAAGTTCTCCTCATGCTAAAGAGGTCCTTTTGTAACAGAAAAGAATTCCAAGGTGCATTTCAAACATCCCATGTCGACAAAATTGGGAGAAATAGACAAAATGGGGCAAATTTTAAAAAACAGGCAAAATAGAAAAAAAAACAGAAAAAACAAGAAACAGGAAAATATAGAAAAAAATGGAAAATTAGTAAAAAATAAAAAAAATGGGTAAAAATAGAAAAATAGGAAAACGTAAATAAAGAGGCAAAAACAAGAAAATGTAAAAAAAAATAGGGAAAAACAGAGAAAATGGGAAAAAATAGACAAAAATAGCAAAAGCCAGGGAAACATAGGCAATACATCATTTCTCAAATATTCTTAGATATTTTGTAAAATAGGCAAAATGGTTGAAAAAATGGTAGAAAAAAAATATAAAAAAAATAGTAAATAATAGGAAAATAAAGCAAAAAGAGTAAAAACTATGGAAAATAGCGAAATACAGGCAAAATAGGAAATTGCGGAAAAACGGCAAAAAACAGTTAAAACAGGAAAAATCTGTAAAAAATAAGAAAAAACAGAAAAATCGGAAAATATATGCAAAAATATGAAAAACGGGGAAAACCGAAAAGCATGAAAAAATAGAAAAGAATAGAAAAGAATGGGAAAAATAAAAAAATAGTAAAAAACAGGAAAATAGAAAAAATAGGTATTATACAATACGTAAACTTTAAATTTGAATGATTTACAGTCGAATTTCGACCATTGGGCGACCACTAGTAAAGTTAAAAGTACAAACTTCGGGTTAGGTAGTTGTAAATTTATTAAAATGGTTAGAATATCCCAATAGCAATAAAATTGTAATTTTCAATGCCCCTTCAGAAATTAAGCGATGTTGTCATGTGTAAACCATTGCCCTGTTACAAAAATTTAGATACCACAACGGTGTGACCTGAAGTGGTAGGAAGCGGGAGAGAATTCGAAGTCGATGACGCGCTTCCCATGCCTCTTAAAGAGAAAACTAAAAACTATCTCATTGATATGTGTCCATATTCGGTTAAAGAATATTTTGAAAATACTCGTTGAATTATGTTTAAATTGCAACACATACTTTGAACGTAATTTATTGATTTTAATATCTATTTGACCTGTCTTATGTAATTATTTGATATTATGAGATCAATAAATTATATTCTGTTCTATTTTATTTATAATTTACTAAAACTAAACCAGAATGTAATCTCGCCTTAGGACAAAAGTGAACTATTGAAGATAAAAACAATCTTTGATTACAATAATACTATATTTTTAAATACCCATTAAATATATCTATAAATGAATGCAAAACTTACCCCTGTATTTTTGATCGGGCCTATGCGGTCCTTTAAGCATATGTCCGTGCGAATCCAAAAGGGCAGCTGCAAGTGTCGAATTAGAAGTACCGTCGGCGGTACTATTTGCGGAAACTCCGCTAGGATAAAGACTAGGAGTAAGGACGGGACTGTACACTTTTGATATGAATTCTTCATAGGTTGTGTGCTTTTTGTGTTTACTGACTACTGTTTCGAGAGAACGACCTCTTTCTTCGTAACTAAAAAAAAAACAATAGAAATCAGCTTAATATCTAAATTATAAATGTTGTCATCAATAAATTTTATTTTTAGTACGTCGAAGGAATCATAAATGATAAATTTTGAGTTAAATGTGTTTAAATGCTTGTCAAATATAGTCGTTACAAAAAGTTGACTGATGTTGTTTTATATCATTACCAGATTAATTTGGTTCGTTGATACAGAATTTTTTACTTACTACTGCTGATAAAACTGGTAAGTCATTCTTTTAGCACGACTCGCACAAATCGCTGTAGCTCTGACTAAACCGGCTAATACGGAAGTTTCTACAATAGCTTCATTAAATAATACTCCAAATTGTGGAACCTATAATACAAAATGTATGTAGAAACTTTTATTTTGTAAAGCTGTAACAGCTTGTTAAAATTTCAAATTCATCATATAATCAAAATTACTTACATCAGCTTTTAAATTAATTGTCACTCTATTTAAATTTCCTCCTAATGGGTAAATAGTTATTAAAATATCACAGAACTCAGTGGGAATGATATCACGTCTATAGTCTCTATTATGTTCCGACCATACTATATGAACTTCGTCATTTCCTAAATGTCTTATCTAAAAAGAAAAAAACAATTTATTAATATTAAAATCTTTTAAAATGCATGCTCACAGATAAGGTAAAATTTATTTCTAAGTACCAGACCAGTTTTATTCTTTAACCATTTAATTGTTTAACAACCCGTACTTGAAAAACGGAAAACACAATATACCAAATTAAAATGAATGACTTTTCTAATTATTCACAATTAAAATATTTTAGTTACATTGATTAATTCTTAAGATGGAATTAGCATCCCATGATTTTCATAACAAAAACTATTAATTAAGTAAATGTTCGATAGATGGCGATTAGATGTACTTTCTGCGTAAAAATGTAAATGTTTATTCTCCTCCAATAACACTTGCTTTGTTGCCAGATGTTACGACTGTCGGGTTTTAATTTTGAGTGAAATTGGGATTTTAGTGATATCAGGTATATAAACAGAAGATTTTTATGACACCATTAAACTCGCCTGGCCAGACGAGTACTGACATAATATAATCCTATATATGTATAAACTTGCCTGTGAATGTTAGGTATCTTTTGTTTTCAATATTTTTATCTAAATCTATACCTCATTTGCATAGTAAATTTTTTTTTCATTTTTATCTCCAAATAAATAACGTCGGTTTGATTTATATTATGATTTTTTTCAGTACCAGAAGTCTTTACTTTTGTGGAACTATTCTTCAAAAAGGGTTAAAATGTAAAGATCCAAAAAATAAAATTAAAATGTTGTTTTAAAATTAATTACTTACTTTCACTATTTTTCCTGATTTTAATTAGGTAACCAGATTTTAAAGTTCGAAATTCGGAACGCTATTTTTATATTTTTTTTTTGCAAAAAAATTATTTTATTATTGTTATTATGGTGGTATACAGAGTGTAAATAGTTCATGGGTAAATAGATTTATACCCAACTTTGGTAGATGAAAATTTTATATGTCGTTTGTGTAAAAAAAATGTCAAGTTTAAATTTCTGCTATGGCTGGTTTAGCCTCTACAGAGTGTTAAAATTAATACTGTTTTGAATGATACTAAGTTTAATTTATTTGTATTTCTGAGCTGAAACAAGGAAAATAAACTAAAAAAATGAATAAACCCAATATAGAAAATAAGTACAACTAATAAAAACAGTTTAGTACTATTATACAGGATGTCTCATTTATACGGAAAGAACAGATTACTTAAGCTTCAATATCGATATAAATACACCAACCAAAATTAGAAAAATGTTTAAAAACTAATTATATTTTGTTAATCTCTATTAAAAACCTTATAATGAAATATTCAGGGCGGAGCTCCATAAACGCGTCGCATTGGTCTTTAGATGGAAAACGGTAAGATTGTGTAAAAAATGTTTATTGCTGGTACAATTTTAAATTATTGTGATAGGTTGCCACAATAAAAAAATCTGCACCATAGTTATATTATTTTAAATGGAACACTCTGCATTTTTTCTTCGGTATCTTTCTTTTATTCTCTGTCTTTTTCTACAGTATAAATTTTTTCTTATATAGAATTTTTTATATATCATTTGTAATTATTTTATAGAGGTTTTTCTAGTTTTTTCTCATTTTTTGTGGTTTTTTCTACTTTTTGGGTTTCTTATGTATTTTGTTTTTTTTTGTGACTTTTTTGGTATTTCATTTTTTTATGGTTATAGTTATTTCCGGTTTTTTTAGTTGATCCTTGGTTTCTGCGAAGTTTTTTTTTAGTTTTTTTCGCTTTTTTATGATTTTTCTGATTTGTTTCGGTTTTTTCTAATTTTTCCTCATTGTACTGTTTTTTTTTTGGTTTTTTCCTTTTCTATTTTTTTCTCATTTTTTCTTATTTGCGTTTTTTTGTCGCGGTTTTATTGTGATTGTTTTGCGATTTTTTTGTGATATTTTTCGATTTCTTGCGTTTTTTCCGTATTTTATAATTTTATTTTTCATTTTTTCCCATTATTTTCTAATTTCTCTCTGTTTTCTTTTTTCTAAAGTTTTTTGTTTTTTTTAATCATTTTTTTTAATCTTTCCTCATTATTCTGTTTTTCTATTCTTTTTTTGTTTTCTAATTTTTTCTCATTATTTTTTTTGATTTCATTGTTTTTTGTGATAATTTACAATTTTTTTGTGATATTTATCGATTTCATGCGATTTTTCATATTTTCCCAATATTTTCAAATTTCTCTCTCAAGTTATCTCATTTTTTTCAAAGTTTTTTGTTTTTTTTTTATGAGAGTGTCGGATCCGGTGAAAACCCAATGATTATTCATGACCATGATACGGTGTGGCCTAATGGAAGCGTGTGTGCGTTACATATAGAAGTTCCTGATTCGATTCCCGAGGATATCTTTTTTTTTATTTTATTTTTACGAAATAAATCGAAGTTATATCTTTTTTTCAGTACACAGGTTAGATTTAGATACTCAAGACACAGGTTAATTAGGCTGGCTCTCTAGACTCTTGTTTTATTTTTTCATCTTTTCTTATATTTATTTCAAACTAAATCCTAACAGCCGATTGACGGACCTTTTTTAATTCGACACGATATTCGTGAAGACGAACCTAATGGGTCTTCACCGGGTCCGACTAGACGGACCTCTAGACATTCTCTTTTTTATAATTTTTTTCCGATTTTTTTTTTTTTTTAGATTTTTTCGATTCTTTTAATTTACTCTCGGTTTTTTTTTTATTTATAATTTTTTGTTTTTTTTAATTTTTTTCAATTGTTTCTAATCTTTCCTCATTGTTCTGTTTTTATATTCGGTTGTTGCGGTTTTTTGCGGGTTTTTGCGATTGTTTTGCGATTTTTTGTGAAAATTTTCGATTTCTTGCGTTTTTTTGCGATTTTTAGCGGTTTTTTTTTTTTGGTTTTTTACAATTTTAATTTTCATTTTTTTCCCAATATTTTCTGCTAATTTTTTCTATAGCTTTTTGTTTTTTTCCAATTTTTTCAGTTTTTTCTTCAAATTTTTTCGATTCTTTTAATTTTTGTAAAAAAAAATATTAAAAATGGCGTCCCGAATTTCGAACTTTGAAATCTGGTAACCATAATTGTAATTCTAAAAGAAACTTAGTTTTCCTTGGGTATTATACTAAAATAGTAATTTTAGCAGCATTTTAAAAATATTTGGAACAAAGACATACATTTTCTATTAAAATATCGAATTTCCTTATTTCTGCTACTTAAAAATATGGCGGCAACATTACGTTACGTAGACATGAATTATATACCCCAAAACAATTATTTTGCAGGTGCTGCCATCTATAAAAAAGTACGTGAACTGTAAAATTGCCAGAATAATAGGTCTCTGATGTATTTTTGGTGATTTTCTATGGTTCAAATTATAAATTTTTGAACATATAAGACTTGTAAATGAAATAGTATTTATAGCGATTTTTCATGCCTTTTTTTGAGGTAAAATTTTCACAATTCCATTATGTTTTCCATTTTCTTATTTTTTTTTCACTTTTATTTATTGTTATATGTTCAAAATATCCCTATGCTTGTCCATTTGCTAACGCCGCCTTAAGAGAAAATGATTATCACATGACGTTATTTTCTCTGAATATTAACCAAATTAATTCCCAATTTATTTTAAAGAGAAATTTTAAATTTGTTAAATTATAATCGACAGATTCTTTTGCGTTAAAAACAAAATAACATTTATTTAAATTTAAAGTGTTTTCTTACCTTGTTAAGTACAGCTTCAGAGGTGTCGCCAGGCATCCTGGTGGCAACATGGAAAATAGCCTCGAGAAAACTGGTTGCTATGTACGGGGCAGTAAGACCAGTCGATCCCTGTCTCTGTAAACCCCCCAAGAACCCGGTGTGTCCTTCTAGCTCGATTTCCCAAGCTAGAGCCGCCAAAAATTGCTCGTAGGCCACGCTACCTCCTTGATTTGATAATACTGAATTTTTATCTTCTTGACCTGGAGCAACGTAGATAATAGCGAACTAAAAAAAAATAATTTATAAGTTTATATTATTTTATAAGTAAATATTATTTACCTTGTGAGTTTCTCGACAACTTTGGTTATCTAAATTTCTTAATTCTCTTAATAAACGTTCAGTCTTGTTAAGTAAATGCAATTGTTGCCTTCTCTCCCAACCGGCTAAGCCTAATTGGGAGAAAAACAGGCGACAATGCTGGAAAGCGTTTTGATCAGTTGAACTACCAATACCTGAAAGTAAAGTTCGTTATATAATTAATATTTTGCAAAAAATAAAACTCTTACTTTGTTGGTAAGCCCCACTACCAAAAGACGGATACCCGGCTTCCGATCTACTACTTGGCCTTTCAACAGGTTGTCCCAACATAGAATCCACTTGTTGAGAATACCTGCTGTCCTCGAATTCCACATTTCTTTGGCTAATAACAGACGCTATGGCTTCGTTTTCTAGATCCATCGACATAGGCGGTGTGGCGGGTTCATTTAATTTTTGGTTGAAATTTTCCAGACATTCCGGACTCGTGTGACCCAAATATTGAAGCAGCTAAAAATTTTTGATATTATAATGTAGAAAATTGCTGGTTAATAGAATCTTACATCATCTAATTGATCTAAATCAGGCGCCGCATTAGACACTTCAGGCAAAACATTAGGTGGTCTATGCCTAAATGCTCTATGTGGTAATGTACCTAAAGGTGGTGCTGTCATCATACTCTCAGGTTGAATTAAGTTTTCTATATTATCATTTGGACATTTTTGTATCTCAATTTCTGTATGTTTTTTAATAGTTTCAGGATTTCTGTACAAAATTGAAGCATCCCAGCTAGATTTTCCAGAAAGATCTCTAAGTAACACTCGCACTTGTTTGTCAGCAGTTGATAAACCAGCTGTTACTCCACCTCCAGGTAATTCGAGCGCTGGGAGTTCCACCAAACTTGATATTATATTTTTAGAGAGAATAAATAACTACAAATAATTTAAATCAAACAATTTTTAACCAACTCATATTAAACTTACTTGAATATTCGAAGCTGAAAATATACTAGACGATAGATCATCGGAAGAGAGATTAGGTACATCGTCGTGTTCTGATACCAACGAACTCAGTCTAGTAGCGCCTATAGCCATGGGAAAATGTCCCAGATGGGTGACTAGATGTGTAAGTATCGTTTGCGCGCACAGTTTGATGGCGTCTTGGCACTGGTTGTTTTTTGAAGTGGATAAATTTGCCGATAGCTCGAAATCATCGAAAAGGATGTTCGGATCGAAATCGTCATTCATACTCGGCTGCGTGAGACCTCCAGGATGTTCTATAGATGCTTTTCCCAGCATTATTTTATGTAATACCTTAAAAATAGACGTATTTTAAAACAGTTGCCACGTTCAAAACACGAACATTTTTATTTAAAATTAAATTTTTTTGTTTTAATTTCAAATAATCATTTTGGAAAAGTTCTTTATAAGAATAAACCTAGTGTGACGACAATTTTTATAAAATTTTCTAGTCAAAGATGTTTGAAACTGTATAGCAGATTATACATGAATCGTTTCCAACAACTATAATTACAGAATTAATTCTTCAATTTTAGGAACGTATCTAGTATTTTTGTTTTCTAATGCTTGATTTAAATAATTTAGTGGTTTTCTGGAAAACTAAACTAATTCATTCAAAAAGCTTTTTTTGTATTAAATATTTGTTTTATATGCCAAATGCGTGGCTACTTCCACATAAAACTTACACTAGCAGGTAAAAATATTAGAGAGATTAAATTCCATTAAGTTTTAAATACTTTTTGGGTATTAAATATTAGTAAATTGAATAAAAAAGTTTTTTCAACAATGTAAAATTACAAACTATTAAACTTTTATAAAATAAGGTATTAGACAGTGTTCATGAATAACATTATACTGTTGAGAATATAGTACAGACAGGGTGTTTCAGAATAAAGTACCGTAAATTAGGGCCTATATAGATCTTGACGAACTATTAAGAAAATTCAACTAACATTTTTCTGTACCCCCCCCCCCCCCCCGTTTCCATTCTACAGGGTAACTGACTCAAATGAAATGTAGTAAGTATTCAGTACAATGTGTTCAGTACTTTACAAGCTAAATATTTTGTAAAATAAAACTTTTCATTTTTGGAGTTAATTTATTAATAAATCGCATAGCATTAAATTTGAGATATCCCAAAAATGGAATGCTCAATAGAGATGAACTAGGAGAACCTTTTCTGTGGAAAACTGTATGAGGAATAACTATGAGCTTTAACTTTTAAGAAATACAGGGTGTGCAAAAAGTTCAAAATGATTTGATCACCATCCTGTTCCTACGCTAATGGATTATCTTAATTTGTCGAAATAAAGTGTACTAATTCGTATTATTGAACAACTAATATGTACCTAATTTCAAGTTAATGTTTCTACTCTAAGTAAAGATATTTAAAAATATATGTATTTTTCACTTTCACTTTATCACCCTGTAGAATAAAAACGGGGGGATTTACAGAAAATGTTATTTGAATTTTCTTAATTATTGGTCAACATCTATATACTTAGTCCCTAATTTACGGTACTTTGTTCTGAAGCACCCTGTATAATAAATAACTTCAAACATTTTTAATGCTTTGGAGGGGTGGATGATTTAATAAACGGAAATTTAAATTCAAATATTCGGACGCCCGATTAGGCGCCCTTAAACAGACATATTATTGGTGTGACGTCACTTCGCTAGGTCTTTTATTGTCTGTTTCTCTCCAAACAACGGCATTAAAGAGAGATAAGTAGATACTATCAAAAAATGCAAAACCTGTGGAAAACCGTCAAACGTTTCATTTCTCATTTGTTAGTTTGAGAGTAGTCACGTGTGATGTAATCATTTGGTATGAGTTTAAATAAGCGTTTTGGCGCCACATTATTACTTCAAAAATCAAAGATGATTTTTCTCTCGTGAACAAAATGTTCATTTCCAGAACAAAATTATCCACATGTTTAATACATATGGACACTTAATATGAGATATATTTTCAATTTTAGTCTAATACCCTATTCGTCCTTTGTTATAGCACATCCATTGCCAAAAATTTAAAATCACCCTATAACTTTCTGTTAATTATTTCACCCTATATAAACGATTCTCCCCTTTGTTGACGTTGCCATTAACACTATTATTGATCATATTAATTACTTAGCAACCAGAAACATTGTTGATCTCACATATGTTTAGCGTCGCGATGATTGACGTTCTTTATTAGTTTTCAAAATGACTTCTGAAATACTGTTTGCCAAAAAATCTCTAAACAAGATCAAACCAGCACCAAATTTATACGAAAAAACAAAGACTGAAACGCGGGAAAGAAAAAGAAATATTTTATATTTGATACATAGTTATTTAAATGAACAAAAATTATTTGATAGTGCAGAAGCTTTAGAAAAAGAAGCGCAACTTAATTCAGACTATCAGGTATGTGAAAACGTAGATTTAGATATTATTCTTCAAGAATACCATAGTTATTACTTCACGAAATTCCAAAAGTACCCAAAGATCGTTAAAAAACTAGAAGAATCAGTTATTCAGAGTGCAAAACCTAAAAGAAAGCACAGTGCTGTAAGAAAACCTACACAAATCGAAGAAAAGGAAACGACAATTCAAAATTTCCAGTTTGAAATTAAATCTCTCACATCAGATTCCCCTATTCCTAAAGAAACTAAAGAAAAGGAATATGTAAATTACATTTTAGATTCTTATCCCACAGATTGGAAAGACATGGCAGATCAAATCAAAAAAGAATTTATAACCCACGAATCGAACACATCTTGGAGTGACTGCATAGGACTTACCAATGTTGCTGAAAAACTTAAAGAGGCTGTAGTATATCCTCAATTATACACAGATTTATTCAGAAACGTGGCAACGTGGAAAGGAGTACTTTTATTTGGACCACCGGGTACCGGGAAAACTTTACTAGCTAAAGCTCTAGCTTCCGAAGGTACTACGTTCATAAATGTTACTAGTAGTACTTTTATTAGCAAGTGGAGAGGGGAAAGTGAGAAAATGATTAAAATATTGTTTCAATTAGCAAGGAATTATGCCCCAACTACTATTTTTATTGATGAGGTAGATGCTTTAGCTTCTGCAAATGATGTAGCGCACCATGAAGCTTCTAGAAGATTTAAAAGCGAACTTTTAACTGAAATAGATGGTATACAGAATACGGTTTCTAATATATTCGTTCTTGGAAGTACAAATTCGCCTTGGAATTTAGATCCGGCGATTTTGCGACGTTTCGAAAAAAGGATATTAGTACCGTTACCAGATGATTTTACTAGACAGAAACTGATCCAAAAATATTTAATAGAACCAAACGAAATCCAGGAAAAAGATTTACAACATTTAGGAAAAATGACGGAAAATTTTTCTGGATCGGATATAAAGGCGTTGTGTAAAGAGGTGACTATGACTATGATAAGGGAGAAAATTAGGGAAATCAACGTGAAGGGTAGTAACAAGATTCAGATGAATTTAAGAACAGTTAATATGAAAGATGTGGAGAGGGCTTTGGATAAAGTTGGTTCTTGTGTTAAAGATAGTGATTGTACAAAGTACGTTGAGTGGAATAAAAAGTATGGGTCATGGTAATATTGTTTATTTAATTTATAAAATAATAAAAAAACAAAAAAAATACTTGTAGTTGCTTTTAGTTATATAACCAAGATAAATTAATGGTCAATCTAACTTGATGTATATCATTAAAATTTTAAGTAATTATCTGTCTTGGTTTAATTTGTTTGACACAGAAGTAAATCAGTATTTTGTGATTAGATTACCCTTAACTCTGTGTAAAAAGGGCCAAAAACCGCATGAAAATTGCATGGTTATACAAATTAACACAGCATCAAACAGTTTTATAATCTTAAAATCCAATCGACATTTGTACAAATTCAACGATATTTTAAAATTTTTCAAAACAACGACGAACGAGTTTATCAGGATTTTCAGAATATATAGGAGGTTAGGGAAATGATTGTTCATTTATTTAAATGGTATTAATAGTATAAACGAACAGTATTGTAACTAAGCTAGTCTCCATTTTGATTTTTATTACAGATATCAGGAGATAAATAATGGGTGAAATTAATAAAAATATTAAGAATTTTAATTTTAAGTATTTCCTCACATAGTTTTTATAAAAATAGGTAATTGTTTATGAAATTAAAAAATCTGCTAAGTTGCTTAAGTGATTTTAGTGTAAAATTCATTAATATAAGAGCTCTGAAAATGTACCAGGAAATGTATGAAAATCATTAGCAACGTTATTTTATTAAACCAATTCGCTGCCCACCTAATAAAAATCGTTTTTTGTAGTTTTTACTTTGGTTATAATATATAATATAAATTAATAATAAATATGCATAACAGAATCTACTTTTTATAATTTCAAAGTTATCTTTTATTTTTCGTCACATTATTTTTTGGGTTGGGTGGGTAGAGTAAGGTAGGATAGAGTAGTTATAGCTCAAAATGGAACGGAGTTAAACGAAATTCAATTTTTGAGAGAAAATTATGGAGCACGATTTTTTTTTAAACTTTGGAGCATTCACTCTAATGCCTATGTTCTGTACATTTCCTACATGTAATATACTAGTAACACACACATAAACAGACGCAGTAAAAAATAGAATAACAAAGGAACTTTTTAGAAACTAAGTAGGGGGGTTCATAGTACATGATGAACACCTCACTTTAGTTCATTTATACATAAAACGCAGTAGTTTGCAAGAGTTGGTTAATTAAGGGTGAAAACGTGTTAATACATGATTAACAAAAAAGGGATTATTATTTAATGTAACCATTAAAGTGTTATATGCTGTTAAACTTTTTTTCTTCTCATTTTCGACGTAAGGGATAATTTTTAAGGGTTGAAAATTTGCAATAAATAATAAATTTTATGAGGTAATAAAACTCGTATAGCCAGTACCACAATATATTTATATATGAAATTAATGAAAGTGGAGTCGGCAACTAGTTTCGCTATCATCTGGCCTGTAATACAACACGTTTTCTTACATACAATTTGAAAATTAAAAGAAAACAAAGCGCTGACCTTTGTAATCAAGGGAAACCGACTACCGAATTTTATTACCTCATTACTTGACCACATTCGAGACATCGATAACCTTTTATGCTTAATAAATTACATCATAAACAATAATTTATATTTGTTTTATAATAATGCCACCATCAAAGCACTTTAATCCGTTGAAAATATTTTCCCCCTATAATTTAATCGTAAGGGGTGGGTTTTAAGGGTTAAATCATTTTAACAAAGAATATATATGATCATAAATACTATGAGTAGATATTTCTTTGATATAAATACCACAATAAAAAGGTTTCAAAGCTTGTTAATTTCGTTATGAGTAGTTTTTAAGACTACTGACATTATAAAATATCATAAATCGAGTTCCATAATAAAAAATAAATATTTAACGCTCAAATCAATTGTTTTTCATATTATCATAAGTTAGTTCATAAGGTTTTTACTGCTTTAAATTAACAGTATAATTTTAGCATCATGGTTGATTATGAACGAAAACTTTAACATCTCATCCTAGAGCCGATGAGGAAATACAAGATTCTAATGATTCATAAGATGACATAGATCACGTAGAGAATTAAAGTGTTACCAACAAAATGAAATAGTAGCACAAGAGGAAGCAGTGAAGATAAAGAAGGCAGATTGAAGTTTGTTTTTGTATGAGAAAGATGGAATGAAGTGTTCCAACAAGGCAAGAAAGTATAGTTTACTTCCTGGCCCTTGTGGTTTCGTACACCAATTTGTATATTTCCGAAAGTTGCCTGCAACTACAAAGATAGACATGGTGCTTGGCCTACTTCAAAAACAATGTATTCGCTGCTTGTTCCGTCATCATAATAACATTTAGAATGTAGCAAATAATAATTCTAAATTCTTACCGTAAATACTTGAAGTAAAAGACAAGTTCCTCTGCTTTCACCATACTCAGACACCTCTAAAAGCTTCTTAGGTCCCAATTTCATGCACCACTCACCCAAACAGAACAATAAGGCAGTTCCAAGTGCTTTATCACTCTCTCCAGCTGTAGATCCTAACGGAGTGTGTAAAAATAACGCAGAACATAAAGTCGAAATAACTGCGTTTCCCAGTCGAGGATACTGAGACCACAATAATGGAGCGTGGTCACATAACAGGAACAAAATGTTGCTGGCAAGTTGGGCTATTATTTTATTGTTAAACTGAAAAGTATTATCAATTTAGTTAATAAGCAACATTTATTATGTGAACATTAACTTTAAATACTTACTTTTAGTGCCAAAAGTATAACATTGATGGCCTCAGTTATTTTGGATTGGTAGGTTTGATTATTTAATTCTCTATATACAAAAATTCCTAGAGCCGATAAAGCTATACATCTAGCTTTGCCTTTTGGTTCCCTCCTACCAGCACGCAGCAAGATATTAACAATGTGTTCCTGGAAATAAGAAATTTTATAGTCATATGTTTTGTTATCCAATAATAAATACTAGTCAGAAAAAAGCTGATAAAAGTTAATTCTGTACATATCAAATGCGTATAATACATATAAAGGTAAAAATAACATAGTTTACCTTGATATCAGGACACGTTATAATCCGCATTTCCGAATCGGGTTGTAGCACAGAAATGGAATTTAAATTTTCAGCTTGACTAAGCAAATTTGCTAACAAAGACATGGCTTCGGTTCTTGGCGATAGTTCTAGTTTTTCCGTACCATTTAAAATTATATTACAAGCATGAATAAAATCGAGCAACAGTAAAGATGATCCGGGTAATTGGAGGGAGAAGAAGCGTGGTCCAAGAAACTTGAGGCATGTATTGATTACCAGTTTCGAGCTACCAGTTAAGGCTAAAAAAATGATTAATAGTTTTTATAAATGTGCTGGTAATTATAAGACTTACCCGTATGCAAAAATCTATAAACTTGAGACAAATATGTCCTATGTTTGCTATCACAGTTAACAGTTATGGTACAAATCAGTCTTAGAGCATTTAATTTCCCAGCTTCGTAAGTTCCAGGAAGAACCAAAGCCCCAAAACACCATGGAAGGATCAAAGTTAGCGGCGGAATCAATTCGGGAGGTTGTGGAGTGCTCATGTTATCGCAAGAAACGCCTTGATTGCGACTAATTTTTATTAAAGTTTCAGTAAGCTTAACTAAATATTCAAACACTTGGACATGTAGCTTTGGATCTGATATTTGGTTAACATCACCCAAAGCACCTTAAAATATATGAATGATTAATTGTGGTGCAATTTTGGTAAAAATATCATACCTAACATTCTTTTCCAAAGAATAACAGCTACATCTGGCAACCATCCTCTAACCGAACCGCCACAAATTACTCCTCTATTTTCACCAGAGAAGTCCAAACTGTGGTGATCACAGGCCAGCATGTCCAGCTGAATCGGGGAGTCTTTGATCGAGTTGCATTCAATTCCGCTAGAGGGAGCTGGACTAGGCGAACGAGTACGATCAGTTGATTCAGTGTCTATATGACAGACGTTCTCTAAGGACTTTGAACGTCTTCGATTAGCCTAAAACAAAACAAAACATTGTAATGTAAGTCTCTATATCATATATGTTATTTTACATTTCTTTGTTTGATTTGTGTAGATCTCCTCTTCATACTTAAATCGTTATCACTGTAGCTTCTAGTTAATGGTGTTCTGGCTCTTTTTGATAGCAATTGGCCATCTGGTAGTGTTGAATCTTGTCTAGAAACTGCTTGATGCGCTCTTTCGCCAATGCTGCTAGGAGTACTATGCTCGGGTCTGCTAGTAACTCTTCTAGATCTTTTAAATCTATATTCATTTAGTCGGTCTAACGGGAGGCTTGTAAGGTCTAGGTTGTAAACATGGCGGGCTAAGACTCTTGTTAAAGTTTCCATAGTTTTCTAAAAGTATAAAAATATTATACAACTTGATAAATGTGACTTTTTATTTAACTTACCGCCCATTCTTTTATTAATTCCTCCCAAACTGTCAATGTTGTTAAAACATGCAAAAATCGATCCCATAATTCTCTACTGATCAATACATTTAAGTTGGCTTTAATCCAGGTAACTATAAGAGTTTGGAAAATAGCCGGGGCTAATTTTCCACCTAGGGTAGATGCTTTTTTCTTTGGCGGATTTTCTCCAAGTACTAAAGATGTTATTTGGAGGAGAACCAATAATAGTTGTTCCCTAAAATAATATTTTAACTTTTGTATAAAACAGGATAACATGTTTTTTAAACATACCATGTATTACTGTCCATTCTTGTATTCATGACCATATACCGATATATATTTAATACCCTTTTACAAGCATCTGTTTGTTCTTCTAGCATTCTTGGTACATGCGAGTTGATTTCAATTAGAAAAACATGGGCTGCATGGGTCATAAATATCTGATACAAGTTCTAAAACAAGTTTATAATTTTAATTTTTTGCTTAGTATTATGTGTTTTAAGGAAAAAAGCATATATAAACATTGGATTGAACTTACTTGCGTTCCTGCTCTAATTAACAAATTTTCTTTATGTATAGCACCCAAATATGAATCATTCCTCAATCTAGGCATCGGTCTACTGTCAACTCCGGCGATTTCTTCGCCTACATTCCTAGGTATTTCATCTGGTAATTCAAGTGCGTAGGGTGGTATTTCAATCACATTTCCTTGAATTAAATCTTTATAGAGCCCTATGATTTTTCTTATCGCTACCACGTGGGTAAAATTTAGAAGAAATGCTTGTCGATACAACTCATGGATGAAGTTTATGTTATCTCTGTTAGTGTAAAAAACTTCACGTACTATTTGTGGTGCGAGTTCTTCATCTGTAGCCGTTCGATTGGTTTGAATCGAAAGCGCTAAAAATAATAGTTTTAAGAATATTATAATTTTTTTTTTATTATAATTTACTTGAATCCAAGCTAGGATGAGACGAATCATATTGTGAATCATCTTCATGAGACCCGTGCGATTGAGAAGGTGATTGTACATTTAGTAACGAAGACGGACCTACAGATTCTCTATTGTCATGGCCCTTCTTCGCTTGATGCATATAATTTATAGTCCAAAGTATTAAACTTACTCTACAGTGCACATAATCGTTTTCGCTCTCAGGCCTTCTCAACATAGGCAGATCTAAAAGATATTTTTGGGTATAATGAAATAATCATAAAATGAATTATTATACCTAAATTCGGTGTGTATAACGAGGTATCTTTACAAAAATTTGGACAAATTCTAGGTATGTAATACAATTTGAATTTTTCCAACAAAAAACTAAAACATCTGTGATGGTGTGCACTTTTGTCCTGCCATTCCAACTTTACAACCTAAAAAATAAAAGTTAACAATTATATTTTATGACATTTCAATTAACTGGTGCTAAATTTGACTCACAGTATGAACCATGTATTCTAACAGTGCCTCTAAATAAAACTTGCTGGAATGATCGGGCGGTTTTTCACCGCCAGAAGGCGGCAAAATCGGTAACAATTCAGACGCAGTTACTGGAAATTGAGAGCTGGTATCGTGAAAGACGCTTCCGCTATTTTGCGACTGGAACACGTTTTGGTTCCCGAAACCAGGAACCAAGGCTGCGAACATGTTGTGGACGTATTCCGGAGCGTTTTCGTTCAGAGCTTGATACCACATTAAAAAGAATCTGTAAGGAATAAAAATTGCGAAGATATATTTTTATTACAATATTTTTTTGATGGAATTTCTAATTGTTTACTTTTAAAATAATTTTTGTTTAGGTACTGTAATGTTAAGCGATAATTATAACATATTATTTGAGGATGAAATGGTTTCTATCCAGTAATTAGTATTGGTTACTTTTGGTAATATAATGATAACATTTAGTACTATCACTAAAATATTGTCCTTCTGGGTAATTTTTTACAAATAGATCAGAATTTCTTTCAGAAATAATTTAAATTTATAAAAAGTTAGCATTATTTTATGTGTAATTTTATTGTACAATTTTTTTAATGTAAATCCTAAAATTTATATTAAGTAAAATTTAATTTTGATCATTTGAAAAATAAAAGTTTTTTCTAGAATTTTTAACAGAAAACATATTTTATTATAATACCATGTTGTAAAAACTTTATTGTAGAACCTAGAAGTTAGATTAATTATGAATACCAAAACAAATAAGTTCAAAAAAATGTAAAGAAGCTTAAAACTAAAACAAAGAAATAAATTTAAAAAATAGTTATTAAAAATAAGTAAAATGGTAATTAGCATTATAATATAAAATTATAAAAAAATCTTAATAATTAAAATTATCCCTTAGCCCATATAATAAATAGAATTAATTTTAACATGTTTAGTACTTTTCCATTTTAAAATATATTGTAATGATATACTTTGTATGAGTTTTTAAATAAGTTAATTGTGGATATATAAGTGGATAACAGGAAAGGAAGGTATTATAGATAAATTGGTAATAAATTTAAAAAAAGTGAAAGAATTTTAAAAGTTAAGATAATGAAAAATGATATAATAAAAATGAAATTTTGGAATCACAATACATTAAATTTAAGTAATCAACGTCAAAAAGTTAACAGGGAATAGGGTGTTAATAAAGCCTCAGTTACATGGCGACAAAATATCGTCACTGGGCGAGTTAATATGTTATTTTATGCACCGGCATCGCACGAATCGTGTTCACGCTAGACATAGGGTAAGAGCAATTAAGGATGCCCGTCGTATATTCCGAACAGGGGTATTTACCGCGACTTAAAAGTGCTCACACTGAAACAAACTATTGTTCAGTAAGGTGAAAACTATCTAAAACGGTTAGAAAGTCATCCAAACTCCTTGGCGGTAAATCTCTTAGAACAGTATAATAGATTCTTAGTGCGCACGCCGCTAGACTTACCATAAAGACAATAAAACATTAGCGATTAAGTAGTTATAAGTTCTTACAATAGCAATTTAAATATTTTTATTTCCAACATATACTGTCAGTAGATAGAACGTTCTTTAACTTTAACGGTTCTATAACTAATGACAATGACGTTTAGATTGTGACAATTGTATAAGAAATCAACTTGTAAAGTTTTATTCTAAACGTCATTGCCTTTACTTATTGAGTCTTTAAAGTTAAAGGGCGTTCTATCTACTGACAGTTAATATTGTAAATAGTGACGTATTAAATGGAATACTACTCTTACATGTCAGTCTGACTCCAACAAAAATGTTTAATCTCTAAGTTGGCATTTAATAAACAGAAAAAACTATTTTTCATTATCTTGCAAAAGCTTTTGACATATTATCCTCATAGATACCGAACAGGGGCATTTACCGCGACTTAAAAGTGCTCACACTGAAACAAACTCTTGTTCAGTACAGTGAAAACTATCTAAAACGGTTAGAAAGTCATCCAAACTCCTGGTCGGTAAATCTCCTAGAACAGTATAATAGATTATTAGTGCGCAGGCCGCTAGACTTACCATACAGACAATAAAATATAAGCGATTAAGTAGTTGTAAGTTCTCACAGTAGCAATTTATATGTTTTTATTTCCAACACTTAAAATTGTAAACAGGGACGTTTTAAATGGAATACTACCCTTACATGTCGGTCTGACTCCAAGAAAAATGTTTAATCTTTAAGTTGGCATTTAATAAACGGAAAAAAACTATTTTTCTTTATCTTACAAAAGCTTTTGACATATTACCCTCATAGATAGCTCTTTGAGGTTCTTGAACACTATGGTGTCAAAGGTGTTGTGGTAGAAGTTTGTGAGAAAGTTTTATAAGAACACAAATAGAAAGTAAAAATCAGAAATGTATACAGTGATCCTTTAGATGTTAAAATTGGAATACCACTTTTTTAAACTATATTAATTCATTACTAAATACGTTACGATTCCATTTCAGATGCAATGACACAGTTACACTTTTTAAAGGAAGAAACTGGGAAATTAATTTTGAGTCATGATAAAACATTTTACAAGGAACAATGTTAATAGATCCAGTTTTAATTGTATTAAGATAAATAAATCTAATACCATTAAACAATCATTTGAATGTTGTACACTATATTTTGCTTATGATATGTTTAAAAACAACTTTTTAGAATTAATCTGTTATATAATGAAGATGTGTTGAATATTCGATGTCTAAAATAACTGTTTTAATTACCTTATGCCTTGTCTCCTTAATTTTATAGAATTCCCAGAATGTAGTAGTTTGGCCAAAAGCCTGCTCATTGAATGCAGTTGCCATCTTCTGTGTATCAACTCCGGTAAAAGACACAGTACTTGTTCTAAAATCCATAGAGTGCCTTCCAATTCTTCTTTATGAGCTTTGTGCACTGCATATTAGAAAATTAACATGAATAATTACGTGAAAATTTACATGAGTTTGTACTAACTTACCCAGATGAAAAGACAGCTCTGACACCACAAGAAACAAGACATATTAGCAATTAGTTAAATGGTATTTACAGATGAGTAAGGAGTAAATTGAAGGTTGGGAAAACTTCAAATTTAATAAAAGATTTTTATAATATACACTGTATTTCTATTTTGTTAAGTATTGGTTAATATTAATTATGGAGAGTCGTTTAAATAGAGAAAGTTGTTAGATTATTAAAACATATCACCATATTTCAATTAACTCAATCATTCAATTAAAAAATAATTAAACCAAACTTTCTCCATTTAACCATCTTTCCCAACCATAATAAAATGAGTCACATGATAACAAATTTTAATAAATGTGCACCAGTACCTATTTGAGAATATTCTTTTATTTTGTACAATCATTGTAAAAAACATAAATTGACATATAAAACTAATGTACCAGTATAATTATAAGGAATTTTCAGTCGACAAAAACTCTTAACTTACAATCTAGAATTAATTAAGATTAATTCAATTAAAAGTCAAATTAAACTATACAACTCCCATTTTACAAACTTGGATCAATATTATGGATTTATAGAGGACTTGAAAATAATGTCATTCTTGGTGATGTAAATGTAAATTTATTTAATAAATTCTTTGTTTGAAACGTATGTTCTTTGTGCTACTACTATAAATGCAAAAATAATTTCTGAACACAAACTTGTCATTTACAAAAAAATAAACAATAACTTGGCTAATTTCTGCCAACATTTGCCAACTCCTCCCTGACCTGCTCAGCTCTTATGAAGTAAATGTTTTCCAGTTTCCTCTTACCAGAAAACTTGTTTCTCTCCATTAAAATGCACCAAATGAGGGGAAGACCACACTCCAACAAATATAAAACTAGTTTGCCATCTAAATGTCTAGCTTATAAAAGTCCAAAAAGATCAAAAACACCAATGATAGAAGCTGCCAAACAAGGACTCTAAAAGGCATTTCAAATGTACAACATAAATCTAGAATTCCATTCATGACATGTTAATAAATATATAACATTCAAACTGGATGAATCAAAACATTCTACCATTAAAAAGAAAGTTCTTCAGTCTCCTTCTGTAGTGCTAATCGTTTACATTTACAGAAAACATCAACATCAAATGTTCAATCTAAAACTACTCCCAATCCTTCTCCAACAATCAAAAAATACTATTCACAGATGACACTACATTTTTCTACTGTACAGGGTGTGATCGATTTTAAATTATTTTCATTTTCCCAAAAGTTTTTTATGAAGTTTATTTACATTTTATCCCGTCAACACACGGTGATCTACTCATTTTGGTCCAAATAAATAGAAAAATATGTATTATTTTAAATGGAACACCCTGTGTATTTTGATGACCATCAAAAGAGCGATTCATCTCTTTTTAAAAAATGTATAAGTAGTTTTATACCATATGCTTTCCTAACAACAAAGATATTTGAGGTAATACCACAATTGATTGATTGACATAAAAATTTTAAAGTTGAATGAGGGCGACTAGTTTCGACGAAATTTCGCCATCATCAGGCCTAAAACGACTTTCGTCAATAAACATAAAGAGATATATAAACAAATTTAACTTACCAATGTATTTGGATAAATTTTACTGAAATATTATCCAGAATTTACAAACTAATTTCTATTTCTTTTAAAATTAATGTTTCTTATTTCAGTTCATACTTTGATCATCACTTTATAATTTGTCATTCTAAAATCTAAAAATAGATTCTAAATCAACACATTTCATCAAAAATTTGTCCACGTGATTTATCGCGTGATGTAAAACGGTACAGCTAAAAGAATTATTCCTAGAAAAAACTGATGAAACTAACGCTCGACTCCGTCCATTACAAGTTAAAATCCGTTATAAACTTTCTTAAAAAGATGCATCTATCGCGCCAGATTATTATCCACATCATTAGCATCTTGATCTTTCAGGAGAATAGTTGTCTCCCGGCGAGAGCTTTTCACTTTAAATTATTATGATTAGCTTCTAGATTGTCGATGAGACTAGTTGTCTCACGGCGAGAGCTTTTTACTTTAAAATATGCGAGAACATTCTGAGATTTCAAATTAGTAGCAAGTGTTAATAATGTTTAATTAAGTTTAATGAAGTTAGAGCTATGCTCTACACATTGTGTTGTTAAAAAAGTGTAAATGCAATTTATATTTTCATTCAATAAATGGGTGAGAAAATAATCCTTAAAAAATAAATAAAATCGATTCTTTGTGTTAAATAATGTGTCTGATGTGCTAATCAGACTGGTCCTTCATACTAGTAAAAGAAATTCCAAATGGATGTGAGTTCTTAATTCATATTTATTCTGTATTTATGGGAGAAGGGGTAGATTTATATATTCAATTGAAATTAAACTAATTTGTCGCATGTCGCAATATGTAATAATAATTTTTGTACTAAAATGAAATAAACGAAATTTAAGCATTAAAAAGTGGTATGAAGTGGTTCTAATTTAAAAATTAAAATGAAGAGGCGGGTTGACATTATGTCCGCAATTGGATATCATGTGAGAAAAGAGTTCTCCAAGTGTGTAAGAACCAAAGGAAAAACTTTGGTGAATAGGATGTGGTTAGGAAATCATTATTGGTGTTTATAATGACAAACACATGTAGGATTACCAAGAATTTGGCCGGTAATGAAAGGAAAAATTGAGAACGACGAAGGGTACTTGGCCGAAGTAGAGGTAAGCAACCCCAAGGGTGGCGTACCAGCAAATATTAAAAAACTGAATATCCAGGATAACCTTTTCGACTTAAAGATATGTCAGTTTTAAGAAACACTGCATTTTTCCTTATGGGAAAAGTGACATTAAATAAAAATTAACAAATCTAACAAAGAATTTATTCAACAACAAAACATAACACAGGAACTAAAAACTTAACATTAGAAACATTATCGAAAACATTCCACATACATGTTAGAAAAATAGTTCAAAATTTAAAATTTCGCTTGCGTATGTGCATTGCAGAAGAGGTTAGGCACATACAGCATTTATTGGAACATTCTTTATTACTAATAATTGTTTTCTTATTTAAATTAAATTTTTGTTATGTTGTGTTGCTAAATAAATTCTTTGTCAAATTTGTTAATTTTTATTTAATGTCAGTTATTCTATAAGAAATATGTGAGCGCTGGTAAGCAGGCAAATGAGACTTCTAAAAATCATACATCTTATAATTCTCCAGTTTTGAAACCGGGACTCACAGAAACTTGAAACTCGCTTGGGCACATATTCAAGATATGCTGAGTCCATTGCCATTGTCCGTTTGTCTCTATCTGTTGTGGTTCCTGAGTTATAGCGCGGACAGACAGACGGACGGAGCCGTATCATAAGACTTTGTTTAGAAGTCTAAAACTGCAGTGATTCTTAAAAACTCGAATATCTTTGTTGTTAGAAAAGCAAAAGATATTAAACTTACATTTTTTAAAAAGAGATGAATCGCTCTTTTGAATGCCATCCAAATATACAGGGTGTTCCATTTAAAATAATACATATTTTTTCCATTTATTTTGACAACAATTAGTAGATTGACGGGATAAAATGTAAACAAACTTCGCAAAAACTTTTGGGTAAACGAAAATAATTAGTGAAAATCCGAATTCTGTAGGGCAATTAATAAGCTGTGCATTTTACATTTAAAATTGATCACTCTTATTTGGGACACCCTGTACATCCACGCCACTTTCAACATTAAAACGAGCATAATTCTAATGAAGAAAGAAAGCCAATTTGTATTTTCAAGTGTGTAAAAGTATTTATTTGAGAGATGTATATATATAAATCTCAAAAAAAAAAAAAAAAAAAAAAAAAAAAAAAAAAAAAAAAAAAAAAAAAAAAAAAAAAAAAAAAAAAAAAAAATTGTTCTGCTGTAAAACCAGCATGAAAGCGCTCGACAAGTTTTATGACTTAGAGATTTATATATATACATCTCTCAAATAAATACTTTTACACACTTGAAAATACAAATTGGCTTTCTTTCTTCAAAAATAAGTGTGTACGCACCAAGACGTAACCTTCAGTTACCCATTTATTATTATTTTTATAATTCTAATGGCTTAACACTGCAAATACTACTTATTAATTAAAAAGTTCAACCTTAATGACAGAAAATACAAACATTTACGATATTTCATGTCTGAATGTAACTTTCTCATTCAAATTGAACTTCACAAGACACCCTCTTCTAATCCATCTAATCACCAGTTCTATTCCCAAATCAATATTATCCCTATTTAACAAAGATTTATTAATCTCAGTATTAAATTCTACAACCATAATTTTACTAATACCAAATTTTATTTCAATTGTTATACACTAAACATATTTTCTACATACACACGGTTCTACCAGACATATTGCTTTTTAATATGTCAAAAAAGTAAGGTACATGACAAGTCGGCATCGGACTAGTCGGCGCAGGGAAAAGTCGGCACCGGGACAAGTCGGCGCCGGACCTTTCTGAGTAAAATAACTTATTGGCGATTTTTTTAATTTGAACCAAAATCAAAAACTTAAAATGACTGCTAATTTGTATTATAACCTATTGATTCTTGTGATTACATTTTACTTTACGTTCTTCGTTATTTATACACGCTTGTCTAAACATGTAATGGACGTGCCCTAATAATTTAAAATTTTTCCAATTACCTATCGGGAAAAAATTATTTTATAATTATTTGAATGTTAAAAAGCTATTTTTTTAATAAATTATATTATTTAATTCTGTATTATAATAAGAATTTTAATTAATACATTATCAGTAGTCAGTTTTTGTTTTGTTTGTTTTTAGTTATATTTATGTTTGTATTTTGTTCCATCGGCATTGGAAAATATTTTTATTATATTTATAATGTTTTTCTAATTTATTTGTTATTTTTTTATTACAAAGTTTTTAAATAAAATATAACACGAATTTGTGGTATTGGTTGTTTTTATACCCTAAATTATATATATATTTTTTTTTTTCGAAATAATGAAAAACGTAAAAATATCTAACCAGAATCAATAGGACGAGTGAATAAAAATTAGCATTAGCTTTAATTTTCGATTTACTCTATTTAGGTCAAGTTTTAAAAAATCGCCAATAAGTTATTTTACTAAAACTGGTCCCATAAAAGTATGCATCTATTATTACACGATTCAAGATCAACCATGGGTGCTTCCTGTCCCATTTGCATAAGATAAGCATCATGTAATCGTCTCTTTGTCAACAAGATAATGAAACTGTCGGTCTGAATCACCAATTTTTTAAATATAAAAATTATCCAGGAACTGCAAACTTCATTTAAAAGCTGAAACTGCTAAATCTTCAATCACCAGCATTCAAGTTCTATACTGGCAAATACTGGTAGTATTTAATTTAATTCATAAAATTTACATTTAAATACTATACATTAGATCGTTAAAATAATAAATATTCAATCCAATTAATTTGTGTTTGTCTGAATGATCTAATCCAAAGTAAAAAACATTGTTTGCATATGATTTAAGATTCAAATATATGTAATAATTTTCTAAGAGTTGAAGAATAATCATTTTTTATTTCATATGGTTCAATCTATTTTTAGTCCTTAATAATCAGATTAACTTAATTACATATTAATGGGAGAGAGTTAAGTGGTAGAATAATAGCTAATGATAAATTCCTTCAATACCCTCAAATAAACAATTTATTTCTTGTCCAACATGTGACCCACATATAGTTGTTATTTTGTACATATGTTAAATTATTTACAAATTTCTTATAGTGTAAAAATATTTCAGTTTACATGTTACAATACATAAGCAAGAGCCCAGAAAATATACAATGTACAAAGGGATAGATAATAAAGATAATACTCACAAAATGATTAGGAAGTAACAAAATAATTTTTACACTATTTTAATATTGACAAAATATATATTTGTAGACAAACAAGGAATTTAAACATCAGACTAAATCAATGTGGATGAAAAATGATTGGTTAAAAAAAAATCAGGATTTAAATTTAAAAAATTAACAGCTAATTAATATAATTTTTCTACAATGGGATAATATTCTAAAAAATATATAATATTCTTACTGGGGTGAAATTCTCTAAATTAATATGTATTTTAAATTATTTTAATAATTACTTTTACGTAACTATAACTCAGTAAAGAAGGGATCTAGAATAAAAATTACAAATGACTGGTATTGTTGGGATCGTAAATACATGCTGTTGATTTTCTGACATGAAATAGTTGGGGTACTTTATTAATGTAGGACATGTAAACAAAAGATTTTTTGCCACTCCCAACAAATATACTACAAGAATTTGTTTATACAAAAATACAGAATATTAAATAAAAAAATTACCTCGTTGCCTTAAATTTGTTTCTGTCTGAACAAAGCTCTCATAAAGTATGTTGTAAATATGACTAAAATTGGCCTCAAAAAACCCCTTGGCTTCAGAGGTATCTACATTTTCTGAAAATAACAATAATTAAATAGGTTTTAATCCGTTTATATTAAACTTTACCTAGTATAATCTTTAAATGTTTCACTCTAGTTGCGACGTCTTTTTTTGGATCTTGTAGTTTAGCAGTCGATTTCTTTATATCAACAAGATTTCTTTTTGCAAACATTTCAAATTTGGTAAATGTTATTCTTCATTATATAACATTTTTACGGGTCAGTACTAAAGTTTTCAATGCAAATTAAACTCAAATTCTGTTTGTTTTTCCTTTTTACATTTTTTTGGGAAAACGTAAGTTGACGTAAACATATAAAACGTCAAATGTCGTATATAATCTTATTGACATATATGACATTTATTTCAATGTCAAACTCTTCTTTTTTTAACATTATGTAAATATTTTAAATAAATAGAGTTGGGAGTATTTATTTTTAGGAACCGGTAAATATACTAAATATTTGAAACGTCCGATTTTATATGAATTGTTCTCTTATTACTCGTGTATTGTTTTATTTTATTTTTGTCTTTTGTCTAATCTAAAAGATATAATAATTTAAATACATAATATTATTATTTTTATTGTGTTTGTTTGACTGGTACAGATATGTTTTATAGGTCCTTAAAAACAATATTTTGTTCTATCAAGCATAAAAAGTATATAAATTAAAGGAACAAAAGGACAATAGATCAATCTATCATAAACATATATGTTTTTAAACGATATTTTTAGTTGCGAAAAGCTATAGTAGAATGATTTACAAGGTATTAAACGTGTGTCTCAGAAGTTATATATAGCAAAGCGAGGAACAAAATCAAAAATTTTTTTTTTACATCTTAAATAAAAATTAGAATGGCTTTCCTACTTTGGAGAAAAGTTGTCAAAGACATTACTATATAATGGATGAATATTAAGGTACTCGTTCGCAGCAAGAGACAGATGGGTATTTGATAATTATTCGATTCTTTAAAGTTCTCGAGAACCATGTTCTAAAAAGTTATCCGTTCTCGAGAATTGGTGCCGATCCTGAGTAAGATTTTTCGACCTGTATCTGTTGCTCGTTCTCAATGTTTGATTATAGCTCGGGTTATATAGGAAAAAATGTCTACAAAAAACGAAACAAGTAATACAAAAAGTTAAACTTTATAATTTGAGAATCCCAAGTGTCGATAACAAGAAAAGCCGAACATAAACTAAGAACTGACACTTGATCAAATGAATCCGACCGAATACTGAGTTGTATATAATTATATTCTGTACTCGGTTCTCGATTCTTATCAACATTCGAGAACTGGAGTTCTCGATTCTTTAAATCCGTTCTTCCCATAGTGAGGAGACCGCAACAACAAAATGCAATGAGCCCTCGTATGAAGATCGCGACAGAGACAGGTCGCGCAGAGGTTGCTATTGTCGTTAGCAGGCTGTTTTCTGAAGATAAATATGACTTTTACCGCGAAAGAATTAAGATTAAATATTACTAGATCAGTGGACGAAAACCCAATTTTTGAACATATCCGCATCGCTTTGTATATTGCAATTAAGAAGCTTAAAATATTCTTCTTCTTTTTCGTTTTTGAAATAATCGCTGTATTGGTGCCCTTTCATACTTTTTATAGTAATAGTATAAAATTAAGTAGTTTTCTTTCTCTTCCTATAGGAATTTACCTTTTAAACTTTTATTTGTGGACATTTTCCATGCACTTCCTAGGTGAACTGATTTCTTGTTTGATCTGTCGTATGCTGCGAATGAGCTCACGCTCTCGTATCGGATCAGTCATGTCTCCGTCGCTTGTCGCCCTCACAGAAACAGAAGTACACATACCCTGTCCAGGGTTGTTCTCGAGGAACTTTTGTTGAAGGTTGGTCACAAATAGTGCCCAATGGTGCCACTCAACTTGATCACGTTTTCATCGCTAAAGAAAGAGGCCTGCTTTATGACGTCATAAAATTGTAATTTTTCGACCTACAAATGGAGCGATATATATTTAATAAAAAAACAAAAATATTTTATAAAAAACTTTGAACCTATATAAAAGAAATAAAACTTTTCATTCAAGCATAAATAAAAGGATACTCCAAAGAATAAAATAAAAAATATTACATGCACAACAAAATAAAAACCAATCTGTGCAATGAACAGAGAATTTCAGACAGTCTCATCTGTATTAATCTTTTCTAAGAGACTTGGATTATAATTCAATAATTTCTTATCTGGTTTCCATTCGTTAGCTTCACCTGACAGAGTTTTCATTTTATCTTTTATTAAAAGAACTGCCTGTACATTTCTTTATAAGAAGTCGATTGCGAAGAAACGTTTTTGTCAGATTCAGTTGCAAGAAAACTCTGCTGTAGCTAAAGAATGTGGTAAAGACAAAATACATTTGACTTTTACCATCGGATTTTCAAATACTGGTTCACCCAATCAATTTTTCATTAATGAAACATTTTACTAAAATAAAAAACGAAATAGTGCTCGTTTTTGTCTATTTTTCAATAGTGGTGCCACTCCATAGATGAAAGTGCCACTTTTGGCACAATTGTGCTACATTGAACAACCGTGACCCTGGCACTTGTCTGTCTCCTGTCGTTGTCGTCTCCGTCTCCTTTTTATACCTTCAAATTTGTCATATTATATAATTTGTTGAAAATAAGTACCAAAAGCATAAATTTATTTTAAAATACACTATCTATATATAGGATATTTCCTAAACTTGAAATATTTCAAGTGGTGTTAGGTAAGTTCAATTTTAATCCTAAAACTTAAAATACTTTCTTTGTTATTTTTATAGCCGGACTAGTGGTAAATCCAGCACTGATCGTTTCCAGTTACTTAGTTCAATGTTTTTATAACAATAATTTTTGGAACTGTTACTGCAAGAAAAAGAGCTCCCACCTTCTAGTATGTGTTCCTTTTTCTGCTTGCCTCAAGTCTTATCTGTAGTTGGTTATGTCTCATATCCCACTCGTAGGTTTTGTTCAAAATCTTAATTTATCTACTTAAAAATTTAGTAGACTAATAACTTTATAAACGCCAAATCGTATATTATTTTAACCTTGTGTCCTTTGCCTAACTTAATTAATTAAATGATAACTGAAAAATATATTCCCTTCGTTATAAAGTGTTGGGAGTTTAGACATAGCCTAGAAAATGTTTGTTTCTCTCTGCAGAACTGTGAACTGTGAAGTGTTCTGTGATATGTTAATACACGTGATATTTAAATAATAATTTCATTAGTTGTAGAATGATCAGAGAATGAATAATTATTGACTCGTGACTTGTTTGGAAAAGACACAGAGTTAAAATCCAACCTTTGCTTTATCATATCGTTTATATAAGTTTTATCTAAATTTGTCACTTTCATATCTATAAAGATATGTGACTAATTATTATCAGAAGTGTAGAGTGTAGGTAGTAGAAACTTAATACATTGAGGTTATATCTACTATATTTTTTTATAACAAGTGTTCAATACCTAACCGACAATGGAAGCAACGAATAGTATTTTGGAAGGACGTGATACTTTGTTTATTAACACAGGGAATATATTATCAATTAATGATATTACAAAGAAACCGAATCAAAACACTTCAGAAGAGGTAACTATACACTTAATAGTTATTTGTTAAACTTGAATAGATATTTTTTTAGTTAATGGATGCTATTACCTTTACTTTAAAAGAATTCCAAAACAATGGCGTTTCACAACCCCAGTCCGATCAGTTATTGCTAGTTAGTCGACATAATGATAATCTTAAAATAAGTGACCATGAGCTTACTGATTTGAAAATTGGATTTAAAGTATTTTTGAACACCGACGATCAAGAATCACTCACTGAAGCTATTCAAAAAGGTAAGCAAAGCAAATTTACACAAAATGTATAAGTACCTAAGAATATTTTGTCTATATAAAGTAAACGTAAAGTTGGTTTGGTTATTGAATCTGTATAAAAGTTAAATAGTCAGAGATCTAAATCTTCAAATAATTGATTGAAAATGAGCGTTATTATATGTAATTTGTTAATTTGAGATTAAACAAATATACATCTGATCTACAGAGTATTTAACCTGCCATTGTTTTATATGATCTTCCAATAATACAAGAGTAATTATTTATATTTTATTATAACACTTTTAAACATTTATTAAACGAGTTATGGACACATGTAACTAGTACGTTAAAGAACATGGGCGAGAGGGAGAGAGGGCGCAACATATCGCAGTGGCTATTGGGCCAACTCTCGTATTATTATTTAACAGCCATCACTGTTGATTTTATTTTTTCTATATATTTTTTATTTGCGGGCAGTTATAATATTGAGCTTCTAAATATGCCTGGCGGAGCACTTGACGTACCCCATCCTTTAGTATGTAACATGGGGGTTGAGGTGTAGAGACGTAAGTGGCGCATGTTAGATGAAATCTAACACTAACACGAGCAAGTCTATTTAAAAGGGACCAACAGAAACAGAAAACCTTACTAAAATGATATAATCGTTATAAGTTTTCCTTGCTTAGTTTTGTAGCTTAAGCTTTTTTGTATTTTTTTAGTAAATCAGGTGGATGAAAAAATGTTGCAATTTTTCCTTACCAATCTTACCATTTTTTTATTTTGTGATTATACCATTTATGTTATTTTTGTATTTGTTACAGGGTTTATTTTTAATTTTTAATCATTAAAATAAGACAATTAAAACTGTTTTATTAAAAAGGTTCCAATGTTAGATAAAATCATCCTAGTTGTTTTATCTAAGGTTTAGTTCAACATTCTATTGTATTGACCTAGAATTACTTTTAGATAAAACATTAAAATTATGAATGTGTTAACACATAGGTAAATTAATTCATTTACTATGAATCATGAAGCTATATTATTCCAACACAATATTTAGAACATAAAAGTGTTTATATATTATAATTTTCATAAAACTTTTGTATGGTCAAGGTGAATTTATTATCATGTTTAAAAGTAGAATAATGAATGGTTTAACTAATTATTACATCCATTTGAAAGTGGTTATTTCAAGGTCACTACCAATTAAGCATGGATTGATAAGTTTATGCTATGTCATTTTCATTAGATCATTACAACTGTATTTGCTTATTTGATATTTTTGCACAATGACAAATTATTCTTGCTATTATATATATTTAAATCCAAACACTTGACAGTTATTTTTATTATAGCCTTAATTGCATTAAAAGTGGAATCTATACATGATGTTATTGTGACTTTTAAAAAAAATCAAACTGGTGACCAAAAAGATGATTTAGTTCAGATACAAACGGCTTGGAGTGCTCTAGAAAATTTAATAAAAAAAGGAGAGGTAAAACAGATTGGAATCGCTGATGTTGAAGAATCTACATTTAGGTCTTTGTACGATTGGGCTAAAGTTAAACCAAGTATTATACAGATTAATTTGGCTACTTGTTGTGTGGTTCCACCTACATTGCAAGCATTTTGTAAGGACCATGATATAAAATTATTGACACATAGTGACCCACTGGGTAAGTTTTTTGTATTTTGTAGTCAAAAACGACTTTATTTTTATATTGTCATTTCAGATATATTACCACCAGAATCCATACAGACCATATTTGGAAAATCTTTACTATTAAAATGGGCATTAAGGTTTCTAATACATGTAAAGTGTAGAGGAGTACTTACAACCAAGGGATATTTATTGAATTTAATTAAAAATTAGTATGTTCTGGGAGTATATTGTTTATTAAATTAGGTATAACTTAGTTTTACCAATGTTACAGATTTGTTAAAAGTGATTATTTTTTCGTTAGGTAAAAAAATTGATATAGTATTTTATATGATTGGTCTTAAATACTTAATAAGAAATAAATTTTTGTTAATATAACATTTTCTTAATTTGTTATTTAAGATATTTTCCCCTTTTTAAACCTACTATAATCAAATATCACCAATGTTTTTTTAAATTTATTAGAATCGCCCAATATTTTATGTAGTTCACAAGAAATATAACAAATAACGATGCTAGATATCTTGTATAGATATTAAAAGCCAAAAATTGTCTCAGGTAGAAATACAAAAGGGGTTAAAGATAATTAATTCGTTTTGATGTTTGGGCTAGTTATTAAATAAAAGTGGAAAGGTAAAACTTTTTATGATATTTAATGAATTTATTTAATACAGAAAATTATTAAATTATTTTCTGGGAAAAATTGTGCAATTGCACATCAATTCCTATTTCTACCACAAAAAATTAATAATAATACATTAATAAATAAATTAAAAATATATTGTAGTTGGATACCCTTTGATATATATAAGTTTTAAGAAGTCGTGCCTTCATTGCTGAACACTTGTATATAAGTTTCAATCTTTTATGCCAGCAGTGCTAACTACTTATATAATTTTTCAATAAATAAATGCTCGTTTTCATTGCAGATGATTTATTTGAGAGTGATATGGTAACTAGAGTGGTACAAAAATTAGACCAATTACAAAATTAAGCGGCGTGATTTACTTCGTTTATTTTATTACAACTGTTTAGACTGCAACTCATTAGTCATAATTTGTCGTTTGGTACTGAGCATAGAGAAAGTAAAGAGTTACGTTTTGTTTTATTTTGTTTTTATTATATTTGTGATCAAGTAAGATAATTCCAACAACATTCAAATTTGACGCTACAAAGTCCGGATGTAAGGAAGATAGACTAAATAAAAATCCGACGTTACTGGATATTTTTGAGGTATTTTTTACTCCTGAAATTCTAGAGCAGTTATCGAAATAAATCGTTACGGTAAACAGCAGTCAGCTGATCCTAATATTAAAGCAAAGTCACGAATAAAAAAGTGGAAATATTGACAAAAATATTTAAAAATGTTACATTTTTGCAATAATGTCAATCCAGCATTTGAAGACGTCCTTTTTAAAATAAGATTTAAAAATGTTTTTGAACCCTTCCAAGAACTTTGTATTGACGAAATTTTGTTGAAAGTCTGCTTATAGTATAAGCAATATACCCAATAAACATCGATTTGGCAAAAAACTGTTTTTAATTGTGGATTGCAAAACGGGTCATATTTGCAATATTATTGTATACACTGGAGCCACTACAGAGTGTTCAAGATTTAGGTAAAGCTGGAGATGTAGTTGCTTCTGTGATGGACCCCTATTTGGACAAAGGTCGCAAGCTTTTTGTGGATAACTGGTACACAAGCCCCTTACTTTTTCTGTGGCTGTTTAACAGAAATACTGGTGCATGTGGATAAGTAAGAAAAAACAGAACAAATTGCCCTATTTTCGAGAAAAGTTAAAAAAGGTGAATTGACATTTCAAACTGCAGCATGTGGAAGTATAACTGGAAGTAAAGCAAACAGATATTCATTTCTTCAAAATGTAGAGAATGATTCGGAAATGTTTAAAAACTTCTTGCCTGAAAGTGGTGTGATAAGAAAGAAGCATTCATGCTATCTATAAGTCACGAAGCGTCTATGGAGTTAACTAACAAGATGGATTATTCAACGTCAAAAAATGAAACGTGGGTGTTTTAGATAATAAACATATGGGCGGTATTGATAAAACTGATGTTACTTAGTTGGTTGAATGTGTTATAAAAAGTACCAAATATTATAAAAAATTATTCTTTCATTTTATGGACATAGCACACTACTAAATTCACATAATATTCATCATTTCTCAGAAAAAAATACTAAAATTGCAGAATTTCAAATGGACTTAATTTTTAAGATTTTAGACTTAATTGTGCTTCCTCTAATAGCACAGAGACGTTTAAAAAATGTACACGACGGACCGTTGGGACGTTCGTTAAAATACCCGAGAAAGACGTTTTTCTCTAATGCAAATGTCACAGCTTCTAACGTTAGATATAGATGTCGAAAAAAGACGTTTTAAAACGGACTAAATAAAGGTTCGACAAAAGACGTTTTATGGACGTATTTTAGAACGACCACTGGAATAAAGTTCTTAATCATGGTTTTAAAAATCACTTAAATAAAACGTTTAAACTTTCTCAAAATTTACTTTTGCGAATCCAAGAACACAACTTCTTTTGAACGTTTTTTACAGTGGTTATATAAAAACGACATACAAAAACGTTTAAAAACGTAACTTTCTGGCTTTTTCTGAAAACATACTTTTAAGGACCAAAACAAAACGTTTTTACTGGTGGATTTAAAAACACGATTCAAATAAAACGTTTTAAAAACGTCCCTATTGTGACTTTATAAAAACATTCTGACATGGACATTAAATAACGTTTAGTAGTTGTTTTTGATTGTAGGTTTTAAAAACGTATTGAGTACTGCAGCGTAAAAAAGTTTTTAATTATCGATATATTTTGAACGTTTATGTCCCTTTTAAAAATGTTTTGCAGTAATGCCGGGTCCAAAATAAGCAGACAAAAACGGGACACGATTTTGACACACAAAAACGACAAAATTTTAGGTAGTCAGACAAGACAAAATTAAGACAAACTGTCCACACCACAAGGACAAATGTGCAACAAAATTTAGTTGTTGGGAATCCGTTGTTTCCATGTGGCGTTTTCCACCGGGAGGAACACTTAAAAAATGAAGATTAATTGCTAGCCGCCAGTTATATCCTCATTTCCTAGTCACCCAATGTTGGAAAAATGAAACGCAAACGTTTTTGAATGATGAAAAGCTTAAAAAAGCCAGAAAGTTATTCAATTAATGAATTGTTAGTTCAGGATACGTGAGGATGATATTGGACTAAGTGGTGAGATTCGTTCAAGCTTTAAGAATTTTCAAAGGATATCCACCGACGATTTCGAGAATCTGATATGCCTTGTTGGTTCTGCAGTTGCCAAAAGACATACTAACTACAGAAATGCTATAAGTGTAACAAAAATGTTAGCAATAACTAGTTTTGCCAGCACGCACTGTCCACACTAAGCAGACAAATTGTCGTAAAATATACAGACAAAACAGAGACCCTGTGATATTTACCGACTCGAGACGACACTTGCAAAAGTCTCCAAATTTGGAAACAAAACAAAAATGTTGCAGAAATATATCGGATTTGTCGCCAGTTTGTCGCGAAACATGAATGTCTTTGTCTTGTCTGATTGGTAAGAAAACGTCAATCGGAGCTTTTGTGCTATTAGGGTCATTCATGGTCCTTGTTTTATTCCAAGCACTGAAAGAGTAAAATACCCGACTAAAAACTGTGTAGTGTGCACAAAAAATAAAACCTGTCGTCAAACAAGATATCAATGTTAAAAATGTCCGTATGTACCTTTATGCATTGTGCCTTGTTTTACAGATTATCATACTAAAAAAGTATATTTAACAAGTGGTCAAACGCGAAGCAGATAAAAATGTAGTTTATTTTAAAAATTTAAAATTGTAATACTGATTTGTGTTTGTTCTAATAAAATACTTTCGAAATCCCTAACCCTTTACTATTCAGTGTACCATTTATTTCCATTAAAAATTAATGAAAAATTGTATAGCACAAGCAGTCCATTTTATAGTCAAAAATCATGGTGCAAACAACGCCCTCCCTATTCTGGCGCCTTCGCCAAAATAACAGCCGCAACACGGGGCACATTGGAGCGCCGCAGTCAAAGGGTTAAAAATGTACATTGTTATATATTAAATCGTTTTTTTTTTAAATTTCAAAAGATTGCATTCATGTATTTTGATGGACACATTTTTTATAATTTTTGTGCTACTTGATTTTGTTTCTGCAAAATCGCATAAATAAAAATAACTTTCATAAATATTATTCGACTAAATAATATTTATAACAACTTTGTCAAATCACCAAAAAATACTCTAAATAAAAAATCAATATTACTTCACGGACAGACGAACCGAAAGACATATAGATTCCAAAACATGAATTTGTGAGGTATTCCCAGATGTATTAAATTGTATTTAATTTTTTAAGCAGTGACTATATTTTTATTTATTAATAGGTAAAAATATATGTTAAATTAAAAATACTATATAATTTTATCATACTATTTGTCAGTAGATAGAACGTCCTTTAACTTTAACGGTTCTGTAACTAACGACAATGACGTTTAGATTGTGACAATTGTATAAGAAATCAACTTGTTAAATTTTATTCTAAACGTCATCGCCTTTAGTTATTGAATCTTTAAAGTTAAAGGACGTTCTATCTACTGACAGTATATATTTTTATATTTAAATACTGCTTAAAATTTATATTCTGATACATCTAATTTATTAAGTGTCTATATCGATTGTAATTTCTTTAGGCATTTGATAATAAATATTAGAAGCTATATGTTCTTTAAAATATTCTTGTCCACATTCTTCATACATTTTCTTAGTTAATAAATACTTAGAGTAATCACCTCTTCTTGCAAATTCTTTAGCACCGTACCAAGCTGTTAAATTACAATCTTCCATTATATTAACATTCACTTCAGACATAAAAGGTCTAATCGAAATTAAGTCTGCCAATAAACGCTCCCGTAAACCTGGTAAGTTAGCTAAACCTCCAGTAACTATGACGTTTGCAGCTAGTTTTAGTTGATCTTCAGGTTTGCATAGAGATATGACATAGCCTATAGTTTCGGAAAGTCCTGCTTCGGCACAACCAGACATGTACGGTTTGAATATAAGTTCAGGAGCTCTGTATCTTTCAATACCAATATGAAGTTGGTGCATTTCGCCCACATTTACACCTTCTTCTAAATGTGAAGGGCCATGAGTTCTTAAAATCTCTTCAAATTCCATTAACTTTTCATTTTCTGTTTCACTGTCAGAATCTCCACCTAATTAAATAAAATATTTAGTATATAAATAAAATAAATGAATAGAAAATTACCATCTTTACTGATAGTTTTGTAAATATCCCAATCTTCATCTCTAAGACCAAAATCATCATTGCCTTTTTCTTTTCTTGCTAATTGAGATATAATCCTCATTCTTTCTTGTCCTGCTGCTGTTCTTCTTTTAAAAATGTCTTGCTTACGTTGTTTTCTCACCAATTTTCGACTTACAATGTCTTGTCTCTAAATAATAACATACAGTTTAAAGGCTAGATATTACCAAATATATTATACATTTACCATCTTTTTGATATTATCTAAAAATGAATGTAAAGCTGAATCACTCTCGAAAACCATTTTTGAAATTTTAGTTTGTTTAACAGGAGGTTCTTCTACCTCTTCCACATTATTGGCAGCCAGTATCTTTTGTTGAGTTTTTTCTATTCTAATATTAAGATTTGCTACAGCTTTTTGTAAATCTTGAACACTTTTTAATTCATATTCTGTTAGTATTTGTTCAACTTCATCCCTTTCTGCCCCAAATTCGATGATTTCTTGAACTTCTAAGAGTTGTCTTAACTTTTCTTGGTCTTCAGCAAGTCGTTCCTCCCGTTTTCTGGCGTTTATTTCAGTTAGCCGCCTGGCTAATTCTCTTTTACGTTCTTTTTGTTGTTCCACTTTAAATAAAATGTTATATCTCTAGTAAGATTATTCTGTAGTGATTAAATACTTACATGTTAAAGCATTACTTCCAATAGATGTATAAGGCAGTTGAATTCTTCTAATATTATCTTCGTAATAATCATTGTTAGTCCATTTAATCAGTTCTTC
Source organism: Neocrepidodera transversa (assembly GCA_963243735.1). NCBI lineage: Eukaryota > Metazoa > Arthropoda > Insecta > Coleoptera > Chrysomelidae > Neocrepidodera > Neocrepidodera transversa. The sequence goes on from OY725346.1 coordinate 16,606,722, forward strand.
CTTGTAGTCTGGTGCAATAGCACATATACTATGGAGTAATTCTTCTGCCCTGCTTAAAGTAATTGCTGTTGCATGTCCTGGATATTTAAGTTGTAATATTCTATGTAGAAATGTAATAACACCCCATCCACCTATTTAAATAATTATATTTAACACAAATAAATAAAACTATAAAAAACTTACCAATATTTAGTCTTCTTGTATTTTCAAAAATTGTTTTATTATTAATGACTGGAATAACATGGCATGTTTGGTAACCCAAATTAATTATCAAAGCATTTTCCAATGGCTTCGGTTTTGTATAATAATGGGAAAAAAGAGAATCTACACCATATGACACACCAGGTATTCCATAACATTCAAATAATAGCTCAGACATTACTAAAATTTTTATTAAATTCAAATAAAACAAATATCCTAATAATTACTAAACTTACACTGCCTTGAAGTATTTGGATTTAAAAATGCTTCCGTTAAAATCAAAGGATGGTTAACGGAGTTTTCTGTATCTATCCCTAAATGAGTGAAAGTGTAATCAAACAAATGTTCTTGGGCTTCAAAATGAGTTACTATGTTTCGATCAAATTGTGTTTTTAATTGGAATCTCATTGTTTCGATATTTACTATATCGTTTCCTATTTGTAGCTGAGGTGTTTGAGGAATTTCGATAGTATCTTTTTTTAATCTTTCTTTGCGTGGTTTCGCAATTAGATTTTTAAATTGCATTAAAGGAGATTCGTTTACCGACCAACCTACTCTGCATGTGTATGATCCTACGAAAAATATTATATAGTAACCAATTTTGTTCTATTTCTACTTATATTAAATATTACTTACCATTATCAATTACAAGAGGCACAGCATTATTTTTTATTGATGATGGATAACTGTGAATTATATCAGGTGTACCTTTTGAATCCTTAAATTCTATTATGTCCATTTTTGCTTATTTGTAGAACTACTATGAAAATTTATTTTCGATTTGATTTATTTATTAGACCATAACCTCAAATCCCTAGTGACAGTGACAGTTCAGCCAGGAAAAAATTAACCAAAAGGGGGCGACATCTATTTTTGATCGTTTGAACGACTCGAGGTGTGAAAAACAAACCAAGATTATTTTCTAATAAGCAGCGGTAGAAAATTAAAGATTTACTTTAAATTTTGTCTCTTTTAACTGTTCATTGGTGGTTTGCACCGGTGTGATTAAAGTGGTAGTTAAAGTTAATTACCAGTTATTCACAAATTAACTTTGCACGGAAATATTAAGTATTAATTAAAGTGATAACTAATAATTAAAGTTAATCATATAAAGAAGTGAGGATTAGTGGTTTTCTAACCTATTTATTAAAGTTGTCAACTTCAAAAGTTAATTAATAAAATGAATGCGCTGGCAATAGAAATAATAAATTTTATTAACGATATGGAAATAGCTGACGATGAGTTAGTTATTGGAATTATTAGAACATGGCGTTCCTAGGCAAATCGATAAAAGGGCCGATTATTTTAATCAAATTGATAATTGTACATTTCGAAAAAGGTTTCGGCTTTCGAAAGAAACAGTTCAGGAACTTCTAATTAGAATAAGAGATAGGCTTGCTTTTCCAAATAATTTGTAAGTTTAAGATTAAATTTTTAGATATACAAAATAAAGAACTTGCAACATTATTGGGTTATTTTCAGGAATAGTTGTGTTTCTCCATTGAATCAAATATTGACTACTCTTCGTCTATATTCTGGACATCTGGATGCAGTGGCAGATTTTGCGGGTATGCACTTAGCCACTGTCTCAAGAATTGCTATAAGAGTATCAGAAGCTCTAGCAAGTCTGAAGCCTTTATAGATTCGAGTGTAAATAAATGAAAATATAAGAAAAATGCAACAGAGTCAGATCAAAAACAGGATCATCTTTCATTACAACCATTGGTTTTCCACCACCAGTTTGATTTATGTCTGCTCTGTGTAAGGCGGCCTTTTTTCTGGTTTCTTTTTTTTTTGATTATTATAGAACCTTTTGAGAACATTACTGATCTTAATGTGGACGATGAAGAATTAAATTCTCGTCCTACATTTTTCCATGCCTCGTCTTTCATTTTCCAGTTTACTCCACCACTTTCCTTATTTTCAATAACATGCTTGTATTTTTTTATAGAACGAAATAAATTAATATTTTCCTTGTTAGTATAATTTAGGAATCTTTGACGCTTTACTGATGGCGATGGTTTATGCATATTCATTTTGAAGGAATAAAAACTTAGTAACAACACGCAAATTATAAAAGACCCTATCAAAAGCTCTCTACAGTATCAACAGAAAATGACCCAAACACATTCATAAAATATCTGACAGACAGAATAAAGGCAGCAAAAACACTACATGCGACGCCATAGAGAAAGTATAAGTGCGACGCAATTTTCACAAAGACACTAAATTTCACGACTACCAACATATATATTTAAATTCTAACCTTTAATTACGTAACCAACAAATAATGCTCTTCGGTGCAAAGCATTTCAGATTTAATTATTAGTTAACATTAACTAGTGATTAGTTAATTATAAGTTAATTTCTGATTGGTGCAAACCACTGCATATTATTTATGTATAACGCCAGTTCCAGGTGCTGATACGGTTAAATGGCGGAGTTTCCCGACGAAACAATTGTTTTGTATTTATTTTTTGCGGCATGTGATCAAATTGTGTTGGAATTTGTGTAGAACATTAATTTATAATCTTTTTCAGACAAACTTTTTTATATATTCTAAGTTGGTAATAGCCGCAACAAGAATTATATAAGCGAAATCCAATGAGTCAATAGAGTGTATGTCGAAATGCTAAACGAACAATGAACGCGGCATCTACCAATGGGGGGCCCATAGCCATATGCATCGTTTATTGCATGGTTGCCTTGTATGAAAAGACGATAACTAGAGGAATAATTCCGTCGTTTATATATTTTTTAAGATGCTGAAAGGAAAAAAATTTACTGATTAAATCTAACTGATTACCCATCACTATTTTTACACAATATAAAGAAAACTGCTCTCTCATTGGTGGATGCAGCGTTTGATTTCGCGTTCTTTAGGTGGTATCATCATTGTTTTCCCGCCCTGTCAAATATTTTGATTTGACAGCATAATTTGATTTTGACATTAATTGTTTATTTTTAATGAAAATTTGTTAATTTATTAATTTAGTAATTGGGAAAAATATTTATTACAGTGTTCTTATAATTTATTCACAACCTACTCAATAGATAAAACTTTTGATGCATCGAATTTGGTAAGTAGTTTTTAACATTTTCCGGTATTTTTAATTTTATTCCTATTAAAATAAACCAAACAATCTACTGTTACATAAATGTAGAATCAACTTTTCGTTTTATAATTTTTTTTATTAAAAATTGTCAAATTTACGTCAAGTTGATGTGATGACATAAATAAGGAAACGTCAATGTGAATTGCGAATTAATCTTTTTCGAGTAAAGTGCGTTCTTGATAAGAAAAGTGTAAAATTTAAGAATAAAAAGTTGTAATTATGGATATTCCTGGATTTCTATATGCTGGTTTGGTAGCCGCAGGTGGTGCATTTGGATATTACAAAGCTGGTAAGTAGGGTTAAAATATTCATTAACATAAAAACATACAAGTCATTTTTGGCTAAACCTGTTTAGATAACATTATAATATATTTTTTTTGTCCTTAATAATAATTTGTTTAAGCTTTAGTTGACCAATCTTCTTTATATAGTGAATTGTTCTAGGTTCTGTACCTTCGCTTGCTGCTGGAGTTCTCTTCGGAGGAGCATTAGCTTATGGAGCTTTTGAAGTTAGCAGGGATCCTTCTAATTACACGATGCAGTTAGCTACAAGTTCAGTTTTAGCTGGTATTATGGGTTATAGGTTTTATAATTCAGGAAAAATCATGCCCGCTGGTGTTGTTTGTCTAATGTCTGTAGCTATGATATTAAGAATTACTGGCAAGGCAGCTGGTCTTATTGGCACGGCAAGGAAGACATAAATATTCAGTTTTAATATTTCTTCTATTAAAATTAATGGTAATTAATGCTAAATTCATATTTTAAATGGTTATTCATCTTATGTGTTAAGGCTTTAAAACCGATATTCATAAAAGTTTGATTCTACTACAATTACCGTGATAATTAACTAAAATTTTGAAATAGTCTTTATGATATTAAAAGTAAACATACACATTAGTGTTAAAATGCTTACCTTATAATATAGTTTCAATTTTTACACAATTTTTTTACTTGCTTGTACTTCGTTCAAAAAAGAAAACTGTTTTCCAAAAAAAGTGCCAACTTTATCCCCAGCTTTAAAACCCAGAGCACAAATATTTGATTAAATTTTGTACAATCTTCACAACTAAAAAAATTAAATTCAATAAGGATTTAAATGTAGTAAATTGTGAGGCATGTGCAAATTTTTTATCAATTTTTTAATTTGTATTAAATATCAGTAGTCTTCTTATTTAGTCTTCCCCAATTTTTAAGGATCAGATGTAAATTTTATTAACAGTTAATAATTACTATATTATTATTAAGTTGTATATTTTTAAGAGATGTAATAAATCACAGATATAAAATTGTTAAATATTAATAATAAAGGTTTGATTTTACAATTTATTTGATTTTTTTTTGCTATTTTAAATAATGTTATACTATCAAAAAATTGACATTAATTGCTTTAAAAATTAGCTATAATTGAAGCTTCTAATATTATTAAATTGTCACAACATTGCTAGGCTGTGTTATAGGTATAAAAATAAATTATATAGTTAAAACCTATACATTTATAAATTATAAATATATTGAAATAATAATAGGTGATTATTAGAGCCATGCTACATTTATTGTTTGTTGTAAAATATAGTACAGTTGGTCAATATAGCACCAAAAATGATAATAATAATATCACAAAAACAGTATTAATAAGAGACATGGGCGTCCATATATATTTTCGTTATTAGCTTAAAATTTTAATAATTAAAGTATAATAAAATGTGTAGATATAATAATTTTATATAAAACGTTTCATATTTAATCGATTAACTAACATCAACGAAATCGAATATTATTTCTTCGTATCTTAATGCTACAATTTATTAATTAAAATAAATAATAAATTCACCAGACGTGTGTATACATTTCAAATTGATAGTTTTAGTTTTTTGCTTAACCGATTTTTTCCTAATATTTTTACCCTAACCGGCAATTTTGTCTGAACTATCTGAACAACAAAATTGATTCAGAAAAGGAAAATCCATAACTTGAGCAGTATATCGAGCAATGGTCAGAATATTAAATTCAGTGAACAAGAATAAAGAAACGCTTAGGCTTCACAAAAGCTTTTGACAGTATAAATCATAAAATTCTCTTTAATAAATTGGAAAAATGTGGTATCAGAGGGATTGTACAAAATCTATCATATCTAGCAAGAAAACAATGTGTCTTTGAATTTGACGAACAGGGAAACTTGATTATGTCGGATATTGCGATCGTGGAGAGAGGTGTGCCACAGGGATCAATTCTTGGACTATTATACTGTACCTTCTCTACACAAATGAAATACACTGATTTTCAGCGAGGACAATAAAGAACTACTTCTCAGAAATTGACTTTTCTGAGAAGTAGTTCTTCACAATTGAGACACAAAAACGTCTCTATAGAAAGTGTCCTCTTCCTAGGAATATATATTGACAGGAAACTAGACTGGAAGTCACATATAGATTTTGTTGCAACAAATATATATCTGTATCTTAGATAGCACACATTGATACTATGGATGTCCAATGGATGTACGTTCATGGACGTCTCTACGTCCATTCAATCACTTTTACTCAAATAGCGAATCAAAACAACGATCTATTATTATTTTGTAAGTCCAGTAAATAAATTTCCGAATAAATAAAACATAAAACACGCCAACGATAGCACAATAATCAACACTTTCATTTTTTGCTCTAAATACGTTTTTGACTAAGTTTGGGAAATACCATATTAAATACATATAATATAAAATAACAATACTACTGTCACGTTCATGAACGTAGTTAAACTCGCAGATTTATGTCAATAAAGGTTAATCTTTTTTTAACTGCTTCAACGTACAAAAAATAGGTGTATCTATTTCTGAATTTCCTTTTTATGTAGGTAAATGTTCTCACCGTTACAAATGGAAAACCCACCTCTAATACTGATATCGGTACTTTTTCCTTTGGTGATAGATTGATGGATGATCTGTACTTTAAATTGATCCATCAATCTTTAGTGGGTATCAAATGGTGTATCTTTATCAAAAAAAGTAGGAGTATCAAAAAGGACCGCCAAAAGAAAAAGCCAAGATAGTACAAAATACAGGATCACCCTATATTTCTATTTAATTACTTAATTAGTAATATCCTTTCTCTTGCAATATCATGTTCCATAAAACAAAACCAAAGTTCAAAGAACGAAAAAAATGTCGTAACATTTTTTTTGTAGCTGAATAGAAAAACAAAAAATAGCTCGGCCATGGAGCCTCGAAGAAATTTTAGCTAAATTTATCAGTTGGTTTTAATGTTCAACTAAATAGTAAGTTAAAAATAATCTTTACTCACCTCCGCCAAGTCTTAAGAAAGAGTGTCCACAGTAAAAGGTTGATTGGGCTCCCCAGAAGTGATACTAGCAATTTTGATTTTTAGACTTAAATGTTCTCTTTATAACTAAGCGAAATATTAATTAATGTTTTGAAATCATTGGCTTCTAATTTTTGCATAATAAGAATCTTTGTGGATAAATATTAAATATCGACGTACTTAATTAATGTTCTTTTAAGCCAAGGAGCGCGATATTTTATAATAAATATTCCCTTATTATATTGGATATTTCCGGAGATAGATATTTAAATAATTTTTGTGAGCCAATAGACTTTGTTTTATATTCATTTAATTCTTTTTGTGAGTCAATAGGCTAGTTTTGGTATAGATGAGACTTCTTTCATAAGCCCTTTTTTAAAAGTGGGGTTTAATTTACCAAACAGGAATGTTTTTTTAATCGGAAGAGGTTAAATATTATTAGTTACTCAAAAATTCATGTTACTCGTCAATCATGCAAGTTTGGTTGCCTAACTTAGAGTATACCTACTCTCGATATTCGTGCCATTGCTTTGTTTTAAAATTCTTTTGTTAATCATCAATTTGTTCAATTTTAAATTCTTTATTTTTTTAATAAATCACACGTAAATTTCATTACCGTGTTTCGATCCACCGTCCCAACGGAGGGAAAAGAATACTAGAGATATATCCTGACAATTATAAAGCCATGACCAGAAGCGGATCAGCGCGTCGTTTCAAGAAAAAATAATTCGTCTAAGAATCAAAGTAATATCCATTCAGTCGTGCACGTAAATAGTGTGAATCCTTCGCTTCCTGTCATAGCAGCCCCCGAGAAATTTGCTTTTGGGCGATTTATGTTCGTTTTCTGCCATTGACGGACGAATCTGATTATTGTCCAAGAGCCTGTCAAGCCCCCTAACGGGATAATGAACGTATGTAATAGCAGTGCAAACAACTTATTAAAAGCCAATTTTGATGTAGTTGTCATGGACACTTTCTTTTTCTATAATTTCATATTTTTTAAATAAAAATTATATGCGTCAAAAACCAAAAATAGCATTTTTAGTTTTCCCTGTATAACTCGAGAATGGCGATAGTCTATATATTTTTCACGCAAAAATAGTTAACTTTTTTCCTATTTAGCGCCTCTGTATCTCTTACTGATATAGCAATGCTATCCTTTCCAATTTTAGACATCCTGTATGTATGCCATAACTATTTTTTTTTTAATTTTATTAATAAATAGTTGAGATATAAACAATGTCTTCTATTTTTTACTACATATAACTTGAAGAAAAAATAGATATTACTCGAAGAAGAATTTATTATTTGTGTTTCACCCAGATTATACTGCCGAGGCGCTAGCCGAGGCGGTAAATATCTGAACTCAATACATAATGGGCGCCTTCTACTCAGAGTTCTATTTTTTTATTAAATAATTACGAAATTTAGCCTATTTTTCTAATTAAGTGATAACTTGTGGTGTTTTTTAATAGGATGATCTTCTATTATAAATTTGTTTGTTTCTTTTGGTGACTCTTTATTACAGGAGAAAGTGATTAAGTTAGCAACATTATGGTTAATAAATTGAGATTGAAATTAGAATTAGACAAGGAGGTAACTAAATCAATTAAATAATTAAATTTTTTGAACAAAAAATTGTTATTATATTTACTAAATGATAAATTTGTCATGTCATCCTTCGGGTAAAACGGTAAGATGGAATAAATTACACAAACAATGAAAAAAGAATAAGTTTATTTAAAATATAAGGATATTTATAAATATACCAGTCGCAAGTACACTTGTCCACTTTTATTTTTGCTTCTTTATCATCCAAGCAGAATTCCTCATCAAACTTGCAATTTACGTTTTATTTTTTGTTATATCTACCGCTTTGGCTTTCTGTTCTTCATGAACTTTTTCACTCTTTTCCGTTTTCTTATTTTCCTGTTTTCAATTCTTTTTTGTTTCAACACCGTTTTGGAACTTATAAGAGAGAAAATTTTTTTAACCGCTTTACTTTTACATTAACTACTGGTAATATTCCCGTTTTTGATAGTCGTAATTTCTTGATTTGTCAGATTCTGTTTTTGGTTTTGTTAAAATTATAAGTGGAATTGGGAATTTGGAACCTTTGGTTTTCAACAATGTTGAAGAATATCGTCACCCCTAACCAAAACTACACTTTTTAAAACTCGAGTCGACTCCTGATGATGCTAACATAGTTAGCGAAACGTACGTAGAGTGTTTTAAAAAGTGTAGTTTTGGTTATGATGCTAACATAGTTAGCGAAACGTACGTAGTGTTTTAAAAAGTGTAGTTTTGGTTAGTGGTGACGATATTCTTCAACTAAATTATAATTGGATTTAACTGTTTTGAATTGATGTGGATGGAACAGGTGTAAATAAACCCACTAGTTGGATTTGAAACTAAAGCTTTGTCATTCAACTTCATATCTGATCTGGATAGATCAAGAAATTTTCGCTATATTTAGACTATGGTATTTTTACGGTCCACATCAGTATGGTAATATGTTTTTTCGACATAAATTTTATTGCGTCTTATATTACTTGTGTAGTGTGATTATCCATCATTATTAAGTAGCGAAGCAAAGCGAAGATACTTATTGCTTTTAGAATGACCATCTGTCCTTCAGTCTGTCTCTCCCAGCAATAACTCGAGAGCAGTTTACTACAATCGTCTGTCTGTCCGTCTGTCCCAGCGATAGCTCGAGAACGGTTTCGAATTTTTTAACTCCGTTTTTAGCAATCGATAGCTGGTCATCTTAGATAGCCCACCTACTATTTTCAGAGACCTTAGTCAACTACAACCGCCTTGTCTGTCCATTGTTGAGCTACTTGGATACTGTTATCTTGCTGGGTTTATTAAACTGAGGTTTGTTTCATTTGGGTGAGCATGTTTTTTAAAATATTCTAAATAAACGCCAACTCTTGTGTCGACATTTAAAGCTAAATTGTTTCTCGACAATTAGACACCTGACAAAAGAAACTGAGTTGAAAGTGCATCCAATTTCAACCATATTTTGTAGGGTGGATACCGCAACCGTTTTATTTAGTAGAAATCTGACAATTATGATTATTTGGGATGGTAACATAATAAAACAATGGATTTTTAAAATAATTTATTTTCTTTTTCGAAATGGTTTTTACAAATGTTCTTTTGTTTATAAAAATCATAAAGTAAAATCTGGTACCTACATGGTCAAAAGCGACAAAAATTATTAAACCCAAGACAATGTGAGAACACAACTGGTGCCCGACTTAATAAACTATGTTGAAATAAAAAGATTTTTATTAAAAATAATAAAAAAATTATCTTTTTATTCTAAAAAATGAGTATTTTTTTTATATCGTCAAGATAACTCTTCCACATTGAAAAAATGGCAGTGTAAATATGTCAAAAAGGTATGAAATATGAATGGCCATAAAATATCAGTGAAATTATCTATTTTTAAATATATATCTTGGGTTTTATAATATTTTCGGTTACTGATTATATTTGACAGATAATTGTGTTAAAATAAATTTCATTTTTAAATAATGTAAGTTATTTTTTGTTTTAAAGAAATTGTTGTATTAGTTGGAAAAAAAAATTCTTACAGAAATTATTTCGATACTTGACACACCAATAAAGTATCAGAACAGTACAATTTTTTAATTTATTAATTAAAAATGAAATTTATTGATTTGTCTTCTATTGCACATGGTGAACATTTCGAAATTACGCGCTCCTCATATTTTATCGTATTTTCGACTATTGTCTATTTCTGTACACATGAAAAAACCTAAAACTATTAATCACAAGCACTGAAATTGTTCCTTCAACGAATCGTCAAAGCAGTGTCAGTTTTGAAGAAATATTCTCCATAAAATAGTTTCAACTGAAAAAAGAAAATAACATCATTATTTAAAATTTTAACCTAAATTATATAATGTGATTACTAAAGTTTAGCATCATAATTGAATTTTTTATTATAAACTTCATTAGACGGCGTGCGGTAAAGTGATACTTACCGCACTAAAAATAATGCCTGTATTATAGTTACCGCAGAAGAAGCCATATTAAGTTTATAATTTAGTATCATTACCTAACCAAAAGGTACTATTTTTTTAAATCAATCTTCAAATATTACTTGAACTAAATGATATGTGGCAAAAAACATCTCTTGGTATTCTCAAAAATATTCTATTCCAGCTAAATATTTTATTATAATTAACATCTGAGGCAGATAAATTGCATTAATTTTATCTTTCATTATTTTTTTAATAAACTCTCGTGAAATAACCGATTCTAAACTATTGGTTTTATTACCGGATTCATACATAATTTTAATTCATATGTAAATTTAGGGGAAACATTCATTTTTATAATGAAGATCTTTACTAATGATGCCAAATTTTATAATCACTAATGTTTAGTGCAAAAGAAAGTTTATTACATGTAGTTAATTAGTTGATTCATAACCTATAATAAACGTTCTTATACTTGAATTTAGATAAATGAGATATAGAGGCATTGAGAAAATACTCAATTTTTGAAATACACAAAAAATATTATTCTTAAAAAAACTAGAGAGCATAATGATACTGCTAATGTTAGAAAAGTAAAAAAAAGGTACGTGAACATCCAGGAAGTAGGTCTCACCACATCCAGTTACCTCTACTGCATCTATTAGACTTATCCAGTCAAATACAGCTTGTTTGACGAAAGATTCCAGCATAAAGACAACTATAAGGAAGAAACTAAGAATACACATTAACATAATCCTTTTCTGGACCAGATGACGACAGAATACTGAACAAACAATCCCACACTTATTTTACCAACTTTTACGTTACATTACTTAAAGAAAAACGTTTCAGATCAATTAGTGTATGTGCTATTACAAGACAAAACAAATTTTTTTTTAAATTCGCCTACAGCAAAAGATAAAAGCATCGGAAATTGTATACTGTGTCCGAAATAAAGCATAACCAATAAAAAACATGCCTTTGTCTACTGGCTGCTGACAGGCAAAGACGTGCATAAGTGGTCCCTTTAAATGGAAGATCTAAATTTTGTCTGTAGCTATCCAGACACAAGTTGCGAGTGGTGATAGATATTTGAACAGGATACTGCACACTAAATCGATATCAGAGTTTGAATTTCAAGGGCGAGATCTTTTGGCATAAAGCTGTGACTAAGCGTAATATGTCGAGACTTACTAACAAGAAGAACCCATCATAACAACCAAATTTCAAAAAGTAGCGGGGAAAGACCATTAAAGATGATGAGACAGTCAGGCATGGTATGCACGGCTCTAATAAAACAAAACTTTTTACTTTGAAAAATACTATTATAATCACATCATATTTACTAAAAATTAGAACTACAAAAATTTGGTGTTATTATAGTTAAAAATCGGCTGTGTCACCCCAGAACTTTTCCGGCTCGGCTGTGGAGAATAGGATCATAATTTATGGAACGCATTTAAAATAGCGAGCCGATGGTGAATAAATAAGCGGCGCATGTGCGCATGTCACAGCATACTGCTCCTAGAATCATGGGTGCTTGAATATCAAACTGAAGTTTCGAATTATGCACATACACATTTTATTTGCCCGAATACGAGAAATTTAAATCTATAAAATAAATACAAAAAAAAAAAAATTTGGAGCAAAATATTTTAGTACGACTGAATAGAGGAATATTTTAATTATATAATAGTGCAAAAATAGTATCATAGTTCCATTTAATAAAACAATTGAGGCCCTTCTACTCGACCAATTTGAACCAAAAACTAATGGTCTCATACGGTTCGGCAGCTATCGTGGAAGATTACACACATACACACAGACAGACTTCGCTCAATCTTCTCGGGGCACCTCAAAATGTATGTTTCCATCGATATCTCGAATTTTTTTTGGGAAAGTAAAAATCGAACAAAAGGTATAATAAAACAACGTGATCTTTTTGGGTTCGAATTCTGGGAAGTTCTACATCTCTATACGCTGGGACTAACCTAATACTAATTTGTTAGTATTAGTTGAATTCTGTAGTGTGAATTAGGGAGTGGCATTTTGTACTGTGCCATTTTGAATTTAATCCTATTGAATTGACATTACATTTAAAATTGCTGATGTCAAGCAACTTTTTTATGAAGCAGTGCAGCACATACTGCAGATAATTGGCAACATATTTATCTATTCATATGATGTTCACGTGATCACTCTGTTTGTTCGATGTACAAGCTATAGCGATATAGCCGCTCACTTATTCTTTATATTCCAGGGTGGCCATTCTGTAATTTCAGTGAATGTGAGCATTTGTAGTGAGAGGAATACGCTCACATCACATTCCCTTCACAGGTAATGTAAAAACGCTATTCTACAATTACAATGAGCCTTCGGTGATGTGATATGATCTTCGCAGAGTTGTCAAAGCTTATTTCTTTATTTCAACCAATAGAAGAGTTGCAGTCAACTTAAAATAACTAATGTCAATCTGGACGTAACTTTAAAGAAATTATTTTAGAATGGAGACAATTATTTTAAAATTAATATCAAATCCAATGAACGTAGCACCCAAAAATTCTATTAACGCAATATATGCACAAACTGTCACTACTTTTAAGTGGGGAGCGTTAGGATTAATAATGTACCGAGCAACTCTAAATCTTTTTATAAATGCTCCATTTAGTGAATTGAAGGGATTGGTTATATATAGTTGTCGCTCTTTTTGATTAGCGTTTTTAAGATAACTCCGCCCACTTTTTATTATACCAGTCCTAACAAAGAACATCGTGCTGTTCACAAACCTTGGCAATCCTCTACTAGGATCTTCTCGTTGGCTACAAAACTTTAGGCTCGGAAAAAGTTTTTAATAGATCCGCTATGTTACTGAACAATTCGCAGATGCTATTTTTCTGTTAATGGGATCTAACAAATTTGATCTATATTTTGGTTCTCGGTCGGTGGAGAAATAAATGATTAACTGACTGTTTTTACAAGGATAATACAATTATAAAATATCCACCTCTAACACAATTCTGCAGTGCATAAATACCATCTGTGTATGAGGGCCTATTCTCTTCTAGAATGTTTCGGTCCAGTTTATGAAGTTTGCTAAAGGGTCTATTAAGTATTGTATGACTTAAATATATATAAAGAAAATTTTTAAATTTTCCGGTGTAGGTCATACTGGAATGATGATAGAAAAACCTACAAGTATCTAGTCAATGAAAAAGCATAAGAGTGTTCAAGTTAAAACATCTCACTTATAATTTTTTTCCTCCAGAAGCTTATGAAATTCCCAAACCATTAAAATCTTAGAAATTACACCTTTATCGCTAAGATACATATCCAACATCGTCAGAACTCTAAAAGTATTGCTCAAGGTTTAGCAGCGAACATCGCCGAGGAGTTAGTGATGTGCTTAAGAAGAAGACCGAGTGATGATAGAATTCTACGTATTGTACCCATTATGCTCTGACTATGTTTCCATGCCCTACGTATGGTTAGTTATTTTCCTGCCAAACAGTAGTAGTGAATTAGAGTAACTGCATGAACATTAAACAAATGAAGCCAGGCGAGAACGATTATAGAACAGAAGCAAAGTAGGAACTCCAGCAACTTCATTCTGGATGGATGATTCCGGGTTGGATCGGAAATTGGAAGATAAAAATTCCGCATGGTGCAACAGTAAGCGTAATGCTTATGTCTTAAGATTTCCTCGATTTACGAAAATAAGAGTCAGCCATGGATCCTAACCGAATACTAGGAAATATATCGATTGGCCATCGCTCTTAGACCAATAAACAATTGTTATGGAAGAAACAAATGTCAATCGTGGTTTCCTTGCCTAAAAGAATTTTGCTTGTTATGCAGTAGACCAATATCAGACCTAGTTTTTTCCCATTTTTTTGCAAACATAAAGGAAAAAAGAGGAACTCAAATGACAAAGGCATCGTTAATATCGTCAAATGGAGAAACATCTTAGTACAAAAAGCAAAGTAAAAATGTGTAAGACAAGTACTAGACTGGTGATGATTTACGAGATAGACCAAAAAAACATATGAATATCGTCAAAATTGCCGAAGATAAAAACCAAACGCACCCATAGACCAAAAAAACATATGAATATCGTCAAAATTGCCGAAGATAAAAACCAAACGCACCCATAGATCCCAGACGACCTCTCACGGTAGTATGAAAGCTGGTCTACAGTATCCTAAACGTATCGTTGAAGAAAACATAGGACATAGTCCTAACAAATAAAGAAGAAGTAGAAGATATAATCTATACATTCAACGCAAAATGAGAGAGTAATAACGCCTCTGACTTTCTAAGGCACACTTCTGCTATAAATTATAATAGAGATGAAATCTTGTAGCCTCTCCGTAACAATATGTTCCGTTATCACTGAATATAATAAAGTTGCTTTTGTATCCATAAAATATGCACTTTTATTTTATATTTTGTTTACTTAGATTTAATATCACAATATATAAAAAAGTATTTTCTCAGGTACCTCTATAAAATAGTGTAGTAATGTATATGTATTAAATGTTTTTTTAAGTTTTAAGTAATGTATTGACGTGCATCGATTTTAAAGAAGAAAGTTTAGGAACCTTTCATGATTTCATAAGTTTATATCTTGTTATATTGTTGATTAAAGATAGCAAAAGGTTGAAAAGAAGTAACACACTCAAAAGAAAATGATCTGATCGAACGGAGGATCTTAGATGATTTTTGAAATTTTAGAGACATGCCAAGAAAAACAGGATGATTTTTCTTTCGAAGCCGATATCTTCTTACCCTCTATCTAGCAAGCTGTACTGCTTACTGGCTACTGCTTTCACTATAGTAAATAACGTCGTTAAAAGAACGCTTCAGGTAATTGTCATTGTCTATAGTTTCGTAGGGATTTTTAGTTGATTTTCCGAAATCGGCAAAATCGTACGGGCTTTTCGTTGTACTTTTTCTCAGGATGTAATAGTTACCGATGAAACGATTGGTAGTACCTGAATCGATACTGGGAGGTACAGTTGTTGAAGATTTTTGATAATAATCGAAATTGTAAGGATATTTTGTGGAAGATTTTTCGGAATACTGAAAATCATAAGGAGACCTTGTAGAAGAATAAACAGGAAAAGTATATTTATAAGTATACTTAGTAGTAGTACTGGGATATACGATAGAAGATGTAGTAGGAAATGCATTATTTTGATTCTGATTATAATTATTATTATTATAATCAGTTTGATCCTTTTGTTTGTAATAATTATAGTTTGTATCGACATTTTTGAATGGATTGTATAGAGTTGTAGTAGTGGAATAACTATTCTGATATAGTTTGTAATCTATTGGATTACTTTGGTCTTCGGTGTTGTAAAGTTTTTGTTCTTTCTCATTAGTTTTATGTGAATTTTGTAATGGTGTAGAGAAGTTATCATTGTGTGGCTTTTCTTCTTCTTTTTCTTGGTACCTGTGTTCAATGTTAAAATATAAATTAAGTTCTGTACAAGTGGTAATTGCACAACACTTTCTTAAGACTTTTAAGAAAGTTTGTGTATTTTTTATGTTTATTAAAAATACTACTGGAAATTATGAAAAATATACTTACAATAGTCGTGAATTACTTCTTACATAAGAAGGCGTATTTTGGGAATAATCCGGTATGATATTTTCATGTTCTGCCACACATCTTCCATTTAGACAATACTAAAAGAAATATCAACTTAAATAGTATGCATTATATAGGTAATATTATTATTTTGAGTATTACAAATTAATTATACCTGCCCATCCCCACACGGCGAACCTTCCGCTGCAGGCCTATATGCTACACAGTAGCCACTGCCGGCATCAAAGCAGAATAGTTGAGCACAAACTCGGTCATCTTTCTGTAAAAAGAAACAACAAAAATTTATTTACCTAGATTAACCAGCGATAGAGAAGTTTTCTTATTTTGTTTTAATATTTCTTAAAAAGGTTAATGGAAAATGGATTAGTTTAAAATTTGATGAAACTTGCAAAGTCGCTGGAAGGTATGAAATAATTTATACGTTATATGGATTGTAATGTGCGAACATTGTTTTTCTACAAGCCCTTCAGTCGTTTCTTCTATGCTTAATTGATTGGTATTAAACTATGATTAATAATGAACTAACTTAATAGTTTTGCTGTGTTTTACTTGTTTATTTAAAGCCAGCCGGGGTTATGGTTGGTCTTTTCACCTTCAGATAATGTAAGTGTAATTTCTGATCACCAGGTAGTCAAAAATTATGGACATGGGAGGAAATGTGAATACTACTACATTAGATATTCTCGAAGTACCTTATCGTTTTATAAGATATCGATGAAACTTGATTTTATATTAAAAAACACGTGGTAGTATTTCTAAAGAGCTGTTTCCTGCATTCGTAACTATAATGTGTCCTGCGTAGCAACTGCCACGTGGAACGGGCGGCTCACGCGGTTTTGAAGTGGCAGAGTCGGTCAAAATTTCTGATATTTCCGCATATGCCGCTTGAAACAGTCATCCAGTTCACCTTCACCAGTCACGCTTCAGTCTGCTGCCTGTTTCCACGTCGATATCATGTCTAAATTTTACGAGTTGCTTAAAGTGCCTATGTAATTCTATTCAGTATCTATCCAGTTTAGACGTCAAATCGGCTTATTGGCATGTCCCAAAGGCAGGATCTTGCAAACAATACACTGTTTTTAGCGTCCCGAACCGAGGGCTCTTCCAATTTAAACGGATGCCATTTGGGTTACACAACGCCTCCTCGACTTGGCAACGCCTTATAGATGTTTTGGGTCATAACTTAGAGCCTCTTGTATTTGTTTATCTAGATGATATCGTGGTAGTCAGTAAAACTTTTAAACAGCATTTAGGGTTATTAGAGGTGTTTCGTAGACTTCGAGAGGCCAATATCACCGTAGCTTGGACAAATGTCAATTTTGCCGTCCAGAGATGAAGTATCTAGGGTATGTAGTAGACCGCAATGGGTTGCAAGTTGATCCCGACAAAGTTAACGTCATGCTGGAGTGAAATTCCCCATATTTAGATCTTTCTAAAAATATTTCATTCGTCTTTTATCTTTTATTGACCCTTTTTTATGCATTCTTATAAATCTTTGGTAGTATGTGTTCTCAGTTAAAATAATTTTGTGTTTATGCAACCAAGACATCTTACCAACTGAGTATCGCACTGCAAAAGTATCCATGTGCACGTAGGACACTATGATGGTCGCGTAGCCGTCTACATCGGGGGTGCAGCGTCGGTCGGAGGACAAAGCGTTAGTCAGACATAACAACGTCGGTTACATATTCTGACGATATGGCATATTTTTGATTGGCTAGAAACATGTGGAATGATTTCTCTCTAGTACTTTTGAAAGTCAATTTTTGTTGCATGAATTTAGGAATAATATTTGATACAGCTGTGAAAGCAAGAGACGAAATATGTCTGCTAACGTAATCTTACATTATTCTAGAATGTATGCAGTGACATAGTAAATATGCATGTCTAGACAAGTAGAAATGAATTGAATTATATTTTTATGTTTACACATGAAACTAAGATTTGGAAATAAAATTAAAATATATTAAAATATAGTACTTAGTTTTGAAGATTATTTCTGGTTAAACTGAATCAAATTTAACCAGTAAGTATCAGATAATTTTTATCTCCCAGATAACTTGAAAACCCAGCTTTTCATTTTTAGATACAACTAATTCTCCGATAAATTGTTCTTATCTGGGGAATAATTTATCGTACCTCTGAAGTTCCTGATAAAGTACTTAACTGATGGATAAGTAGGAATATGACATATACGTCAACGTATTATTTCGTTGCATTATTTATTGACGATATTTATGGTACAATTGATAATAACCTTTATGATTATAATTTAATGGCATTGATCACTTGGATTATTAGGATACAGAACCATTCGTGGAAGGGACGGTTATTATTATTTACCGTGGCGCTCCAGGGCGACTTACTGATGGTGCCATTTGGCTATAGGTGTAGGAAAACTCAACACCATCATAATCTAACTGTTCTTTATGTTGAGCTGCATACATTTTTTATTTGTGTAGGGAGGTGTCCGAAAATTTTTTAGGGGGTTACTTGTTGACCGACGCCCTAAAGCCACGCAACCCTTATACATATAATTTTTATTTCGTCCTTTTTGTAATAATATTTACAACAAATTAGACCATCTGCCCGACAATAATATTGGTTATTTTCGGAAATTTGGTCAATCATTGCTTTTCGTCACTTGCTTTATGCATTTTAAATATAATAAAAAAATCTAGAAAATACAAAAACTTTTTTCCAAGTGACAACTGAAATATTGCATAAATACATTAATTGAAGATAGCTTTATAAGCATAAAACGTTAAAAAGTAACGAATGACTATTCTACAGATTATTGCCCGCGAAGAGACGAAAACTTACTTATCTTTCAGATAGTAACTGTCGGATAATCTATCCGTTAGATATTTATCTGGAACTTTATCTAAAGATAAAAAGACAGACATCACAAACAATTTAATAACATCCATAGATTCGGAAACTCCAGTTTTATGTCGCATATACTTTCACAAATACCTCATACTCATTGATATGGTAGAAAATATTTTTTAGGCCTTTATTTTACTCTTAGTAAAAAATATTGTATTTTTATTGAAAGTGATACTAGTACTTATGACCAACATTGGGCATCTAATGTTAATAATTGTTATGGCAACTTGCGTTAATTATGTTCTTCAAATAAGTAAAAAAAAATGTTTCACTCACAAAACAAGCACTGGTTCCTCTATCTCTCCTACATTGAGCATCTAATGTTAATAATTTCCCTGGTAATACTCGTGGTAAGCTTTCATCTTCGTGCGGCGCATTGTACAAGCATGTTGCAGTATCACCACTAATATAAAAAAAAGATACAAGACAATCATTAGCAATGAGCAAAACGTTATAGATTTGATAATTTTAAAATAATTTACTTAAGGAAATGGTGGAAGCTGGCAACACTGCAAGAAGACCATCTAAATCCCCTTTCTGTGTGCCTTAAATCCGACATAATAAATCCATCGGTCCATTGGCATTTTTCTGCTCCAGGACCACCCAAATAAGATGGTGGTGGACTACCATCATGAACGGCACCTAACCTAAATAAGTATAACAATTTAAATTTTCGATCAGTTTTAAGTTACTGTTACCTCTTTTAATAAAAATAAGTGGAAGGTTTACATTGCTAAAGAAACTAAGAATTACGATGCTATCTGACGATAGTTAATCTAATAATTATGAACCGTTAGAACTACAGAACCTTAGAACAAATAGAGAGGTACAATACTTTTAAATATAAGTAAGTGAGTTTCGAGGCTTTGGAGAACAATACAATCAAATATTAATGGGACATATTTTCCTTATGGAATATACTATTACTTACAAGTGTCCGACTTCATGGGCAGCCACTATTATGCCACTAAATCCGCCTGTATCTTCGATGATGGCAACTGAGTTTACTTTTTCTAATCTTTTGTTAACTACGCAAGCTCCTCCAACGTAGGCGAATCCTAGTGAACATTGACTGCGGTAAAAATGTGACTTATTTGATAGAGTTTATTAGTGCCGTTACCTCAAAGCTTCCCGCTTGACTAGTAATGTGTTACTACGACAAAGTATGACGTGATGATGTGTTAAAATGATGTGGTTAGTAAAAATTGCAGCTTTATTTGGATATAGAGGCAATCAAGTTTACACTTTGACCATTTTTAAGCACTAGTACAATTTATGTCATTGTTATTACTTACAGAATTTTTAAAGATAATGAACATTCTATCTACTGACAGTTTAAAGTTTTATTTCGATATATTTACAATTTAAAGGCATCAAAAGTTTATTAGCATTTATATGCGTCTGCTTTTTCAATATTTTGTTTATTTTATGCTGATTACTTTATATCGAATGGAAGCGGTCAATCCAAAAAGAGATGCCTACAAAAGTTGTCCCAATCTCTTTAACATTAATTCCACAATTACCTACCGAACGGCTGCTTCACAGGATCTCCGCGGTGGATATCATATATCAAATTATCTTGGTAAACTTACACAATTTATGAGTAACTTACTACTTCTATGTAGAAATACAAAACTGGAGGTCGTCCATGTGGATTGACTACCAATACCTGTTAAGGCGTTTCTGTTGTTCCATGTACATAGGAAAAGAGTAATTCGTGGACCTCAAAGAAGAAATATTACTTAAGGTATGGATTAAAACAGAAATCAAGCAATCCTACATAAAAAAACAGTTATTGACTTGGAATCCGTCTACAGGCAAAGAAAATGCTACAACAAAGACTATTGATAGAGATGTTAAAAGGCAGACAAGTCTAAATGAGATCTTCCGCGCAGTATTGGCTAACAGATTTTTGAGCATCATGAAAATACCCTAAAATTGAAATTATGTTCAGAGAATAGAAAAAATACGATATTAGCCCCATTGTCATTAGAAAGTTATTATAAATTCCAAAATAGTGCTAGCATTATTAGTGCGACAACCTTATTTAAAAACTGCTTGACGGTAACGCTCCCGAAAAGAACCAGTTATTGGATCAAACATTATTGTGGTCCGTCTCCACAATCTTTTCTTTATTTCTGACCTCACTTAGGCAAACGCTAAAAAAAAATTTTTTTACAAACAAATTGAAGAGTGTTTAGTACCGTACACGAATACTTCCATGTCAAAGAATTGTTTATTAGATGTGAAAATGATCTAATAAAAGTCGGAGAGGTGTACGAGGTGGAATCAGATGAGTAAGGGCGGTGAAAAGTTACGTCTGAATATAATAAGTGTATTTAAAAAAACAACTAGGCTGAAGTGAAACCGACGCGGCGAGATCAAGTTATTTATAAACTTACAGAACCAAGTTTTAAGGTTGCAATTTTAAAGTGCTAATCTCATGTCTGCATATTTACAAGCTTATACTTTGTTTATTTCGTTGACAACCTCAACAGACTCGGCTGTTCTCCATGTAAAACCGGCAATTGACTTGATGTCGAGTCATGGGATTATTAATAATTCAAGACATTTTAAACTGATCTTTCGTTTATAGTTTAGTTCAATTGATTTTTACTTGTTTTGTTAATAAAATAAAGTTCTGAACCCACTAGCTCATTTCAGTGTTAAGTAAAACCACCTCTGATCTACCATTTGGAGCTGGACTTAATCTGGGTCTCTTCTAAATCATGGAGGAGGCAAGAATGGGACTTTCAGGGCTACAAAACACGAGGAATAGATCGGATCAAAACAAGATAAAGGAAATAATGGGAGTTAACATTCTTGAAATGAAACTAACAGACCACACAACTCCAATACTAACTTCGAGGTGAATATGTAACGAAGGGTAAACGGATAGATGACATCAAGGGCAAACCTTGTGTAAGGATCTGGTACACAAATGGATATAAGACCAGGGAAGGAACTCCCAACTGAGAATCCCACTGGAAATAAATACTTCTGTATTCTAAGCGGAGAGAAGTGAATAACCCATGGATCAAAATATGTATAGACATCAAGAATTGTATGGGGTCACAAAATCTTGTCATTCAAGGATATATACGGGAGTGGGTCAAACGAAAACAAAGAGAGCGCTGGAATAAACCCCTCTTTACGTGTACAGTAGATTAGAGTTACAAGTGGGTGCTATAGAATAAAAAATCGAAATATAAAAAAAGCAAGCATTTGAAAAAAAACTGCAATTGTTACATAGAAGTTGCGTTGTACTACTGCGAGTAAAGAAAAGAAGAATATTAAATGAAATTAGAGGTATTGGATCTCCACTCCATTAGTTTAGCTTGTCGACTAGACTTATAAAAATAAACCTCGTCTTGTATTCTGTTAGGTTACGTTTATGTTGGAGCTGCGATAAATGATAAGAGCGACGATACTAGCGAAGCAAAGAAATTGATATCATTATTTTATTTGTATGTATTTATATTGGACCGACGCGTTAAGACCCTCTTGGCAGGAGAGCAACGATAAGAGCGACGCTAATTGAATTGCCCATTTTCTTTGCTTTTATCAGGTGTGGTCGGTATGGATATTGACAGCTTAATTAGTGAATTTGGATATTTATAGGGTGTGATGCAGAGAATTTGCGCTTTTTATTTGCTGTTTCAACAATATAATACTTTATAGCATTTGAAGTTAAAAATATTTCTTCTTTAGGATCACTCATTTTTAAACAAATATTTTTAATTAATTGGTTTCATAAATGAAACATCACTACAAAGCAGAGATGGTTGCTGTTGTAGAAGGTCCACTATAAACTGCATATCACAGAAATGCCTTTTGCGCTGCTCTTGTCGTTGTTCTCATCATTTACCGCAGCTTCAACATAAACGTACCCTTAGCTTTTATTACTAGATTCCGGGCATCCTCTGTATGGCTAGTAGCTAGTCACCTAAAACACTATTGCATGTATAAGCCGGCGCCAGACGATGCTAGCAACAACTTCAAACATTGGACCCTGTATCGTTGGACGTATCGTGCGGCCGTTGCTCGAATTACGAGTGTCCAGTGTCAAGCGTCTTTTGATACGGTACAGTTGAAAGACACTTGATACAGTGCTACACGATTCCGTGAATTGTATCTTATATAGGACAGTGTCAGTGACGTAGAAAACTGTCAGCTGATCAGAGAGCAAACAAGAGCATGTTCCATAAGAGTACGTGTGCCTTATCGATTTTTTTACAAAAACGTATACGTTGAGCAATATTTATTGCCTGCGTTATGAATGTTGTTTCATTCCGAATGAGATTAAATTAAGTGCACAAGTCAGTTTATCATGTAAAGTAATAATTTAAATATTGTTATTGCGATGATCAAATATTTATGGGATGTGTCAAATATGTCAGGTTAGGTATGAAAGGCATAAACAATAGCCAACGTTGGGTCAAATGTATTAGATTCAAACATTTGTTCCACCGTGTATCAGGGCACTCAACATGTCGATTGTCCAACATTTGAGTCAAACGTTGGTAGTATCGTCTGGCGCCGGCTTTAGTTTCTGTCCGGACGCTTAGACTTGTAAATATAACGGAAACAAAATTGTACTTATAAGGTACCTATTTATAAGTTTTTTTTATTCGCATAAAATTGACAAGAATCAAATCTTAGTGTATTTCGATTGCTTCTATTGTTTTATTTATTAAAAGCCATATATTATTTTCTTGTATGCACCCCACAACACCTCATGCAAAAATTATAAATTTTAGAAGAGTTTGATGTAATTTGCACTTGTGCATTTGTGTTTAGGTCAGGAAATACATAATATAATGTGGAAATTTAAAAGGAAAAATGAACGAAATACTATTAAATAAAGTAATGGTCAGTACATAGGCATATAATTCCTAACAGTTCAAAGATATTTAAATATTGATATTATACGCCTAAATATCACCAACATTATTTTCTACGCAATGAAAATGATTTCTGATATGTAATAAAAGATCTGGTTTTCTAAATATGTTTTTACAAAACTAGAGGAGAATATAGTACATGCTGAACAGAAACTGAAGTGTTTTTTATACAGATGATCTGCTAAAGTCGAGCGTGTGATAATTTAAAAACTACTAAGTGTTTAGAAAAGAAAAAAACAGAAAATGCTTTAGTGTACGAAACAACGTGCTGGAAAATTTTGGATATTTGTACCTGCGGTTCCGCGATTGCAAACATCACTGGGATATGACCTTCTGCACATGTCTAGTCTGGAAAAAAACGCGACCAACATTGAAGATACTCAAAACAACATGGGGAACTAAGTTCACGAAATTTTATATAGGGGTTTTATCCATTTTGCGCAAGCGTTTATTTTCAAATTATTTCTGGAGATATTTTGAATCAAAATTTCTAAAATATTCCAGTCGCTAAGCGTACCGGTAAGGAAATGGTACATTAGGTACGGCCAAACAGAATAACTTCTTTATCACACACATTTAAATTTTTCAATGTTTGACTTTGTCTTCTTTTTGTGGAGATACTTTGTACTCCAGTAAAACATTTATGAAACTTATTATAGAACATAAAAGAGAAAATTTTGATTCAAAATATTTTATAGTGAATTCAAATTAAATACCATGATGGGTAAGGAAACTATGGCGCTTGCACAAAATCGACTATAAAAAAATATAATTAAATCATTAGTAGCGATCATAAATATTTGCTTAAAATTGTGTACTATCAATGAAACAATTTTTATAAACAACAATATTATCAGGCGTTTAATAATGCGTTGAATCGTGTTACCAAACGCCATATTAAATACCTACTAATATTGCGAAGTTATCTTTAAAAAAAATCTAATGCAAATATTTATAGATTTTTGGTTTTTTTTTGTTAGATATTCGTTATTCCATAGCTTGTTTTTACCGCCCTCCGATGGTACTCAAACCCTTTGCTTGGCATTCTTTTGCGTCTCCGAGTTAGTATCCCAGCTATCCGTATGTACACGCTAATAAATAAATAAAATGTTAAAACTAGGGCAAAAATTACCCGCTGTTCCTTTTGTGCAGCGTCCACCTTTTCTCCGGCGACACATGTCGTATCTAAATAAAACAATTGTTAGTAATTATTTAATTTGAGAGAATATGCTCCTGTATTACCTATGTTACTAACTGTATCACAAAAAATGACCTATTTATATAAAATCCATTATTGTCGCTAAACTAAATTATATTTATTTAATTATCGTTAAATAAAACGTCTTTTATTCATTGAAAAGTTGTTTTTTTAAGCATTAGCTAGGATACCTACGTACTTTGTTATGGCTACAGCAATGTCATATACGGGAAGTCTTCTTTCTCTAAATAAATATTTTCCCATGTCAGTCAAGGCTGCTGCAGAATCTATGGCATCTCTACCTACCCTGTTTCTTTCTAAATATGGTGTTGCATCTCTACCCTGTAAACAAGTATTCTTTCTTTTAAAATCCTTATTTGTACAAGTTAGGTTAATAATAATAATAAACATATGGTTAAGTTGTGGACATTAATAAATGCAGTATCTATAAGAAATTTATTACTAAAGTCAACTCTGATGATTGCAAAAAATTGGAACGGTCCAACGTAACATCAGAGTTATAAAATAATGGATCAGGAGTCTGCGTAGTACAAAATAATGGAAGAGTTATGTTATACTGCGCAACTCAGTATGTTCATAACAAGTTAGGAACTCGCTTGGGTACATACAGGTAAATTGTAAAATTTTTAATGAAAATGAAATGTTTGATTTACAAAATAACACGCCATTCGAAACTTACGAATAAAAACACGAATAAGGCTGACGCTTTTGGAGCGTTAACACGAGGGCAAACAACACTAAAGTGTTTGATTCACTCTGACATTTTAAAAGCGTATTGAAAAATTCGCACAAAAAAACCAGTCGCAAATGAAACCATCAGTGCCTCCACTCTATTCTTTACGTGATATGGAGAGGACGCGACAAATAGATGGAATAAGCAGGGCTCGCGAGAACAAAAATTCAGTTGTGTCCAGCGCGTTGAGACCAGGGCTTAAGGAATATAGGAAAGGAGTGGAAACGAGCGGCGTAATAGTTCTTCAGGAAAAAGAGACAGGGTAGTACTGGGCCTACTTTCTATTAGTATAACTTAATATTCCCGATTGCTCGTGAAAATAAACCTGGGGTGAGCCTCGGTCGAGTTTAAATTTGAGCCCTGTAGGTCACAGTCTATCGGAGATATGGGGGTTACAAGCTCGCATGCATTTCAAATGGAAATTTTTTTTGATGGTTAATATTTATCATCAATAGCAAAGCATGTCATGACAACATACAACACTCAGCATCATTACTACACAAGATTCTGAAGTAAGTTACCCTTCAGAGGTTTACACCTCTCTCATTGTAATTTATTTAGAGTTAGGGAATGTTTAAACATTTCCATATTGAAATATATATTTTTTCAATTAACTTATTTTTTTAAGTCTCAAAAATACGTAAATGATTTATCAGTTCTTGATTTTAACACATTACAGGTTATTTATAAATATCAGGACTCATTATTCTTCTTACATTTGAATTTTCCCGGAACTGAGCATGCGCGCGGTCACGACCAATCAAAAGTAGACTCCTTTGATAAATGTAGTACCCAAATTAGTTTCTGGGTACAATCAAAAATATCAACTTTTTTCACCTTTCTCCCTCATTTTCTATTTTATTCGTCTGACTGTCGCATCTTATTATACATAATCTTTGCTAGAAGTGTCATTCTATGGTATCGATGAAGTAAATCATGCGTCATGCGTGGTTGATCTTGAAACTGAAAGAACTGGAAGTTCTCTGTCTTTCTCAACTTTTGCTTCTATTCGGCGCATTCAGTGAAAGAACTGAAAGGTACCTACGGACATTATGTTTGAGATTCAACTACTTTTACTAGTTAGCTAGTGAATGAGAATTTTCTCTCAAACAGCAACCAATCATTCTGTACCTTGGGCAGCTTCTTCGGAACGAAGCAAATATATGTTGAAATGTGTTTTTTCTTTCATATTAACAAGTGGTAAGCTGAGGCAAAATTTGGTACATGTTCATCGAATTTGTGGTACTGAAAATTTTTCTCACCTGGAAACTCTGGTCGTGCAGTCAGTCGCCCAAGAGAGCAACACGTTCGACCTAACCAGAGTGCCTCATACCACACGGAGAAATAAGGTAGCTAACCATAGGTGAAAATGCACTCTTCATAAGTGAAAATTTGTTTTAATTAGTAGACAAGTAAACAGAATACTTCTGCTAGTAAAAACAGATTGCTAAAAATAGATTGCTAAAAGTAGGAACTTGGCACAAGTGAATTAGACAGCTCACTTGGGATAAGTAAATATTATAGTTACGATAAGTTAATGCTTTATTTACAGTATCCTAACTAAAAATTTTAGCTACTCTTAGTGACCGTTTTACTTACTATTAATTTTCATAAAATTTGTCCAATATCATTACCGCTAAATCAAGTATGAAGATACTGGAGATGGGATGGGATATCCACATGATAGCTGATTACTACTGGAGCCTCCAATACCCATATTTTGGTTTTTTTTATTTAGCTATCCTTAGTAATTTTGAATATATATGTATGTTTATTATAAAACCAATTGCACCCTTCATTGGTTTATTTACTCAAACCAAATTCGGAACAACTTAATAATAATAATAATGAAGACTGTTTACTTTTTTTTTGATACATATTTACTTAAATTGGGAGTTTGAAGCCTTTGGTTTGCAACAGTAAAGAGACTTGTTAATTTTGTTTTAGATTTTTCAACATGGCGTGTAACGAAGCAGTTTTGAAATTTTTGGCTGACCATAACCGTCCATTTTCTAATTCCGATATTCAAAGTGGTGTAAATGGTACTTTTGGAAAATCAGCTGTTCAAAAGGGTCTAGATTTTCTGGTACAAAAAGGAAAAGTTAAAGAAAAGGTTTATGGAAAACAAAAGGTATAATATAATATAATATAATAAATATTTTCCTGCAAGGATTCGAATTGTAAAATTTTTTAGGTTTATTGCATAGTTCAAGATTCGGGTACAGCCGCTAGTGAGCTACGCGAAAATCTTTTAGAAATGGATCGTAACATAAATGAAAAAACTATAAAGTTGACGGAACTTACTAACCAATACAAGGGTAAATCAAAATTGATTACGGAAATTAAAGGACAAGTTAGTCTTAGTGACGCTATTGAAAAGAAAGTACAATTGGAACAAGAAATTAAGATTGTTAAAGAAAAATTAAAAATGTATGAAGGTAAGAAAAATAATTTAGGTATAACAGTTTTCAGACGAAACAAAAGAAATGGAAAAGAGGTTTTCATTTTAAATATTTATATACTTATTGCTATTTTTATTATTGTAGGTATAGATCTTATTGATTCAAGAAAAAAAGCTGAAGTACAAGAAAATTTTGATAAATACTTAAAGGAGTATAAAAATAGAAAGCGTTTGTGTATGGATATGCTGAACGCAATTTTAGAAAATTATCCAAAGACTAAAAAACAATTATTTGAGGATATTGGTATAGAAACAGATGAAGATGCCGGTTTTAACATAGAATTAGTTTAATTTAATGTTCCAATTTTGAAAAAAAAAATAAATATTGAAATTACCGTAATAGTAATTAAGAAATAATTTTAATTAGATTGAATTGAAGCTGAGATTGTATCTAAAATATTTTTATTGTACCTAATAAAACAATTAATTCCAATTATAGTAATAATTTACATGTTAGAATAACGGATTTAGTAATCATAGAGTACACGGTATGTTGTAATATATTCGTAAGCTACTGGTTTATTATTAATAAACCGTTATTATAATTAATAAAATTTAAAATATTGAATATTAAAATAACTAACCAATCTATTTACATATTAAGTATTTTTTTTTATTTGTCATACCATGAAAACCAACGAAAGAAATTACTCAGTGCTTAGTTTTTTCGATGTACATCTGGTGGCTATTTAATATAAAATGTGGACAATGAAGGTGACGGAAAATTATTTTATTTCATTATTAATTTTTTAAGTGTATGGAAGACATAATAGTCCGTTCAAATTAGGAAAATTTACCGATATTTTTCCTACCACAACGAGACACGGATCAAATTGAAGGTGTCAGTGTCCTGAAGTTCATTACACGCACTCAAAAAAAGGGTGTGTTTTGAGAAAAATACATTTTTTAGATAATTAAATTCTCTACAACTTTTGTATTAAACTTTTTTTCGAATTACGCATAGTTTAGTCGCTAGAGAGCGCGGAAGGAATATACATATAGACTATTTGGCCTTTGTTGTAGATTTTTAGAGCAAATAATGTATTTTAGAAGAAAATATTGTAGGGTAAAGTTGTAGAGTATACAATTTCAATTTTTTCTATAATTCTCCATTTTTCCACAATGTCAAACTTTTGTGCGTTAGTACGCACGTAAAAGGTAACATCTGAACAAATATGATTAAGAAACGATATAAGTTTGGAATAATATTACTAGGCTATCGACGTTTTGACACCAACCGTCATAAGTTCGAAGGACCAACCTGAATACAGCGTCTCAGGATTTATTACCTTAACACAAATACATTATTTTGGTGAACTGTAAGGGCTATTTATTCACTCGTTTATTATTAAACAAAATCATTAACTTTTACAATTTTAATAAATTTAGATCCTCAGAAAATATACTGTTATAATTTCACGGTGCGGTTAATCGCTTTTTTTATAACGCCGAGACATTTTATTTCAACTGAACTCTGCGAGACGTGATCAGATAATGATGTGGTCTGAAGCTATTTCTAGCGCCAAAAGATTATTTGTAAGTGAGGGTTGTAATAGTTTTATTTTCCTTCTAGTATGAAATTCGACTCGTTCGATGATCAGAGTTACATCTGTACTTGTCGCTCTTATTATCTCTGATACGGAAATACGAAATCAAATTATTGGGTTTTCAGGTCTTAAAAATGGGTGAATTTCCTTTCAAACTTCTTGAAATGACACGAACCGAATTATAAAATGAAATAGAAAAGATTCTGACTGTACCTAATGCAGACGATCTACTTTCTGATAATGAATCATATATGAACTCAGAATGTGAAGAAGGTGAGCAAGATCGTCTTGAAGAAAAATAAGTGCAGCTGCTAGTAATAACGAATCAGAAGATGAGCTACCTTTATCAATCCATTTGGTCGAATGGTAGGAAGCTTTACAAAAAGTATCGCCAACTCCAAACGAAATTAAACAAATTTGATCGTCTGTAAACATTCCCACATCACTCGAAGATTTTGTTAATCCGATAGGGGTTCCAGATAGTAGTGATAGTAGTAGTAATTTATTCACATAAAAACATTAGTATAAATACAACATTGGTACCATAACTAAATGGTAAGTGAATAAAATAAAACTTACGACGCTTTTAATAAAACTAAGGTAAGAATTTTAACTTGTTGAATATTTTTTTTAGGTTTTTTGTATTTACATTTTCAATATTTTTTTCAATATTTTTGGAAGAAATTTAAAACTTTTGGACCCAGGTAGGATAAACTTCTTTGTCCAATAGACTTGAACATAAAAGGTGTGATAATGTCCTCTCTTTGTCTTGTGTTATACTTATGTGTTCCAGTTGTAAGGGAATGTTTGGTCTTAAAATTGGGTACGGCATATTTGGAGAAAAACATCTGACGACAATAAAGTATATTTGAATTTTTATATAGTTGGTCACTAGCAGACAACACATCTCTATTTAAAAGGACCCTTAAAAATCTCCTTTGAAGAACTTCCAAAGAATTTAGGTGATTTCTAGCAACACCACCCCGATGCTCTCAAACACATGAAATATTATGCCAATTACTTTATTTGAACTTAGATGATAGCACTTTAGATGAAATTGTGTTTCAAACCAACCACAGCAAAATAAACTATACAAGTCTACGAATTTAAGAAATTAAAACCTTTTTAGACTTAAATTTATATATGAGATTGAAACGTCTTCCAAGTTATAGAGACTATTGGAGTAGTTCTGATCCTCACTATAACTATATTTCTTCTCTTATGCCTGTCAAAACGATTTAGTTATGGCTCCTCCAACAACTCGCATCTCAATGACAACATATTTGCACTTATATCGAATTTTGACAAGCTTTATAAAATACGCCACTTATTATTACAAAACGGTAAAAAAAGGAAACATCCCATTAAAGAACTGGTTATGTGGTTCAAAGGGAGAAATTCAATAAAACAATACCCATAAAATCCATAAAAAAGGGTTACCTATAAGATTTTAGTGCTAGCCGATCGCGCCGGATATTGCTATAAATTTGATATTTATACAGGTAAAAAGAACAAACCGAAGATAACAACTTTGGGAAAACCTTTTCTTATGACGGGTCTGCAAAAACAAAATCATTTATTCTGCGATAATTTTTTACTTCTGTGCATTTGCTAGACCTAAAATATAAAGGTATAATGCATGTGGAACACTAAATCGAAAGCGGATAGATCTTCCAAATTTTGATCATCTGCAAAAACGCAAACGGGGGATTGTCTTTTCTTTACAAGAAAATATAGGTTTAGTAATTTTTAAATGGCATGATAACCGGGACGTATATTTTATATCAAATTATCACGATCTCTCGAAAACAGCCACAGTAAAAAGAAAAACCCAGATGGTTCAGTTTACGTAGAAAGACTTCAGAAGAAACATTGATGGTTTTGTAACAACAACTTTGGTAAAAAATAAAAAAAAAACAATTCAAGGAAAAGGAGTACTTACAAATCAAGAAGCAAAAGCCATTTGTACAATATGAAATACGATATACCCAGAATATTCACCAACCCACTGGGACAAGTAGAAGACGTTATGTAAGATGTAGTACAAGTCAGAAATAAGTTAGGACAGACTGGACGTGTCAAACGTGTAATGTTCCATTTAATAAAGACAATTTTTTTCTCTTATATTTTTCTTGCCCCTCTTGGGTTTTTATTGTGAGCTACCTGCCCCTGATAGAGTTAATTCTCTGTCAGTATGTAATTTGGAAATAACAATCTAACTGGACTTTCTATCGAAAAAACCGTTCATTATGTGAACAGTAATTAAAAAAATAAACATTAAAAAAATTATGCAATTAAAAATACAAACAAAAATATTCACATTTTAAAAGATGTAACGTTCTAAATAAACAAAAGTAAAATGTTTTATATTTTGTAAATTTAAAAAACAATTGCATAATATAAAAATTGATCTCCTCGAATGAATCAAGCTCGGTCCATCTATTTTTTTTTGAAATTTGAAATATAAATACACATAAATGTAGGGGTAAAAAAGGGTGGTAAAAAAAATGGAAAAAGATGGAAAAATGGTTGAAGCATAAAGAAATTAGTAAAAATGATGTAGAGGAAAAAGGGCGGGGAAGAAAAGTGAGAGAAAAAAATGCGGGTCAAAAAAGGTTGGAGGGATAAAAAGTTGGAAAAAAGTTGGAAAAAAAGTTTCAAACAATCATATAAGTTATTATTTTCTCGACCATCCACTCCGGAGCAATCCAATCAATCAAGATCTGTCCATCTAATTTTTTTGAGGTTTGAAACATAAATAAAACAGTAAAAAAGAAGGAAAAAGGGTGAGAAAAAAAAGTTTGAAACAGAAATTAGTAAAAAAGTAGAGGGGATCAATGTATGACTCGTCGTCAATAACTGAAATACACCTCTTTTTCTTGGAAGGAATTCATCGAAGGTTTTTCAAGTCACTAATCCAGATCCATTACTTGATGGATAGTTACCAACATATATCTACCACTTTTATATTCGGCAAAATCATCGAAATTATATTGAAAGAATGTCCAAACACTCAATTTTTGATAACTAACAATACATTAAAAACCTAAGCAGTTTTGAAGGTAATATTCTTTCTAAGATAACTGCTTTAAAATCATATGATCTTACTAAGGCATTTGACTATCTCAATTATAAACTTATATTTGATTTAATTATGGAATCATATATGAGGGATTAATCTTTTTTCAATTTTTTCTGTACGAGGAAAAAGAGTAACTGTCTGTGTACTACTATAGGTTTGTCTGGGCTAAATATACTGGTAAAAAATAATCGCTGTGTAGGCAATAAAACCAAAAAAATACATCTTGTTAAAAGATAATTCAAATCTTACGATGTTAAAGTGGCACCCAACGTGGGGCTTACTGATTGTATGACATTTATTTTAAAGAAAACTAGTCTCAAATTGTCCAAATTTATAAATGTACTTACCCTACTGATAATTATTCCAGCTATCGATATTCTGATTTTAGGTCCTTTGAGCAACTTATATCTTAAATCGACTCCATTCCAAAATGAAACGAAATATCTTTTGATATGTAGATTATCCCCCCCGTGCAATCTATAACCGTCGTAGTCTACAATTACTAAAATTTCAGGGTAGATAGTGTAAGGTGCTTCTCTTTTCGTCCGTGTCCTGGCACTTCTCTTAAATCTTTTGGATAAGTGGTCAGGTTCCATTAAAGCTAGAAATATAATTAAAAAATAATGTTACCGCAAGTAGAATAACTATAAGAAAAAAGTGAAAAAAGGCAATATAGTTGTCGTAATTTTTTCGGTTTTCAAAAATTTAAATTCACGAAAACAAATTTCTGTATATATACCTGATATATTATAGCAGGTATATATGGTGAAAGTAATAATAGGACATATATTAATATCATTTTAGGTTTTTTAACGATGCTGAGTAGATTTTCGTTGTCCGTTTGTATCTATCTATAACCATTTTCGAGTTGAATCAGGCTAACAGACAGACGGACGGACAGACAAAACCGTTATATAAGAGTTTCTTTTTTTTGAAAACTAAAATTTATTAAAATTAATTTATAACTTACCATAGTCACCCATAGTATCGTGATCTTCTTCTTTCTTTCTATAAACAATGTGATGGTGAATATTCTTATTTCTTCTGATTGGTAGACCAGTATCTATTGCTACTTCCGAACTAAGTTCTCCGTCTTGGTCCAAAAACATTTCGTCGTCATTGATTGTGTCAAGATCCGTTTCATTTGAGTTACCGCTTTTGTTGTGTTTTGATCTAATTACTGAACCTCTTAATCTTGAAGGTAACGGTCGAATTACCAGGTGGGAGCCTATGCTTCCTTCCTATAACAAATAATGTTATTTACAATATTGCGGCCATATAATTGGAGTAAAATTAGTAATATACACTTATTAACTATTTTCTTAATATTAAATAAACAATTTGTTGCACAATAACCGTAAAATTAACCTTTTTGAATAAATTGACGAATTACTCTTCATATTTTGACTGATCACTCGCTTTAGGCTACACAACAAATATAGTAAAACTATAGTTCGAATTCACACGTCGTTCAACTTAATTTTTTGTTTTGATTTATGTACTATCATCAAGTTATGTAACGGATACATAACAAGTAACATTTAGGATATGAGTGTAACTAACGCTTAAGTTAAAGAGAAAGCTTAATAAAACAAGTTTTGTATGGATTAATAGTTAATAGGTGTTAATTTTTTATATGTGTCCAGTTTTGATGTTGGCGAATTTAAATTTGCGGTGCATTATGTAAATTGGTATTTAACAAAATTTTGCAATTTTCTTGTAATTATACCCAAGATTTATTAGTATGCGTATAAATTGAAAAATAATTATACATACAAGATGAAACAGAAATTTGTTACTTCGTGAAAAAATGGGGTCAAAAATATAAATTTAATCCTTAGAGGACGGCTATGCTATTTTGTTACGATCAATTAATACTCCTTAGCATTTAGCTTCATTCTGAAGACTCAAATCATGCCTTGTATCATCTGCCTTGTTGATGTTATTTGCTATACTGTAGGTAATTACTAATCTTGCCGGAAAACCTCCAAGGTCCAAGTGGTGATACCATGTCGTTAATCAAAAAACTCTCAGATAATTTTTTGATATAATATCCTCTTGTCACAAGATCAGTTTTTAAATGTTTAATCTCTGTATTAGTGATACTTGCCTCGTTAATGCCTTCAAGTATCTGATCCGATAATCGCTTCAATAAATCATGTTTATTAGAGCTTTTTTTGCGTATGACTGAAGCTATCTAAGCTCATTACATCTAATTGTTCGTGCAGCATTAAAGGCGTTATAGCTCTATATGAATTTGGTCCCTTGTAAGATACTTTAAATCAACAACATCACAACTATGCTGGCTTAGCTTACTTGATGTAAATTTCTTAAGCAGTTTTTTCTTACACTTAATCAAAAGCTTTAATTTGCTGTTATTACCATCTACCCCTTTCATGCTGCAAATAACAAAAATTCTCCAGTCCCTGCATGTGTGTCCATCACTACTACCTATATCTCTTGCATGCTTCCTGACATAAAAAATCGATGTTTATCGTTTTTTATATTCTTTTAGATAAAATAAAATACAAAAATATACGATTTTTTTTTATCTTTACAAAACTATGAAAAAATGGTGGTTCCATAGTTGAATGACCAGGGCGTAACTAATTACAATGAAATAATTCAAAACCGTTTCTTTTGTCCGACAGACATAGCTCAACTGTACAGTGGAACAGTACCATTTTGTACGATGATGTTCTAACTTGATGCTACAGTTAACACATCTAACACTAGTGCCATACTTTTTCAAATGAGCAGCTTTATCTGTTCATATTTATAATGGTATAAGTAATTTGAATGGATTTTCTGCAGTTTGACTCTTTCTTCTTGTTTCTGATACATTAGCACCTAACCTGTTACTACTGACAATTTGAAATCCTTTAGTGACATAACAGTACCATCAATATTATCTTTATAAATGAGATAAGCATTGAATACTGTCAAATCGACGAAATGCAAAAAATACGGTGCCACCATTTTTTTGACTTTTGATCAAGCCTGATTGTTCCGTATTTTTCCCATTCATTCTTTTAGCCCTTCAGAATTGAAAGATCCTGAAACGTGATCCTCAGTGTTTCTCATATATCTTTAAAATATCTTCTTTAATGTTTTATTCGGTGACTGGTGTCAAAAATTTGAGCTTATAGCGACGATGCGCTATCTCTAATATCCCAACTACGATACTATTTTGAGAGATATAGAAATAGAGATGGTCCGAAACATCGGATATCTTTTTCTCTCAAAGTACCACAATTCTCACCGCTGGACTTGTTCCTTGAGTATATTAGGCATCGGGTCCACGCCTATAAAATTTTTTGATAACCTAACCGTTCAACTTCGTATACAGGGTCTTTCAAAAGTCTGGAAACGCTCAAAGTTAAAATATAGTTTTAATAAACCTAATTTCACATTCAAGTAGTACAATTTAGAAGAACTCAAAATGACCGCCTACAATAAAAACAAAACGAATGTTTTTGCATATAATATGAATAAATCCCGAATTTGGACAATTTATCTCTAATAGTTTTTGAATTCCAGGACCGTTTCCAGACTTTTGAAAGACCCTGTAAGATGTTCTTTATGTCGAAGCGGACAAATATTTCATTTATAAAATTAATGATCCAAACACAGTTTTTCTTTCAATGGGAAGTTTTTTAACTTAAATTTAACTTAGATTTTGGCGCGTCCGACACCCCAAAGATGTCAAAGTTATGACGTCATAAAATTTAGTACCTTGCAGCTCATTTTTTTAGAATCGTTTACTAAAAATATTGAAAATTAACTGGTAACCTTATCCGACAAATTTTTGGAGGGATACTTGTTGCCAGAAGCTAAAGTTAAGAGTTTCATCCAAAAGAAAATTTTCCAAATAAAACATTTGTCCGACTCGACATAAAGAACATATATACGAAGTCTTAACGGTTAGGTTATGACAAAAATTTTTAGACGAGGCCTATATGTCAAAGGTTGTCTCATTTGTTATAATCTCATTTATATCTATGAGAATGGTTAATTTATCTGTAAAATATTAAAATTAATAAAAGGTTATAAAGGAAAAATGATATTGAAGGAGATGGAGCGATCAGAGGCAAAGGAGATTAGTTATATTAGGTCTCTGAAATTATTTAGTAAGAAAATGATTGTCTTTGGGTCTAATCTGTTCGTTGAGACAAGTCACAGAACTGTTATATAAGCATGAGTTAATTTATCTGTGAAATATTAAAATTAATAAAACGATATGAAGGAAAAATGATATTGAAGGAGGTGGAGCGATCAGAGACAAAGGAGACTAGTCAGATTAGGTCTCTGAAATTATCTAGTAAGAAAATGATTGTCTTTGGGTCTAATCTATTCCTTGAGACAAGTCACAAAATTGTAATATAGGCAGGAGTTAATTTATCTGTGAAATATTAAAATTAATAAAACGATATGAAGGAAAAATGATATTGAAGGAGGTGGAGCGATCAGAGACAAAGGAGACTAGTCAGATTAGGTCTCTGAAATTATCTAGTAAGAAAATTATTGTCTTTGATCTGTTCGTTGAGACAAGTCACAGAATTGTTATGTACGTAGGAGTTGATCTCATACATTTCAAGCAGATTGAATTTATTGCCTTTGTCAATATCGTGCAAGAGTTAATTATGGAAAAGGAATGGTTCGTAGGGATGATGTGGTTTGCGAAATATGTTCTTTAATTCTAGTTTCTAATTTCTTCCTTGATTTGCCAATATGCATTATAATTATTGCAAGTGAGTTTATAAATTCCTGTTTTATGAATAATAATATCTGTATTGTTCTTAAAAACATGGTTTTACAGCAGGGGTTTGACAAATAAATAAATATACCTGTTTAATTATATAATTAAATAACTTACTAACTAAAAAAAAAAGAAAAAAACAAAGGAATATAGTTTAAGCATATAATAGATTGAATAAGAAATTTAAGAAAAAAAAAGAGATAAGAAATTATTCATTTAATATGAATGAATCAAAATATAAACGAAAATGAATGAAAAAAGTGAAAAATTAAATTAAAGAAAAAAAAAAGATAAGAAATTATTCATTTAATATGAATGCTCTAAGCTTCAAAATATTCCAGACAAACATAGCAATTGTCTGCATTTAATTATCAAGAAACAGAGTAAAGGAGTTTAAATTAGCAAGACAATCACTATTTTGCTGCTTCATAACATTATATATTGGACAGTCAAATAATATGTATATGAAAAATAGACTCGTTTTCATTAGAATTATGAAGAAAACATCATTTGTGTTACCGAAGAACGAATGGGTCTTTAAATTTTTCTACAAACTTTTGCTATTTTCTAAGAAATATTACCAATGTATGTATGATTATTGAACCATAAAAGGAAGAAACATCTTCTGTATTAAGGGAATGACGTTAATTTCTGAAGTGAAGGCTGTTTAAGTTAAAAGAGTTCAAAAAAGCTCTGTGAAAAAAGCTGTTGAAGGAAGCTGAATTAAAGTTATTAAAGAAAAAATTATTACAGTGTCAATAGTGGTGGATTTCCTATAAATTTCGAATTCTAGGTTCTTGTAAATGAGGAGATTTATTATTTGATTAAAACTTAATGGTAAGGGTGGTGTAATGTATTAAGACAATAAATATGTCGCCTTATTGCGAAGATCTTGAAACAGTACTAAAGAATCATCAACATAGCGGGAATAAAATAGGATATTATGTTTAAAGGATAGGTGGTTTACGTAATTTTATTGATAGAGTCCTACCCTTTGTGAAATGCTAACGGCGGATGTAAGCCAAGCCAGCCAATGCACATTATTTTCCCACTTTAGTAAAATTTTATTAACTTTAACGTAAAAAGAGCATTTTTTCGTTTTTTGACATGTTTCGCCTTTTGTTTTTATAAATGAATTTGTTAATTTTTTACTAGCACGAAAATCTAGCTCTAGATTCTTATTCGTTTTATCTAAATGAGCTTTAAGATTTTGTGGGCTCCTATTACAAAAATAGTAATAAAAAGTTTTTTATTGCACAATTTCATTTAACCCATATTTATGAATAACATAAATTAGTAACTCATTAGCATTTTTTTATTGTTTTTTTTATGTTTATGTCCTGCATCACTAAAATTTAGATTTATTGGTTTGTTGCATTCTAAAAATAGGATGTGTGTAGAAAAAATTACAATGGCGACATCGGTTATAAACCAACAAAAAAATCAAAAGTCATAAATGTTATTTGTATTTAATGTGCATGCAGCTTCTCACTATGTGAAATGATGTTATTCAAGAAGTACTTGTAACACTTACAGTGAGATTTAATAATAAAATAATTATTGAAAATAATTTATTAAAAAAAAAATAATTACAATGATTTTTATTACTGCTAGACAAACTATGACTTTGTTGCCAACGTTAATAAACATTTAAAGATTGTGTTGTAATGTAAGAAGACTAATGACCTTATTTAATTAAATTTTCGCTAGAGTCATTTTAAAAAATGTATGTAAACTAATTTTTTATGATATCATTCGATATTTTTGACGATCACATCATGGTGTTATTTTTTAAGGTTTGTTACAGATTTAAATTGTAACCAGTTGAGCAATATTTATAGCGATAAATATTTAGTCTGTTAAGAAAAATTCGGTTTGGTTATGTCCAATAAATATATTTTCTTCTATAAGCCTTAAAGAATGATATAACACTTCCTAATTATTTAAATCTAAAATCTCACTGTCGACGCTAATAGAGCTATTGACAAAGTAAGTTAATCATAGGATTTTTTACTTTTGCGGTTTAGACTAAAATATATTAATTTAAATACATAGTTTTTTGGTTATTGACTAATAATTGCTTTCCTAAAATTATATACAATTATGTATAATAATGGGTATTAACGTGGTTACTTCGTCAGTGGGTTAAAATTTATTACGACGATTAAGAATGATTAAAATTGAGTCACGTATGTGCGAAATTATACATAAAATGAAATTGTACATAGTTTTTTCTAATATCCATGATGTTAATTTAAATATGTCACAAAATGGAATCTGCAACAAAAAAAAAACCTAACAACAGCGAACGCAGAATTGTCACGTTAAAAACGCGCAATGTATTTGTGTAAAACCACCTGGAATCAATCAATGCATAGATTTTAATTCCATATTTTAAAATATATGGTTTAAAGCATCGACCTCTAGAGTTTTCCAGCTTTTTATCATCATTGGTAATTTTCCAGACTCTTTACGATAAATATATCTCGAATCGGCGCCAAATTGTCCTCTCATTTCTGATGCCAACATTATAAAATATAATTAAAAGATGAAAGCGCTCTCTGGACATTGTTAAGCTATTCCATTATTGGCCCACAGTTTGAGAGAATTTAAATATTTATAAGTCCAGCTTATTTCAGATAACAAAATTAATGGTTACACTTTTCAAGTTGTTCACTCTAATTGGTCAGCGACCTATAAGACTATACTTTATATGTTATCATATATGTTATAATACTCCAAAGCACTGATAAAACTACAGGAATAAATACGCAACATCTTCATTGCGGATGTCACAAAGACCGATAATATCGTGGTAATAATATAAGATGGACAAATAATGCAAAAAGTAAATAGAGTAAAGACGAAATTGAGACTGATAAATTCGATCATTCGATATTCCAACTCTTATTTATGCGTCATTGGTCTGGGGATACACCTGCAAAACAAACAGAAAGAAGATACAAACACAATAAAATAAATGTCTAAAACAAGCACTAGAAGCACAATGGTAGGTACGTATTGAACAGAGATATTCAGAGAATTAGACGAAAGACCGATACTAGAGACCATCAAGGAAACAGTAAGACAGCTATTTATAATCTCGTGCTTGAAGATCCACAGATAAAGTGGTAGCGAAGAAATCTAGCCACGTGAGAAAATAAACGAGCTACTGAAGTTTCGAGACAAGATCGATAATCTAAAAAGACGATTTTTCTGGAAAACTCATAGATTAAAATGGTATCGAACGATTCACATCTATGAAAGTGGATTCGAGATTTGAGACAAATAAACGAGTCACTCTAGGATAGCAAATACGCAAAAGAAGAAGATAAAGATGGATCCTTCAATAAAAGGAACGAAGGTAAGAAGCAGAAGATGAACATGGATCCCACACAACCAGCAACAGCAAAAAGAAGTACAAGGAAAACAATATTAGAAAGATATTATCATTTCTTCAGACTACTGACCGAGTCTGCTTGTATATTTTAAATTAGTTGAACTCATTATGAATATTGCAAAGTGAGGACCAACCGCGAAAGCAAAATAGTAGCGTGTGTAAGCCGGAAAAAAGGCGAAAAATGAAAAAATTTTAACCCGGAATAACAGTACCTTCTCCCCCCGTTTTCCAGAATGTTGAACACGATGGCGGCATTTTAATTTCTCTTTGGGGTTGAGCAACCCCTCAAAACGGCCAAAAACTACTCCTAGAGGGGTTAAATGCACTTCAAGAGGTTTCCCTGCAGAGAAACACAATTTCCCCAAGTTTTTGAGGATGCTGAGCACGGTGGTGGTGTTGCATATCGGTTCCGACCCCTTCCAACTATTCCCCCGGTCAATATTCGCCCCAGAAAGGTGTGAATTTTTATATCTTTTTAAATATCAAGGAGAAACATATTTCTCCCCATTTTCGAGGATGCTGAGCACGGTGGCGGTGATGGATATTGCGTCCAATCCCTGCCAACCCCTCCTCTGGCCAATATTCGCCCCAGAGAGGGTGACTTTTTTATATCCGCGGCAAATGCATATCCCACTCCCCGTTTACGAGGATGCTGTACACGCTTCACTCTCGACGCGCGTAAATTTAAATGTGCAGTGTCCGTAAAAAAAAAGAAGATGAAGTGATTGATGGGAATTACAGGGTTTGGACGGGTTTAAAAAAATTATCCACCCACACTGTGTTCAGCATCCTCGAAAACGGGTGACGAGAGGGCGACTTTTTTACATCCGCGGCAAATGTATATCCCCCTCCCCGTTTTCGAGGATGCTGAACATGGTGAGGGTGGATAAATTTTTTTAAACCCGTTCAAATCCTGTTATTCCCATCAATCACTTCATCTCCTTTTTTACGGACCCTGCACATTTAAATTTATGCGCGTCGAGATTGATATAAAAAAATGTCACCCTCTCGGGGGCGAATATGGGCCGGTGGAGGGGTTGGAAGGGGTTGGAACCGATATTCAACACCACCACCATGCTCAGCATCCTCAAAAACGGGAGAAGTTGTGTTTCTCTGCAGGGAAACCTTTTGAAGCCCGTTTAATCCCAATAGAGGGTGGTTTTTGGCCGTTTTTAGGGGTTGAGTAACCCCAAAGTGAAATTCTAACGCCGCCATCGTATTCAGCATCCTCTAAAACGGTGGGAGGAGGTACTCTTGTTCCGGCTGAAAATATTTCCATGTTCGTCCGACTCACACACGCTACTAAAACAGAAGACGAGAGGCCAAAGTGCTCTCTGTGCTAAACGTACGACAACTTAACCCTTCCATACCCATCGAACGGAAAGAGCAAACACGCAGTAGTGTTAGTCGACAATTGAAGACATATCTAAAGTGATAGGGAATGGTGGCATAAGTTTTCTGACTTACAACCTATTTCGAAAGGAATGTGTTGAAAATTATGAGGTTTGGTCAAAAGCACACATTTAGCCCGAGCCCAAGCCAAAGTATTTTTGATCGCCGGTAATTTTTTGTGTTTATTCTTTCTCCGTCTTGGTATTTTTCTAAGGATTGTTCAAGCCACTTACTTTAGTGACTAAGTGAACAACGATTGAACGATGAGTTGCCC
This sequence comes from Neocrepidodera transversa, assembly GCA_963243735.1. Taxonomy (NCBI): domain Eukaryota; kingdom Metazoa; phylum Arthropoda; class Insecta; order Coleoptera; family Chrysomelidae; genus Neocrepidodera; species Neocrepidodera transversa. Next base: position 16,649,643 of record OY725346.1, read on the forward strand.
CTTTATATTTAGTAATATTTAGAACATATAGTATATGGTTGATATAGGTAAAGCTTCCTTGAAGTCGGTAGGCTCTAGCTGTACGAAACCAAATGTACAAAGTCTATTAATTTCCAGGACAGGAGCTTAGAAGATGCTGGGCAGTTTCGTCTTCCACACTGCAAAAGGGACAGTAAGATGTTTGACTCAGACCTAGCTCCTTCAGATGGTAACGCAGAAGACAGTGCCCCGTAAGCAGTCCAATTAGGATGCGTAGATCACTTCTACTCCATTCTAGGATCTGCGATAGGGTGCTACCTGAAGGTTTGCCTTAGAGCTAACCCAGGAATATCTTTCCAGTGCTGGAGAGTTTTCCTCGTGACCCATTTACAGATAGTGCCTTTGGCACTACTTTTGTCCACGCCAAAGAATGGTTCCGGTCCAATGTACTCGGATTTTGCACCTTTTATCGCAAGAGTGTCGACTTTCTTGTTGCCCTCTACCCTGATTAGGGTTACTCTGTTACTGGTAGCGATGCGATCCAAGGATTCGATGCAGTTCCACACCAGCTTCGAGTCCAGCCAGTTGGTGCTGAATGCTTTTAAAGCTGCCTGACTCTCCCAAAAAATGTAAATACTTTTGTTGACAAGAGGATGGTTTGCCAACTCTCTCCGATACAACTCTATAGTGAAGGCCTCCACCTGAAAGATGGTAACATACTTACCGAGGCTTACTGTGATGTCAACTCTCGGTTTTCTACTGTACACTCCGGCTCCCTCACCACTTGGTGTCTTTGAACCATCTGTGTACAGTACATAAGCTGTCCCTGGAAAGAGGATCTCTCCCTTTTTCCATTCGTCTCTTCTCGGAAGAAGGACGTTAAAGGACTTATGTATGTGAGTTTTGGAGGAAAGCACATCTGACTAGCGGTAGGGAGGTAAGAGAAGGATTTGTTGCGTATTGACTCAATTATTTTAACTTTTTAATGTTTAATATTATTTTTAACTATGGTATCACTATGTAGTAGGTATGTGATCATTTTACTTTACTTATGATATATTTGAAGCCGTTTTTCCGAATTCGACCACGAAGATTTTATTGGAGATGGTATTAATTTTTAAAAATTGTAACACCGAGATTTTGTGCAGACAATTTTTATTAACTTCTTGGCAGCACATATCTACCCATAAAAAAATACTATTACACAATTTATTCAGTCCATTCTTCTCACCAACTTCAGTTATTAAATAATAAGAGAATCGTTAACGTGTATAATTAAGATGTGTTTTTGTATCTAGAATAATTGGCGATCTATCAACTTTACCAAAATTTTCTCAAAAAAGACAAACACGTACTGAAATATATCATTTAAAAGCATTTATAAATCAACAAGATTATAATATTTTCAATCGTGAATAAAAATACTAAATCTGTAAATATCTTAAATACGTCTAAAAAAATTAAACAATACAGTTTATAACTAAGTAATCATTTTTTTAAAGTAATTAGCAATAAAAAGATTTTTGAGAATTGTTTACAAGTTGTAATAATATTAACGACATAATTGCAGCAATAAATACGACAAAAATATATTTGTACTCGTGAAAAATAATTTCTTTGAAATGATTAAAAATATTACGATGTAGTGGCGATAGTTCATTGAATTTTATGAACGCAAAGGTGTAAATTATTACGAAATTGCGTATAGATTTGATTTCCAAAATATAATTGACGTGGGTTTTGTGGTAAAAATAAATTTTACGAAAAACGATGAATATTTTATAGTGTTATTATTAATATGTTTAAATTGTAATCTAGCAAAAAAGTAAGAACAATAATAATATATTCATTAATTTTATTAAGATAACATAATTAATCCTTGACTGTAATGTTTAAAGCGAATTTCATGAGTTTAAGGCTAATTTTTTTTATTAAGCTGACGTTTCGAAAATTTTTATTGTCATCTTCAAAGCGAAATAAAAAGAAGCTTTTTTGAATTTAATCGGCCTGATCATAAAACAGATATTTATTTATTTTTATTCTACATCTATTAAATTTCTTTATTTATGAAGTAGGTAACTCTTGTAATACCCCTCGTAGAAACTAAACTATATCTTAGTAAAAATGAGGTAAATTTCACAAATCTTTTAAGGAAACACGATTTTAAAAACCCCAACAAACAACACAAAGGACGAGCGATTGGTAAAAAAAAACATAATAAAATCATTACAGTCATCATGTATTTAGTTTCTCTGGTCTTGTGGTTTCACCTAGTTTCACCACTCGAATTCAAGGATTAGCAGTTACTACACACTAGCTATTACTTCCAATTTGTTTTGTGACCTTTAAGACCACGAGTGAAATGGTTTTTTATATGTAACTAAACTATACGGGGTGATCAAATTAAAACCGAAAAGAAAGGAAGAAATTTTCTTCAAAAAATGTTTCTTTACACAACATTTTTTATGTAATTTAGAGTTGGATAAATATCAATAAAAAAAAAACAATATAAATAAAAAAGAATTTTTGAAAGATGACAAATCAGAAGAAGCATTTGAAAAAGTAAATGGCTGATGGGAATTTTTTTGTCTGTAAAGCTAATATTAAATTGTTTAACAACAGATAATCATAAATATATTTGGTCTAAATATATTTTATCTAAAAGACTTATGATCTAAAATATATTTGATTTAAAATAATTTTGATTTAATCACAATTTCTCTAAAATATATTTGTTCTAACATATTAGAACTTTAAATATTTATAAAAAAAATATTCAAAATTATTCTGTACCTGTACCTTTAATTTTGTAATTTAGAAAAAAAAATTAGTGTCTAAACGTGATTGGTAGCAATACTTTAGTTGTTTCCATAGAAAAAATAATAAGTTACCTTGGATTAATTTATAAAGACCTTACAATAAATTGTTGACATCAGTTGACATTTACTTTATTAAATTAAAATCAGGCGTAATTGTTGATTTTGTAAAATATGGATTCATTAATGAGCCAGAAAGGATGCGTAAAACATTGTATTTCAAAGGTTTTCATTATTATAAATAAAGAGGGGGCAATCCCACCAAACTTTCCGAACACACCTAATAAAGTAATTGTTTAATCAAAGTATTCTTCTGACCAAAGAACTTGTTTTTTTCAATTTTCTATAAAAAATAGGCTCGGTCTATATATTTCTTTCATGCCCTCTAGCAGCGAAACTATGCGGATTTCGTAAAAAAAAATAGCAACAAAATGTGTAGAAAATTTTATGATCGACAACTTAGATGTCCTGTTATTTTTCATAAAAATTATAATTTTGGCAATTTAAATATATTTTTTAAAATTTTTACATATTTAGCTATAACTTTTACAAATATTATTTTAAAATTATTAAATAATTTACACATATAGTATTTTTTGATAACTTTCCGATAGTTTATTTAATTTTTTCATTTGTTTCTAGTTTTGATAAAACGAAATTAAAAAAAAGTTCTTTATTTTGGTTACAATTTTAAATTACAAGAAACTAAAATATATTGTAAATTTAGAATTTTGTATAACCTTTAGAATGGTACAAATCCCATATTAATATCTTTAATATTTTTAAAGTCATTCCATTTTTTTTAAATGTATAAATTTCAAAAAACTTTCGCCATTTTTTACGAATTCTACAATTTTTTGAATAAAATTTTGAAAAAATCACAATTATAGAGTTTTTTACTAAAAATTTATTGGTATTTTTTTTAAATTTCTAATATTAATATTAACTTAAAAAAAAATTAAAACATTTTTTTGAATAATTTTAAAGGGTTTCTGGATCAAATTATATTAAAAAAGTTAGTTTAAAAAACTAAAAAAGTATCAAATTTTTTGTCAAATATTCATGGATATATCCTTTGAATTGTTTTAACTTTTTACATTTTTGGCTACAACTTTTACAAATATTATTTAAAAATTTCGAAATAGTTTAAACGTATTGTATTTTTGGATTTCTTTCGGATATACTCTTTACTTTTTTCATTTACTTTATACTTTTTGATAAAACGAAATTACAAAAAAATTTAAAATAAATCTTTATTTTGGCTATAATAATTACAATTCTAAATTCGAAGAAACTAAAACACACTGCAGGCAGTTTTATATTATCTTTCCCATTTTAATATCTTTAATATTTTAAAAGTTAATCAATTTAGTTTAAATCGTAATAAAATTTCAATTTTTTTTAAAAATTCCACAATTTTTTTAATAAAATTTTGAAAAAAATCGTCATTATTAAGTTTTTATTACAAATTTAATAAGTAGTTTTTTTAATTCTTAATATTAAAATTCATCTAAAAAAATTTAATAAGACAAAAATTATTTAAAAATTAAAATAAAAATTAGTGGGATTTTGAAAAAAATGAAAAGACAAAATTTCTCGGAAATTTTGAGTTCTACATTTTAATTTCCTGTATTTTTTTATAAAAATCCATAATTTTTGGCTCAAAATCTAAAAAAAGGTGCAAATCCTATATGAGAGATTCGAAAAAACAGTAATGACAAAATGTTAGAACCAACACAATTTTTGGTGAAAATTTGGTTAAAATCGGTTCAGTAGTTTTAAAATTTCATTATCGAAAAATTTGATCACAGGGAACCTAGAAACGTAAAGAAAAGTCAAATTCTCGAGATGGGTTTGTAATGAAAAACAATACTTTCCCTTATAAAGAAATGATTTAGTATGATTTATAGAATTTAATTTATTATTATTATTATTATTAGATAAAATAAGTATGGTTTTCTAAATATTATATTCGAAAGGTTTTTACAGTTGAATATAATGAGTTAATTTAAAGCAATTAGGTATATAAGTAAACATCTTGTAAAAGTAATAATTTAAAATTTAACTAGGAAAATTAAAAAAATCATTAGGCATATAAAAAATTTTGGACAATATTTAAGAATCAAGTAATGGTTTGGTTTGTTTGATAATGCAAAAAAAGAAGGGAGTTGAATTTACTAAGGGAAATAGTCATAATTTTTATTTTAAGAGTTGGAATTTTAAATGTAAGATAAAAATAATGTCTGAATTTATATACCAAATCAAGATAATAGAGATATATTAAAACGATTACAAGCTTAATGAAAACTTTTATTCGAAATAAAAAAAAATTATCATCTAAGCTATAAGAAAAAAAATTTTTCAGAAGAAATATGCTTTGGGGATACCTATATACTGGTTATGAAGATCGAGAGGAACAACAATTAAGAAAATAAAAAAAATATAGAAAAAATTAGAAAAGGTATTATATTCATTCCAAACAGCGTCAACAAAGTTTAAAAAAGAGAAAGAAGAAGAGGAAGTTATCAGGACATATAAAATTTATTATTTGGGTATAGTTTTTGTTAAAATTTATGATTTTTCCTTAGAACAGAACCAACCTCCCATTGATATTAATCAAATGTTTATAATGATAGAAGACAGATCGTTATAATATATACCTTATTAGTCCACGGAAATAAGGTAAAAAAGGGGCATCTGCGGAATGAGGCCGAACAAGCTAAATTTTTGCAGAGACCTTCATTTTGATGTTCTTATTAAGTACCAAAAAATCTTGAGATATCAAAGGTCAAAGTTCATATAAATCGGTTTTTCGCGAAAATCTTGCTTCCAGTGCATCTGACGTCGGAGGAACTCATTACAAAACTTATGTAGAATAGTATTCTCTACAAAATTGTTCATATATATTTTTTTGTACGACCAACCATTTTAGAGATATAGCGTGATAAAGCGGGAGCGCTCATTCTTAATAGGTAATACTGTATTATATTGTGGAACTATAACTATAAATGCATTTTTCCTAATCTGTTATTCCGGAAAATAAAACTTTCATTACTAAAATTGTTAAAAATTTGTTTATTTATAAAAAAATTTATAATAAATAATTAATAACAAAAAATAAATCCTTTTCCGAACCGCTTTTGAAGTAGAATTCAAGGCGCGTTTTTTTGACATGTTTTCGATCTTCGGAAAAGTTTTTTAACATTAATCTTATCATTTGTTGTACCAGGCGCTACGCGTCTTATGTTTCCTCGCCTTCCTCCTCGTCTCCGTCGGTTTCCACTAGTACCTTGATCAACACATTAACTTCGTCGGACGCTTGCTCCATATTTGTTGGCTCTATGTCCGTTGGCAAAAGTTCTTCAGGCTCAAGGTCACTGAAGTCTTCGATGTTTTACAACTCTGTTGACGGGTTTAGGCATGACACTGACCACAATCTTTGGAGCATGGTAGCCCCACTTTTCTACAGGCGCACTGCGCACCACACCCTTTTTTACAATTACAGAATATTGCATTTAAAAGTTTGTCTAAAGAATAAAAAAATGTTTTTTGTTCGCATTTCATTACAAAAGTGGTGTGAAAATAATACATTGTTTTATTATTAATTACTTATTATATATTTTTTTTACAAATAAACAAATTTTTAACGATTCTAATAATGAAAGTTTTATTTTCCAGACTAATAGATTAGGAAAAATGCATCTGTATATACCTCAGCAATATAATACAATATTACCTAGTCGTACGAAAGAAATGTATATGAACAATTTCGCACAGAATACTATTTTACGTAAGTTTTGTTATGGGTTCTTACGAGATCAGATGCACTGGAAACGGGATTTTCGTGAAAAACCAATTTTTATGACCTTTGACCTTCGATATCTCAAGACGCATAAGGGTAGGCATATGAGATTTTTGGTGCTTCATAAGAACATCAAAACGAAGATCTCTGTAAAAATTTAGCTTGTTCGGCCTCATTTCGCAGAGGAAGTTTTGATTCCCTGGAGTATATATGTATATGTAGCGGGAAAGTAATTAATTCCCTTCAAAACAAAGTTATTTTTGTTTTTTTTTTTAAGAAACATATGGGTGTTTTAATTTTTTTTCACACACGTATTTTAACTAATTTCATGAAGTGGATTGGCAACCGTATTAATTGGTCAAGAACCAGCGATGGGAGTACCAAAGCGTACTTTCAGGAACCATACAAAAGACTGGATCAAGCGAGAATCAGCGATGGGAGTACCAAAGCATACTTTAAGGAACCATACCAAAGACTGGATCGAGCGAGAACACAAATTATACTGTTATAAAATACCCGGACTAATACGCGGAATAAAAGTTTATAAAAGAACCGTCAAAGAACTGAGGAATTACTGTTACGAATCACCACAGGGCTCTACATGGGACACCTTCCCACCAGAGAGCACCTTAACAAAATGGGATTATACTAGTGGCGGATTTAGGGGGGAGGCTGAAGGGGCGGCAGATTCGAGGGTGCGGTAAATTTTCTTTTTTCCATTTTGTATGATGGCTTTTTTCTTTGGTTGTGTTATACTGTTGCGTTTTTTTTAGTGAGGTATACATCATGCTACAAAAGTATTCATCTGAATAAGTGACAACTTGATGATTAAGTCAGAAAATCATTCGATAACGATAACTCCCAGGGCGGCAGTGTTGCAGGCGACGAACTTAAGCTCTGGTTTCCTTGGAAGCGGTGCCGTCTTCTGACATCCGTCAAAGGACGGTGGGTGACGTCACAAAATACGGTGTCATGTATAATAAGGGAAATGCTTTCCAAGAGAGCGGTACTCGTTTCAAAGAGGTCGGCAAAACGGTACGAATCAGTTAATCAACGTTTTTTTACGGTGGTGTTGTATGTAGCAGTGAAGATTTTCATTGGAAGTTGAATTTTAAATAAATGACGACAAACTAAAACCTCATAAGCACCTTCCTTTCTGCGTTTAATAAATAATTCAGATTCAGATTCTCTTGTCTCTTCTTCTGATAATTCCTCTGCGTCGGAAGTGCACTCGTAAATAATCCAGAACCGTAACGCTAATTTACGCGATAACTTTATTATTGTAGTATGGGGTAAGATTATATAAAACACAAAAGCAAAATGTTGTCGTGACTCTAATCAAACTACATTCAAACCTTTAAATTACTGCTTTAAAAACAAAAAATACATTTTTTTTCTCAAAAACCAGTGTCGAAACGACGTTCCGGTGAGTTGTAGCACGAGTGCACCCCTGCTCTGTGTCTAAAATAATAACAAGTGCGGCATCCAGATCATCTGCCGCTACGACGGCCGTACTTAACCCACCGTTTTTATGATGTCACCCACCGTACTTTGACGTACGTAAGAAGACGGCACCTCTTCCGAGGCAATCATAGCTTTACTCTAGGTCCTGGGAATGAGCTGCTGGTACGCAGCGTACGCCGTCCTCCTATGCGCAGTTGGAACTACTGTTTCAATCACTGTCAAAACGCCATTCGTAAGATCGCAAGGTTATGTTTGATGGTGGTGGTGTTTACTGTTTTTGTTGTAGAGTAGATGAAGTGACGAGTTGTTGTTGGTCTGTTTGATGAACGAATGACCTAGTTGTCAACAAGGAAACAAAATGAGAGGGGGAAAAGCTGACGGTAAGCCGGGAATGTGTCAATTATGTCGAAAAAGAATCAGATTCGCCTCAAAATGATTTCCGACAAAGAGATGATGTAATTGGCGCTTTTCCCGTGCGTTTTTGGGGTGTATATTTGGATTAGGCAGTGGCGCTATCCAGGTTTACCGGAGGCTGGGGGTTAGAATGTGAATATTGTTGGGGTCATATACCAGGGTAGTAAGGGGACCGAGAATACACTCCATATATTGTGCAACTGTGAGGCACTGGATCACAGAAGACAAAGAATATATGGAAAACCAAAACCGGATCCAGAAGACTACTGCAAACAGCCATTAAAGAACATATACAAACTAGTACAAGGACGCAATAATCCCATGATGCTGGAGTGAATCCGGTTGATAAAGAACTGTCCCGGAAAAAAAACTAATTTCATGCCAAGGCATGAAAACCAGTTGTGAAGCATGGCAAAAAATATATTTTTTGTTGACCAGTGAATCGGTAATTCCGGTGTGCTCCCCTATTATCTGCAGCAATGAAATTTAATGATATAATTTCATTAGCAGATTTACCGGCTTAACCATTTAAACTAATTACGGCCCATAACCTATATATTTAACTTAATAAACATTCACTTTAAACTGCTTATTTCTATTTTTATTTTTGTTATTTTTCCGTGAACGCCTCTGCTATCCTCGAAACTTTAGTAAATGTTGTTCAAAATATGGTTGTTATGTTATTAACCTACGTCAATTTCAATTTTGATATGTCGGTTCCTTATCAGACTCAATTGATCAGTCGATACCGGAAAAATATGCTAATTGGAGGTGGCATAATACTATAGGGAAGTAAATCTATCACAATAACTTTCGATTATTTAATTATAATGATAAAAATCATTCTTCCGTTTTGTAATAAGAAATACGTAAATAATTATATACAACCTTTCAACTATCAAATTTTAATTGATTAGGTTTTAATTTTTAATCGTTCTTATTTAGTTATTCGTGTGATTTTAATAATGCTTATGGGTCATTAATCATTTTCTAAACTAATTTAGGCAATTACTGTTTTGTATTTTTCGTGATATATAGATTAAAATAATTTAGATAAATAACACTTTGTTATAACTGATAAAAATCTTTCTTCGGATATTAGGAATGAAATAGAGCAAAGAAATAGGTTTAATTAAATAAAATTTTTAGTGTGTGAGTACATTATTTTCTCTAGTATATATATAAAAATTAACTTACCAAAATTAGGCCATCTCCTTCAGTTCTAAGCAAAATGGCAGCCTGATTTTCTTCATCTTGATAAAGTTCACCGATGTCATCGTTGGTCTGTAACAAAAATTTCAACATAAGTGTCATGAATATTTATTGTTTCAAAATCCATATTAGCATTTGTTACTAATGAGAACGATTCTCATAATTAAATCAGAATTTAAGGAAAGTATCATTATTAGGAGATCTTATGTACTAAACTTATTTATGTACTAAACTTATTTATCAAATTTGTTTCTCCTGAACTTAGTTGGAATAGCTAGTTTAAATATAATATATCATTTTCTGTATTACGTATCTTATACCTTTTGGTACTTTTTAGTTTGGGTGCTATGTATATATTACGTTAGTATCCACGATGAAAGTTTTTCATGAGATTTTTGTGTCACGAGTCAAAATTTTCAAATTTCACAGGGAAACATTCTTGAGATACGCGAGATATTGTTACAAATGTCATGACACAATATTCCACGAGATATTTATTTCATGAACGAGTCTCAACGTGTATACATCGTGTTTCATTTGAAATATTTATTTCACTTGCTGCACATGAGTTTTGGTGTTGTCTCTGAAATAAAATTACTAGCGTGTGTTTACAACGAATTTGAGTTTGGCTGTTGTGAAAATGAATGAAATAAATGAAAAAAGTTTAATACACACAGACAGACCTTACACTGGAAATGGTATTAATCTTCTTGGGGGACCTCAAAATGTATATTTCCATCGATATCTCGGATTTTTTTTTCTGTTCGTTCACTATACTTTCCCTTTGAAGGGACCAGGAAAGCAAAATTCAGTTTTTTTTAATTTAAATAGGTCTATTATTTTGATGTTTTAACTTAAATTAATTAAATATATTAACTATTGCTTATTAAAGTTATTTGAAACTCTTCCAAATTCTTTTTTCCAATACTACAGTGATGCCCATAGAAACAAAAAACGTGAATGTTTTCGTGAAAAAAAAATTTTATACACTACAAAAAACACGTTTTTGAAGATAAATAATAATTTGTAATAAAACAAATGAATTTAAAAACAATGCTGAATAAAATAAATTTCTAGTAAAAAATAAATTTATAAAATAAAGAATTGAGGAAAATCTACAAAAAATCGGTCAAGTGCGGGTCGGACTTCGTACATTTAGGATTCCATACCAAATGGAGAATACAAGAAAGTTGTGTAAAGGTAGGATTATTATTAGGGGGACTTTAAAGGTTTAATCGAACTAAAAAGTCAAAAATACTTGGTAAAATAATTTAAAGAACTGAAAAGAAAAATAACCTGGTGGATGTTTGTTCGACGAAAAAAAAATATATATGACGAAAAATGAGTTTTTTAACAAAACTAATAATAGCACAGATAAAAATAATAAAATATCGAATATCACAAACGGCATATATACTTAGATATATTAAGAAATTTTGAAATGCAATGAACAAATTTGTTAATATCAGCGTAACCGACAAAAAAATAATAAAATATGGAATATCACAATTCGCATATATACGAAGGTACGGAACCCTAAAAATGGGGGAATCTTAATGAAAAAATCATATTTATTAATATATTTTTATTTGTTGGTAAAATATACGTAACAATAAACATTATCAACAAATTTCAAGTTAATAGTCATTGGAAAGTTAACAAATACTTCGGAACAAAATTTTTTAAAAAATACTGACTTTGGCGGCTTCTCATGCCTACGTTTTGCAATATTATTTAAAACAAAAATACAGCTTTTATCTACTCAATGAGCTCTAAACAACGATACCTTACTCGATGGGGTAGGCCAAATTTTTTTCCAGCGCCGCCTTTAGCTGTGTGGGAGCCCCCTTGAAAACATTTGAAAACATTTTATACAATTTATGTGGCTTTGGGATAATAAGACACATATACTTTGAAAATTTGAAGACTGTTGCTACAAGGGTTTAGCTGCTAGACCAGCGTGACAGACAGACAGACGGACGGACGGACGAACTGACACGTGAGTGAGAGCAATAGGGCTCCGTACCCCAAAGGGTACAAAGTAATAAAAGAAAAGAGTGTGGTGTCAGTTGATACTAATATTAATTTATAGGATTATCTGCTTAAGAAGTTAACGAAAAAATTCATAGCCTTCAGAGTATAAACAGAAAACGAAAAAAAAAAACTAAAAGTGCTTAAATAAATATTGAAAATTGGCCGCAGCCATTCTGAGACAATTCTTTTAACATAACTGATCCTCCAGTTCTAATTTTTCGAATAGATTAATAATATTAAATTCTGCTTTCCTCTTTGTGCAATCCAGTTGCGTACCCAAAACTTATATGTTTTTTTTGGGAAGCTATCAAGTAATAACAAGCCGCAACAGCTTTTCTTCGATATTTTTTTGTAACCATCGCTTCTAAATACGCACGACCAATTAAATCATAGAGAAAAACAGCAGAATATTATACGTCACATGAACAAAAAATTTCAAGCTTATGGGTGAAGAAATTTTATCTCTATTGTGGAAACCCGTCATGAACTAAATGTCCCATGAAATAAAATTTTTATAAAATTTTTATTCCATTGTGGACACGTACCTTAAGATAAAAGCCGCACCCTTAAGAGTTTTGTTATAGGTTCAACTTACTATACAATTCGAAGATATGTCATATTAACCAATTAAGGTAACATTTTCTCTTTATATTTTACAAATATTGTTAAATTTACATAATTATTACAAATTTTTGACAAAATTTTAAATATATAATAAAATGTTAAATGAATATTTCTCTTTTTTATTTTTCTGTAAAAAGGGAATTAAGTATTACTAAGAAAGTTTGTTCTATTTATTTTATTTTGTTTCCAGTTTTTTCAGCACCCACCAAAAAAAAAATGGATGGCGCACTTGGTAAAAGTAAGCCAATATAGTTATTTTCCTAACAAGTGCGGAAAGTTATACTTTTCTGCACGCAATTGCAGTTGCCCGAACGGAGTTCGGGCATGCAATTAAGTGGGAAAAAGATACTTTACGCAAGTGTTAATAACGATATTTTTTCTACAAGCGCCTAGAATTAAAAAAAAATTTTAGCAAAAAGTATTTTTTCTACAAGCGCCTAGAATTAAAAAAAAAATTTAGAAAAAAGTATTTTTTCTACAAGCGCCTAGAATTAAAAAAAAATTTTTTGCAAAAAGTATTTTTTCTACAAGCGTGCGGAAAGTTACAACTTTCCGCACGCTTGTAGAAAAAATAATAATCAGTATTATTCATGTCTTATTATGATCTAGAGACTTAGCTTATCAAATTTAAGTTTAAACACTTATACTAACAATAAAAAAATAGTTACATATTAGTATACCTATATATGGTAAGTGGTTTGTTTAATTTATTAAAAATGTTTCCATCGAACAATGTAATTAATTTAGGTCTGAAGATGGCTGTTTAGTCGAAACTAGTCGTACGCAACTTGTTAAAATATATAGTATTGTGGTACATGTTTTTGAGTTTCATTTATTTATTGAACACTTGAACACATTTAAGATATGTATAACCTGTTGGTTTTAAATACATATAGAACGCCCCACGTTGAGTGCCAAATAAAATAGAATTTACAGTTTTCTAACTCAATGTTTATATTTTTTTTGTAATCTGCTTCGTTTAAAAGTATTTTTAAAAAGTCTAATAATGCTCCAATTATTTATTTTTTCGACTCTCTTGACTTTATTACAATTTTTTTGAAAATTGCAGTAAAAGCAGTAAATATTTTGGTAAAGCAGACTGTAAAATTTTATTTCTGTATAGATTTTAATGCTAAACTTTTTTAATACTAGCTATTTCTATTTTCAAAAGTAATGGTATGTTTATCAAAAACTCCAGACTGAATCCGAATTCGATCGTTCGTGCATTCGTTTTTGATTTTTTTAAAATTTCTAATTCAGAATCGGAGAGTACATCAAAAATAAAGTCAGGACCAATAAGGTAAAGGGCAAAATAGACATGGCCAAATATTCGAACTTAAGTGATAAAGGGGCCAAACATTTTTTTAAATTGGCAGACGTGAGTAGTAAAAAGACCAATTAATTTCACCTGGATAGGAGTAAGGGATAAAGGGACTACATATTTTTACATGGGCAAGCTTAAGCAGTAAAGGCCCCAAATATATAAAAGGACTAAATATTTCCACCTGGACAGGAGTAACGAATAAAGAGAATACATATAATATTGTTTATTGCAAAATTGAGTATGCTACACTTGCTTAACTACAATTCTGCCTGATGATGGCCATCGAATGGCCAAAACATGTTGCCCTTATTAAAAAGTTCTTAAATTACATTATTGTGGTATGACTTTGAGTTTCATTATTCTTTACATATTTATACACTGGCAAGCTTAAGAATTAAATGACCCAAATATTTTTACATAGGCAGGTTTAAGTGGTAAAGATGGAACTAAAACATAGAGGTAAAAAGACCAAATATTATCATATGAGCAGGCCTAGAGGTTCAAATATTTTACTATATGCGGAACTAAGGAGTAAAGAGCTTTTCAAAAATTTCAAAACAAAAAATTTAGCTATTATGATTTCAACCATTGTAATACACTGACTATTCTGTTCGGGAATAATTTTAATCTAATCTAAGTATATTAGATCTCTTAGCTTAAGCGTGACTTTTCATTGTTGTTATCCAATTTAGAATTTCTCTTGGACCCTCTTCATACCATCTTTTCTTTGATTTTCATCTTTTCATATCTATATTTATTAATAATTAAAAGTTTAGAATAATTTTTAAGAATTTCTGACAGATAAATGATTGGTACCTTCCTTTCGATCTGTTTTGAATATTAAATTAAAAAAATATTTAAAAAAAATGTCTTCTTTGATTTTCATCTTTCCATATCTATATTTATAAATAATTAAAAGTTTAGAATAATTTTCAAGAATTTCTGACAGAAAAAAGATTGGCCCTTTCCTTTCGATCTGTTTTGAATATTAAATTAAAAAAAATAAGTCTTGCAGTCGGTAGATAGAACTTACTTATGATGAACGGGTATCGAGCGCACTCGCACTTCCAAATAAGTGTGCGTACATAGAGGGTACTGTAACCTAATATCTCGGGGTACAGAGTTTTCCTAGACATGTGAAATAGCTCTCAGAGGCCCAAGGGGAGACTCTGGGCCAAATTTCAAGGAAATTTCTCGGTTAGTTTTTGATACCTCATTGACAAACAAAAAGACGAATAAAACTATATTAATATTTGGGATACTTATTCTATGGGTACCGAGCTCATTCATGGTCCCCACCCTATATCTCGGGGTACAGAATTTTACCAGACATGTGCGACATCTCATTTTTCATAGAATCCCAAGGGGAGTCTATGGGAAAAATTTTAAGAAAATTCCTCGAGCTGTCTTTGAGGTCGAATTAGACAAAAAAACAAACGAACAAAACTGTATTAATATAGTAAAAATGGGACTCAGGTGTATAAAGTGACAGATAACATGATAGAACAGTCAATGATGTTGTTGTATAAATTATAGGAACTACCAAGATTTCCAGCTAGATGAGCTAACTTTAATTAAAAATTTAAAATAAAGCTTTATTGAATATGACTGAATTTTAAAATTATACTTTTAATTTAATTGAATTCAGCATAGTTGTTGTATTAAAATTTATATGCAGGCCTACATCTAATTAATAAATTTAGCAAATATTGTTTACAATTACCCTGATTTTGAATATATTCTATAGGTTATTTGTATGAAATTAATTATATACAGTATCTTTACTTGGCTTGAAATAATTAAATCATTGGTTAACAGTTTATTACCGTTTTGTTCTATATTTTCTGTATACGAAGTGTGTGTATATAGCTAAGACTAATGACAGTTGAGTGGTAATGTAATAACAAATAAAACCAATTATTAATCAAACTGTTTTATTTTAACGCTGCAGTAGTTCGCGTTAATTGTACGGATCAAGTAAAAAAACTAAGAATAACTGAGCCATGATTAAATAGATTTTCTCAAGGAGAATTGTACCTTCTCTTAACAAATCTGACTAATTGTTACATTAAATTTATATGTAACTATTAAAAATGTAAGACACAATAAGTTGGATCTATTTTTAAATATAATGTAACAACTTTTTGACCCTAGTTATTGATTAGCGGGAAAAATAGAATATTTGATATTTCCAATTTTTAAACACTTTTATACTTTCACCGTTTTCGTAGATCAATCACTACGTTGCTGTTTTATTCAATTGTGGATATGACATACCTGAAGTACCATATTTTGGATCTTTCTGTACATTTTTGCCTAAAAATAGATTTAAAACAACTTCAAAAATATTTAGACATTTTCTGTATTGGCATTATACTTTTAATAAAAGTGTATACTATTATTAAAACCCCACTTTCAATTATTTTTAGTAATTAAACGACTTTGTTGTTATTTTTCTGTTTTAGTGGATACCGTTTTGACTACAGCAGACTATTTATCCTTTTTTTAATATAATGTAGTTATTCGAAAATAAAACTTTGAGGGACTAATTTGTTTTATTGTGGTAAAAAACGATAAGCGGACCATAAGAAAAACATGAGGCAAGTAGACAAGACAAAATTTATTTTGTTCACATTTATTTATTGCGTGTAATATAACAAATAATGATTGTAATAAATAGTAATAGATTGTTTTAAGAATAAATGATAATTTATTTTGCAGAATATTATATTTTGTTCTATCAGACATCAACCGGAGTATGTAAACTTAGGACTAAATCCCTTTATGACATGTAATCTGAGGACCATTTGAAACAAGGATTAATAATCCGACATGTAATCTGAGGATCAAATGAAAGCAGGTAAAAATTATGAAATTTCCCAATATTTCAAGTATATTTTATGTCAACTGGTATAAACAAAGTATTTAGAGTATAAAATTAGTGAATTTGAGATTATAACAAATTATTACATTTACAAATACAAAAACAAAGTTTGAAAAGTGCTGAAACTTTTTGAACTTGCACAAATAGTAAATGCAGAAGATTTTAGAAGCGCTATATATTTTTTATCTTTGTAGGTACATGAAATATGTTTTCTTGAATTCTATTATTTTTTAAATAACTGTGTATAAGTAATATTCTGCTGTGATAAAAATGAAAATAAATAATAAATGTGTTTCAAAAACGGTTAGTCCTCACTTTACATATGCTTGTTCAGGTACCAAATATTAAATCTGAATTTTGGTCCTCAGATTACATGTACCCACATCAACAGGGTGTTCCGGGGAAAACAGTATTATAGTAGAATGGGAATACCTAAATTTTATAACAGCAGAAACAATCCTAGTTATCGACAGCTGTTCGAATTTGAATAACCGACTGTAACCCTTACGTATAACTTAATTTAGTCTTACATTTAAATGGACTTATTTTTGGTGTCAACTGGTCCATCGAGTTCTTCATAGAACCTATACAGTTGATCGGCATCATAGTTGTAATTGGTAGATTGATCAGTAGATTGATCATCATCGCTGTCAACTGGTCTGTTGTCGAGTTCTTCATAGGGTCCATACAGTTGATCGGCGTTATCGTGGTTGTAATTAGTGGATTGGTCATCATCGCTGTCAACTGGTCCGTCGTCGAGCTCTTCATAGTAGATCGGCGTCATAATCGTCATAGTAGACTTGGTCATCGCTGTCAACTGGTCCGTCCAGTTCTTTATAGGACCTATAGAGTTCTTCAAAGTAGCCATATTCTTCTTCGGTGAGTCTGACCCACTCCATTTCATCTTTCTAGATCTGTAATAAGCGATAGGGCTGGAAAGCGAGCCATCGCTGCAGCTCGACATACCACAACTTTTTCGTACTTTCCTTAAAACTTCGTAATTTATGTTTAATTACAATGTTATGAACACCCATTTCACTCAATTAATTACTGATAGAACACCAAGTTCTATGCCGCTTTTATAGAGAAATATGAATAGATAAGTGCCCACGATACTGCTTGACCTAGACCTTTAGACTTTGACCTTTCTATGATTAATGCTCTCTGACATCATTGGTAACATTCAGTTATCACTTACACCGGATGTCACCGGCCCACATCCCCTTATCACCGGAAACACCGCCATCTTGGCGGAGGAATGGTATAGAATAACTACTTGTACTCTTGTAATGCTTAGCAGAATTGAAATTAATGGAGGTTGAAGTTAATGAATTTATTCCTGAAATTAATGTGGATCATAACATAAAGAAAAGTTCAGTCATATATCAGTTGATGCTAAACAAATTGTTTTGAATGTATATAATATTAAGTGTTTCGTGTAGTTTTTTTATTAATTTTATTTATTATTTTAGCGATATGTAACCTTTTATCACTATCTTGTTATAACCAGTTTATTGAGAGGATTTGTTAATAAATATAATTTTATTTTTGGTGGAAATGGTATCGTTAATGGAAGTGGTAAAAAGCGACCAGAAATAAAAGCAAATTCGGATTTTAAAACACACAGGGCGAGAAGAAAAATTGATTGTAGTGTGGTCCAACGAAAATAAAAGTAACAAATATACTCCAAACGAAAAGTTTATTTATCCGAAACAACAATATTTTAGGTAAAATTTTCTTTATGCACGAAACAAGAAAATGCCAATTTTTTTTAAATCATTTAAATGATTAATTTTATATAGTGGTATTTGCTCAAAAATGTTTACATTCAATCAAAGATTAAAAATTTTTTACCTCCTTATATGACACATTTTGGTGGCTTATGGTTAGGTTTTTTAAGGCTTATAAGGCTCTTTCCGTACCATTTGTTTAGATTGAAGCCATTTTAAATTAGCGACATGGATCAATTACAGTGAAAAAAAAATTACATGGGTTTTGTGTTTGCACTATTTATGTATACCCACATGAAAATAGCTGTGCATACGAGATTTAGATGAAGTATGATACTCGGCGATAATTTACAGGAAGAGCTCCAACCACTTTTGGACTGGTTTGAAGACAAATATATTGGTGGCCGAAACAGGTGTCAATTTTTCTTTTTGCTGTTTTCTCATAATACAGAAATATTAAATAGCGTTTAAATAGGTTTCTTAATAAATGATTCATTTATAATTTTTATACTTATATTTTTTATACCTATCTATTTTTTTATTTACAGACGAGGAAATGGTAGACGTCTCCCGTTTCCCCATCAGATGTGGAATCTCTATGAGAGGACCTTGAATGGACAAGACAGGACCAACAACCATGCAGAGGCTGCTCATAGAAGGTTGCAATTAAAATAATGAAACACCCTATAATTTGGAAGTTTATAGAGGGATTGAGGAAAGTTCAGAAAGGACGATATGCTTATTATGTACAACTTATCATCAATCGCCTTTAAAATTAAAAAAGTACAGACTTGCTGACGAGAGAATTTTAGAATCAGTAAGAAGTTATTATCCCAATAATACTATAGAATATCTTAGAGGTTTAGCTCATAATTATGAGATGTAAAAAATTAAATATCAATTTTTGTGAAATTCAAATTGCAATTTAAAGCTTATCGCCTATTTTTATAACTAAATCTTAATTATAAAATTATAAACAGACGGCGAATCGCTTCAATTATTTTATACAATTTATTATTATTAGAAATGTATACCATTGCCTTACAACAACAAAAAAAATCGTACTCGCTATTGCCGTTAAGCTGAGAGGTCAACACTACCAGGAGATTTCATGATCTATCTCTTGTTATCTAAAGGTTGATCCCTTTAATAAATTATTAAAAACTTGATTACCTATTTTGTTACGTCTATGACAAAACATACAAATTTTCATAGTTTCCGCTACATTTTTTCCATAAGTGTTATTTTATGTAAAGAAATAACAGTATTTATGGTATAGACAAAAATTTATTCTGTTTTTTTTCCAATTTTTTTCTAATTATAAATTAAATAGCCGGATTTCGTCTAATAAATCTATTGCGGAGGTGTAGCTAATCGATGTGTCGGAAGTAAAAAGTGGTTATACTTGAACTATTGTCATGGTCTCGACTCTCTTAACGAATAGGTCATCCTCAGGAAGAAGAAAACCTCTTATCTCACCTGGTGTTGCTTATAACGTCTGGTACAACAACCTTCTTGGTTGTTTTGTTTGCACACACTTATCTGCGTAAATTTATATGTTAATTGATGTTACTCATTTCTATATATTCTACATTAAAAAAATATTCTCTACATATATTTTAACTCAGGTTAGAAGTAATTATAATAATGTTATTGAGTTAATAATGTATAGGATGTCTCAGATTAGTCTTCTCAATAAATATTGTAAAAGATTGTTACATGATTTTTTTATTACAAATACAAACGTTTATCAGTTATACAAACTAAGCTATTTGTTTTAATTTGCCAATTGGTGATAAAGATAATGGACTGTATTGCAAACTACGCAATATGTGGACATGTTCTTTTCAAAAAAAAAATGTTATTACAAAAGGCAACGAACCCTACTAATCTTTTATGGATCTCGTTATGGATGATCTAGAGGATCCTCTTCCTTGAATAACACCAAAATATCTCGGCTTTTAACACATAAGTGTTTTTTAAATAAAAGAAATAATAGTGGACAAACTGCGTCTTATCGGTCTACGATAAAAACGGTACTGATGGTCTTCACCCAAAAAAGGGTACAAATAGTAGAATTCGTACGGCTTAAATATATTGTAAAATTAAAACATAATAAGCACATATCTACTTATACTGGGTGAAACCAACTTTAAGAATTAAATTAATCAAATATTAAATATTAAAAATTAAAAAAATACTTGCGTCAATACGCAACACTATTTCTTTTATATCTGTGGTTCGCCTCGTATCTCATACCTTCAACATCCTCGCGAACACAAATTTGTTGCAGACACATTTATAAAACATAAATTCATAATTAAGATTGTCATTGCATAGCAAAACATTCATTTAATGATATAAAATTAAATAAAAAGTAATGGATGAAGTAATTTACTTTTACACTTGTACTGTTTCATTAAAACTTTCTATGAATTCTTTTATAAATGTATCACTGGTCTTTGGGCTTGTCTCCTACACAAAAACGAGGAAACAACTTTTTTTATATTTCAGATTTACGACCAAATATGTCGTCGTTAATTGGTTGTTTTTTTTTACTATTTTGACATAATATATTTATACCTATCTCTCTTTCCATTCAAGCGCAAAACGCAAACACGTAATAATAATAAAAATTAACTCAGATTATACAATCGGTATGCGACAAAAAGTGTTACACATACTTTCTTCTGGACAACATAATATCTGATCTAGTTCCTAAACCGTTTAATTATAATATTGACAAATATGTTTTTAAATGATTTTTAATAATTTGAAAGATCAACTGGTAGAAGACGAGGTTTTAAATACATAAATAGGAAATAAAGACATTTTCACTATGAAAACTGAAAGAACCAAAAGCGGACTTTAAAGAATCTTCATGAAGATAAATATTTGATATAGTGTAAGTTAAAGAAGTTATTTAGAATGACACAATAAAATATACAGGTTATTTTCCAATTCAAATTTTTGGCCACCAAGGGCTACCCATAATTGATCGCACCAAATTTGGTGTATTTACCCCTCTGTGGTTCGGGCTCCATGTTGTTGGGCTAAATTTTCATTTTTTTAAATTTTTTCACGTGCGATGCAGCAAGCGACATTTTTGTGATCTGGATGCCCAGAGAACCCATTTCTATTAATTGCTACATCTTCCCTAACGGATTTGGATACATCCGGTTGCGTACCATCTACAATGTAACACTGCCTATATAAAATATTTTGAAATATAAACAAATATGAAGTGAACAAAAACTAGCGACCATATAATAGTCTGTGAGCACCGACAAGGAATCTTTTAACGTACTATTGTGTATCAATTTGGATACCCAGTAAACATGAAATGGATAGAGAAATTTGGGACTTAATGACTTAACCCAACTTTAGAATTAGCTGATAATTTCTGATAATTTAAAAAACTGAGCTGACACCTATGATAAATATTATTATTAGGTGAAAATGCAAAATGCATTAAAACAAAAAAATAATCAACTACCGAGAAAAATAATGTTTAATTCATCAGAAAAGTAAAACAAAATCAAAATTAATAATAAACTATTTTTAGTCTTATACAGAAACATAACAGACTAAGATTAAGACTGTACATCTAACTAAATTGGACACTCTTTGGTACTTAATTCAGCAGGAAAAAAGTGAAATATTAAAATGTGTTTCACTTATAACATAAAATATAATATAATAATTTAGGTAGGTAACCTAACCTAGGTACATAAAAATGAAAAATACCACAAATCAAAATCAAAAGGAAAAGGAACTCGTTACGTATTCATTGTAAAAAGAACTTCATTAAATAGATTATAGTTTAGGATTATTTCTAAAAAATGTACTAATAAAATCTCTAGTTTTGTATATTTCAAGAGTTGTTTCTTTAAACCTAAGTTCTTTTTTCTTACAAAAATCCGCGACTGGCGGTCTTGGAACAAAATGGGCTGTTCCAACTCCATTCAATGACACTAAGAGGCAATTATTCATTTAATTTTCATTTAATGGCATTCTTCCTGGCATTTTTATTTTGTTGCAATGGGAAATAATCCTCTCACTAGTCATTTAATGAGGACTTATTAGCAATAACGAGATTAAAAGCTTTTATAATATACCCTTAGTGCAAACTATAAGTTTTCTTAATTTATTAGCATGTTTGGTGCCTTCATCTGTAGTATCACTGTCTGGAATTTCTTGAATTAAAGGCCACAGGGAAGTCGCAAACTTGGACACTTCCTTTGAACCAAAGAGATTCTTAACTAATGGTCGGCCTGTAGATATCATTTCAGCTTCAGACTTGGACAACACAACTTCCTGTCTTAATGCTGACCAGTTTAGCCTACCCGTTGTAATGTATGCATTAGATGTACTACGTGTACTTTTGTCAGTCACTGCTAAAGTCGACGCCTCTGAAGGATTTTCATTACAATCATAGTCAATATCAGCTAATAGATATTCTTCCTTACCTCCTGGCCAAGGACCAGTAACCAGCATTTCCAATTTTCTCAAAGCTGGATGTCTAGCTATTATTACATCGAGCAATATCAAATTTTATTTGTGAAGCAGTTTTTGTAAAATTTGAAAAATAAGAGTTATATCGGCCATGAAAGCTGTAAGCATTATTTTCCATGTCTTAAGCATAACATTTGCAACACTTTTATCTTACCTTGAAACATCGCTGTCGGTTTTATTTTTTTCCCAAACAAGTCTGCATCCAGATAAATTATTTAAAATAGATAATATAAGACTTCTAACATGCTCGGTAAACCGAACTTCAAAATATCCATGAAATGCTTTATAGTCGGAACATTTTTGTTCGTCGTTTTAATTTTGAGGAAGAGGTTCGAAAGTAGGAAGCTATTGATTTTAAATTTGTTAGCCAAATATTCAGTTCTGGAACAGTGGAAAATGCAGATTCCATTGCTAGGTCAGAGCGATGGAAATAGCACCAAACCGTTAATATGCCGTGTCCCAAGTGATCCTGTAATATTTTCCACAGACCTCTATTAGAAATTCCAGCAGCATCTGTAAGAACTTTTACAGCTTTCAATAAAATTTGTGCTCCGTGATCTTCGGTTTGTGTTACCCCAATAAAAGCATTTTCTATTTCTGCTGAACTTTCTGGTAAGGCGTATATGCAGATGTCTCTGTCAATTTGAATGGAATAGCACAAAGAACAGGAAATTACTTCTCCAATTTTTTTCTCTTTCCATGTCTCCTAGAATGTGTAGCATCTCTGCATAAACCATTGGATCTCCATTGTGTAGCTCGGATGGTGGTGGTTAAAAACTGGTTAACTTTCCTTACAGTTTTCCTGAAGCTGTGCTTGGATAGAAAGCGCCATCATAATTGCCAATGAATGAGATGGCCAAGATCTCTCACTTACAGTTTCAATCATTGAATCATTATACACATCGATGCAAAGATGTATTAATTGATTTATAACTTGAGAACGATGGTTATTAGAAGTTTTTACCCATGGATGTTTTTCAGACTAAACAATCCATTGTTTGTTAGCTGTCTTTGCTTGAGAAGCCGTTATATGCGATTTCGACATTACATGATCAACAACTGTTTCCAGTTTCTGAGTACTTTCGGTCATCATACCCCTGAAGCTGTGCTTGGATAGAAAGCGCCATCATAATTGCCAATGAATGAGATGGCCAAGATCTCTCACTTACAGTTTCAATCATTGAATCATTATACACATCGATGCAAAGATGTATTAATTGATTTATAACTTGAGAACGATGGTTATTAGAAGTTTTTACCCATGGATGTTTTTCAGACTAAACAATCCATTGTTTGTTAGCTGTCTTTGCTTGAGAAGCCGTTATATGCGATTTCGACATTACATGATCAACAACTGTTTCCAGTTTCTGAGTACTTTCGGTCATCATACCCCTGGAAACCGGAACTACTACATTTTAGAAAATTTTGCAGCCACTTCTTTACATTAATTACCAATTTGACATGTAATGAAAGACCTAGTCCTAGATCCAACTTTTGATGATGTCAATCGAAGCTATCATATTATTTTGGTTTAAACAAAATAATAGGGCCTTTTGAATACATAGATACGCAGTAAAAAATCACTAAAAGATGCGTTGAGCACCGGACACATGGAAGGGACGAAAAAAATTCAAATGACATTTTATCTCACTTCTGTTCCATTTGGGTACAGGCATCTTGATTTCAGATTTTATTATATCCTCCCTTCTACTGTTCTATCCGGGTTGCTGCATCTTCTTTGCTTACGGTTTTTTTTACAGTGGGCTCTCGGTCTATAATGTTATGGCAAGGAACCGCCATTAAAACATTTTTGGAACGATTGAGGAGTAGAAAGTGAGAAATGCCAAAATTAGAGGAATTCTATCCAGACGGGTAACTGAAGCAAGTGGGAGTTCATCTATTTTTTGGTTAAATTATGACAGGACAGATTACTAGAGAAGTCTGTTAAGAGGTTGGAAGAGGTAACAACATTGTGTATAATGTAATAGGTGTAACATTTATAACATGTTTATAATAAATCCTCATTAGCATTTTTAAAATTAAGTATATTATTCAGATATTTTGGAACTACTATTTTTGCACACCCTGTATTACTCCAAATATTTTACTAACTACTGGTAATACAAATATTATAGAACAAATTTAAACGTGCCAAATTTCCGTTTTTGATTCAGAAAAACAATCAATGATGAAAAGAAAACATTTTCTTTCATAAATAATTAAATCTTGTGAAATTTATGCGATTGTATCCGAGCCCATTTTTATTGGATGATTCATTCATCACTAACCTAGGTCATCTTCGTCGTCATCGTCATCGAGATCGTCGGGTCGTTTCGAAATGTAAATCGTTAAAACTGTATCGATTACTATCAAGATCACTACCTCCATTCTTCCATTCTTCCATTCTTTTGGAATACGAAGCTCGGATCTAGTAGACATTGTAAATAACCGACCGAGAGTGAAAGTTATCAAAGTAGAATACGCCTCTACTATAATACTTTGCCCGGTTGAGTCGAGATTGGCCTACTTTTCGACATTATTATATCACTTATTAACGTATTGTGGCGCTTGTCGTGCATTTTTTTTAGATTAATTAAGAACAATCCGAGTCAGCCCGAAAATTCCACCAAAAGTAGTTTGATTTTCAATTAAATATTTATAATATACATTTAGATAATTTATGCAGATTTTTTACTTTAAAATCTAAGAACCATAAAAATTTCTTATGTATAATCTGCTTCTGAGAATCTATAAGTAATCAGATGTTACATGTATTTAGAGACTGATGTACATTTAACACTTTGTTCACTTGCACACTGACTATTAGTTTTAAATATCTGTTAGTCACTCTATGTTTATCCGTCTTCCGATTTGTAGTGTTTAATTGCTATGTTTCTTCGTTTGGCTAATATTGCAGGTAATCAAAATAATTTTTAGTTAATCCTTTTGTATCTTTTTCTACAAACGGGATTATTTGGTAACTTGCATACCATAGTGCTTAGATATTGATCACACATTTGAATTAATTTACGTTTCTCTCGAAATCTAACTTTAGAATTTCATTCAAATTATATAGTAAAATCCCTCTTAATTATTCTGATGAAAGTTTGGCAGCTACAGTTTACAATTTTCATACAAAATATGGTCGGAATAATGATTTAAGCTTCATCAACTGTGAAGAGAATAAAAAAAAAACAGTAAAATTGGATCAATTAATGATCTTAGACACTTTGGCCTTCCTTCAACAAGTCTTTCAATACCAAACATCGAAGCATTTCGTGAAGGTGTTGCTGAGTCTCCGGAAACATCAATTCGATACTAAGAACAGGACATTTCGAGAAGCCCTCTACAGCGGATTCTTACGAAAGATTTGAATCTTCATGCCTACAAAACTAAATTGACTCTTCAACTGAATCCTACTCCTCACGGACAGAGAAGAGAGTTTATTGAATGGATTATGGAGCAACTACAAGTCGATGCTGATTTTTCGAACAAAAATCATCTTCAGCGATGAAGCTCATTTTTATCTTGATGGCTTCGTTAATTGTTAAAATTGTCGAATGAGAAAAAATGCATCCACAACGTATCATTTGGTTGGTGCGGATTTTGTTCTGGAGGCATCATCGGACCATTCATCTTCGAAAGTGAGGTTGGTCAGGCAATAACGTTATCGCGACGATTTAATTACGGTTTTTGTGCTTAAATTGGATGACATAAATGCGAACAACATGTGGTTTAAACAAGACGGTGACATATGCCATATAGCCTAAGAAACAATTCAATTATTGCACGAATCGTTTCCTTGTCATGTAATTTCCCGTGTTGATGATCAGAATTGGACGCCCAGATCATGCGATTTATCGCCGTTGGACATTTTTCTTTGGATTTAAGGTTTAACAAGCCTACGACCCAACAAAGAGGAAATTGAGTGCTCTATAAGCGAAATTCAGCCACATCTATGGGGACCGGTCATCAAAAATTTGGACAAAAGAGTGCGTATGTACCAGCAAAACCGTGAAGCCCATTTACCCGAAATTCCTTTCTTCAAAATAACTGTAAACATTATGAGACACCTTTTATAATGACATTTTTTTCAATAAGTTATATGCTATATTCCTCAACCATAAACTTAATTTTGTAATTAAAATGGTTAATTTATTTTCTAATCTTATTTTGTGAAAAAAAATGTATATGCTATTATCTAGTTAATAATTTTAATATACCTAGATATGGATAGTTTTTTTACGTTCTAGGAGCGGCACTTAGAATGAGTCTTATTGTATGTCGGTTCTATTTTACAGCCTTTGTGGTCACATTAGGATTAATTAATTATTTTATTTTTCTTTCACTTCTGTATATATAAAAAGCAGTTAATACATATTAATAATAATTATTATTATTTATTCCATAGTTATAAGTATCTTTTTAATGTGTAGAGCAAAAGCTTGTATAACTAATTGGAAAAATATTTTTAATCATTTGTAATTTATGTTTTTTATATGCTGTTTTCAGTTTGAATTACTTTAACCCCCTAGGGACTCGATTATAACTAGTAATCTCCCTAGTGCTTGAATTACTACCGGAAATATTTCCGAGAGTACGAATTTTTCAAAAAAATGAATGAATCATGAAATGGATGAGACGGAATTATGACGTCATTAACGTATTTCTTAACTAATGTCGACGTAAATTTTATTTATTACTTTTGAGTTCAATTAATGGGCTACTTTTATATAATGAATACTAATATATATGATAATATGTAGATATTACTTATTAAATGACTAACACGATGCCTTAAATAACTTTGCACTTTACTTTTTCTTTAAGCAGATTAAAGTAAACAATGACGTACTACCTGAGATTTGATTTAATTGGCTCTTTATACCAAATTCTTCTGCTTTTGGATGTTATTTCTTATTAACTATTAACGAAAGCCACTCAAAATCGATATACCGATTATTTCAGTTTTATCACCAAATATAATATGTAGTCGAGCAGATACTTTCAAACTAAATCTGCAAAATGTGAGGAGTTACAGTCCAAATTTGAAAATGGAAGCCAGTAGGGGCCAAAAGCGTTAAGATTTAAAATTATTAATCAGTGTAGATAATACATTTTGACCTTATATATTTAAAAGTAATTTTTAAAAAAATCACAAAAGTAGCCCATTTTTCATTGTCAAAATGCCTTTCCGGTATAATGAGAAAGAGCTAAGTTCAATTTTGAAGTCGGTTAATTACCCTTTAAAAGAAAGAGATGCTGGAATGCAGCTTTTACCGTTAAATGTAGTTTACAACGTTTGGGTTCACCCCAAAAATATAATCGTATAATCTTACTGTTCTGAGGTCTTTTTAAAACCGGTTAACACACCGAATTATTTTTAATCTTTTATTTACGTTTGCAATTATAATTTTTTTCATGTCCGATTAATCTTACACCCTCTCATACCCTTCCCGTTACCATCTACTTAACTTGTAAAATTTATTCATATGAATTGATTGCACTATTCAATTTAATTATCACTTATATATGGTAAGTTTGTTTACACAAGTTTAGTTACACTTTTGTAAAAGTCCCCTTCTACCTTCATCGTTAATGTATTTCTATGCCTGAAGATGACTGTTTAGACGAAACTAGTTGCCGTTTCCCCCCCTTGTCATAAGAAATATATTTGTGTGGTACATGACATGGAGTTTAATTTCATTTATTGAAAATTGGACCACATATGAGATATGGATAACCTAGCTCTTGGATTTATAGTTTGTTTTCGATGGGTTTGTAATTAGAATTTAAAAAGTATATATTTTTTAAATTTCAGAATATATAATGGAAAAATATTGTAAATGCAACTCAGTATAAAGATCGCACTATGACCATTTTTCTATTAAGCACCTATATCCATTTTAAAATAAACGTAATTCTATTGGAAACTTATAAAAATGGCAGGACAAAACAAATGTAAATTAGCTATCGCGGGAAGTAATCATACATTTTTAAGTTTTTCATTAAATTATCTAATATATTGTGAATTTTATTAAATAAAAAAAAATTGGAACAAGAAATTACACCGCGTATAATCCCAAACGTTTGTTTTAAGTTTTGGTGGAATTGCAATTATTTAAGAACATAAACACGGTATAAGAGAAATACATGCATCTAGTGTTATTTTGAAACAAATTGCAAGTTGTACTTTAATCAAGAAACAAATGGGCGTTCCCAGTATGGACAGATAATACCCATAAAGTCAGTGCTAAATTACCAGTTCTATCAAGGATTGTAAGATTATTAAAGTGTGCTAAAAAATAATTTACATTAGTTGATAATAAATCTATATAAAACACGCCGCTGAAAAACGATTAATTACTAATTAAGATTAATTACTAATTAAATTAATAAATAAATGAAGTTTTTGATGGCTTATTTTTGAGTAACATACAGGTAATGAAAGAATTTTGTGCAACCTTCAGTTTCCTCCCCTACATTCCTTTAGATCGCATTTAGTATTCGAATAGCTAATTGTACTGCGATTATTAAAGCATTAATGGATATACTATCATGTGACAACGCGATTAGGGTAGGGGAAGGTGGGGTAAGAAGAAAATATTTTTAACTCACTTGAGTCTTGATGAAAAACATTTTTTAATACCCCAAAGACCTAAAGTAGTTATCACATTTCGTACTAGACAAGTATATAGGTGTATACATAATCTTAATTTTTTCTTGAGAAAGAAACTTTGTGAAACACTAGTTTTATCTATTTTAAATTACGGTTTATTTTATACTTTACTTGGCTCTATCAATCTACCAAAGAAAGCCTACAAAAAATTCAAAATTATTGTAGATTTATCGAAAATACGACAGGGTTTCAGCAAAGATAAATGATCCGGGTTGGCTTAAAATGGAAAATCTGTTTAAATATAATATGAGTTCAACGGTTTTTCGAATCCTAGCAACATCAAACCAGAATAATTCAAGGAAAAATTAGTATTTAGAGGTGATATGCACGATCGTCAGATTAGACTTGGAGAAGTATTAATGCTACCTAGATATCGTCTTACCAGGTTTCAGTAATGCTTTTCACATAATGCACTTATAATATATAATTCCATACCAACTAATTTGAAAACACGTACTCTAATTTTTTTTTAAAGGAATTACAAGTCAAATTTTAAAAGGAATTACAAGTCAAATTATATCAAAGCAAATGGGTAGCCTGCGTATGAGTACATAGAAGGAAATGAAGAGGCTGGTAAAGGAGCGAAAAAACCTTTAATTGGACCGCAATCCACATGTGGTATTTCCTACCAACATGTAAAGGGTATGCTGGAGAAGCAATTAAGGGACAAACACAGGAAATACTGGATGGAATTTCCAGGACTAAGACAGTAACAAGCATTTATAGAAGGTCTATCCAAGAGCAGATACAACCTGCTGCTATGCCTAAAAAGACGAGAGCCCAAAACTGCACCAGGTGTCCTAACAGGACACTGTTGGCTCAGAAGACAACTGAACCTACTAGGAGTATCGGAAGATTCCCTATGTAGGAAATGTGAGGAAGAGGACGAAACTTTTTTGGGGTACAGTTTCCTGAACCCGAAGAGCAAAAGCTAACAGAACTATTCTTGACTTTGTAAAGAGTACTGGTCTGCTGTGAAAACTCTCGGGGCACAATAGATCTCCCACGCCCGATTCAGCAAAAACAAATCAAAGCTTAAAGGGCACGTTTGCTTGATGGTCACTAAATGAAATTTTCCGTTACATATGTAATTTAAATTAACACAATTATTACTGTTACGATATTGTTAACTTTATTTTATTAACAAATAAATTAATATTATCATTTTAAATATGTTATATAGGTTAGGTTTGAGTAGCCTTTTCTTTGTTACAAGGTATTGTAACTTTTACGATACTAATAAAGGCAATTTATTATTATTATATTTGGGAAATCTTATTTCAGAAAAATGATTTGGTAAGAAAATTAATAGAAATAATGCCACGGTGACTCCAAAAAGTATTAAAGCTATTACAAAATATTAATTAATTATTAATATTTCCTGTATTTTTAAACGTGATTTATTATTATACATTTACATACTGGCCACATGTATTAGGAATAAAATATGTTGCAACTGATTTTGATGATTATTATTTATTAAAAAGTTAGAAGTCGTTGTTGTAAACTTAAAAATAACTCTATTAAGATTAATCTAGTATCGTACAACGTGCTCAAGTCATCTCTGGTGAAAGCCAAATTTATACAACCACATTTTCGATTTCAAAATATGTCCCACTTTTTTATGAAACACAGTTTTAATTACATCTTCAAAATTAACAAAGATACTGAGTCTACACTCACCTCTTTGTCAACCATTACTGTGAAACAACAAATTAATCATTTATTTAGGAATTTTTAATAAAATATACATTTAAAGTCTCCATTTCAACAATATTATCAATCATATTATAAAATGATCTAATAATATTACATCAACTAAAGTTATTCATCACTTTTAAAAAATATTGTCGCACCTTTGTTGTTCTTCCGGTCTAGATATCTCCTAAACGGTCCATTAGTTCCGAAACTATCACCGTTAATGAATCGATAAATTAAAAGCAAAATTTATCTAACTTTGCATATCTAAATAGTTACAGGGTAATTTAAAAACAACTGGCTCCATCAGCTATTTTTCACTGTGCTAAATACAGTTTCAAGTCACAATAAAGATCCTAATACTGTGGGAACAAAAGAAAAAATAAAAAAAAAACAACTGAATTAGATTGTTTATCTAGTAAAAAATATTGTTTCTTTTTTATCTAATTTTGGATGACCCTGTATCTTTATCTATTGTAGTTTATCTGAATAATTTAACAGAAAGCAGGCTAAAGAGATTGTATAAACGATAAAAATTCTAACAATAAGAAATAAAACAGGCAATAGGCGTTGTTGCGATTTTTGTCTAGTCTAGTGGTTTTGTAACTAGCTTTGAAATATAGTTTAAAAATGCTGTTATTGTTTTGTCAAACAGACGTTATTTGTTAGTATGAGAGATGGCAAAATTTATTCATTGATTTAATAATTAACAACAAGGCAACAGATATATTTAATTATTTATTAAATATATTATGAAAATCGATAAATTGGAGTATCTAGCCATCATCAAGTACCCAGACAATAAGAAGTAAGCAGATTTACGAAGATGTGCTTAATACTCATGTTCGTCATATGCGGCCATGAAAAATTGGATTGCAAGTTTCAAAAGAGGTAAATTTTCCATTGAAGATGAAGAGTGATCGGTAAGACCAATTTCTGTATCCATCACCGAAAATATCGATGCAGTTCATAACATGATTTTATCAGACTGTAGAATTGGGCTTAAACAAATACCTGAGGTACTGAAAATTTCATATGAACGCGTTTATCAATTGGCTGATGTAGGTCTCGAGGGTGGCCGTTCTCGTCGTAAGTTCGACTACACTAAGACCCTGACTAATGCCTTAGGGTTTGTCCCAAATCACTCAGCAAAGCCTACTCTCATGTCCTCATAGATATGCTCGACATATCGCGTTACCCCTGGGTACTATAACAGGTATACACAGATGTGTGCCTGGGAGCTACTGAGAAAGGTCGAAGGCGAGTCTCCCACGCCTAAACTGGAGCCCACAACACTGGTCAGTAGTAAACCTGCAAAAAAATGCGTAACATAAGGTATGACGCGACCCGTGCCGATAGTTCGTCTTAAACGGAGCCTCCACGATACATGACGATCTATTGTTTGTAGACTTACTTCTACAAGCGGAACTCTGCGGGAGCGGACCGATAAATACTCGTGGGAATAACTATGATCAAACAAAAAATAAAAGAAAATGCAGTAAGTAGTAAAGGAAACGAGCTATTTACTAAAACTATTTCAGGAAGCAGGGGAGCAGATGACGAATGTAATGATATACAGAAATAAAGGGAAAGGTCAGAAAAGGAAATTTTTGGAAGGCGGGGCTTGGTAGTACTCAGAATCCCTCGCCCTGTAGCAAATAACGAGATGGGAGAAGTGGGCGAGTCGAACACTAAGTACGGAAAGCGATCCATTCAGTAAGATGACGAATTGAAAACAAGTCTGGGATGAAAACTGGAGAACCGGGGAAAATTTAAGACAAACCTTTATATGACCATCCTATCACAGCGACAACTCACTAGATACAAGCAACGGTTATTATGCCAAAGAAATCGGCGTATCCAGAGAAATCGGCGTATCCAGAAACACTCTGTTGAATTATAACTAATGTATTTAAGTAATAAAACTTCTAATTTATATGAAATAGGACTAACGAAATGTATTA
This sequence comes from Neocrepidodera transversa, assembly GCA_963243735.1. Classification (NCBI taxonomy): domain Eukaryota; kingdom Metazoa; phylum Arthropoda; class Insecta; order Coleoptera; family Chrysomelidae; genus Neocrepidodera; species Neocrepidodera transversa. The sequence goes on from OY725346.1 coordinate 16,682,782, forward strand.
ATTTATAACACCACATACAAAATTCAACTAAATCTTGTCCGTCATAGAAGAGTCGCGTTCGATCTGTGATCGATTTGAAAAAGATGCAGATTTTTTAAGCCACGTTCTTACTAGGGATGAAACAAAGCAGTAATCGAGTCGAGACAACCTGGTTTTCCAACGCCTAAGAAGCTTAGTGTTTAAAGATCTGCTGGGACAGTTCTTGCCTGGATTACCTGGAAAAGAGTAGAACAATAACTGGGGATTGTTAATCGACTATTTGACCACTCTACAAGAAAAAAAATGAAGGAAAAAAGATGCGGAAAGTTGTCTAAAAGTGATTTGTTTTTGTAGGACGATGCCTCTGCATATAAATCGCATATTGCCCTGAATTACTGGCACAACTCTCTTATTAACCAGATCTGGCTCCGTCCGACTATCATCTTTTTCCTCAATTGAAAAAAAAGGTTAAAAGGTCGTAAATTTTCTTCCAACGAAGAGTTTATAGAAGCTGTGGAGGTGCCCGGTTTGCTGCCGATTTGTTTATAAGGTTTTTTTTTAAATCATTTACTCATAATTGTGAAATTTGTTAAAAAAATAATCTGTAGCGCACGAAAATGAAGAATGCGTAATTTAGTACATTTTCATCGAACATAAAACAATGCGTCATAGAAACCTAAAACAATAAGGTGATTACACTAAAGTAATTGTTCAAAATGGCGTGCGTTATTATAAACACAGGCTACTGTAAGTCTTTGTGAAGAATACTGTACTGTAGACAGAATTCTGTCTGCCAGATTGCTTTTGTTCTGTGTTAACTGTTTAATTGCATTTAATGGTTCATTATACATCAATTATTTCATACGACTCATAAAAAGAAATCCTTTTGGTTAGCCCAAACACAATAATAGGGCAGGCCACGATGCTAAATGGGGATTTACTCGAGTGTCGAGATTTTGAAGCTTAGATGATAAAAAGGAAAAAATGTAATATAATGTATACCCGTTAATCGGTGAAGTGAGTGTCTATCGAATTTCAAAAAAGTAAAAAAAACCGTTACATGGAAATATCCGACAGTGTCAGACATTGATATTATGTACGCACAACGTATCTTTAATAATCTGACGGTTTGAATAGGGGTGGCTGTACGTAAGGGTTGAAAATAGAAAAAAAATAATCGAGCATGTCAGATATTTTAAGAGGATGGCAAGTATATCCAAAGAAAGTTCTCATTTAATTTTCTGACGATTTGGGCATAACGCAAACTCTCGGTGATTTTTGAAAAATGCAGAAAAAAAATCTTAGTTTTGAAATACTCGAGCGCGTCGTCAGATTAAGATATATACGGTTAATCTTAATGCACCAGAATGCTGACCAATAATCTAAACATTATTAGGAATTTCATAAATCTGACGATTTAAAGAAAAACATTTTTTCAAATATGAAAAAAAATGGTGACAAAGACATATTAGAGAGTGCCAGACATTAATAGCATACGCCCTACGTGTTTATAGTAACGGAGAGACAATAATCTACCTACTTGCTAGTTGGGGGTGGCCATACGAAGGGGTAGAAATATTTTCACTCATTGTCATAGTTCATGTAAAACTCATATTTAAATTATTAAACTATTTTTAAACACAATAAACAAATCTAAGCGCTGTACATATACGAACACGAACGTGTCATTGTAATACATAATTCTTAGCAGCTGCACACACCACACTTTATTGACAATTTTAAGTATTCCGGCTTGAGGAAATCGGCAGATTACATTATTTTCGTGATCCTTAAATTATTTCCTTCAAAATGAAAAAAAATTTACCGCGCTCGAGTATTTCAAGGAGACATTTTTTTTTACAAATTTATGTATCCGTCCCTTCTTTACGTCACACTGAAGTCGTCAGATTATTATAATGTACAGCAATTAGGATGTAATTAACTCACCCTACTTTACTCTGACGCGCTAGAGCATTTCTAATGATCAACTTTTTTTTACTATTCTGATCCTTTATCCTACACGGGCTGTTATATAGTAGGAGCTCATATCTATCCGATAAAGGTATTCAACTGGGTGCAAGGTATCCCCCCATTTATTAATATGGCGCGCTTCAGTAAATCCCCAAATCTCCGCTTGACCTCCCCTACTACAAGTTTTAAGAGTAAAAAAAACCAATACAAAATGTAAGAAAATTTTAAACAGCATTTTATATATCTCTTTTGCAGGATTGTACCTATAAATTTTCTAAAAAGTCATTTTAGATCAAATTTTCCTTGAATTAGCCAAAATGAAACTGGCCTATGTTTTTAAATTTGGGCAACCTATCATTATTATTATTCTGTTATTTTTATTAATGTTTATTTTGGAGAAATGAAAAATGGAAATATTTTTTATTGCTGCGAAAAGGCATGTATCAAATTCTACACAAACTTTTATTTTTCGAAAATTCCACAATTTTGTTATATTCCATACCAATTGGCAACACTGCTCTGTCGGTATCTTGCTGATATATTTTTGAAAGTGATCAACATGTTACTTTCCCGGTCCCATCAAAGAGGGTCCTAAAGATTGACATTGATTGAATACACATGTAAGATTTTTTGACTTTTTTTAAATTTTAAAGACTAACAATACACTTTAGCGCAAAATATTTTATGGCATAGTTTTAGAGCATAAAACGTACACGTATTCACCTTTGGTTTAATATTTAAAATTTGTTCCATAAGTTAATGTAATGCTTGAACCCAAAAATATCTACAACGAACACAATCGATTTTTTTATTTTTTTAAAAACCCGGTGGTTACCAATCGCCTTAATAAGGAATCCGATAAATTTATACATAGAAAGAAATATAATTTTTTTATAATTTTTTTCTAAACTTGATTTTACATTATCCAATTTTTTATGAATAAATCCATTTTTTTATCAAATTTATTCGTGAATTTCTTCACACTTTACATTTGTGATTTATTTTGTAAATTCTGACATTAGAAAAGTTCTACCATTTTATCAACAAAAAAATATTTTATTTTTTTGTATTTTGATAAACGAAGAATAAAAACAATTTTTGTTTATTCAGGTCATTTAGCGTAAAATATAGTCTTACTTTTTGCATAATCCTTAAGCTAACAAAATTTGAAGAAAACAGAATACATTTTAGTTCAGAGTTATAAAAATAATAATAATACTATCCGTACATTTCACCCCCTACTGAGGATGGATGGCGTCATTTGGCTATAGGTATAGGAAAACCCGGAAAACCTCACCGCTGTCATAATCACGTAAGTAAGAAAAAAAAGCAATGAAGAATACGTAAACTGGAAAATTTGAGGAAAATATCTATATAGTTAATCCTCTTTACAATTACCGGATTTAAATCAAACAGCACGTATTACAAAATTCTAACTCCAATGGCGCATGTCTTTACTCCAAGCTGATTTATCGGACGAAGTATCAAATTTGGATCAAGATATTTAAAAAGCAACTGACCAATAGAAATGAATATATTGCATAAATTTGACTATAAAATTCAGCCTCAAAGCATAGAACAAATAAAGTGACTTAAATTATACGAAATGAGTATCAATTTATACTAATAGCGTTACACACTTTTGGCAATCATTTAAATAAAGCTTATACCTTATTAATTGTTTACAATTTGTTTCACTTTATACAAGTACCGAAATTAGGTGTATCACAGGGCTATAACCTTGACCTATTTCTATTTTTATTGTTTATCAATGATATGCATGAATGTAATTAATCTAGTATGATGTTTAAACCTATCAAAGATATTAATGATATTATATATTAATGTAGCGGTTATCACGTTCGAAAAATGGATACAAATAAGGAAATTGATCGAATATTAGATTCTTATTGACTATATTATTAAATAATTATAAAAACCAGCCAAATAATAGGTTATTTCCAACAGAATTCATTAATAAACACAATTTTTTTCAAACTTCTATTTTATTAAACCAAATTTGACATAATAAATATTTAAATTAACCAAATAATAATCTTTATTGTCCTTGACAATTTAATTAAATTTTTGTTACATTACAATTTATTTTCTATATCATAATTTAATCTCCGATTGTAAAATGTTTTGTCACGACATTTATGATATAAATTAAAGTTAAAGTTAATAATATTTACTTTCTCGCTATTACAATTTGTTTCTAATGGGACATATAAGTGATTTTAAATAACATACTGTATATATTTGTTTCTAAAATTTGTCGTCAAATTTTAATTGATTATTTTGACTATTAATTAAACGTCTAATTAAACGAAACCGTATAAATCTAAATGTTCACTCACTTGATTAATCATCATCCTTAATAATTATTACAAAATTTGCGCCCATGCAGTACCCATTATGTAAAAACTTTATACGAATTTAATCACTTAAGCAAACAAGTATAATTGGCCCTCACAGGTTTTAGTAGGTTTTTGACCTTGTGCCAGTATTTTTGTTCAAATAGTTGAGCAAAGTGTTTTCCTATAATTAATGAGTTCATGTTCAAATTAGTTAGTTTAGGCGTCGAAAATATTTAAGTGTAAATTAAAAATAAAGTAAACATAACAAGAGAAATGTTAAAAATTAATTTATATCTGGTTATAAAAATATATGTATTTAAAAAATCTATTTTAGAAGTATTTAATTTTTTTTAAATTAATTGCTTTCAGTTTGTCTATTTTTGTAGATATTTCTGGTAATTTTAACAATTTTTTGTGGCCTAGCCTATTAATAGCATTTTACAGTAAAGGTTTTTCGTAAATTACTGATTACATTAGAGACGCCCGGCTCCACTGTTTATCCATTTTTGTAGATATTTCTGGTGTTTTTGATAATTTGTGGTCTCCTAGCCTATTAATATAGTTTTACAGTAAATGTTTCTCTTATGACATGATATAATTAATCAGAAGCTACCTGTCTATAAGACAGGTCTTTTATATAACCAATCCTTACAATTCCTTTAAAATTCTTTCCAAGGGACAGCCCTATCCAACTTTTAGAATTGAATTAACTTAAAAATTCTAACACTAGCCTATGGTATGCACGGAAACACCATCGTGTTGCAATCACATGGTCCTTCAAAACTATTTCTTTTTAAATGTGAAGATGATTGCGAAGAAAATACTTTCCACCGTTCAGCACATTATCGAAAAAGCAGGGTTCAATAATGTGATTTCCAATAATTCCTTCCAAAAGTGAGAGAAAAATTCATGTAAAAAATTAGATTTAATACCACGAGAACTTGAATTCGCAATTTCTTCGAAAGCATCAAAACTAACATGGTCACTTTTAGCAGAAATCCTACGATGTTAATCAATCCGTTTCTCTTACACTAGGCTTCATTAGAGAACGTAATTTTATTTAAAGTATTATAATCCTTACATGAAATAAAACTTGAAGTCATGTACCGCATAAATATAATTAAAACAATGGAATGGCAACTAGTTTCGGTTTACGAGCCATTTTCAGGCCATATTACTTTTGATTATATGTTAGAAATGTTTCAAAATTAAACAATTGTAAATTGTTGATCAAAGATATGGTTTAATGTTAGGAGGGGGGGTACCATCTCTTTGATCAATAATGCACAATTGTTTAATTTTGAAATAATGGCCTAAAGATGGCTCGTAAGCCGAAACTAGTTGCCTTTCCCTAATATTGTTTTTAATTATATTTATGCGGTATATGACTTCTAGTTTTATTTCATTTATTGAACACTAGACCACATTGGAGATATGGATAACCTTATGATAAGGGTGGAACTTGTTTCTATATTATTCTGTTACCACTAATTTGTGAAATATCCGTTTCCGCTGCTATTTCCCTAGTGCCTGAGTGAGGATTTTCCTGTAGCATCAATAAAACTTGTAACTCATTTTATTCAATGTTTTGACAACCATCAATTTCATTTTTGGGATAAGATACACTACCAGTGAGTTTAAACCGATATCCTAACTTCTATTATGAAGACGCATGTGGAGTTTTTGTTTCTAGATATTTTTTATGCTAGCTTCTGCTTGCTAATAATGGATTTCTATCAGCTTCTCCAATTCAGAACAACACATTCACTAATTCTTCGCGAAGAAGATTTATTGTTAGGTAGTTTTTTGACCAGATAAAATAACTATTTTTGTGGTTACCGTGATTTCTGAGATTGCGCTGTAAAAGAAAAGAGGGTGGCAAACTGAATAACAATAACGACGAACTTTATTTACGGCGGATTGGGATAACCATTTTGCGATTATCTGGATCTGAAAATTGTGTCTGAATTGCAGTATTGCTAATGTCAGTCTATTATTGTAACTCTTGTCGTCGAATTTTAATTCTCTCAGTATAATGTTAGAAATCAACTGCATATTTTTCTGCCTCCTTGTTATTAATATATCAGTAGAATAGCAATGACATCTCTAGCCCACTTCTTATACCTACATCTAAAAGATGCGCAAGCTTAAGTAATCGACTGGAAAAAGTTATTTTGAATGGTTTATAATTTTTCTGTGGATCTCTACGAAAGCTTAAGGAATAGACTGGAAATATGTTGGTTAAGGTATCTTGAATGGTTCTAAAGTTATACATTTTTCTGCACGACACTGTTTTAAGGAACCTAAATGCGTTTTATCAACAATTTAGTGGCGAATCCAAAAATGTTACAAAAAATGCGACGTAGCCATTAAAAAAATAAACAGAATTTAATTGTGTATCTTATTATGGGATATACTGTATAAAAAAAGAAATATTTTTAGAATGTAGTTTATTGTCAGAAATATCGTTTAAAAAAATTAAGTCGATAGCTTGTACAAAAAAAAAGTTATATATGCACCCCTGCGCCATCAGTTGAACGATTGTAACCATGTATATACAACGATGCCGACTATTGAATTAGTAAAAATGTCGTGGATTATACGCACTGGGAAACATACTGAAATTCAACGATTCCGAAAAGCAATTAAAAGTTCCTTTTGTTATTTACGTAAATTTTGAATCGGCTTCAAAACCAATAGCTTCCTGTCAGCCCGACGCGTCAACCATACACATGTACATGAAGCCTATGAAGCCTATTCTTTTGCGTACCTGATTAAGTGTTCATACAATGAGTCGTTGATTAAATTCTTAAAATATCGGGGTAAAAATGCAGTTAAAGAATTTGTAAAACGATTAGAGGCTGACGTTTTGAATATATACAATAGGCACTTGAAGAACGCGATTCCAATGATACATCTGACCATTAGGGAAATTGAAGAATATATGACTGCCAATGTATGTAATATTTGCGATGAACCGTAAATTAGTGACGCCATTAAAGTACGGGATCATTGACACCTAACAGAGAAGGTGAGACCTGGCGCTGCCCATAGCAATTGTAATTTACAAAATTCCCAAGTTCAATCCAATATTTACTCACAATATGACTGGATATGATATGACTGGATATAGCAAATATTCGGAGAAGGTCAGCGAGTTGAGGTTATCGACATTATGAGACAGAAAGGAGTTTTTTCGTATAGCTTTGTAGATAGTATGGATAAATTGGAGCATGACAGTCTGCCTTCGAAAGCACAGTTTTACGATAGATTGATAGAGCAGCATATATCAGATGATGAATATGCGAGGGCCCTGAAAGTGTGGAGAATATTCGAGTGTAAAGCTTTGGGGAATTATTCCGATGTATATCTTACTTCGGATGTGCTGATATTAAGCGACGAATTTGAAAATTTTAAAGAAGTGGCATTGGGTACATACAGGTTAGATCTCGCACAGTATTTCACTTCTCCCCAATTATCATAGGATTCCATGCTAAGCTATAGCAAAGTCAAATTGGAATTGCTGACTGATGTCGGTATGATTAACTTCTTTAAGAAAGGTATACGTGGTAGAAAACAAACGGCCAATAATCCGCACCCGCCAAACTATAACCCATTCTTGGATAAATCATACATATCATACGTTGACTCTACAAATTTGAATGGTTATAGTATGAGTCAAACCTTACCGGAGGGTGAGGTTACAGGGGTGTCAGAGGATCACATTAACAACATACTTTTCGTAGGTGATGATGATAATTACGCCTTTGTATTTGAACCTTTATAGTCTGTATGAAGAACATTCAGATATGGTGGAGCATATGATACCTCCGAATTCAAAGTCGAAAAATAGCAAGTTGATACCGTTAATGTATATGATATAATTAATGTATAATGCTTTTTAATAAAAAAGTACATTTATAAGTATAGTAGATTCTGTGATTTGGATTGAAATATAATAATTCTTTTCTCTGATTATTTGGGTATTGTCGTTATGAATTGCAGATAATTTTGTTTATTAAAAACCCATTAATACTTCCTTTTTTAAAGAAATGTACCGCAGTGACGGAGGAAAAAAATAGTAAAGGTGAATAAGACGTATTAAATTAAAGTTCAAAGCCAAATAGAAGAGAATACATTACAATACATAAAGAACGGACAGTTAAATAATTCCAAAAACGATTAAATTTCCTGAATTATCATAATTAGTTTCTTTCAATTTTTGATGACATAGTTCATACTGTATTTATTTTTTTTTGAGTTTTGGTTGATACTTTTTAACATTTTAACTTATATCGATAACTGCTATTAGAAAAGGTGTAAATAGTGGAAACAAAAGAATTAATTTTTATATTTTTTCAAAATAATAAGTATACTACTTACCTCCGGTATTTCAACATATTCTACACCATGTTGAGCTGTAGCATTGGGCTCTATAGTCCAAAGTTTTAATTTTCCTTTCTTGAACAAGCCTCTTGTGGGAACCAAGCTTAAATTAAATGGTTTTCCGAAAGCTTTGAGCTTCAAATTAGTGATTTTGTTTTCTAGTACATCCTTAATTTTTGTTTTGTTAGTTTTTGGATCCAATTCGGCACCATCGATCGCGTTTTCCTTGTAGTCTGGTAAGTTGTATTTGATGTTGTGTTGCACAGGAACTAGTTCGTATTCTGGTACTGCAAGAAAAAATAAATAAGAGCAATTATTATTTTAATATTAGAATAATATATTCAAGATTTTAATACTTTCTTTTAATAAGGAACTACTTTATATATATATGTATTGAAAAATAAAAGAAATGTGTAAATTAATTTAACCTTAAAACAAACCACTTAGAATAATTACTTATAGAATTATTATTGACAAAAAGGAGGTTAATTTTTTAATAGTTTTTTTTTTGTAGTATATTCAATGACAGATTCATTAAGTCCTTTAAATAAGGACGATATTAAATATATTTAATAAGGAGTTGGTTCGCCTACTGACATTAAAATAATCAATGAGTGGTTTTAAATATATCTTGATTGGTCAATTGATCTAAAATAAAAGTTTATAGGTTGTTATTTTTTGCGAAAAAATAATATTAATATTTAAAAATAATACTTTTATTTTGATTTCTGTTAAATAATAAAATTAAATAATCCAATTAAAATGATAAGTATCACATTACTCGCACAATACAATAATATATTAATAAAATTAGCAATGATTACATATGCCCACGCTTACAATCACATAAAAACCGCTCCATTATGTAACAAGTTTGTTTTTACCCTGGGGCCGTGTCTGAAGAAGATCAAGTAAAAGTTGTATTTATGGTCAATAATGTTTATGGAGTACTTAGAGGCAAATGTCAATGTCAAGGCACGAATATAGTGGATCTCGTTACGTAACGACAATAGAAGATTTCATAACACATATAAAACAAGGCTTTCTACTGATGTTACATACTAATCGCCACCGATATGTGTGCATAAATAAATAGAAGAATTTTAATTTTTTATTCTGTAATAAATTTGCAGAGATAATAAGCGATAAAAATAGATAATCTTCTTATTACATGGAATTACTAAGATTATCTAGTAGATTTTATTTAAGAAGAAACATCTATTCGCTGTTTGTTTTTTATTTGATTCCCTCATATTAGCTTAAAAAGAATTTTTATTTAAAGGAAACGACGTATAATGAGTCATATTGGTAGTATTTCTCTAACATAAATATTTGCAGAGAAGTGCATTATGGTTAAAACGTATATTGTATCTTCTCTATAAATCTCACAAATAGTCGTACTATATTTTTAATCCTTAACTGGCGTTGTGAAATTTTTATCCGTACAAACCGTCCTGACCACATAATTAATAGCCAGAAAAACATATTGTATTCGACTAAAATGTTATTTTTATTATTTTTGTTACTTTATTTAACATAATATTATTATTTTATTGATATATTTGCCGAATAAAACAAAATTGTGGGGTAGAAAACATTAACTTTATTTGCTAATAATGTAAATAAAAATTACAAAGCTCGAAAAATAAATTTAATGTTCAATTTTAACCCAGGGCCAATCCGACTTTTTGAGATCAAAACACCGAAAAATTTTCTACAGGATAGCAATAGTGGAAATTATTATTAACTTAGATTATAAAAAGAGAAAAAAATGCATCCCTAAAATTGTTTTTTGCAATTTCCCGCGAAGTGTGACTTCCAATCAAAAAATAGTCATAAGCAAAGTTTTGGATAATAAATAAATCTACGATTTTATTATAAAAGAATTTTCAACATATAGATTCATATTTTCAGAGGTAATAGCGAAAAACCGTTTTTTTTTTAAATTGGGGTTTTTAAGTCGAAAAAAATTTCAACACACTTGAAAATTTGTTGAAATGTACGTTTTGAACTACTTTAAATTTACCGATTTGACCGGAAGTTCAAAATTGAATAGTTCATGAAAAATTCGCTATTTTTAGTTTTTCTCATTTTTCATAGCATTTTTAAATCTAAAGCTACTTATTTTTTTTCGATCTTAAAGTTTGGTTCAAAACCAAAAAATTGAACCGCTGTAAAATCAAGAGTACCACTCTGGCAATACTGATTAGAGGTACTGAGACGCCTAGCTCGAAATTTTGTCCCAGAGACATCACAAGGAAATTGTATTTTTTTGTTATCGATAAAAAGATGGTTTACAGTTGGTAAAAATTTAAACATTTTTTCCAGAACAAATAATTTCATAATCAAATCAATTCTTTAAGTACCAAAACTGTACTTGTCGCTGTTTTCTACAAATTATATCCATTTATAGACTTATTTTCGCATTAAACCATTTAGTTGCAATTACTGTTATCTTCCTCTCATTTGTATCAAAATCAATAGTTTTTAATATTAAAAATTATTTAAAACAATACACTAAATAAATTTAATAGTATTTACAAATTATATGCATTGGTGACAGGCTTATAGAAAACTAGTGCTCAGGCCTTTTATTGATTGATATCTAAATATGTATTTTTAATAAACAGCTCCCTCCTACCTACAATTAATAATTAATAAATAATTTTATTTTTGTTTAATTTAACAGTGACTATTTTGAGTATCTCGAAATATAAAACATATTTTTTACGTTTTAATTACCTACTTTTTCAAACTCTGTCCAACATATTAAGTGGGCTATTTTAAACTTGTAAATTTTTTGGACATATACATAATTAGTTTAAAAAATTGCTACAGAAACTAAGCATAATATCATAGAAAGATGGGTCTACAAATGACCCAAGCTTAACCAAACAACAACATGCCTTGCATAACAGAAAGATCCCAAGTTTCAATCTACCACGCAAAACCTGGTGCACACTAGGCTTGTTCCCGGAGCCAGTTAATAACTTGTTATGAACATAATGAGTTACGCAGTTATAAAATAATGGATCAGAAGTCTGCGTAGTACAAAATAATGGAAGAGACATTTTATACTGCGCAACTCAGTATGTTCATAAAAAGTTAGGAACTCGCTCCTGGAACAAACCTAATAAATCGCAAACGGCAGATGTGCATACTTTATGAACAAATTAAGAAAACTACCATCGTCCTCATGCGATTGCGCAGAGGTCCAAACAATCAAATACATAACAGAGGAATGTCTCCATCGATCATACCAAGGTCGCCCCGATGATTTCCGGACCGAAACGCCAGAAGTGATAGTGTATCAGTGTTGCCAATGACAAATCACCAAAATACCCGCAACTTTGCACCAAAATACCCGATTTTACACGCGTGGAATTCCAAAATACCCGCATTTTACATACTTACAATTTGATATGTTTGTCAGTTAGTTATAGCGTTTTTTTTTACTGTATACAACAGATTACAACACAAATTTCAACATGCAAATGCAACACAAATAAGAGCTTAAATTGAGAATAAATAATCTTCTTCTTTTTTTTCCTTTTTGAGGCATCAGCTGCCAGGACTATTTTCTATTGAACTTTGACATCTGACGTGAATTATGTGGAAGTGTTGCCAAGTGTGTTCAATGCAAACCAATTACTATCTTTTATGTATTTTTTGAGAAATAAGATAAGCTATAGCGGTAATATTTATGTTTAGTAGAAGTGGCTTCACTCCCACAAAACATAAAAACAGTGAATAATTGACATGAGATGAAGATGGAAGGAAATACCTGAATTTTACCAGCAAAAATTGAAATACCCTCAAGAATGCCCACAAAGCAGGAAAATACCCAAAAATCGGGTAATTACCCACAGATTGGCAACACTGTAGTGTATATAGAATATCTTGATGTTTGTAATGCCAGGCTGGCACGGAGTAGTTTGTTATAGTCTTTTGAAATGCCATCGAATAAATAAATAAATGAATCTGCCATTAATCTGATTTTTTATGATTTGGTCGAGAATAATAATGATTTGCGTTTAATTAATCTTTTTATAATTTAGTGTCCGGTCAAAATCACGAGGACAAAATCGCAAACAGACAAAACCGCGAATGGACAAAACCGCGAATGGACAAAACCATGAATGGACAAAACCGCGAATGGACAAAACCGAGAACGGACAAAACCGCGACAGGGAATAACCACTGGCGTCTACGTACACCAATCTTAAAAAGTTCTAGTTTGTATATTGAGGAAGATTGCGCGAGTAAGTAAGTAAAAACGATTTTTTTTTTAATTTTATTTGATGGGAAAGTTGTTTCCATAAAAATATTATAAAAAGGAGGTTCATTACTTAATACGAACTAATATTCGGTATCATCCAATATGGTCTAGTGGTTAAGCAAGGTACTTATTTCCTTTTATTTTCTTTCGGGGTTTTGCTCATTCGCGGTTTTATCCGTTCGCGGTATTGTCCATTCGCGATTTTGTCGTCGCGGTTATGCCCTAGATTCCATGTTGGATACGCCATTGAAAATTTCCCAATTTCAATATCAAATTACCAATCAGCGCGGTCGAAAACCTAATTATACCAATTTTCGTCTACATTAACAAAGAATTAGACATTTGTCCACGTCTCACTGTTCTACAGTGTGATTTATATATCTAAAACATATTAACAAATCTAAAATAATCAGTTGATATTGTTTATATTTTAAGAGGACCGCACACCACGTTACTTGCGTATTTGTCGTTTAGAGATTTACCCAAGGACAATAAATTGTGTGTAAACATCGTTTTTTAATATTTTCTAGTTAATGCAAAGTAATCCTACCCTATAGTCCAATTTTTTTCTGCGCAGAGCAGGGTAAAATGCCATAAAACATAATTATTCGTTATTGGACCTAATATAGCAACTAAAAATATGCCGGTTTTTTCATGATATTTAAAATATTTATTAAATAACGGGTTGTTCTTCTTTTTTCAAATTTATCTAGAGAAAAAAGTTGATAATCATATCACTTTTACTAAAAACAATTTTTAAAAAAAGCATCAAACGCGTTCTAAAGAAATAAATACAGAATCGATTGGTAAAAACCGCAGCTTACTATCTTTAATAGTAAAGGAGCGAGAGTCCAAAAACCATTTCAGGCATATAACATATGACACTTCTTAAAAATTATATTTAATCATTATATTGAGTGAAGTATAACGTAATGTAAACCCGATCTGAAATCCTCGCAATACTCGCAAATACAAGTCAAAACCAACCGCTCTAAAAAATTGTAAATTTTTTATTTAAATTTATTTATACGTCAATATACCAGTATAAATGAAAATGTGGAATTAGACTTATTGACTAACATATCTAATCAGCAATTAATTAAAAATACAGTCCGCTATTAAATAACTATTTGATATATCAACTTAAGTCACTATCATGAAAGAAATACTAATATATGAGACTCTGCTGAAGTTCAGGTGGCTTTAGAGATTTTCTACAGCAGTAAAATCGAATCCATGACAATCCTTTCCGGACGATCCTTCAATGGCAATCCTTCCCGGACGTTTCTTTTCGGATAATCCTTCCCAACCATCCTTCCCGGACAACCTTTCTGGACAGTCCTTCCCGGACAGTCCTCTCCGTACAATTTTTCCCATGACAATTCTTCCTCTGACAAATCTTTCCGTAATATATATTTTTCACATATGCTCACTCGAATAATAGAAGTGGATACCCGGTTCATTTATGTTTTCCCCTATTTTAACTGTCCATAAGTTATAAACGGTTCAGGATATAAATATGTGGTTTTTACTAAAATATTTTAATTTAGTACAAGTTTTGTTTGAATAGATTGATTTTTTTTATCGATTTCGATGATGTTACAACAAAAATGGCGGATTTTTGACAACAAAATAAATTACAAAGTCATTTGCCAACCGATTTTGAAAACCCTGCACCGCTGGATAGTTGAAGGTCAGTTTTTCAAATTACAAAAAAAAATTCACTTTGTATTTCAACGTTATCGAAATTGCTAGAAAAAAATCATTCTTTTCAAACAAAACTTCTACTTAAATAAAACATTTAAGTAAGTAAAAACCGTATATTTCTATCAAGAACCGTTTAGAAGTTATAGGCAGTTAAAATAGGGAAAAATGTAAGTGGACACCCGGTACACTATTTTTATGTATTTTTTTTTAAATATAATAAAAGGACTTGACTGTCTTCGTAGAATTATAAATATTGGGAAATACCTATCAAGTACATTCGAATGTATTTCACATGACGATTTTTTTAAATATATATTCAGATCATATATGAAATATCTTGATAACTAATGTGAAGATATTTTTTTGTTATCTTGAATAAGCCTAAAAATCTTAAAAATCAAGACATATCTTGTGAAGTAGCAAGCTCAAGTACCAATAATATTATGGGAATAATTGTAGCAAAGAATTGTGGGTAAATTCTCTTAGGTAAGGATTGTTTGGAGGAAGATTGTCCTGAAAGGATTGCCTGGGGAATGATTCTCGCGGGGAAGGATTGTCGTGGAAAAAGAGGATTGTCGTGGGAAAGGATTATCGTGGGAAAGTATTGTCGCGGGAAAGGATTGTCTAAGGAAGACTTTTCCGGGTAGATTAGATTATTGCGCAGGTCTGAGTGAGGATATGACGTTATCTGGTTCTCATGTGTAAATTTTTAAGGTATCATTATATTTTTCGACTCTCCTGGTCCATTATTCTTGACGCCGATATAATAGAAAAGCCGAGAAAAAGTAGGCGATTCTCTACTGTGATTAGCCAAACAGTATTCTTGAACTTTCTTCTACTGAGAATTGATAAAGCGGCGATAGAACATGCTCCCAGATTTATTCTACTAATTGTTATGAAGGAAACGATATGGGTAAAGCGCCATTTTGCCCTTATAACCTTAAAAATAAAAATATCACCGAGTTGTTAATTATTATTTGCCTTGTGTTTTAAGACGGATCATCTCTAACTCTTATTATAGGACAATATATTAGGTTATATTGATGATGCTGTGAAATTCTTATCCATTCTTTCCATTCTTCGGCAGGACCTGCCTACAGGTACACTGTTCAATAAATTAGTTAATTTCATTCTATTTTTTAAATTTTTTCCAAGGTTAATTTTCCTGTGATCATATATTTCCTGTTTGAAATAAATTCAACTAGCCTTTCTTTTTCCCGAGATATGATCCTATTTGATTTTGGTCGTTTGCCTGTGCTTGTATCGATTTTGATTTCGAATACCTACACTTTTCAAGCAAACCAACAACAATTTTAAAAATACTGGAAATGTAATGCTAAAACCCCAATTAAATAGTGCCGCAATAGAAACATCAAACGTTAATCACGTGTACAAAGGTACATTTGTAGACAATTCTGGCAATACTTTCTCTTTATTCCTTGCCTGATAAATAGTTACTCAAGGGAACTAGCAAAACAAAAAATAGTAAGTCAGGTGATGCAGCATCGAGCCGAAAAACTTATGTATATTTCGACATTCTAAGCTTTTTAAAACCTGCCGTTAAGAAAAGTAGTTCTGAATCAAGTAATCCTCAGGCAGGGATGTCTACAGATAAGCCTGAAAGCTCTTCTGCGGGCAGTAAAAGTAGAACAAGGAAACAGAATATGGATGAGAGCGAGGATCAATTAGCAATTCTGAACAAAACTTTAAGGTAGTCGATGTCCCCCTCTCCCTCCACACCTACACATTTTCCATCTTTTTCTATGAATTCACCTCCATTTAATAAACATTATTCTGCAAAAGTGTCTCATCAATGGCAACCTGCTCATTCTGATGAACCTGTAAATAGGGTTTAATACTCACAGACTGGTATTCACGATATCAGTTCTGTTATTCCTCCCCAACGTTCAAGAATACATAATTATACTTCCGATTGAATAGAAGTAGAATCGAATCATGGAACGCTCTCTGGGGAATATTCTATTCTATGACCATCAAGAATAGAGGCCCTGGATATGTGCCTGGATATAGGTATACCCTAAATGAGCCAAAAAATCCCTAATTGGACCAACCCACATGTAGTATTTCCTACCAACATGTAAAGGGTATGTTGGAGAAAGAATTAAAGGATAAACACAGTCAATATTGGATGGAACTTTCGGGACTAAGACAGTTCAAAGCACTCACAGAAGGTCCAACCAAGAGCAGAGACAATCTGCTGTTATGCCTAAATAGACTGAAGCTCCTCTTCATATATTATGCTACTGCCGCAATCTGAACAGGGAAAGGGAAGGGAACTTTGTGGTACAGTATCCCGAACCTGAAGAAATAGCGAAAACTGACATCAGAACTATTCTGGACTTTGTCAAGAGTACTTGTATGATGTGAAAACTGGCGGGGTAAAATAATGCTAGAGTCTCAGTGCAAGTGGTACTGGTATTGTGCAGTGTTTGAGTGTAAATATAATAACCCGCTCTTAAATTCGTATGAAGTTTTTCCGATTTCCGAAGTGCCGTTTTAAATAGTCATACAATAAAAAGCGGGATAATATTAGGATAGCAACATTGGCAATTTTATCAAAATTTTTATATCCAGCAGTGGTTTTTGAAATCTTTTAAACTTATCCTTATTACATACATTTTCTAGCCCATGTACTATTAAATATTGTTAAATAATATTATGAATAATTCTCATACAGATGGTAATTAAATACATTTGACATTTAATTCGTTTTTGTATTGAGAAAGTTTTGTTTGGATATCTATTATCCATAAAAATATATGTGACACCCTTTACAATGATAATTTCTTGTGTTGACAATTAAAATCAAAATAACAATTATCTTACATAACTTATTATGTAGGCAAACATTAAATGTGTCCAGAATTTTTAATTTTATAACTGATATTGCTAAATTTAATTATATTCATCCGACAGAAACTCACAGTAATGCTTTTTTAATAAATCAATTAAACAAACGGCCATAACTGGTATTCATAAGGAGTTGATAATAAACTATTTGTATAATCAGATTTATTAAAAAATGTTATCAATTATATATTATGTTTTATTTATTTTTATTTAAAAGTATAGGGAGCTGCAACTTTATGAAAACCCAGCAGATACGTATAACATTATTTATATGGCAAAATAATTTTATTTAATTTAACTCACTAAGTAACATGGTTTGTGACCCATTTTTATTCTCATTTTATTACAAGGAAACACACAGATTTCATGACTGACATTAACAATTCTCCTGATTCGATTTCTCTTTTTAACCACCTCTTGCGCTCCGACTAATTTCGATCTCCCCAAAAAATGTACTTTTCACCCAGGGAATAATATATTTATAGAAGGGTATGGCTTATAACACAATCCATCATGATTTATTGGATACAAAAAAATATAAAATCTATAAAATTTTTCTTCTAGGACGCCTCCCTTCAAGAGGTTATTCGCCCTTGAAGGGTCAACGGTTTTCTTTCATTTAGGAAAATATGCAAAGTATGTCGGTGCAATTAGAATGTTAAAATAGGTTTTTTTTTTAGCAGAAAGGCAGGGGTGGACTAGCACTTTTATTTAATTATAATATTTATTAAATTCGTCACGAGACAATCCTGCCGGGAAAATCTTTCCAGTATAATCCTTTCCCGCTATAATCCTTCTTCAGGATAATCGTCTCCCTCGACAATCCTTCTTCGCGACAATCCACTCTCAGATAATCCTTCCTCAAACATTCCTTCCCTAAAGCAATTTGAAAAACATTCCAATGTAGAACAAAATATTGTTCCGTAATGTTTTTTTGAAAAATTAATTTCCAGTGCAATTTTTGCTTAATATCGGATTATTTATGTACATTTTTTAATGAAAGCACAACTTTTTTTTATAAAAAAAAATGGTTTTGAAAGCACAGAAATTTTATCCCATGTGATTTTTTTTGGAAAAATTTTTTTGAAGGGACAAATTCTATTTCCGTAACAGTTTTTAGAAATTTGGTATATTATTTATGTGTTGAATTATCCCTTTTTGAGAAACAGAGTACGTCACTTCTTTAATTGTAGCAGCGATTCCCAACCTGGGGTTACATGGCAGACCAATGGGGGATACGAAGATAATTTCAGCAATGGCAGAAAACAGTAAACTATAATATGAAACATGAAAAAGTTATTAGGGTCCATATGAACCATCTGAAACTTTCGCAAACATTCTGGGTGCCGCCATCTACAGTTTGGTCGAAGACTTTTGTCGGTTCCAAAAACTTCCACCAACTATATGATTACCTCAGATGATAATAAGTACCATTATTTATTATTATGCAAATCAGTTCTCAGTGCCCTTAGTTTATGTCTATATTGGAGGTACTTTGTAAGTATATACTTCAAAGCACTCTAAGGTTTTACAAGAACACAGAGTGCAGTGCTTGGTTGGAAACTCAATAAACAAATAAAGATTCCAAAAAGAAGGGGTATAGTTTTTTGCATATATCTCAAAAACTAAAAGTGTTAGGGAAAATGTATGAAAGAATTAAAAGTAAAAGTAGAAATAAAAAGATCCAACACTGGAGTAATCTGCAAGGCATGAGACAAGCGAAAGTTCTTCTGGGAAACTGTAACCAGAAGAGGTCCACAGAATGTATCAACTTGAGTAAAAACAAGCTTAGCATAATAACAGGAGTCCTAACAGATCATTGCCGGCTGAGAGGACATCATAAGAAACTTGGAGTAGCAGAAGAAGAAGAAGATTTTGTGACTTAGAGGTTGAAAACTCAATCCACAAACTTTCAAAATGAACTGCTTTCCCAAACCTAATCACACAAGAATAAATCTTATAACTTGCGGTGTAATTACCCCCCATATCAATATACATGGGGAACATTAAAAAAAAGGATTTTTAAACAGGAATCAATTTAAATGAAAAATTTTAACTTTTATCTTGACCTCAATTATTGAGACTTTTAATTTAATGGAACTTAGCTCTGCGGCAAAATGGCCCGTGGTAAGTAAAACATTTTTTTATACTACTAAAAATATAGTCCGACATGATTACTACATCCATCTGTTTTTTAAACAAAATACAATGTTTATAGATCATTATTAACAGTGAAATACGGTGAGCAGGTTGCCTATCAAAATATGGCCGCAAGTATTATTAATTAATTTTTGTTGAACAATTTCGTATACTTGTTTTGAAAATGAAGAGAGAGATGTAAATAACCTCTTGTCAACCAGGTATAAACTGGTATAAATAACTTCGTCGAAGTTGTACGATCATAACCAATTTTGGTAAATTATATATCAAATTAAAGCTAATTTTTACCTCTACATGATGGGATAGTGTTGCTTATGTAAAACGGCCCCTAAATAGGGGTTGTTAACTACTAAAGATACATAAGAGAGAGAGAGTAGCGCACCTCAGCGTCCATCAGACAAGGACGCAGTGTGCCAGCTGTCAATCGTTTTAAAAATATTGCGCATGTGTCTATAGGTAAGGTGCTCAACTTAAGGCGAAAGCAGTAGGCTAGACTTAAATATGTTAAAAAAATCGTGATTATTAAATTTATTTTCAGTTGTATTTGAAACAATTTAAAGATAATAAAAAAATATTTGTTGTGTGGCCTTTATTTTTTATTTATTGTTAAACAGTCGATTCTACTGTTTGGGTCTTAAGTTGAGTAGCTTACCTATCCTCACATGCGCAATAGTTTTAAAACAATTGACAGCTTTCATACTGCGTCCTTGTCTGATGGACGCTGAGGTGAGCTATAATCTCTCTTGCTCTTATATATCTTTAACAGTAGACAACCCCTATTAGTAGGCACTTTTACATAAGCAACCGTATCCCATCATCTAGAGATAAAAATTAGGTTTAATTTGATAAATAATTTATTAAAATACGTTATGGACGTATAACTTTAACGAAGTTATACCTGTTTACACCTAGTTGCTAAGAGGTTGCGGCCAAGTGAGAAACGGCAACACAAACTTTTTAAGTTATTTGCATCTCTCTCTTTAAAATGAATTATGTTTTATCTCTTTAAAACAAGTCAACGAAATTGTTCAACAAAAATTACTTAATTACATTTTAATTAAAAATACTTGCGACCAAATTTTGACAGGCAACCCGGCAGAACCTTGTTTCTCTATTAATAATTACATTTAGAAATTGTATTTTGGACGTAGTAATTATGTCGCCGGATCTTAGACTTTTACGGCAAAAATTCCGCCGGAAAATTTTTTTTCACTAATTTTTCATAAAACAAGCCTATTGGTTTTTAGAGTTTTCGTTTATATTCCAAGTCGGATAATTATTGTTACTTAAAATATTTCGCGTCATGTAAAGCTTATGACAGATATAATTAATGAGAATATAAAATTGCGATATTTTTAATTGTTATAATTTATTAGTTATTAATTAACAAAGCTAACGACAAATTAAAAGTGAAAAAGAGAGGTTAAATTTTTTTTTAATTAAAATTAATTATTATATTATTATATAAAAAACAGGTGTTAAGTGGAATTTATTTAAAAATGCCTTATAAACGATTTTATAAACAAATAAACTGATTAGATTTTTGTAAAAAAAATTGTTTTGACATATAATTAGTAAACATTAAAATTTCTATAAAAAAAATTTTTATTGTTTACAAACACGCTTTTTATTTTTTTGTTGTTAAATAATATATTAAGAAAAATTTAGTTCTTAAAATTAATGATTTGTGATTCTCTACAAGGTTAAAAAAAATTGTTTGTTTATAATTTACAATTTTATTTCGTTGAACCATGTTTTAATTAGAAACTGTACATATATTTTTTTGGCTCTTGTTAATTTCTTCTCGATGTTACAATATCGCTTCTTTCTATTAAAATAGAACTTTCAGATTGTTTTTTTAACGATAAATCTGAAATGTCCATAAAATGCTTTAGTGTATTTTAGGGTAATCCAAATCATTTCAAAACAGAGACAAGAGCTTTGTCTAATGTTGGAGTTTCTCTTTTATTTTTATTTTATTTTTTATTTTAATTTACAATACACTATCCGACATCTACTGCTAATTAACGGACAGACAAAAAAATAATTATAGGACAAAGAAGTAAATTCAAAAATATTAACAATGATGCTAACGTCAAGCAGGGATATATGGAGTGAGAATAAAGGCAGCCATATACGTTCCGGTTTGCCTGAGAGGTTTTTCAGTGCAGTTTTACTGGATGAGGTTTGCCTGCACAGTTTTTTATGTCACCGCATACGCAACGATAAAACTGTACAGTTAATTTAAAATATGTCAGAGTCGGAGTGTGATCCAATGCTACTTCTATGATTATTTAGTTTTTTACTACGGCAATTTTTTGATGCATCTGGATCAATTTCTTTTAAAATTGATTGCAGCTTGACATAGGTTGCTTCTCTCATCCTCTATCATGATAAATTTTACTTTTCATTTGCCACAAACAGGTCTCTATCTTGCAAACTTCTATAAAATCTTCAATTTCTTTTTTTTTGGGAACGTTTAGATATTTGTAATAAAATAAGTATCTAATTATTTACAAGAAGACACACAAAACAAAAACAGTAATAATAATGTAAACAAAAAACTAACCTTCAATTTTAAATCCTCACTTTATCTTCAATGAATAATAAAAAATGAACTATTACGCAGTTATCTGCGCAACTCTGGCACAGGCCAAAATATGTTTTTTGATATTCACTCCGGTCAACTGTACAGTCCACAATTACTGTGCAGGTTTTAGGATACACATTCCAGTCCAGACTATGAAGGCAGACCTCTCAGGTAAACAGGAGCGTGTATGGCCGCCTTAAGGAAAGACATGAGTCTAAAACTTGGGCAACATGCAATGGTATTCCATTGAAATTCAAGCCCTTTCAATCTACGTAGCCGAGAATATAGACAGGTAAATCCATCTATATTGTCTCGGACAGTGAAGCAGCGATAAAGGCACTCAAATCACACCAATACAATTTCAAACTTGTATGGAACTGCCTATAATCACTTAGTACCTTGGCAAAGAACAACAATGTGACTACTGTTTGGGTACCAGAGCATAGTGGGGTAGAAGGCAATGAAAAACTGACAACCTCGCAAGGCAGGGAACAAAATACACCTTTATGGGACCTGAACCAGTATGTGGAATATCATAAGTACTACTTCGTCAAAAAATAAAACAGTGGATGCTAAACCAGCATACTAACCACTGGAAATCATTACATGGTAATAGGCACACAAAAAGAGTTATAAAACAACCTTTTCGTAACCCAGCAACTTACCTATTACAACTATGAACGCACTGACAGAAAATGGGACTCCATCATAGAACTACCAACTGTAGAATATGTGATATAACCGAAGAAACTGCAGGACACTTAATGTTTGACTATGATGCACTTGTACAAAGCAAAAGAGGCATTTTAGGTATAACTAATACACAGTTTAACCAAGCTTTAGGAATTAGTAGAAGGCCTGCAAGAATGAGCACAATAGGTCAATGACCAAGTTGCAAAGGGACAAAGCCCCCATCTATTTCCCTAAAATTAAAAAAAACGTCAAGTCACAAAAGTAGCTTAAAAAAAAAGTAGAGAAAAATGTATAAATATGCTTGACGTCAATTTAAAGTTTTTCAATGTCTTAAAAGTCGATAAAGGGTTTGTGTGGAAAAATTAAATATATCAATGTTAAACGGTTTTACAGGTAACATATTACATAAAGCACGGGAAGAAACAAAGAATAGTAATTATAGGTGTAGGCTTATAAAATAAAGTATGATGTTGACTGCTTATAGGGGGTGCACAAAAGTTAAAATCGTAAAAGAATATTGCGACAATCTAAATTATTATTTAGCCATTTAAAAAGAGCAAAAATTTTAAAACACTGAGCAGGATAATTTCCATCACATTTCAAACAAATATATTTTAAGAATTGAAGTTGAACATTTTCCATGTTATTAATACATATATCGTAACCAGGCGACCAAACTACAGCGGAATACTCTAATTTTAAAAGAGCGAAGCGAAATATACCTAATGACATAATGCCTTATGTGCTTCAGAAATAATAATGTAGATATGAATAGCAAGGAAAGCTTTGGATAAAAAATATCACCAATGTCTCTAAAAATAACAACACGAGAGATTAAAGTATTATTTAATGCGTATTGGAAAATCAAAGGTGATAACTTAGTTGTAAAAGACATAATATTACACTTTCCAGTGTTAAGCCGCAAACCATTTTCCAAACACCATTTACTAATTAAATTAAGATTATGTTAGAACCCACACAGTAATCACAATCTTGTAACAAATCAACATAAAGTTTTTTTCCAACACTATTAATAAATAATATAAAAAGCAAATGGCCAAGTACAGACCCCTGCGGGAAGCCGGAAATCGGAACGTAATAATTAGATTTAGAAACATATTTTAAGAGACTACTTAAATACGATTTGAGAAATTCAACTAGCGAATTAGAAAATCAAATTTCGTTAGCTTGCAAAATCAAGGTAGAAGGCCATTATCCATTGTCTCCGCGATATGTTGCGTAATGAGCATAAGATTTGTTAATGTAGGATTACCCTTATAAAAACCACGCTGCTCCAGTATTATTGAATTTTTCGTAAGAGGAACTATATGGTTATGCAGCCATAATTCAAATATCTTGCAGAAATTTTATATTATTGAGATTGGTCTACAATTAGTCACATTCGACAATCTCTCTTGTTAAAAACTGGGCAAACTTTATATGTTAAATAATATCTGCAGAGGTTTTGCGAAAACAAACCTATAATCTCTGATAAAGCATGTAGGAACCAAGTCCGGCCCAGTGGTAAATTTAGGTTTTAGGTTTTATTAATGACATCTTGTTCTGAGAAACAAGGTATACTAATAGTGGGTATGCAGTTCAATTCGCAATTCTCGCTAATATTACCCCAATAGAGTTACTTGAAGAAAAAGATTGTTTAGAAAATACGCAAATTACAATTTTAGACGTATTGACATTTATGTCATTATAACACATATTATTGGGAAGTTTCTTTAATTCTCTTATATTTTTAATAAAATTCCAGAATTGTGTATTATCCTTTTTAATGCATTCTTCAGTTTGCTCGTTTATACGAAGTCGAAATATCTTTTTCAGGTTTACTTCTGAGATTTTTAAATATATTTAAATTTTGATGTTTTCCTTGTTTTTTAAAATTTAAGTATTTGCTTTTTTGTTTTAAATTAGCACGTGAGAACCAAGGAGGATCTTTGGTATTTTACTATACTTTGTTAGGTATCTATTGTTTGTATAATGTATTATACAAAATATCACAAGCAATTTAAGATGAAATTGTTTTTATTAGAGACCGCCAGTCAGTAAATAAAAGTATATTATACGATCCAATGAAATTTGCTTTTCGAAAGTTATAACTATTCTGAAAGTTCATTTCAAGTTCGCGTTTAAAATATTATGATTTCCAATATTTAAGGTGTAAGACAAGGTGACACAATCAGCTACGTCATGTAAAGAAAACTAAAATAATGAGATTGGGAAAAATAGAATAAAATGGAGAAATAAGAATAGAAAATAAAAAATACGAATAAGTACAAAAGTTTATATACATGGGCATAATGATAAACAATAAAGGGGAAATAAGAATGGAGATCGAAGAAAAAATAATGGCAAACAAATAAAAACCTGTTAAAAAGCAAGATATTGACTAAACAAAGATGAACATATAAAGAACAAAAATAAAGCCCGTAACAATGTATGCAGCAGAAACGATCACTATGGCGAAAATAGAAGAAGATAAGTTAAGGATAAACGAACCAAAGATAATAAGAACAATCTGGAGCCAGTGAGTGAAAATCAGAGAGCAGGAATGTAGAAGGAGAACTATTCAAGAAATATTAGAAGAACTGAATGGAGAAGATATAATAAAGAAAATTAAAATTCAAAGAATCAAGTGGCTGTGACATATATGGAGACAAGGACCAGAAGTAGGAACAAAAGCTATGATGCATTAGCAGCCAGGAGGAAAAAGAATGTAAGACCCGGATAGAAATGGTTGGCAGAGGTAGAAGAGCAGGATAGGAGCTATACGATGGAAGGAGAAATGACGACAAATCAGTAAACAAGTACAATGATGAATCAAATAAGAGGACTGATCTACCCCGTTAAATAGATTTAAGAAGCGAAAGCGGCGCGACCTCATATGAGGTGTTAAGCCATATGTATATACAGTTTGCGGGTAAAATATGGAAACATGAAGATATCTTTGACAACCTGTAAGATACAATAACAAAAATTTTGGTTACGTATATTGGATAGAAAAGTGATTTTAAATTTTATGTTTTTTTCTTTAGGTATTGTTTTCTCTTTATACTGCAATAGTAATTACAAAAGAAATGTTTTCACCAATTTATTAAAATTAATGATTAATATCGGACATTAACAGTTTATATGCTGAATCGGAAAAAAATGTAACAGGAAATTGTAAAATATACGGGTTGTCCCATTTAAAAATAAATATATTGTTCGTATATCTCAGAAATTGTACATATGGCAACGTTGAAAATATAGAATTAAAATCGCTGGTCCATCTAATATACGTAATCAAATTTTTGTTATCGTATCTTATGGGGTGTCAAAGATATCTTCATGTATCCATACTTTACGCGCACACTGTATATAGTCAATTGCAATAAAATTTCAATCCCACGTGACTATGAACTCATCCAGTGATGTTTTTTATATTTTTATTTTATAATTTTGGCCTACCATAACACATTTCACTGGGTCCAGCAACTCTGAGACCGATCCTGCGGCTGTAATTAATTCTTAAAATTTGAAAATTGGGGCTATAGTGGCTTGTGACGTGGCCCAATTGAAGCAGATTATATTTGGCTATGTTATCATATCGATAAAACTGGCAACTCTCGTTCTCATTTGTTATGATTAAAAGAAGGAAAGAAGTATGTCAAATTTTTCTACAAACGAACAAAGCTAGAATCTTGGCAATGCTGTAGAAAGTAAAACGTTAATTATTGGTCAAGAAGCAGCGCCACTTTCAACATATATTAATTACTTTTTATTGATTTTTATTAATTATTGAATATTATAAAAACAATGAAAATCTGCATAAGCAACTAGAATCTTTAAGATATTCATTCATTAATATAAAACCAATAAATTCGTTCCTACTGGATAAGTCCATTGTCAAAATAGTTTACCTAGTAGCTGTGTCAAATAAAAATTATTAATCATGTCAATTTTACATGCAATATTTGTTTGTCCGATTGAGAAAACACTGTACTGTTGCCATATTAACCAATAATATAAATCTAACTTTTGGAAATTTATATCAAAATGGCAATATCTACTTTCATAAGTTGATCACGTGAGATTGAAATTTTATTTCAATGACTATACGTATAAACGATATCAAAAGATCAGAGTGATAATTGTTTTCCTCTACAAGTATATCAAAAGACTTCCGAACAGTACATTATTGATTATTATGAATTACTAAATCAAGAATACATTTTTTTTTACTCTGAGGAAAATGGCAAAAAATTAAAAAAATATTATTCAAATTATCATTCGTTTCTCCATCCAGTGAATCTACATAGCTGGCTATGTTGGAGTCTCCTAATATAGAAACAAATAATCCAACAAAAAAGAAGAAATTATGTACTTTTATTTTTTTTTTAATTATCTTATATGTGAAATTTTGATTTTCTCGACACTTCACTTAGTCTTAAAATTCACCACATTTTTCTTCTTCATTTTAACACTTTTATATACATTTTTGATTGAAGATATAAATACTATTCTTTTTTAATTTTCGAATAAAAAACCTCTTATAAGATGGTATTGTCTGTCCGTCCGTCCGTCTGTTAGCTTGATTCAACTCGAGAACGGCGAGAGATAGAGATATATCCCTACATAGAAATTTATTTTCGTAACTTAAAATTTTCGAAAACTCGAAATTATGGCAAAAATACTGCCGTTTTTCACTTGTTAACTGTTGTAGCTTTTCAGTTTGTAATCGATCACCTAAACAATGTATGTCTCTAATTAAAATCTAAACTAAAACGAATAGACAATTTCACAGCATTTGGTCAGTTAGCAAGGCCGGAAACTTTTGAACTTCACCTCGTAGATATATTTAAAAAAAAATGACATTGATTTTATAGTGAATATTTATTGCATTTTAATGTCTTGTCTGAAGAAATTAAAGAGATAAGATAAACCAGATTAAAAATCACGTTTAACGTATTCATCTATATATTAACTCATTAGCATTAAACGTGTTAAAACAGAATAATATCTAGTTCACCTTCTGTCGTTCTCGCCTGTAGAAATATACAGGGTCATTTAAAAACAAATATACTTAAAAGATTATTTAACTGTTAAGCATTTAAAACTAAAATTGGTGTCAAAGATAAAATAACTTTTGTAGGTAAATTTCAATTTTTAATATTGTTTTTTATTTTGATAAATAAAATAATGTTTGCATAGAATAATTTGACCTTTTCCAATTGTTTTTTTTTTGTCTGATTTGTTCTCCATTCTTAACTATATTGATTGCAGGTTTCTGTATTAGTTAAATTAAGTATAAATTGAAATCACCCTCTTTATTATATTCACAACAAAGCGAATACCATTTATTTAAATAAATGTAACTGTTTAAAAAGATTGGCTTGTTGTTATTATGCAATAACATACATTGTGAATGCATAATTGATAATTATGTAGAACAACAATTAGGAGTGTGTACCAACACCAAGTCGTTTGATTGGCATCGTGATCGGCTTAATCATTATAGTTAAAAGTTGTAGGACAGTGAGTACTATAGATAATAATTATAGATTTTGTTATTTGATTAATTCAAATAATAATCGATAATTTATTCATTGATTTACCAATTATGGTATAAATTGTTATAAAAATGAATGTTTAGTTTAAACGCGTCCAATATATCTTAAAAAACTCTCAATTTCAAATACTTAATATTGGAACTATTCAATAAAAAAAAATAGAACACAATAATTATAATTAACGTATTTTTAAGAATTTTTTTCTGGAGTAGGTACTACAAGGTTCAAGATAGGCCTTCACCTAAATAACTTGACACAATAACACAAATTGTATATATATTTAGATTACTACTCGTTAGTGAAATAGTGCTAATTCGGATAATTTGTTCATTCTTAACTTACCAAGGTCATGGTTTTCGACGTGAAATGTGTGCTGAATTTCATCCAAACTCATTTGCTTATGGATCTGTAACAAATTGAATCGAATTAACATTTAGATCTATAAACATAGTTATAACATTTAATAAATTAGCATTTAGGGTGATTGCGCCATATTTACATATTCGCATGAAAATTCAAAACATGACAAATAGAAGAAAAAGGTATTATCATTATGAAAAAAGGATATTACAGAACCGTAGGATTTCCACACTTCCAAAAAAAAAATTACAAGTAGTACACTTTTGCTAGTTCTCGGCCACCAAATTCCAGTTCTCGACCTGCTAGTATACCAATTTACCAATTCTCGGCCACCTACCCAACAAGTCATCCATTGATGCCATGGATTTTATGTTCCCCATCAATAAGTTCGATATTATCGATTTTTCGAATGAACAGCTCACACAACATATTTCTTGAATTTAATAAAACAAAACAGTATCCAAAAACACAAATATAGAAAAACCATCAATAAAAACGTCAAAAACAAAATACTCTTCCTTAAAGCAAAAAAAAAACATCTAAATAATAAAGTATCGAGTTGAGACTAGGTACAATATTTGCATATATCGACCATTTTGGCAGCTTCAAAATAAGGAAGAGAAAAAAAAATTGGTACATCGCAGGTGTTACCACCTTATACAGCTGTCTCAGCCAATATTTTTCTCTCCCCCTCTACATTATCGACCAGAACATGGTCGCACATGGGACATTTTTGCATTGGCTTCCTAGCTTTTGGTTTGGATTTCAATTTTGATCTTCTTTCAGCAATTTTCTTCCTCCTAACCACTCTCATTTCCTGAAACTTTGCTTCTCTTTACGCCTTCAAAGTTGCTCAGATATTGTATATTTCTTTAGTTTTTCGATTTATCTTCCTCTTTAAGTAAGATGCAGATACGCCATTGGAAATTTTTTGTTCCCCTTCTACTTTCAGCATGGGATCAGGTCCAATTTTTTGCTTTTCTCTACGATTCATCCGTGAAACCTGTCTTGAATAGTTGAACTTGGGACTCTGTTTAGTCGACAGACTGCTCGAATATCCATATTGTGTAACAAGGCAACTTCATCATACCTAAACAGGTGCCTTTTTGATCCAGATTTCATCAAATAATTTTCTTCAAAACTTTTTTCAAAGCAAAATTAGTTGAAATTCAATAAAACAAAGAGGAAAATCTATTGTGATTCCTAATCTGTTAGGCTGGCCGACAACAGGCATTTTCGAAGCTAGTTGTCGAGCGCAAATATTCTATAGAAAAAGATGCTGGCCGACAATTGGCACACACTGTATACCATTTCTGGGCTATATAAAAGCAATTATTATATTTATTTTATATATGACAGTTTGGTGGCCGGAAACTTTACACAGTTTCAACTTCCATACAAACTTCAAAAAGGACAGGATATGTATCAACAGCATTGGGCCTTTTCATTAAAGGATCACGAATAATCAGCTCAATGATCTAGTTCTCGGCCACCATGGAAAATAGTTGTAGTGAGATTCCAATACACCGGCCAATTCAGTTATAAGAAAAATTCATTTATTTACAGTTTTCTCGAAATAAAATGGTAGTTCAACACCCTCTACATAAAAGTTTTTCCTGTAGATCTAGAAAAAATTGACTTGAACTTTTTGTTGGACAAATATGTCCCACCATTTTTTTTAATTTGATTAATGCACAACAACTTTCACTTCGACCAACATCTCCTAAACTTACAGGAAAGAATAATGGTAAATCTAAAGAAATATGGGCGGGAAAAGCATGGGAGAACTTTTAGTGGAATTTTGGAATATGTAGAGTATTTTTCTTATTATGTCATGAAAATGGCCAAAACAGCCGACAACTGGACGTGGTCGGCAAATTGGCGCAATCACCCTATATTTATTTATGGCCATACTAATTTTTATTAAAATACTGCTATTTAATTAATAAAAAAATCTATATTATATTTCATTTTATATACGTTGCAGAAAATCGTTTAGACAACATTTACATATTTTGTACTTGTTTGTGTGTGGGTGAGAATAAAATTAGTCTATTTGCCACATAACAGGAATTACTTAGGATAAGATTAGGTAAGACTGAATTATATCTTTATTTTGAATCTATGTAAAACATTTATAAAAACATCGTACACTTCGAATAGCACAATATAGTAGGGATATTTATGGGGAGAGGAATTTGAAAATCAATAAATTCTGATCGGCGTTTATACTGCATTCTAAAAATATATGGTTTAAATCTCCAATAGACTCATTATAACAATGGAAAAAAATTTACGATTCCAATTCTTTGTAAGTGGGCTGGAAAGCGACCGTGGTTAAGTTTTAAATGGGTCATAATGATAGAACTTGATTTGGTATAGTTGAACGAAAAATGTGGACTAATTCTTGGCAAAGACGGATACTGAAATACTGGTTTTTAGATTTATTTGCAATAGCTTTATTGGGTGATTTCCATGTGTTATTGATACTGCCTTTGAAAACATTAATAAAATCCTTAAAATCGATCCGTAAACTATTGCGAATATCAGGGGATTGCTCATGTGACAAATGAGAAAGTGTTGAGAAGAGCTGGAACCGAACGCGACCTGATACAAACTATAAAACAACGCAAAGTCGCCTACTTTGGGCACATATTTAGAGATAGCAAGTATGAGGTTTGAAGATTAATTTTAATGGGTAAGATAGAGCGAAGAAGAGATCCGGGAAGTACATAGCACTGATGGTTGCGGGATATAAGAGTTTGGTGCAGAATTCGAAAGATACAAGAACTTTTTACCTTAGCCAGAGAGGGACAACTTCAAATAAATTTCAGATAAACCCCTACACGCTGGAAGTGTATTTCACTTAAAGAAGAAGAAGAATTGAATTAATTATGAGTATTGCAAGATGTAGGACCAAAAATATACAAAAAAAAGCTAAACAAAAGACTACAGCTAAGCAAAGTGTTCTCACAGCTCTACAAAAAAATAAAACGACATCTTTACCTATTTAATGCGGAAAAATTTAAGCCGAATTAAATGTTATTTCATAGGAGCTGTATTTCCGGATGTTAACAAGGCATTCGACAACAATATGTACGAAATCGTATTCTTTAGTAATGTACCATGAATTTATAGTGTAAATATACAATTGTTTGTAAATGTTAGTCATTTAATTTAAAATTATGTTACAATACAATAATTTATTAAAATATAAATTATAACAATCGTTTTAATTAAATTTAACACACAAAACTGAAATATTAAAATTAGTTTGATTACATGCAAATAAACGGAAGGAAGCGATGAAATATTCAACTAATTACTTATATTTACTAACTCATATTACAGCGGCTTTATAATTATTACATGAGATTCAGAATCAGTCAACTTTCCAATTACAAAAAAGAAATTTAATAGTATAATGGTTGCGCTTAGTAAAGAACATATACAGACATCATGTTTCGTGTCTAGATTCATTGTGAACGTCTTTCGATTGTTCGTTCGCCGGCTTTTTCCTCCTTCCTGGCTGGAATTTATTAGTTGATGACTTGCAAATGAAATATTTGATTGAGGTGTCAAGAATTTTCATCATCATTAAAATATATTTTTTGTTTGTATTTAATTTAGATAGATGCTACTTAATTTCCGGATGTAGATTTCTACTAAAATTATCGTTATACTAATTCCTCTTTTGCTAGATTAAAATAAATAAAATCTTGCTATTAATTATCATCCTTACTAAGTTCAACTATAGTCTACGTTGGTCCGATGGTCAGGATAGGGAATTCAATGTGTTAGAATGAGACGATGCAGAACGGCATAGCCGCAGAGTGTTCTTGATCAGGTACTTTAGCTCCGTCTGGTCTAGTCTTCAGCTCTAGCGATGCTCACGAGACTAACGAGACGAGACTTTTATAAAATTTTGTTTCGTCTAGCTGAAATAGGTAAGTCTTGTCTCGCATGCATATTTTGTTCCAGTCCAGTAAGGGATACGTACCTACTT
The DNA here is from genome assembly GCA_963243735.1 of Neocrepidodera transversa. Classification (NCBI taxonomy): domain Eukaryota; kingdom Metazoa; phylum Arthropoda; class Insecta; order Coleoptera; family Chrysomelidae; genus Neocrepidodera; species Neocrepidodera transversa. The sequence goes on from OY725346.1 coordinate 16,715,708, forward strand.
AATAAAACAAACATTATTTTAGAAATAAGTAAAAAATCTGCTAAAAGCCTTCTCGGTTACAATTTTTTTTATTTTTCAGCCAGTCGTAACAAACATCGTACATATTCGTTAGGCGTTTTAATTAACGTATCACATGATAATAATTTTTGAGCCGGGACTGAAAAAGCTGGTATGCTTAAAAGATATCGTACCATAAAAATTGGAATGGGAAATTCAGAAGTATGATTTGAAGCTCCTGCAACTATTTTCCTTTTTCGACAGGAGTAGGACTTTCTGTGTAATCGATTACAAAATCTGATTGTTCAGGTCCAGGATCTGGATCTTCTAGTCACTCTAACGCATTTTCTTTTAGTTGTCCCTCTGATTGATGAAAATAGATTTTGTATGTATCTTGAAATTTCTGAATCGAAGTCTCCTTTAATTAATTCTTGGTCTCATTCTGTGTTGTAAAACGTTTCTAACGTTTTACGATAGTGCTTTAATATTTTAAGTCCCAAAGGTTATCTATATCTCAAATAAGGTCCAAGTGTTTAAGAAATAGAACACAAAGTGAGATACCACAAAAATATTTTGTTTCTCGCTGACTGAAAACAACAATAAGCTGCTATTCGACAGAGGTTCGATCTGTTTTTCTGTCCCAAATATTGTGTTCTCAAGATTATCTATTGGCATATTGATACATACAACCACCATAGATAAGGTGACGTTCTTCTTTCCTCCGAGTCTTTTGGAAAGTATTTAAAAGTTGACCAGTAATTTATACACTTCTAGTAATATCCATTCTGTATCCCCATATGGTTTTAAATCAATAGTATTTTGACAAAATACACCAAGTCTATGTCTGATAGTATCACTGGAATAACAGCGTGTAGGCACGCACATACTACACAGGTGACAGTTTGTGTGAATTACCAGTTGCTTCACAAGCGCTTGGGAACTAAATTAAAAGTCTGAAAAAATAGAACGTGTTTTCCATATTCCATTAAAATTATCTTCAATTTCAGCTTCCTCATCAACACTGTCGTTTCTCAATTCTTCATTAGCTTCAGAATTTAGTTTCAGCAACATAAATAGATTTTGCATGGCAAGATTAATTATATGTCGACAAGATTTAAATTGCGAATTAGTTTCTGAAGTTATTTCATAAAAGATGTATTTGGTGAGGCATTATCCATTGTTATTCCTTGAATTTTGTGGATTAAGACATTAACGCGACGTCTTTTCCTGTATGTTTTCCATGTGCAGGAGCAAAATCATTTATAAAATGTGTTGTAATTCAATAATAAGATCTGCCGCTAATAGGGGTCCAGCCATCTATAGTACGACAAAGACTTCTACATATTGTACATTTTTAATTGAAACTAGCACGAGACCCAAGAAGTCTAAAACGAGACACGAGACAAGACCAGCAAAAGTCTCGTCTCGGCCCAACCGAATACCGTCTCGTTTTCGAGACGAGACCATGCAAGATTCTCATAGGCACCGCTATTCAGCTCCGTCTGGTCCAGTCTTCAGGTACTTCAGCTCCGTCTGGTGTAGTCTTCAGCTCTGTTAGGCACGTCTGCTATTAGAAGCGACTATGAAGAAATGTTGACTGATTTAAATATTTTCAATAATGTCAAAAGTTTTTAGAGCTAGATTTATGGATTGTAGATTATTTTGATTTTCCTGTCAGATATCATGTTTTATTTGAACTAAACTTTCGGAATTCAATTACAAAGTTATAATTAATAATAGTTTCGCCACAGAAGATAAACTAATACAGAAGTGAAAGTTCCTGTCGGCCATTTTGATGTAGCGATGACCAAAATTTGAGTGCCAGTTGAAGTTTCTGCCGCTTAATACACTGGGAAAAATGTTTAAAATTCGTATGTCTATATAGACGAATTTACAAATTTTGATCAGTTTTCCCAGTGTATTAAGCGGCAGAAACTTCAACTGGCACTCAAATTTCGACCACCGTTACATCAGGGACCTTCGCTTCTGTATTAGTTTATCTTCTGTGGTTTCGCTATAGCTAAAAAACAGTAGAACCATTTTAATGAGCCAATAGTGAGTAAATAGGTTGTTTATTAGTGTTGAAAGCAATCAAATTTTACCTGTTAAACAATCTGGCTTCAGAGCAAAATATAGCTGTGCTACAGCCCTTGCAGGTGTCTTAACGATCTGATCAAAGATAAAGATAATAATAAATAATTCCATCAGGTTATCCATTATCTTGAATGTGGTTGAATGATGAGATAATAAAATTCAAAATCAAATATTACAAGATATATTAAAAAATCTGATGTGGCCAGCACATGACCTCTCGCCATTTTGGAATCAAAAATTTACAGGTTGACACAAAAAAGTATGAAAAAAATTTATTTTTTTGTAAATCTGGCAACAATGGCAAAAGTTTCGAAAATTTTAATGAGATGAAAATAAACTACAGGGTATACAAAATATATGTGTCAAACTTTATTGCCCACACTAACACACACACACACACTAACACACACACACACACACTAACACACACACACACACACACACACACACACACACACACACACTAAAACACACACACACACACAGACATCATCGCGAAAATATCAAAATCGTATTCTAGGGACCCCAAAACGTGTTTATCCATTGAAAACTCACTACCCAATTTTTAGCATGATTCCTATACTTCTCTTATCTGAAGGGCGAGAGGTAAAAATCAATTTGTAAAGAAGACATAGAGGGGGAAACCGCAACTAGTTTCGGCCATCACCGGGCCAAAAATTAAAAAATTAAGAGCAAGTGCTTAGTGGATGGTTGGCGACTACAGAATATTTAGAAGGAAGCGTGTTAGCGCGCAGGTACAAGAAGTAAAATTAAGGACTAGGAGAACGAAACATAGTGGTACTTGGAAAATTATTTAAGTGAAAGGATATGATTAAAATGGTTTATAAATAGGTAATGTAGTAAAAAGGAACCACGGTTTTTTTCCTATTTACTACATTACATTACAGTTACCTGTTTATCAACCTTCTTAATCATATCCTTTCACCAAAATAATTTTCAAAGTACCACTATTCTCGTATTCCTTAATTTTACTTCTTGTACCTGTGCGTTCACACGCTTCCTTCTAAATATTTTGTTGCTGCCAACCATCCACTAAGCACTTACAATTTTTGGCCTGATGATGGCAGCTCTGCCAAAACTGGTTGCCGTTTCCCCCTCTATGACTTCTTAACAACTTGGTTTTTTAATATATTTTGTGGTATTTGATTTTGAATTTTATTACCTCATAAAAATAAATGTTCGATTTTAATACTTCTTGACTTTACAAAAGCTTTTGACTTGATCAATCATGATATACTTTTGGCGATATAGCAATATAATTTTAGCCATGTATCTATTTATCTTTTAATATCTTATTAACATAAACGTTCACAAGTAGTCGAAATAGATGGAATAAAATCTTCTCCTTTGGGCATAATTTCAGGTGTACCTCAAGGGAGTATTCTAGGACCACTTCTATCAACAGATATTAAAAAAAGTCCTGTCGGTAGGGTCAATAGGGGAGGTAGATTTCTGTTGTCTAAATTTGAGTCTTTCATCCTTCCCCACACCACTATATGGTCAGATCGAAAAAAGTTTCAAACAAATTAATTTTATAATAATTAGGATATGAAAAAGTCTTAATGACCTTTTTCAATATTTTCAAAAATTGCGCAGATCTGAATTTTTGAGATTTCACCCCCTTTAGAGATAGAATGTCCATTTGCAATACGCAACGAATTACTCCAACGAATTTTTGTACCAAATTTGGTGGTGTTGATTGGACAAAAATTGTTGTCAATTTGATGTTGTTTTTTCTTCATTTTTTCTCCGGGACGTCAATTTACCAATAAATGATGTAATTTATGACGTTGATTTTTGGACGTATAGTAGACGTCATAGAGATCACGTCATTTTTACGAGATTTTTCGTCATTTAAAAAAATAAATGTATATTGTTTTAATTAAAAATTTTTTCGTCGCGTTTGACTTAGAAAAAATTATGTTCCGCATTCTGTAAAATCCGTCTTTAAGAAGTTTATACTTTTCCTATTGAAGTTATTGATTTTTTAAGTATACCTATATTTTTGTAAATGTTTTAGCCAACGTAATGTTTAGATTTTTTCGACATACTATTTAACCTAGACGATTTTTCAACATCTCTTCAGTAAAATTCGTTTTTAGCAAACATCATCTTTACGACATTTTTAAAGTGGAAGATTTTTTAATCTTTCTTCAAATCCATTTTTTGAAGTTTATTAAACATATATAGGTACGTACTTCTGTACAGTTTTCAGTCAACGTAAAGATAGGTTTTTACTAGTTTTAGAAGATTTTTTTCGGACCTATACCTATGTATATTTTTATTTATATTTATGTGTTTATTTTGAGTCGATAATGTCGTTAATATATTGTAATTTAATAAATTTAATTAAAACAATTAAAATTGCCACCAGAAAAAATATACAGTGATCTATCTTTTATCTGACTTGCATAGTTAACTCTCCTTTTGTATATGATTTTTCTTTTTTTAACCAATTAGGTACCCAGTGATGCATACAAAATATGACAAGACAAGTTTAAAAGGCTGGTCAAATAAATTTCAACATTCCGGATTCCAGAACAAATCTTGTTGAATGTATAGAATAAAAGGTAGACAACATATTTTTGTTCAATACGAAAAACCCAAAATAATTTCCAATCGCAACAGAAGAGATCTTGTAAACCTGACAGCCTGAATGATAACTAACTATTATTTTTACACCCTATAAGTTAAGTTTTACACTCTAATACATTATTTTTACACTTTTGGGCTTATTAGATATACCCGCTAATGGATTACTTTTATATTCTTGAGTGTATTAATTTACATAGTATTTGGTTAGTTTTACACTCTATCAAATTACTTTTACACTCTTGAGTGTATTTGAAATACTCTTTTTACACGGCGTTAGGTTAGTTTTACAATATAATGAATTACTTGTACATTTTTTAGTGTATTAGATATGTATTAGTTTTACACCCTAGTTGATTTTAGATTGACTCTAAGTGTTATTGGTGAAATCTACACTAAAAATGAAGGATCTATTCTGAGTGTAGGTTAAGTGTAAAATTTTACACTCAATTTTTTATAGTTATAGCCTTTTATCTGTTTAGAAATGTGTTATCTATAACATTATATAAAAAAACAGATAATCAATAATTTATTATTATTATTAAATAGTGGAAACAGATATATTTTTATTGTTAAAATCTGTGCACATAATGTAAATTTTAAATTATTAATTTTAAAATAAATATATTTGAATTGAGCTGCACTAGCATTAATTCCAATTTTATAGTTCTATTTTTAGTTATCTAATACTAATAAACTATAGGATAACATTCGACAATTTAATTCGAAAAAGAATTTTAAAAAAATCCCGACTATTCCAAATAACTAGTCTCGCGTCTATGCCCCATGTACGTACTCATGTTATTAGTCGAACTTCGAGTGAAAGTCGACCGATTTTTTAAACAAAATTGTACACCGATCGTGCACAAAAGAAACAAAACGGTCTTTTGCTCTAGGTATTTATTCTACCTGTCAATAATAAAAAGGCAAATAGTTGCATAAAGTTTCCGGAAGCAGATATGGGCGAAGGTAAACTGTATGTGCCGTTAATGAATGCTAGAAACAGTGTTATATTTTATTACGTAATGTTTAATAAAATCGGTCTATTGAACGAGCAAGCCTTGTTTCCTTGCCTTTTTATTTATTAAGGTCGGGGTAGGTAGTTACAAATATACGTAGTACGTAGTAGAACATTGTTTTATGATTATATGGGCGTATTCACAACACACAAAATGCAATTGTACTACAAGGTGCTCTACAAACATTCCATTTAATATATGTCTGTTAAACTTCTTAAATTTAATCAAATTACATATAATATTCTGGTAAATACTTATAATTGTTTAAAATATTTAATATTACTATTTTAAAGTTCATCAGGTTATCCATGTCTTAAATGTGGTTAACCAATAAGTAATGAAATACACAAAGGCCAGTACCACAGAAATATATTTGTTGTAACAGTTTAATTATGAAATTGGCAACTAGTTTCGGCTTCCGCCATCATCAGACCTACAATAGCGCTCGGTAATAAACAACAGGTATAAATAAAACTTTTTAAAGAGGGGCTTACCACAAACATCATGGAGCAATCTGTGAGATAAAATTTTGGTTAAGGGATAAAAATTAGTAACATTAAATTTAAAATTGTTTACATGGTGCTGACAAAATTAAACTAGTTATAAGATAAAATTAACACAAAAGTGGCATTTAAATATTAATTTAAAGGCACGGAGGCCAGTCGAAAATCCCACGTAGGTGTAGAAAAGAACACCTACGGTGGGGGAGCGTATCAACAAGGGCAGCTGGAAAGTTTTTGATAAGAAATATTTATCTAATATGGCCCAATTTAGGGCAATAGTTAGAAAAAACGGTAACATATTAAAGAATGATAGTCACAAAACCATTTTTAACACGTTAACTAAGTCAACTACACAAAATGGTGTCTGATAGACAACTGACGCTCACCGATTGCTCCATGATGTTTATGGTAAGCCCCTCTTTAAAAATGTTTTATTTGTACCTGTTGTTTATTAACGAGCGGTATTGCAGGCCTGATGATGGCGGAAGCCGAAACTAGTTGCCAATGTCATAATTAAAGTAATTTATTTCTGTGGTACCGGACTTTGTGTGTATCATTACTCATTACTATTTTTGATTTAGTTTGATTATTTATTGTTTTTAGTTCTATTAGAAACTTATTAGAAACTATAAATTATGTATTATAAATCATTTCCTCTTTCCTATTAATAACCACTATAGTATTTAAAGTATGCCCTTAAAATGATTCTCAGTGCACGATTAACAAGTCTTTGTAATGAAGCCACTTTATAAGGATTATATAAAATAATGTTAGACAATATTAAAAATATGATTTTATCGTTAACTAAATGGATTACTTCATTTATAAATAAATATCAAGCAAATATTAACTTTCCTTCAATTTATTATCTTTGTTTAAATTGAATACGAAAAATGGTACTTACTGTCCCATCTACAAATGCGAAACTTAGTCTTGCGTTTCAGCTCCTCAAGGTTAGTGCCGACTAAAAACGGAGTCTATTTTTTTAGTCTCTCTATCATTTTGTCGCTACATTTCATGAGACAATGTCGCATCACGATTATAAAAATAAAAAGATTTTGTTCCACTGGATACTTATTGTAAATAATCAATAATTGTAATCAATAACAATTTCAAATGGCTGACCCAAATTCTTGTAAACTCAGTCTTATTTAAACAAAATTTTATTTCAATATATGGTATAAATAAAAAGATATTTTTCATTAGTACCCCACTGTGTGTATTAAAGTACTTTTTAGTTTTTATGTGAAAAATACAGTTAGTATTAATTGTAAAAATAGTAATAGCAGGCAACTAGTTTCGGTCACTGACCATCATCAGGCCTAAAGATACTAACGTTGGCAATTAGTTATTAAATACAAAAATTTAAAAAAACCAAAATTACCAGTATTAAGTACTAACAAGGGAAGAAAAATTAATCACATAAGTGAACGACCCATTAAGTATAGAAGGTAAATTGGATATAATTAAACATAATGGTACCTGAAAAGTAATGATAAATAATATAAATTGAAAATTAATGAATGAAAGTTAGTATTGTTTGGAAAATTAAAAGGAAATGCTGTTCAAATGAATACTACTAACATTCTCGGAAGATATTGAGGTTGCACTTCCATTAATGGCATTTCCAATAATGTTTAAAACATTCTTCTTATTGCTAATATTCTCTTCAAAGTAACCAGTCACCATAGCTTCCGATTTCCATCCTACTTTGTTGAAGTCACCACTAACCAAAACTATACTTCTTAAAACACTTCGCTAACTATGTTAGCATCATCAGAAGTTGATGATAAAATAGTTTTAATCAACTCCTGATGATGCTAACACAGTTAGCAAAACGTATATAGAGTGTTTTAAAAAGTGTAGTTTTGCTTAGTGATGACGATATTCTTCAACATTGTTGAAAACCAAAGGTTTCAAATTCCCAATTCAAGTCCATCCTACTTGTCGCTGGATTTGATCTATTGTCATTCCACTGTTCGCCATAATGGTATCGGAAGTACGTCGAAACGCATGGCCCTTATATTTCCCAGGCTCGACCAATTTAAGATAACGTACAATTTGTAAGCGATATGATCTAAATGTAGTGATACCAACCACTTGATTGATGCACTTAGGTACCCTTATCATACCATAAGAAAACTTAAATTTTGAGGGCGCAATGATAAAGACTGCTTCATCATACGCACATAACTAATTGCATCCTCGGATAGTAATAAGCAATACGCTTCCTTCTTCCTTGATGTCATGTAAAGGTAAATAGGAATATTTATATCTTCTACAAGACCCAAAGATACCACAAATTTCTACCAGCTTCAAAAATGAATACGTAATGTCCCGTGCATCTGTGAAAAATTTAGGCAACTCGTTTTCCTAGAATACATATGCCTTCTGGGCTAGATCGTTTTTGCTAAATACCTTCATGAATGCATCACAAATGATTTTATATTGACCCCTTTACTTATCCTCAACATACTTCAAGTCTGTTGAATATCAGGCGTTCTGCAAGGGTCCAACCTTGGCCCCAACCTATTTAACATATTCATCAATGACATTGGTGAAATAATAGATATGAATTTTCAAATTATTGTTTTAGCTACTAATACCTACATTGTTTTTTTTTCGTTTTTTTCTTATTTTTGAATTTATGAAACAATTTACATTATACGTTTTAGGGACTGATTCGATTCCCATGATAAACAAACTGTTGATGTATAAATTGTCCAAAAACTAAAGCGACACCTTCAGGTTCCCCACTTTTCTAATTTTCCATTTGTTCTTTTTAATGTAGCGGTCGGTTTAGTACTTAGGCAAACTCTACAACTTTGTACGGTACCCTCGGTGCTCGAGTCAGACTCGCACTTGTCCGATTTTTTTAATAGTATCTTCAGTTATTTATTATAGTCAACAGTATAGTAATTTCTCAATATATTATGTTGTTCAAAGAGTTGTTTTGCTTATTTATATAAAACCATTATCGGAACAGACTTACGACAGGTACCAATAATTTTTTCTACAGCTATTATGCAAAACACGCGTTTCTACACAAATTTGAATTAATTTTTTTGATATCCTTTTAGAAAAGTGATAATTTAGGGTGTGAAAAGTACACGCTACGGCACTTTTCTCCACGGAAATGTCAAACACACAGCCATGATCTGTCACATTTTTTGAAGAAGTTACAATTTTTCTTTCATTAATAAATGTGATTGTAGAAAAAATATAGTGTACAACTTGTACGCAAAGCATTTTTCTCGTGGGAAAAGTGACGCTTTGCGCACTTGTTGTACAAACTACTATTGTGCTTTGTTCTGATGATAAACCTATTATGAAAAACGTAAACCAAAGTAACCGAGAAATGAAGTACCTCTTGTGGCACTCGACGTCATCTCGTGCCCCAAATTACCGCTCGTTTTTAACACGAATTTAAATAATTTCTGTGTGGTTACTTAATTTGTCTATTTGGGAGCAACGTTCACGAGAAAGCCGGATCTGAAGGAAGGAATAAAAACAAGACTGGGGAAGGGATGTACATGTTTATGTAGCCTAAGCCATCTAAGTTAATAACAAGGAAACTAAAAATTAGACTACACAAAACTGTAATAAGGCCCATATTTATTTTTGCCTGTGAAACATGGATTTTGACGAAAGCAGATACATATATCTTAGAAGCCTGGGAAAGAATGGTACTAAGGAAAATTTTTGGAGGAAAACGAAACAATGAAATATGAGAAAGAACAAACCAAGAGCTTAGGGATATGTATAATGAACTAAGAATTTGCGAGAGCACAAAGACTAAGATGGGTTTGGCACTTAGAAAGGAGGGCGCCAAATATAATCCCAAAAATGATCATTAGTAGAAACATAGCAGGAAAAAAGAGCAGAGGAAGACTAACGGAAAAATGAAAGAGAAAAGTAGAATTTGATTTGGAAAGACTAGGAGCCTTGGAAGAACACATATAAAAATTATTCAAGTAAGAAAAAAAATAAAAAAATGGAGAATTTTTTTGTCAATTTTGATATTGAGTAATTTTTTTTGAGAATTAATGAATGCTTTATTGATTGTTAAAGAAAAAAGGATTTTGTAAAAGGTTTTAAAATAATAAAAAAAAAACAAATAGAGATAATTCAACAAAAAAAGTTGAAGACATTGTATTTTTGCAAATATATGAAAGTCTATAAGAACTAACATCCATTTGGGAATTCTTTTACTAGTTCGAAGGACCAGTGTCTGAGTAGCATATCAGACACATTATTTAACACAAAGAATCGATTTTATTTATCTTTAAGGATTATTTTCTCGCCCATTTATTAAATGAAAATATAAATTGCATTTACACTTAAAATGTGCAGAGCACAGCTCTAACTTCATTAATCCTAAATAAACATTAACACTTGTTATTAATTTGAAATGTCAGAATGTTCTCAATATTAGGGTGCGGTCTTGACTTGCACTTTAGGATGAAAAGCTCTCGCCGTGAGACAACTATTATCATCAACAATCTAGAAGCTAATCAATATGTTGATAATAATTTGGCGCGATAGATGCATTTTTTTAAGAGGGGTTATAACGGATTTTAATTTGTAATGGACTATTAAAAATTCGGATGCAACTGCGCTCGTCGATCTCTATGAGAATGATATATAGAAAGAGATGATGTTAGATTCAACGGTTTTTCTCGAAATAATTCTTTTGGTATAGCTATACCGTTTTACATAACGCGATACATGACGTGGACAAATTTTTGATGAAATGTGTTGATTTGAAATCTATTTTTAGATTGCATAATAATAAATTGTAAAGTGAGGATCGAAAGTATGAACCGAAATAAAAACATATTAATTTTAAAAGCAATAGAAATTAGTTTGTAAATTTTGAATAATATTGAAGTGAAATTTATCCAACTAGACAGGAACAGATATAGTTGAGGTAAAAAAAAAAGATAGAAATAAACAGCAACTAAAGAGACGCTAGAAAATAGAGAAAGAGAAAAAAGCAGCATCAAAAAAGACAAATAGGCGATAAGTGAGACAGAAAAAAGTAACCAGATAAAAAGTAACAACCGGCATCGAAGAAGAGGAAGCAGGAAACGTTAAATTTAACTAAATAGTATTATTTTTTATAAATTGGTTATAAAGAGAATCGTAGAGGACAACTAATCTACCGGGTGGTCCATATCAATTTATATACTTTTAATTTGTTGTTATTTATTTTAAACATGTTTTATGGTTTACGTACATAAATATTTTATAGCCAGGATTTGAATATTATTAACATAAATGAAGGAAATCTGATTGTTGAAAAAATTGAACATATATTGACAACAATTTTAATAAAGTTTATTTTAAGTTTAGGTATTATTATTTAATTTTTGGTTTATTTATATTTACAAAATTATTTCTCATCTAAATGGATTATATAATTTTTGATCTGTTATTACCTTTCAAAAATTTACCGCAATTGTACTGAACTATTACATAAATAATAAATTTTTCATTTTATTATATTTCGCTCGCTAAAAGCCATTTTATTTAATAACCATTTTTCATGATGAAATTTCAATTTGTGATTAATAAAAGCCACCTTAAATATCAAAATCAATTTTATAATTCTTATATAATTTAATAAAACATTGTTTAAGATTTAATAACAAAGCAAACATAAATATATTATTTATACTTATATAATTTTCGCCGCAGAAGAAGCAATCTCAAATTTTTGTCATGCCTCACTAACTTTCAGGTGATATAATGTTATTAAATTTTTCTTATTATCAAAAAAAAAACGTGAATAGGTCGATGGAAACCACAATTATGGCATGCTCGACATTTTTTAACAGATTTATGCGTTAGATATTTTCATTTTTAAGAAGGTGTGTGGAAAGGACACCGACTTTTTTTAGTTAGATCGTTTTTGGATTGTGATTTATATTGAAGAGAGAAGGTTAGCTTGTTTCGGTTTATAGAGGAACCATAAATTAATTGTGGCACTTGATCTAAAATTATTATTAAATATATTTTTGATTTGTAGAGATGTATCAATTGTGCTTGACCTGGATAAAATTCGCCGTGGTTCTTTTAAAGGACGTTATAAAAATATTATAATTATGAACACTATTTTTTTAGTTTAAATGAACGTACAGATATATAAAATTAATAATGTTGGAATTATTTTTTTAAATAAATTTTTCGAATTTAAACAATATTAAAATTTTAAATAAAATACGAGCTAATACTTCAAAATTAAAAATGAAATATGTTATTTATGTGTAGTATGTATTTTATTATTTTTTAAGAAAAAAAATTATTAATCAAACGATATCTTGACTCTAAATACATAAGGACCAAACTAAAATAAATATGAATACGGGAAAGCAAAAATAATTACTCTAAATTAAAGTGTCCTGCAAGTCAATTGATTAAATAAATATTAAATCAATATATAAAGTTATAAATTATTTCAGATTGTCTTTTGCTAAGTCCTCTAATAGTATTGATTTAAATTATATTTTTTTACAGTAGAAAAATGCATTTAGGGTTACTTTTCAATTTCGTTATGGTTGTCGAACACCGGAGATTCTATAATAAAAAATATATGGAATTTTGTCAGATAGATTGGGGTGAATAATAAAATATTATTGACTATTGGATTTTCTTGCTCTTTCCATTTTTAATACCAAAGCAAGTTAGTTTACTATTATTGAATAATTTATTGTGTTAAAGTAATACTATAATTTTTTACGTTATTATTTTTTCCTCATTAATATTTCATACGGTGAGGTTTAAGTTGAACCCCGGAAAAATTAAATACAAATTCAAAAACTACAAAAAAATCATGAATATATTAATAAGAAAATTTAATATGTCAGATATATCCAGGATGATCAATTCTGGGTAAATTACTAATCAAGTGGAAATGAAAAAAATTGAGTTTTGTCAATTTTTTTAAATAAATTTTGATATTTTTTGAATTTTTTTGAGAATTGTCAGATAAAAAATGGTAATTTGTTAGCTAGATATTGAAATATGTTTAATATTTTGATTTAGAAGAAATAAAGAAGTTATTGAGCAAAACGAAATTTTCATTTGAAACAAATAAAAAGAAAAAAAAATAGACCAAGACACAAAATATTAAGACAGGGTGAAAAAAAATATTTAGAAGATATCACAGGACAACACAGATAAGGTGTCTAAGAGTGAGACAGATAGATTTAAGAAAAGGTTAAACAATATACAAAGTGAGAACAGGAGGTTATTATGCAGATTATCTAAGAAGTGAAAATCAAGAAATGGATAGAAATTAATTTAGATCAATTTTAAAATTAAATTTGTATAATATTTAATAATTTTTAAATTGTTTTATAGAGTGAACAGAACACCGTATTGAGAATCATAGATAGGACATCTTGTATACCGGGTGGTCCGAATCAATAGATAATATCTAAATATTTTCCTAAATTTTCAGCAAAACCAGCAATGTGGTTTTTGAAAAAAATCAAGAAAAACATTTGTTTCACATGTATAAAGCTAAAGAAGTACTTTCTCGATATCAACTATTTTTGTGAAATAATTTATTTTGCTGAAATAAACATCCCCTTTTTTAAAAAAAATTAATTTACGGTTTTAGTCCAAAAGAAATAAGGTTTTTTAAATCATTTCTTAATCATTTATTTCCTTGTATTTATATAAATCTTGTTGAAATCTAGTTGAAAAAATCAATTTACAAGTGTTTATTAAAAAAATATACGACTCTGTTAGGTTTGTTTAAAAAAATCGAATAAAACAGTAATATTGTTTCAAATTCCCGGGGTAGATTTATTTGCCTGCGGAGTGCCCTCTAGCTGAGACACAGGAACTTTTTAAAACTTCGGCTACGTAAACCCAGATGCCACTAATGGTTACTCAACGGACTTTATTACTTAAACTTTCATCAAAAAATTGAACTTCCACCTTAAAAACATAAAATTTAATCAAAATTTTGGGCGATACCTATTAACACTTTATTCGCACGAACTATAAATTGAGGAAAGAAAAATAGTTATTTATGCAACAAGTATGAAAAGTGATACTCTTGTGTGAAAAAAGGCACTTTTCATACTAGTTGCATACAATATTTTTTCTACTACCATAATTTTTATGTACAAAAATAGATTTCGCATGCAAGAGGTTAACAAGCTATTTTAAAAAATCTTGAGGTTAACCAGTTGAATTCTGGCACATAGAACCTTGGCAAGATAAGAAACATAAGGATATTGCAAAAAAGGATAGCGATCAGGATTAAAAATGTTAATGGTCTAGTATTTTATTGAATCGGCTGGTTCAATTGGTAAGCAGTACAAATATTTTTATAAAAACAAACTTAAACAGGCCAAATATTACTAAATTGCTAGGCGTAAGTGGTAAAAGGAGTAAATATTTTTATGTGAACAGGACTAAGGGGTAAAAGGTACTAGATATGTTTACATGGGGAAGCTTAAGATAAAAGGCAGACATATTTTATATAGAAATAAAAGGACTATTATTATTATTATTATCCATTACAGTTTTTTACAATGTTATTTTTTTTGGCATATGAAAAAAATGTAATAAAATGAACATAATATAATTAACCTACAAAACCCTTTTATACCTCTCAAGAGCGAAGCAGCACTCCGATTGTTAGTTAAATGCTAAAAAAAATTTTTAATTTATAATTTTTAAAGGAGTAATCCTCTTTTTGACTTTTTCTTGGGCACGGGCTACATATTAAAGGCAAAGGCAAAGTCACCTTTCTTTCTCATTTTCTGTTTTTGTTAAAGGTATCAAAACAAGATGAATATTAGTTTATCAAAAATACTCAAACTCACAAAAACAGCACTATTAGGCAGTAATGCAGACAAAAACAATTTCCAATCATATTAAATTTAAATGTGGTCGCATAACGAGAATTTTTCTTTAAGCACACCATCTAGTGAGCATTAGCGAAAGATTTTTGGATTGATCTAGAAGTTATGTCAACATTATTCTGTAGAACTAAAAGTTAATCGACACGTTTCGTAGAGCCCTCTTGCGTACAAAAAAAGTAAAAAATTTAGGTCAACTTAAACGTAGCGATACTTTTATTTTGACTTGTAATTTCATTGTACGTTGCACCAGTGTCGCAACGTTTAGTTTAGTTTAGAGCTTTGATTTGTAAATTTGACGAACTTTACACGATCTTGATAATTTAATTTTTAACAGTTCGACTGGTTTTTTTTTTTGGTCATTTAAACTGGTATTTGAACTGAATTTGAGACACTTAACTGTAAGAGCTGTATTTATTTTGCACTTGGATCAGTGCACTTTTATCACTTCTGAACGGGTCAAAACTGACCACGCAAAAATAAGCAAACTGACACCATTAATAGTTGTCGTTTCGTTCCTGTCAATTACCATCTGCAAATGGCATCACAGTTTATTTATTTTATCTATGACCAGCATTTTTAGGGATTTTGGCAAAGAATAACGTTCTTCTTTCATTTTGTGGTACAAAATAGTGAATATTTATCATACTGAGATTGCAAAAAAAAGATATCAAGAAATAGCCACCAACACTTGTACTTGAAAGATAATAGACCCGGTAACAAATAGTTTTGATCTTGATCAGTCCACTTTTTTTAGATTATTGTAACGCCTTTAATTACTGTCAAATAATTTTCTGCCATCTGCTTTGGATCACTTTTGAACCATTTCAGCGGGTGGTGCAGCATCGGTAAGGGCCAAGGGGGGAGGTGATCGATATCATTTTTGATTCAGATCAGTTGCAAATAAAACAGTGAAGCAAGTGATCTAGAACCGAACTGAACTGATCTAAGTGTAAAAGAAATACAGCTAAGATCGTGTATTTAGTGTCATAAATATGGGACAAATATCTACGACTGAAAACTTTTTACAAACATCTAATTTTTGTGTATTTTGGAATATTATAAAAACCCAGTAAAACAATCTTAAAATGTTGGTTTATTTCTAAACAAAGATGAACGACTAGAAAAACAAGATGAATTAAAAATCTAAATAACGAACACTAAAAATAACCTTGTTGAGTGCCAATTTTGTAGTAGTAAAACCACTTTTGGTAAAATAATAAATTTAAGCTATAACTTGGAGTTCAATTTTGTAAACCTTAACATTGCTATCGGTTATCAAATATGAGGTTGAGTCAATATTTAAATATAGATTAATCATTTATATTAGGTGCACGAAAAAAATTGGGCAATTTTATACTTTACACGTTCACTTTTAAATAAAAAATCTTGGATCAATACATAAAACTTTGAAAATAGCACTTACCAACGATTACATTCTTTGTAAAGACGCTGTAGATTTCTAAGTCGTTCCTCGAAATCCTCCTTCGAGCAGACGCTAGTGTTCGTATCCTAGAGATAGTCTCTGGACTACGTAGATATAGATTTTGAAAATGTTACTTCCACAGTGAAAAATGCATTTTTGTTTTTAACAGTTTTTGCAAATTCACATATGAAACGCGTAATTTACTAATAAACGTTGTGTTGTATTCAAAATCACATAGCAAGAGTTCCTTTTCTCGTCCATATAACGCATTTATACCAAAATGATAGAAAACTTTGTTTATAAGACCAAAATTTGACTTTAAAAGATCTATACCACTTTTGAACGTCGGCCAACATCATTTCAGACTCCCAACCAGTGCTTAACTCAATTGAAATTTGTTCTTATAAACATTACAACATCAGTGTTATTAGTAAGATCAAATATCTTTTATGTTCAATTGTTAAAAAATCTTCTTAGGATTCATTTCACATTTTCAAAGAGACATGCTGGAATACATGGTAATAAAATTGTAGATAAGGAAGCAAAGACGCATGTGATCTGACAGAAATAGAAAAGATTTTTGCTTATAGCGATATCATTAACATGTATAAGATTAAAGTGCAAGGAAACTGGGAATCCGTCTGGAGCAAATATGCTATAACCTCTAACAATCCTTATTTTGATATACATCGTATCCTACCAATAACTTCAAAATACCACACATTTACGACTATCATCTTAGTAGGTTCTATTCAACTAGATTGAAACTCAACCATTCAATCGCATTAGCATAAAATTGGCATTACAGACTCTCCTAATTGCCATTGTGATAATACGATAGGAGATCTTAATCATTTATTCTTTTCATGTAAGCACCATGTAGATACAAGTACCTCTCTGATAAAACATCTAATTAACTTATAATATTGTAACTCCCAGATTGTCTAATTTACTTTTTAAAACGTGAAGAAATCATTATCTAGACCATTATAGTCAAAGACCTATTTCTAATTACTTAATATCTTAATATACAAACAATCTGTGGCTAATATACTAAGTCTGAAGCCAATCCACCTCAAAAAATGTCGGCCATTAATACATAGGTGGCGCTTAATATTTATGGGAATTTTTTAGAGAATTTTGTTGTTATTTTCAAAAAAAATATAATCGAGGGTTGGATATGCTATATATTATTCAATTAAAGCGTCAGTTCGTGTTTTTGCATGTAGCCAATTTTTTCAGTATTTGATCTCCAGTAATAATATTGAAAGATAAAATAAGATAATTTATATTTATATTTTTTATTTCCTTTTGACACAATACTTACTTTATATTAATAAGTGATTATTTAACACTAATTTATTCTTAATAATAAAACTTCACTGTGCATGTTTAATCGATTTATCATCTTACAACATTCTCTCCATTACTTTTTTTCCGGATATGCAGATCAATCGATTGTTATGAAATTTTATTTTATTGTAGACATAATTATTTTTAATTATTACCAGTTGATTGAACATCTTTAATAAATGTTTCTTTAAAGTTCATTCGGTTAAATACCAAATTATATAAACTCTTTTTCATTATACTTATGTAATGTAAGAGATTGGTATTGTGTAAAAAAAAATACGGTACTTAAGTGTAATTAGATAAGTAGCAATTAATAGCAACTATTTGTAATTGTTAGAAATTATCATCATAAAGATTTATTAGACGTTTACTGTTTAAATTATACGCATATATCGACTAAATAAAATAAAATTGTTAATTTCGATAAGTGAATTTTCCGCAAATCGGTAGAAAATTTTGATATTCCAGACAAAATTTCTTAAAGAAAATGTCAAGATTTCCTAACTGTTAGGAAATATTCATTTTCTTACTGCTGTTAGTGTTCTGCATAAATGATTGAAAACACTGCCTCAACCAGCTCTGGAGGAGTCCCAGGAATGGAAAATTCATCATCACTTATCATTTTTCACTATTTTGCTTTCGAAAACACCAGCAATTAAATTTATATGCATCAAGTTTGACAATTCAACATAAATACGTTTCCATAGTAACGCAACCAATTTTATTACGAATTTCAAAGCACCATTTATTTACGAATAAAATTATTCGCGATTTTTTCAAAATTAATTAATATCTGTCGAATTTTAAACGATTTGCGGACAAATAGTATGTTTATCTCGTAGGAAAAGCCATATTTCTAGATTCTGTGTTGCTAAGTCTCGGCTTGCGCCTCGACTTAGCAATCTTCGCAGTCATCCAATAATGTTAAGACTTTTCTTACTCGGTAAACAATGTACTATTAATACGTAAAATTCATGCAAAACTACGAAACGTTTTTTATCTACCCGCATCGATATCAAAAACATTTTAGTTTGTTCAGAACCAAATTTATTTTTAAATTGCGTAATACTGATGAAGTTTAAACAAGCAGTAAAAAGAAAGTCCACGCAAACTATCAAAATTTTAGTTTTTCCCATTTAACGTGTCATTAAAAATAATATAGGACTACATTCTTTAAAAATTTTTAAAAAATAATGGTAGACTCTCAAAATAATAAAATCAGCTTTGTCACCCCAGTAATTTCTCGGCTCAGATGTTACGAATGACTTTAGAATGACAGCTGATTTCCAAAGTTATTCGATAATAAAGATAAATAAATAAAATAAATAAACAATCATTCCTCAATTTCTTCATTTACACACATATTACATACAGACAAACAGATATACAGACAGACACTATGGAAATCGTCTCGATCTTTTCAGGTAACTTCGAAATAGATATTTAAAAAGATATCACGAATTTTTTTTGCTCGTTCACTATACTTTCCCTTCGATGGGACCGTGAAAGCAAAAGTTGTTGTTATTAATTAAAATCGAGAATGCTTTTATAAAAAACTACTATTTAGGGAGAATGAAAACAATAGTAATTAGAGACAATCATCCTAAAGTTATAATAAAATCACATAAAATAGAAAAGGAAAAACAAGAGACCAATATAGTTCTTGACGCAATATATAAAAACTCTCGGTATATCGTTAAGTACCCTAACTTTTATAAAAGTATTTCACTTGAAATTCCATAAATTTAACAAGGACACAATGAAATCGAAATCCATTAGTTTAGATGAAATAATGGTGAATCCATATAACAAGAAACCTATAAACAGAAATCTTTGAAACATTCACAAGAAGTAAATTTTTCACAAGAAGTAAATTTTACTATAAAAATTATGATCATACAATAAACCAGTGTACGCAACCAGTGGCGGGATTTCGGTAATATTATTTGGGAGGGGGGGGGGGGCAATGTTGCAGTCTTTATATCAACTTTAGAAGCTAGGCTTGTGTCCAGGATTTCTAAAAGGGTAGTAAGTACCTTATCTTAAAGGTATAAGTATTTTATAAGTATTTTTTATTTATTAATAATTATTCTGAAATGAAAAGGATACATTTTTTAACCAGACAAATCAATATTTAGTAATTTCTGGTAAATTTCGATAACGATTTTTTAACCGAATAGCATAATTTTCCAGAATTATTTGCTCCAGAATGCCCAAAATCCCGCTACGTCCTAGTTCGTGAAATGTGCAGAACAATTTACAAAGTATATTAGACAGAGGGCGCACTGCAGAAAAAAAAATTGGAAATAAAAGGACATGCAGCAAACCGTATAGAATAATAGAGGGCATCAGGACGCCTATACCTAGTGGCACGGAAGTGAGTGAAAATCTCATTTAATTTTTATGGCGCTTCCATGGAAAGCAACATAGGGGGTGGCGAGGATGTCGTAATTACCCTATATACGCAGTTGCTTCAATTCTTGCAGTAAATTTACTACAGTATACTTGTTTCTCTCACGTAACCATTGCCTTACCCATATTCTTTTTTGAGGTTTTCTATCATTTTTTTAATCTCTCTCAACGCAACTACTACTGCAATTATCATAGGTGGTGGCGGCGACGGCACCATTTCTGTTTCGCATTCAAAATTTCTGATTGAATTGAGGTTTCAATGAGTCCATCTCAACGTCAAATAACAAAATTTCACAGATACAAATCTCAGATACATGTATCGCAGTTTGTCGCGGTACACGTATCGATACCGATCTCAACATAAATGGGGCCCTTTAAAGGGTTTGCTCACTTCAAGTAGCGCGATGCAGCAACTGTGTATATAGGGTCTTTAAAATAATCTCACTCCCCCTCCCAGGGTTTGCTGCATTGCTTCTCTCCATGGAACGAACAAAAAAAAATCAAATGCGATTTTCCTGCACTTCCATACCACTTGGGTATAGACGTCCTGATGCTTTCGTCTACCGTTCTATACGGTTTACTGTACATTCTTTGATTATGAATTTTTTTATAGTAGGATCACGGTCTATATTAACAAAGCTTTATTCACCAGATCAAAATCCAGAAGGCATTTTACATGCGCAAGTAGCTACAAAAATACAACAATAGGTAAATCACAATAAATTACATAATTTAGATTACTTCATTGTTTTATAAATATACAAGTGGTTCGAAAAATTTGTGGTAGATTAAGGACTTATATATGGGAATTCTCGAACTTAGTTTTCTCCGACACTTTTGTACTGTTTAACGGCGTACTTAAAATTATTAATAATAAATTTAATACACTTGATCTGCTTTCTCTATTGCAATTTAACGTGCCCTCAAGAAGAATGCGTACTTCCGTTATGTTCAACATCCCTGTATCTCATGCATCCACTAGAGCTCCCCTTGCTATCATGTGTCGACTAGCA
The DNA here is from genome assembly GCA_963243735.1 of Neocrepidodera transversa. NCBI lineage: Eukaryota > Metazoa > Arthropoda > Insecta > Coleoptera > Chrysomelidae > Neocrepidodera > Neocrepidodera transversa. The sequence continues at coordinate 16,737,020 of OY725346.1, forward strand.
AATTATTATAATTCGCTGATAGACCTTGATTGTACTGAACCAAATTATTAATCTATATCATGTTAACTTCTGTTTAGATAATAAGTGATACTATAATGACCAGTGTCTTAGATAATCTGCGGTTCTTGTTTTAGAATAAGTGGATAATGTTTATTTGTATGTATTTATCCATGTAATTAGGCCTATTGGCCTGTTTGGATATAAATAAATAAATAAATAATAAATAAAGTATCATATACCAAACTGTAGACCAGATTACGTATGCTAACGTAACTCTGAAGTTCACACTGGTCCTTTAAAGGGTCCGGAAGTGGATTCAAATAAAGAGTCCTTTGGTTGTATTGGCGACCAATCAAAAGTTGTAAAATATTAGACAATCTAAGATGACAGACGTCTATTTGAAATATTCTCATCTACATTTATATTGTAACGAGACCGGCCCTGTGGACACACCGCGCACACCGCACTCTGGAATTACAGAGAATCTTCGAGCAATCGTGACGTCACCCTTCCCGACGTTTCGACAGAGGTCGTTATAAGTATCTATATATATTTTAAAGAGCCGGACAAAGGGAACAGAATACGATCGCGCGCTAATATAAATTAATATTGTTAGTTGTTAGTTATATTTAATATAAATATATGAGTTGTGTTTTACTGAAAGTAGATTAGTTATAGTTATACCGAGTGTTTAAGTTCACTGAATCCAAATACAAAAATATTACAATATGCAAGTGAACATTAAATATATGTCTGTCATCTTTGAGAGAGAAGTTTCGTATTCTAGATGATGGCGTTTTTTTCATCACTTATTGTAAAATAAATTATTTTCCTTAACTTAAAAAAATAATAATTAATAGTTTATAACAATTAAAACTTTCACTATATTATAATCTGAGTTGAATTGTTATCATTAAGTCTCCATGAAGTGAAATAATTTTAGTAGCTTTTGTTTAACAATTATCCAACTTTGAATGTAACGAAAATTAGTTAATTAACAATAGCTTCATTTTACGAAAAAAAAAATTTTTCTAACAAATTTTTGGTCTACATATTTATTTTTAATTGATATTTAATAGTATAAAAAAATGTTTTTACTTGGGACGACATGTTTTGCGATAGCGCTACGACTTTGTGCATATCCCTATTTTGAAGATTAAATTTAAAGTATTAGTAAATGACATAAACTTTCGGGAGTTAATACATTTTTTGTAAATTTCTTCAACTTAAAGAATCTTTTATTAATTTCCCTAACGTTTTTGAGCAAGGAGTATAGCGTTAGCTTCTGGTGCTGAGGGCAATTCGTATTTTTGGGCCGGGATTTTCTCCAAATATTTTTGTTTTCTTCATTTAGTGGCCTAGACACTTAGCTCAGTCTGTCAGTAATCAAACAGTGATGCCGATTTGTGGGGAATTTTCTATTTTTGGTCATCGGTTGACCTTTTCATACCTGCGAATTACGTATTTGTTTTTTAAAGAAAACTGTGTAGTGAATATTTTTAGCCCTAGTCTCCTAGAGTATACTATAAAATCGTGTATAGCGTCCGGTGACCTTTTCATATCTCCGATATAAGTATTTTTTTTTTTAATAATAAAAAAATTAAATAAATACGTAATTCGGAGGTATTAAAAGTTCATAGATAACCTTAAGGTTATCGGACACTATCCACGATTTTATAATATACTAGGGCTACTAATCTAGCCCAAAAAACAGAAAAATATTCACTATATAATTTCCTTAAAAAAATAAATAAAGTTATAACACGGGCATACTCCTTTGCAAAAAACTACTCTTTTTTTGAATCTTTATTTGTGTATAATTTTGCAGTTGTTTATGTACGAAATTAAAACAATTGCACATTTTTTCGAATCGAACGAGCCATCGACCATATTTTAATTCGTTGTAACTTTAATAAACACGTTTTAAACTTTTGTCCTAGTCTACAACTCTTTTTTTGTGGTGTCTAAAACATTCAATATTTTAAATACAAGAAATTATCCATGTCTCAAATGTGGTCAAGTGTTCAATAAATGAAATGAAACTCAAAGTCATGTACCAATATAATTATTCAAAATAGGCAACTAGTTTCGGTTACTAAGTCATCTTCAGCCTCATCCCTTTCTAGGCCTGAAGATGGCTTATTATAATTATATTCCGGCACATGATTTTGGGTTTCATTTCATTTATCCAATATTTTCTTTACAGATAACTTCGCATAAATTCATTATTTCGAAACAGAAGTCCTCAACAGTTAATTATTATTAGATAACTCTTTAAGTTTGCTCGAGATTATTATTTTCACACTTTTACAAAGTAGTGTATTGTATAAAAATCTTCTAATTGTTGGATGCATAATTCTGCACGGTACCAGTATGTTATTTACTATCTTACAGCATTAACATAAATAACACTTCGACGCAAAAACCTTCCGTTTATAAAAATTACATAACTTTTGTAGCGTATACTCACGAGCTACATAATATTCAGTCAAGCTTGGCTAAAGAAAATTTTACTTTTAAAAAATGTTTACGTTGAATAAGTTGGTGTAATAATAAACATTGTAGTTTCACTTCTTAGATTAGATCTAACAAGTTTGCAGTTTGTGGGCAGTGGTTGTTTTTTACCGTTTGAACTAGTATGTGTGTGTGGACGGCATTAGACCATATCAAATATAGACATTTTTAAATTATCTAGCTAAATAATAGATTAAGAATAAAAAACGAAGATTCGTACTTTAAAGTGTGTAATTTAGATTTTTTTAATTTTTAAATGCCAAGCGCTTTCGGCCAGGAACTGGCCATCTTCGGAACAAAAGTCAGACTTAAGAAGTGCGAAAAAATGATGTAGAATATATCAAATTTTAAACATTAATGAACGGCCTTACAAGGAAGAAACCTTCATTAACGTTTAAAATTTATTATGTTCTTCAAAATTTTTTCGCACTTCTTAAGTCTGACTTTTGTCCCGAAGTTATTAGCCGAAAGCACTTGACATTTAAAAATATTTTTTTTTTAAATTACACACTTTAAAGTATGGATCTTCGTTTTTTATTCTTCATTATCAAGTGCGTACACACCTCCAAGTAACCTTTTGTTACCTTCGAAATAATAGATTGCTATAGAAGCGCCAAAAAATGTTTTTGAGACTCAAGTCAATATAATATATATAAAATTTGCAATAAGTGTTTATTTTAGTTATTAATGAATTTGCATTAAAAGAATACAATCAAAACATTTTTCAAATTGTACCATTATTATTACCAACTCAGGTGTAGAAAGCGTTTTTAAAAAATTGACAAATCCTTGTTCTAACATTTGAACAGATAGAAAAATTAATAACAATAGCTTTTGTTGATGTTTGTAGATGCGGAAATATGTCATCGCTACTTTTTTTTTATTTTTCAACATTATATCTTCGATCAATTAATCTCTGATATATGGATAATTTTTATTTTGTTGCCTTTTACGACCTTCGTTTAATTTGAATATTTGCAAGATAATTAATCAAGGAATTATACTTTGTTTTTTTATGAATGACGATGGAAATTAAGTTTCTTTTACGGATTTATCACTACAAATATATTACGTTTTTGCGAATAAACAAATAATGTATTATTACTATCATACTACTTTGAATTAGTCCTTCTAAATTTTATAACAGTTACTAAATCTTGCTACTAGATATTATTCATCGATACTGTGGCCCTTGATAAAGCCAAACATATGAATTAATTGTGGTTGTCATTGAATGAAATTTATATGGACCTGACCTGAAAACTTTAATAAAAAACAACATAAATACGTTTAGCATAAATAAAAGGGTCTTTGCCGAGAGTTAATTAGTATGTTTAAAGCAGATCTGTATAAATATTTTGGATGAATTAGCAAAAATTACAAAACGATATAACGTAGCAAAACGAGATTTACACATATCAAAATTAACAAATGCATCAAAAAAATTATTCGAAAATGTTACAACTACTTGGAAATTACCAGACTGCATAAATTAATGTAAAATAATGTTCGCATCAGTAAAGGTAAAAATGTTTTTGAAAAAGGTCAAACCTCAAATTGGACCACTGAACTAATATTATCAAACTTCACTGAAGAAGATTTTCCCTTTCCTGTTCCACTCCTTATTGGCCCAACATGGGGCACTTGTATTCGACCTACTTGTTTGCACCGACAGGTTTAATCTGAATAAGATTCCCAATATTAAACCTGGAACTTCTAATGTCCAAACTGAATTTGTCTCACTGTCATCGGTTCATTTAAGACCCGGTAGCTTCGCACTTTTTGACTCAACGTTACTCTTCCCCCTTTTATCCTATTAATTTTACCTCTTAGTACCACAACAATGCTTTTACCCAATTATTTTTAATTTTTAATAATTTAAATTTAAGTCTTTAATGACAAGCTTTCCATTGGTTTTCCTTAATATCAAAGGCCTGATGATGGCGAGATATCGCCGAAACTACTTGCCAACCCCATTTTAACTCAATTATGTTGTGGTACTTGACTTTTAAATTTATTACTTCATCTGTTGACCACATTCGACACATGGATAACCTTTTAGACTTACTTATAAAGTTAAAATAAATAATTCTATTATGTATGATCTATAAGATGTATGGGGTATTCTATGAAGAGGAATTATAAATAACCACTGGTTAAATTTGATCCAATTTAACCAGAAATAATCTTCAAAACTAACCACTACATTTTAATATATTCCAATTTTATTTCTAAACCTTAGTTTCATGTGATAAAAAAAATATTTCAATTGCGTATTTTAACACGTCACTGCATAACTTTTATATACAATCCAAATTCGCAAACACATTATGTCTCTATGTTAACGGTTATCTCTTTAGCTCTCATAGCTACATCAAAATTTATATCTAAAATTATTCATATTACGAAGTGTAACCCACATAATGCCTCTAAAAAATATCTCACCATTTTTAGTAGCCAATCAAATAACTACAGATAGTCAGAGGCCTTTATAGAAGTTGCGGTTAGAGTCATAAGGCGACTAAAAGTTTAGTGTATCATGTACTCTTAAAGCAAAGTGTTGCTCTAATGAAAAATAAACAAATGCAAGCGTGCTGATAATAATAATACGTTTTCTAAGGTTTATAAATGTAATTGTACTGAAACAAAGGTTTTTCCTTTTAATAATAACTTGTGGTAAATTTGTTAAAATGTGCAATGATATAAATTAAATCACTTTAATGCCGGTAAAAAGAGTGAAATCGGTATCGCTATTTGGTCATATACTTTTAATCAAAATTTGTAATCTTTTGTAAATATTATTTAATACAAATAAACGAACATGTAAAAGGTCTTTGGAATTAAAAATTATCTCTTCATTTCCAATCTATTTTCGTAGTTATTCTATCAAAACTGCGTGGTCCTTTAAAATGGTTTCAAGTCCACTTTGAGATTAATAAACTATAATTTTTGGCCGTTCACCCACTAAGAATTATAATCACCAATCATGACATATATCTTGGAATGAAAATTTATGTCAAGTTGGATCAAAAGTGGTGATTTAGTCTAACAATAATGGAAACACGAACAAATTTCTGTAGATTCAGTGACCTTCACCAAAAAAATGTTCAGTTGAACATCCGACCGCAAAGTTGAATGATTAAAGAATAGAAAAATAAAATATAGTTTTATTTTTTTACCGATAAAAATTAAGTACTTTGAATGAGTCTGCTATATCATTACATCTTGTTGTAATGAGTAACTCGTTACTACGAATACAAAAATTACTAGGAAGTCCTTACACCGATGTAACGAAGTTACCTGTTAAACCATGATTTCAATTTAATAATTAGTAATTCCGTCCTCATTTAATTCATCATATGTTAATAATTATTATAATTAGGTTCCCTCTAGCACTTCGTCATTAAAATATTTCTTAACGGATTGTAAATAGAAAATCAAAATTTACGGTAAAAATAATAAACTATAATAAATACCGCGACCTTCCTTTGACGGTAAAACGCGTACAAGAAAAGATCCACACCGAAAGATGGAGACAGTCGAGTACAGTATTAGCACATGCAACGAACACTATCGTATACCCCTGGCTTCAAGGTTCTTTGGAGGGAGCCAAACTCAGTCGACAAAATCAGTTATCTATGCAAAAAGAAGGAATTGACAGAGGACATACAAATCCAAAAAAAAAGGGTCTGTTCATGGTCAATTTCGAATTAATGTCACAAACTGTGTTTTATGGATAAGGTCTATAAATGTAAGAAGAATAAAAGAAGAAATCTAAAAGAAGAAGTCAAAAAGAAGAAATGCTGACAGATGCCTAATATAGACTTAGTAAAATGAACAAAGGTAACATAAATTTAATTAAATAAATATAAAATTAACCGAACCCTATTTATACAAAATAAACCCATAAAAAGATGATTGACTAGAGGGACCGAAAGGTAGGAAAGCTCAGTTGTGCCAGAACCGCCAATCGGACCACCAAGTAAGAACCTTGTTGCACACTCTTTTTTCCTTCCTCGCCAGATTATTGCTGGTATTAAATAACAATTTTAGCAGCTGATACTCAGGTACTCAAGCCAGCAGGGCAAGTAAAGCCCGCCCTTCTGGGCGCCAGCGCTTTGTCGATATCATAACAACCCCTGTAGTATGAAATCTTCACTGACCTTGCTCGGAGCAAGTGTACCTCATAATATAAACGGAAGGTGGCGCTTGAGGTAATCCGTTACCTGGACTAAGGCGCCAAAAGACCGCTTGACGAAGTAAAGAGCGTTACATCGATAAAACTATATGATTCGTTCATACTATGGCTAATTATCATTGTCATTATCGTATCAGGATTGTACCTATTGTAGTAACAGGGAATGCTAAGACCGTTTTCATATCTTGTTATTTTGTAATTTGTGTATTTGTAATCTAGTAAATTATTACTATAATTTGTGAATTTAATTCATTGTAAATTGTAAAACTTATTTCTGTGTATAGAGTTGCCCAACTTGTACCCAGAGTAGCAACAATTAACCACATTCCTATGGTTCCCATGATAACGGGTAGTCCAATAAGTACCCAGAGGGCAGTAGTTGGTTACCTAAGAGCCTGATCGTTAGCTTACGGGTTGCTGCAGTCCCTCTGAACTGGAACGGAGTATATCCACACAAAAAGGTAAGATTCGGCACCTGCGGTGTTAAGAGTCTTTTATAATATTTTATTATAGACAGGAAAAGGAGATGGAATGTTTCGAAGTTTACACACAATATTATATATTTATTATTCAACTTTGTTATTGAACCCTATTTATACAAAAATAAATTATGGTAAGATAATTAATAAACGACATAAGGGATGTTTCCACATTTTAAGTCAAGAATTATATTTGTCTCTTGTTATTTTCTTAATTATTTTATATAGGTGTAAGTAAAAATTTTGAATACAATTTTTCTTGATAATAAACCAAATAACCATTCACATACACCAATTATATAAAATTATGTGAGAGATTTGTCAACAATCAATATTCAACAACTTCCGCACATTCTTCATTAAATTATATGAGAAAATTTAAGCATTTTCGCTAATAAAAACAATATTTCATCAACAATGAATGTGAAATGCCAATTAGTTCCTTTTTAGTTCCTTTTTATATGAGTAAATAATCCCATTGGAGGCAATATTTTTGTAAAATAAAAACAGCATTTATGTGTAGGTGATTAAATATATTGTAAGAGTTTTGCTACTAAGGGTTCACTTGGACTTAAACTAATTTATTTACATAAAAACGCAACTTTTATACTTATATTCAACACAACTTTTTCATACATATTAATTTATCTTTAGGCTCTCGTATATCAATAATTTGTATTCAACTTATTTATCGGTTAACCGAGACTGGAATAGCGCCGGACTTAATAATTCTATACAATGTTACCGATTGATAGATTTAATTTGTCTAGTAGTCACTTAAATCTAGTTACAAATTCATTTACTGGCTACTGGCTTCTGCGCAATGTTGTGTTTATGGTAAAATTATTTTAACTAAATGAACTCATTGATAAAAGTCAGAAACACTCAGTATAGGATCCCTGAAAAAATAGATATTATTTTCTAGTAGACTGTTGGATTTATCTCATAGTTAACAACCATTGCATTCATTTCAGAAAAAAAATGATCATAAAAAATGTTCTGGGACCAAAAATTACAATAAAAATAATGGAAATTGCAGAAATTAGGCTCTTCCGGAAAAGTGCATAAAATTATTTATTTATTTATTTATTTGACACACCCTCCCATAGCAAGTTGCCACTTACAGGAAGGGAATAACCACATTATGGACAGGAAAAAGAGGAAGGCTTATATTTAATATATTACTTTGTTACATCAACATAAATTCTTCAAACCTTTTTTTTAGTAACATTCACTAGTAATTTTGGTAATGAAAAATAAAAAGTAGGAAATGATAAATGTAAACAACTTTTTATCAACGAGGAGACGTTATTTGCAGAAAAATATGAAAAAGAACCGGATAGATTGTGCTATAATTTTTGTGCTAACTTTATGTAACTCATAAAATGTATGTAACTCGAATTTTAAAAAAATGGTGAAGGCGCGAAAATAAAAATGTATAAGTTTTGAATGAATAAATATTAAATAATAAAATTTTGAATATACATACTAGATCACACAATCTATATATAAGCAAATGAAGGAGAGTATTACATACTTGGAAATTAAAAAAAAAAAAATTCAATTTTTATTCAAATCTGAGAGCGAAAAAATTTGAGGACAAAAATTGAAAGGCTATAACCATTAATTTTTTTTAAAAACGTGTCAATATTCATGTTTTACCTAAAATAAAGTTTAATCTACTGATATAAAGGTAATTAAACGTTCAAAATTTCTTTAATATTTCTCGTAGTTTTCGTACATACTTGTATCATTTTCAATGCCATTTTAAAGAATTTTAAAAATTGAAGGTAAATATATTACTTAATACAGTTAACCTTTCACTGCGGAAATAACTAAAAAGGATTTACAAAATTTATAGAATACTTTTACTTGCTGTCTTCATTAAAAAATACACAATGTTCAGGATGATTTCATTGCAGGATTGGCATTTTGAATAATAAATTTGAATCTAACAATTGTGACATTATCAAATTGAATATATATTGATTGGAAATAAAAGCACTAAAACCTTTTTCAAAAATACAATTTTGAAGATATAAAATGAGACACTATTAAATTTTATTTTTGCTATAATATCATAAATATTTTCAGTAGTAGAAGTAGAGGAATGTGTACATAATAATTAAAATGTTTAATGGGCTGATTTTTATACCAAGAAAATTATTGATGCTTACAAGGAATATTTAATCCTGTAATTTTTACTCATTTAAATTATATAATGTATTTATTGGAGGTTTGTCCGGATGGGTTACATTTTTTCAGTTTTGAACAATCCTGTTCTATGATAAATTGGAATCAAAATTGCCTCATTAGAACTCTATATTATTAGAATTAAATTTAGATAATATGTCAATGATTTTTAAACTCTCTTAATTCAGTTTTGCAATGGGTCTCCTTAGTTACAACAATTTCTCGGTAGACATATCATTTATTATGCCAATTAAATTAATTCGTATTTTAATTAAAATTTGGCCTTATACGACTATCCAGGATTAATAATTAATCAGTTTCCGTTGACGCATTTGGGTGTTTGATTTGATAGGTAGTTGGTGTCATTTAACCATTGAAGCGATTAATAAAGCTGTTACTTGTCGTTACAAAAAAGAGTGATTTCATCAAAGGTTGTAAAGTAACTTAATAATTAGTTTTAACAGACTCGTACTCATATATATTGCAATGAAATAATTGGCAAGATAGGCAAAAGTAAGTGAAAGAAATTTTTTAAATTAATCAAGTAAGATTTTTTTTTATATTTAGGGAAAAAAAGATATGAAGAGTAGTAATATATAAGAATGGTATAAGAAATTTTATATTGTATTATAGTTTGATGATTTAACACTTTATATGAGGTATTATGACATCGACCAGCTAATTGATAATCTTCAAATCGAAGTTAATAGGCTGAATGAGAGGGCAAAATCATGTGGTTACGCCTTTTCTCAACAAAAAGAAATTTGATCCACTTTTGTAGGTTGCGGGCTGAACACAATGAACCAAATATAAACTTGAAAAATCACTCTATAGCCAACAGAAACTTTATTAAATTATTAGCAATAATTTTTGACAGATGCCTGTATTGGGGAGACCAGATAGATAACATTATTAAAAGATGCCGAAAACGCTTAACATAATCAGATGCATATCAGTTAACCATGTGTGATGTGGTGTAGTAAGGTAGCCATGTAGAGTACCTCAATGTTGGGAAGATAAACAATAAATACTTTCAACAACAAATTTGTTCACTGGTACATGTTTACTACAATATAATAAATCGATAACTCATAGATAATGAATAAAGAATCGAGAATGAATAACGAATCAAGAATGACCCCTCTCAAAGAGACAACAACCTATATATGCAAATCCAACAAAACACATTTCCTGACCTGGGCAACAGCAGGTATTCAACCTGTCGGCGTTACTTTTCTATATCACGTTACGTATAACTCACGTCTCAACCTTTATATTCTTTAGATCACAACTATTTTAATGAACTACGATATATTATTATTTAAGGTTATTCTGTGTAGCCCAAAAGGCATCACACATGTACAAAACTCTAATATTATCAAAAATTGATTATGGTATTTCGGTTTATGGATCATCCAGACCATCGAAACCAAAAGCACTGGATAAAATCTAAAATTCAGCACTAAAACTAATCACTGGTGCATTTATAACCAGTCCCACAGTTACTTTTGAAGCAGATACTTCAGTCATGCTACTAAAGCTCCATAGGGATTTGCAGACTATGCAGAACGTGTACAATGGCTGGCAAAAACACAAAATGGCGTAAGTGCATCATGTGTATATGGCGAATAACTATTCACTTGGAACCTCAGGAAAAACTGTAGTGTTCTCACTGCAGACTTGTATGCCATATGGCAATGAGTGCTCTATTTATCGTTTGCGTTGGTCCAGAAATGCCTGATATGTACTGACCCGTTAAGTTCGCTTACTGGAATAAGAAACCCATTCAGTGATGATTGAACACATATTGGAACTAATAACCCACTTAACAATAATTGGTAAAACGGTGCACTTTATGTTGATCCCAAGCAATGTCAGAATTCCTGGCAATTAGGCGGCGGATAAAAGTGCAAAACCGGCAACCTCTTAAATATCTGAAGACATACCAGTACCTCTAGAAGATGTAGTCAAAGATATCCAAAACAAAATATATGCAAATTGGCAAAACGAATAGAACGACTACGAAGGACTGTTTAAGAGTTGGAAACCAAGTAGGTATTAAAAAATCGACCTAGCCAAAATTGATCACTGGTTATTCTGTGCAGACTCCGTTTAGGTTACACCCACCTTACAAGCTCTCATGTATTAATGGGGCTGATAGACCGAAATGTACGCTTAAATCCCATTAGGTGAAAATGAAGACCATAGTAGAATCCTAAAATACTTAATAAGAATTAATATCTTCTCAAAAATTTAAGCCAGTCTTAGCAACCTCATCTGCAATAACTACTCCACTTATGAATCTGAAGAAGTATTTTGGAAATTCCTTTCAGTTCGATTTTATACTCCACAAAAACAAAATAAACGGTCTGGATCCTACCAGGGCAAGCTGCAAAGACAAAGGGCCGAAAACTCTGGCACCGTCGGTACCTCTGATTCGGGGAAGCTTAGGGCTCCACTTCGGTGGTGTCTACCAGCGCACCTCTAGAGGAGGGACCGTCTGGGGCTAGAGGCAATAAAAAGTCATAGACTCTAAGGAAGCTATCAAGCCAATCAAAGTCTTGACATGGATACCGGGTCCTGCTATGGAAGAAGACAGCTTCCATAGGAGAATTCGCGTTCAAAAGTCGGGACCCCAAACAGAAGCCTCTGGGTCAGTACCTGCAGAGATGCTGCCTGAACTTGCATAAGTGAGCTCTATGGATCAAGTATCCAAAGAAAATTCTTTGGATACTGCGTAACAGGCGGCCGATACTCCCATGGAGCTCATGGAACCTGGTAACCTAGCATCCTCTCCTAACCCGGACTCGGAGACAGACGGAAAGGGAGCTGCTGGAAAGCGCCCCAAGTCCGAATCCGGAGTCGGAGGTGGTGCAGGGGTACAAAAAGGGACCGTGGTAACAGAGTAGCCTTAATAAAAAAAAAAGGAGAAATCATAAGAAGATGACTGGATGGTGATAATTGTATGGAGGCTGTAACTGGATGATAGGAAATTTATAGAAGAGAAAATCAAATTGAGAAATTTAATTTGGATAGTAGTAATTGGTCAGTGGTCAGGATATAAGGCTTAGTAATTGAAATATGATAGAAGAGTGGTTATTACGTAAGGATTTGATATTAATTGACTTTAAATAGTAATGTTTATTTTTTTTTAATTTTTATAGAACCCACCACAGTTTGAGATTATTTATTTTAAAGTATATCATTACAATATATATGTTGGGATAGAAATATATTTTTAATTTACTAAAAATTAAAACCATCTCAAAATATTAATGTGTTTTTAATTAAATTATTATCACATTCTTCTTACAATTTATTAGAAACTGAATATAAATATCAAAATTTAAACAATGTTAAAAACAGTATAAATACTACCCTGAACTTAAACAAGTCACACGAACACACCTTTCTGACAGCGATTATTTTGTTTTATTCCACCGACCGTCCTTAGTGATCTTTTAAAACAGAAATCTTAAGTTATGACGATGGCGGACCTTCCTATGTATTCGTTTTAACGATAATAACAATTTGAACATAATAAACAAATTACCATTATCTTCTGCATATCTATTCGGATTTGTTTAAATCAATAAAAATTATGTCGCGTTTGCAAAAACTTGTCATTTATATTAATTAATAGAGACTGAGATCGTCCTTGATTTGGCGCTGGTTTTTGTATTATTAAAAAGTTGGAAAATTATAATTAACAGTATTTTATTGTTCTTATATATAATTTGTTTTTTTTTATAAACCATCCAAATTATCTTTTTTAAAAAAGTTCAGATTGATTGATGAAATATATACAAAGTTTAAGATCAATAGTTAATTAATAGAAGGATAATATTATGCAAGATTGCAAAAACAACTTTTGATAAACGGATCTTCATTATTGATAGTTACTGACTACATATCCTGGGAACTGATTAAATTTGTTCAACAGATTATCAGATACAGAATTAATGATGACAAGGTACGTAATTTTTAATTTTTTTTTTTAGGAATATTTATCTGTACAAGAAGGTTTTTATAAACAGATTAACACAAAGTGTCAAAGGGTATTTGCAATTATAAGGACATCCAAGGACTTTGGTTGTTGAAATATTTATCATCGATGGACCAGATTACGGGTTAGAATTTTTTTAAAGAAATTATATCATCTTCTTATATATGGAAATAAAAGACAAAATGAGCTACCAGGAATTAGTAAAAACAATTAGAGTTGGTGAAAATTAACTAGATAAATTTTTAAATAACACAATAAAAATAAATATTCCAATATTGTTAAATCTAATAACATATCTCTAAGTAAAACAACGAACCCAGCAAAATCCAATGTATTTTTTAGAAAAATAATTCTGAAATATTTCTATCTACTTACTTTCTTATTTCTTAATATTATGCTCTATATTTAAAAGGGCAACATTTCATCTCACTTTTATCAAATTAGCAAAAGCAAATATGTTAGAATTTTATTATATTTCGTCCTTATTCAAAATAATAATCTCGCTTTTCCAATCACATCTAACCAACTATTTTTCTTTAAACTAATTTTCTAAAATAGAAATGTCTCTATTCAATCGTTTGCCATAACCAATCAGAACTTTAATTACTCCTCGAGGCACGTCAAAGGTCAAAGGAAAACGGAAACGTATATTCATATATACAATGCAAACTCATTTTATTAATTGTAATACTCATTTTATAGTATATTACCGTCCTTAGAGGTATAAGCGGTCATATTTTAAGGTTGCAATCTTTAATGCTATTTAATCACTGAAAATTAAACTTAATATCATTGAAGAATTATCATAATGTTACGTATTCCATAATAATTTGGAATGAATCAAGTAGACTGTATAATTTAAATAAAATGAAATAAAAATCTTAAATTTAAGACACATACTAAGAGGATAGAACAACTCTGTTTTTTTTTCTTCTTAATATCACTTTGAGTAAATTGTTAACTAACCACAACCAAAATTGTCTGGATAAACTTAAAATTTTCACTCAATTTACTTTAGTTTAGAACCTAATTACTAAATATATTGATGTGAACCAGCCGGTAGATCAAATGTCCCATCTATAATTCTCAATCCGGGCTCAATCTGTAATAAATTTATAAAAAATATATAAAAAAATACAATTTATTTAATATTTTAATGTTCCTGGCGCTCTTTTACTTCCTTCGGATCTTCCCTTTCAATAGTGTGTCTTCAACTGATTTATTTCTTTCTTCTTTTTGTCTCTCCCTGTATCACCTCCTAGTTTTCCTAACTCCTCTTCCTCAGAACATTCTATTATCGTACTTGATTCCTTATTTATCTGTCTTCTATGTATCTGACTGTCTCAATTCCTATTTGTTGTCTACTTTTCTCACTTTCTGGTATATTCTTTTTTTATATAAATTATTTATTTTATTTTTTATATCATTCATTTGCTTATCAAAATGTTTGTTTAAAGTAAAAGGAAGTCGCACTTTACACAAATAAATATCAAATAAAAATTCAGCTGTGTCTAGTATCAAATATGTAAGAGGTCTCTCATCATCATCTTGTAGTCAGGCCCTGGCTTCCAAATTTCTGAAGTCGAAACTCGGGAGCAACTTCTACAACATACCACAAACTCTGTGTTTAATTTTTTATATGATGATGCTGAAATTAATTGCCTCCTCATAATTTTATTATTTAAAATAAAATATCTGTCTTATGTGATTTTTGAATTAAATATGGATTATAGACTTAAAACTATTAAAACTCTATATTACCATCTGAAAAAAGTGTTAAATTTTCAGTAAAACATACATAAAAGTATAGCAGAAGTAAGTATATAAACATAATACAGTTAGAACATATCTCCCCGTCTATCGAATCATTGAAAATTTTTCAACCAATTCGGTTGTTTCTTAATTCGTATAGATCTTCTCAATTCCTGAGGAAGTTTATTATTTTCCAATTGAAATTCAAAATCTTGTTCTGACTGCATACTTGGTTCTTGATCTGATGAAACATCAGTAATTGATAATGGCATTCCTTTATTTACTAAATTTAAATAAATAAAACAACGTTTTAAGATTTCCACAAAAAATAACAAAAGTTATTAATTTAATAGTGACTAGTTTCGTTACATAGTAACTTCCTTCATCCTTCATCAAATGACCAAGCTGAGCGGATGGTTCAAGCTTTCAAGAAACGTCTAAAATTGTTAGATGAAGGAAACATTGATATTAAATTAGCAAGCTCAACATACTACACCACTAATAAATTAAAAAAAAACACCTGCCGAATTTCTAATGGGTCGTAAACTACGATCTCATATTGATGCTGTTTTACATAAGAAGTCAGAAAATTTAGCTTGTGATAATAATTTCATTAAACGGAAGTTTAATCATAATGATTCGGTTTATGTGAAAAATTTTATGGAGGAAAATAGTTGAAAGGAAAAATATTAAAAAGACTGGCTGTCAGTAGATAGAACGTCTTTTAACTTTAAAGATTCAGTAAGTAAAGCCGATGACGTTTAGAATAAAACTTTACTAGTTTATTTCTTGTACAATTGCCACAATCTAAACGTCATTGTCATTAGTTACAGAATCTTTAAAGTTAAAGGACGTTCTATCTACTGACAGTGGGACTTTCAACTTATGAGATCTACTTAAATTATATATGAGCAAGATCAACCAAGACATATTGATCATATATGAGCAAGATCAACTTCAAGTTCTTATTTCCTGAAACCAACTTAATGTATTTGATAGTGATGAAGGTGGAAGTCTTAGTGATCATCACAGGGAGAGTATAGAAGGAGAAACAGTAAATAAAGGTTTAACTGTGTCGGCTTTTACTTGATGAAAATCCATTATTAAATTTAAATAAATAAAACAACGTTTTAAAATAAAGAAACATTTTCAATCAGGTGTTTATTCACCAACTTGTGGGTCTTGTCCAAAAAGGTATATAGGTCAAACAGGGAGAACATTTGTCAAAAGGGTTAATGAACATAAAAGATCTTTCCAACATAATAAATTAGATTCAAATTATTCCAATCATTTAATTAATGAAAATCATATTTTTAATGATAATTTTAAAATTTTACATACACAAAGTAAAGGCATTGGGTTAAATTACTTAGAAACATTAGAAATCAATAAACTCAAACATACGGATTTATTATTAAATGACCAACTTGACCTTAACAATTCGCCACTTTTAAATCTCTTTTAATACCTTGATCCTTTTGACAAATATTCTTTTAAAGTATTTTTAAATTATTTTAAATTGTCTTTAGTTTTTAATTGCTTGAACGTTTGTTAATAGCTTTTGGTTAAGCCCTCATAATTTTAGAGAGGTAATTTTATTCTTAGTTGTTTTAGTTTTCTTGATTTTCTTGTAAATAATATTAGTCTGATGAAGTTACTATGTAACGAAACTAGTCACTATTAAATTAATAACTTTTGTTATTTTTTGTGGAAATCTTAAAACGTTGTTTTATTTATTTAAATTTAGTAAATAAAGGAATGCCATTATCAATTACTGATGTTTCATCAGATCAAGAACCAAGTATGCAGTCAGAACAAGATTTTGAATTTCAATTGGAAAATAATAAACTTCCTCAGGAATTGAGAAGATCTATACGAATTAAGAAACAACCGAATTGGTTGAAAAATTTTCAATGATTCGATAGACGGGGAGATATGTTCTAACTGTATTATGTTTATATACTTACTTTTATGTATGTTTTACTGAAAATTTAACACTTTTTTCAGATGGTAATATAGAGTTTTAATAGTTTTAAGTCTATAATCCATATTTAATTCAAAAATCACATAAGACAGATATTTTATTTTAAATAATAAAATTATGAGGAGGCAATTAATTTCAGCATCATCATATAAAAAATTAAACACAGAGTTTGTGGTATGTTGTAGAAGTTGCTCCCGAGTTTCGACTTCAGAAATTTGGAAGCCAGGGCCTGACTACAAGATGATGATGAGAGACCTCTTACATATTTGATACTAGACACAGCTGAATTTTTATTTGATATTTATTTGTGTAAAGTGCGACTTCCTTTTACTTTAAACAAACATTTTGATAAGCAAATGAATGATATAAAAAATAAAATAAATAATTTATATAAAAAAAGAATATACCAGAAAGTGAGAAAAGTAGACAACAAATAGGAATTGAGACAGTCAGATACATAGAAGACAGATAAATAAGGAATCAAGTACGATAATAGAATGTTCTGAGGAAGAGGAGTTAGGAAAACTAGGAGGTGATACAGGGAGAGACAAAAAGAAGAAAGAAATAAATCAGTTGAAGACACACTATTGAAAGGGAAGATCCGAAGGAAGTAAAAGAGCGCCAGGAACATTAAAATATTAAATAAATTGTATTTTTTTATATATTATTTATAAATTTATTACAGATTGAGCCCGGATTGAGAATTGTAGATGGGACATTTGATCTACCGGCTGGTTCACATCAATATATTTAGTAATTAGGTTCTAAACTAAAGTGACGTGAGTGAAAATTTTAAGTTTATCCAGACAATTTTGGTTGTGGTTAGTTAACAATTTACTCAAAGTGATATTAAGAAGAAAAAAAACAGAGTTGTTCTATTCTCTTAGTATGTGTCTTAAATTTAAGATTTTTATTTCATTTTATTTAAATTATACAGTCTACTTGATTCATTCCAAATTACTATGGAATACGTAACATTATGATAATTCTTCAATGATATTAAGTTTAATTTTCAGTGATTAAATAGCATTAAAGATTGCAACCTTAAAATATGATCGCTTATACCTCTAAGGCCGCTAATAAACTATAAAATGAGTATTACAATTAATAAAATGAGTTTGCATTGTATATATGAATATACGTTTCCGTTTTCCTTTGACCTTTGACCTGCCTCGAGGAGTAATTAAAGTTAAAATTATGATTCCCCAGTACGTTAATGTCAGCAACCTTGATTAAGTAAAAGAATACACTAAGTGTGGATTTAATTGTAATTTATTGATATCGCGAAATTATATTTACAACAATT
This sequence comes from Neocrepidodera transversa, assembly GCA_963243735.1. NCBI lineage: Eukaryota > Metazoa > Arthropoda > Insecta > Coleoptera > Chrysomelidae > Neocrepidodera > Neocrepidodera transversa. The sequence continues at coordinate 16,755,452 of OY725346.1, forward strand.
TTATTATTTTATTTCCTGAAAAGGGTGTGTTTGATTATTATCGAGATTTTACTCCTGTTTATAAAATTAAATTCATTTAATTGCAATTAAAGATAATAGCAATATGAATATGAAATAATTGTGTCCATTGACTTAATATCCTACTGTAGATAAAGTTTAATATTTTCAATCTGTCCATTGTTTTTTAGATATTTTTGCCAAAGATTTAGACCATGTGTCGTATATATCAAGGTGTACATTTTGTTTTTACAATTTTACAGTAATGTTTTGCCTGTGACTAAACAATTTCGGTTTGATTATAACGAAAATTTCATAAATTTATTTTTAACCAATTATAAGGCTCCTTTTTATTTACATACTTAGTAAAAAATATGTTTCAATGTTTTCAGGGGGGCTCCCATATAGCTAAAGGAGGGTGCTAGAAAAAAATTTTGGCATACCCCATCGAGTGAGGTATCGTAATTTAGAGCGATTGAGTAGATAAACGCTATATTTTTTGTTTTAAAAAATATTGCAAAAAGTAGACATGAGAAGCCGCCAAAATCAGCATTTTTTACAAAGTTTTGTTCCGAAGTATTTTTTAACTTTCCATTGACTTATTAACTTGAAATTTGGTGATAATGTTTATTGTTGGGTATATTTTACCAACAAATACCAATATAATAATAAATATGATTTTTCGACATGCACCTGACCGATTTTTTTATCTTTTAATCGGCCAGTTAAGAATCTACCTGTTGTATAAAACTTTTTGATATCCGCCTTGTTAACTGCTGTTTTTATAAGGTTGGCAACGTAAAAATACTTGAAATAGTGAACCGTCAAGAATATAACCTAACAATAAAAGAAAAATAAACTCAGTTTCTAATTATCTTTGCGAGTCTGCAGTCTCCCTATAACTGGGAATATATTGCCGGTTTCGATAATAGTAAAAGTAAATAAAGGAGAAAAAAATGTCTCCTAATTTTTCTGCTCTGGTAGAAACAATCAAAAAATATTTTAATAAAATTGAATGCAAAAGGAAAAAAATAAAACGTGTATACAATGAAGCGTAGTGTAACGGTCGGACAAATATTTAATATTAAGAGTTTGAGGGTAAAATCAGTGACATTCGGTTTTGGACATAACCAGTTTTAATATATATGAATAACACCCTGTATTGGTGCGTTTGGTATATTTTAGAACTTAATGTTCCACTTAAAACTAAATTAAATAAATATTGCTTACAGTGCCACAATTTTAATTTTTGTTTGAAAATCGTTCAACTTTCCAGACATTTCTGAAGCGCAGTCGGAATTAAATTTGAATTTGGATTAAGTTTATAGAAATTTGCACACTAAAAATTGCAATATATCTTCCGCCGAACTTTTAGAGATGACAATTGTAAATTACAAGTTAAAATTTATATCAGTTTTTTCGTCAACTTTCGAAGAAAAAAATTAAGATTTTGAAATATCAATCTCTCAAAAAACTGATGTAACATGTTTTCAAAAAAAAAATTAAATAAGCATATTTATTGACTTGAAATTTCTACGATTTAAATAATTATCGGATTCATTATGACCCCTAAACCCCTAAACCTAATTATGACGTAATATAAATATGATTCTATAAAATTTGTCTATTTTTCGTCATTAAAAATTTCTACCAGTAATAAATCAGCATTATTTATTACCGTGGTGTTTTGTTTTTAGTTTCTGATTAGAATTATATAATTTAAAGAAATAAATTTGATATTTTTACTATGCAGTGACAGATCGTGGGATATTTTTTTTAGGTAAATAACTAATTCTTGATAAATGACACCATCTGCAGATGGATCATATCCATGCTAAACCTTAGGAACATAAACTCGACTATTGGAGAAACTACCCTAAAAGTGAATGCAACAAAAGGTTGTCCACAGGGAGGGGTCCTCTCGCCCTTCCTTTGGAAACAGCATTAATTTCTTTTACGAGGAAAAGAAATCTGGACGAACTTAAAGTCCCCAGACTTTTTCAACAAACTTTGAGTTTTGGCAAGGATGTTAAATATCTAGGCGTTATCCTGGATACGAGGCTAACCTGGAACCAACACATACAAAATGTTGAAGATAATTTCCAAAAGCAAGATGACACTGATGTCACTAAAAAGAGCGATTGGGAAAACATGGAGAATAAAACCATCAGTCGTTGACTGGCTATACACCGTAGTTGTGAGACTCATGATAACATATGGCGCACTAGTATAGTTGCCAAAAATAAAGCAAAGACAGGCCACTCTGGAGTTATCCAAAATCCAGAAGTTAGAATTATTAACGTTCAACCTATTGACTTCATCGTCAAAGCGGAAGCTATAGAATTGGGGCATCGCGCTTACATCTAAACAAACGCTGGATTCCTCTTCCAAATCGATATGCGACAATCACCATTACAATCATAAACCCAATACAAACTATGGGAAGCGATTGCATAATGCCGATCAGATCCCTTAATAAACCCTTTAATATCGAGATCGATTGGATAGGGAAATCTGGGAAAATACCCGAACAAGAAATAGGAACCGGCGCTGGAATATATGACCAATCTACCAGATGTGACTTCAGCCATTCTCTGAGAGTACACACCACAGTATTTCAAGCAGAGATATTCGCAATCGACCTCTATCTAAGAGAAAACCTAAGGAGGGGATACACATGTAAAAGCATCCTTATCTGCTCTGGATAGCCAAGTTTATAAAACATCAAAACCTAAAGGCTTGGTTTCCTCGAACAATCCGTCGCGGAGAACTGACAGTCTGTTAATTTCGGAGGACGACGATTTCGGTTCGAAATGGTTTTTCAGAAATGGGTAATTCGTAGTTTTATCGCGTCATTAATTTGCATGTTTTCGACAATTTAAAGATGGAACCCAATCAATTAGTTTTAAGTTTATTGTTGGAAGAGAAAGAAATAGTATTGGCAGCCAATAAACGTTTTTCGCCCATTCACAACAATCACAATATATCAAAAAACACAATCGGTTCAACTGTGCGATTCCGCTGTAATCAAACTCCACAGATTCCGACGGAGGGTCAGATGTAATCTGCGGCACCGCGTAGCCGCACGGAATCTAGCAAACCAGCCCCATCTAAATTATCACATTATAAAAAGTCGTCATATCACGACGGCCGACGGATTGTCGGTTCTCGGCGGCGGATTGTTCGAGGAAACCAAGCCTTAAGTGCCACTAATAAGGTAACCCTTAAGTAGGTACCAGGACACAAAGGTATTGAGGGTAACGAAAAGCAGACGCCCGAGCACGAGAAGGATCGACAGCCAGATATACCGACCCCGAATCGGTATAACCAAAACTTCGGTAAGAACTACAATCAACCAGAGGGTGCATAAAACAACACCTGACGTACTGGCAGTCACTTACGAAGCTTAAACACAGTAAGCTAATGGTAAAACAACCTTTACCAAAACTCACTGAAGAAATACTTAAACTGAACAGGAAACAAATCAGGGGAATAACCGGTTTTTCACCTGGACATTGTAGCCTGAGAAAACACCTTCACAAAATGAGAATCTTCCCAGGGGATCATATATGCAGATTGTGTGACGAGGAGGATGAAACCGCCACTCACGTAATATTAGAATGTAAGGCTCTGTGCTGGTGGAGATAGGACAGATAGGGCCAGTAGACCATTCCTCCTATCAGATTAGATGTGACATGATGAAGAGGTTCTTAAACCTTAACAAGGTCACTAATCTCTTCACAGACTAACAGATAAACAGGACAATACAATAAGCCAATGGCTGCAGTGTTGGGGTAATCAACCCGGCCTGTTCATCAGCACCCAAACCCACCAACCAATTCCAGGGACGCTCAAACGGCGGTGTACCGTTTCAGGACTTCGATCCATCTAGCGTACACTTTTTATGTTGTGAAGCATGAATGGCGTATGCGATCCTGGCCAAACTTTTCATATACATGTAGGTCAATATTATACATGATGTGACGTAGAAAAACTTGTAAAAACACTTAAGCTTGTAAGACGGGTACGTTTCAAATTAATTTTCATTAAACGTCAGTGTAAATCAAAGTCTAGAATCAACACACCAAAACTGTGAAAGAGTTTTGTTATATTTTTCCATATTTTGTTTTTTGGTAGGCGAAAAACAAATGAGCTTTAGCAGCTAATAGCCGCAGGCTGTTAAAACTCATTTTCTGTCCTTGTGACACAATATACTATTAGATACATAATTTAAAAAACTAACAATATGATGTGTAAAGTTGGGCATCGTCATAGACTCTTTGTAGTGTTTACATGTTTAGTGTGTACTGGAATAGAATTCTCGAAGCCACGATTTTTGATTATTACTTTTTTCTTACTTTTTAAATGCCATCTAGTATTGTTGTATATATAAAAAAGTATACATCAGAGTAATAAACTTTTTTTATCATGGCGTTTTCTATATGACAAATCTTGTTATTTACTCTATAATTTTTGTGAATATCTACAACTGTAACACTTTTTTATCAAAACTGATTTTAGAAATACTTCAACTGGCAAATATATTATCATTAAGATATTTTTTTTAATTTCGTATCATAAGAGATAAGTAAAATGTCATAATTATCTTTTATACCTAACCAAAATATCTCAAATAGGTCTTGATTTTCATATACAGGGTGCAGCAAATAAACCATCGGTTAGAAAGATCTCGAGAATTAAAGGTATCTGAAGACTGAAAAAAAATCGGAATGTAGGGATTTTGAAGGGTTAACATCTATTTGCCACTTCCGGTTATACCGGAAGTTGATGTCATCTTCGATTTTTTGCAACATTTTGCAACTTTAGGATAATTTACGTTATTCTGAATAACTTTTTTTACTACTTCCCTATACCCATCCTTAACTGTTTTTGAGCTATACATTTTTTTTTATTAAAACTGCACTTTTTCAGCATTAAAAAGAAATTAAATTTCTTCTAAAGGTAGTTGGATAAAATTTAATTTTTTTACAAAGTGTAAACGACATAACGTTCTGTCGATTAATTTATGAAATTCTTATTTTTATTACACAGGGTGCTGTCAAAATTAAAATAAAATCGTCACGCAAAAAATTTGCATATTTCATTTTTTATAATGAAAAGTTTTTTTTTCGAAGAATACTTTGTCCGCTTTCTATCTATATTACGGTTCTCCATAGCTATCTTACTTATTTAATTTTATAGATTTTTTTCACAATAAATTATTTTTTTGAATAGTATTCTATTGGACGTAGACGGACAACTGAAATACTGTTTGTTAATTTCAAATTTTTATAGTATAAATTAAATACTAAAAACTTGAATAAGGTTTATTAAAAATAAGAAAATTGAAAATATAAAACAAAATTACATAAAAGAACGTAACAAATGTTCAAAATGATATCCCACAACCACCAAACATTTTTCGACTCGTTTAATTAGTTTAACAGTAGTAGCCCTAGATATTAATTATCTATCCATTTCGTTAAAAACACGAACTTTATTTATCATATTTTTTTTTGGTAATTTGCAACTTCCAGTATAACCGAAAGTGGCAACAGAATGCAAATATTTTCATTAAATAGTTTATCCTTCAAAACCCTTACATTCCCATTTTCAGTTTTCTCGAGAACTTTCTAACCGACGGTTTATTTGCCGCACCCTGTATATGTACGTAGTTGTTATGTTATTTTTTTTGTTGAATTGTACGGTATATTTTAATAATGTTTATTATGAGACACATAACAATACAACTAAAGTGTGGGTAGATTATATAATGTTAACTGAAAAATAATATCGCACACCTTTTAAACAAACAGTCGCTTTATTAATAATATGCAGGTTGACATATCTACGCGTTTAAAAACTGTATTTTACACACATTCTATTACTTAATCATTTACAAAAACTATTAATAAACTTCAATCCGTGCATATATAATAAAATATCAAAAATATTTTATTATGAAACCACTGTCATCTGATAGTTTGTTATGATTATCTATGTTGATAAAAATTTAGGTAAGTATGAAGGATTTTCATTAAAATTATTAATTAAATTATTGCTTTGTTGTCTTAATAGTTATGTAAGAAAATAAATCAAATTAAGTAATTTTTTTAAAAATTTAAAGTCGCGTTGATTTGATTTTGCTAAATTGGGTTTACACCAGGCACACCAAATATTATAAAAAGCAATTTCGGACGATTTGATAAGTAGTACTCCAAAATCGATCTTTGAAGCATACTAGAAGACACTTCAGGATAGAGAAAATAAGAAACGTTTTAAGATCTGGTTATGAAAAAATGAGACAAGAGCGGGTCGGGCACAAGAAAATGAGAAACGTTAACAGCAATGGAGAAGTTTCATGGTAGTGATAATATGTTTTTTTTTTCACTACTGGTATTAGAAGATGTCATTATTTATGCTGTATTCAAGTCGAGAAGTTAAATTTCTCTCTTACAAGTAGATAATTTTTTATTATTCACTGGTAGTAGATAATAAAAACAATTGAAGACTAAACGAGATGTCAGAGGTAGGCTATTAGGAAATCTTTCAAAATAATTATTTTTAACAGTCATTGTGTTTATCAAAAGAGTTTTTATAAAAATTATTATAAAAATTTCGACAGCCAATAAGCACTTTCTTTTGAATTCCTATCATTTCAGATGAATTTTCGACATAAACGAATAAAATAGAAGTAAGTAATTTTTTATCAGATATATTTTTGGTTGAAATAAGGTTATGGAATAACTATTTTGATATTTATTAGTGCTATTTATGCAATAATACCTATTCTACCTATAATAGTTGTGTTATTGTGGTTTATCATGGGGCGTTCTTATTTGGCAAAAGTAAAGGCAGCTTGTTCTGTTTTTGAAGAATATGAACTAACCAATCATTTTGTTTTTGATTTACATTATTAAATTTCCATTTTTTTACATGTAACATCTATGTGTCAGTTATTTACTAAAATATTATCAAAATAATATGTAAATAGCGGCTCACATATTTTTGCATATTTTATTGTTTTTTTTTAATTCCCTGCCTTTGGGCATTGATAAAATATAAAAAAATATAATATATTTTTTTGCTTTTAATTACTAAATTTATACTTATATAAAAGTATTAAAAAAATAATAATAATCTTTTTTTATACAACTTTCCGTGAATTATTCATAAACACATAATTACCATAACTCATTTGACAATTTAGCTAAAATTACATTGTTTAGGCGACTAAACACGCATATTTGACACTATAAATATTGTAATTGATGACCTATACTCTTTTAGAGTTGTTTTCTGTAAAAGGAAGTGATGTACTGCTTATAAATTGATCAATAAATAATTTTGCAACAAAGTGTTAATTTTTAATTTATATTTATAATTTTCACGTATTATCTTAGTAACGCAAAAACAATAATTCCAGGATTTTCAATTTTATAAAACAACTTGTTCTTGACACTAAATAAAAATGTTACAGTTTTGGCTTGTTATACGTATATAATTTTTAGAAATTGTAAAATTTACTACAAAAAGGAAAAGAAAATTAAAGATAATCCAAATAAAGTTCCCGGATTTGACTTTCCAATAGATTTCTGCAAACGACTTTGATTTCAGAGTATTTACAATGCAAGTTATCGTCTGTGGTATTTCATTCTTAAAAGGTTTTTAGGAAATGGTTTGTAATAATAAGAGATGTATCTAAGATGTGAAGAATTCATTTATATCGTGTAAAGTACGGTGTACGGTACTTAAGTTTAATTCGTTTGCCTAAAGAAGAACGTTATTGATTGTCTCTGATATATTGTCAAACTTGTCCAGTCCCTATTTAAATTAAATTTAAAGCATTAAACCTACGCTAAAAAAAATAAAAAGTGAAAAACAGCCATATTTTTGCCATAATTTCGAGTTTTCGAAAACTCAAAGTTACGAAAATAAATAAATATACCTTATTACAGTGTATATGGTATAAGTAGCGGGAAAGTAAAAATAGGTCAAATGATGGAAGGTAAATAGGTCAAAGGAAGTCCTCAAGATGTAACAGTGATTGAAGAAAGCGAAAAAGTGTCTAAACCAGATAATATGATGGAAATAGAAACGGATACTAAGAGGGAAGAAAAAACAGATAATCTGCCTAATAAGATAAGTTGCCGTTGTGCGTTTGTTTCTATCTCTCACCATTCTCGAGTTGAATCAGGCTAACAGAAGGATAGACAAAACCGTTTTATAAGAGTTTTTTTTCTTTGAAAACTCTAAAACTAAATAGCAGATTTAAGGGAGGCGCAAACTAGAGCGATATCAGGCGCAGTGGCGGACGCGGTGGCGATGGGGTCACTTGGCGAACAAACAAATAGAAGAACTGCAGGGGTAAGTATTAAGGTAAATTATTTTACTCCACATTAATGTAACTAAAGTACACAAAATACATACATATATATTGATATGGTTTTTTTTTAGTTATATGGGTAGTTTTAGTTCTGTTTTTGTATGTATTGTGGTTGACAGTGATGGAAAGGTGGAAGGTTATTGTCAAATGTAAGTTTGACAATGAAAATGAGGTTATAAAAAAAGTTTAAGGTGCGTGTGAATGTATGTAAATGTGTTAAGATTTATTTAAGAATGTTTGTTAGAAGATTATTTTTCATTGAATGTAATAATGAGTTCTCAACAATTGTGGTACAAATAAAAGGAAGAAATCTTAGTGTGTTTAGTCATTTGAATTTAGAGATAAAAAAAAAATTATCTAGTTAGGGAAAAAAAAAACAAAAGAAAAAAAAAATAATAAACAGTTTTGGTTGTTAATTAAAAAAAAAGGTTTGATAGAAAGATGTCAGATAAAAATGTTAGAACGAGATGTTTAAAAAATGTTTTTTTATAAAGATAATGGAAGTTATATTCTAGAAAAATAAAAATAAAATATAAAAAAAGGTCTATTAATAAAAGAAAAAATTACAAGAACATAAAAAGAAAATTAACAAAGAAGACAAAGAACAAATTGGTTTGTAGGAGGACGAGGTGGTGGTGAAGATTAGTTTAGACAGGAAGACAGAAATAGGTGGGGATAGAAAAAATACAGAAGACATAAGAGGGAAATAACTAGGTGGTGATACGGGAAAAGAAAAGAAAGCAGCTGATTGGAGGAAGGCACAAGAGAGAGAAGATCAATTTAAGGCGCCCAAAATTATAATTTTTTTTTTATTTATTTTTTTGTAAAGTTTATTATTTTTTTAAAGGAACCTAACCCTAAAAGAGATTAAGAGTTGTCACAATAGCCAGTCTAATATAATATGTATATTTTTTTTGGCTGCACGATATCAACTTAGATCGAGAAAGTAAAGGAGAATTTTACAATCTTTCAAGAACTGAGAGATATTTTTCGTTTATTATAGAATAGCTGTCCACGCATTGTTTCGATGAATTTCTCTGTCTTACACATGTTTCCTATTATGGCAGATCGTGGAAACTAGACGCGCAAATGCCAACATGAAAACCTTGTTATTTTTTTTAATACACAGGTTAGATTTAGATAGTCAAGACTTCTTTTAATAAAATATATATTTGTTTTTATTTTTTTTACAGGTTAGATTTAGATAGTTAAGATTTCTTTTAATAAAATAAATGCGGTCGAAATATATATTTTTTTACATACAGAGGTTACATTTAGATAGTCAAGACTTCTTTTAATAAAATAAATGCGGTCAACTTAAAATCAAAAGCAAAGCGTTTACCAGATGGCATATATTTGGGCTCTTTCATTTAGTTACATTCACGCTCTAGTTTGCGCCTCGCTTTAAGGATGAACATTTTGACAAGTTAAGGAAGTGTTTTAAATTTCTCTTCTTTTGTTTATTTGGCGTATCAACTTATCTTGCACCTTTTTAAAGAAAGTATTTTACTTTATCGAACCACCCTCTTCTGTTAAAAAAAAATAAGATTTTATGTCGCCAAATTTTAATTGATTTTGAAGTGAAAAACCTTGGTATATATCTTGACGATAAAAAAGTTTTTTTTTATAATTATTTTCAAGTATCATTTTGTAAAAAAATTGTAATATCCCAGTGGAAGTTTTGTTTGTTTTTAGTAACAAAACGTAGGTGTATTCTTAATATTTTGACATGTTTGGTAAAAGCTCATATGCTCACCATTTAACAGAGAATAATTGAACTTCGTTTTACCTATATAACAACTCTTTTTTTGTTTCCATGTTGTAATAGAAATACATGCAATTTAACCAATCAGTAGTGATCTACAGTTTGAATGACTGGATTTTATTCTCCCGGATCCATAGAAGGGACAAAATAGTGAACGACCAAAAAAAATTGAGATATAGATGGAAATAGTCTTTTTTGGGGTCCCCCGAGAATAAAATTTCTAGAGTAAGGTCTGTCTGTGTATCTGTTTGTCTGTGTGTAATTTTTCACGATAGCTGCCAAACTGTGATTCATAAATTAATGTAATGCTTAGTATTTTGTAATGAAAATAAACTTATTCTTCTACTTAAAATACTTCTAAACGATCCTACTACTGTAAAGTATTGTTTGGATAACTAAAAGACACGGTTTGGATACTTTCCAAATAACAGTATTCTTTTGTCAGGCAATTGATGAGCCTGCCTTCCGGGAGGCTCGTAAGATTCAACAAAATATATTAATAATAAAATATCTTAGTTTTTCTAAGATTTTTCGTTTTCAGTACACCTTCTAAGTATCCCTGAAAAGGAGTTAAATACTCCTACAGCAAGGTTCAGAACAACACCAGGACAACCGACCTCACTCATAGAACCTAGCTTGAGGTGTCTTTAAAAAATCTCCTACCCAGGAAAATAGTTGTAATACAAAAAAGGCCAGACAATTTTAATTAGAAGCAAATCCTTCAAGGCCAAATTTCTTATGGCCTTATCTACAAGTTTTAACATCACGTTGAGTGAGTTACATTAGTTTGTTAGTCCAGAATAATTTTTATTTTGTGTAAAATACCACGAGAAAATTTATTGTACCGAGAAACAATCGAATGTCTACAGGGTAGATGAATGATTATATTATTGTTGGCAATAATCAAGGTATGGTTCTTATTTGTTTATTTTTTGAATGTTAATAAAATTATATAAATTGAAACAAGAAACTGTAATTAAGACGCCCGCACACTATTTGACTTGCGTGGATACCGTAAGGAATAAGCATAGAATAAATAAATAAATTGGGTGTAAAAATTATTGTTTCACTATTTTCCAGTTTATGTCAATTCTACAATCAAACAATTTGTTTTGCGAAAAACAAGGTAGAGCGCTAAAGAGGTTAATATTATACACAAAGTTGAAAAAGTTGTACAAATTTGAACCGGAAAAAAGATTTCCTGCACAAAACACTTTAGGACAAACCCGATCCTGCTCATATTCAACAGGGTTCTTCTAGGAAGAAAGCTAAATATTGAAGTTAAAACTAGAACTCGATTGTAGTTATTATGATCCAGACAGACAAACATCCATATGCCAGGATAAGATTTGTTTGCGAAATTAATACCAAGGCTTTGGGTCTCAGTTATAATTCCTTTTTAGACTATATTCGTATCACCAATTAAAATCTATACCCGCACTCCGAAGAATTAAATGTAGAACAGATTGATAAAAACCGCAGCTTCCTATCTTTAACACTGAGGGAGCGCGTCCAAAAATCATTTTATGCAAGATAACATACGGTACTGGCGTCTTTTAAGGCATATTTGACACTGTTGCTTATTGGTGCAATTTTTGAATCGAGTATAGAGTCGTTGTTCCGCCATTATAGTTTTGTGCGTTGTATATATTTTTTTGGTGTGAACCAAGGGAAGAGGGCTCTCTGGAAGATTCACTATTGTGACAAAGTAAGCGGGGTTCGTTTGCTTTTTATTAATGTCTTTTGGAACACATAAAAATATTATTTCTTCAGTTATTAACTTTTAAGGGAAACTTAAACACACCCTCTTAGATTAAAGAAAGTCTTACAGTAAGTATAGTGTAGTTAATATTTATAAATAAGAGGCACGTTGATTGACTCCAGCGTCCTAGTCGACTTTGAATTAAATTTTTGATTATCCTAATGTAAGATTCGGTATGGTCTAGCTATTACGCAAAGTTTTCAATGAAATAAATGAAAAAAAATATTGCAAAAAATGTTCATGATTTAATTTTTTTTTTTCGTCTAAAGTATGAATAAAGGAAAATAATTTACAAATTTCAACAATAATAATAACCTAAAAGTAATAACGTACAAACATGATGTAATAAAGTATAATAACGCAATTAACGTGCCTCAAGTGTAATAAATCGCGGCACGTTAGCGTGTCTGTAGTCTCAGCGTTTATTTTAATTTCATTAAAATAAATAATTTTTTTAAATTGAATTTCACTATATACAACTAAATTTCGACATTACAAATTAGATACCCAAGGTGTAAATTTGTGATTTAGCAAGGGATAGCAGTAATTTCGCACCCACTACATAGTTGTGCTGTGTTTTAAATCAGCAATTATACATAAATAGCACTTTTAAGAATTTTCCAGTTATTGATAAGATTGATAAGTAATCCGATCCTACCCCTTAATCCAATTTATTCGTTTTTGGGAGATATCTCGCCTAATATAGTATAACTAAGAATATGCGTTTTTTTTTCATGATATTTAGAATATTTATTAAAAGAATACTTTTGCAAATTTATCTAGAGTAAAATGTTGATATTCGTTTCACTTTTACTAAAAAAATGAGAAACATCCGCTCTGGAGAATTAAATACAGAATTTATTCGTGAAAATCGCAGTTTCCTATTTTTAGCATTAAAGTAGATTTAAAAATTTTATGCATTTATATACAGGCCTGCCAATATTGTAAGTTTATCAAATTTTTTATCTATACACAAAATATAATTGCTGATTAGTAGAATTATATGTATAATAGATTTAGGCTTACCTGAAAAGCAGTGCAGGCACAAAAAATCCAACATGTCATTAAAAGAATTATACGCTGTGCCATTTTGTCCTGAAAATAAACAAAAAATTAATTAAAATAATATCAAGGTAGGTGTTATGCAATATTATGTTTAGTTAATTTATAACATTGTTTTTATTATAATTAAAAAAAAATTACCAAACCTAAAGAAATCTAATGTCTAATTTGAATGAAGATTACATTACTACCGAATAAAGAAAACAATTTAACATAAATATTAAATTCTTGGTCGTTATTAAATATCAATAAACGTTTTAAACAGCTATAACTTTTATGATGGACGGCTACAACTTTTGTTTTTTGTGTAAAACATAGTCAATTACAGAAGTTTATATGTCAATAAATATATTTTAAAAATGATAAAGGATCCATCTACTTCTCAGTTTTTAAAAGATGATGTAATTGTTATGTCTTCTATAATATTTTTAATAAACTGTCATCTTTATAATGATACCTGATTAAACTGTTCAATGATATCTTAAAATTAACAAGGTATCCGATTTTAATTTTTTCAACATATTTCATACTTCTCAATTATTTCTTTTGATGTATGTATAACCCAGTCACTTTAAACAATTTAAATTAATTTTTATTATGAAATTGGTTAAAGAGTGAGTTATTGCAAAACCCAGTAAGCCACATAAAATTGCTGAAGATTTAATTTTACCAGCAGCTGTTAGTTTATTTATATATATTTTTATTATTTGTCAAACAAATCTTACTTTAAGTGTATCATCTTCAGACCAAACCATCATTTTTTGTTTCCGCAGTAAATCAATCGTCAACGGTAAAAATCCAGTTTAGCATAATTTGCCCAGTTTTCTTAAAGTTTAGCACAAATACTAATTTGAAGCCCACAAATATAATAATAAACAATTTTTTTCCGAGCTCCACTCAGAGTATGAGTTTTTAAAATCTACTAAAAAACAGCATTATTTTAGCATGTTATGACTTACTTTTGAAGGTTATGAACATTTACTTTTTATTTTGTCTTCATTTTGCTAGGGTTGCAAGAAATTTTATACCTAAATCATAGTTTTTAACACAAATCTTTAATTGACACTAAAAATATTAATCTTTGACGTTAGTCTATTTGACACTTCAAATAAAATGGCGACTTATTTGCCAAGCTGCGATTAGTTAGTTATTTTCAAAGCAATGTGATTTGTTGATACTAGCGTGAATTCTAGAAATCAAAGGATGTGATTGGGTAATTTAGTGTAAATTTTATTCTTCAACTAGTCAAATAATGTATATCATTCTTCAACTAAAAATGTAATAAGAATCAACCTATTATTAAATAGTCGTGGAGAAACTAAGTACATGCTGTTTCAAAGATCAATTATGAAAACATTCAATATATTATCCAGATTATAGAAACAGTTATGACCAACTAGAGTTTTTAACTACCTTTATTCGGATTATACCGACAGATTAAAAACCAAATTAGAGTTTAACATTTTAAGAACTTATCAGAAATCATTAGAAAAATCAATTCTAAAAACCTTTAATATATCCGGATTATAGAGTCAGTTAACCAATAGACTTTGAACTTTAAATTTTAAATTAATTTTGCACTAAAAACAATTGCTGAATATTACACTAAAAATTATAATAAATATTGTTTTAAAGACAATTATTTGTTAATCTTTTTCTACTTGTTTATATTGTTTTCTCAAACCCACATCCACAAAACAACAAAAGAGATTTTGTTCAATTTTAAGTCGGAGTAAACCATTAGGGGGCGAAACGGCACGAGGGGCGAAGCGGCACGGGGGGCAAAACTGCGGGGGCGAAAGGGCGAGGGCCAAACTCTGGTGGCGAAACGGAGGGAGCAAAACGTCTCCATCCCCATGCTGTCATTGTTTGATGCTTTACTTCATGTAGTTAGCTGGTTTGCTTCTAAAATAATTCGTTAACATTTATTTTATTAATCTTCGATTATTATTGGAAGTTCATCAACTTGTAATGGTTTATTTTGCACAGGTTGACTGTCGGCTTAGATATATTATATGGTATGGGGAAATTCGACCAATACAACTCACGTATTTATTGTGCCGAAAAGAGGTCTGCGATGTATAGCAAGAATAAGTCAGAAAGAAACATGTAGACATTATTTTAAAGAATATGGTATTTTTGTCTCTTCCGTCTTTGTTAATCTTTAAAATCTGCATATATATATATATATATATATATATATATATATATATATTTTATAAGAATAAAAAACTGTTTATACGGGAAGAAAATATACACCGATACCATACGTGGCAGGTTGGTGGACTTCATATTCCGTGTTGCAGTTTGAAAATAAATTTCAATTCTACTTATTTATTTTGCCCGAAAATATTCAATAATATGGCAAGTACTGTAAAGGCGGGACTGCACTAAACTGGGCTAGCAGCCGGCTTTTTCTGGAGTAAAAATTAAAGTAAAATCGTCCCTTTATGCAAAGGGCGTGACCCGCCGGCATAATTTTGCTAGCGACCAAATTTCGGTAAAGTGCAAAGGATTCCTGCGGGCTAGGCGGGTAGGTGGTGTAGGATCAGCGCGAGCATAAGTTTTCAACAGAATGGTAAGTTAGATTTTTTTTGTTTTATATACACAATAACTTACAGTGAATATTCAAGTGACTTTAAAGGATAGGCAAGATTCTAATACGGAAAATGATGACGATATTTTTACCTAATGGACTGAAAAGAAGGTATTATTATTGATAGAATTATTCCGAAATGAAAATAATTTATGAAACACTAGAGACTATTCAAACCGACACATTTAAAATGTCTCTGGCCAGTTGGGTGGAGTTGAATTTAATTCCGCTGCATTTTGTGCCGGTGACAAGGCCGCAAGTGCTGCCGGGATAGCCCAGTTTGATGGAGCCCCGTATTAATAGAAGCAGCCAATATTAATATTTTCAAAGGGAGATTAGAGAATTTTGTATCAAAATATTGTTTTTATTCAGAGGGCGAATTTTTCGAAAGTTGAATTTTTTTAATTTTAATTTTGTTATTAATTTTATTGCTAATATTGTATATATATTTTTTTATTTTTTTCTTTAAATGATGAATTATATACAAATACTGATTGTCAAAGCGAAAATAAAGAATATTATTATTATTATGTTATTTCTTTTTTCTGCGGGTATCGGTCACAAACTCCGAAGGAGTTATAAGTATTGGAATCTGAGTGTGTGTAACATCAAGATATTTGAAATCTGACTTCAGATTCTTGTTTAGGACGAAAAAGTGTTTTTAGTTTTGATGTCGAACCAACCGTTTCCGAGAAAATGGCGGCCAAAGTGAAAAATATTAAAAATTCTGTTAAACAGTAATAAATATTGAAATGAGACCAAACTAATAAGCACATGTTGATTATTAAATTAAAAAAAACTTCACTGATAGACAGACATACAGATTCCAAAACAGGAGTTTGTGCGGTCCATGCTAGACTAGCATTTCCAGATGTTCTCTTTTAATTACAATACAACACAGTTACTCTGATTCTTGACAATTAACTAGGTCGTTTATTTTTTGCTAATAATGTACAATAATTTAATTCTGGAAGCATTTATTATTAATAATAAAATAGAAGGCTGTTAAAATAACTATTTCGTTTATGTGAAGGTTTGCATTTCAACGCAAACTAAATTTACTTTAGTGTCATTTTAAGTTTAAATTTAAATTTTTACAAAACAATTGCAGATTTTTTTTTGCCCCATACAATCTGTCCTTGTGAAGGACAATGAGTATTTAGTATGACTGTTACACGTAACATGAAAAGGATTATTTCCATGAACACGCCCTTATATAATCTAAAGGTTTTTGGTTAATTAAGACTAAAACTGATTATTTACACCGTATTAATTCATGTTTATAGTTAATCTACTTCAACCTATTTGTCAAGTCTGTTGACCTAAAGCGTTTTAATCTTTTCATCTCTAAACTCTCTTCCATTAGTTGGTTGGCAGGCACATTAGAATGCACTTTGACATGTTCACTACATTTTTAAATCTCCTTCTTTACTGGTATAATATTCGCAATTACGTCATTTGGAACATACCACGGGGCGTTCACGATCATTCGAAGCAATTTACTTTGGAATCTCTCCAGAATGGCTTTATTTGAGTTGCTTGTAGTACCTCATAACTGGATACTGTAAGTCCAGATGGGCTTAAGCATTACTTTGTATAATAGCACTTTGTTAGATAGTTGGGATTCTATGAAAATCATCCAGTATAATTTATGTAGCTGTAGACCAAGTTCTTTCCTCTTAGCAAATATATGTTGCTGCCAATTCAGTTTTCGATCTAAATGTATGATAAGATATTTAACTGTGTTTTAATTGTTTATTGTTAAATTTTGTAGGAAGGCAATTCTCTGTTCTATTTGTGAAGGTTATGTGAACTATTTGCTTTCATTTATTTTTCTTGGATGTAAGTGTGATGATAATATGGTTACGGTGGTCAAGCGTGTTGAAGAATTAGCAGATATTCATTTAACTTATAGGGAAAGTCTAAGAAATGCGAGATTGGTGGAAAGAGTGTATAGTGAACAACTTTAACCATGTCGTTCCACCTTTTCCAGTATTGATAGGAGGATAAGACTGGAAGCGTCAAAAGTTCGAGGGAAAATGCTGTAAAACCCGTACAGTTAATTTCGAAGAGAATGTTTTGAATAACATAGAGAAACAACCACCATTAAGTATAATATCCCTCAGCCACAGATTGAACACAAATAAGACTTCTGTGTGGAAGGTAGCGAAAGAACAGTTGCTTGATCCTCATAAATTAACAAGCATATTACACCTACAAATTATTCGCCTCGTGTGGAATTTTGCAACTAGTATCTTAGAAAATATAGGAATAACCGTGACTTTTCTAAATTAATATTATTTACCGATGAAGCGCAGTTTACAAGAGAAGGCATATTTAGTTCCCGAAACAGTCACGTTTGAGCGAATGAAAATCGGCATGCTAATTTTACCTGTGCACATTAGAATAAATTTTCTGTGAATTTATGGGCTCGAATTATAGACGAATATTTACCTCAGAATTTGTAGGGGGCTAAAATACATTTTTAAGGCATATACTACCAGTTCCTTTAAATAACCGACGAAATATATTATTCCAGTAAGATGGAGCTTCAGTACATTTTTCAAGAAATGTAAGACTTCATTTAAATACTATTTATGGACAGAAGTGGATAGGTCGAGGTGGACCAATTTCGTGGTCAGCTAGATAATCTAACCTTACTCCACTCGATTTTGTCTGTGGGGTCATATGAAGTTTGTCGTATATTACAGTCCGCTAGAAAATGTGGAAAATCTTGTTGGTACGTATGTCAATGCTGCGGAGAGTAAGGCCTTGTATAAATAAAGGAGGAAGGCACTTGGAGCACTTGCTTTAACTTTTTTTTATTTATTTTTTGTTAAAAAATTATTGATAAAATGTTACTTCTTTATTTTAGTCCTTTGACATAAATGGCATTAATGATAATTAATGTTTTCTCGAATACATCTAATTTTGGCATTGTAAAATATGCCTTTTTTGCTAGTATATTTTTAAAACGTATATTTTTAAGGTAGTTCCCCTTTATTTTTTTGTTTTTACTAAATAGCTAAAAGAAAATGACGTTTTTCTCGAAAACGTTTAATTTTAGCACAGTAAAATGTTATTATTTTCTTACTAAGGAGAAAAGGGTCACTGACAACTACTGTACTCCTCTAGAAAAATCTGGAAATTATTTCGCTAACATAAGTTTCCTACCTGAATGAGCATAATTTAGCACAAGGAATTTGCCCTAGAGCGTTGGCAGTTGAATTTATTACACCCTATATAACTGTATACGGCCTTGTTTTCAACTATTTACAAATAAATTGTGGCACATGATTTCGAATTTTATTTACTATTAAAAGGATATTCAAATATAATTTTTATATTCATTATCTAAGAAATGATACATAAATCAAATAAAAAAATTAAATTATGTCAGTGTTATGAAGTGTGTAAAACGATGTGCGAAACAGCAACTAATTTGAATTTCTCAAACTAGAGGAAGTCCCATTGTTTAAGCAAGCTATAAATTATGAAGTCATATATTTTTTTAATGAACCACATTTATCTTCTCGAAGCACACTGTTGATCCTAATCACACTGATAATAGCCCATGATTGTGATTACTTAAAGATAATTAGTAAGACCCGCTTTGAAAATTTATCTCAATTGGTAATTGCCTTTGATTTATAATTTAATTGATAAAACAGAGGAGGGAGACTTGCTGTAATCGAAATTTAAATATAGGAAATTATTAAAAATATAGAAAGTAATTTTTTTTATCAAATTTACATTCGAGTAATACTTCCTGATAATGTTTTACAAATTTTTCATTAGCCGATACTTATATTATATTTTTTTTTAATTCATTCCATAATTTTAAGTATTTTTTTATAATTAAAATTTTGTTACGCAATTTTGCCGCTTTTGTATCTGACTTTAACAGACCTTATGCCTGGTAATCTTACTCACATTACCTAACATACGCCACAAATTTGTAATATTTTATATCTATCTTGTGAACCTTCAAGCAGATCTGGTAACTGCACTATAAAAAAATCTAAACCACTATATATAAATCTCATATTTTATTACGATAGTTGTAGGTCAATTTAAATTTATTAGTTAAAATACTCAAGGAGGAATATTTTTTCAAAATTAGGACCGTAGAATCGAGAAAAAAAAATCTGATGTGGCCAGCACATGACCTCTCGCCATTTTTGAATCAAAAATTTACAGGTTAGCACAAAAAAGTATGAATAAAAAATTATTTTTTTGTAAATCTGGCAACAATGGCAAAAGTTTCGAAAATTTTAATGAGATGAAAATAAACTATAGGGTATACCAAATATATGTGTAAAACTTTATTGCCGTTTTGTATAATAATGGCGTCATCACCCATAGCAACTGCCACTTCCGGTTGTGCGATTGGTACCAAAATCTAATCAGATCTAATCTAGGGTATCAGAATCCTGTATGCAAAATTTCAAATTTTTTTATTCAGTAGTTTTTGAGTTATCGTTACTACAACATCCATCACAACACACACACACACACACACACTAACACACACACACACAGACATCATCGCGAAAATATTAAAATCGTATTCTAGGGACCCTAAAACGTGTTTATTCATTGAAAACTCACTACCCAATTTTTAGCATGATTCCTATACCTCTCTTATCTGAAGGACGAGAGGTAAAAATCAACTTGATACTAGATATTCGTGACTTAATTATTAATTAAATCAGCACAATATTATATTATTATATATTTTTTTTAGTAAAGGAGGAAAATCTCCAAAAAGATTCTTCCCGTTTGCTCGGACAAGCAATGTATGATTTTTACACACTAAAACCCCCTTCGCTCTGAAAGTTAGTCATTTGATAAACCAAATCCGTATTTCTTCAGAGGAATGAGCTGTGGTGTTGCAAGACTATTGTCTACTCTCTTCTCCTTAACTCCATTCCCTTCTGTTTCATTTATTATCCAATTTATAATCAGGAGAAAATTTTTATTTTCAGACAGCATCATATTTATTAAATTTTCCCTTGTCATAGTTGTTCCGAACGTTCTCTCTTTCCCTCGTCTAGCCTCTTTCTACCTTTCACGCAAGTATAGAGTGCATGAATCTGCTGGCATTGCTCACATTCGTTTTCCTCTATTATCCTCATCCTACAGAGCCTCCGTTTTTTGTCTACCTCCCTCTAGCTCGATTTTTTCACTCGCCAACCAGTCATATTGTTGCCGCGTAGAAAATAAAAGAGTTATAACTCCACTTAATAGCCTTCTTTTATATTCCGAGGCTCCACCTATTCTTCGCATTAGAGTCACCAAGGAATTAGTTACCCTAGTAGCTTTAAAGGCAATCGTCAAAAGATGTTCCCTGAAATTCATGCCTCGATCCAAAGTGAGACCTAAGAAATTTAAGGTTCTTTTGGTATTATTCTATGACCTTTTATCCTGTATCCTTATTTCCATGTGTGTCATTTTTTGCCTATGAAGAGCACCGCTTCAGGTTTTTCAGGTGCAAGACTCAGGTCGTGGTCTCTTAAGTAACTACTATAGCCTAATCATCAGCGTATGCAAAAAGTTTGGTATTTTGGGCTGTTTATTCGTAAGGTACCATCATACAGGATATTCAAGAATAAAGGCACAAGAACAGACCACTGGGGGACTCCCGCTGCTACAGAGTACACCGTTTCATCCTCGTATATACAAGAATAAATTTTTGAAAGTTGATATAGTTTAATTGTTTTCTGTTAACCTTATTAAATCCATTTATTTTAATAAAATTTATAGCCTGCCTCAAAGCATTTTGATCTAAAACACATGTTTTTATTAATTAAGTTGTTTAAATACATTTATTTTAATGCTTAACCTTCATTTATTTATTTACAATTAAAAATAATTTATCAACTAGTCAACTTGCTTTATAGATAAAAATCTATTAGTCCTTAAATCCTAAAATTTTGACTTATCTCTTTCGACCTTTATCTCCCTTTTTTGTGTTAATAATTATTTTTGGATTTTCTAAGAACAGAAAAAAATATTATTCAACTTAGATTCGCCCTACGAATATTCAAGAGAATTATTTCACCTTTGTGGATTTTGAGTGAATCTAATAAATCTTTTAAGGCCACACGAGATCTCCAAGTCATCAATCATTTTATGCAGTAAATTAACTTATCCTTATGGTTTTTCTTTCGGCCTTCTTTTTCCTTTTTAATATCTTTCTTATTATTCTTAGTCATCTTCCATCGGATTTCTATTGGGAGTGACACTTTGAGTGGCTCATCTGTTCTCTATCGTTTTGGGCCTGGAGACAGCCAAGTGGTTACCAACAAGCACCGTCACCGTACTATTACTACCATAGGTATGCAGAGCACCTATGTTATCTGGTTACCCACTACCACACTCTTATTCTTTGGAAATAAAGTAATAGCTTTACATTTACTTTGGTTTTAGGAATAAACTTTGATGACATCTGCCCAAGAGATTATACTAGAATTTTTTTGTTATCGGTTACCATAAGATACGCGTAAATTATATTAGTTGTGAACTAATTGGTACCAATTGGGGGTTAAATTTTATACATATACGTTATATTAATATACTATATTTTGCCAAAAGATCGATAAGATAAAGAATTGGATTAACATTAAACATATATATTTGATTTTGGAATTCACCCACTCTCCGGACTAAAGTAACGTAAATAGAGCTAGCTATGATTTACAGATTTACCAGTATCAAAAGGATATCATATACAATATAAAAATGATTCAATAAAATTTTTTACTAATAACTATAATAATACGTAACGTGACAACTGACAGTTCCTACATTTACTAAAATATCTATATTTTCAATCACAACAATTGGTTTTTAAGTTATGTTTCCGAAAATCCTGCAGATTGTAAATTTTAGTATTGTGCATAGCAATGTCTCGGGTAATCAATATGACAACAGGGCTGTGCTTTTGATATAATCGATGATCGAGAAATTCCCTCCAAAAATTACAAATAGATACCAGTGAACACGCAAGGATGCCAGATTTCCTTAGTTAGAATAAACGCCGTTACTATTCTTGATAAACATGACACCACACCATAGAAAATGACTTACAGCGTTTGTTCTTCGCAAGTCAGATTTCTTATGTAAAGCAGAAAGATTTACAAGCTCTATATATATTTTTTAGAAATTTTCTTGAGTGAACTGGTATAGGTGTCCTTAGGGTCATCTATCCCCTGCTCCGCCTGAAAATGCTCTTGATCACTTTAGAGGTAGCGGTAATTATTCATTCAATTCAAATGTTTTTCCAGATACTGCATTAATAAGATCAGATACTGCACTGGGCAAACAAAATACTGGTGAACTTCATAAGCCTAATGAAGTTGAGCGACAAATAAACAACAACATCAGACGTATTCTTCATTTGATCGCTAACCAAAATCCATAAAATAAGAAGAAATGTACAACCTCATCAATAAAGAAATAATGTAGAACCTCATGAGGGTGTTGAAGTCGAACGAAGAACACAAACACCCCTGCTTCTTCTATGGATTGTCATCCAGAGTTTGTTAATGAAAAAGAAGATATTACTGGAGCAAACCAAAATCAAACTTCATTTCTTCAGGTTTTAGAGGAAATTAGCATAAATAATATTGGTAATGATACACTTAGACAATTTGTAGAATATAGTAGATAAAATAACACCTTCAAAAATTCTAATTCAAGCAGCACCAATATCACAAATTCCTTTGACCATGATTAAGAGGTGACAATCAGCAGATATCCTGAATTCAAGAAAAAATATACAACAGAAAAGAGGGATATTACTGAAAGTATGAAAAACAAAATAAATACTAAGAGAACCAATACTGAAACTACCAAAAAAAAAAGCATAACTTAAGAAAACATATAAAGGACACAGCAAGGAAATTAATAGAGGAAAACCAAAAAAATGCATTATTTTAGTGAAGAAGTCGATGACGATGGAACTGATTTTTGTAATAAAGAAAATAATAGTACCTTAAAGATACAAATGACTTTTATTGCATAAAATGCTTTGATAATTATAAAACTATTGGATTAAGTGTATATTTTGCTCAGTGTCTAGACAATCCTTCATTTGTTACAATTTTATGTTAAATTTTAATTTTAAGCTCTAGGATAATTTTTGAATAATCTTTTTAACCTTCCTGTACAATTTAACAGAAAAACTATCAGTCACGATCACGTGTATGGTAATTGAAATAGCATGAGTAAGTACCTTTTTAACTTTTTCTTCGTAGTACTTACCTCCAGTTTATAACCTTAAACGAAATTCCACTCCATTTAATGTATAATATTATTATATTATGTATTACTTGGCAAGTCTATAAATATTAATTTTATGTATAACGGTTATTACAAAATTTACAGTTATGATACCAAGCACAAAAGGTAGTTATATTATCTAATAGAACTACTAAATTCGCTTCAAGAAACGTATTTGTTTTTCTTTAATTATAAATATTTTATTTCGTCACCACAATGAATCTAGGAATAATCATTATCTCTCGTATAATTTATGTAAAACATATTTTTTTTAATATACAGGATGTTCACAAACGCTCTTTAATGAAAAAATGTCGATTTGCATAAAACATGGATTCCTATTAAATAATATTATTCTACACATTTATTTCTTAGAATGTTCCCAATCAAATGGAGTGAATACGATTTTTTAATGAAGTTTGAGAAACAAGAGGATGATAATATATATTGGATAATAAAACATTTAGTGGTGTCAAAATATAAACGAATCACTAAGAACTCAATTTCTTAAGAAAGAAAAAGTGAAAAAAATTGTAATGGGAGATGAAAGCGCTACTGAAATTCGACCACCGAACCCTCTGCTGCTTGCGACAAACATGTCGGCCAGTTAAGCAAAAAATTAAAATAAGTTCAAGGTGCTACTTTTATGGCAACAATTAGCCCAATTAGCCCAAATAATCAATAATTTCAATCTTACTTACTAATAACGATCAAAAGAATTGGAAGTGATAAAATCAAAATGGGAGCATATCTCATTCCAAATATCAGCAGTTCAACAGAACGAACGAACATTTTTTTTTAAAATCTAAAAGATTATCCATATCTCAAATATAAACAAATTAGGAAAAGGCAACTAGTTTCGGCCCTCAAGCCATCTTCAGGCCTAAAAGTTATACTATTCGATAAGGTTAGATTAG
Organism: Neocrepidodera transversa; assembly: GCA_963243735.1. Taxonomy (NCBI): domain Eukaryota; kingdom Metazoa; phylum Arthropoda; class Insecta; order Coleoptera; family Chrysomelidae; genus Neocrepidodera; species Neocrepidodera transversa. The sequence goes on from OY725346.1 coordinate 16,780,223, forward strand.
GGGGGGTTAACAATTCTCTAATAATACTTGCATTAATGAACATCTAAGACCAAAATAAAACCATATTTTCCTGTTTACTTGTTTATTCCAATAAGCGGCCACTCCTTCTTTACAATCTATCATTTGTTCCTTTCCTGTGATTTTTCTTTACCTTACTCTATCTTCTTGCTTTTGGTTTTCATAATTTCTTTCTCCCCATTATTATTTGTTACTTATATATTTTTGTTCGGTTTTGTTTGTTTACTTCATAACCTTTCAAAGCACAGCCTTTGACATGTCAAGTGTCATTTGTCATTGCCATTTTGTCAATTATTTCTTCTTTTTGATCTTCTTTTTTTCCTTAATAATTGTACCTACACCTGATCTCTAACACCTCTTAATTTTTTAGTTTAACGGCTATTTTTACTTTACTTTAGGTCATAATTCTCGTTGATTAATGTATTTCACAATATTGTTAACCCTGATCCTCTTTCCTAGTCCCCAAGTAACTTCCCTTTTGTGTCAAACTGTCAAATGCCATTCCTCCATTTAGGGGTGATGTTTCAGCCTTGCTTAATGCGGCTGATGTTTAATTTGGACTTTTCGCACCAAATCGTTTTAGATTTCCTGTCTTGGAAAATGGTTGCCATTGCCTATCCACATATTAGGAAAGTTATCGCTTAAAAAATTTCTCACACTAACTCTAAAATATTAGAAGGCACCATCATGCTGAAAATACAACTCAAGCGTATCTTCCTCCTGCAGTAAACATATTTTGTAAAAAATCAAAATATTCGTCTTGGTACTACATATGGTCCAATCAATTTAATACACCAGACCAAATATTAAAAAAAAAATTATGTTGAGAATGACATTCCCTAATTACATTGTGTTTTACACAGGGCGTTCAAAAATAAATACCTAATTTAATATTTTCTCCTAGGTTCTGTAACAAAGTTACTATAATTTCCGTAATATTTAACTTAAATCGTGCACGGCACTGAATTAAAATTAATATAAAATTATGAGAAAGGCAAAAGCTTTGAATATAATGTCAGTCGTACCAGTTGAACCTCCGCCCCACAGATGGAGACACTCGCGTCCGTGCTTCTTAGACGCCGAAGTACAACAATTTAATTCGTTATCAGCAGTTGCTGTGGCACTCCTAATTGGAGTATCAGTGGAAGTCCGACCTTTAGAGACAAGTCAAGAAGAACGGAAAGCAAATATCAATTATAACCGGAACCGTCTATCCGACCGCACCATCAGCTTACAAGCCGTGTCTGTACCGTCCGCACACTCTCTCTCGCCGGATTTGGTTTTTAGCATCACTATTTTTTTTTAAATAAAAGTTGTTATTTTATTTAATGAATTTTAATTTATCTTGCAGCTAAACGCGTACAGTGTAAAAGTATTTTAAGCCGAATAAACAAAAAATAGGGAAATAACGCGAGGTGAATTTTAGAAATTGTTATACAAAAACTAAGTTTCATAATATGGTTTTTCAAAATTAAATAAAAATTTTACTTTTAATTTCAAAATTTTCCGATTCGAATCGGTAGCAGGATAACAACAACAACTTGTCTCAATTTAGTTTTTTACGCTCTATTCGAATCTAAAATGGAAATATTAAAATCGAGATATACAGAGTGTTGTTTTGATATTTTTATTATATTTCAATATTTCATAAAGCTGGACCTGTATATTACAAAAATGGAAAAAAAATATTATGACCAAATGAATAATTAGACATAATTGATAAAACACCCTGTAATTCGGTTATCGAAATCAACAGACCTTTTATATCTAGATTATTTAGAACTCCCTATGTGACCCCTACCTACCTTTAAAATATTTCCTTTTATCTGTGAAACACCCTGTATATATTGAATAATAAAACATTAAACAAACTAGCCGCTTATGACTACAATTACAATTAAAAAATCCCATTTGATGGTACATTTCAAGAAATAAATGTACAGAATTCTGTTATTTCAATCAACCCTTTAAAGATGTTGTTTATAGGTAAAATTGTTTTTTTTTAATTCAAATATTTTATATATTTGGTTAAAATTTTTAAATTTTACTAGTACCTAAAAGTAAAATAAAAATATTAAACGTAACAGATTCAACTTTAACCATATTAAATTTCCATCAATTTTTATAATTCATGCTGATATTTGATAAATGATTAAACATTAACGAAATATTTAAAACCTATAAAAAAATGGTGTTAGACTTGTTCTTCTTAAAAATCTACAATTAATCAAACTTACAATCTAAATTTTTATAATAGTAATAGAGATGTTAACAATATCTATCTTAAATTGGTAGCCTTGTTAAAGAATGAAAAATAATTTATATATAGAAGGTGTATTTGATTTGAATATATTTTGGAATTACAATTTTAATTTGATTTTTATTGTAACGTTCAAGGTTGATTTAAAATAGAAAAACCACCAAATAGACGATGTTAAAACCGCCGGTACAGGTGTTTATTTGAAAGTCACTTCCTTAAATTTATTACATATAAATTGGTTGTTATTTATTAGTAATATTTTTAGTAAATTATATGTATGTATGGAAAAATTATTAAATCTAACCTCAAAATTTTTATTTATTGACAAAAATTTGTCGAGGTAGATAATCTTGAGTTAAAATTTTATTCAGAATTCGTAATCAATTGCATTATATAATAACAGTAAAGAGTACCACAAAAGTGTTTAAATAGTATCTGTTGTGTCATACGCTTGCTTAAAATCAATAAACAGCATGTTTAATTATATATTAACTTCGTATTGCTTCTTTATTATTCTATTTTTATAAATAGTACATAAAATTGTATACTTTTTATAACGGTGGATTATTTAAAGATACCAAAGAAATTATCTAGTCAATTGCAATGTATAATTGAAGTAACTTTTTGGAGCATGTCAAAAAAATTGAGAAAAGTATCATTGCCACAACTTAAAGACAAAATAATCGTAAATATTAGCCTAGTTTATGGTAGCAGCAATCTAGTGGTTATGAGAGCGATATAAATATAAAAAAATAATTTATCAAAATTATTTGTACATATTTGTCATTTAGAACAATTAAAGTTACTGGATTTTTGATTAAGCAGCTAATACCCAGATTGCCAGCCCAGTAGGACAAGCCGCTGTTGGGCTAAAGCACCGAAAGACCGCGTGATGACATAAAGAGAGGTTTAATAATAAATTTTAAATCCAATAATTCATTATCACAGAATTAGCAGGGTGTGTGAGGCGAATGAACACGTTAATAATTTGACCCTTATCAAAAGTACCTACCTTCCACGGTTTTCATGATGCTGAATATGATGGCGGTGGTCGAATGTCTTTTTGAGGTTGCGCAACCCCTCAAACGTCCAAAAACTACCCCCGAACAGGGTTAATAGCATATCACATCATTTCCACTGGGTAAAAATATGTTTCCATCCCATTTTAGAAAATGCTGAGTACGACGGTAATGTTTACTTTGGACCCTATCCAACCCCTTCAGTGGCTAATACTTACCCCCGCAAGGTCTAAAAATCTTTTTTTTTCGTATATCCCAGGAAAATTTTCGACGAAATAACTATACTATCCATTTTCAAAGATTCTCGATTTTTTTAATCCCTTCCAACACGTAACTGCTAGCAAACACCAACGAAAGAGGTCATTTTTTTTTTATTTTCGCCGACATAACTATACCACTCATAACTATACGTCTCTTCTTGACTGTTATTATCTTTCTTTCTGAAAAATACTTTCAATTGATTGCAATTTAGTACAATAACCGTCTTACTCTGATCACATTCATGAAACAAAAACCTTAGATGTGAATTGATTTGTTCTTTACGTGTTCTTGAAGTTTCAAGCAGTCACTATTAGAAAAAAAATGTTTCAATATTTTCTAAGTCAACAGCAGACTCGACGAAATGAAGCAAAACAGGTCAGTAGTAAGATTAGACTCTCCATAGTACTAATGCCCGTGAAAAAGTCACAGGGATGCTGAGTATGATGCTGCGCTGAATACTTCATTTGGCAACTCGCGTAATTTTGAATCGCTTCGGTGCGTATGTCACGGTTTTTGAACATTTTTCATCCGTTATAAGGGTTGGAAGAAGTTCAGAAAAGGGAGAACCATCAACTGTGCTCAAAATCTTCAAAAACCGGTAGAACATTTATTTCATCAAGAATAAAAAAAAACAGATTTTCATTCCTTTCAGGAGTGTTTGCTGGTAGTTACCACGGTTGAACGGAGTTGGAAAAAGAAATCTAGAACCAATCATATTTTTTAAAGTCGTTGTCATGTAATTAGTCCGTCATAATTTCATCTGATTAATTTGATATATTTTGAAAAAACCTAAAAGTTTTAAAATCATAGGGCAGTGAAAGCTATTACAACAAGGCTTTAAAGAGTCCATTATTTAACAAACTACAACTGATGAAAAGATAACTAGAATAAAACTGTTAAGTTGTCAATACAATGGAACAGTTCAAAATTAAGAGTCAAAATTATGGAACGGCTCTTCCCAACATGGCCGTAATTGCAGTGTTGCAATTGTAGCAAGAATTACTGGAGGTCCGGAATTTTTTTTAAAATATAAGCTCTAAAAACGTGTTTTATGTATTCTAGAGATAGATTCTTTATAGTTTTGTTTTAAATGTGATACTTTAAGATTCCAAAAGTGAACGTAACTTGACCTTTTGTAAAAGCAGACCTCCCCACACAGCAGTTAGGGAGTTTAATAATTTTCCGATCTTATAAATGATTGTTCAAATGTTCAAATCTGGTTTTGGAGCATGCTGAATTAAAATCATGTGTTGAGAAAATTACGGGATACAAGTCGACAAGAGCCTTAAGGAATTTTTTTATGAGACTATGGTGGCTATGTTCAATTAAAATCACGTGTTCAACAAATTACTGGATACAAATCCACAAGAGCCTTAAGGAATTTCTGAACGAGACTATGGTGGCTATGTTCAATTAATATCATGTGTTGAGCAAATTACCAGATACAAATCCAGAAGAGCCTTAAGAAATTTTTGAAGGAGACTATGGTGGCTATGTTCAATTAAAATCATGTCTTGGGCAAATTACCGGATACAAATCCACAAGAGCCTTAAGGAAATTCTGAAGGAGGCTATGGTGGCTATTACTACACAATCCAACAGTTCTCAAAAAGGAGGAAAGAAGTTTAACGTTCCTTCTGGTAAAGAAAGTCTACGAGATCTGAGACTAAATGATAATGAGGTTGTTGGCGAATAAGAATTCGTCAGTGATGGAAATGAAGCCCGAAAAGTAGAAGAAACCGATGCAGAATCAGATAACCATCAAGATGCTGAGACTTATGCATGGAAATAGATCACGAACGTGAACCAGAAAAAAACTGTGATATTGTACCTGGAACATTTTTGTTGATAAAATTTATTTGTCATTTGTCAAAAAAAGTTTAAATTTTATAATGGTTGTATTACCGAAATAATAGATAAGACTGATTATATAACTCATCGTAAATTTAACCAATAGCAGTTGCAATTTCTACTGTATTAATAAGTGAATATACCCTTGACGACGTGGTATAATCGTTTTGCTGATTCGCATCCTTTCATATTGACATATACCCTTGACGACGTGGTATAATCGTTTTGCGGATTCGCATCCTTTCATATTGACAAATTTGACATGTTTGATATTTATAATAAGCAAACGTCAACAATATAATTCATTATATTTCGTTATATAATCGTACCAACTACCACGCGAGCATACGAAAATAATATTTATACTGTCCTTCTCACTTGACGAATTTTGCCAAACACCACGAGAGCGTATGAAAATAATATTTATGCTGTCCTTCTCACTTGACGTATTTTTTTTAAAACACCACTCCAGCTCGTATGAACGATTATTTTCGATGCTCTTGTGATATTACTTTTGAAAATATTTACCTGATCAGCTATTTGAGAAAAGTGAGTTCTGACAATATGGAGGACTATTTTATATACTGATATCAAAGATGAGAGCATAATTGAAAATAATCAAGTAACAGAAATCCAATATTCAATAAAAGATTAAGAAGGAATATAATACAATTTCCTGATAGAATGGGCAGAAGAATATTTTACTACAGAATTGTTGTTTTTTATTTGTAATTAAATTTTTTCTGATACTATACCCATGTATTTTAATTGTGATTGTTGGATGAGAAATAATACATAAAACGATAAAACAAACTGCTCCTATAATGATATTTCAGACGAGTCTTTTACTCTTCTCGGTATATTTTGTGACCTTGGTTGTATATTGATAATTTTCTCTTTCCAAAATCACCAGAAATTCAACCGAATTCGGTTTTCATTGCCAATAAGGGGATGTCCAAATTTTCCTCATACATAGGGGTGAATTGGGCAATATATAGTTGAAAAAGTATCCAAAATTTAAAAAAGGGAACTTTTTTGTTTTGCATACTCTAAAGAAGAATACTAGATTATATATTACATGACGATTCAATATTGTATACTCCAAAAAACTGCAAAAATCGACCGAATTTACCCCGGATGACGGTATATTTTGTTTATTTTATATGTTAAATAGTTGCTCGAGTCAAATTACTGATAAAATCTAGATATTTGATCGGATCTAAAAGATTTTCTAGTATTTTTTAAACGATAGTCAATTTAACCAGAAATAATCTTCATATTTTAATATATTACAATTTTATTCTAAATGTTAGTTTCATGTGTTAACATAAAAACATTTCTAGTTGTCTAGACATGTATATCTCTTACGTCACTGTATACCTTCTAGATTAATCCAAGATGACATTGGCAGACATGTTTCGTCTCTTGTCAAAACTATTATCTCTTTCGCTCTCATAGATGTTTCAGAATATTATATCCAAAATTATTCATGTAACAAATTTTACGCAAATGCGGCCTCTCAAAACCAACATATCACTTTTATTTAACGAAACAAAGTAAGTGACGTATCTCGTAACGAGTTAACGGAGATAACGGTCTCTGGAGTAGTGGTACTTCAATATAATGCCGGTAGTTCTCAAATTAAATACAAACGTGCTAAATGAACCAACTAATAATGTGAATTTTCTAAGATTTAAAAAAATGTACAAGTATTACTTTAAGAATGTTGTGTTGGAAGGTATGATTTAAAATGTTTAGTGGTTAAATATATCTAGTGTCACGTATTGTGCAATTCAAAGTGAAATCGGTATAGTTGTTGGGTCAAATAAATTTGATCCAAATATGTAACTATTTAAATGTAATAACAAAAGTTTTGATATGAATAAATGAGAATATAAAACGCTTTTCAGAATCAAAATAAAGTTTATTCATTTATTCGTGCAGTCTCAGTTCTGCAAACAACTGAGTGGTCCTTCGACAAAAATTAAGTTTTAAATTTTAAATTTTATTTAATTAGCATTAGTATGATGCACGCCCTCTTTTGTCAATATATTGTTATGAAATACTCTGTATGAGTTTCTGAATAAGTTAATAGTTATTTAATTGAGGTTTGCTATCATAAATAATTTTTATGAGTTTTTGAATTTTATAAATATAATTTTATTGTTAAAAAAGTATGATATTTTATTGATATTAAAAAAACAGAAGATTAGAGTTTTAATTATTCATTGTTTTTATTGATATTAATTGGTATATTGTAAATCAACAATTGACTAATATCTTATTCTTATTATTGGCACATCATTATTATTATTATTATTATTATGGAAATAAAATTTTGGAAATTATATTAAAAGAAAATAAAAGTAATAAGTAAATGGCAAGATTTAAAGAAATTTTTTTATTAATCAGGTAAGATTTTTTTTATTTTGGGGAAAAAATGTCAGAAATCTTTAAAAAAAATGACACAATAATTCATCGATAATTATAAAAAAGGAATTATACCAATAAAAAAAACTATTGTTAAAGTTGAAATTAAAAAAAAAAATTTAAAAATAAAAATTAATAAAAGTCTATAAGATTTTTTTTTGGAAAAGGTAAACAGGGCTGATGAATATGATGGACCAATAATTTGAAATAACATAATGTCAAGACAAGCAATTTGGAAGAGGGAAGATAAAAGTTGAGTAAATACATAAAAGAAGTTTTGTGAAGAAGGAAGAGTAATACAAGATTTGAAATTTATTTTTTATATTTGGTTTTTTTGTAATGTTTTTTAAATTTTTTCATAGAATCCACCCCAGAGATTTGTTAGTAGTATAGCATTACATAATATATAATCTTATGAATTAAGTTTTCTATCACTTGTAAAATATGTAACATTAGCTTCTTGGTAGAACGAACGAGAATAGACTCTTTTTTTTTGTTAATGCCTTTGAAAGAAACATTTAAGTATTTTGGTGTGAATTGCAAAAACTTTTATAATTAAAAACAAAAAACTTCTTTTATGTTACACCAAAATAGTTGGGGTATATAGAATAGATTTTTGAAACTATGCATTCCGACAAAATGCCACTGAAGATTCCTATAAGGATGAAACATGTATGGTAATGGTCGGAATGTATAGTTTCAAAAACTTATTCTATTTGTTGTTTTTTAAAAAACTTCTTATTAAGCATTTACGACAGCATTTATTAATACAAAAAATATAATAATTATTATTATTATCATTTATGCAATAAAATTGATATTACCCTTTAAAAGTAAGTAAATACTGTTCTGCTTTTTCTATAATCGTTAAAAGACATTTTTTAGTGATGGTTCATTAACAAAACCTAACGAAAGTTCTCTAGTCTGACTTCGCCTCTAAACGTTCTCTTTACATAATAGTAGTGAATAAACAACAGAAAGGGAAATGTTCTCGTTTTATGAACTTATTCACGAGACCGCCAATGGTAATAGATCGTGCAGCCATGAAATAATTTACATTGTCTATAACGATTACCGCGAAAATAAGTACCATAACTGTATATAGCTGCGAAAAAAAATATTTATGAAAGCGACAATGTAGCAATTTATGATTGATTTATAATTCTCATATGCTTGTGGTTGCATAATTTTCCAGAGTGGGCTTGCTCTATTATTTTTAGTTTGTTTCCTAAACCTTAATTCATTGTCATAATTCTTCTTTATTGTTATAGTACAAGAAATATTGATAAATACAACGCAAATCATTAACCTATTAGTTCCGGCCTTAGCCCTTAAACAAAGTAGAGCGAGATTGTCTTTCGGCACCCTTTGAGATAGAGTAGAAAATTAAATTAAATAACGACAAAAAATATATGTCCATAGAGATAACAAAACTGTAAAAATTCCAAAAAAAAGAACATTTACAATCTATATATTGTGTGTATTTAGTTATATTGTTCTAAAAACTATCAAATTTTTTTGTACCATTTGTATTGTGACACATCTTCCTTTGCTATTGATTAATAATTGAATAATTGTTGGGTTGCATTTCCTATTGGGTAAAAGTTTAACAATATTTAAGTTTTCATAATATTTATGACAAAATGTATTTCAACGGCCACTGTCAAGGGTGTCAGGGTCAACTCACTGTAGTCAGTTGCCAAATATCCATAAGGCAATAATCCGCAACCACTGGAAACTATATCTATAGAATTAAACATACAAAAAAATTGCAAATAAAAGAAAAATGACACATTACTTAATTAATCAGCAGAGCGAAATTGTTACCGGAAACAAGCTATTTCATACCTATTAGGTTTAAATGGTAGAACGAGTTATAAATAGTTTAACTATAATTGCTAAATTATTTACACAATACAATTTTTAATAATTTTATCGCAGATTATTAATTTATCTATATTTGCATCTTTTTGGAGCGGATGTACGTACCCAAAGTTTCAAAAAAATGTAATAATTAATTATTCAATATTTTGTACTGAGCAATAGATAATAGATTGTGTTTTTTATTTTTTACATTAATGTATTTTCAAGAACAAAATTAAATTACAACAAAAATTAATAAGTCATAGCTAAATTCGAAGCAGTTTTAGACTCGATTTTTTTACCATTACATTTTTTAATGGAATAGCTAAAAGACATTCAAAGAAAAAATTCTTTAAAAAAATCAAAAACAATTTGTCTCGAATTATTAGACTTATTTAAAGTGAAATGCGAAATAAAGGTTTAATATCTACGTTCTGCGATATATATGTCCAACAAAAAAAACTGTTACTTATATTTATTATATAAAACATCTTATTTTCTTTGTTAATATTATTTTCGCGGATACCTATAGTTCGATTTAAAAGTAAATCTTCAAATAATTAATCTGACTATTTTTTATTCCTTAATCATATTTACTCAGAATTTACAGACAGATTTTGTATTTAAATTGTCAGCGGCTTCTTCATTATCATAAGTAAATATTCTTAAAGATCGCGCGCCCAGATTTTGTCAAAAAAGTATCATGAATATTAAATAAATTATGTAAGATTAATAAATTAAATCAGGATGTGCTCATTTTATTTAAATATATATTTGGAATATTTGCACGTAAGCCTTTATTTGTTTAAATTTAGTCAGGAATGAAAAAAAAAATCCGTAAAAAATTTTTCATGAATCCCATTTGGACACATCGGGCGAGACCTTAAAATTTTTTTTTAGTTTGTTAATCGTGAAAATAGTGCACTTATTAAAGATTTCTACCTATTCCTTATTTAAAAAAAATTATATATTTAAAAAAAAACTATTTTTATCGAATTTTTATAAGTTGCATTTAAAAGGCCAACTTACAAAGTTGGCAACTCCGCACACTTGATTTTTTTTATAGAATACTTTACAATCTGTTGCAATGTACAATATAATAATAAGTAAATCGTCTGTAGAAAATAGTTCAACTGATTCCTATATTTACATGTCATTTACGTGTCACCTGGGTAATGACGTTTCAGGTTTCAGATGTCTAAGTTGGATGAGCTTCTAGCCACGTAGAATATTTTATATACTGATTTCCTCTTTTACTGTTGGTTCTTTGAGATCTCTTGCAATTATGTTGTTTGGAATAAACCATGGTGGTTCTTGGGAGATAAGCCTGAGCATCTTTGTTTGAACCCTTTCTAGTATTTCCAAATTAGAGTTGGAAGCTGAATCTCCATACGTCCAAATGGGTTTGAAAAAACTGTAGAGCCTACGATCCAAGATACTTCACCTCTTCTCGCTGAGGGATTTGAGGTATTTTGACGATTCGTAAAAGTCACATTTTTCGTTGACCTTGATTCGCCATTTAATCAGCCAAGACGAGATTTAGAGTAAGTATGTACTACAGTAGATGTGAAGCCATATTTTCGTCTACATATGAAATTAAGATGGCTGTGTCATCAGCGAAAATCGCAACAGTGGCATTCCTCGACATTGGTAAATCGGTAGTGCAAAGGAAATGTAGGAGGCGACTAAGAACACTTCCTTGAGCTACACCTGCATTAATGGGATGGAAGGATGAGAATTCGTTTAGGTTTTACTCGGAAATGGCGGTCTTGTAGGTAAGATTTAAGATGGATGCAAAAATAATTAACAGGAAGTACTTTTTTCAGTTTGTACATCAGCCCAAAGTGCCAGACTGCCGATGGTTTGCTTAAAATCGAGAAACAAAGCAGAACAATATTTCTTCTCTTTAAAATCTAGCCTGGGATTATCTAGAGTCCTTATAAAATTGGCTCTAATCTCCCTTTTAATTCAAAAAGCCTGTACATTAGAGGTATGGACAGTATGGGTTTGTAGGATGTTATTTATTCAGGGGGTTTAACTGGTTTCGGAATTAAAATTATTTCAGCTGTTTTCCATTGAATTGGAAAATGTTCAGTTCTAATTATGGAGTTAAAAAGCTTCAGTCCTTTACTGAGTAGTTCAAATAAGATTTTTACTGGGTGATTTTTTGGGATTCAACTATTTAATGGTCTGTGATAGCTTAAAATATTTTAAAGGAAGTTCAAGCTGATATGGTGATTCAAGTAGCTCAGAAATATCAGTTTGTGGATCGTCAATGTGTTCGGTCAGGTGAGGTTAAAATACTGTTTCCAGGTGGTCGGCAAAAGATTTGGATTTTTTGAGTTGCTTTTTATCCATTTTCTGTCTTGTGTACGAATGGAAGGATTATGCAGCGTGTGTCACGAAGAGGGTAAATTATCTGTATATCAAAAACTACTACGATAATTATGAAAATTTGTAGGCATAGATTATAGATTATGCAAAATATTCAAAATTCATGTTCACTTCCGTTATAACCGGAAGTAGTATGTCTGTCAAAATATTTTGCTTAAATGCAACATACTCTATAATCTGTGCCTACAAATTTTCTTAATTATCGTGTGAGTATTTTTTGATATACAGATAGTTTACCCTCTTCGTGACACACGGTGTATACTTGAAGTCGCTTTATTTTCTTAGTTGCCTTCGAAAGTGAATAGTCAGAATTTTCGTATTCAGTTAAGTTCCTTAGATAATTTTGAATAGTATTATTTTTAGCAGGATTTTTATTTCGCGAATAGCTGCATTAAGTTTTCTTTTGGGGTCTGGTGACCTTGTAATTTGCCAATTTTTCCTTAATTTCCGTTTTTGCATAAGTTTTATTTGATGTTTGTAGGCAATATTGTAGACTTATTTTGCTTCGAAATATCTGGTGTGGCGTCCCATGCTGCAATCTGGATGATTGTGGTAAGGTGTTCTACAGCATCAGCAATGTCAGATGGATTTTTATGAGGAACTAATATGTCTAAAGTTCTTTGGATGATTTCACGAAATCTACTCCAGTCTATTACAAAAGGTTGCAGCATTAGGTGTTTGTTGGATTGTAGTATTTATAGATATATTGACTGGTGAATACTTCTAGGCTAGATATTGCTCTGCATTGACTCGTTGGTATCCATTTCACAATACAAAAGTCGACCAGGTCTGGTAGCTTGTTATGGTTAGTTGGCCAATAGGTTGGTTTACCTGTGGATAGTTAGTCTAGTTTATTTTTCTACCAAGTTGTCTTCCTTTTGGATTAATTAGTCTGGAACCCCAAAATATGTGTTTGGAGTTATAACCCGCTCCTGTTAAGAACCGGTTTCCTGTAAAATAAAGGCTTAATATCTACTTTATGCGATATAAATGTCCAACACAAAAAGTTTTTCTTGGATTTATCACATAATTCTTTTTTATTCTCTTTAGTAAAATACAACTAATAATCTTTGGGGGAAGTTGACGAAACTTCGTTTATGATCAATATCTTCATGTTATTTACCTATCAAATTTGTACACAATTAATGGCTAATTTTTTTGTCAGTTTCTAGGAATGTAACAGGTAAAACGATTTTGCCTGTTATTTTACCCTTACATTTTATTTTCAATTATTTACTTTTTCATAACAACGGATAACTTTAGGAAAAAATATTGCATAAGAATTTTTTTATTCGAAATAATGTCTTTTACCTATTTCTTTAATAAGTGCACTATTTTCGCAGACACCCTGTATACTGTTGCAAAATCTCGTTTGACCATTATTTTGTTGGATATTGATAGTTAATTTGCTAGATTTTATCTTTAATCTGCTAAATTCATCTATTACGTTATTTAAGTCGTAATAATATATTATTAAATGCTAATTGTCTGTCATATAGTTATAATATCTGAAAGTCCCAGAATACCGGGTAACCTGATATATTAAATTTAGTTTTGCTGTGCTTATTGTTTTATGTTCTCAGTTTTAATTGCAATATATCTATTAAATATATTGGTAATTATTTGTTTTTTCTTATTTCCAATAATTTGCAGTCTTTACGGTCTTTATTAATTTCCCAATATAGTATTTATCTAAATTTTCATTTAATTTTTATTAAAGTGATTTTGATCTTTGATTATATTGATGTCATTCCTTTTATACATAGAACTGAAAGTTTTCTTCTAGTTTTTTCCACTTATACAAAATATTAATAACGTAAATTGTTTTTTTACAAATTCGTTTGTTTAGTTTATCATCTATTTTTAAATCATTGTTTGTTATTTGCTATTGGATACTTTTAAGTAACTCCTCCAAGGTTTTGTATCCTGTTTAGAGTAATGCTTAAAGCTTAAGACCCAAAGTCTACAGTGTTACTCCGGCTTACTCTTTGTAAATTAATTAATTTTATTCAAAAAGGTTTATAAATATTTACAGTGGAAATGGAACAGGGCCGTACTTACAAAAACCCCTAAAGTATAGTTCATTGTCAAAACCTAATACAAAAATTCCTGTCGGTAGGGTCGACAGGTTGAGGTAAATTTCTGTTGTCTAAATTTGAGACCTTCACCCTTCCCCACCCCACGATATGGTCGGATCGAAAAATGTTTCAAACGAATAAATTTTATATTAATTAGGACATGAAAAAGTCTAATAACTTGTTTCAATATTTTCAAAAATATTTCAACCCCTTCCAGTTTCACCCCTGAATGTCAGGGCGAAAAAAGTTCCAAGCAAGTTAATTTTATAATAATTAGAACATGAAAAAAGTCTAATAAATTGTTTCAATATTTTTAAAAATAGCTGAGATATAATTTTTTTCAATTTTCAACCCCCTCCAGTTCCACTTCCCTATAGGTAGAATGTCTATTTCTAATACTCATAAATTTTTTTTTACTGATTCTAATTCTCCAGGTCATAAACGGCTATACAATAGGTACATTCCATATATGGAAATCTACCTAAAATTAAGTGTTCTACATGGTTCGAAAGAAGAAAACAGGGATTTCAAAAATAAAATAAAAAGTACATGTCCGTATTAAAAAAATAGTTGAGCGTCGCCCTTCAAATACGAAACATTGTTTTAAAAATTGGTTACTCTATGTTAAGAGGTATTTGAAAAAAAAAAAAAAAGTTTCTTCTATCTTTAAAAATTAAGATGATTGTGGTATATTTTACCATGCAAATTGTAACGCCACTGGTGTGTATTTGCAAATTAATAGAACCATTTTTTGGATGTATTTTTCGGTAGATACCGTTTACCTGTTTGATATCATTTTAATAAATATACAGTTATCTTTGTATACTCGTAAAGGAACATACTAATTAAAGTTAATATTAGTTATTGGGAAAGCAAATTTATTTAAATATCCCACAATGATAATAAATAAAACGGTTTTCTCAAAATATCTCGGAAACCGATCCTGATGTTTTAATTTAAAAAACCATTCAAATCTTAAAAATAAGCATCTTTTTCCTATTTAACCAACTTTGTATCTATAACGATTTAAGAAATCCCAAGAATGTTCAATTAAATTTGCGCCACCCTGTATAGTGAGAGGATTAAATCTTATCCCCCCTTCTGTCAACTCGTTTATTTTAAAGTGTAAAATAAAACGCACGAACTCATCGATTTTTATACTTATCCGAGTATCTAGTGGTATAAAAGTTTCGGTATTTAGATGAACCTCCTTCAGATGTACAGCCACTCCCTCAATTTTTTTACAACTTTTTTTGTTAAAGAAGAAAAAACAAATGTGTAGAAGTTAGAGGGAGGTAGTATAAAAATTAATGCTTTATTTATATTTTTCTTTAGTGTACTTACTTGCCGTTATTGTTATAGTATAATTAAAAATACATTAATTGACAAAGGAACCGGGAAAGGCTGAAAAGACAATAAGGCCCTCCACCTAGGTCTACATATACGTTTTTCTGGGGGACCCCTTATCAAAAAATCTATAAAACAATAAAAAGAACTGTTATCTATGTAAAAAACAATCCAGCATAACTAAATTGAACTATATTCAAACTTTTATTTTTGGTTTGATGAGTAACTTTAGGAGTAAAATATGCGGATTAGAGCAATTTTTAGGTACGATATAGAACTTCTTCTTAGCGTAGAGAGCTTTTAGAATTAATTATGTGAATAATAATCATTTTACCAGAACTTATATGTTCCTTGCTCGACCATTATTTTTATTGGGACCGAAATTTTGGTTTTTTTGTTGATTTTTTTGAAAATGTTGACCTTGATTGATTTGATTGGACTGTAGGACAAATAATAATTCAATCTTTTTATTTTTAATTTCACCGGCTTTTTTTTACTATATTTTTTACTGTTTTCTTTGTTTCAAAGTTCCTTTATATTTTGTTCGGTAATTAACTTCAGGAGTATTAGGTGAATCAGAGCATATTTCGGCAAGTATATAGAAATTCTGGTAATTATGGTATAATAATAATCATTTTACTAGAACTTATAAGTTCCTTGCTCTACTATTATTTTTATTGACAACGAAAGTTTTGGTATTTTTTTTTAATTAATGTTTAATTCTTCATTTCAAAAATAGTCATCGCCATAATTTTCATGGGGTATTTTTTTGCTAAAACTAACGTGGTAAATTATTTTTTTGATTCGGTTTAATTACATTATTGTTATTACTGTACTATAGATTTTATCCAAAAACTGGAAAATGATGTCGTGTTTGTCTAGGTTACGTTGGTATTGGTTAAAACGGAAAGTTATTTGGTAAAATAATTGTTGAAATTTATTATAATTATGTCTAAAATGTAAGCTTTACATTGCTGCAGTATTTAAAAAAAATACTTGAACTTGGCATATTATTTTCGTTTATTTTTTGGGTAACAAATTTTAATGCCTCACTAAACATATATGGTTGACTTCACATATCTAATTGTTATCCATACGGGTTCATTCAGCTCTGATTAACATGTTTTTAAAGCTAAATTTTTCTTTTCAGTGTTTTGGAAGTGTCGGAATTTTTATGAATGTTAATATAACTATACAACAGATTTAAAATTTGTTATTTAGTTTTATCATTACGAGATCCTCATTTTAACAGACTTCTATAGAAAAAATATAGTAGATATTATTAATATGGTCGATGTTTTCAGTTAAACAAAAAAATAAAATAAAAATAATAGTGTGGTCAAAAATTATAATTTTTACGATTTGTTTTCTCATATATTAATTTTAACCTAACAAAAAATTATTTTAAACAAAAAAATTGATACCACTATATTAACTATCACTCATATTTCAAAATTGACGTTCGCCGTTTCGTAATAAATCTAATAGACACCCATTAGTTTGAAAATTTCAGCCACATGTCTGAATTAAGCAAAGGCTATTGACATCTTGCGGTTCGATCTTAGATTCGCTGAAGAAGACCATTTATTTTATCTGTCATTATTTCTTACAGAAAGATAAATGTAACAACAAAAATAATACGTCAAGAAAACAGTTATTCGCAAACACTTTGTTTTAAAATTTTATTCATTCCATTCGGGGAATTTTTTTTTATTGGGACGTTGACCCGTACTTTTTATTGAAAATGAAATTGATAAATAATATCCGAGAAACAATCTTTATTGAAATATACTGGGTGGCAAAAAACCAATTTAACTCAATTATTAGAGTACATAAACAAATTTATTTTGTTTATTTTAATTTGTGTACCTACTGTACTGAATCAATTTTTTTTTGTTATACTTATTGCAAAACAGTACGATTGTTGAAATATAGTAATTAAATGCAAAAAGTTTAGGTAATTAGTTACAAAAGTTTAATTTCTTTTTTGTTAACTAACGATCTACCAATAGTTTTATTGATGCTAATAATAATAATTGTCATTATCCAAGCGCATCAGAAAATAATATAATGAGTCAATAAATGAAATATTGGAAATTGTATCGAAATGTTGAAATTCCATGCAATTTTCACATAATTAAATCAATGTATTTACTACAAAAAATTTATAAAAGGTTAAAAAGACTTTCCCAATACTAAATAAATATAAAAATGAATTCAATAATCAATAACCTATAGAAAAGACGATACGACGATTAAAATCATTACAGGTAATAATTATTCTACGGTAGCTTATACAGAGATTTAATAAAATATAATTATAATTATTTTTAAATAAATACTCCTAGTAGTAATCAGTAATTGCATCATGAATAAAGATGATATTTACTGACCCAAATCGGTTAAATAATAAATATCCGAAATACATGAATTAAACTTTTAGTATTATCCATTAGATAGATTTTAGAAACTGCTAATCAGCAATACTGTCAGCGGTATTGCAAAAATCCTATCCATTAAATTTTTATTAAAAAAAATAATTTCATCAAAGAATAATTGAAAAACTTCGATTAATAAAAGTATTACACACAATCATTTAAAATTGAGCAAAAATCACTTTCAAAAGAGTAAAAATTACAGTGAAAATATTGGATATGAATGTGTGGAAAAATGTTCAACTATTCGGAGTCAAACAAGAGTACTGTAACAAAAAGGTATACTAATCTCATGTGTGCTAATGGTGCGTTCTTTCTATATAAATACCGATATTATTACGAAAAAAATATCTCTTGTTAGGCCAAGCGAACCTAGATTGAAGTTCTGTCCCATCTTTTTCCTTGACAGGGGAAACATCACACCTTTTCACTGATTATTAATTATTAAAGTCAATTAATTATTATTATTATTATTATTATTGTTCAATAAAACTTGGCGAGGTTTAAATATGTTCGAAGATGAAAACAAAATGAATACAAATAAAACCAATAAGTATCAATTGGACACGATTGATTAATTCTTAGAAATACTCGTCTGTCCGACAGAAACGCTAAGATGCCCGAAAGCAGGTCTTTACCCAACGCCACACAAAAATTAACTACTCTATTTTGGGATTTCTAACCGTGGCCAAAATGGCCATTACTGAAAAAGATTTTAACTTATAAATACTTGGAAAATATTGACATTGACAAAAAATAATATATTTTTGCACTTTTCTGGGACAGGCGATATGTCTAAAACCCTCTTGAACAAGTCATATGATTTCCGGCGAGGCGTCATAGTTTAGTCATAAAACATGCCTAAAAACTGACAACCACACTGAAAACCATCTTGTATCGCCAATGGAACTTAAAATATATATCTTACATATAAACCCAAACTTAACAGATTTCGTTGCTTTGTTTGGACAAGTTGATTATATTTGCTCGCCCATAAAAATGGTCACATTTACATCATATATTTTACTGGATATTTTTCCACTCCGGTACTGTACGATATTTTTAAAAACAAAGATTTGACCATTGTCGTAGAATTTTTAAACAAGTTGCTACTCCTGTCGCTTGCTGTACGATCCTACCAATATTTTCCATATTTCTCATATTATTATAATAAATACAGAGAGGAGTATGTCCTGTCAACTAGTTTATTTTAAAGAATAAAAAAAACGTCGATTTTTACACATATCCGAGTATTTAATAGTATAAAAGTTTCGGTATTTGATGAACCCGCCCTTGTGACAGCCACTTCCTCCATTTTTTTTAAATGCAAAGAGGGTCATTTGACACTTTTTTGCGGGACCGTTCTACCCAATGTCCCTACCCATACATTTAACTTCTTGGAAAATTATGAATGGATTTCACACGAAATAATCTGGTATTATCATCAGGCGAGTACCTATCATTTTGATCGTGAACAAGACAAAAAAGCAGATTAATCACAAAAGCAAATAAATTTCAAATAATTATAATTTTGACTAAGAATTGTAGTTATATTTTCGCAGCATTTGGTTCTCCTGTCTGGATCATCTTCTGTTTGTTTGTGAACCATTTGCAGTTTGTATGTGTTACGTTTTTTTTCTGTGCCACCCTGTATTTTCATTATGTCTCTATATTAATTTCAGACTCGCTTGATATCCCTTCTTAATTTACTCGCGTCGTGTTCCCTCTCTTCTTGGTATTACTATAAAATGTCTTTCCCATGTAAACAATTTTCTCTCTTTGCATCTTCAGTCAGAATAATTGACTTTTATATCGCTTGTGTCGCTTATTGAAGTTTTCTTTTGTTCCCCTCGTTATAAAGGGAAAGTTTTTATTATATTATTTTATATATTCGCTTATGTCACCTGTTATCATTTTTAATTATTTCGACGCTTTAACTTTTATTTACTGTTGTTTTTAATTATTTTTTGTGCCGGTATATTTTTTGTTACATTTACATAAAAGTTCATATTTTATATTTTAAAACAATATAAATTATCTAATGTTTGTGGTGCTCTTTCAGTCTCAATTCCAAAAAGAGAATCTATTTTTAATTTGTTTTTACAGATTGTCTTAAAGTTTAATTCACTTTGATTATTTTATATTTCATATTTTGATCTAACAATTCAAGTTCACATTAATATTATCATTGTTTTATATTTTTTTTAACAGAGACCACGAAATCTGGTAGTTTATAAGATTTTTGTCTTATATTTACTTTATGTGAACTCTTAGGTTTTTTTTTTAGGGACTGAATGTATTTTTTTGGAACGAGCAAGTTTTTTTTCTCCTTTGGGACCGAACGTTTTTATTTGGAACAAGCCCTTTTTTTTGGAACAATTTTTTCCTTGGAACGTGACATCTTTTACTGCCGGATCCAGGAAATTTTAGAAGAAACTCGAATTCAAGCCCAAAACCAAGGTAAGTCACATTTTCCAAAGAAATAAAAGAAAATGTCTCTGAAGGATTATTAAATTTTCTTCTAAAATAAAACAAATATAACTTTTAATTTCCTTAAGCCCACAAAAAGAAAGAAAGGACGGATTTTGAAATATATTATAGTTTTTTTGTCAATTGTTTCTAAATACATCGAAAAAAAACAATTAGACTGGCTTCCCAAAATTTTTTTTTACTTAATATTTTACTTATCGATATATTTCAAATTCTATTCATGGAACGAACCCATAATAAAAAGAATTGAGCTTAAATCACATTTATTGCTAATTCACTTTTATCAACGAATAAAAAATATCGTTTCAAATGGATGGAATTTTCTAGTGCATGGTAATTTTTTTTGTTTTAAGTTAATATTATGTTTTAAATGAAGTTTTTTATCAGAATAATTATGTTTCCCATATGGTGGAACATATTGTATATTAGTTTGATATGTGAATTAAAATGCAGTTAATTTCAATTTGCTATTATTTTCTAATACAGAATATTTTTTTCTTTTCCAAATGGTCACTCATCATATTAAAGAGAACTTGAAAGTGAAAGAGAGTGATTAACAGGAGTAAGCTATAACAGGCTTGTGAAAATAAGGTTTATATGGATATAATTTATTTGGTTTTGTTTTGAAAGATTTTTGAGTAGTCAAGTTTTTTGGGGAATTCTTAAAATACAAATAATTTATTTTTTACTCTTATTTCAGTATCTTTTACAGTTTATATTTTATTATTAATTCTTAAAACTTTTCCAGCCATTTTTTACTCTTGATTCTTCTAATTTAACTCTTCTCTCGCAGCAATCTTTAATTTATGCGAGGATTATTAGAAAAGGCAAAATTAATAGAAGAATAAACGTTCGAGAAGAAAACCGCAACTCTGTAAGAAAACAAGATGCTACATCTCCAGCAGAACACGTCAAAAGAAAGCATCGAAATTGAAAAACCACCAGGGCCTCGATTCTCGACTTTATTCCTATGGGAAACCCGAAATATTACATACAAAAAGTAAGGCAATAAGTCGAATTTCCTATAGGAATAAAGTCGAGAATTAAGGCCCTGCTAATTTTAATACCAGGGATGACACACAAAGATTTCCCACCACGTGGTAACAATAAACCACTGTTTGTGCCCACCGTGGTTGATGTTGTAACTCATCATCATGGGTTGTCTGCTTACGCAGGTCACTGATGTTTCCTCCAATGTTCTCATTCTTGCGACGACTATTTCCATAACCTTCGTAAACTGCCTTAATACTGTCTATCATTTTCATCTTCCTTCTTCTTCTTTTCACGGCTCTTTCCATAGATTCTTCCAACTATTATTCCTAAATTATTTCATTGTCAAATATGGTATATGTGACCTACTGCATTTCAGTGGCCAGAATTACATGAATAACGAATAATTAATTTTTGGTTAAAACAACTAGTGCATCACAAGAGTTAATTAAAAATTTAATTTTAATTTATCGAAATGGCTTAACGGTGTGACATCGGCATATAATCAAAATGAAAATGGTTACATAAATTGCGTGTTTTTCGCTAAGAAACATTTTACCATAGACACGATTGATCGAATCGGGCAGTTTATTAATGCTTAAATTGCGGTCATTCGTTATTGAAATGAAACAAATTCGCGATAGTGTGATAAATCAATATTACCTCACGGTAATAATTAACTTCTATCACGACAATCTGCCGGTTATATTTTTAGTCAAAATCAAACTTACTATATCCACTTGCTAAATTGTTTTATAATTATTAGTTTATCGAAACAACTAATAAATTACATAATAATTTGACATCTGAACTACATCATTTTTGTCTCAAAAAAAATTGCTGTCGGACTTCCTTACAAGGAATTACATTCTGGTTTCATAACAAACAATTATCGACGGTGAAACAGTAGATTATAAGTACAATAAACAATCTTCTTGCACATAATGTTCATTTTCGTATTTATTAATTTTTCCCATCACGTAATTCTCTCATTAGATTATGCCATTACCATCTTATTATTTAAGTAGTTAAGACAGTTTCACTTAAATGTTAGTAGTTCCAGCAAAAACATCGATACTTTTTGCGGTACCAGGATTTTGCAATATCCCATATTTAATAGATTAAAAGCCAGTGTAATTTTGCAATACAGCATCTTTAATAGATTAATATAAATTTACTTTTAGAAATTAACTCACTAATATCTAATTTTTTGATATTGAAATAATCTTCATAAAGAAATTATTACTAGTAAATATAATCCTTGATAATCCTTCCACGGACAATCCTTCCCGGTAAAATCTTCATGATAATTCTTTCTAGCGATAATTTTTCCCTAATTACTTCCTCAAAACGCCTCTTTCTTGTGACATATATTTCTCATATATGCTCACTCCACCAATTTTTATGTATATATTTTTTTTAAAGAACTAGACTGCGCAATGCATACCAGTCACCATTTTACTTATTTTTTTTAAAGGTTTTTGTAGAATTTTAAATATTTCAAAGTAAATATAGCACGCACTTTGTACTATAATTCCATATTTTCATAAAACATAACACTGTACCAAAGGTTTTTGCAATACTGATCAATCATTGACAAACTTCAAAAACAGATTTGAATAATTTGGAATAGCACTAGCAGCGCCCTTTAATGGTTAATAATAATATTGATCTGTAAATTATTTTAATATATTCATTCATTCATTAATATAATTGAAAAACTTATTGCAAACTTAATTTAGAATAAAAAAAATAGTAATATAACAATAAAAAATAGTAATAAAAAAGAGGACTAGCTGAAATTGTTGTAATGTTTGATCGCAGAAAAACGCAAAAAACAATTATAAGGAGCATCTGCTAGAACATTCTTCAGTCATCCACCCAACTGTAATTTGTTACACTCAGTAATTCAGTCACAGGCGAAGAAAATATGATTTTTAAGGATTTTAAAGGATTTTTAAGGATTTTTAATGATTTTTAAGGATTTTTATGGATTCTTGAGGATTTTAATGGATTTAATGGATTTTTAATAATATTTAAGGATATTTAAAAACCTTCAAATTTAATAAAAATCTTAAGGAATGCGGAGTTCAACTTGAAAAATTAGTCCATCTTTTTTTGCATTATTTGAGAAAAAAATGAATTTCTTTTTATGAAAAAATCGTTTTTTCTGTTTTTTTTTTCTTTAATTTAACATGAAAAAACTGATATTTAAAAATTATTGCATCTATGCAACTTGTATTGCACCTACGTCACTTATGTGCAATAGCTGCAGCATAATATTAACGTGGGCCAGTTTCCCTAAATAAAATTGACGCTTCCAAATATAAATGACGTTTGCTTATAAAGTGTCGTTTGGTCAATATGTTTTTAATTGTGTTTACTTTTACCTTTGTTTACGTATCTTTATAAATAAACACGGAAAATTATCAACATCAACCAGCTCTACAGAGTACAAACTACAACAGTGACAGTGAACTATGCAATAAGCAGACGCTGACGCGACCTTTTACTTAACCAGGAACGCTTGTGCACAGCACTTATTTACCAAACAGCAAATTATTACCTGATCTCGTTAAAATAGTCGTTTTATTTATCTAACAGCGGAATCTAATAACTATTTATCTCTCTCGATTTTGAATGCGAATTCACAGTGGATAGGTCTAAGTTTTCATCTTTATCCTATTATCATATAATGGTTTTCTCAATATTTGTCTGTATTAGTGAGATTTAGCAGCTGTAATTCATTCGTATTCTCTTCTTTATACATTTGCAGTTAATGGCTTGACGGTAACTTTATTGCACATAAGTGACGTCACGATCGTAATGGCGGCATATTCAAATAATTGGAAATTTGAATTTTTAAATGAATTTATTCAAAAATCCTGTTTTAAACGTCTCGGTGGCGACTGTGGTATTTTCATGGACTTTCCAATTTTGGAGCTGAGAGTGGGTGTGAAAAACGTTTGGTCAGCTGAAATTCCCAGTTTGGGTCCGGGAAAATGGCCCATTGGGGCCGGTAAATCATATTTCGGTCGTACCAGTCGCAAGAGTGGGATTTTCATGTATTTTTCAATCCTGGTCCTTAGAGTATGCTCAAAAAGTTTTTGGACAGCTGAAATTCCCAGTTTAGTTCCGGGAAAATAGCCCATTGGGCGCGGAAAAACATATTTCGGACATACCAGTCGCAACAGTGGTATTTTCGTGTGTTTTTCAATTCTGGACCTGAGGGACCCGAACAGGGAATTTCACATGGCCATAAACCGGAGCAAGCACAGTCTAAGCTACAGGAATTAGTACATAAAAATCCCATTGTTGCGATTGGTACGTCCGAAATATGATTTACCGGCCCCAATGGGCCATTTTCCCGGACCCAAACTGAGAATTTCAGCTGACCAAACACTTTTCACACCCAGTCTCAGCTCCAGAATTGAAAAGTCCATGAAAATACCACAGTCGCGACCGGGACGTCCAAAACAGGATATTCCCGCCCCAAGGGGTCATTTTCCCGGACCCAAACCCGGAATTTCAGTTGGCCATAAACTTTTCGAGCACAAATCCGGCTTTATTGTGGTACATGACTTGAACTTTTATTTCATTTAAAATCTCTATCTTCTTTTTTCTATTTTTGTGACCATATTTTGTTCTACCAATGCATCAATTCCTGTCATAGTATTTATCCATTTATTTTCTAATTTTGTTATCCTTTCTTCAGCATCCTGTACTAATTTAACTTTTCCAACTTCTACCTTTACTCCTTTTCAACCATTTTCCTTTTCGTGTAATATTGTAAATTTCTCGACTTGTAACTTTTCTACTTCTGCCAATATTCTCTCTATCATTTCCATTCTAATTTCTTTTCTTGTCTCTTTTATCTTATCTGTATATGTTTTTAATTCTTTAAAATCATTTCATGTTTATTTTGTTTTAATGCTTGGGTTATCTTCCCAATTTTGTTCTGTAAATCATGCTTTATATCTGCTTTCATATCCTGCATCTTATTTTGATGTTTTTCTTTATCATCTTTTCTATTTTTATCATTTTCTTATTAATCTCCTCCATTCTCATCATCATTAACATTAATACATTCATAATATCCCCTTGTTCTATCTGTTCTGTTATTTCTTCTTTTTGTTGTTCTTTCTCTCGTGATTCTATCATTTCTCTATCACTTTCTTCAAATATTTCCTCATTTTGTTCCTGTACTTCTATCACATCTTTCTGTCGTACTTCTTCTTCCAGCTGTTTAATTACTTTCTTTGTTCCCGTTAAATCCATTTTTGCTATTTAACAATATACACCTTTTATATTATAATACACTCATATTTTATTCACCACACCGCTGCCTTTATTTTTAATTATATCCCACGTTAGGCGCCATTTGTGGAATATTTTACAACTTTATAGAATGAATTTCTGTTTATTATTAAAATTAAAGACTTCTCGGCTATACCCATTTTTTTTATTATATTTTTTTTTTAATTTTTAATTTAGAACATTGACTCTCTCTTTCTGTCTGAGCTGGGATCTTAAGTTATAAAATATTCCATAGGGAGAATATTATAATTAGTTTGGTAAAAAAATTAAATTAAATGTGGTACTCGATTTAGAGATTTACTATTTCACATATTATTAAGCAAAAATTATTATTTTGTTAAACATTTAGCATTATTTATGGAAAAACCTGTATTTTCCTGAATCTATATGTGTATGTATGTTTAATTAAGAAAAAGTCTACTTTAGGCTATATTAAACAACACATTATTAGATCACTAATTTGTTGATTTCTTTATTCAATAATATACTTAACAGACCACCCGACTCATTATATAAATTATAACTAATGGGCGCTAATTACAGATGATTGTTGCATTAAACAATAAAAATATAAATATAAAACAAACATATGTTATTGGAAATATAATTTTTTTACATACGTAGGTTAGACTTAATCTGATAATAATAATTAACATAATTGTTTATGTCTGTTATCCTTTCACACTCGTTTTATTTTCTACAAGGTTCATTTGTTCTGTTTTCAGAAAATATTATAAGGGTCTTTTTTAAATAGTGTATAATTTTTAATATACTTTTTTGGGTTGTCTAAAATGATTTTTTGACGTGCGCTTCCTTATTATCATAGACAGGAAGCTGCGATTTTTAGTTATTTAAAGTGCGTGTATGGTTAATTATTTATCAGTTGTTTTAGAAAGTGAGAAATCTTCAAAAAACGAATAACTATGCTACTCGGATTAAATAGAATTTTTATTCCCAATTTACTATAATGATTCTCAAATCGTGACCTCTTAATTTTCAATTTGTAGTTCTAAAGAGATAAATTTCGAAATATTGACTCTGTTTTTAGTATTAAGTTTGAAATTTCAAAATTTAATAATATAGATGATAATAAAAAGAATCTTGTAATGAAAACTTTTCTATCAACGTGGTATATATCTAACAGGGATTGGCTTTTTTGCAATAACAATCACATAAAAATGTATAATTAATAGTCAATATTACATCAGCGCGTTTAGAAATATTAGAATTTTTAAGATTCACGAAATTCAATACTTAGCAGAAGACAATAGATATACGGTTAATTATATAAATAAATCATACGAAGATTAAACGAAAATCCTTGAAATTTTAATATTTTACTTAGAAATTAGTCATTAAATAGTTTTTAAATAAATTCAGTTCATGGATTTTCTTTTATGACGATTGTAGTTTTTATCAAATATATTATAGTCTGGTTCTGTATAAAAAAAATGTAGCTAACCTCGAATATGATTGATAAACACTGATAGTTGTACTTTAAATTTTATATCATGCAAAACTTTTTTTCGAAAATTTTTGTTGCTAGTAGATAGATTTTTGGTTTTTCTAAATTATATTCTTATATGTAAAATATCATTAGGATGGATAAAAACGTTTCGACTATATTTTGGTCTACATCAGTTCAGAAAAAAACTTCGTCCTTTAAAAAAATAGATGGTTTGTTTTAATTTTCAAAAAAAATAGAAAATTTAAATAATTACTGCTGTATCTATTAGAATAGCATCTGATTAAAAAACCTATAAAGAAGCAATGTCAAGAAAAAAATGTCTCAAAATTATGCTTTAAAATTGCAAATCAAAAGAAATGGAATTATATTTTATTAAATTCGACTGCCAGTGCTCTACAGATCAAACTTTATTGTCTTGAAAAAGAATATTTGTGAAATATCTGGCGAACTCAGCATCGTACGAGAACAATAGTAAAAATCATTTTTGTAGATAAGGACATTCTCTACAACTTTTATTTAAAACATTTTTCTGTATAATTCATAAATTTTTATTTATAGCACTCCAAACTCAGACTTTGAACAGTGAAATACCGTGTCACATTTTTTAAACCTTTTCCAGTAAAATTTCTAGTTTCAGAGCTATATCATTGCAAATCTTGTACCTCGTAAATTATTGGTGTAAATGTGGCTCGTAGGGCACAGAAAACATTTCATAACGCATAAAAAGAATAATATTAATATTTTTTTTTTTTTTAATAAATAAAACAAGAAGTCAGTACCACAAAGTATAGTTTGTGGTACTGACTTCGTGTTTTATTTATTTGAAAAAATACTTGTACCACATTTGAGATACGGATAACCTCTTCGATTTAATAATATTAATAATGGACTTGAACTTAGATTATTAGTTACTGGTTAGTTACTAAATACAGTGATAGTTACCAGCAGTAGTTTTCAGCTATTCTGAAGTATCGCATAACTTTGTAACTAAGCATTTCTGCAACATAGAATTAGTAGCCTAGAATACAGTTTACCTTAATAATTTGGATTTCTGTTTACAGACTACCATATTAACGGTTACCATGAAAATTTCTTGCCAGTTCTAACAACCAATCAAATTTTGTCATTTTGTGTCATGTGAATCAATTTCACCCAATACTATTGAGTTTGACAACTTCACTTCAAATTAATTTCAAAATGTCACGTTTTGGCAATGAGAATGTTGAAAATATAAATGCCCTAATAAAAGAAAAAATTCCAAGAAATACGACATACAGTCTCAAATATATTTGGGGAATATTTATGGAATTTTGCTATGAACGAAAATATGAATTAAAGTTATAAATTTTTCTGTCAAAAAATTTTCCGCCGAATATCCTTCGGACATTGACAAATGCCTCATAATTTTATGACAAATTTCTCAAGCTCATTGCTTGGTAACAGCCCTCAGCCTTCGGCTTCGGGCTGTTACCAAAAGGAACGAGCTTTCGATTGTCATAAAATTATCTCGTCTATTATCAATGTCCTAGGGATATTACTACTAATAACAGTTTCCTAATTACTGATTTCTGCCATGCTACTTAGAAAAAGCCTTAAAATAACTTTAGGCAAAACTGCGTTGAAAGGACCTTATCAAGAAAAACTCACTCGAGACTCACTGTTATTTTTTAGCCAGATGAGTTCCAAAACAAAGGCTCATGAGCGAACTCAGAGACGTTTGAAACGTATTCATCAGATTCAGGCTAGAATCAGTAGCATCAGTAGGATCCGAAGAGAATAAGCCAAAATGACCGAAACACAATGGATAATCGGAGCAGCTCGGCATAATCGGAGTAGCTCGGCAGTGTATTGTACCAAGTTAAGCCTAAACATCCAGAGTGAACCGGAATGAGCTGCGTGCTCAGCCTGTAACTATCAGATACATTTTCTATACAAGCGGGTAAAAAATAAAGCTTGAATCATCAAACGCATTGAATGAGCCAGCGTGAGCAGAACTGAGTCGAAATCAATAAGATCACTATATGCGTTGAGCGAGAAGATCTATTCTATTCTATTCTAGCTTAAATGGGAGTGGGAGATCTGAAGCTCTAGGTCTATTGTGCCCCGCCAGTTTTCATATCAGACCAGTACTCTTGATAAAATCAGGACTAGTTCGGATGTTAACTTTCGGGTTAAGGATACTGTACCCCAAAGTACCATTCCATTTTCTTTCCGGCAATAGCATAATATATGAAGAGGAGTGTCATCCTCTTTTTCTCCTACATATGGAATCTTCCGATACATCTATGAGGTTCAGGTATCTTCTGAGACCGCATTATCCTGTCAGGACACCTAGTGCAATTTTAAGTTAACGTCCATTTAGGCATAACAGCAGATTGTCTATGCTCTTAGGTGGAACTTCTATGAATGCTTCGGACTGTTTTAGTTCCGGAAGTTCCATCCAATATAACCTGTGTTTGTCCAGCATACCCTTAATAGGAAAGACCAAATGTAGGTTACGGCCCAATTAGATGTGTTCCGCCCCCACTTTATCAGCCAGACAGCTGTCTCTTCATTTTCTTCTATGCCCTCATGCCCAGACACCCATTCAAGATTTATCTTGTTATGTTCTGTCAGAGCATTTAGGTTTTTATGGCAGTCTAATACTGGTTTGAAATATATTTCCACCCTTTTCATTGCTTTAACGGATGCTTGACTATCTGTGAGTCTACGAAATCTCTTATTTCTGAGATCCTCGGCGCGCTTTACTCTGCTTACTTCATCGAGCGTTAAAACTTCGCTTGAATCAGTTTTCGTGGTTCCTTATGTAGCGGTTCTCACTTACACTACACGCCGCTGAACTTCAAGCGGCTTGACGTATCGAATTGTCGTCAGGCTTTAAAATTAGTGAATGAAGGGTACAGTCGCTCGATAAAGTGTACAAATGTAAATACCAGAATGGCAGTGATATTTTTATTACTTTGTTATGTGGAGACATTTTCAAATATTTATAAAATTTGTTTTCGTCATCTTCCAGTCGTTTAAAAAGTGTATGAAAGTATTCCCTTTCTGATAATCGAGCTCGGAAAATATCGCCATTTTCTTTTCTTTCATTTTTTGTAATCTTACATTACTAGTACTAATAAAAAGGTATCATCTGATGATGTACTGTCAAAAATGCTTTTCCTAAACATTGTTTCTTTTACTATCTTTACTAAAGTAATCCTAATCCTAAAAAAATTAATAAGTAAACTTTTTACAATTCTGGGTTTGGCACAAAATGGTTCCCTCATGCTTCGATTTGAAGCTTATATGTGAATTTGACTGTCAATTTTGGCGCTTTCTCGCACTCCACGTGGAGTCCAATGAAGTGCGGTAAAGCCTAAATGAGAATCGACCTTTATACAAGCATTTATCAGAGTCATTTCAGCTTGACAGGCCGTTGCATAGATCCAAGGTTCATATGATAGAATCCAGCACCTGTGCTGAGGACACATGATAGAATCCAGCACCTGTGCTGACTTTTGTTTTAGACCTGTGTGTATACCAGACCTGACCTCACTTTTTCTGTCCCTCTTAGGTATATTTTACTTAAAAGATTTCACAAAATTGTGGCGAACAGGCATTTTGTCCAATGGCAAAGTTAGCACCTAATTTTCTCATCAACATGAACAAACAATATAAGTCAATTTGGGATCAGTTCTTAAGTGAATCGCTCCTCAGCAAAACTTCAACAACTGTCAATATTATTTCATAAAATTCGTTCCAAACCACAATTCCTTTTCCTTCAATATTTCTAACCACCCTTTA
Source organism: Neocrepidodera transversa (assembly GCA_963243735.1). NCBI lineage: Eukaryota > Metazoa > Arthropoda > Insecta > Coleoptera > Chrysomelidae > Neocrepidodera > Neocrepidodera transversa. The sequence continues at coordinate 16,811,232 of OY725346.1, forward strand.
TCTAATCTAAATTAATATTTTAAGTTAAAATCTTAATATATGCTGTCATTTCTATTAACACATTTCTATAAAGGATATTATTTTATTATCACACAAAAGAAACTATTTATATATTATATTAATATCTTTTCATGTTTAAACAAAGAACAGAGCGACCATGACAATTAAAAAAAAAGCAAAACTGAAAGGAAATATAGGTAAACAAACCGTAACATAAAAAAAATCAATTTTTGCTCGTGTAAAAGTACATCAACTGTAAAATTTAGTTGATAAAAAATTCTATATGTTGTTTTAAAACATTCGCACCTAATTATACAAAACTTTCCTTTTCTTTAAATTATTCTGCATCAAACGGTAAATCTTAAGCTTATTATGAAATAACGCAATTTAATGAGTTGAACGCATGTTTTAATAATAAAGACTTGAACATTGAATTAAAACAGTTCCTTATCCGGTAAAATCATTTTTTTTAAATAATATATTTAAAAGGTATAAGGAATAAGGATTTAAAAAAAATATATACAAGGTGATATGAAAGGAAGTGAATAAAGAACATATTTAAAACTTTAGATTTGGTCTGTCTAAATTCTTGAAGTGTTTAAAAAATTGTTTTAAATAAAATTTATAAATATCTTTTTTAAACAAGGTTATTTCAAAAAATGATATTATTTCTTTGAGAAAAAACTAATTATCATGGGCTACTTTTTATGTAAAACGGTTGAGTTTCGGTTAAAAGCTGTATTTTTTTAATTAAATTTTTTAATAAAATAAGCAAAAATAATTAGGTAAAATTCCTATAGTCTTCCCCTAATACAAAAAACACCTTCGCATTATTTTATCACTCAGATCTACAATGAGTAATTATTAATTCGCATAATATCAAACCATCAGTTTGGCTTCAGCTCGCAACATGCAACAATCGAACAAGTCCACCGTGTCTATAATTATGTTCTAAAATCTTAGGAAGAAAAATAATACTGTGCAGCTGCCTTTTTGGACATTACCTCGACCTTCGACAAAGTCTGGCATAAAGGACTACTCTATAAAATTATTACCTCTTACCTATGAAATTATCCATAAATCCTACTTACATGACCGACATTACCTTGTTAAATACCAACGACCTCATTCTATTCGATTAACGCCGGTGCCCCACAGAGTAGCATAATTGGTCCAGTCCTTTACCTCATCTACATTGCAGATCTACCAACCATCTGTAATAGTGAAACAGCAACTTATCGACACAGGGGTCATGTCAGTACACGACAATCCAGCAACTGCATCTCCACAGCTACAAATAAATCTTAATTCTATAGAAACATGGTTGACTAAATGGCGGATGAAAATAAAAGAAAAAATCAGTTCAAGTAATATTTACTAACCGAAGAGGAAACTTTCCACCAATTACTCTAAACAGTCATCAACTATTGCACCAGGAGGACGTCAAATATTTAGGAATACATCTTGATATAAGACTGACTTGGAGGAAACATATTTCCACGAAACGTAAACAGTTAAGGTTAAAGTTAAATAAACTATACTGGATTGTTGGACGTAAATCTAAACTGTGCCTAGAAAAGAAGCTTTTCATTTACAAGACCATTATAAAACCCGTCTGGACCTATGGTATCCAGCTATGGGGCACTGCGTCGGTATCTAACATAGAAATATTAGAAAGGTTCCAGTCAAAGATACTTAGAAAAATAACGGATGACCCCTGGTATGTGCCAAATCACATTATAGCACGCGATCTACAATTTACAACCGTCTAGGAAGAAATTACCAAGTTTGCTCAAAAATATGACTTAAGATTTCAAAAACACTCTAATCAGCCAGCAAGAAGCCTCATGTCGCAGCCTGTTCAACGAAGACTAAATAAACATATTCTAACCGACCTGCTTAACAGATTTTAGTGTAGAATCTTTATTTCCCATATCAAAAACTAATTCCAAGTGAGGTTTGTGACTTAATATGTTAATGTTATTGAATGTTGATCCTTTGTGTTAAATGTATATTGTTAAAAAATTTACTAATTGTAACCATGTATTGGAGATTGTAAATGAATAGGGGTAGTGAAAAAAAAGAAAAAAAAATTACTTAGCCCTTGATTATTATGGTTCAATTCACCGAACCCGGTGGCCATGTGGTTCCATCGGCGTTAAAAGGATTCGGGCCATTTTATGATTATCTAATTTCCCTATTATTCACTCGGGGAATGATTTTAAAATGGTGCTCTCCAATAAACGCCGTAGATCGCATACAGCGTTACGCCATAATTCGCGTCTAAATGCTGCCAATGAAAATTTACCTATACGGTCTCTATTATACGCCGTACGGTACGTCAAAATATAACATGCCGAGTCTAGATGCTGTTCGCTGCGTCCTGAATCATTTTTGACCATTCTAGCGTCAGAGATCTGAGACGAATGAATTTATCATTGAAAATTAATAAATAAGAATGCGAACTGTTAATTGAAACTGTAAAATACAATTGTAAAAGTGGTACTATAGTCGCTTAAATGTGAGAGTAAAATGCACGTTTTAGTCCCTGCGGTGCAAAAAAAAAACTATCCATTCTTCATGTACCTTTGTAACTCAAACCAGAATTTAGAAGAAAGATCATTCAACTCCTTAATAAATTTTCGCCATTTTATCTAGTACTTTGCTTCACTTTACCAGTTCATTACTTTTAATCTTGCTAGATCTAAAGGATAATGCCAACGCATAGCAAATTTCAAATAATGGTAAGTCCATTATCTTGTTATTATTTTTAGTTATTTTTAATTGTTTTTATTTAAATTTGTTTAATGGATCCTCTGTCATAGAAGATTAATAAAAGAAATTGTCAATTATCTAGTATTAAATCTTCTGTTGGTGCTGTTATGAATCTCTTCTTTGCTTCGCTACCTTTCTTAATTGATGATACTTGTTTCATGTTTAAGCTGTATTCTGATTAAACATTATTATATCTTCTGTTGGTGCTGTTATCAATTTCTTCTTTGTTTTGCTTCCTTTCTTAATTGATGATACTTGTTTCATGTTTAAGTTGTATTCTGATTAAACATTATTATATCTTCTGTTGGTGCTGTTATCAATCTCTTCTTTGCTTCGCTTCCTTTCTTAATTGATGATACTTGTTTCATGTTTAAGCTGTATTCTGATTAAACATTATTATATCTTCTGTTGGTGCTGTTATCAATTTCTTCTTTGTTTCGCTTCCTTTCTTAATTGAAGATACTTATTTCATGTTTAAGCTGTATTCTGATTAAACATTATTATATCTTCTGTTGCTGCTGTTATCAATCTCTTCTCTGCCTTTCTTCCTTTCTTAATTGATGATACTCGTTTAATGTTTAAGCTGTATTCTGAATAAACATTATTATATCTTCTGTTGGTGCTGTTATCAATCTCTTCTTTGCATCGCTTCCTTTTTTAATTGATGATACTTGTTTCATGTTTAAGCTGTATTCTGATTAAACATTATTATATCTTCTGTTGGTGCTGTTATCAATATCTTCTTTGCTTCGCTTCCTTTCTTAATTGATGATACTTGCTTCATGTTTAAGTTGTATTCTGATTAAACATTATTATATCTTCTATTGGTGCTGTTATCAATCTCTTCTTTGCTTCGCTTCCTTTCTTAATTGATGATACTTGTTTCATGTTTAAGCTGTATTCTGATTAAACATTATTATATCTTCTGTTGCTGCTGTTATCAATCTCTTCTCTGCCTTTCTTCCTTTCTTAATTGATGATACTCGTTTAATGTTTAAGCTGTATTCTGAATAAACATTATTATATCTTCTGTTGGTGCTGTTATCAATCTCTTCTTTGCATCGCTTCCTTTTTTAATTGATGATACTTGTTTCATGTTTAAGCTGTATTCTGAATAAACATTATTATATCTTCTGTTGGTGTTGTTATCAATCTCTTCTTTGCTTCGCTTCCTTTCTTAATTGATGATCCTTGTTTCATGTTTAAGCTGTATTCTGATTAAAAATTATTAAATCTTCTGTTGGTGCTGTTATCAATCTCTTCTTTCTTCGCTTCCTTTCTTAATTGATGATACTTATTCCATGTTTAAGCTGTATTCTGATTAAACATTATTATTTATTCGTACTTCAAAATTTCTTATATTCGCTCTAGAAGCACTTTTTATGTATCTTCTTTTCTGGTTAACACTTTTTTTGAGTTAAATTTACCTAAAGCACATAGGCAAAATAAAAATATTTAAACTCATACCACATTCGTAACACATAATATCTGTGAATCCCGTATTTTTGGGAAATTTGCACTTTGTTTGCTTCTCAGAAAAGATAAGCCAATGTCCATCCTGACTTCTTGAGGAGAAATGTTCTGAGCATTCCCTCTATGTCTATTTGCTAATAGCCTATACACAGATTAGTATTTCCCTTAAAATCAGATTGCTTTTCATTTACTACAAGATTTTTATGACACTGTTCAAGTTTTGTTTTACTTTTTTGCTCCGATTGTCCATTTACTTCATTTTCTCGCTCATTGACATTTTCTATTTCTTCATCACGCTTTCTCTTTTCAAAATGGCACCTACACCATCCACAATTTCATCATCACTCATATTTTTTTTCCCTTTGTTCTCGTAAAAATAAAGAAACAAAAATGTTACATTTTTGCAATATGATGAATTTAAGGGTTAACTTTACTCCAGGAGTGTCCGTTGGAATATTTTCTATTCTTCCTCAATATTTACTGCTACCGTTATTTTGATGTAATTTTTTTTAGGTGACATTTTAATTGTTCAAAATTATACTCATTTTATTGGGCAAAGTTGAGAGTCAATGGGAAAAAATATTTGAATAAGATGAAACAGAATAATGCGAGTTTTTGAACTATCAGTAATATATTACGAGAATAGAAAGAAGAAGACCAATACTTTGGTTCTCAAGGTCGCCAGATGTAAATCCTTTAGATTATTTATTATGGGAATATTTGAGTGGAAATATATAACAACAGGAAGAAAATGTCAGACTGATCATAATTAATATAATAATAAATTTCTAACTTGATACTGGACAAAACGTTGATAATATGAAGGAAAACATATCTTTTTTCTGTAAACAGAAGAAAAATCAAATTATATGGTAGAAGTATCCCTAAATTTATTAGATTTTTATAAAGTTTTGTGGTAGTATTGACATTTTTAGAGCATTGCAAGAAAATGTGGTTAACATTAGCTATAGATACATTGTCACGGTAACAAAGTGGAGAGTCCAGAACACAGATTTTATTTAGATGGGAGGAGAATTTTCCGTGGTGAAATTTTAGACGGGTGGTAGTTGAGGATAGGAATTTGCAAAATCTAAAAATGGAAATATCTGGGACTATTGTTGGTAGATTTTTATGGATCAGAAAGTAGTGATTAAAGGATTTTTTAGTATTTTTCTTATAGTCTGATTGCGTTTTTTCCTCATTGTTTTTTTAAAGATATTGAACAAGTCGGAGTAAACTGTTTCTCCGTTATTATATCATTTTTGCATGCTTGTTTTGCAGCCAGACCTCCGTATTGGTTTCCTGCGATTCCAGAGTGTCCATATAAAAATATTACTTAGAGAGCTTTGTTATAAAATTTATAAGATAATTGCTACTTTCTGAACTGCTTTCTTTCAATTGCTAAACTTTCGGCAGTGTAAACTAAGCAGACTTCTGGCAACCGGAATTGCTCCAGATGTTTGATATTGGAGACAAAGAAAGCTCATCCTGTTCTTCCTTCGTCTTTCGATTAATTTGTATTTATTTTTGTCCACCTCTCGCCTAGAGATAAATTAATTCACAAAATTATAGAAAATTGTCAAAGATTTTGAAATTATTCTATTTAAGACAAAGGTCATTTTAAAAATAAATTATAGCTAATTGTATTTATAATTGTTACAAATTACTATCTCTAATATTTATTAATTTAATATTAATAGTACTTAGTTAAAAAATACTAATTTATATTAGTCTAAATTGATACACTAATTACAAATCATTTGTTTGCGCTTAATAGTTTTATTATTTATTATATTATATATTATTATAAAAAATAAACGTCCAAAAATTTTATTTAATATTTTTATTATTGATAGTTAATATCCTACCTTATATTTTTAAAATTGTATTAAATAAATCACTTAAACATTTGATAATCGAAAAAACCTCGCAGTTGTCTCTATTCTGGATTCGTGAAACCCTGTATATTGAAATATATTGAAATTTATTACATCCTGTGTATTATAGGTAATGGTTAATTTTATAGAATTCAATATTTATAATGTGATATATGTGATATATGGAAATCATAAAAATATTTTAGAGAATATAAATTGGTAGAAAAAATCATTATAAAAATTTTAAACTAAAATTAAATCATGAAAATTTTAAAAATTTGTAAGTTAATAGAATTATAAGAAGAAGGTATTATTATTTAAAAAACAAATTTAGTTGATCAAAAATTTTAAAGTAGAAAAATAATATATCAATAGCAACAACAAAAAATATTTTGGGAAGTTAAATATTTGGAGTAAATTTTTGAAAGGTGTTTTGTAATGGAATAAACTTAAAATAAACGTATATACCAATATAATTAAATTTACTTACATATATTTAAAAAATAAAAATAAAAAATATATCAAGAAGAAATGTCCCTTAAGTTGGCCTCGCCATTTTCGAATTTAATAAAAAATAAATTGTGCCATGTTATATTATATAGATATATTTTTTTTCTATTTTTTTAAATTTTTCAACGTTAAGTTATCCCCGCCATTTTATCCGATTTAAAAAAAGAGTCGTGCTGAGTTGTGCTACGTTTGTGCTATATTGTGCCGGTTTTTCTTTTATTAAATTAGCCGAGAAAATTGAAAATTAATTTTCAAAAATATATTAGTTGTGCTGAATTGTGCTATACTCATATTGTATTTTTGTATTCTTGATTTTTTCTCCTAAAAAAATTGATTAGCTGGGACAATTGAAAATATATTTTCAGAGATATAATTTTTTTTTTTTCGGTAATTCCATTTGTTGTGTTGAATTGTACTAGACTGAAATTGTATTTTTGTTCTCTAACTTTTACTGAAATAGATAAAAATTTGTTATTTCGTACTGCTTTATTTCTTTTAGATAATTAATTTTCATATTTCTTGGATAATTTAATTAAAAAAAAATCGGTACAATATAGCACAAACGTAGCACAACTCAGCACGGCTGTTTTTCTTTTGAATCGGAGAAAATGGAGGCAACCTAACAGTGAAAAACTCAAAAATTAAAAAAATAGATAAAAAATATATTTTTTTTTTTATTTACGGCACAACCCAGCACAATACAGCATAATTTATTTTTTTTAATTCGAAAATGGCGGGTTTAACTTAACGGACATCAAGAAGAAGGAATAAAGAAGCAAAATTTTACTATAATATTATGAAATAGAGAAGCAAAATTGGGCTGTAGAAATTAAAATTTGGAGTTGTCTGGGAAGGAAGTTAAAATCAGAAATTCAAACATAAATAAAAGCATAAAAAGCAGTTCAATAGCAGGAAGAGGGCAGTATGAAGAAATAGAGCTTACCGGAAGATAATAACTTTATTGTTATTTTTTATTTTCATAGAACCCGACCTGAATTGAAATCTTTTTACTGGAAACAACGTAATAAATGGCGCAGGGGCTTCCTTGGAATCCATATCGTAATAATATGTCTCTATTTTGTCTGTAGATTGACAAAAAATAATATGCGAAATCACAACAAAATTCAATCACATACCAAGTTATTGCTTATAGTCTATAAATCATATACCCCGTATCTACGCTACTGTGTAATTATTTAAATATCTACAATTGACGTGACCTGATAAAAGTATAATGAATACCAAATTTGGTTAAATAATATTGAGAATTATGAAATATAAATAATTTTAAAAGATGATGACCTGTGAGGTGCGAAGAAGAAAATACCTTGTATAATATATGTAACTGTACAAGGAATTTTTTATAGGAAAATATACTGGCGACATATTGAGAGTTTCTTTAAATTCTAATTTTTGTTGATAAATATATCAAATACTTTTTTTTAATATCATTTTAAACATATATTTTGACATTGATGATATCAACGCCTATTTCTGTGGCTATTTCTTAAAATTTACATAATTTTACGCATCAATAAATTTATGTGAATGTACATTAAATTTTTAATAAAAAAAAATAATAATAGTGTAAAGAGTAAAATCCAGTAAAATTCTTGTAAAGCAGTTTCCCTTTCACTAACTAGTTTTACTTTCGAATAAATTCTATAAATGAATATTTTACTTGGATTGCAAAATCTTCTTAAAACTAAAAAGTGAAATATTAAATACCTTTTTTTCTTAAAGAAGAATCTCCAGTGAGCTGATTTTCAAAAAAATAAAAAATATCACAGAACACTACCACCAAAAAAAAAAAGAATCCGACACACTCGTTTAATTAAGACACAAACATATTATTTTCCGAAAATTTCACTTTCAAATTTTATGAATAAAACTGTCTGCTGTGTAGTTACGATTGTTAGGTAACAGTCAAAAGTAACATTTAGAAAGTGTAGCGAAGAAGAGAATAGATACGTTCGGTATTGCAGGTTGCTATTACTTATTCGCGGATTGTCTATGTAGCTATCCGGTGCTCATGACAGTTGGTTTAATCGGAGAATGAAATTTTGGTATGTCGAAGAAGTGTAAGTACCAGAATACCACCATATGCCAACTTTGGTATTTATTTTAGCATAGTGGATGAAGGTGCGCGCGCAAAGTTGTCTAAGAAGTTTATAGAGAGGGAAAGTGTAGTGAAAGGAAGTAAGGCCATGCCATGCGGTTGCAACGAAGTACTGTTGCTGGCTCGCGGTGCTTTACTTGGGCGCTTATTTAAAATTAAGTAATTACTAAACACGTGTGGACATCTACCGACAAATTGAGATAATAATATTACTAATAATAATTATATACTAAACAAAAGGGAGATAATAATATAATAAAACAAAACTTAAAATCAAACAATTGAGAATTTTCAAACAATTTGTTCACGAATATTCAAATTTCAGATCCCTTTCAGGGGCGTCGATAACTTTCTTCTTGGGGAGAGGGGGGTTACCGAAAGGTAAATACCTATTTCGAATAAAAAATGTAATACAAATAAATAAAAAACCTTATAAAAATATCTGGAACATAAATTTTTTTTTAACATAAAAAATAAAAAAATATGTAAGCATCACAAAAACAAAATTTATACCAGATCACAGTAAAATATATTTACATTTACAGAATAATAACTTAACACAACATTCTTTTCATTCTTTGGAACTTTTTAAAACTATCACATTTTAAACATATATAGTTTAAATTATTAAATCTAAATATCTTTTTTTCATATGTGGAAATCTATCCAACACGGAATCTACATTCATTTCGATATCCCTGTGTACGTTTAACAATGCCAGACCGATCAGTCTCTCCTGGCCCATTGTAGATCTAAGCCAAGTCTTCAACCTTTTTAGTGTAGAAAAACTTTTTTTCTGAACTTCCATCAACACTAACAGGCATGATCGATACTAAATAGAAAGCTAAGTATACATTTGGATAAATAGATTTATCACAAAATTTTCAATGAGGATATTGCTGTATCAGACAGACTTTCAGTTTCATCGTTACACTTTTTCCACCATAGCTCAAGTTCTGTATCTTAAAGCAGGAGTCAAAATCAGTCGCTTGTTTAATTCTAATTGTAGATGGAATTAAAGAATTTATATCAAAAATTTTATACAAATCATTACTAAATAAAAAATGGAGATCTGCCAGTACATTATCCAACAGAGGAATATACTTCTTCCGAAATAATCTTCATGAGTCAACTGGAGTGTTTCTCGATTTATTTATCTTTTAACAGTTTATATTCAATTTTTCATGAAGTAGTTCTACCTCCCTAAATATTTCTTTAAAACAGATTTGGACATTACTCCTTTTTTTTATTCAATAAATTATGTCGTTCACAAAAGTTTGTGCTTTGTATTTGCCGATAGATTTATTTTGTAAAATCTTACTCAAGTTACACGTTAGGCTCCAGAAGTAAGACAAACAATAAAGAGACAAGATAAATTTTGTGGTATTGAGAGAATCAACTAGTAAAAGCGCCTTTGTAGAACTTTCTTTGTCATGGAACTACACGAAATATTTTGTAGTTCCATTTACAATTGCTAAGAAGTGTTTGGACAAAATTAGAAGCCAATAATAATCGATTTGATATAGAAAGAGAACCAAAAAAACTGTTACTACAAGTATTTATTATATTCGCAGTAATTCGCACACTTTACAGACATTTGCAACAATCTTCTTGGGGGGGCTCCATTGTCCCCCCTTATCGCCGTCCTTGACCCTTTAACTTTTTTGTCTTAATAGTATAGATTTTCCCGGGACAGTACCGAATTTTCACCAACTCGTTTTTTGGTCCTGGTTTATACGATTTGTCCCAAATTATTTCGAAGAACTTTGTAAAAGTTTAAATGCATAATTGCCAGTTTTATTTTGTCTTCCTGGCACTATATTCTGCAACTTAGACAGTATTCATTTAGCATTATGAACAGTTTTTGGACTATTGTTTCCGATCTGATTCGATCTTATCCAAAATCGATATTTTGTGACTTGAGTTTCGATTTTTTTGTTGAGTTGAGATCGATCTAAGAATCGGAAAAAATAGTTGAGATCGGAAATCGATTCTTTTGTATAGGTATTTCTAAACTTCAGTGGCGGCTCCTCGAAGGAGGCTAAGGAGACTCAGCCTCCTCACCAATTTATCCAGCAAATAGCACCAGAAATATTTTGTTAATCATTCTTCATTTTATTTTATATTTCTCTAATAATTTTTTAAATTTTACAATTAATTCCCCGTTCACAGTAGTTATTTTTGAATCTGACAACAGTGCCCTGAGGCTAGATTCCGCAAACTCTGTATATATCTCAAACCCTAAACACCTATTGCTTAACACAGTTGCCGTTTTTTCTACCAGTCCAATTGCTAAATACCATAAAAATAGCTGAAATGGCAACACTCTCAGTAGGCTAGTGTACATCCTGTCAAGTTGGCATCGGTTCTACTCTCAAACGAATTAAAACTTACATGCGAAATACAATGGGCCAAAATCGGTTATGCAATATTAGTTTAATATCTATTGAAAAAGATTTAGTAAAACACTTAAAACAAAATGATACATTTTATGATAATATTATTGATCATTTTTCTAAAGACCGTAGGATTTCGTTAATATATAAAAAAAGTTATTAAAATGAATAAAAAAAAATAAATAAATAAAAAACGAACAAAAAAAATTTTCGGCAAGAGAAACTCTACCTCTACGTTGATTCTTGTTGGGCAACAATAATTTTGTCACTGAAGCTGGTACGGCCGCTGCGCAAAGGTTAAATTAATTGGCTGAAGAGTATATTTTTACAAAAACGTTTCATGTCCAGCCGCTTCTCTTAAAAAGTTCACGAGCCGCCACTGCTAAACTTAAAACTTAATACACGGTTGTCGATTCCATATAAAAATAATCAACTTTTACGTTACCTAATTTACTCCAAAACCAGTCAAGTAGTGAATCAGTGAATACATACTTCATAAAAAATAATATTTGTACTATTAAAATAGTTTAAGTCCTTACAAATCCATCGAAATAAAAATTAAACAAAATTTGCCTGTTTTAACAAAAAAAAAAGTTTAACATATCTTGGCCAATTTCATTTCAGACTGTGAATTGAATCGATTTTCATGAGATCGATTTTTGTCCATCCGATTTTTCCTAGATCGATCTTTGACTCAACGATGCGAATCGATCTTAAAAATCGATTTTTTTGCCAAAGATCGGAAACTCTATTTTGGACTAGATAAGACACAGCTTAAAGTGGATACTTTGAAGGATATATTTAATCAAGAAAATAAAAATGAAAATTGCACAAACATTATAAAAACATCAAAAAAGAAAAAGATGTCTAAGAAATATTCATGCCTCAAAGAAAAATGTTGTTATAAAAAACATCCAGTACATAAAAAGGTTAAAAATAAAGAAATACTGAAAAAGTTTAAGTAAGTATCATGTAACGTTGATTACAAGAAATTTTAATAAGATTATATATTTAAAAAAAATGTTTTAGTGTTTGAAAATACTTTATTATTATTATTAGTGTTAATAATGTTATGCTAAAGAAATAATAGAATTAAAGAATATGAATGTTAAATTTAATGATTAATAAATAATTTTAAAATAATTTGTATATCAGGATTGAAATTTAAACTTATAGGAAAATCATTATAAAAATTTGAAAGTAATGTAAAATTAATAAAAAAATTTATATGGTATAAAATGGCAAATGTAATATTATAGGAAAAAATGATTTTATTGAAAGTGTACAGTATGGAAATATAAATAAAAATGAATAGTATACCGGATGGCTCAGGGGGTCGGGCCAAGTTCATATCTTCAGAATGAACGGATTATTTTAAAATTTGGGTGGTCATTTTGGACCTAATTTTGAATTAAATGATGTAAAAATCCGCAATGGCGGACTTCCGGTTTGTTTGATATTGACGTAAAAACTAAATTTTAAATGAAATACTAATTATATTTTTACATATTTGTATTCTACAAATCAAATTAAGTATAATTCATGTGTTAAAGATGATTTTGGCTGTCAAAAATAAAAATTATTTATAAAAAGTATCTTTAATCGAAGAAGCTGCCACTTAGTCTAAAGCTCTCAAAAGGTGACCAGATGTTACTAAAAAATATTATTTTTGAATAAATTTAAATATTTTTCATTTTATTAGTGTTTTAATTACTCCACAGCCGTGTTTTATGAAAAACTCAATTTTTTTTTAATGGGGAACTTGGTGGGTCATTCGGTTATTAAATTGGCGGTTTAATTATAAACCAAATAATATGCATAATGTCGGAATGGTTTTTAAAAAATATTGTAAAAAAATAATAAAACAAAAATTTCGATTAAAAATAATTATTATCCTTGACAGCCAACATATTTTTGACATATGAATTATCCGTAATTCGACTTGTAGAATCCAAATATGTAAAAATATACGGGGTGTTCTATTTGAAAATTCAGTTCTTACGTCAATTTCAAAGAAATCGGAATTCCGCCATTATGGATTTGTATGTCACTTAATTCAAAATTAGGTCTAGAATGACCATCCAAAATTTTAAAATAATCCTTTTTATTCGTTATGAATATATGAACTTGATCTGACCACCCAGTATACCGATTATAATAACGATGAATTTTATTGCATAAAATTAAAAATTATAAAAAGTTAATTCAACAAGAAAAAATTGGGACAAAAGGTATTACTGGGAAAATAAAGGCATAGGAAATATGAAGTAAGATGATATTTGGAAGAAGAAGAAAAAACACAAAATTAATATTTTTTTTGTGTAAATTTTTGTAATGTTTTATATTTTTACATATGCTGTGTGACACAGCATATGTAAAAATGGAGGAGAAACTGGAAAAAAGTTGGGAAACAAAGAAATAGGATAAAAGTAGGGAAAAAATAAACATGGAAAAAAGTGGAAAAAAGTTCGTAAAAATAAAGGGAAAAAAGAGTGGGGGCAAAATTTTCCCCCACCAATCAAATCTACTTATCTCTAATCAGTTATAAATTCTTATTTTTTTATAAATCTTTAAAGTTTCTAATAAAAAATGACTAAAAAACCTAAAAAAAAAGTTACTTAATAATTTATTATTGATTTTTTTTTATCGATTTGTAAATACTTTTTACCAAGGTTTCATGCCTTTTAAAAATCTACAATTTTAGGGAAATTTGCTAACGCAGATTAAAAAAAATTCAGGTTTATTAAAATTTTTTTCATTTCAAACATGTAAAAATTCAAAAAAATAAAAAAATTGTTTTTTAAACCAATCAAATTTTTTTCCCAAAGAAATAATTTTTTATTTTAAAGGCATGGTTTTTATTCCAAAACGGTTTTTTTTTTTTTTTTTCAAAGGTTTTTTTTTCAAAGCTTTTTTTCAAACTAAAAGTTATTGCTGAGAAACAATAATGTTTTATTAATTTTTGGTCTCATTTTTATCATCATCAAAAATTTAAATCTATTTTTAATAACCTGGAAAAAATAAGCGGCGTTACCAAATTTCCAACAATTTTTCTTAAAATCTGGGGAATTTGTTACAAAAAATCATTTTGCGTTTTTTTTTATTTATTTTTGTTTGTAAAAAATTCTTTTAAATTAAAAAATGTTGCTGAAAAAAGTTTTACAGTCTAAATTCCTTTTTTTCAGCTCCTATCAGCACTCTTCTAATTTCTCTTCTATTTTTTAATTGCTTTATTTATTTCATGATAAATAATAATTATCAACTGACGCAAATTTTCACCACTTGCTTGATTTTTTTTAACAAAAAAATGCCTTTTCAGGAATTTACATTTTTTTTTTTGAATAGTTTTTTTTAGGCTTATGATATATAAATAATTGGAAAGTTTTTAAAGGCCGGACTAAATAATATATTACGTTAAAGCAAGACTAATGTAATATTACGGAATATTATTTTCTATTAATCAATTCTTCTTATTTTTTTTTCTTCCGATTAAATATCTTTAGATTTTTTTGCTTATTTGATTTTACGAGCAGATGTTAATAATATTTAAATTTACTTTATTCCAACATTTGTCATCCTCATGTTTTACTCATTTGTCTAAACAAAATTATAAAATACTATAAGTCACCCATAAATCAAGTCTTTGAAAATTTCATCCTTTCATAAAAATATTGATACAGGATGTCTCAAAATTGCAATTTTATATTTTACATTAATTTTGTAAGAAATATAAATATTGGATCTTAAATAAAAAATAATAATATTTAATAATAATAATAACAATATTAACAGTATCCAATAAAAAAAATTGGAATAAAACAAATATTTCATAAGTAAAATAGCAATTGTTTCTGATGAACTAAACATAATAATAATTATTGTTTAGGAGGACACCCTGTATGTAAATTTTTAATATATAGACTTGTTGTCTGATAAAAAGTTTTAACTTTTATAGGAACCAGTTTTTCGAATTTTTGGCAATTAATTAGTCATTATCAAAGCTGAATTTACTGTCCAAGTTTTCCTTGAATTCGAAACGGTTTAAAAATAAGAATATTTAATTTTTTTTGCTCTTACACTTGACCACAAATTTGAATATCTGGAATAAAAAATATTAATTTCATTCACGTCAGAAATATATTTTCAGAATGATTAAAAAGTCTACCATACAAAAAAAAATCGTTTAGAAATGAATGATAGTGTGATCAAAGAAAGATGAAAAAAATATGATACAACTAATGAAATTGGTATTTTATTTTTAAGTGGAAAAAATTGCTAAACGATTCATAAATTAATAAGCGATTCACCCAGACAAGAAATATTGTCTGTCATGTAGTGTTTTGTTTTGCAATATATTCATGTCTTTTAATAATATTATTTATAATTTCTGTCCCCACGCTATTACGTTGTTAATTGCCACCCTTTTGATCATCCCTTCGGTATGTTACTGAACATGAACGAGCATGGATTAGTCGAGAATATTCAAAAAGGTTCGAGAACAGAACAAGACAATTTTATAAAAAAATAGGCTATGTCACCCCAGAACTTTCCCGGCTCGGCTGTAGAGAATAATATTATTTTCATTACAAAATACTAAGCATTAATTTATGGAATACATTTAAAATATCGAGCCGATGGTGAATATATCTACCGAATTGATATTTTCAAGTTTCAATGACGTAAGCTACAATTAAGATCTCCTAAAATCATGAATGAAAACTAATGGAAAAAGTTTGATACAAAAGTTGTAGGGAATTTAATGCTCTATAACTTTGTAATTGAACATTTTGTTCTAAAGTGCGTTTTTTGTCAAAATTAAAAAAAAAGATGAAAACTCCTAAATGTGTCATTTTTCGTCCTCTAGCGGCGAAACTAAGAGGAATTGAAAAAAATTCAAAAATACAAGTTGAAGGAAATGTGGTGCTGCATTAGAGTCATTTTGCACTAAAGTTCATTATTTGTTCTCAAAATCTGGAAAAACTAGGGAAAACCTGTATATACATTTTTTCGCGCCCTCTGGTGGCGCAACTATGGGAAATTCTGATATTTCAGCTGGAGACCTGAAAATGGATATTTCCATCTTTATCTCGAAAATTTTTTTAGCTCGTTCACAATACTTCCTCTTCTCGGATGGTGGGTCGGGAAAGAAAAACTAGAGATTTTACCCTTGCTTCTAAACATTTTAAATATATAACAGTGAATAATATTTTATGGCTCTAAACTAAACTGTTGGATGAAAATTTCCATTATAATTAAAAATTAACTACAGTAATAATAGCAAAAAACTATTATTTTGTTAACAATCAATATTTTTAAGTGATAGTATTATTTTGTATAAATATTTTGGTAATAATTTATCGTAAACGATCGTCTTATTTCCTTGAATTAGTTTTATATTTTTTAGGTGTTTTCAATTAACAAAACAATCATTATTCTTAAATAAACAAGATATTAAAAACAATCATAATTTTTGTATTAAGAAATCACTGGGGGAAATCGGTACCGAATAAAAAAAATATATCAAAATTTGAATTCTTATCTATGGGATTAATTAAATTACTAAGAACATGTCACATTCACAAATTATTTATTTTTTATTTTAAAAGTATTATTAACAATTATAATAAAAGCTATTTAATTTGCCAAATAATTATACCTGTTAGATAATAATTCACTATTAATATGAGAGTAACATTGGTCTAAGTTTATTTAAAATTGATCAAAAATCGTTTTTTTTGGATACAGCACAAGCAAAATAGGAAATCCTTTCAACCATTTTATGCATGAAAATGGTGATTCACGTTGGATTTGTGTCGCTGAAGAGTGTACTCGCTGGTAAACACAGTTTCCAGGGAAATGACATCCTCCAGATAAAGGAGTTCTTAAAAAGGCTGGTATGCGAAGTACATAGTTGGACTAGGAATACCAGCTCGATGCGTGTTCCCTGCAGGCAAGACTCCATGAGGAATCAAGCAGGCAATGTCGTAAGAACACCTTCCATAAAGGTGTTTGTAAAAAAGAGTCAAATCGCTCACCTTTGTTCGATGTTCCATACTATTAATATTCCTGGTTAGGTCTGGGTATACCATAATATATGCTTAGGAGCAGAGCTCCAGATATAGGAGCAGTATTCCTGTGATGCTTGAATTTGAGCCTCATAAAGTAAGAAAAATTGTTTCAGTGAGTTAAGCTCTTTAGCTTTCTTTAACATCGGATACAAACGTAGAGGATCCTATTCAGCAATTTGAATTACAGTTATAGGAAAGCGGTCATCAATAGTCTTTTCGTTGACCTTCCTGTAGTCTACCACAATACGCCATTTGACCTTTCCAGAGGAATCTGACTTCTTAGAAGCGACCCAGATTGGCGAGGATCATGGTGATTGACTTGGTCTTATGATTCCTTGTTCCAGCATTGATGATATTTGGTTTTTGACTTATTTTTGTGGACGTGGGGGTAACGGCAAGATCTTCTGAATACAGGAAGTTCGTCTCGGGTTTTGATTTCGTGTTTTACTTGTTTCGTGAATAATCGTCGGATGTGATTGTCTTCTTCGGAATTGAGGTGGTTGGTTAATGTTGGTTTTCGAGTGGTTCTGCTTGAATGTATCCATATGGTAGATATAGTAATCTTCTAGGCTGATTTCTCTGCTTCCAACGTGGTCTGTGAGTGATATTTGAAGAGAGGCTGATGTTGTGTTTGCCACTTCTGTCTAGGCTAGTTGGATAATGGCGTTTGTGATAGTTTCTCTTATTTCTGCGCCTTGAATGTTCTGCCTTGGTATTGGTTTCCTTGACTGGTAATCGGACACTAGGGATTGAATCAGGTTCTAGCTGTATCGAGTAGAATTGCGTCTTGTTGGTTTCGTAGTATTCGATTGGGAGGATTGAGTGCTGGATAGATAATTTTGATTGGGGAAAATCTAATTAAGTTTTCAGGAGCTTTAGGTTATTAAGCGTTATGAGGCCATCGAAAGTTTTATAAAAATTAAAGAGATGGAATTTTAGTGTACCATCCGAGTTGCATTCTGAGATTTCCGCACAATAATGTGCATGGTTTTGAAAAATTGACGAAATAATAAATGATTCGTAACGGATAGAGTCGTGATAATATTGGTTGGCAAATTCGGGATTGAGGATGGAGTTTTAAACGTTCTAAACGTTTGAGGTCTCATTCCGGATCTTGCTGGATTGAAGTTAGGTCTTTGAAAGCCTTGAGTATGGAAATCTTATGTTGGTGGTCTTAATGTGGGTTATTGTGTAGGAAATCTTATGGTTGGTCGTTGCCATTGAGGTGTTGCTGCGCTCGTTTGATTCTGCCATGGAGAGGGTGCAAGGAACCCTGGTTTCTGGGCTGGAGTCTTTTGGAATATTGGTCCAGATCTGGTGGCTGGAGGTGCTTATGTTTTATTAAATCCTTTCTGCAAATATCTTATGTTGTTCTTCTCTTGTATATATTGCATGGCTATGGCGAGGATTGATGGTTTCATTGCCCTAATTGTTGAACCCATAGGTTCATTGAGTCCTGCCAGGAATGTTGTTAGTGCGGCTGTTGTCAGAAGAATGTTTGTTTGCTAGAGTTTACATCTTCGTTTTCAGTATGGATGTCGGTGTAGTTGGTGATGGTGTTTAAGATTCCCATGATTTTTTTCGTAGAATTGCCTTGGAGATTCACATCAACATGTTTGAACCAATCACGTACAATAATTTTCTATCATCACCATGGTAACAAGACGTATTTTCCGAAATTCTTTTCGCGTTGGGTACTCTGGATGGTATTATACTGCAGATATTTTGACATTGGGCAAAATTAACTAATTTTACGTTATCGTCAAATTATTTAATTATTTTGATAAAATATTAATTTGAGTAGTCTAAGAGATTCAAACCAGATGCTTAAGTACCGCTTTATAATAGATTATGGGAACCATAGCTGAAATGCATAAAATACCTTAAATTAAATATGGAACATAGATTTTAATACCAATCACGCTGCATCATAAATTTACAGTATATCCAATTTGTGGTCTTACTTCTTGTATTAAATGTTGATTTTCTGTAGCATATAAATGCTTATTTCTTCTATTAGTAAAACTAGTTTATCAGTCCACAAAATTCTTGGTACCAATTGCAAAAATTTTGTCTCCATGAAGCATCGGTTTAGGACATTACTTGATGATGCAAAACGTCATTAATAACTTGATTATTAAACATAGCTATAACCACAACATTTAAAAACGATTTGTAATACAGGACCGTATTTAAAAAATAAAGTTGATGGTTGTTTTGCAGAGCCAAAACGTCGCAAATTAGGGAAATTGTATTCTCAAATAAAAAGCTTTAATTTTAAAAATAAGAGCTTCGCATTTAAAAAATATTGGCTGTGTCACCCCAGAACATTTCCGGCTCGGCTGTGGAGAATAGGATTATTTTAATAAAATAAAAAATGCAAAATGCCGGAATGGATTTTAGGGCGGAAGGGGCAACTGCAATCCAAAATTCAGGTCCACATCTTGTCGTACTAGAGGAACTTCTACTGCACTACTACTAATAGTCGCATTCAAGGCAGACACATCAATCCTTCAAACCAAATTTCAGCTTCATGTGTCAAACGGTTCGGCAGCTACCGTGAAAGATTACACATAGACACACAGACAGACCTCACTCTAGAAATGGTCTCAATATTCTCGATATCTCGAATTTTTTGCTCATTCAATTTTTTTCCCTTCGGTGGGACCGGGAAAGTTATAAAAATGGTCAAAACTATTCTATTTTTTTAATATTAAAATAACCATTGAATTACTCCAACAGGCAACATTTTTATCATTTAACTGAGTTCGCATTTCTTACGGTTTCCGAGATACCCCTACTATTCCGATGAATAATAAAGACACAAAATTTAGTTTTGTCGAGAAGAAAAAATAAAAAGTTGCTTATCCAAATAGATAAGTAATTAAAAGGCCCGCACACCACGTAACTTGCACTGTTGCCATTTGGTGAATTACCCAAAGACAATATGCTTGTACTGTAATAAATTGGGTGTAAAAATTATTTTTTTAATATTTTCCACTTAATGTTAAGTAATTCTACCCGCTAGTCCAATTTTTTCTGCAGATAGAGCGCCATAAAACATAATTATTCGTTTTTGGACGAGAACTCGCCTAATATAGCAACTAAAAATATGAAGTTTAAAATATTTATCAGAAGAGCGCGTCTGTTCTACTTTTTCAAATTTATCTAGAGAAAAGAGTTGATAGTCGTATCACTTATACTAATAATAATTTGAAAAATGTGCCACATACGCGCTCTAAAGAATTAACTACAGAATCGATTGGTGAAAACCGCAGCTTCCTATCTTTAATATTAAGGAGTACCAGTCCAAAAACGATTTCAGGCAAGATACCATATGGAATTGGGTCCTCTTAAATAATTTAGCACAAACTACTAAAGCATCTTTTACTTTGGCTCGTTTAATACCCGATCGCCCCTAAGTTGTTTCTAACAGATAAGTCACCTTGACACTTTAACAAAATTAAATTAAGTCTAATGCATCAATCAATTATCAATTAATTTTTATTTGATGTTTTAACATGCACTTTTTTGTTTTGATTAAACGCTTTTGATTAAATTGATTTATTTGTATTCATAGAAAGATGATTAATCGTTGTGTTGAGGTAATTCACAAAACATATTTTTTATGTTTATAAAAAGTAGTCATTTGTAAATAATATATATTTGTTTTTAGTTATTATTATGAATAAATAAATACATATCAATTTTTATTGACGTTTAACAACACCCATAAATTGTGAAAAATCAAATATAAAATTTAAGATTGAATCACGGAGAAATAATCAATCAGGATTCATACTCTCCTGCCGCTAATTTCATAGTATTAACGGTTAAATAAAATTTTAACAAGTATGAAATATAAACAATTTTCTTGCGGCTGTCGCCATATCCGCAATTGAGTAAGTCTCATTGATGTAATAATTATAGCTTGCTTATGGATGCCCTACTTCTAATAAATTCATGTCAATGAAACCAAAATCTCTTTCACGGTTTAAGGCAACAATTTGAAATTATTTAAATCGCTGGAAAAATATCGTGACAATTATTTTGATAATAACAAAAAGGAACAGAGCAATTTAATGCTCAATTTAACAATGCAAAAGTTGCTATGGCTTAAGTATTTCAAGTCCAATATAATATAACAATTACTTCATATACATGAAATTTAATAATTATTAATAGCACGAGGTTTTCATTATTTTCAATGAAATTTGCACCCCTCCCCCTTCTAAAAAACAGTGCTTTGTATAGTTTTTAAAAACTTGGTCTGGAAAATATGGTATATGGTGAATATAAATGACAGCTACGTAAAAGAATCGTATACTAAAGACCGTATTTTAAATTTTGTTTTAACTGATTATCTTAACACTGCAAAAAACCAAAAAAACGATCTGTTTAAGTGGGGTAAAATGGATAGCTAGAAGAGATATGTTAGGTGCATCAACGAGTCTTTTAAAAGAATTGGCAGATGAAGACACAACAGCCTATAGAAATCATTTGAGATTATCTCTATAATACAGAAACAGCAGACTGTTTTAAGAAACCCTATTACTGCAAGCAAAAAAATATAAAGAGTTGCTGAAATTGATGGAACCCAAAATAGAGAAACAGCAGACTGTTTTAATAAACCCTATTCCTTCAAGAAAAAATATAAAGAGCTACTGAAATTGATGGAACCCAAAATAGAGAAACAGCAGACTGTTTTAAGAAACCCTATTCCTGCAAGAAAAAAATATAAAGAGCTGCTGAAATTGACGGAATCCAAAATAGAGAAAAAGCAGACTGTTTTAAGAAACCCTGTTAGTGCGAGAAAAAAATATAAAAAGCTGCTGAAATCGATGGAACCCAAAATAGAGAATCAGTAGACTGTTTTAAGAAACCATATTCCTGCAAGAAAAAAATATAAAGAGCTGCTGAAATTGATGGAATTCAAAATAGAGAAAAAGCAGACTGTTTTAAGAAACCCTACTCCTGCAAAAACAAAATTGTACTGTACGATACCTCGCGAGTGGAGACATTATTGCATCTCTTCAATATGATTTTAGAACAGCAAAGAACACAATATATGCATTTTTACCGGAAGTGTTGTCATCTGTTATTGGAGTACTTCTCCCCTATATTATCGTAAGTACTCGTAAGATTTTTTTGATCTACCGCCAATACCGTACCCCAGCTCTGTGAAACCTGATAACGAGGCCAACCTTTTTCCTGATTAGGAAATGTAGGAAATCTTTAGATGGTACATCTAATTTTCAAACTACTACAAATATCGAAAATATACTTCTCTTAATTTTTTCAGAATTTTCAGTTTTAGATATTAGAGTCAAAATATTAAATTACGCAAATTATCAAAATTTTAGTTCGGAAATTTATGAAGAAACATAATGAATAAAGTAAGTGTGATTTTTTTTTAAATTTGTAGAATATTTGTGGTCGTTAGATAGAAAAATTAACATAATAACGAAAATCGAGAAATATTGTAATGGAGTAGAAAACTATAAATCGACCCCTAAGCCACAATTAAGTGTCAATTTTTTTGAGATACGATGAAATAGAAAAATTGCTTGAAAATTAAAATATGAACATATAGAATCACATTTTTGAATCTTTGTCCACTGATTTTATCAAATTATTTAGGTTTAGACCAGTTGTTAAGACATTCTGTTTGGATGCCCCTGGGAACCGTTAATTAAATTTTATTATTTTAAGTACTTACTGGAGATAATTATTGTTGTTATTGTTATTTACATAGTAGTTAATTTCAATTTCTTGATAAGGAAGAGACCGTTAATTGCGTTAGAGTGATTTCACCGGATTTTTTATTGTATTTTCGAGGTTCTTTCGCAAATTGTCATCAAGGTTAGATGTAATAGTAAATTTTATGCCTTTTGACTATTTATTGTGAAATAATAGTTTAATTAGGAAATGATATAAAATAAAATAAATACTATGAATCAAGTAAAAGAGCGAGACAAATTGTCTGGAATATAAGGTCATAAATGTCAAATAAAACAGAAGCAAAAAAGACCAAATAAAAACGTAGAAATAATCCAGAAATTAGGAAATAAAATAGTAAAAATAATAAATCATAAAGAAAAAAAAAGAAGAAAATATAGATTATATGTAATTAACATTTTATTAATTTAATATATTGTTTTATATCAAAAATCAACAACGATTCATTTTTTTTAATTTTTATTAATGTCTTTATCGATAAAAAGCAGTAAAATCGGATCTTACATAATAACATAATGTTTTATTGCTGTTTTTTGCTTGTAAAATATTAATTATTCTCTTGATTTTATTTAAAAATAGTATTAATTTTATTAAAGCATTTTGTTTTAAAATTCTTTTATGGCACCTGTCAACTATGAAATATATACGGTGTCTTATTTAAACTCGTAAACTTATTTCAAACAAGCGAATTTTCGGTATTTTACATATGCGACATAGAGTTTAAAATTATATATCAATTATTATAATTTAATTAATTGTTATTAGAAAATTATCTCATACTTGTAAAAAAACTATTAATAATAAAAAAATATACTTCACAGTCTTTTGTGCTTAAAAATGGTTTAAAAAAACATGAAGTTGATCAGTGGAAATAAAACAATATTGAATAGATATAGAATCAAAGAAAAGGTAGATGAACTAGTTAAGAAAATAAATAACAAGTAAAAAATTGTGTTAATTTAGGGCAGATCAAGAATAATTTGTATCGCTGTGGAAAAAGGAAAACTTATCAGTAAAGTTAAATAAAAAAATTGCCTCAAGTCATATTGATACAAAACGAAAGAAGAGTAATGTTAAATATTATCAAATGCATAAAAACATAATTTTTGTTACCAACTGCAGATGCAAAAATGCAACCACATTTATTGGACTTAAAGTGAATTCTGTGAGTCACAAAAAACTTCAAAAAGTGTAAATAACTGCACCTCAAAAAAAACCAAAAAGGCGCCCCCTAAAGGGGTCAAATGCGGATACGCCCTCTCATAACGATAAAACCTGTGTCACCCCAAGTTTTTGAGGATGCTGAACACGATGGTGGTGATTTAAACTTTTTCGACCCCACCCACTAAACGGCAAAAAATGATCCCAAAAAAGGGTGAAACACGGATTCGTAGTCTCATACTATACAACCAGCTTCGCCCCTAGTTTTCGAGGATGCTGAACATGATAATGATGTTGGGTTTTCTCCCCAAAGCAAACTACCCTCTCAAACAGTCAAAAAATCTTCTCTTATCCGGTGCACTTTATAAAGCTGAGTATCAAAGGGGTATTTTTGACCGTTTGAGGGGTTAGTTTGCTTTGAGATGGCGCAGCCGCGTTAACCTCTTTGGGGGTGGAATTTTAGCCGTTTTGGAGGTTAGGGTCAACTCTAAAAAGTTTAAACTATTTACATGTTTGCCCGACTACCTTATATTTAAAAAACTTTTAAAGAATTATCAAATTTTATTAATTATCTACCACTCATGGTAATACGACTACTGCAGGGAATCTAATTAGAAAAAAAATTCTTACCAGAGTAACTGTCTAAGCAAAACCTATACAGCTGTGGTGTAAAACAAATTTAATAATATCAAAACATTTAATAAAGCACTAGTTGTAGAAAGAAAAGAATAGTATATAAAATACACTAATGTTAATGTAGATCATATATCTACAAAGAAATATAATGCACATAGACAGAGAAAAAGAAAGCACGTAATAAAAAAATACAATAAACATACATAATGATGAATGTGTCTTCAGTATAGATTTGGAAGCTGTGTTACTCGCACCAAAAGCTAAGTGTATAGTTATTAAATTTGTCGAGCAGCTCGTAGACATCCAAAACAATACCACGTTCAATACTTTTTTCAAAAACTTTCAATTTGTGAAAAGGATCCCTCAGCAAAACCGACTGATATAGTGGGGAGATTGGCTGTATAAGTTGAATGCATTGTTTTGGGTTTTACGGGTGATACATATACACCGAACTGTAACGCTCTTGCGTCGTCAAGCCTTAGTCCGGGTTTCGGATTGTCTTGGGGCCTTCCTTCCGTTTATAATATGAAGACCTCTTGCACCGGGCAGCGTCAGTAAAGATAAAGAACTCCAGGCGACGTTATGATATCGACCAATACCTTGGCGACCAGCAGGACGAGATGTTAAGTACCTGGATATTCGCTGTAGGGAATGCTATGATAACGTAAAATTCGTTAAATAAAAATAACTAACTTTTATTTATACCAAAATCCGGCGAGGAAGAAAGGTTTGTAATTTTCCGGATATCGTCGGTAATAGACCCGTTGGGACGGTTGACGCCGGACATGAACTGGATCTGAACACGCTAATACTCTACTGGTCAGGCATCTGTGGTGTGTTTCGCTCCCTTCAGCTTGACCTATCTCTAAACGTCGCTGAACAGGTATTGCAGCTGGATCCTGGTTCTCAGCTCGACCTCCAACTTGGACTGAAACTGTAACTGATGACAACGGATTGAAAATGTGTTAATCGAAAAGAATTTTGGGGTCTAACCTGTGTCTTCATCTATTGGGCGGTTCAACTGCTACAACTAACCTTATAGATTGCCTTTCCTATAATTTTAAGTTAATTCTAATCCAGTGCCGCATGCGCGATAAAAATTAAATATTTTAATTATGACGGTGATTAAGTAATTTTGTTAGAGATTAAAGGAGGTTGATGGTTCTCTTACCTAAATTTTTGTAAGTTTTAGTAATTGTTAAAGGAAAGGAAGGGAAGTCATAAAAAATTAGATGCACTTTTTTACTAATTTCTCTATGTTTCAAACTAATTTATTTTTTCCCAACTATTTATTCTCAACTTTTTTGTCCACTGTTCCCTGCTATTTGACTAATTTTTTTCATGTTTTAATCTGTTTTTCACTTTCCCTCCATTTTGTTCCTACAATTTTTATTAATTGCTTTTAAAACTTTTTTTCAAATGTTTTCTACTTTTTCGCCTCACCTTCTTTATTCACATAATTTTTTGTTAATTTCTCTGTTTCAAACTTTTTCTTCCAACCATTTTTCCATTTCCCTTTTTTCTCCTAATTTTAAACTAATTTCTTTACGTTTCAAAATTTTTTTCCCAATTATTTTCTTAAAGGCCGAATATAGATTTTATTTTACAGATTTACAAAGTAAAACATGCTTACTTAATATTTCCTTATAAATTTGAAAATAAATGTATTTGTCTTCAAACGAACTAAGAAAAAAGCTAGAAGACGTTTTTCTCGAATACGAAACATTTTTATACACTTGGATAAGGCAAAAAGCAATGAAAACAGAAATTTGTTATCAACTAAAATTGTAAAAAAAATGTACAAGGTTCCGTATAGAGAAATAATTATAAATTGAAGATGAAAAAATTTTTTTAGTAAAGTAATAAGATTAGAAGAGTGCTGGTAGGAGGTGAGCCAGAAAGAAAAGGATAAGAATTTAGAAAAAAGACAAGTCCTGAGGAAAAGGGACAAAGGTAACTCGAAACACGATTTTTTTTTTATTTCACAATATTTAATATTTTTTATAAAGCAGCTCAGATTAGAATTTTTGATATGGAAACTTATGAAAGTAAACATAAGTTGTGGCCAACATGCTGCTTTACTATTTATGTGTATTTTTACTTTATTTATTGAATGTGGAAATTATTGAGGCATTTCTATACTAGAAGTGGTAAAGTACTTGCCAAAATTATACGAAGCAGACTTACTAGAATTCTACAGGAACAAGTGGGCGAGTACCAATGAGGCTTCAAAAATGGCAGAACTACCATAGATCAAATTTTTCTAATGAAAACGATCCAAAGTAATTCTCATGAATAACAGCTAACCCTAATAATGCTTTTTATTGATTTCAACCAGACTTATGACTGAATAATAAGAGTACGTCTATATGAAGCAATGAATTTAATCAAACTGATAAAAATGAGATTAAAAAAAAGGAAAATCTATTAAAAGTATATGGTGAATTTTGTAATACGTTTGAAGTAAAAAGGAGCTTAAGCCAGGTGACCCAGTAAGTACGGTATTTTTCAATTTTACTTGAAAACATTTTGAGAGACACCGGGAGCAGAACGCATGGATTGGTCTACAATAACAAAAGCCAAGGGATTTAAGAGAATTTAATATTGAAACAGATGAGTACCGTTTTGAAAAAGTAAATAATTTTGAATATTTGGGAGTAACAGTTACCAGTAAAGATGGGGAAGAAGAAGAAATTGAGAAGCAATTGGCGACAGACTGCAGAGCAGTTGGAGCTCTTCAAAAGATACTTAAGTCGAAAATGGTCTTGTGCAGAAAAACTAAGATTATATCGAACAGTAATACAATCTACAGTATTGTACTGGAGTGATTGCTGAAAGAAAAACAAATGCGGAACTCAAAGTTCTATATGGTCAAGTAGAGATTGGCGAAATAGTCAAAGTAAAAATGTTACGCTGCTTAAGATACTGCCAGATCAGAGATGGGCCAAAGGATCCTTGTTAAGGGATTAAGGAGAAAAAGAAGAAGAGGACTGCCTCGTAAAATATAGATATAGGTATTTAAAGGGGACTTAAAGAAAGTGAGAATCTTTATAAATGGAAAGAAAATGCCATGGATAAAAACAAATTGAGAAAGATGGTTGGAAATTTTGAAGCCATGGGTTTTTATAAGGTCTTTAGCAATATTTATTTCAATGTTTATTTATAAATAATTTTTAACCATCTATTTATTTAATCATGTGTCCGTATACTTAGGCATTAGGCTTTCATGTCATACTAGTTCATTATTGTATTTTTATTGCTTAGTTACCAACTACATAAATGTGTACTCTATGGCCCGCAGAGTGCACTTTATGGCTCTCAAAGTTCACTTTATGGACCTGCCATAAAGTCAAAAAACAGTTTTTTTTAAACTTAATTATGTAAAAAATAATAAATTATTAAGTTATTAAAATCAAATTAAATTTTCAGATTTTTGAAATATGTATTGATAAGAAAATTTTATTTAAAGGTGTCAGATCTACGTCATATCTATGATGATCAATCCTGGGTAAATTACTATTTGGCAATTTCAAAAAACGTTTTCAAAATGTTATCCTATATTCTCAGTGGTACTACAGGGAAGTGTGCTCGGGCCACTGCTCTATCTGGTTTATACAGCAGACTTACCTGTATTAAACAATACAACTACTGCTATATTCGCAGATGAGACTGCCATATTAGCAGTAAATGAAGATCCAGCAATAGCATCCAACCACGTTCAACTACACCTCGACGCCCTACAAAACTAGTTCGATACATGGAGAATTAAAATTAATCAGAGCAACTCAGCACAAATAACGTTCACAACTAGATATACCTTATGTCTACCAGTACCAATTCAAACAGAAGAGAAATTACTTAGGATTGCACCTAGATCACGTTAAAAGCAGATGACAACAACTGAATATAAAAACAAGAGAAATGTACTGGCTGATATGACGTAAGTCAAAATTATCCATAGAAAATAAGCTGCTATTATACAAGTCCATATTAAAGCCTGTATGGGCTTATGGTATACAGATATGGGGCTCTACCAAAGCATCAAACGTAAAAATCATTCAAAGGTTACAATCAAAAGTATTACGTACACTAACAAACACTCCATGGTACGTATCCAACATTAATTTACATAACGACTTACAAATTGCCGATGAAATAAAAAGAATGTCAATAACCTACAAGGAGAAACTACAGGGAAATTATAACCACAATGAATGAATCCATCCAACCACTGAACCACAGTAAATACAGGGAGGATCGTCGGTGGATGATTTCTTCTCACCTTCCTTATCCGTTCCTCACATTTACTTATAACTCCATAAAGTTTAGTTGAGTTGATTGTAAATTTGCAGAATTAATACAAAAAACCAATTAAATCAAAAGTAGAAATGAAAAAAAATTTGAGATTTGTCAATTTTTTAAAAATTTTGATATTTTGAATTTTTTGAGAATTGTCAGATGAGAAATTGAAGAAGAAATAAAGAAATTATTGAGGGGGTGGAAATTTGTTTTGAAATAAAAAAATAAAAGAAAATAGACCAAAACATATAAAGTATTGAGACAGGACGAAACAAAATAAAATATTTAAAGGATATCACATAAATAACTATTATTTTCAGTTTCACTATTTTTTTTTCTTATGATCTAGCTTTCTAAATGTTCTTGACTTGTCTATTTATTGAAAGTATCCCAACCAACTATTATATTCATATATAATCTTATTTGTTGTTAAATTCTGTTTTATGACTTCTTCTATTTTCTTTAATAATCATGTACTATTTTTTTTTAACAAAACCAATATAATTCTTTCTAGAAAATAAAAAAAAATTTGTATCTATATTTCTTTTGTATATATGAGTCAAATTAAAAGATATATAAACAATTTATTTATTTTTTCTTGCAAATAAACCAGTATTTGCCACAGTAAAGTTCAAGGTGTTAAAAATTGACCTAACAACCAGGTCCATTTTTTCAACTCGAAACTTGTTATTGAACTTATTAAGTACTATAAATTTATAAAATTTGAATATTTCTTGAGGCTAGCGATCAGCATAACGCATTTGTGTTCATTATTGGTCTGTATCCACATTAATATTGTCAAATATTGCCGTGTGAAAGATTATGACGCCAGAAGACCACATTAGAGATTTCAAAAATATTCCGCGAATCGCTTTTGTATGTTGTCAAGCAGGATAAAAACACCAGGTGTAAAATTAAATAAATCACAGATGGATATTTGAATAAACTTTATCGCACAGACACAGAAATTAATAATATTTATAAAATATACGGTTTATACAAAATCTTTATGAAACACAAGGTTCTTTTAAAGGGAACTTTGAAGTTTTAGATACTGATGTGCATATAGTAGCAGTAATATGGATAATGGGACCAAAAAAAGTTGATCATTCCACTAATTGATTAAAAAATAATAAATACAAAAATAAGAATATTCAAAAAATAATTCTGTATCTATATAGAATAAAACTTAAAATTAAATATTAGTCACACTTATTGTAATAGGCAACTCATGTCTACTTATCAAAACCATCTCCAAAACTATATAAAACATTACAATTTAAATTTTTTAACAAACACTAGACATAAGAGAAGGGGGAGACTTCAATGATAAAGATTTTTTTTTATTTTCATTTTAATGTCTCCGTATTCTCAAATTTATAATTCATTTTTAAGCATTAAAAAAAATAACTCTTATAGTATTTTCTAGTATCTTTCAAATGACGTTAGGTTTATTTTAATATCTTTTAATTATTTCTGGTTATATAATTTGGAATCGTTAATTGAGTCAAATAACGCTACATTTTTATTTTTACAATTTTCCAACATGATTTGCAAAAAATCAAAGTGTCATTATTTTGGTTATATTCATAATTATTTCAAAGGAGAAAGAAACTCGAAGTCGATACCACATGAATTTAATATAAATAAAAATATATAATTGTTTATTCAAAATCAACATCAGTTTTGCTTTTACTGATGCACAAAAGCCTCAGTATTAATTTCGTAATGGAGAAAAAAATTGGTTACCCCCACTTTTTATCATTTTAGATTTCTAAAAAAAAGAAGTCTTATAAAATGGTTTTATGTGTTCGTCCGTCTGTCCGTCCGTCCATCTGTTGGACAAAATATAAATCTTTCAAATTATTTGGCTTAAACTTTTTCAACTTAATATGCTTTAGAGCAATAAAAATAAAACTGAAAAGTGTTACCTGTGTCCTCCATCTCCCCTAATAAACAGTCAACCAAACCAATGGTTGTTATTGATTCTGAAGAATGATTTTTCATATAGTATAAAAAGTGACATTTATAATAGTTTCAAAATAAAACAAGGTTTAGGTTGCGGTATATACTCCAGATCATTAAACCTAATCATAAAATGGACTATGGGAAATAGTGGCAGCTTAGCTCAACCGGAATTCACTGGCATCCTAATAGTAGCAAAAAAATCATCAGAAATAACATCATTGGAATAAATATGCTCAGCTATACAGATAGCAGACAAACACTACTCACCCTGGACAAGTAACATTTTTAAATCGTATATTTTATCTTTGACAATGTTTAAACATAAATGTATTTCAAATTCATCATTTGTATTCGTAGTTTTCAAGAGACAAGGAATTTGAAGTTATATTAACAATACTCTGTGTGATCTCAATTAAAAAGCTTATTATAGTTCGATGAACTAAAAATTTTAGTTTAGTTTTTCTGTTTATGATTCTTATACTATTGGAAAAGAAGAGACAATGCCAGAAGCATGAGCAATAATGGTACCAATTTATAAAAAATAGAAAAAGGACGAATGTAAGAATTATAGAGGAACTTTATTACTGGACACAATATACAAAATAATGGCAAAAAGTATAGAAAAAAAGGTCAAGGAATATGAAGAAGAATTGTTTGGAGATTATTAATTCGGGATCTGAGCAGGCAGATCAGTAATGGATCATATTTTCATTCTGAAAGGCTTATGACACTGTTAAAAGAAAGTACCTATAGAATATTATTAATGACCTTAACAGAGTTACTACTAGAATGCCACCAAAACATTCCTCGAAGCATCCATCAACAATGTGGTCGCCTTACAATGGATCAAAAACCACGCTACATCAAAATGTAACCATCTCGCCGACTCATTGGCCAAGAAGGCAGCCAACTAAAAACTATTTGGACCTGTCTTCCCCATTAGAATAACGATATCGATCGTGACGTATCTAATACCCAATAAACCTTATAAAATTCACGAAAAGATGAGATCAAACAAAAAGCTGCAGAGGGACCTTGTAAGTTACCTCGACAACACAACAGCCAACAAATACTCGTCCATGACTAGGGATTCTGACTGGTCATTGTCCAGTACGAAAACACGACGTTGTCAACTACGTAAAAACTGTAGACTGACTGACAAGCTAAATAAGGCCTCACTTACTAAGCAGGAGCTAATGAGACCTAAGTTCTGTGAGACAGTCATTTGTGTAGCAATCCACCCTCCCCACATTACAGTTACATATACATATTGATAAATCGATTAGTTATTATATTTTCTCGTTACATTTATTCTTTGATATTCTGGAATTCTAAAAAATAATATGTGTTTTTAAACCACATTATTATTATTATCATTTATTTAAAGTACTATTTGTTTTCTTAAATGCATTAAATACATAAATGTAAACAAAATCAATTTCGTCTTGCTTACTTTCGTTATATATTGTTTATTATCATATACCTATGGTCATTTACCACAATAAAGAATACACCTATATTTAGTAACTTAAAGTTTCTAACTTCTGCGCGATTTTTCAAGACTACGGCCCGGAAGAAAGTCCGATTCGAAAAAATCCGAATTTTTCCATTTTTACCTCTCGCTCTTCAGATAAGAGAGGTATAGGAATCATGCTAAAAATTGGGTAGTGAGTTTTCAATGGATAAACACGTTTTGGGGTCCCTAGAATACGATTTTGATATTTTCGCGATGATGTCTGTGTGTGTGTGTGTTAGTGTGTGTGTGTGTGTGTGTGTGTTAGTGTGTGTGTGTGTGTTTGGATGGATGTTGTAGTAACGATAACTCAAAAACTACTGAATAAAAAAATTTGAAATTTTGCATACAGAATTCTTATACCCTAGATTAGATCTGATTAGATTTTGGTGCCAATCGCACAACCGGAAGTGGCAGTTGATATGGGTGATAACGCCATTATTATACAAAACGGCAATAAAGTTTGACATATATATTTTGTATACCATATAGTTTATGTTCATCTCATTAAAATTTTCGAAACTTTTGCCATTGTTGCCAGATTTACAAAAAAATAATTTTTTTTCATACTTTTTTGTGTCAACCTGTAAATTTTTGATTCCAAAATGGCGAGAGGTCATGTGCTGGCCACATCAGATTTTTTTTTTGTTGAATGTGTCTTTATTGCCCACTCTTTTATGAAAAAAAAATGTAAAAAAATATATCTGATATACAATCCCGGCAAGATGCTATTTTGGTTGTCAATTAACTATTGAGACTACTATAAAGTCTCGTATACACTAGTAGACCATGTGGTTTTTTGTTTTTTTTTGTTTCAGAGATCTGCATCTAAAGCTACATGGAAAGCTATTGCCCATGAATTTCAGAGCATATGGAATGCATGAGCAGTATCGATAACAAGCAGGTTTAGATGACCATATAAAACAGCGGGAACTTGATTTTCATCTACAAAGTGATTTTCAGCATTGTGTTTCTTATTGTCGCAGACGTCAACTACAACTTATCATACGCTGATGTTGGATGTCAAAGACGGATATCTGATAGGGGTGCTTTTAAGTTAACCTCACTCTACAAGGATCTTGAAAACAATTCTGCACACGTGCCGAGAACAAAACTGATCCTATAGACTATTGTGGGAAATGACGCATTTGCTATGTCTATTTACTTAATGAAATCATACCCAGATCGTAGATTAGACACTCCGAATAGAGTGTACAAATACGTCTTAAGTAGAGGTCGAAGGCCAATAGAAAATGATTTTTGTATCATGTCTTCCAAATTCCAAGTATTCCTAAAACCGATAGCTTTTCAGTCAGATAAAGTGTTGCCTTGCGTCTATTTGCACAATTTTTTATGCAGGAATTCAGTTTCAAGAAATTCCTGCATCCCACCCGGAAGTTTTGACTCGTATGATGGTGATGAGAATTTAATTAAAGGTGATGCAAGGAGTCTGTTGATGGATCTCCAGAACACTCCCCGAAAAAGTTCAGCTAACTTGCATAAAATTCGTGGTGAATTTCGTGATTACTTTGTTTCTCTAGATGGAGAAGTAGCTTGACAATTATATTCAATAATTTAATTTTGAGTAAATAATTTAAGTAATGATAATGATTAATTTATAATCAATAAAAAGTTAAATTAATTTAATAAAATATTTTTTACTTACTTCATCTCCTTTGTGTCCACTCTTTGTGCCAGCATCGTCGAAATTTGTGTTCCGGCCGCCATTTGACTCTTTACCTGGTAGTAAAAGTAATCAAACCATGTGGACTTTTTAGGAAAGGTCCCGCTTGTCAGATTTTTTTTCTTTTCGCTCCTGGGGCTCGATTCTTGAATCCCGAATTCGTAATTTCAGAGTCGATTTTCAACAAATGTCGATGGTGTTGTGTGTTGTCTATTCTTGAAAGTCGAGTTCGAGATTAATTCGACATTTCTCGTTCGAGAGTACATCGAACGACTAAAATCCTTCGACTTCTAATGTCGAATTCGAAAGTTACACTGTAGATACATGTGTTTTGTTATGAATTGCGAGTTTTAGGTTGTTTATCGTTTTTTCGTAAAGGTGTTTTTTTTTATTAAACTAAAATCATTTATTAATACCAAAATGAATCCGAATGTTGCATTAGTGGTGGCTATTGAAAACATGGAAGATGATGGTAATGCTCCCAGACCAATTATGAACTACATGGATGCATTTCAAATGAATGATAACGAATTTTAAAAAAAACTTTAGATTAACGAAAGTAGTTACGCAGGAGTTACTCGAAATGGTTACGCCATATGTACAAGAACAAACTCGCATGTCTGGCTTAACAATTGAAAGAAAGGTAAGCAAATGTTCATGTTTGATATCCCAGTATTAACAAGTTACTAAAATTACAGGTTCTTGCAACACTAAACTTTTTTGCAACTGGCAGTTATCAAACAGCTGTTGGTAAAAATGCACTATTAGGATTATCACAAGCTTCAGTTAGTAGAAGTGTTAAGGAAGTTTCTGAAGCACTAAACAGAACAGAAATATGTAACGAGTGGGTGCACTCTCCACACACTACAGGAGAGGTGAATGAACTTCGTCAAAAATAAGCATACATGTGGTACTAAATATTTCCTTTTAATAAAATAGGGAGTGACGCCTAATGTACACATTCGTTAAATAAAATTAATATGACAGTATTTTACAGCATAACATTCAAATGAAAGATGAAATAATTTATTTCAGAAACTGACGACAGATATTTTTGTGTACATTTAAACACATTCTAAATTACTATAAACAAATGTTTATATGTACAATGTAACAAATCTACATATAGTTTACTCAGAGAAGTGATTAGCTATTTTTTCAATAGCTAATGTCTGCCTTTCCATTAGTGCAATTTTTTTGCATAGTACCGCTCTCTTATCTCTAACTCTCTCTCTCTCTGAAACTTGTGCTAACACCTGTGTGGCATTTGAACTTATTGCCCGGCGCTTAGCAGGTGTTACTCTTTTCCTTTTTTTTCTGAACCCTTAATGTAAGTGTGATCTGTTGGAGGAGGGCTGGGTGTAGTAGCAATTGCTATTGGCGGAATATCTGTCACAGCATCTGTGTCATCCCACTCAAACGCTATGCTTGTTTCTAACACATTGCTGCTTCCAGTTACAACAGTTGTATTGAGCGACTCTAACACTGCTTCCTCAGTCGGCGTCAAAATTTCCTTCGTAGGTGGCCCCCCTCCCCCAGTACCTTGCATGTGCATCCTTGCAGCAGTTTTTTTCTTTTTTCTGGAACTCTTGAGATCTTGCCAAGTCTAAATAACAGACGGAGTTGTAAAAATATCCTTGTAAGTGAACAAAGGTATACTTACTTTTTTCCATTGTTTCCAATCTTTATTAGCCCCGGGTTTCGAATTGTAACATTTCCGCAATGTTTTTCCACTTTTCCATACTATTTTTGGCTGTAAAGGTATTAATAAACTTGCCACTTAATAAATGTTTGTCCCCTATAACCACTTCCGTTAAACGTTGTTTTTGTTCTTGGCTACAATACATTTTTTTTCCATTTTCACAGGTAAAATACAATATCTGTGTTTGATACAATGCAGCAAGGTATCAATGAACTAACAAATTTTTAATTTTGCAAGACGTTTGACATGCAAATTTACGTCCCATGTCACAATATTACATCGTTGCCACTTATACTTTCGACAAATAATGTCGCATTGTTTTTAAATCCCGATTCGTATTGAAGAATAGGTCTTGACAATACTGTTCGACACTGGCAGTGACAAATGTAGACTTCGACATTTCGCATTCGAGATTCAAGAATCGAGCCCCTGGTTGAAGAAAGTTTTGAGATTGTCTATTTTCTTTTCGATGTCTGGCACTGTAACGTCGTGCTTTTCAGCCAGTGATTCACATTTTTATACGAAGTATTTATAGTCGGAACTCATCACGTCCCAAAGATAATCAGACACATGGTAGTCTTCAATAAGTTTTATTACATTTTCGTTTGACCACATTTGTAACAAAAACTTTAAAAAAATCTAAAACCGGCCGAAGGCACACTCGCGGTATTGCCACAACCACAAAATTGATGAAAATGTACTAAATTTTACTTCAGCGTACCACTTTTTTAATAGTATATTCCATATAAAAAAAACATTATTTCGATATACCCATATATTTGCTATGTGCCGAGGAAGCTGCCCAATGTACAGAAGAATGATTGGTTGCTGAGTGAGAACTCTCATTCACTAGCCAATTAGAAAAAATTAGCCGACTCTCAAATATAATAAATTTCAGTTGTTTCACTAAATATGCCGAATAGAAGCAAAAGTCAAATAACTTTCAGTTCATTCAGTTTCTAGATCAACCTCTATAGGCACAGTGACACGTAAATGAGTTCGTTTATCCATAGACAATCTAAACCTAGAATCACACTTCCAGTCAAATTTTTGGAAGCATACTTCTCTCTCTTTTCATAGTCATCTGTTATGGACATTTTGAATCGATAAAAAAGTTGATATTCATCATTGTATCCAGAAACTAATTTAGGTACCACATTTATCAAAGAGTACCACCGTACTTTTTGACCACATGTGATACTATAGTACCACGGCAACACACTCGGTAGCTGGAGAGAGACTAGGAAATGTTCCGTCCTCGTCCTCGTCTCTGGTCGAGACGTGCATACTGGCGAAATATTCAAATGTTGCGCAATATGTCTACTGTTGCACGTGGTCTCAAATTCAATCCCATGGGGAGACCGTAGAGCTGCGATTTTTGGTGTCGCAATAGACTCGTTGGTCTACAGAGATGTCTATATAGACAACTCGAGGCATGTCTCAGAGACAAAAATTACTCAACAAGTATACAAGTGTGTACGAAGCAAACTATAGTGAGGTGAGGAAAATCAAAAAAAAATCGTTTCACACCTCCTAATACTGTCAGTTTTTATTTGCACATTTAGTAATTATTTTAATTTTTTAATGACGTTTCGTATGGTGACCTACTTTGTGGCAAGCAAACAATAGATAATAAGCATTTATGTTTTAATTTAAATTAGTAAACGAAATAATAAACTTATCTTAGATTTCATACAATGAACATAAAACAAATATTTAATATACATATTAGAATTTCATTCTCAAATTTCAGGATATATTAAAGAAAAAAAAAACTATTTTATTTAAATTTTTCTGGTTTTTTTGGCTGACCAAATTGATAAAATAGCTTTAAATATTCATAAAAGAATTTTCCCATCGATTTTAAGATTGTAGAAGTTCAAGGATATTATTTGAATAATAATCTGGATTTTGGTTTATAAATTATACAAATTTGGTCAGTTTTATTATTTTTGGCCATTACTTTACGAGATCGTTTAATATTCGTTTCGCCATTATACAGTGATCGACATATATTTTGATACATAAAAGTTTGTTATGAATAAAAAAGTCGATGCAGATGGGCCAAAATGTAGCGTTTTAGTCTAAAATTGTAAACTTTTTTTAATGTTTGGTGGTATATTTTGGGTTCGATCAACAAATCATATCTTTCATTAGCATATCGGTTGTAAACAAGTATATCATCCCGTATCGCACATTATACATTATAAAAAAAATACCTGCAGAAGGCATTAAAACAAAAAGAAATACTAATGAATTTAAGCTTTTATGTCAAACCTCATTTTAATTTTTTTTTATAACTGGTTGTCAACGTACCTATATAGAAACAAATGGCTTTATGATAAATTTTATTGTTGGTTAGAAGAGTTTTTTATTTTTTATTATTCTGAATTTTGTGGTTTTAAAATTTCCAAAGGTATATTTATACTTGATTATAGTTATGATATATTATATTTTCATTATTGTTTAAACTAGCTTAATTAATAATTTAATGAACATTTAATTTTATTTTAATAATAATTTCATTATCTTTAATTTTAATTCTTCTGTTGTTTTTCTAAAATATCAAATTCCATCCCATTCTTTAATATATATTCCAACTACTGCACCTCTTTGATCTTGATTTGAAAATAACTTTTTTTGAAATATCCAACAGAGAAATTCCCAATTATAGTATAAGGAATGTACAATAAATTGTTAATATAAACAACAAAAACTAATTAATTGTTAAATGCCGGAAATTAATGTAATAGTTATGTAGATTTATAGTGAAAAAAGTACCGAACGAAATTATAAATAAAACTGTAAGATAGATACAATTAAAAAACTAGAAAAACACGATTTTGTAGTTTAAAGTAAAAAATAAATAAATATAAAGATTTTGTTAAAAAAAGCATGAGGTGCTTGGTATCAATTGTTTTCAATTTTTCATCGATAGGTATTTGGTATATTTTCAAAATTTTTAAATAATGATCAACTTGGTCCTTAAGCCCCCAAAAAGTCTGAAACAAGGGGCCCGGACACTAAATCAAGTCAGTCATGCCTTTACTAGAGCAAAAAAGTTTCTTCATAAAAATAAAATGGCTGTTTAACAGCACCCAAAAAGCTTTCTGAGTTTTTCACATTAAAAAATGTAAACAGTTTTTTTACAGTAAGTGACTTAAATATTCATGTTTCGGTTTCATAATTTAACATAATGTGCTGCTTTATGATTTTGCAGTTCATGTTTCGTACTTAAAAAACTGGAATAAAATGTTACCTTACAATTTTAAATACTATTTTTATTTTAACATTCATATTGGTTTAACTACTACGCATGAAGTTTGGTCCTTCGAAATGCTGGATTTATGTTAACACGTTCGCCGCCTAGTATTCTTCCAACAGTTACGAATATTAATATTCATAATTCGTTTAATAAAAAAGTCAAAACTCCATTCAGTACAGGCCAGCCACTCGCCATCCCATCCCTTGCGCTACCCGTCTTATCGGGCACTTTTTATTTTTATTCAGTTTCTCAATTAACGTTTGAGTTGCTTTTCGTTTTATTCAGTATTAGTTATTAATAGTGATAAGGTGATCAAGTTTATTTAAAATTTTATTTTTTGATACAAAACATTGTGAGGTCTAACGTTGGAAAATCATGAGTTATCTGCACAAATTGGGGTCAAAGAAAAGAAAGGAAAAAACAAAAAAAGGCGCGAAAGAACAATAAACATTTGATAATTTTTGAGTTAAAATGACTTGTACTACACCTAATACGTCTACTTCTAATCCTACCATTCCTGAATCTGACGTGGAAAGTGAAACAGAAGAAGAAAAAAAATTGTAGTTAAAAGTCCTTTCTTAAGTGTAAATATTAATGAATGTGAAAACGAAGATGAAAAGGAAGAGCACACTGTTGATATTGATAAAGGAAAAGTATTGAAACCTTACGAAACTGCGAAACCTAATCCGCACACTTATAACATTGGAACAAAGGAATCTCTGAACTTTTCGGAAAAAAAAATATGACTGAAGCAATTCTCAGTGGCACGGCAAAACTTCCTAAAGTTTTCCCTCTAGACTTTGATGGAAATAATTTTCCTTCTTCAACACTTAAGTCAACTTTACTAAAAGGCGAAAAAGTTGAGAGAGATTGTTGTTGGAGCCCCAGTAAAATTGTATTATATTGCTTTCCATGCCGCTTGTTTAGTAAGCTACCATTGCCATCCAGATCTATGTTGACTTGCCCTGAAGGATATAGTGGAAACGAACACTCCTGGAAGAGAGTTCATGATAAGTTAAACCCACACGGAAAAAGTGTGACACATACAGCATGCTACCTTGAGTGGCTAAACTTAAGAGTCCTCCTTAATTAAGAATACCCCTACTATAGATACTGCCCTCTAAAAAGTAACAAAAAAGAAGTAGACCGCTGGAGGTTTATTTTAAAAACAATATTGCATGTGATTCTGTTTGTGGGCGAAAGCGGTTTGGCATCAATAGGAGATTCTGATTTAATTGGCGATCCGAGAAATGGAAATTTTCTAGTAATTTTAGAGTTTGGTCAGAATTATACATTGTTGATATCCCTGAAGATGAATTATTTTCAGATATATCTCATCTGAAAAAAATTCAGCCTGCTAACTTTCCATCTGACCTATAGCTGAAGCTTCGTCAACTCCTGAAGACATTATCAAACCAAAAACTGGCAACTATCTTCCCAAACGTTGTGATTGCTCTTAGAATTCTTTGCACACTTCCTGTTACAGTGGCAGAAGCTGAAAGGTCTTTCAGTTTGTTGAACAGAGTGAAAAACTTTTTGCGTTCTACAATGGGTCAGGAATGATTAACGAACCAAAATTATTTTCTAAAACTAAAGAATTATACTAAGTATAAAAAAGAATTCCAACTGATCTTGCGTTCTAGTAAATACGCAGTCGTCGCTACGAGTCGTTTTCAACTTTTTATACTCGCGAATAATTATTTTTGGTTTTTTTTACAACGCTAGATTATGATTGAAATGTTTTGCAAATGATGGATATTAAGGATATTTGAATCTACCTACAAAAAATTGTAATTATAATTGTTCAAGTTTTTTTGTAGATTGCAGATTTTAATATATAATAAATGAAGAATTTTTTTGAAGCGCGTGAAAATAAAGAGTAGGTTACAACGGTGTCTATCTATTTATTCGAAAAATAAACCAAAGTCTATCTAGTTAGTAGCAAATTATTAAATTGTAAAAAGCACCTCGCGTTTTTTTTAATGAATTCTTGATAATTCATTATTTTTTACTTTTTAGTTTACATTGCTACAAAAGTTTTTTAAAATATAATTTTATTTTTATTTTTTAATCTCAAAAAATCTCAATATGGTGGAACAATTGGAAAAGCGCGCTACAGGGGCGTTCAGAATAATGCCACTACAGCTATGGAAGTTCTGCTGGGGCTCCATCCGCTATACCTAATTGTGTGAAAAGAGGCACTGGCAGCAACCTACAGGCTGAGTCTAAACAGAATAGGATCGAAACTTTCAAGGAATGGATACCATTCCATGGTTGCAGAAAACTAAGAGAAAATCCGGTGCTAACCATGTCATCGGACAGAATGCCTGTGAGCCACAATTTTGTAAAACCTTATGAGGTAAAATACCAGAGAGGGGCAGAAAAATCAATTAGTCTGGTATACAAATGGGTCTCAAATAGAAAACAGGGCAGGTACTAGATTATATCATATCAACTCAGGGAGAACATGCATTTTTAAACTGAAATCTATGGCAACAGTCTTTTTAGCGAAAATGACTATGATAAATGCTTGCATAAATGTGATGTTGTACGAGGATCTTAGAAATAAGAGAACTCGCATACTCACAGATAGTACAGCATCCCCTAAAGCATTGAAAATGGTGAAAATGCAGTTCAAGCTAGTGTATTTAGACTATCATGAAAAATTAGATGCCCTGGCAGAACATAAAAAGATAACTCTTAAATGGGTGCCTGAGCATGAGGGCATAGAAGGAAATGAAGAGGCAAATCGCCTGGCCAGTAAAGGAGCCGAACAACCTTCAATTGGACCACAAATTACATGTGGTATTTCCTACCAACATGTAAATAATGTACTGGAGAAACAATTAAAGGACAAACACAAAAACTAGGTGTCCTGACAAGACACTGCGAGCTCAGAAGACACTTGGACCTCGAAGGGGTATCGGAAGTGGGCGAAACTCTCCTTCATAAATTACGCCATTGCCGGGACCTGAATATGGAAAGGGAATGGCACTTTGGAGTACAGTATTCTGAACCCGAAGAGAGAGCGAAAGCTAACATCAGAACTATTCTAGACTTTCTCATGAGTAATGGTCTGATGTGAAAACTGGCGGGAAACAATAGGCCTGGAGCCTCAGTGCAGGTGGGATTTACCACACCCGGTTCAGCTAGAACATAATATAATAGAATACAGACTTATGTATTATGTATAGTCTAACTTAATAAGATATTTATTTTATTTTGAAGATCCTGGACAGGAAATTCGGTCAATGGTATAAAATTTTTGTATTGTCATCGGTTCTTAATACACGTGCAAAATTACTAAGACACCTGGAATGGGTGAAAATGAATTTTTTTTACGTTCATGCAAAAAAACAAAACTTTATTGAACTACATTTAATGGAAAACTGGTTCTTTATTGCCCTAGTGCACACATATACCGATTTGACTTAGCAGATCTGATAATGTAAAGAAAAGTCAAAATCGCAAGATCGGTTTTTTACTTGATGCCACTACTTTCTCTCATACGGCTGTACGAATCTGGCCCATCATCTTTTAATCTAAAGGATTCGTAAGCCAATTAGGAATGTCTTCATAGACATCTAAACAGGTAGGCTAATTAAAGGCTAGGTAATTAGCAATTATTTTTCTATTGTGTTTCACACAAATTTAGGTACATTGTTTATTTGGTTCCGGTATTGTAAACAGGGCATTTATCGTTTTGTAGTGTTAAATATATATCGGTTATATGAAATAGTCGGTTTAGTTGTTTGTAAAAATTAATAATTTTACTTTCACCCCCTGGTACCATCCGGATGCAGCAGGTAGTGATGTGTTAAAAATCATGTACGGCATTTATTTTACCGAACGAAGATGGCCAGGAACGATTCCTATAATCTGGAAATTTAAGTCATAATCACAATAAATTAAACAACAATGTAATAGAAACGCAAAAAATATCTGGTTTTGTCAAGAAAACACTAGAAAATATTCGTAATAAATCCTTAAAACTTTTTTGTTCAGAGCTGAAAAGCGACTACGAAAATTTGAATTTTGAAATACCATCAAAAATGCATCAGTTTGTAAAATTGGGCTAATACCGTTATTCCTGATCTCGAAATTATTTAAACTTCTTAAGATTTGAAATGCTTTATATAAACTTATATATAAGATGTTTTCTTTTTATAATTTACCTATATTAATATACTTTGTACTAATTTTTCCTCAATTTTTGGTCCGGCGCACTTTCCTATACTTTTATTGGACTCATATTATTCTCGGCCCAATTTCGAATTGCCTCCATTATAAATATACGTTTATTTCGATTACGCCCTGAATAACATACAATATTAATAAAAATCTATATTTTTGTAAAGATTTTGATAATAAAAATAAAAAAAAAATGTTATAATACTTTTAATTACTTTCAAATAAGTACGATGTTTGTTAATTTATAATATTAAATTATATACAGTTCGTTATACTAAACAATAACAATAACATAAAAACTAAGTTAACTAATAATCATCAGTTACGTACTGGTGATTAGGCCTCCTCTGCTGCAAAGGAATATTAATATCTTCTGGAGATCTGTAGACTTGTTGTGGTCTTAGTGTTGTAGGTGATACATATTGATTGCGAGGTTGTCCAGTTACGCGAATCTAAAATTTATAATAGAACGAAATTAGTTTATAAGTAAATAAAAATTTAGACGTGTGACATATACCATTAACTATCTGGAAGAATTTAGAGTTAATAAAGCAATAACAACTCAATGATTTAATTCTGGCGATGTAGGACATCTAGAGGTAGAGTTTGGAGAATAAAACCAACAATCATCAAAGAGGAGATGCATTAAACTAGTGTCAGTTAACCGCTGATTATAGATAAGAGCTATTATTAATTTATAGCCTCATTTAGGTGTAAAATAATCAATAATCAAGTGTATACGAAGGAATCAAACACCACCTATGACATTGGTATAAGCATAAGTTAACATTGTCCCAGAAAGAAAATAGAATCTTTTTTAGTAGACTATGTCGATAAAAAGTTGGAAAATTAGTTTTAGGTTTTTAGTATGGAAATTTGGATCAGATATTGGTAATATTCGATTTTTCATTTGTTTCACCAAGTTAAGTTTCATATCTACCCGAACTACATGGTTTCCTATACCAGTCAATTTCTATGAAGTTTTTTTACGGATAAAACCAGTGTCGAAAAATTGCATT
The DNA here is from genome assembly GCA_963243735.1 of Neocrepidodera transversa. Classification (NCBI taxonomy): domain Eukaryota; kingdom Metazoa; phylum Arthropoda; class Insecta; order Coleoptera; family Chrysomelidae; genus Neocrepidodera; species Neocrepidodera transversa. The sequence goes on from OY725346.1 coordinate 16,855,627, forward strand.
GGATTCGCCACCTTCTGTTTCAATGGTGAATTGAATATAAGGATCATAGGTAATGAATATGTCTACAATATCATTAATACCATCGTTAGGTAAGGAAATGTTTAAGTCATTTACGTATTTTTTATGAACCGCAACCTCAGGGTAATACATTAATGAATATATCCTGTATGTAGTCCATCGGATAGGCTGCAATGATAGTTGGTATACTTGCTCCCGTTGGGGTGCCAAAAGTTTGTTTGTATTCTTTGTTATTGAACGTGAAATAAGTAGTGTCAAATAAGAATGTTACTAGTTCTAAGAAATTTTCTTTATTAATGTTACATTCTATGAGTTTTCACTTTCTTTTTGAATGGCTCTTAAGGCTGCATTTAGGTAAACATTACTGAATACGAAAACAACGTCCAAACAGGCAATGAAATGATTAATAGGTGTTTGTTTCTTGTTAAATATTGTATACACTTCGAAGGAGTCTTTAATATAATATTCGTTAATAAAGTCATAATGTTTTAAGTAGGCTGTTATATTTTCTTTGTATTGATGTAGTAGGGTCAGTACTTAATTCTTTATAAGTAGAGTTGACTAAGATCATACTGTTCGAAAGTTCAATATATTGTGTTCTGTACATCACTACTGTAACGTTCCCTATCTCAGACATCGTTATTATTATTATAATATTCGAATATTATGATCGAGATACCCCTTTCTTTTGTTACTATTCATGATATTATTTGTACTGATATTGTTTTGCTACAATGATATTTCGCCTTTTTGTATGTGATTTGTGACGTAAAGTAGCCTACGTCTGCCAAAATGTTTTTACAAGAAATGTCTGTAAATATTATAGTTTCTATACTAAATTTAGGCCCCTAAGATAGAAATTGTAACATGTCTTGTGAAACATTCACGTCTATTAAATTTTTTACCCAATGTGTACAAGTTTTTATTCAATCATTTATTTTATTAGCTTTAAGTTGTTGTAATTTGTTATTTTTTGTTTTAGTTCTATGAAAAAGTGTGTTATATTGGTATTGTTGTTTATTAGCAAAATTTCGAAAAACAGCCTCATTAATGATGTTAATTATCTCTTTAAGTTTTTTTTAGTAATGTATGATTATTAAAATTTCTTGCTACAATGTAGACTACAACAAATCTATCATTTACACATCAGTGCTACTACTAGACCGATAGAAAATCTTCCTTAAAGGCAGGACATACAAGTGAGGAAGCACCACACCACACTCATAGGTTAGAGTACAAACTTATGAATACTTATTGAAATTTGTAATAATCAAGACAGTACCCCAGAAAGAAAAGATATTTTAGTTTAACGAAACATACAATGTTATTACATGCTGGCAAACATGAAGAAGAACATAAATACTTCTAGGTATAAAGATCCCGAATGGTCGCAGTCCGTTGTTTAAAATCAGGTTTACCGAAAATATTTTTTCGAAGACATTTTGATCAAAAACCTACATTTAGAATGACAATTTTATCGAAAACAATGTTATCGAAAACAATTTTATCGAATGATATTTTCATGGGAAACAAATTTGTCGAATGCCCTTTGGTTGAAAACACTGTTATCGAATGACATTTTGGTCGAAAACAAATTTTTCGAATGACCTTTTAATCCAAAACAATCAAAATATAATAAAATTAACGAGGAAAATATACATGCTAATCCTCCCCTAAAGTATTGTTATATAATTCTATACCCTTTTGAGAATTTTCAAAAATCAACGGCATCCCGTCTAACCCTTTACACTTTTGATACTTTAAATTTTAACTTCAGTCAAAAAAAATGTTGCAAGGACAATGAAAACTTTAAATCTTCTCCGGAAAAAGAAAATTTGTATTTTGAAGGTTTCAACATCGTTGAAACGAAAATTTACTGATATTGTGAACATTTTGCAATGTCAAAATGCAATGGCAGGGCAACACAAACGGGTGGAATGGTGTCCTCAAAATACATAATCGTTCAGGTTATCCAGAATTATTAGAAACAAGAAAAATTTTAATTGACATTAAAAACGAAACAATATCAACAATAGACACGGACAAAAAAATAATTTCAGAGGTACTATCAAACTCTTCATGTTCGGCAAATACTCATGTATTCTTATACTACAGTGCTGTTATAAGTACCGACAAAAAGTAGTTAAGTCTTAAGTACCAGTACTTGTTCAAAGTGGATCTTAGTACAAGTACCAGTACCAAGAATATATAAGTACTTAAGTATTTCGTTTAAGTATTACTTGAAAACTGTAAATTTAGTACTAAGTAATCTATTTGTGTTTACGCGTGCCAGGAATTCAGGAAAAAATCAAGAAAATACTCGTCGAAACATGATTTCCACAGAAAATCGTACTCATTGAAGAATATTTTTGCGGTAATCCGTAATACTTAAGAGCAATTGCTTCGCGCTCCAACACCGTCAAAACCTGTAAATTTCATGCATTTCGTTTTAATGATAGAGAATACAATACTGAATAAATTTCACTACTTTTTGTTTTGTAAAAAAGAAAAAGGATTAATCTACAATTTCGTCGAATTTTTTTTTTAAAAAAACCAACCATTCCGACTGGAAAAAAATGTAAGGTTTGGTGAAATTATTAAAAATAATAAAACTTTACCTTACAATTAGTATATTAAAAATGTATTATTAAAAAAAAAAAGAATTCGAGCAATCTGCAGATTCATCTTTCCGTAATATAATGCAAAAAACAAATTAAATATTCAATTCGACATGAGCTTCTAATCACTAAAATACGAGATATCGTTCTGTCTCTAAAATAATTATAAATAAGGCAAATATTATCCCTACTACTTAATCTGCAATTCTTTCGTTAGCCGACGTTCGTAGAGTCTCGGTTTCGATCGGTTTGTCGGGGACGTTATTTAAAGAACAGAGTCGGACTCCAAGAGTTAAATTAAATATTTTAATTCAAACCAAACGAAGTAATTTTTAGAATTAGTTGTAAATTTTGAAATGTATACAGTGTGTCCCAAAAATAAAATTATTGTAAGATGTATACGGTATGTCTCAAACCGGTTTTTTTAGGAATACATTTCCTAAATAGTTGGTATATAATATTTGTCTTTAAAACATTTTTTGTTTTCAGAAAATCTTTTAGCTTATACCAGTAAATGTTAAAAAAAAACTTCTTGTAAGATATATACAGTATGTCCCAAAAATGAAAATTCTTCAAAGTTGTATACAGTATGTCACAAAAATGAAAATTCTTATAACAGCATGTCAAAAAAATACAAGTTCTTGTAAAATGTATATAGTATGTCCCAAAAACAAAAATTCTTATAACAGCATGTCCCAAAAACAGAAATTTTTGTAAGATGTATACAATATGTCCCAAAAATAAAAATTCTTGTAAGATGTATACAATATGTCCCAAAAATAAAAATTCTTGAATGATGTATACAGCAAGTCCCAAAATGAAAATTATTGAAAGTTGTATACAGGATGCCACAAAAATAAAAATTCTTATAACAGCATGTCCCAAAAATAACAATTTTTGTAAGATGCGTACAGTATGTCCCAAAAATGAAAATTCTTATAACAGCATGTCAAAAAAACAGAAATTTTTGTAAGATATATACAATATGTCCCAAAAATAAAAATTCTTGAAAGATATATACAGTATGTCCCAAAAATTAAAATTCTTATAACAGCATGTCCCAAAAATAAAAATTCTTGAATGATGTATACAGCATGTCCCAAAAATGAAAATTATTGTCAGTTGTATACAGGATGCCACAAAAATGAAAATTCTTATAACAGCATGTCCCAAAAATAGCAATTTTTGTAAGATGCGTACAGTATGTCCCAAAAATGAAGATTCTTGTAAGTTGTATACAGGTATGCCACAAAAATGAAAATTCCTATAAAATCATGTCCCAAAAATAAAAATTCTTGTAAGATATATGCAGTATGTCCCAAAAATGAAGATTCTTATAACAGCATGTCCCAAAAATAAAAATTCTTGTATAATGTATGTCCCAAAAATGAAAATTATTGTAAGTTGTATACAGTATGACACAAAAATGAAAATTCTTATAAAAGCATGTCCCAAAAATAAAAATTCTTGTAAGATGTATACAGCATGTCACAAAAATGAAAATTATTGTAAGTTGTATACAGTATGACACAAAAATGAAAATTCTTATAACAGCATGTCCCAAAAATAAAAATTCTTGTAAGATGTATACAGCATGTCACAAAAATGAAAATTATTGTAAGTTGTATACAGGATGCCACAAAAATGAAAATTCTTATAACAGCATGTCCCAAAAATAACATTTTTTGTAAGATGCGTACAGTATGTCCCAAAAATGAAAATTCTTGTAAGTTGTATACAAAAATGAAAATTCTTATAACAGCATGTCCCAAAAATAAAAATTCTTGTAAGATATATACAGTATGTCCCAAAAATGAAAATTCTTATATACAGAATGTCCTAAAAATAAAAAGTCTTGTAAAATCTATACAGTGTGTCTGCAGTTGAGTTTTTTAGGAATACATATTCTAAATAGTAGGTATATATTATTTGTCGTTAAAAGATTTTTCCTTTTCAAAAATCTTTTGATATTTTTACCTACAGTATGTCCCAAAAAAAATTATTGTCAAATATATACAGTTTGTCTCAAAAAAGAAAATTCTTGCAAGTTGTATACAGTATGCCGCAAAAAATTAAAAATTATTCGAATTTTATTCGTCATTTATATTCTTCCCTCTTTTCTTAATAAAATATCGTTTATTCCTTAGCCCCATACTTTCCGATAAAAGAAAATTTTAAAAAAATCCACAAATAACACCGCGAAACTAATGGCACTAAAAATAATCTCAACAATACTGGGCTTGAAAATTTCTTGAGTCCGTATTTTAAAAGTCGACACAAAACACGGTGGTTGAAGCGCTGTTAAATAAAATGTTTACGTGAATCGCCTCGGTCGCTTAAAAATTTGTGGTGGGGGTCTCACAGGAGAAATTTCCCCTTTATCTGAGATACGGTGCACGAAGCAATTGCTCTTAAGTACTTTCTAAAAGTTTTAAGTACTTCAACGTTTATTCTTTATTTTTTCACTTTGATCTAGAAAAATGAATCCCACAATTTTTCTTCATTTTTTCAATTTTTTTATTCAAAAATTATCCCCGCTTCCATTTCTTTATTTTCAATTTTTTTCACAAAAAAATTTCCCCAGTTCTATTTCTCCATTTCCTCACTTTTTTTAACTCAAAAATTACCCCACTACATTTGTTCATTTTTTCACTTTTTTCACTCCTGCAAATTTTCTTTATTTTTTTCACTTTTTTACTCAAAAATTACTCCCACTAAATTTCTTCATTTTTTCACTAGAAAATTACTCCCAGGCATTTTTTCATTTTACTCCTTTTCTTATTTTTTTTTTTTTTTTTTTTTTTTTTTCTTAACTCATTTTACAATTTGTTTCTTATTATTCCAAAAATTACCCTTTGTCCTATCAAATTACACCTTTTTCTCAATTTTACTTAAACAATTACCTTTTTTTCTCTCAATTTTGCGCCTTTTTTTTCAAAAATTTGCCCCTGATTTCTCGATTTTATTCTTTTTTCAAAAAGGTACCTTTCGAGTACTTAAGTATATTTCATTATACTTAAAACAAATTTAAGTACTAAGTACAAGTATTAGGCTGAATGCTTAAAAGTTCAGGTTAGGTTATGTTAGGTTAGTCCCAGTACACGGATTTTCTGGAATACTTAGAGTAAAGTACTTAAGTACATTTTTTAAGTACTGTCAGTAATCAGTATCGCAGCTCTGCCTTATAGGAATAATCAGTGGTACTTTATCGCAATATATAGATCCAAAATTTTACCCTCTATACTTCAAATATTTAATAAAAATAGAAACCAATAGATAGCAAATGCCATAGATGTTCACCGTAAATGTGATTTAAATATGCATTTGAAGAAAAGGAAGTTTGCTGAACAATCTTGGCCGGTCGTCTTAAAGACTAAAACAGAAACAAAAATTCTTCAAGTCAAGAGAAATAAAAGTATATACCTCAAAGTATCGTACTTGGTCCTTTATTATATTTGGAGTATTTACAGATGATACGGTTTTACTTAGGAGGGGGAAAAGATCAATATGTATTAAGTTGGGGATGCACACAGGAATTTTTTCACCTCCACTGTAGCTCCACTCAAACATTGTATGTGTTATTAAGAAATACTCTGCAGATATTTTTTAAATTATTTATTAATTTAACTTACTGAGTGTTGATGGTGTACAGGAGTATCGTCATCCTCGTCGTATTTGGACCTGTACTGTTCTGGGTAGTACCTGTCGGAATATCTTAATGTCACGTTTGGTTTTTGTTGGTATTCTTCAAGATTCAATGGTTTATACAAAAAGTCATTGACGAAGTGGTAGTCTGAAGATTTATCGCAAATGTTATCGCCGCCGGGTGGCATACAGATCAAATGTACCTGAAATATTTTGATTTATATGACTAATTGCGTTTGAAATCATCACGAAAAGTAGCGTTAAAACGAAACACACAAGATTTTAATCATATAATAATAAAAATACTAACTTGATGGAATGTAAATCCTTCGGGACAAATCCAGGAATGTTTTGAATTCTCCTGACAGTAGTGGAAAACTTCACAGCCTAGATCTTCATCTGAATAATATCCTGTATGTCTACCTTGGCAGGTAAATTTAGATTGCGGTAAGAGCAAGCTTAATCGATCAGGTTCTTCCTCTTCTTCTTTTTCTTCTTCTAATTTGTTAATTGCCTAAAATCATAAATAATTTTTAATAAAGCAAGGACAGATAAAGTGACCCAGGAAGGTACGGTCATATGACCAAGTACCGCCCTCAAATAGTCAGTTTATAGCTTTAACCTTTTTATTGTACCAAAATAACTATATGTATAATATTTAACTAATTATCATGGATTTATTTGCCTAAAAACGATCTTAATATGTTGAGGTTGGAATTTGTTTTGAAATGTGTATTGTTGGCTAAAGTGGCATACTATCAATAATAGGCTACTTTATCTAGTTATGGAAAATTGAGTGTATTACCTACGTATTTTGTTTTTTAATTTACAATATGCATAATAAATACATGAGAAAAATTATTCACCACTCATAGGCAGATATTACAGCAGTAAACAATGGCATCTGAAGGTAAGCAAAATATTTCCAGTGCCTCGATCCATTTTTAAAACAGAGTCAAAGAAAAAACAAAACGTCAACAAAAAAAAACAAATGGCTGGTAAGGATTTTTGAATATTGAATCCTGACCTAAATATTTTTTATTTTATGAGAGGAGTCTACCATGAACGTTGAATTTTGAGACACCCTGTATAAACAAAAATATAACTAATTAATGGGTAACTGAAGGTTACGTCTTGATGCGTACACACTTATTTTTGAAGAAAGAAAGCCAATTTGAATTTTCAAATATGAAAATGAAATACAAATTGGCTTTCTTTCTTCAAAAATATAACTGATCAAATACAAAAAAATAAAAGATTATCCATATCTCAAATGTGGTAAATTATTTAATGAATAATAGAAAAAGTTATACCACATACATTTAATGTTCAATTAAACTAGATTAAATTGGCGGCGACATGTTTCGGCCACAACGATGGCCATCATGAGGCAGAAACAACGTAGATATTGATATGAAAAATTGAAACCGGTCACATTATAAAATTTAATATAAAAAATCAAACAAATTATTATAGTATATATAAAGGTTAAAGTTTTCAACGTAGTTTTTTTATTTTTTTATATTAAATTTTATAATATGACCGGTTTCAATTTTTCATACCAATATCATGTATAAGCTTTTCGTATTTTTTGCCTGATGATGGCCATTATTGTGGCCGAAACATGTCGCAGCTTATTGAATCTGGTTTAGTTGAACATTAAATTTATGTGATATGACTTAGAGTTTTCTATTATTCATTACAGAAAAAAGATCATTTCCTAAATTCGACCGATGCAATTAATTCAACTTATATTGGTTCAATTTAGAAAACGGCACAATTTTCTAACGATAGCCTCAAAAAACTTCGTTTTGAGATATAGAGAAATTGACACAAAATAACAGATGTCGCTGCTTCAGAATTCGCCTACTTCCCCCTTCAAAAAAGTTCTCAAAAGAAAAGAAGAATCTAGAAGAAAAGCAAAAAAACACGATAAAACTTGTAAACAGTGAATTGTTGACGCATTGTCAAAAATTAAAGTTTAATAAAAAAGAAGAACTGAATACTGTATGTCTGTATTAGACTCACAAAGCTTGTGTAACTTCCAGTAATACTGAATATGCTTTTATTTGGGAATTGTGCTTTTGGAATTCTAGTAGATTGCTTTCTTTAAGCGTGTATTTAGTTTTAGTCATTTTATTCAATTTTACGTAGTTTATATATATATATATTTCAAATATTATAGTTATTGTCAAACGAAGTGGCTCACTTTATTTTCATTAATGACTACTTTTCCCAACTAGGATGGTTAAAGTAGTCATTAATCACCAATGTTGAAAATTACATATTTATTCCAAATTAACAAATGTTAGCTCTGAAATGAAACTAACATATTACAACCAATGTAATATTAAAAAAATTACATTAAAATAAAATAAATTTGTTGGAGTCTTAAGCTGTATGTACCCTGCTTACTCCTACGTTTTTACTTAATTAGGCATAAATTATAATTAATAATTAAGAACAATTTTCTCTTGAACGTATAATTAAAAATTGACATATGAAATATTTACGAAATTATTTATTGTTAAAATTTTTATGAAATTACAATTTCTCAAGATTTTAAGTTGTGTTGCTTTATTAATTAAATTGAAAAAAAATGTTAAGAAGATTTATTCTTTTGTTGTATCTCACAGTAACTAATTTTGTAAGAGCAATTAAACAAGGAAAAGAAATCAGGTTTTACTAAGAAAAATATGTAAAAATTTGTTATATTAGATCATTTACAAATAATACCTAAGTCTAATCAAAAATTTAAAAAAAATATATTTAGTTGTGTTAGTAGCGTATTTAAATATTTACAGTGCTTCCACCAAAATATTAAGTATGAGATGGTGAATGCGCTTTAAGAGAAATTCTTAATACCAACGTAGTTCGGGAAAAAATCGTGTGTTTAGGATTTTTTAATATTATATATCAACCAATGACAATCCTCTTTTTTCTAACACAAGCCAATCAAAACACACTGTATATGAAAAACACTAAGTGGAAGGATACGAATTCTATTGAAAATCGGAATAATCGGAAAATTCCTTGTTAGTTTTTCCGGGTTCCTATTTTAAAAAAGTCATATTTCTTTAAAATCGATATCTACAAAATCGTGAAAGATAGTCGAAAACAAAGTCACGAAAATGTAGGAATGTCAAGAGTACTTTTTGCTGTACTTGAAATGATTTATAAAAAGATCTTTTGTAGAATTTTGAACAAATATGATTAAGAATCGATATAAGCTTGGAATAATTTACTGCGGCCGTCGACGTGTTAACATCGGCTAAGTATCGAAGGACCAACCTAAAGGATTTATTATCTTAACATAAATAAATCATTTAAGTGAACTTTAAGGGCTATTTTCACCCTTTTATTATTAAACAAAATCAATCATTAATTTTACTTTTTTTAAATTTATTATTTTTTTAGAGCAACTGATCTTACTCACTATCACTGTAAAAATAATATTAACTGTTGTAATATCTAGAAACTAATGATTGTCTAAATTCGCGCCCCCCAAAAGCTTATTGCAAGTGGGGGTTTATAATGGCTCTTTATTTTCTCCATTTAAAATCGACTCGTCTAGGTATTAGATATTTCGGCCCTAACGATGGAAGGGTACATGAGGTTATATACTGAAAAAAAAATTTTATTGATTACCTTTTTAGAAAATGTTTGTAAATTTATCCTTTAATTATAATTCTTTTACCTAACTTAGTAAATTTTAGTTTATTAATTCACCCTTCTGTACCTGTGCGCACACGTCTTTTATTTTATAATTTTTTTACCAACCGTGCATTAAGCACATTTTAGACAATAGATAACCTATTGGAATTTTTATTATTAGTTTTGGCGGACAATATATTGCTAAGTGGTTTGCTTATGTTTATCATTCGTTTACAAACGAGTATAATAAGTATAATAGTCTGAAAATTAATATTCATTAATATGATTAAAAAATATAATTGAAGCAGTAATAAGTCTTATAAAAATGACTGGTTAAAGATTTTTAAAAGAAGATTTTCAATTATATATAAGAGATTTATTGCAACGTCCATTTTGTAGTTCTTTTAATAAAGTTTCTTTTATTTTGACATATACGCATGCTCATTGAGTTCGACTTTAAGGACGTCGCTTATTTTATATAAATAAAGGCAAGGAAATTTTTAATAAAAGGGCTTTAATTTTGACGTAAATGACATTATGCACTATTGTACCGAAATAAATTTCTTATATTATATTTTAGTCTTGTTTTCTTGATATACTTTTAATAGTTGAATTTCTTTAACTTTTACATGTTTTAGTGCATGATTAAGAGCTTGTCGAATGCTGCTCTACGTCCCTGTAAATTCTATGTATGTAGGATGGGAAATCTGGCATGGAAGTGTCTCGATTTGTAACAGATTTTTGTAATAAAGAATGCTAAGCATTGAAAAGTAAAGAAAAGAGTTATCTACAATGGGCAACCACAAAGAGCAAAGAAAAAGATTAAAAATCAAAATAAAAAATAAAATCACTTCTTCAAAATATAAACCATTACAATTTCTTCTTCTTAAGACGATTAACCCATCCCTAATTACAACTTTTTAGGAGATACCAACAAGGAAAATAGAATAATTTAATTACTGGTCAAAATAAAAGCTGATCTATAAATTTAGTTGCAATAAGTGTCTAAATGCAAAATTTCTTAGATGCCACTTTATTAAATATAAAAGTCGCTTTTATCTTTCACAGGAATAACTCTCTATTATAAGATTTTAATTTTGATACAATAACTGGTTCTAAATTTAGTGTTATATATTTTTATTAAAAATCAGTACCTGTAGTTCCTCGCCACGTCTCAAATATTGCTTCTGTGGACGTTTCTCGGGAAGAGGAGTGGAATAACTCTTGCCAACAGTACTTCTTACAGGAATAGGATAATTTAAATTGGGCTGAAGAGTTGCTTTTATTTGTACGGGGTAGTTTTGATTGGCGTAAGTCGGAGAACGATCTTGACTAGATTCTGCCTCACTAAATAAATAAAAAAACAGTATAATTAATAATAATAAAATATAATTTAATAACATTAATCATTTTTATCCTTGTCTTTATTGGTAAATAAATAAATATTTCGGGTACAGGTGTAATGACCTCTTAATTCGTTTTAATATTATATACTTGTTTGTTAGACAGACGACGTTGTTTATTTATAAATTTCTACTTTTTTAAATCAATAATAGTATATGGAATGAGAGTTTTAAATAATCATCTCAGGAAAGTGCTAATGCCTAATCAGTTTAGGAATATACATACCGTATGACAATGATTCTAAATTGTAGATTTCTAATTGTTTGCCTGGCTTCAATGTCTTCTATTACATCTACATCTACCAGTTTGATCTGTTCTGAACTTATTACTATGAGCTTATATTACTAGGACTTCTTACTTTTACCTTATGGAGTATAATAATGATTACCCCAGGGTGTTTGTACCTTTGGCTAACTATAACTTTGTATTCGCAGAGCATATATTCTGTGTTTTTGTTTGCATCATTGCAAAATCTACAGCTTTCTGCATCCGTTATGTTTATTTTCTTAAGGTGATATTTTAGAGGACAATTAGCAGTAAAGAGAACTGTTACTAACCTCAATTCGTTTTCTGTCAGATTTATAATTCAGTTTTCCGTTCTGTTATCCGGAGATATTTCTCCAAAAGGACTTATTTCATGCTAGGAGATCCCACTGGACTATCCCTAATTATTTTGCAACTGACTCAATTTATGTGATTAGTTTTCCCAGGTTTCTATTACTTTATTTGGTGTATATATTTTTTTGTTTTTTATCAATATAATGTCCAAATTTTCGTTTCGACTCGGACCGAATTATTTCAATTGAATTAAAATTGAAGCCTAAAAATAGTATCTATAACCATAAATATGTGTCTTTTTCTGTTCCTTTTTTATTTGTCAAAAGACGTACTTCAACAGATTATGTCCAAGACTAAATTTGAATTTCTTAAAGCTATAATAATGTCTCTTTGGTCTTTACTAGGTGGTCCGATATTATCCGACATATGATAAGAATTCTTTATAGTGATCACGAATTAAAATTAATGACCAAATGTAATACCCATTAAATAAAAGCGTGTTAAATTTAATATAACCGGTCTATTCTATAATTCAGTTTGAATGGTCTAACGGGTGAGTCAAAATTATCTAAGTGTATAATACCTGTAACAAGTAACTGAGCCTCCTTGTAAGGCAGTTTTGCTAGTAGGAAAATAAAGGTATACTATAATACCCAGGCACAAAATTAGTCAGACATCACCACAATTATGTTGGTAATATTCTGAAACAACAAATTTCCGTCGTTGTTGAACAAAATTCCTTGGCTAGCGTGGTACCAGGTGACCCAAAAAGAGGACGTTCCCCCTTTATAATTATGTTCTGGAAGGGAACACGTCCAGCTTTTTAGAGTCATGGCTAACGTTCAAGGACGTATTTTCTCTCCTAGTGGTGACAGTAACGCTGCCGTTATATTTATTTTGGTTCATATATTAAATACGTACGACGTTTTTAATAAAAAAGTAATCTTTTAACCAGCGGTTATTACATATTGCATATGGATTAGGCCTACTGTGGATATCATAATAAAAAACGCGCTTTTTACTCTACCTCATGATGGTGTGGAAATGAGTTTTTTTGTCCAAAACGCATGTTTGAATAGACTTTTTTGGCACTCGTACGCTAAAACTATTAATTTTACAAAAAAAGGTTATGATATAAAATACGGGAATTATTTCTAGTTTAATTTATTATATATCTGGTTTTATCGAAAAAACAGTGTGAAACGAGATATTGTCAAAAAACTGTTTTTAGGCGTCAGGGTAGAAATTCAGAAAGAGTACATCAAACTCTATAAAATCATCAATTTTCAAAACTCCCGGAAAACTCTCCAGGTAACCTCTTTTTTGAGCACCAAATGACTGTATTATACATCAGGGTATCCAAATTTCTTATCGCGGGTCATATACTATTTTTTTTCTCCCAGAGCTAAAAGTACGGTCTTTGTCTGCAGAACCTTTAGATGAGGAGTCGTCCATGTTTGAGGTTATATACAGTTTATCTCAGAACACAGCCACTGTAATAAGTATTGCTATAAATCTCGCAGCCAGCCAATTCGAGCAGGCCACAAAATCAGATGTTACCGGACCGAAATGTGGCCGGTAAGACCGTACTTTCTGATAGGCGAGGAAGAAAAATATTTTTTCTTATTCTTCGACGTTTAAATATCTGCCGACTAATTACAATTTTTGATCTTTTGATTCTTCTGGTCACACTGATTTTTCTAAATCAAATTTCATTTTGTCTTGAAGTATTTTTTGTTTGTTTATTGATGACTTGAACTCAAGGTATTCTCGTCAATGTAAAATATCTGCTTTATAAGGAAAATCAATACAATATAATACATTTAGCATCAATCAATAGAAATGTGCTGAGTCGGTTTGTTGTGTTATTTTTGCAAGTAGACAATAAAATTTAAATTCTAAATTATCTGTTATAAATTACTCAATTAATAGGTTTTAAATGACTCATTTTTATTCATTTATTAAATTGTAGTATACTCGAGTCCGACCGCAACTAGAGGGAATGGAGAAGTTTACCATTTTTTTTTATGAATGAAACTGAAAATTAAAGCAAAACTGAACAAAAGAGTGAAAGTGAAATTAAGATATCTCAAAAACTAACAGAATTATAACATGTTAAAGTTGCGGTTTGACTTAATAATTTTGTTCCGTCCTGACGTCATCTATCGAAACTAGTATACGAAACGGGATAATTGTAAATAAAGCGACGTACCGCTCTTCTTTATTCTCAACAGCCAGAGCAAACAAAGTAGGTTCATAATGCAATATTCTACAGAATAGATTTTATCGTTAGAACATGTTCAGGGCTGTCCTCTGAAAATAAATTGATTTTTTTGGAAATTGTATACTCTACTTTGCTTCCCATCTTTTTTTAACGTAAAATCAAAGGTTAACTATATTTTTGGCAATAAATTCATTGAAAAAAGTTTGAAGCGCTAATAATAAAAACCTATATGCATTGTAGAGAAAAAAATTTAAATAAAAGTTGCAGAGAATATTTTTATCGTCAAAAAATGATCTCTAGATGGCGGCTGACGCTCGTGCCCCCGTCACGCTAACTTGAAATTACTTTCAAGGGACACCTCTGAACATGTTCCAACAATAAAATCTCTTCTGTAGAATATTGCAGAAAAAAGTACTTGGCTTTGGACAATATTATGTTGTGTGACAGTTAATACATTACATTGACAGAAATGCGTCAATCGTGCCGTGGCATAGAATAAAGAGTTTGCTTTATAGCACAGCGCTTTGGCTATGCGGATATGTGACGTCACACGCACTACAATCGGCGCTAAAAATCAATAACTTAAATATTATATTTCTCGGTTATTTATTGACCGATTTCAAAAAATTTTTGACCGATTTATTAGTTTTTGCCTATATTTTAGTTAAATGTGAAACCATATTAAATTATAAACTACCATGAAACATCTCCATTCAACGTGTTAGAGAGAGAGGTATAGGAAATCCAGCGTGTCAGAAAGAGAGGGAGCGTTTTTTGACGTTCAGTATTTTGAAGCGTTAAAAAACGTTAGAAACGTCACATTTTACAACATTTTCAACGCCTTTTTGCAAATCAACAAACAGAACGTGAAAAAAACGTTCGAAACGTCACATTTTACGACGTTTTCAACTGGTGGGTGTGACGTCAGGGCGCTCTCTCTTTCTGACACACTGAATTTCCTATATCAGTCTCTAATACCTTTAATTCCCTATATTTGCGGTCGGACTCGCGTAGACTATCTACTATATTTACTACTTTTTAAGGTAAATATTTGTTTACCTGTCAACGTCATCGTCATAAAAATCTTCCTCTTCTTGTTGTTTGTACGCTTCCGTCGGTCTAAACGTTTTGTGTGTCGAACCAAATCCTCTATTTTGTAAATTTTTTATTTGTTCTGCTGTAAGTTGTGTGTATCCCGGTATACCCGTTACGGCAGGTTCTGGAAAACATCTCACTGTCGCTACTAGCATACAACATATTGATAGGTATGTCTTCATTCTGTAATGTAAACAAAAATTAGATTTATTAAATGCAAAAATTAATAAATAACGACCTAAGAAAAATATACTTAAAAATTTATATGTACTTGTACTGTAAACTACTAAAAATATATTAATTCTTTAACTGCGGGCAAAATTTTTCAGCGCTGATCGCTCTAGGGATAAAAATATTGAAAAGTACATTAATACGTTTTGGCATTAGTTGAATTTTAAGTCAATTTAAACTAAACGTCAACTTGATTATAATAATTTTCAAAAATTTAAAAGCAAAACTGAAGAAAGTAGAAAATTCCGAAAATATATCAAAAAATTTAAAAATTTCAAAAAAAAAAAATTAAAATCGATAATTTTAAAAGTATATCGAAAATTTCATAACATACAAAAATATCGAAAAATTTGAAATTTTGCCATTTTTTTCGAAAATTTTAAAAATGAAAAATGTCAAAATATTCAAAAGTTTCTAAAATATATCGAAAATTTTAAAAAGAAAAATTATTCTAATTAAAAATTTTTCAAAAATTTCAAAGAGTTCTAGCACAAAAACCCTCATTTTTACATGTAAATCTCCATATGAGCTAAGCCCAAAATTAGCGAAATTTACTCAAAATAAATTTGAGCTAGTTCGGCCCTGGAGCGATATGAAGCAAAGCCAGCTAAATCAGATGAGCTGTTAGATAATGTGGAGTTGTGGTTTTATATATAAAATAAATTTCAAATTAATACCAAAAGGGCATTAGTTAATATCTCTGTTAATATTGGTCCAATTTTTATGGAAAAAACGACGCTATATTTAAAATGTGACTTATATTAAATACATATAGATAAATTCTGCGCAGACGCAACGCCAAAAGGGCAGTAGTGAGTATATGGGCCGTTAAACTGGTACTTGTGACGTATCAAATTAAAGCTAACTGTGTCAGAGGTACAAGAAATATATATAAAAAAAAATTCCATCTTTCGATGTAAGAAAAAAACATGCGCAGGAACGATGTAACATTAAACTGGCACTTGGTGACATATCAAATGAAAGGTATTAAACGAAATAATAATTACTGCCAAGCAGTCAAAGAATAAATAAGAGAATAATAATAATAATAATAATTGCTTACGAATAAGAGGAAAAATAATCAAAGTTATAATAATGAGTTATTAATATAAACTAATAAAAATAAATTATGGTGGTAAATTACGGCAAAGGAGAAGAAGAATTGAAGCTGAATGAAAAAATAACTGGACAAATAACAGATAAGTGGCTGGCGCGATGGAAAATATACCAACAAAAAAGCAAACAAAAATATTCAAATTGCAAATATATCAAAAATAGTGAAAAATTATTCGAAAATTTCAAAAATATATCAAAAATTTGAAATTTTCAAAAAGTAAAAAATTGAAATGTGTGATATTATTGCTATTCTTATTTATTCGGCAAATAAAAATTTATTTATTGCTTCTGAGATATGCGTAAAGTGAAATATTCAACAAAGCCGATTTAACAATAATAATTATTTATCACAGTGCACTGATACGCCACTGATATAAAAAAACCGATGAAATATTTTGAAAAGGTTAACAATTTTAACGACTCACAACGTCATATTACCATATTATTTCTCCTTTTTTAATTCAAATAAAAATATAATAATAATCTTAGCAAACATTCACGGAACGTGTTGTGCAATCAAAGTTCATAATGTCATATTTATAAATGAATGAAGTGAATGAAGAAGTTAATTAGCCTTGAACCATAACATTTAAATAAAAGAAAGTATTCAAAATATGTTGTAATTAGGGGCCAAATTTTTTTCATTAATTTTTGTTAATTAAAATAGAAAACGGTTGGAGATTTGGTACCGTTCAAAAAGGGTGCCAGAAACGAGAAACCACTCGTTAGTCTAGTCCCTAGGGGATCTTACCTTACAAAAGGTGGGGTAGAAGCGATTTTGGAATATGTTATTAATATGGGCAATAATTAAAAATCCAAGTTACCTTGGGGAGGAGAGGATCCAGCCGCCATAGTGGATTTAAGGGACAAAAATTGAGTTTTTTTTTAAATAAATCGCTAAGGGTTAGTCTTACTGCAAAAATGTTTGAATCAAACTCAAAGAAGACTAAATTTTAAACATTTTTCTTAATGCACATTTTTTGTTAACTCTAATATTTATGAAATTACAGCAGCTCAAACTTGACACTCGTGAAAATCGCCATGAAAATTGTTATTTTTATATCGGAAATATCCTTAAATAACTTATTTATTTGTTTATTTATTTAATACCAATATTGAACAAAAATACAATAAATTACTGTCTCGAAAAATGATGAATGATAGTACTTAAAACAATACAATAAGTAAATAAAAATTAAACAACAAAAATAATTACAATAAAAGAAAAATTCGAATGCAATCTATTTTAACATTCCATTTTTTTCTTCTTTCTTTAGTCCTGATTTTTAGATATTGACGTTTTCTCCGTCCTCTTCCGGATTGACACTTTTATTTTATTTTTTCGTACTATCATCCTCTAGATCGTCTTCTACATACATGTTTCCTCATCTTCGTCTTCGCTCTCGATGCTGACTTCGTTTGATTGACCATTACACAATTTACATACAACAGAGCACTCCAAACCAGATTTCCGGCAGTCGTATACTGTGATGCATCCTGTTTTGAAACCACATGAAATAAAATTCAATAACATGTCGGTTGCAGGCTGCTCCGTCATTGTTATTGGCGTGAGCCCATAGGAACCAAACTTCCAACCGAAATCTTCTGTTTTTTTTTGGTTTCCGCACCATTTTTGAACTTGGTAGTATGTTCTAAATATGCACGGCTCTGTAGGAAGTAATTCTGGCCTCCTGCTCCAATAATATATGGAGAGGAGTAAGACCCAGAGATCTTTCCATTGCCGCTGTCGGGATAGTGGACATGGCGACTGTAATGGCCACATAAGCTGGTCTCTGAAAGTCTGCAGTCCACCATTTGATAAATTCTACAAGTCTGCTTATAAGGTTCAATCCCCACGACTTACCGCACACCCTTTTGATATTCCAGAGGGATGGCCTGGCTTTATTGATTTAGTGAAAGCCAGATTTAGAATGCAGTGTGATCTTTATGGAGCGCATGATTGCCGCCTATGTTAGGTAGTCGGACACGTTAGAAAACGGAAAGTTGAGCACGCCAGGACTGGTCAAGCTGGCATCGCCGCCGAGCATTCTTTCGTTTAAAATACATTGGGCTATGCTGCCACACTGCATTCTAAATCTGGCTTTTACTATAGATAAGGGTTCTAAGTAAGTTTTCTATATAGGATAATCCCCAGATATTTCACCTCTTCCTCAAACAAAATAGTTACGCCTTCTAAAATTGGATGACGTAGCTTATCAAGCTTCCTCTTTTTTGTAAAAGGAACTACTACCGTTTTGTGGGGGTTCACAGACATCTGCTTCTCCTCACACCACTTATATACGATGTTAAGGGCTTCCTGAAGGATATGAGATATAATATCTTCAAACAAACCTCTAACCGTTATTAAAAGGTCATCAGCATAGCATTTGAATATAGTTTGATGATAAAAAAAATATCTCTAAAAAATTGTCATAATTAATAAATAAATATTTTTTTTAGAAAAAACTTGAAATGTATTAAGTAATTATTCTCATAATATTTTAAAATATATTGTAATGAAATGGTTTTTATGAGTTTTGAATTTTATAAACAGAGTTTATTGTTAAAAAGTTTAATTTTAAAGAATTTATTGAGATAATTTGTATAATATTTTAATAGAAAAAGTTAAATTTTGGAAAGAATATTAAAAAAAAATTGCTGTATAAGTAATTAGGTAAAGGGAAAAATTAAATTTTTTTTTATTAATCAAGTAAGAAAAATTTTAATTTTGGGAAAAAAACATGAACAAAAAAAAATAAAAAACAGAGAGACGTCATTAATTTTGATTTGATATAAAAATGTCACTATGTAAATATAGTAAAAAAATGTTTATGGAATGAAATATAGCGAAGGAAATTATATACCAATTAGAAGATTTATTTTTTAGTTTATTAAAATGAAAATTTTAAAAAATATATAAAACCATAAAAGAAGACATAAAAAAAACAAAAAGGTGAATAGAGCTGGTTGATGGAAGTAATTGAATGTAACGGTGTCAGATAAGCTGTATAAGAAAAAATTTATAGAAGAAAGAAAATATTAAGACTAGAAAAAGAAACCAATTTTTTTTTTGAATTTAACAAGAGAATAGAAATTGGACAGGATACATACTTTTTTTTTAATTGGCTTGTAATATTTATTTTCTTTTTCACTTATCACACGAGAGCTTTTTTTTGTCCAAGTAAACTTGACATGTATCAATAAGAATTTTGTTGCCTGGCAATTTAACGAAAAAAACTGCCTGTCCATAGGACGAGTAATTTTTTCGGACAGTTTTTTGTCGGAAAATGAAAACTTTTCTGACAAGTTTGAGCAAAATTGACATAACGTCATCAAAAATTTGTTTACAATGCTGGTTGTCATGCTTTCAAAAGTTAGGTTCCATTATTGTCGCTGGAAAAGTTAGGGCAAACTTTTTTCGCTGTCATAGTGACAAAATTACGCGGCTTATGGGATTTTTTATACATGAATTAAATTTGCAATTTTATAGAACCCACCAGAAATTGAGATTTCAAATCATAACAAATGGCTTCACAACGTGGGGCTTTCTAAAATTTATACACCACAAATCATAACAATATCTAGAAAATAATCGAATAATTCTATAGAAGAATGTGAAAAAATTTTAAATGACTAATTTTCATATCTTAATAAATATCTAATAATTCTCAAAATTTGTATTAATTTTTGAAAATGTTGTAAGAAAAAATTTAAAAGTACTACAAAAATGATTATTTTCATATCTTAAAAAAGATCCCAAATATATCTCAAAAAGTGTCTGAGTGTTAAAAATATCTCGAAACATTTAAAATGTCTAAAAATATATTGAAAAATAACTCACAAAAATTTTAGAAAAACTTCGAATTTTTAAAAATAATTCATTCATTTCTCTTTTTTTAAATGCTTTGTTTATCCATTCTATGCCGCTGGATGTCTCAAATTAGAACGGATAACTTTGTTATATCAGAAACCTTAAGAAAAAAACGAAACTGTTTAACTCTGTCGTCTTTTGCTTGATGAAAATCCATTATTATCTTTCAAATCATAAAACGTTGTTTCATTTATTTACAAGAAAAAACAAAAAATTATAGATATACTGTTGTTGAAAACTCTGTATACAAAAATTTCCTTATACAGTTTTTGATGTTATTTCAAATAATTACGATGCGCGGCGCAAATGTCATTTTTTATTTTCCTTTTATAATCTGAAAATAACGATAGACAGTGTATTATTTAAAGCCACTTTATTGTGCTATAAAATATCTAAGTTTTTTCCCATTTAACCGCCACTGAATCTCTTAAGGTTTCTGATATAGCAATGTTACCCGTTCCAATATTTGAATAGTTTTGCATCATCATTTCCTGAGCTTTTATCTATTTTAGGGATTTTAGTATTCATTTAGTGGTACTATTGTTTCTCTTTGTTGATGGTTATTTTTGTTGTTTTCCATTTCTTTCCCACTTTTTGCCTCACTTTCTTCGATCAACAGCTAATTAAAATATTCTCGCTAAATATTTAGACTTTCTTCTTTTTCAGCAATAATTTCTCCATTTTTAATGGACTGAAATAATTTTCTTTTATTCTTTATTTCCTGATACAATTTCTGTATTGGTATATTTTTATAGTTTTCTTCTATTTCTCTATGAATTTTTACGCTGTATTTTTTTTCTTATCTCAATTGTTTCTCAGTTGTTCTTTCTTTGTTATATTCTAATTTTTCTTAAAATGATCCCTAAGTCGCATGTTCCTTTTTTATTTTTATATATTTCCATCTTTCTTTAATATTACCTATTTCTTTTATGTTTTCTAATTGCTCTGTAATGACATTTTCATATTTCGTTTTTCTTCACTTTCTAATCTTCTACACCTTTTCTACCACTTCTTTGCTTTCTAATAATTTTTATGATTTGTGTCATTTGTGACATTCTTGATCCAAATTGCTTGTCATTCGATATATTCATATCTTTTTTAATTATATATTTTTTTAAAAATGTCCCCATATAAGTATTCGTCTTTCCATTAGTGGATTACTTCTACTACTTCCAATTAATCAAAATACTTAAAGATTCTGATGATTTTAGAAACTGCAATGAATCTTGATTCGTATTTCTTTCAAGTACGAATTTTTCTCTCTCGATCAAAAAAATTGTTTCTATTTCTGACATATGAAGGTGATTACTTCAATAATTATTTTTCTCACGAACTAAATATTTATTTCATTAATAATTTCTTTGTAGTAATAAATTTACTAAACCTTGTAATCTTCGAAAATCAGATATAATTTTGTTAATCGAAAGAAATTTCTAAGGTTAAGATTGCCGCATAAATGAGAAAGTATTATAAATAATGAGGTAATCCTTGTCAGCAAAAAACCATTAAAATGTGAAATGTACATCATAATTTAAGTTTTACTTTATAGTTCCGGAATTTCATTCAAATTTGGCCTCGACAAAGACACGACGTTAGTAGTGTAGGAGGTTAGAGAATACAGTTCAATAGAAAAAATGATTATTAATATTTATTTTTATACACCTGAAAAAATTAATTTGTAAAACTTTATTCGTATAGAAATAAAATAAATTATTTCTTTGTTGGAAATCAAATCGTCAATGTAACAATTTTTAAAGTAATTAGTTTGTTTTTAACTAGACAATAAGTATTTTTCTTAAGCTATAAACAACCACTTGCTTTATTTATCCATTTTAAAAATATTGTGATAACTACTGGTTCCTTTATGGAAACTGTAGAAATATTTTTCGCTTTAGCAAACCTGAA
This sequence comes from Neocrepidodera transversa, assembly GCA_963243735.1. Classification (NCBI taxonomy): domain Eukaryota; kingdom Metazoa; phylum Arthropoda; class Insecta; order Coleoptera; family Chrysomelidae; genus Neocrepidodera; species Neocrepidodera transversa. The sequence goes on from OY725346.1 coordinate 16,877,966, forward strand.
CTGATAAGGAAGGAGTAGACTCTGAAACAGTCTTGTAAATCTATCCCCCAATTTAAACAAACAGATCATAAAGACGAAAAATTTGACATTTGGTTTTACAACACGAAATAACAAGAAAAAAACGATGCCGTAAACTTAGATAGACCAAAAGTAACTCATGAAATGGTAATTAACAGTTTCCTTTTGAAATTCAGTTTGCTTCTATCACCAGATATGTAAACTGATACGCGCGTTGCAACTTTTATATAGCTCTTCCTGTGAAAACGTCTAATACTTCAAAGGAGACCAAAGACCATAACGAGACTTACGCGATTCGACATAAAATAAAAAGTTGTAAATGTGTGAATTTTTTCAATTTAAAATTGTAGCCACTATAGCAAAAATAAGATTGGAATGTCAAACTTACACCAAATATCGAAATTTCCAAAGAGGATAAAGAATAGTATAAGTAATAATGTTTTCAAAATTTTAAAATAATAATTATGAATTTTAGAAAAAAAATGTTCATAATAATAAAAATCGAGAAATGTTTCAATTATTTAGATATATTTTGAATCCAACAGACCAAAACAATGATCTATTTTGCATTTAAAACAATAGTTACAAAAAATATATAAAAATAGACAACAATCAGACAAAAAACTGATTATATTTCACAACGTCTGGCAAGACTGATTATCAATTATAAACGTTCAATATTGAAAGAAACAATAGCTAAAACTCATTCGCATATTTTCTTGAATTTCCAGTTCACTTATGTCATCTGCTGTAATTGAAAAGAGAAAGTTTCAACTTTTAATATAAATAAAGTCACAAGTCAGTCTCGTCGAACGTGTGTAATAATTGGGAGCAAAAAATAAATTGGATCACTTGTTATAATGCCTCCGGTATTCCTGCTGCGATTTGGTCCCTTCGTATACGCGCGCGTTACGTAAAAGAGATATTCATATAAATACCGGAGATTGTGTGAATAATTTTAAAGCGAACAGGTTATTCTTTGTATAGATTGGAACACTCCTTTAAGCGTTTAAATTAATTTTGGAAGTTATTTAATTATGTAACTGATATGATGATGTTTTTATATGAAAATTGTTCGGGACGTAGGCAAATACGTTCGAATAAGACAATTTATAATACTACAACCTATTTTATTTTTTAAATTATTAACTTCTGTTGAGCGTAATAATACATTTTAATTAATCTGTAATTTTAAAAAAATGGCGGGAGCGCAAGTTTTATATCTTTTACTTTTAACTTCTTGAGTATGTAAAATCAAAAAACGAAACTTAGTAGGTATATACTAGATGATATATTCTGCACCATGCATATGTTAAAATAAATTTCGCGTCATTACTCTTTTAGAAATGATATCATAAGAAAAATGAGTGAGTAATTAGAAATTAAAGCATGGTCTTCATGAGCAGCCACCACCATAAAAAAATTTAACAGAATATGCAATTAAAGTTACTTTTTTAATAAAGGTATATAAGATAAAAAAAGACAGGGCCAAGAATAGATCCTTGTGGAATACTCATATTTTTGACGGTGGTAAACCTAAAAACTACAGTAGTGCATATAAATGTTTAAAAAAAAAGAGTAATTATGGAATAAAAAGTTTGAATAAAGTAAATATAGAATGCTAAAATTTGACGAATGATTTTAGGCTAACAGGGTAGAATTGGCATACATGATGTTAAACAGTTTGAGTGACGAATATACAAAACACAAATTTGTACATTTAAATAAATAAAACAACGTTTTAAGATTTCCACAAAAATAATAACAAAAGTTATTAATTTAATAGTGACTAGTTTCGTTACATAGTAACTTCATCAGACTAATATTATTTACAAGAAAATCAAGAAATTTATACTAAAACAACTAAGAATAATTTTAGAGAGTTAATTTTATTCTTAGTTGTTTTAGTATAAATTTCTTGATTTTCTTGTAAATAATATTAGTCTGATGAAGTTACTATGTAACGAAACTAGTCACTATTAAATTAATAACTTTTGTTATTATTTTTGTGGAAATCTTAAAACGTTGTTTTATTTATTTAAATTTAATAATGGATTTTCATCAAGTAAAAGCCGACACAGTTAAACACAAATTTGTAGTTTTTTTTAATTGTTGCAGTGATAAGGAGGCGTTGGAGGAAATTATTTTTTCAATAATAATAATAATACTTTCACTATATTTCACCCCCTTATGGGTGAACTTCAATCCAAATCCTTATGCTGGAAGGGACGACTCGTTATTAATATTAATTTCCATGGTGCTCAAGGGCGATTTACTGATGATTGTTAGCCTCATTTGGCTGTAACTGTATCACTGTATCATATTATCATTGATAATCTAATAGGATCCGCATTAAAAATTAATTAATTAATATCAAATGTCTTTTACCTATTTGAGCCAATTATCCGGCACATTGGACAGGTACCCGGAATAAAAATAACCTAAACCGGCACAAGTTTGGAAGGAGACACTTCATTTTAAGTCCCATGCTGTGACATATCCAATTAACATCAGACAATAAAATGTTTTTAACTTTACGAAGACAGTCCAAGTCCTTTTTTTGTAAATACTTAAAAATACTGGTTGGTATTTTGTTCAGTATAGTCATTTTTTAAATAACTAAAAAATAATGACTGGTTTGCATTCGACTCATTATAGTCTTTTTTTTTAGATATATATAAAAATAGTGACTGGTTTGCATTCGGCTCAGTCTAGTCCTTTTTCTAATTAACTAAAAAATGGTGACTTCTTTGCATTTGGGGCAGGTTTTAAAAAATGTTCTAGATATTTTTAAATAAGACATTTACTGTGCTAAAATGAGTCATCCTCATCCTTTTTGTAGATGGCGCTGTAAACGACAATTTTTCCCATTTTTGCATATCATTTGATTCTACATTATATTGCGATACAAATTCAAACTTTTTTGTTCCAAATGGTTGATATTTTTGTTAATAATAATTTAGCTTTGCAAATTTAAATTTACAGTAAAACTTTTCTGTTTAGATATTTTAAACTGTATTAAATGTAATCATTCATTTTAAGTAGGAGGTAAACGTAACAAAATGACATTTTGTTAGTCCCCAACCCACACACACGCCCAAAAAATTGACCAATCAAAAAATTAATACTTCTAAGGTGCTTTCTAGATGAGCGGGACAGTTTTTAAATCTTTACTAAAAAACCTCTACGTGCAGTGTGCACTGTGTACATCTGGACAAAAAATTTTAGACAGTAATTGAATGTTCAATCCACAAGAATGACGTCGCTGTTTCATAAGTTAATTAAATTAGTTTGTGTTGAAAAAATAACAATATTCGTCTTTTACTGGTTTAACCTCAATTCCATTGAGTACAATTTGCATATCTTCTTGTGTTTGAGATAGTTTTGGAAGTAATTGAAGCCGTTAACGCCCAATAGATTTCCTTATGTATATACCATCTCTTCTGGACAGTGTATCGAGTAGTTCAAGAGAATTTTCTATTTCTTTATGAATAATTTTTGAAGGTTTAGTGTTGAGTTCATCTGTTGTTTTCCTTTTGCAAATATTGTTCACTTTATTCTGATTATGCTCACCTGTTTTTCTCGAATGTGTAAAATTACATTCAATAGTATAGACTTTGGCGTTACAGTTAGTTGTTGAGCAAGTCCATTTTCTTTCTTCGGTGTTCTTCAACAAAGTACATAACATTTTATACGTGACTGCCAAGTAAATGATGTGCGGGTAAGGGACGGTTATTATATTTTTTTTACGTTATGAATGATATGACGTCTATTAAAACATTTAAGGTTTTTAAACAAAATACTTAAAGAATCAAAATATTAGGCTTGTTCCCGAAGCGAGTTCCTAACTGTTATGAACATCTACAGGTTGCGCAATATAAAATAATGAAACAGGAGTCTGTATAAAATATTGGAACATTTATTGTATACCGTACAGAATATGTTCATAACAGTTAGGTTCGATTTATACTGTAATGCCGCTCACGGTTCAATCCCGCTCCGATCTCGGTCCTATCAAATTTCGCTGTATCTACACTTCTAGTCTCGAGTCTGAATCGACATAAGACATAAATTTGATTAATAAAAATTACAACGTAAAATTAAAAGAATAAGAATGTGGATAAGAAAAATTTTTACAATATTATCGAATGGACTCCCGAACTTTTGAAATCATTTTGAAAAAAATTTAATATAAAATTTCAAATACAAGAAAAACTGATGGTTTGTTTAAGGCACGACGAAGTCTGGAGTTGAAACAAAAGCGTATTCACACTGTAAAATATTCTTTTCGACCAACCGGTACTACAGCGATACGATAGTGAGAATTTTCTGATTCTTTTTTTTTTAATTGACCGGACCGGGAACGGACAGAAACAGGAGCGAGATTGAACCGTGAATGGCATCACAGTGTGAATCGAGCCTCAGGACCTCGCTTCGAGAACAAACTTAGTGAAGCATGGATTAACAATTTAAACCTAACTTATCTTTATGAAATTTTATAAAGAAGCCAAAACACTGGTTTTCAACAAAATTTAACGGGTTGCCCGTAAAAGATGGAACCATTTCTTTTACGAGACTGATATTGGGACATAAATATGTTATTGTTTATGTAGTAAATCAAACCCACTATATTTATAACCTTTCTCTTACTTTCAAATGTAATAAAATTTATTATATTTTATAAATAGATATATTATAGTTATTTATGTACCAAACATCAATTACTGCTCGCGGTGCATACAAGATTTTATGTCTTACTAGTTCAGTGAATACTAAAAAAAAATTGTGATCACTGAAATGTCAAATTTAAATAATGTGACATCAAAATCAATTATAGTAAGAACTTATAGTCATTTTTATCGTTTTTGTACTTTAGTCTTTCTTGTGCGTACATTATTGCGTACATTGTGCGAATTCTGTTATCGTAGTACCTTCCTTAGTTACTTTTTTCAGGCGTTTTCTTTACAATTGCTTTCAAGTAGTTACATCTAACTTTTCATAAGACACATTAATGACAATTAATAATTATATGATGAAAAATTCAAGGAAACTACGATACTGATAATTAAATACGAATCAAGAAAAAACATATGTACTGGTAGTTCATACAAAGACTGGTGAGATAAGGTATAATTACATAAATTGACTTAATAATAAAACACTTGTGTGAATACAAGTCTCATATACGAATATCACTGAAGGAGATGTTATAATGAAAAAACCTCTTATATTATTTCAGTGACGGCTCAAAAACTATAACTTTTTTAGCGCATCAGTTACTTGATTGATTTTTGGTTTTTTGAGTGTTTCCGGGACAGACTCTGATGATGTTACCCTAACTGAATAAATTTTACTGAAAATTTCACACCGCTATTTTTAAGCCAATCAGAGTCCATTTTTTTGTTTGGTTACCATGGTAACCCAAAAAATTTCCGGAAATTTTCATCCTCCAGGGTACCCTGGACGAAATTAATAAGTGGAAATTTTTATGTCAAAATAATGACACTTTTAATGAGCTTGATTCATATAAGACTTTTTGTTTACTTTTTGTGCAAATCAAAATTAAACAATTACTACTTAACTTTTAACATACCAACAAACACTCATGACTAACTAGACCAAAACTAGTCTTTCCTTCTAATCTTAATGTCAAATAAATAATTAATTACTTTTAAATTTTTTAGGTGTGAAATTTTCTTACCGAATCCCCCACGATCTTGAATTAATAAACGGAAACTTTTCCTCGTACACGATTTTTTAAGAAAATTATCCCTCGTCGGTTCGCGACTCGGGATAATTTTCAAACAATCGTGTACTCGAAAAAAATTTCCGGTAATAATTCAAGCTCTAGCGAGATTACTAGTGAAAATTTATCCAGAATTAATAATCCTATCCATATGTATTTTTAAAAATCACTTCTATATAATAAATATTTAATATTATATCTAAACACTTTATTATCTTGCAACGCCGTTTCCAAACGGCTAATAATTTTCTGCATTTCATAGCTTTCATATCTACGTCATTCAAATTCCTAAAAAGATCCAACATGTTTTCTATCTTCATTATAACTCTTCCCTCTCGGTCTCTCTCTCATACCAGACGAGAAATATTGTTTAATATTTTATTCAATATATGCAATTTGACTCAAAAGACCTTTACACAAAATCACACCACGGATTCTCAACCAATGATATTAGGTCAACTTATCTCTATCCGTATCGTTCGCCTGGCTTTTATAGGTTGGGTGAAAAACTTGCCAAAATTATCATTGTTTTATTAACTCTCGGAGTGAGCAGTCGCATTGAATTAACCATTCAGATAGGTTATTCGATTATAACAAAAAGATACTCGTTAAAAATGGAGATATGACCGCGCCTACTTTATCACATTATTCGGCAACGTTTTCTGAGATTTCAAAATAGTATTGTACCTATTTATACAGTGACTAGTGAGTAACAACAGTTAATCTGATCATTGTTAAAGTGTTTTTTGCTATATTAATGTACATGCTTGAAACGCAGTTTCATAATAATTTAACAGATTTGCAGCTTTTTGGTCCTTCGATAATTAGTCGATGTTAACACGTTGACTGCCTTAGTAAATTTTCCAAACATTTATCGATTCTTAATCATATTTGTACACCACCTTCGTAGAGAAGATATTTCCCGGTTAATTCCCAGCTTTTACTATCAAATGTCAGAAATATTTATTTCCTTTAGTTATTTTAATAAAATTATAAGTAAACATATTGTTTGTCATATGATGTGTAGAAATTATATTTGAAGCTTAATTTTGTAACTATAATATACAATAGAAAGTATTTATCTCACTTTTAAATTGTTATGGTCGATCTGTTACTATTGTTTGATGAAAAAAAAACAACCTATGTTTGTTAACCTCTTTACTTAACAGGCCGTTATTTTTAACACTAATAAATTTTAACTTGCATGATTGAGTATTTGTTGTATTTAATTGCTAAAAGAGATTAAAAGATATAATTCTTTACAATTTCTAAATCTTATTGTAATTATGTCATCACAATTAAACATTTGTTTAATTAGTTTTTTATGTACTCATTCTTTAAATTTATGGATTATAAATCCAAATAAGGAATTACAACTAAACTTGTATTGTTATAATTGACTATAATCTAAGTAGGTGAGATTATTAAACCATGGCATACTTCTGTATATTAAAAAAATACTAAACGATATTTTTATTAAAACATTTTATTTTACTACTACTACTTTTTTCGCAATATCCATTCTAGTTTAGACCATCCCAATTTCTCTTTTTTTCTATTTTTGATAGCCTCTCTTGTATTTTATCGATTTTTTAATTTTAATTTTAATTTTTCTTTTTCCATTTCCACTTTTCCTTCTTCTTTAATTTAGTTCTCTTTTTCTTGTAATATTGCATGATTTTTCTACTTTTATTACTCGCTCTATACTTACTTATTTTCTTGTCTCTTTTATCCTATTAATTGGATAAGTTTTCAATTCCTTTTATTTGTTTCAATTTTGTTATGTTTATTTCTTATGTTATTCTTCCTACTCTTTTCCCAAGTGCTCTCCCATATCTTTTTGACTCAGGTCAAATTTCTTTTCCATTCCTACATTATTTTCTTTCATTTCTCATTTTCATTTTCATTTTCATTTTTCATTTTCTCACTCCTATTTATATTTCTTTCTATACGTTGCACATATTTTTAAAATTAAATTCTTTCAATTTCATCATAATTTTTATTAGCACATTCATAATATTATTTTTGTTTTGTTTGTTTTTATTCCTTTTGCCAGTTTTTATTCTTGTGTTTTGCTACTATTTTATCTACACTTTTTGTTCCTCGCCTTTTATAACATCTCCTTGTTGTGACCTCCAACCCCCTGCTGTGTTAAGTTCTCCTGTTTGCAAAAAAAATATTTACCTTGTTATTTATTTACCAATGAATTTTATACTTTTTTTATAAGTGGCCTTTTTACCCCACATCTGTGATCGTCTTTTGATTAGTCAGGACCCACGTTTTGTTTCATAATCGTAGTAATAATAATATCATTATTATTAATAATTCTTTTCAAGTTTGGTAACAAGTGAACATAAATCAAAACACAAAAATCTCCATAAAATATATATAAAAAATCTAAATAACTTTAAATACCGTAAATGTCATCAGATGTGCACTGTATCTTTCTGCATTATTGTCAAATATTGCTTTTTATTATTGTTTGTTTTTTTATGGACAACCCTACTGAGTTACGGCCAGACCAGTACCAGAGAGACAACCCTTATGTTCAGGCTGAATACTCGTTGAACCATAATTTAGAAATATATAATGCGATTGACACAGTACGCCTCTGCGTAACAGTGACAATATATTTTAGAAAAATATATGATAAAAGTTGTTACAATTAACTGATAAACGTCCCCCCTGGTGAACACACGAAAGATGGAAATTTTATCAGCTGTTTCTATCGATACGTATTTAAGCTTTGGCTCAGGGATTATAAGAAGTTGGCACTTAAAATGTGAAACTATTTATTTTTGAGAAGACAAAATAAATGAAACGACGTGAAGAAATTGTCGTTTATGATAAGAGATGTAAAAATGGGTACGCTTCGAAATATTTAACATCGGGACGAAGAGCGTAGCGACGCTGAATGACGTCGAATATTGTAGCTTCTATTGATGGTGTTCGTAGTTTCATTTGTGTGAATAGATTGGACCCCAACTGTTTGTCGAAATTATTGGCGTCAACGTCTCGGCGCTGAATAGATTTTCGGTGACGGTGTTGGTAGTTTGAAATTTGATTTTTGACTAGTCCTGGTTTAAGTGTGTCTTATCGTTTTGTAGAAACATGCATAAAAGCACAAGTGCTTTTAGGAAAATCAACTTGGCTTAGATAACTTGATAAACAGAACACATTGAATACAATGTGTTTAGGCTAGCTCTTTAATATTCCTTGAAAGAAATAATTCAATAAGACGAAACAAAATACCATTAAAAATTGCTAAAAATAATAATAATATAATATACATAGGGTTGGTTCGTCACACTATTTTACTTCTTTTATCTCTCCCAGTTCCACTTGCCTGATATCAGTACTCGCCTCACGGGTCGTAATTTTTGTGCTCGTGTGAAAAGTATCGTGTTGCGGACTTATTTTTTAGAATTATGTGGAGAATGCAAAGTACTACTAGACCACAAAGTTTTATTACTGAAAATCCATTTTCAAGGAACACCATGATTTTCAAAATTATTATTTGCGAAGCAAAAAGAAAATCCTTTTTAGATATAGAATATAAATTATTTACTTAGTTAGATAATTCATCCATGAATAAAGTTGATAAATATAACGGACCTAAATAAGAACCTGGAGGAACTACGAAAAAATAGAATGTGGCTTCTGTTCATAACATGGCAGTATCTATTGCAGAATTTTTTTGTAGTATACGTATGATGCATATTACAATAGCAAATTATTCTATTTAAGATGAACTTAGTTATTAATCACTCATCTTAACGAAATTTTAATGCGTGATGAAGAAATTGTTGTATCATCAAAATATTATTTTAGAGTCATGACCTTTATTTTTAATAACTACTTTAGTAGTAGTACTATTGATGTATATAAAGAAGAAAAAGTGGCACATCAACCATTTTCATTTAAGCGATTCATTTTACCTTACAAAGTTTCCATATTTGAACTTTGTTCAGTAATATTTCTTGTTACGTTTATTTTATTCTTTAAAAATATATAAAATTTATTTAAACAAATCTTTGTAACAGCTCTAACAATATCATTCAATTCAATTAATTAGTTCAATTACATAAAATTATTTAAACATTTTTACAATGTTACTACATAGCTTTCTTAATTATAAATAGACACTTATAGTAACCACTATATTTTTAACATATTTATTATTTATAGCATCTACTCAATCTATATCTATTTTATTTCTAAAATTTTATATAATAACTCAAATAATCACGTTATGTTGTTTTATAATAACAAAGTATTTTAATTTTAATTAGATATATTGGTACGTATCAATTAACAAGTTGATTTTAGTTTTTACGTTGAAAACTTTATAATGCATTGTGTAATATTAATTGGATATTTATATCTATATAAGATTTATTTCCTATTACGTCATTAAAGAAAAGTTACTTTTACATTAAATAATTAAAACAAGGAATTTTAATACGTGCTAAATACATTTAGAATCAAATATATAATGTTGTTGTTTTTGTTCATTTAGTCAGTATTTTAAAGTTCTGCAATAATAAAAAATCTGATGTGGCCAACACATGACCTCTCGCCATTTTTGAATCAAAAATCTACAGGTTAACACAAAAAAGTATGAAAAAAAATACTTTTTTGTAAATCTGGCAACAATGGCCAAAGTTTTGAAAACTTTAATAATACGAAAATAAACTGTAGTGTATACAAAATAAATGTGTAAAACTTTATTGCCTTTTTGTATAGTAATGACGTCATCACTCATAGCAACTGCCACTTCCGGTTGTCCGATTGGCACCAAAATCTAATCAGATCTAATCTAGGGTATCATAATCCTGTATGCAAAATTTCAAATTTTTTCATTCAGTAGTTTTTGAGTTATCGTTACTACAACATCCATCCAAACACACACACTAACACACACACACACTAACACACACACACACTAACACACACACACACTAACACACACACACACAGACATCATCGCGAAAATATCAAAATCGTATTCTAGGGACCCCAAAACGTGTTTATCCATTGAAAACTCACTACCCAATTTTTAGCATGATTCCTATACCTCTCTTATCTGAAGGGCGAGAGGTAAAAATATTGTAGTGACTACTTTTTCAATAAGCTATTATGCTTCCATTTTTTTGAATTACACTATGGTTATTAAGTAAATCTAAAATTGATCGGGGTATCTTGATGCTTATATCGTATAGTACCAAAAGAGCACAAAATCGTCTAAAAAACATCAGGATGTCTTTAAGAGGTCCTATAACGCCTAACTTACACCTTTAAGACGTCGAATGTTAACAAATGCGACATCTTTGAGAGATTTCTTTCTGTATAGCGACATCTTTAAAATGCTACTTAGGCGTCCTGAAAATCTGAAGCTGACGTCGTAAATATCTCTTTTTTTAAGGAACGTTATGTATTTGGAAACAAAAAACTATTAAATGTAGTTATCCCAATCCTTTCAATCATTCCATTGATGTGATTGTGAGGATGGTGGCGTTAATGGAAAAAATTGTAAAACGGTGATATATTGCAGGCAAAGAGAGACAGGTTGATGCCTGTAACTATTTAAGATTTTTCACATTTAATATAAAAACTCAAAATTTAGGAACATAGAATAGGTAACTTATTTCTTATATGAATCAGAAAAAGCTTGTATTTCACAGACATTTAAAAGACATCTTAAACACAACTGTAACAAGACGTCTTATGGATATCCTTTAAAAGATATCTATAAGACGCATTTTTTGTATCTTAGGCATACAGACAAAGTAAGGATCTAAAATATGTGTCGCTCGATTATATAGAATATTGTTTCTTTCGGTTTATACAAAACATTGCTTATTATAACGTCGATAGACCGCAATCCTGTGAAATACCTCAGCTCAGGCCGCTATCTCTCGATTATACAGAATATCGTTTCTTCCGGTTCATACAAAATACTGCTTATTATATCGTCGATAGATCGCAATCCTGTGAAAAACTTCAGCTCGGGCAGCTTTCTTTCAATTATATAGAATATTGTTTCTCCCTGTTTATACAAAAGCTTGCTTATTATATCGTCCACAGACTACAATCCTATGAAACATCGCAGCTCAGGCCGCATTTTTTATTATCTCCTTATATAAATTATCACTTACTATATCGTCGACAGATGACATCCCTATGAAACACATCTTTAGGTAAGAGGAAGAAAGTGCACGGCTATAATAAAAGAAGGATGGAGCTATTCTCACAAATCATATATATCTAAGTATGAAAAAAAAGTACAGCCGGGTGTAGAATTTTAGCTTGGTTTGTAAGAATTATAGAATACATATATATTTCAATATTAAATTGGTGCATGTAAAACAAACATTCCTTGAAAAATCATACAGCACAATTTTGAAACCGGAAGTCGCAAAACTTGAATCTCGCTTGGGCACATATTCAAGGTATGCCTGAGTCCATTGCCTTTGACCATTTGTCTCTATCTGTTGTGTTTCCTGAGTTATAGCGCGGACGGACAGACAGACACACAGAGCGGTATCATAAGACTTTTTTTGAAGTCTAAAAGATGTTTTTAAGATATTATGTGCTGTCTGGGTATATACGTTTAAATATTTTAGAAGTTTTATCAGTAAAAAAACCAAATTTGCACTACCACCAATTTTTTTATTCTTACAACACAAAGAGCACCCAGTATCATAAATAACGTCAAAATGATCATTTAAGTACATTATCCGTTTAAACTTAATGTCTTGGTTTTCGAGATCTTCCGATTTATCTAGTATAAATGGGACACCCAATATACTATAGGTCCTATTAGTCCAAAAAAACTATAATATATAGAGTAGAAATATATTGAAGAAAACATCAATTTTAAAGGGTCACTAGTTTCGGCTTGTGAGCCATCTTCAGGCCTAGAACAAAGGTGTCCAGTTCGACCAACAACTTTATACAATACAATTTTTAAAACTTACCATATAATATTTAACAATGCTTGAATCAATAATACATAACATTTAAAAAAAAAATATTAACACGTTTAAAAAAAAAATTTAAATTTGTTAAATAACTTTTTTGTTGTTGTTATTAAATATTATATGGTTGTCATATATTACCTCTTGATGTATATTCACGAGCCGCTACTGTGTTTTGTTGTCTTGTTATTATATGGGGTTAAAGGTTAAAGGAATTAACCAGTCCAGTACTTATCAATTAGTTGTCTCAATAACATATAAAATATGGCGCAGTCAGTAGGATACAAAAATACGTACCACACACTTATTTTTTCCTCGAGCAGGGCACTTATTTTTCGAATGACTTCTGCCATACCGATTACATGAACTCTGATTTGCAAAAAATATTCTCGAACCTCTGCAATCTTTGAAAAATCGCGAAAATTATTGTTTTCACGGAAGTTTTGAGAATTTTTGTAGACACCTTTCATCACTGGCAGTCGATTTTGCCCTCGGGATACGGCATTCACTTCAACACTGGAACCACTTGCTTGTGACATCAATATCGCTTTTTCTTTGGTAATTGTTACAGATATACAAAACTGAATCGCCTCTTTTAAGTCTTTATCAGGATCTTCTTTCATTTTGTAAACCACATGTCATGATACCCTTGATAAGACTATTTTTAAGTTCACCAAATTCACAGTTCTAGCTTTATCCATTACAAACTGTTCTATTGTTTCTCCTTCATGTTGTTTTCTTGTAAAAAACAAATCTTTCATATGGTAAATTTTTTTCGGCAAAAAATGGTTTCCAAATTTTTCCAATATTTTTGTTATTTTATTTTTATCATCTTCTGCGAATGTAAAAGTATTATATATTGACATACCTTCATCTCCAATATAATGAAGAAGCTGGGCAATCTGACCTTTTCGTTCTTTTTTATAAGCCTCAGAAGCTATGATGTAATTTTCGAATTTTTGTCTCCATAAGTTCCAATTTTCTGATAAATTTATAGTGAAATTCATAGGTCCTATTCCTCTGTTGTCTTCAATTTTCTCTTAATTTAACTTAGTTAAATAGTAAATAAATATATTTTAACTTTGTCACTTTACTTTTACTAAATGTATTTTCATTGAATTCTGGTTTCTCTAGGTTTAAATATTATGGAACCTTTGTCAAAATTTTAAAATTTCGCAATAACCGTTAATTTCATTAATTTTTGAATAAATAATGATCAGTCAGATGAGTCGTGCTGTCTTTATGTCTGTAGGCGCTCGGTCCACAGCGACATTCGACGCCAAAAAGTTTTTGTTTACAAAAACCAATGAGCACTGAAGGACAATCAATCCTTTTATATTTCGGTATTAAAAATCTTTCTTTGTGATTGGTGTAATGCCTAACGGCATATTATTGTATCGTTATCGGTTATTAAATGGTCCATAATATAAAATCGGGTTAGAAAACAAACAAAATATACTTCAAGCGACAAATTTTTGGTTAGTTTTTTGGAAGATATTAAACATAATGTCGTTAGTACTGTAAAGTTAGCCGTGTTTTAGTGTATATTAGTCTTATTCGTATATCCTAATTTATCCGCATTCATAATTTATATTTTAGGAGCCAACTACTGATACTCGGGGGTGAGAGGTGGGTTCTCCTTTTTCCTTTCCTTTTCCTTTTCATTTTCTCAAATATCACATGCGAAATACTGCATAATAAAGCATTGAATTCGAGGTTGTATGGAAAATTATCAATCGGTATTAAAGACTTGCCAGTAAAATTTTGATTGAGAATTCATTCCCGATATAAATTTCTTGCTTGATTAGATTTTTCACCTGCAGCTCTATACACCAGAACCATATCAGTTAATTCAGTGTAAGAAAACATTTTATCAGACAGTAAAATCGCACTTAAAAACCGCTTTACAATTAACAATCTCACAATACCGCTTGAATGTCAACTGATTGATGTATATTTATAACCGGTTCTTCAAAAAAAACTCAAACGTAACAACTCACACTCCGAGATAATAAATTCATAACTTTTTTGTATCCACTGTCTGCGCCATATTTAATATGTTATTAAAAACAAAACACAGCAGCGGCTCGTGAATATACATCAAGAGGTAATATGTGACAATGGTAAGTTGTAAAAATTGTATTATACAAAGTTATTGGTCGAACTGGGAAAATTTGTTCTAGACCTGAAGATGGCTCATAAACCGAAACTAGTCGCTAATTAAAACTGATGTTTTCTTTATTATATTGTGGTACATGACGTTTTATTTCTATTGAATAATTTAACCACATTTGAGATATGGATAACTTCTTGGATTTATAATAGGTTTGCGTTCAATAATATTATCTATAAACGCGACGGTATTTATGGTATATGTTGTTTTTAAAGTGTTCTTGAAAATTTGTTTTTCCATTAAAATTATACATTTTCTATGTATTATAAAAACAATTTTGCATACCTACAAACTAAAGAAAATATATCTACTTTAATAAATATACCAGCACTTCTACCGTTATTAAAAGATTTAATTTTGATAGTAATAAAATATTAGAAAGTAAAACTGCAGAGAAATTTGCTAAATTTTTTGCAGACGCGATAAGTATAATTATAATCTAAACTGATCAAAATATTTGGAATTATTCCACGGTAGTTAAAACAGCAATAAATAAATTAAAACATAAGAAGACGACAGAAATTGATCCCATTCCACAATTATTATTTAAAAGGATGTCACGAATAGTAACACATTTTTTTATCGTATTTAACAAAATAGAAATTATCAAAATACAGACCAATAAACATGTCGGGAAATAAGATGAATATCGAAAATTATACAAGTGTATTTATGATATGTCTTTCCTCCAAAATTTTATAAAAGATTTTGTATTTTCATCTCTACAGTAATATAAAAAAATAATTTGTTAGAACAGCAACACGAGTTTATGATCAGGCGTTCTATAAATAACAATTTAATATTAGTTTTGCACCGCAGGGAAAAATACATGTATTTTACTCCCTGATTTTAATGAATAAAGTACCACTTTTACTCCCTTGAAATTAAAATATTTGATAATCTATATGGAGACTAAAGCGCCACTTTTAGTCTCTTGGGACTAAAATATTTAAAAATCTCAGTGTGGCGCGACGACAAATCAGAGGACTCAAGTTCAAATCCCCGACAGGTCGGTTTTTTTTCATTAACATTTTACAACGATTAAGTAATAATGTTGAACGTTTCTTTTCAAATAATTATCGTATGAATTTCTAAACTTTAGTTCCTGCTGTGCAAATAATAGTGTATCTATCAAGAAACTAAAGTGCTTTTTAATCCATTCTCATGATAAAAAGTGGCACTTTAGTCCCTTGGTACATAATATACTATTACAGTCACGCAGTATGTCAAACTTGTAAAAAATAAACTAGAACTATATGTTATTTATACGGATTTCTAGAATGCGTTCGATAGATTCAATCATGACTTTTTCTTTTAAATTACAAGTTGGATTATCGGATAATTTACTAATTTTTTTGAAAAATTATTTATAAATTAGATATTTTTTAGTGAAGCATAACTGGAATATTTATTACAAAAATTGCTATTAGAGCAAAATAGATCATGTTTTTGATCTTTCTGGATAGACGTATATCTAGAAAAGTGATTCTCCAAGAATATTTTTTTAACTTTTTTTAGATTATTGTTATTTCTTTCTTAGATCCACAATTAAATTTCTAATATTTTGAAAAAATTGTCAGTTGTATTATTTTTTACTTTCGTTTAAAGGGCGTTGGGTTCAATTCATTATATTTTACAGTTTTTTTGTTATAAGAATTAAAATAAATTTGAAACGTATAATTCAGCATTATTTTGAACTTTCAAAAATTTCTGAATTTCTTGGAGCAAAATGGATCATTTATTTCTGGATCCGAGTACCTCTAAAAAAGTAATTTTCGATAACCAAAGATTTTCAAAATTCAAAAAAAAAACTCATCCTGTTTCTCGATTTTTGTTATTTCTCTCCAAAGTTCACAATTATGGTATTTTTTATTGCCGTTGAATTTAATATCCGTTAATGGTTAAAAGAAATTTGAAACTTATATTCCAGCATTATTTCTGAAATGTCTGAAATTTCAAAATTTGCTCTATAAGAGCAAAATAGATCATTTTTTGATCATTCTGTATCGAAGTTAATTTCGTGCTAAATCGGAAGTATCTCAAAAATTTAATCTTAGACCATTATTTTTTAAATGATCTTTCTATCTTAAATCCTAAAAATAGAAAATCAGGCTCCAGCTAACTCCGGTATGTAGCTATTAAAAATCACAAATACAGAAAGAGTGAGACAGTAAACAATTGCAGAGAGTAAATAGTCTACACTTTCCGACCACCACTATAAGGAATTCAACGTGTTAGAGATAAAACGTATCTAGCTCCGTTACTATTGGTCCGAATTGAAATCTAAAAACGGCGTCGGCTCTGGTCTTCGGTTACTTTAGTTCCGTCAGCTCTGGTCTTCAGGTACTTCAGCTCCGTCAGCTCTTGTCTTCAGGGACTTCAGCTCCGTCTGGTCAGATAGCAGAGCTGAAGACTAGATCAGTCGGAGCTGAAGTACCTGAACCAGATAGATCATTCTCTCTCTAACACGTTGAATTGCCTATAGTGGCTGTCGGAACGATGTTGACTACCTACTGTAGAGGGAGCGGACAATTGAATACTAAAGATCACTGAATGGAAAAAATAAGCAATCGCTCATGTCTATGAAAATCCATGTGGGACATCTTATAAAATAAATGAAGAACTCAAAATAACAAAAATTTTATAGTGCACAAATGTGCTCGGATATGTTCATTGTTCCTAGTGTAATGAAATTTCTTAGTATAAACGCCATTGTTTTTTAATTACTGAATCTTTAGCATTCATCTTTTTTTCTACTTAGCCGTTCTCGCTGATTTATTCTTTTTATTTTTTACTTTATGTATTCTTCCTTATATAGTCTAAGAATTAGAGATATTGAAAAGAGGAAACAATACAACATACAGAAAGTAATGCAAAAAATATCGACGCAAATGAATTTTTTGTCTTTTTGTAGTTTTGTTTTTTTCGGTTATTTATTTATTCTGTGAGATTTTGTTACCCTCAATTTTTTTTCTTTTGTATTTCTTTTGATTTGCTGATATGACGATATTGAACTTGCACTTATATCTTGTATACGAACGGTGAATATCATCAAATTATTTAGGCAAGTTTTTAAAGAAAATATAAATTTAACAAAATGCCCTTGACGTAGGGTAAAAGACAATAATATAAACTAGATGTATGATTTTTTTCAATATTTTAGGCAAAAAGTTTGATTGTTGAGAGAGGCTACAAAGGTGTTTTTTTTTTAAATTTTTCTCATTATAAACTTTCCCTGGGCATGAATTTACAATTTTTGTTTTTATTTTCTAATGGAGCCAGAATAATTTAAATATCACTTATAGATTTCTGATTCTGTGAGTTAGAAAATTTAAAAAACATTATCTTTAAACATATTGCTTTGAATTATATTTTTTTCTCTTTTTAGTTCAAAAATATCCCAGAAAATGACCGACATAAATTTGTAATTTTCATATCTTAAAAAAACTATAAACATAAACCAAAACGGACTTCAGGTAGTGTAAAAGACAAAAATATATACTATACGTGTGTGATTTTTTTCAATATTTTATAAAACAAATAGTGGGCTTAAGAAAAGGGAGTGAAAGTTTTTTGACAAAGACTAAAATTTAATCCCTAGATTTTATAATTACTTTATTTTATAAATTTTCTCATTGACGCTACTGAGTAAATTTTATTTTTATTGACTTAGTGTAACCTTGAACTTTATTTTTCGATTCACTTTATTTTCACTATTACCGGATCTTTAGCATTAATGAACGTTATTCTAATTCTTTCCCATTATGAATAATATCTACATTTTTGGCCATTTGAATTTTTTCACATTGCAATTCGAAAATCTGGTTTTAAGCTTCTGTTGTAGCATCCTATCAAATATAAAAAAAATAGGCGAAGGTATAATCAATTTACTAATATAGCTTTTTATTGGGCTATTTGTTGTGTGACAGTTAATAAAAAAGTCAAACAGTCGTCAGTCGTGTCGTGGTATAGAATAAGAGTTTGATTTGTAGTACGGCGTTTTGACTATGCGGAGACGTGACGTCACACGCACTAAAATCCGCTCAAAATACTAAATTTCTCCATTATTTATTGACCGATTTCAAAAATGTTTAATAGATTTATTAATTTTTGTCTATATTTTAGTTAAATATATATATATTATCACTACCATGAAACTTCTCCATTATAGTTACTGAAAAGAGGAGATGCAACATACAGAAAGTGATCCATCAATTTTTTTTCTTTTGTATTTCATTTGTTTTTAATAGTGAACATAATGATTAATATTTTAGATGATTTATAGAAAATATTTATAATTTCTTAAACTTTATATAATCATTTATACGATAAAAATAATATTTACGAGTTGATGATATTGAACTTGCATTGTATACGAATGGTGAATTTAGGCAGAACAGATGTTCAATTTTTTAATGAACCTTTAGGAATCTGACTGAAGAAAGTAGTCCGTGACTAAACATTATTTTTTCAATTAACTAGTAATAAAGATTGTCCGTTGTTGCATACAAAAGTGAGAACAAATTAATTATCAAATATCAGTCAAGCAGTAAAAATTTGTATTTAACATATGTTTTTAGTTTTAAATATATTTTCTCTGAATTAATGGATGATATGATCTAGATGTTCTTTTATTTTATTGACCTTGCGCCATTTTCAAAATTTAACAATATACAGTATGTCCACGGATTGGGTTCATAAGGGAGAAGAAAAATTATATTGTTGGTTTTATCAAAAAATTTCATTCGTGATAAAAAGTTTTGCTTATTCTACAACCCCATAAAACAAACGAAAAATCTTGTTGAATCGTGCCTGATTCATTTAGTAGTCAATTTTCTATGAAACGATATGAAGTTATAATCTAGAAAATTGATTAGAAAATATGACAGGTACGTTAAAACCTGATTTTTTTTTTAATTTTATAAGGTTTTAGAATAAGTAAGACATTATCCGATAAAACAAAAATAAAAATTTAAGCCCATCCGTATATTGTGATACTTCAAAATCTTAGTAACAAGAATGAATTTGTATAATTTAAGATTTAGACAAAATATGTTAAATAAACTTTACAGTGGTGTACATAGGCTACGACTTTACTAAAGTGAAATCAAAAATAGAGTATACAATCCGACCATTTCAATACATGTTTCATCCTTATAGGAATCATCAGTGGTCCTTTGTCAGAATATATAGTTTCAAAAACCTACTCTCTATACCCCAATTATTTCTATGTAATTAAAAAAATGATAAGATAGTCACGTGGTACCCGATGGATTCCATCTATCAGCACCAAGTTTTACTTGGTTAGTCGCTTTTATAGAGGATTTTATCCTAAGAAGTGGCTGTGTCCGATTGGTACCCATCAACCTACAATATATGTCGTGACCATCTATCATTTTTTATTTACTAAAGTGCATTCGCTTATCATGAAATTGATAATAAACAATCTTTTGTAACTCCTCGATATGGGGTTTATCATTCTCAATATCAGGATAAAATGTAAAAAAGAAAGCAGGAAAAACTCATCACTATAAAGGAGACATTTTTTGAGACATTTCTTTATTTATTAAATTTTTGTTAAATTAACAAAATAATTGTTGACTTTTTAATTTTATTTATGCTTTGATGGATATTGAATTTTGTGTCCTAAATCATCATTTTTTATGTTTTAAATGGTCTTTATGTTCATTTGCCCTAACATCACGAGCTATTTCCTATGTAAAATTCATTGTATTCACAGGGAATTTTGTAAATACAATTTTTTAAATGTTGTTCTTTATTTTCAGGTTTTGTTTTGGTCAATATTATTATCTTAAATTTCTTAATTTTTTCAAAAGACCTATATTATTAATTTTATTAAAATTTTGGGTAATTTGGTTATTTTCTGTTATTTTCTGTTATTTTCTCTGTGAATAATTTTTTTATTAAATATTTCACATAGTTTATGTATAAAAAAATAAAAAAATCTGAATGTTTTCAGTAAGCCATTATAACAGTTAAATAAATGTAGGTAAATGACATTATTTTACATGAAAATTAATCTTCTTCATTAATTTCAAGGTTTATTTGCAATAAAAAATTCTCAGAATTAACTGAAAAATTGATTATGAAAAAGTCGTTTGTTGGTTTTTGCATTTTTGTAGATACTTTTCAATGCAAACAATATATTTTTTACATCATTTTAAGGTTTCAGCAAAGACGATGAGCACTGATACAGTTAAAAAATTGAAAATTTATAAACCAACTTTTTGGATTGAAAATTAGACTTTGTTTTATTTAAATTTGTATAAAATCCAAAAATAAATATTTTAGGTTGAAAAAATTACAGCTTATTTAAAACATTTTTTAGTACATTTTCATAAAAAAATAATGTTTACGGAAGATAAAAATTAAAAACATAAAAAAACTGGAACGTAACCCTATAACATGGAATTTGGAAATCCTAAAACCTGAAATTTGAAGACCTCAGCAACTTGAAAATGGTCTTTCGGTACCGAGGAATTCAGTGAAAGTTGAGTTTATGTCAGAGTATCAAACGAAAGCCCCAAAGTTCTTTGTGTCACTGGAAAAATTTAAAATAGCTTTAGTAGATTAAATTTATATCGACGAAGTGAAATCTAATCTACGTGACCCTAAAACATGGAATTTTGAAACCCTAAAACCTGGAATTTGGAGACTTTAAAGCAAGGTCTAGAAAATTATACTCCGGTACCGAAGAATTAAGTGGAAGTTGAGCAAACCTTAACCAAATGCGCCCACGACAAATGCGCTCCCCTATATATGCGCCCCAACAATAAAATATAAATAAATAAAAACTATTTGTATAAAAATTGCTCCATTTTAAGTTGATATTTTTAAAATCTTTTTTTTACGATAATTAACATTGAATATACTACGAAAATTAAAATTTTACATTTAAAATAGTTTTATACGTGGTCAGTAATACAGACAAATTAAATTGATAACAAATACAAATAGAACAAAAGATTGTCCATAGCTCAAACGTGGTCAATTATTCAACGAATAATAAAATTTAAAGTCATACCACATACATTTATTAACAAGTTTACAACTGGGGGCGACATGTTTCGGCCATAATAACTTTCCTTTAACTTTTTGTGCATCGTAGGATGCACTTCGATGTTAACTTAATTTTATTAGTCCTCTAGATGGGAGTATAATTGTTATTGGTTAAAGTTTTCAACAGTTTTAATTTTTTACATTTTTTACTAATTTTATCAATTTTTACAATATGATTTGTGTTTTCATACCAT
Source organism: Neocrepidodera transversa (assembly GCA_963243735.1). NCBI lineage: Eukaryota > Metazoa > Arthropoda > Insecta > Coleoptera > Chrysomelidae > Neocrepidodera > Neocrepidodera transversa. The sequence continues at coordinate 16,900,157 of OY725346.1, forward strand.
CATATTGAATTTTCTTCAAATTTTTTACTGTAAGTACACTTATCTGTTGGTTTGTCTAATTGTAACCTAAGTTGGTTTACATTTGTTTTGTAGGCCTGATGATGGCCATCGTTATGGCCGAAACATGTCGCCCCCAGATGTAAACTGGTTAATAAATGTATGTGGTATGACTTTGAGTTTTATTATTCGACAAATACAAATGTTACATTATTAAATATCCCAATTATTGATAAAAGCTTAAGGTAATTTTTAATCAATAAATTATTTAATCAAATATATGAAAATTACTCTTATTTTTTTTATATTAATGAATACATTTCATATCAATTGACCAATTCTCATCAAACTAGTACTTAAATATAATTATAACTAACGGTCAACAAATAACTATATTATAATTCTAAGTTAAACGAGAATCTACCCAAACAATTTTATTTTCATTTAATGTTAATAATTTTATATTTTATTGTTGTGGCGCATATGTCGGGGCACATTTGTCGGGGTGGGTTTGTCGGGTCGCATTTGACGGGTCACCGAAAGCACCTGCCATTTAAAAACAAGGGAACATAAAGAAATACTCTGTGGTGGAATCGGGACCTTTACAAAAAACAGCAGTTCATAAACTTTTCAATAAGTTTGGAAAGTTGGAAGTCTACAAAACCTACCGGGAAAGGAAAAAGAAAACTGAAAGGTATTGAAAGTCTTCCAGAACGTTCCAGACTCAGATAAACATTAGCAAAACTATATTGGATCTATAAAAAACCGGATTTTTCTCGATATTTTTGAGATTATTTTGAAAAATAATTACTACAAAAGTTTTAGATTTTTTGGTTATCTACAACTTTTATGAAAAACTTTTTTCGATATTTCAGCCACAAATTGTAAAAAACCAAGATTTAACCCATAAAATGTATATTTACCTACGTCCACCTTCTACCCCGGAATTTTTACTGAGCCGTCTTAATTTTACTTAATTTACTTACAATTTACCCTAAATTTTCCGACCATCCACATACTCCTAATTTTTTTTTGTTTCTATATTATGGATTCAATATAATGATTTGATTAAATGTTAAAAGAATCATAGCTCTAACCTACCCTACGTCACTGGAAACAGTACACTATGTCATTTTACCTGTGAAATGAATATATTTTTGATTGTTATCAATATAGAATTTTTATCAAACTCCTAGAAAATAATTTTTAGAATATATAGGGTGATACATGAGCAAATTAACTTAAATTTTGCAAATGAAATGTTCAATCTATTAAGGGATAATAAATTTAGGATACAGGTTCATAATTGAGAAAAATTATTACACATGTTATTAAATTTTACTCTTCCAAAAAATTGTCAGAAAAAAGGATATTTTAATTGTCAGAGAATACTAATTTAATCCAAAAAAAAACCAAAAATAGACATTGTGACCGGAGCCCTTAAAATTTAAAAAAATTGTTACAGACTTAAAATTTCGCCTGACAAAAAGTTTGTAGTCGAAAAATGAAAAAAAATAGAAGCAAGGCAACAGCCCTTATTTTAAATGCACTAAATAATATTTTAACGCTCATCCCTCTAAGAAATATGTGAACTGCGAATTAAGGAGAAATAAACGTTTTTTGGACTACGCCAAATATAATACATATAAAAACCCTGTATATTAGAAAGTTATACTTAATTTTAATTATTTTTTTTTAATTGAAAATTCTCGTCATTTTTTTAATTACCTTGCTTCAAATAAATTTTTAAATATTTTTTTAAAGTTGTAAAAAAATTAATAAGTATTAAAAATATATTTTATGGTACCTTTGAAGATGATAAACAAAATTATCGAAACGTCGGTTTAATTAAAAAATTCTGATACACATCACATTTGAATTTAAAAAGATGATTCCAATAATTGCAATTTGTACTAATTCATTTGTTAAATTAAATTTTGAACATTAATAATATATTTGTTTATTCGTTTCTCGATTATTTTAATTGATCGTTATTTTGGATAAAACAAAAAATTTATATAAAAAAAAATATAAATTGTAGACTTACTTAATATCACTAGTTTATCACTCGCAGGCTACACACCTGATGGCTAGACGATTACTGAATTATCTGCATAAGAAATGTTGCGTGAAAGTAAAAGCAGAGGGAGAGTAATCTCGAAAACTTTCGCGTTATACGTATATACACTATGTGTTCTATCTCTTCTTGTTTCTTGGACGTTGGCCCACACTCCACAAAAACAATTAACATAATAATTGTTAATTAACTGTTCTAGAATTTTAAGCAATTAACGAAAGTTTAAATTTTCTTTATACATAAGTTATTTTCTTACTACTGGATATCTTCATTATTGACAGCTAATTTATGTCATATCAATAACTAGGCCTGAACAATAGAAATTAATAATCTTGTATATTATACAAGGTGGACCAAAATTATCGAACAATACACTTATTTTTTCTTTGAAACTAATAGAGCTTGGATTATCAGGAATATAAAATTCAATGCTGCAGGTTTGGATGGCATTAACTTAAGAGTGCTGGAGATGTGCTTACCAACAATTGATATTTATTTGTTGCACGTAATTAAGCATTGCTTAGAAGTAGACTTAAGACCTATCAGTATTCTTCCTATAATGTCCAAAATATTAGAGCGTACTGGCTTTCGAAAAGGTTATAGTACAACAACTGCGCTAGCTAATTTGACTGATAATATTATTCGTAATTTGGATCATAGAAAAGCAGGAGCTTTAGTATTATTAGATTTTAGCAAAGCGTTTGATACCATAAACCATCGGCTGCTAATTGCTAAATGTTCTTTCCTTGGCTTTGATTTGCGTGCATTAAACTTTATTAATACATTTATAACCCATCGTTTACAAGTAGTTGTAATAGATAATCAATTTTCAACACCATCTACTTTTAAATCAGGAGTACCTCAAGGTTCAGTACTTGGTCCGTTACTATTTTTATTATATACGTCCGACTTACAAGACCATATTATATTCATAATGGTCCAGCTCAATTTTTTGCTGACGATACGTAAATATTTCATGAGTTTGATGCTGAAAACTATAATCTTGCAAATGATGATTTAAACCAGATTAGCGTGTATGCTGAAAACCATACTTTGCTTGTAAATGCCTATAAATCAAAGTATATTTTATTTTGCAATAATGATCCGTCTAGGCAACTTTTGAAATATAAAAACCTGCAATGGAACATTTAAAAACCTGCAATGGAACAATACCTAATGTAGAACAATCAAAAAACTTGGGATTGATATTTGATGAAAACTTAAGATTTAATAAACATCTTAGCCCTTTCTTAAAATTAAGTTATGGGGCTTTAAGATTACTGTACTTAAATAAGCATATTCTGCATAATAAATTTGTCCGTGCAAACTCGTGTGAAAGTCTAGTTATTTCCAAATTAGTATATGCCATTCCAGTTTACTATCCTTGTCTAACTGCTGAAAATCGAAGACGTCTGCAAATAATGCAGAATTCATGTTGTAGATTTGTTAATAATTTGCTTAAATTTGATCATATCTCCTTACATTTTGTCAGATCGCGGTGGATAAATATATCTAATCCATTTAAATACCTGTTGCTGATCTTAGTACATAAAATAGTCAATAATGATTCTCTCCCTTACCTCAGCAATAAACTAATATATAGAACAATGCTTCACAACACCAATATAATGCGGTAAATCTGTACAATGCTCTACCAATAGAATTAAAGAATATTCAGTCTTCATCTGTGTTTAAAAAACAACTAAAACTAAAACTTTTGGAAAGCCAGTAATTCTTTTATATTATAATCATATGTAAATGTTTCTATAAATGTTTGTCTTATTCTTAAATTTATGTCAAAGGGTTAGGCTAAATCTCGCTCTTAAAAAGACACATTGTAAGAAGTGTAAATAGAGGTATTTATTATTATTATTATTATTATTATTAACTTTCTGATAAATATCAATAGTAATAGCACTAGAGCTTCAGTTATTACTGGGAATTTTTTCGAGAACACGAATATTTTGAAAATTCTAAAAATTCGTGTTAGAGAAAAGATTTTCGGTTTTTATTTGAACCTAGAGTGGTATTCGGTAAGAAAATTTCACACTAAAATATTATTAAAAAAATACTAGGATAATGACGGTTTTTGATGGTAAATGTAAATGTAAATGTCATTTTATTATAAAAGTCAAAAAATTTCCAATGTAATTTCATGCTCCTTTACGCCAAGGAGAAGAAAAATTTCTGGAATTTTTTTTGTTGCTATGGTAACGATTCAAAATCCAGGCTTTTTTTAATTGGTCAAAAATTTTGGTTGTGAAATTTGTGTAACGACATATTTTTGAAGCCTTCCAATTTTTCTCGCCAGACAAACAGATAGCAGCGTGTTGGCTACAATGTACCAACTACGATCTAGCACGTAAAACAATGACAAATCTTTTCAAAAATATAAAAAATCTGATGTGGCCAGCACATGACCTCTCGCCATTTTTTAATCAAAAATTTACAGGTTGACACAAAAAAGTATGAAAAAAAATTATTTTTTTGTAAATCTGGCAACAATGGCAAAAGTTTCGAAAATTTTAATGAGATGAAAATAAACTATAGGGTATACAAAATATATGTGTAAAACTTTATTGCCGTTTTGTATAATAATGGCGTCATAACCCATAGCAACTGCCACTTCCGGTTGTGCGATTGGCACCAAAATCTAATCAGATCTAATCTAGGGTATGAGAATCCTGTATGCAAAATTTCAATTTTTTTTATTCAGTAGTTTTTGAGTTATCGTTACTACAACATCCATCCAAACACACACACACACACACTAACACACACACACACACACACACACACACACACACACACACACTAACACACACACACACACACTAACACACACACACACTAACACACACACACACACTAACACACACACACACACACACACACACACACAGACATCATCGCGAAAATATTAAAATCGTATTCTAGGGACCCTAAAACGTGTTTATCCATTGAAAACTCACTACCCAATTTTTAGCATGATTCCTATACCTCTCTTATCTGAAGGGCGAGAGGTAAAAATCACAAGAAATCATCAAACAAGTATGTTTTGAAGAAGATTAAGACAATATAACTACAGAACAGAAGCGTCTAGATCCCAATTGCAACTCGAGTGCCAACCGCTGTTGCCATCGTTTTGTACGTTAACTTAAAAGTTTGATTATATATTATTGTGATACAAAGTGGTCCAGTGCTAGAGTGTATGCTTTATACATAAAACTTCCTGGTTCGAATCCCGAGGAAATTTTTTTTATTTATTTTTTTTTAATACACAGGTAGATTTAGATAGTCAAGACTTCTTTTAATAAAATAATTTTTTTTTTTCGTCAATGAAACACTTAAACCTGGCAACAGCGGTGGGCACTCGAGTTGCAATTGGGATCTAGGCGCTAGTCTACAGAACTTACTAGAACTGAATTCGAAGAGGCAATAAAAAGACTGTGCCGGACCGGACGACATTCCTATCAGTTTAATAAAGAACTTACCAGAAAATGGACATACGTAGGTACATATGTTTAGATTATTTAATATAATATGGACACAACACAGATTTCCCACTGCGTGGTCGGAATCTATTATAATACCTATTTTAAAACCTGATAATTTAGAAACTAACCCCGAGTCATATCGCTCTATTTCATTATCAAATTCTATATGTAAACTCATTGAAAAAATTATTAACAAACGCCTACTTTGGACACTAGAAAACAAAAACATATTAAAATATCAAATAAATCAAAGAGGTTATCCAAAAAACAGCAGTTTTAGGGGGCAACTAGTTTCGACGTATGAGCCGTCTTCAGGCTTAGAACAAAGGTGATCGATTCGACCAATAGCTTTATAAATTTACAATTTTTAAACTTACCATATAGTATTTTAACAAATGTTGAAACCAGGGCCGCGGAGAGCCGTGACGAGCCCTGGTGTACATACAAAAATCACGGCCGCCCTATGGTACAGAAAAAAATTGTTGATAATGGTGTAAAAAGATTTACAGTGAAACTCTTTAGATGAATTTTTTTTTTAAATCGTTTTCTATTTCAAACAAAACTTTTAAAATCTACAAAACAAGTTTGTGACTGCTAAAATCACCAACTACTATAACTAGACTACTACTCGTATTATGACACATACAATTATTTTAAAGATACTTTACGACATGTTGTAGAATGCAGATGCGACATTTTCAATAATTTTATAAAAGTCTCAGTTTCTAGCTAATCTGAACTCAATAGCTAATATACCAAGACCACTCAACCGTTCCTGAGCCATGGTAGACCTTAAAGTATTTTTAATTCTAGAAAGATTACTGGAAGTTTGTTCTGCTTTGGCTATGGTTACAGGGAGAGTACAAACAGAGCTGGCCTAAAGCAAAAATTGCTAGTGTGCAAGACTCACATTTTATGGTCTAAAAACACAGTTTTTGTGCACTTTTGCGCCTTTTGGAACATTAAATTTATGTATCTCAATTTGATTGGTGAATATACCAAAAGCTAACAGCGTAAACTAAATAATACAACAAACGTAGCAAAACAAAGAGATTCAAACCAGAAAATAGCAGAGATGTGAATGACGTGATTAATGTGAGTCACTCAACTTACTAGTCACATATCGGTGGCTACTAGCTAGAAAAACAAAGCCGTGGGAGGGAAGGCAGGAAGATGAGTCACAATACTTCCCGCGTCCCACCAGACTGGAAGACGGCTGCTCTACTGACCTTAGACCTTGGTCAAGGGCATCAGACTACTGTATTTCAGAACTCTTCTTGGTAGATCTTCGGTTTTACCTTGAATAGTTTTGAGAGAAATTCCTTGTAGTTTAAATATTTCTGCCCAACATTTAAATCAATTTCTAAAAATTTCCCTCCTTTTACCAAAATTGGCCAATTGTATGCTTCTCCAAAAGGCTCGAGTGTGCGGCTGCATACATCGCACACCCCTCAGACCGGCCCTGAGTACAAAAAATGCTATAATTATATTTGGAACCAAGAAATCTTAATTTTAATTTGTGAATTTTATTTAAAAGATTAAAAGGGGTATTGTCAGTATCCTAAAAATGTGCTATTAAAATGTTTTATTTCTTCTTTGAATTGAAAATTGATTTATGCATCGTAATAATTTTGAAGATGATTAGCTTGCTCTTCAATTTCTATATCTTCTAATCTTGGAAATCTCCATAACACACTAAACATGTTTAGAAGTTTTTTAGCTGCTTCAAATCTTATTGATAAATTTTAAATATGAGCATTTAAAATTACATAAAATACTTTTAAAGTATTCCTCTCCATCAAGTCCTTGTAATGAATCATTTGATAATGTTTCTGTTGTCTTCGAAGCTAGTTCATTTAACATTCTCAAATTATTAACCACTAGTTTACATTCATTCAAAATGTTACTTTTTAATTCAAAAGAATCCAAATATTTTAAAATACTATTTAATTAAACTCTTACTTCTGGTGTTAAATTTGTCTCCAATAACTCTCCAATTGCGTATTTTATTTCGGGTAATTTCTCACAGGTTGGTTTAATTGTTTGATTTTGAAGAAATTGAAATTTTAAAAAAATCAAATGGAAAACTAATTTTGTCATAAGAGAATTATCATTGAATTTTTGAGAATCGTTAGAAATAAAGTGATTTGTTAGATTTTTATACAATTTTATTAACCGAAAGAGTTAATTTTTATTTGTACAAAATAAGAAGTTACTCTGCTGTGCTGAGGTCGGCTTATGCCCATTTCGTACCGTGTCATGTCGTACCGCTACCTTTAAATTTCCCACTTCGTACCGCGTCCCAAATGTATACCTATGGCTAGTTTCATTTCGTACCGCGTATTATTATATTCAAATACCTCTAGGTACATATATTTTTTATCGAAAATTTATGTATTGATTTTATAAAGAATACATCATTTTGTAAGACATATGTTTATTACAATAAAAAAACAATATTTTGGTTGTTTTTGAATTTAAAAATTAGATTTTCTTCACACATCAAATAGACAATAATGGGCTAGTAGACTAACAAGAATAAAAATATCACTTCCGGTTGAACCGGAAGTGACATCAACTTTTTTTTCTTAAATGGAATGATTATGATTTTTTGATGGTTTATCATTAAGCAACAGTTTTTCGAAAATTTTCAAAGTGCAAAATACCACTAAAATCTAACGAAAGTCATTTTCAAAGTTGTATAAGAAAATAACCAATTAAGACTCGGTTTTGAAACTTGGAAACTAATAGAAAAAAATACTTTAGATTCTGAAAATTCCATTAGTTTTTTTGTGAAATCTGAGCAAGTAGGCGTTTTATACATAAAAGTTTGAACCATCGACCGAAAAAAAATGGAATATTCGAATATCAAATTTGATATTTTCAAAATTCTTGTATTAACATTTTTTTTATTTGTCTTTTCAACAGTAGTAATTATGATGTATTTTTTGAGAAAAAAAATTGAAATTGGTAAAAAAATCTCTATTTTACCAACTTATATTTTGTATTTTTATCATATGGGATTATCCAAAATATGGATTATATTTGGAAAATCCCAAAAAATCTTTAGCAGGTATAAGGAAGGGTAATGCCTTACCAAATGCAACTGTTCATATTTATTTTATAAGCCACGATATTTTGTACCGCCTTCAACACCCTCTCGTCGGGTCTGGTTGAAACATAACATAACGTTTTATAAAAATTATTTAATACATTTTATAACATTGTAGTTAGAGGGGGGGATTGTGAATGGAGGTACATGAAAATGGAAAATTAAAAAAAATTTTAAAACTTTTAATTTTGATAATAATACTGTCTAAAAGGGCTCCAGTAAGAATATGAAAGGCACTTGATACGTGCAATGCACTTGTTAGTGCCACATTAAAATTGTTCAATCATTCGTAGTGTTTTATTTAATTTTATGCAAAAGGGACACTGTAAAATAAATCCTCTTATTCCAATTACTTATTTTATGGACACACTTTGAAATAAATCCTGTTATTTCAATTACCTATTTTAAACGTTAAAAAACTACAAATTGTATATCAAAGTTCATTAAACACAGCAAATTACCATTCAAACAACTGTTACCCATTAAAATTTAGTTCGGTTTTTATAAAGACTTTCATTTGTTTTCATAAATATACAGGGTTTATAAATTATATCTCAAGTATTTTTCGCTTATTTATCATAAGAAAATAAAACAATGAAATGGGCACAATTTCACCTAATTTTTATAGTGAAGACATTGATTATAATACATTATCCTTTAAAGAAAATACTCAAAGGCATTAGCCTTATTTTAATTTCATATTATTAAATATCTTTAATAAAGTATGCAAATAAGAGAAACGCAGGACCGGACTAACGCAAGTAGGACAGAATTATATATAAGTGATATCACAAAAAAATCGGTCAAGTGCGTGTCGAACTTTACACATTTAGGGTTCCGTACCAAATGTAGAATATAATTCGGCTTTGTAGAGGTACAATTATTAAAGGAGGACTTTAAAATTTTAATTGAGCTAAAAAGTCAAAAATACTTGTTAAAAAAAATTAAAGAACTGAAAAGTAAAAATAAAATAGCGGATGTGTGTTCGATGAAGAAAAAAAATTATGAGACGAAAAATGCGTTTTTTAACAAAACTAATAATAGAACAGATAAAAATAATAAAATATGGAATATAACAATTCGCATATATACAAAGGTACAGAACCCTAAAAATGAGGGAATGTTAATGAAAAAATCATATTTATTAATATATTGGTATTTGTTATCACCAAATTTCAAGTTCAGAGGTGAATGGAAAATTAAAAAACACGTCGGAATAAAATTTTGTAAAAAATGCTGACTTTGGCGGCTTCTCGTGCCTACGTTTTGCAATATTTTTAGAACAAAAAATACAGCTTTTATCTATTCAATGGGCTCTAAACAACGATACCTCACTCGATGGGGTAAGACAAATTTTTTTCCAGCGCCCCCCTTTATCTATATGAGAGCTCCCTTGAAAAAACATTTAATAATATTTTTTACAATTTATGTGGCTTTGTAGACCGGTGTGACAGACGGCCGGACGGACACGCGAATGAGAGGAATAGGGTTTCATTTGGACCCTTTGGGGTATGGAACCCTAAAAAAGATCTAAGGCATGAACTAATGCCGAATTGACATATGGATAGTAGCTAAACCAAATAAATAACAATAACAAGTTACTAAAATTTAGTTACTTACCATTAAGTATCTGTTCACAGGGCATTTTAGCTTGCACTGGTTAGTGGCCGAATGAAAATGGCGTCCATTGAACGAAATCTGGTTGTAAAATGGTTGTTATGCGAAGAAGTTAGTAAAATAATAGAACGTATACAAAACAAAAAGAAGGGTATATGGAGCAGAAAATGGTTAGCTCATGGATTTTCTTCTATGTTGCTGCAGAAACTGGATAATGAAGACCTGGATGAATATGGAGTCTACATAAAAATGTCCAAGCAACAGTTTGACAATTCACTGCATATAGTTGGTCCTTCTATAACAAAGTGTGATACCCTCATGAGAGAGGCTTTTCCGTCTTGAATAAAATTAGAAATCACTTTATCGTGTTTAGTAACAGGAAGTAACTTTAGAACTTTGCAAAGATAATTTCGCGTATCCAGATGAGCGATATCAAAGTTTATTCCCGAAGTATGTGATGTTATGTATGCAGCTCTACAGGAATATATCAAGGTAAGAAAAATATTTGTATTATTTGCTTTTTATATTGTTATAATAATTGTAGTGATGAAGATCTGACGAAGCTTGGGACAAAATGTTGGAATAACCAATAATCTATACACCATTCTCAATAAAATCGGTAGCGGGAGGTAGTTAGTTTACAATTTGTTGACATGCTTAATTTCTGATAGGTAAGTTACTACACCTTTAAAGTGTTTAACCTAGAACTTCAGTTAAGGTGTTTGGGATTCATTTCTTTCATTTTGCTATTTTGGACAGTTTATCATAAAGTGTTCGACCGTCATCTTCATATTGCAGGTGTCGCACATCGGTTGTTGATCTTTGCTGAATACATATAAATTTGTTAGATTCGTATGAGTGAGTCTCAACCGGGTCACTATCACTTGTGATTTTGATCGTTTGGTAAACGCGTCCATGGATTTACTTTGGGTTTCACTATATTTGGTTTGGATGTTGAATTGTTCCATCGGAATTACCATGAGTTTTACACTTTTGATTTTACACTATTTATGATTTCTTTTACTAATATATGTGATATGTGGATAGAATCTGTAGATGTAATTGCTTCCAATATATGAAGGGATCCAAATGAATACAGATTCCTTGTTACTCCTTTGCGAATTGTGCAATTCTTGTTGGATGATTAATAGGGTTAAGGTGGTTTGTTCTTATGCATAATTTTGTTGCTATTCTGTATATTGAATTTTTGAATGAACATGAAAGGTGATAAGTGATTGTCATAGAATGACAGGAATGAAAATAAGGTCATAAAAAGAAAATTTGAGTTGTGTATGTATAATTTTTTTTTGTTTTGACAAAAAAGGCAAAGTATGTGTAACATTTTTATTTTTGTTAATTGAAAAAAAGGCAAAGTAGGTGTAACATTTTTGTTTTTGCTGATTGACTATTATTTATTAGATATTGATTAAAAGTTTTTTTTTGATGAAAAGTTAAAAATAATATTTTAAATTAAGTATTTGAAGAATAAAGGTTGGAATCTAATAAAGAGTAATAAAGACTAAATTAAAATACTTAGCTGGTATTTTCTATATTACCAAATATAAATGAGAATATATTGTAGTGAAATCATTTAGCATGAGTTATAGAATTTAATTTATTATTATCATTATTATTATTATTATCAGCTAAATAAGTGTTGTATTTGAAATATAATATTCTAAAGGTTTTTATAGTTGAATATAATGAATTAATTTAAAGTAATTTCGTATATAATCGACAATTCTGGATATCTAAAGATCTTATGAATTTTTAATAAAAATAAAATTTGTTTATATTTGGAAAAGTAATAATTTAAAATTTACCTATGAAAATTAAAAAACAAACCTTCAGTATTAAAGATTTTGGATAATATTTAAGAATCAGGTATCAATTTTTTGTTTTGAAAAAAAAATGAAAGGTCTAAAAAAATAATAATAAGGAAGTCATAATTTTTATATATAATTTGTCAGAAATCTTTTATATTGGATAAAAAGGGCTGAATTTATAAATTTTGTATATATCTAGTTAAAAAATTTATATAAATTATGAAAAACAATTAAAATTTTTTATAAAATTGCATGAAAAAATACAATTTATGGAAAATGGAGACTGGTAGAAGAAAAATGGCTATTGGGGAAAATGTAATGGAATAATCAATTGTATTATGGTTATAAATAGGAACAGCAACAATTAAGAAAAAAAATTAAAATGTTGAAAGAGGTAGATTTCAACATTATCATCAACGAAAGTGTAGATAAGAAAACGAAGAAGAATTTAACAGGAAACTCAAAATTTATTAATTTTTTTGCAAAAATTTATTATTTTTTATTTTCCTTTAGATCAGAGCCCACCCCAAAATTGAGATGGAGCATCAAAAATTCCTAATGACAAAAATGCAGATCATTATAATATCCCAGTGAATTCGTACTTTTTAAATCCCCAATCCCACTAGTAAATTTTTACATAATATTTTTGGTCTCTTGTTTCTTTCTCCATATAAAGGATAAGCAATTGTTAGTGACGGTTAGAGATGCTGAAAAATGTATTGAGAATCTCCTCACAAAACTTTTCTATATGAAATTACAGAATACGATTTTATAAAATCAGCAGCAAATCGTTACAAACCCTTAAAATATTTTTTTTACTTTTGTTGTATACGATAAGTGATATTTTGTAATAAATGTAATTACAAGTTTTTTAAATAAAATAAAAATATTTCAATTATTTTGCTTTCTTTCATCTTCAACCAACAGCAAAATGTTTCTGATGTTTATCTTATCATAATTAGCTACATATTAGTTTATATTATTGGTTACGAATTCAAGTGTCCAAAGTTATGAATTCACCGGTTTATATACCTGAAGAGTTACGATTTTCATTTTGTACTTTCCAAAGGCCGTAACTTATTTTTATGCGCACATTTGCTTTAAGGCAAGTTATGTTCAATCCAGTTATTTTTGACTCCAGAATATATGGTTCAATTTATGACCTACTTTTTTGATACACCCTGTATATTCATTGATAATTAAAAAAAAAATACAGATTGGCCTCTTGGCTTTGCCAGAGCCATTATTATAGGTAAAAAAAATCTAAATTAAAATATTTAGCTAGTATTTCCTAAATTACCAAATATGAATGAGCGTATATAATTATTTATTTTTCAAACTTTATTGTTTAAATCCATGTTCCAACTGTATGATTATATGTTAATAAAACTTAAAATCATATACCACAGCTATATTATTCAGTAATAGGTAATAATCCTTTATTTATTTATATAAAAACTAAAACAAACCGGATAAAATCACTCTTCCTTACTACACACCAAGAATTTTTTTAGCTGGAAGATATTTTTTCTTGGTAATAAGTATACCTGCTCCAAAGTAATGTAAATAAATTCCAACTAGATATTGGCTAATGATTGGTCATTGACCCAACCTATAATTGCAGTTACAAGATTCTCTAGTAGTCATTAAATTCGTATTATTAGACCACTCAATATTTACTTTTATTTAAACGGATTATTTTACCTTTTAAGTTTGTTTTTCCTAGGATTCAATAATACATATTAAATATTTAGTTTCGGTGTATTCCATAAATGCTTTTAATTTCACTATTTTAATTCAGGTAATAAGATGACAAAATATCTATTATATTACTTTCTCTTTGAATTATTTATCTGGCATGTATAATCTGAACGGATTATTAATTTCTAGATCAATTATTATTCATTATATATGAAGCAGGGTCGCCACAAGGGGCAATAGAAACAAAATAGGGTAGTTTCAAAGTGATACAGATAGAAGAACCCTGTATAAAAACAAATTATGTCAATCTGTAATGGGTGAAATAGAATAACCAAAAAATATTCAAACGTTTAAGTTTGTATGAGATATAAGTGTAAGACTTGTTAATAATTTAAATTTTATTGGATGGTTGTATTCTTTTTATGCCTGAAGATGATTTGCTTGCCGAAACTAGTTGTTTTTTAAAATATTTAAAATTGTATACGGTTACCAAATGAATGCCTAACTAGACAGTAGTTTTACCCTTACCAAATAGGCACCCAACGTGTTAAATTTGTTTTCAATAAAAAAACAGTAATGATTACTGTTACATTTAGTATATAGCGTAGCGCAAATTTAATTGAACAGTAAGGGAATTTGGTAAATGAAAAAGATACGAATTGAATGGTTTCTTTTAAATTAAAATATCAGAACCTTAATTTTTAAATATCTAAAACAACTTATTATTGAAGGTCAAATAGCTCTGACCATAGCGTATCCATTTTTTACTACATTTCGTCTTTGAAAGGCCGCCCTGAACAATTTTTTTATACTGTACTTTTTTTTCAGTTTTAAAATTCCTATTTTTTTCTCTGTCCAACCATGTATAATACTTTTTTTTATTTGGTTTTGATAACTGTTGGTATATACTTTAGGAACTTTTCTAAGTACAGTCCTGTTTCATTTTCTTTGTAAATATTTATATATTTTTGTATGAATTAATTTTTTTTAAATAACTACAATCGGAAAATAAATAAAATTTATTGAAATTATTATGATAACAGATATAGAAATTACAATGTATTAAACTAAATAGTTATTGCGTTTTTTTTTTAATTCTGTAAGAATTGCTCTAATTGTCCTCCCCCCCTTGTTTAAGATATTTTATTATTATTGTACTCAGATTTTCACAGACACAGTTGAGTGTCGAAACCTAATAAAAAAATTAAGTGTTGTACATGGTTCCATAGAGAAAAAATAAGGATTTCCAAGCTGAAATAAAGTACAATTCGATTTAAAAAAAAAAGCTCTTCAAAGACGAAACGTTGTTTTAAAAAAATAGGATACGCTATATTAAGCGATATTTACCCTTCAACAAAAAAGTTTTATAACGTTTTTTTATATTTCAAAAATTAAGATGTTAATTAAATCGTCAATTTTGGTTTTTCCCAAATATCTCGAAAACCCGATCTGATATTTTAATTTTGGAAAAACCAATTGTAACGCTCTTCAAGCGATCTTTTGGAGCCTTTGTTCCAGGTCTCGGATTGGCTCTGGCGCCACCTTGTGAAGACCACTTACACCGGGCAGTGTCAGTGAAGATAAAATACTCCATGTGATATCGACCAGAAGGGCGGGCTTTATATGTCCTACTGGGTTAATTACCTGGATATTTGCTGCTGACATGTTAAAGTAAAATTCGTTAAAACAAAAATAATTACTTTTATATTTATCAAGTGATACCAAATCCAGCGTGAAAGGAAAAAGGGGTGTGTAACAAACTCCTTTTTATTCCGTGACATGTCGGACGGTAAAATCACGACTCCAGGCTGGTGTGGCGGGGTCGGATTAACGATTCCGGTACAATTGAACATCCCTCCTTCAGGTTTACCTATCTCTAAATGTCGCTGAACCGGTACTGGTTATCGGCTCGAGATGCTACTGAAACTGGGACTGCAACTCGAACTGGGACTGCAGCTGAAACTGATGACAATATATTAAATTATGGTCTATAAAGTAATGATTCCTGCATCTGAAAAACACGTACGCGACTGTCTCCATCTTTCGGGCAGAGGTTTAACGGTTACGACTTATCTTATATTCGAAGGAAAGTTGCCTTTACCATATTTTAAAGATATTTCTAATGCACTGCCTTGTGAAACATAATTAATATATTTCAATTATCACGGTAATTAAGTAACTTCGTTACACAATCAATTCGTACCTAAAAATATACATATTTTTTTTCAATTTGACCAACTTGTATAGGAAACTTCATTTTGTTTGTTATAACCACAAAAATCCTGAAAATGGTAAACCTGCTCTACGGGAGTGTATCAGGAATTTTCTGTCCAAATTTCCTTTCCAGTAACCGTAGTTTATACTATTTACTACTAACAATTTGGTCACGTCACCTGGTAATTGGAAACTTCAATCCAAATATTGTTTTCTTTGAGAATATTTAGTTCTACTTCTATTACCGTGTTTTTCCATTTTTCTCCAAATTCTGTTTTTATTGCTTCCTCATCAAGATTAATTTCATAATCATCAAACCATTCTGGTTATTTTGTTATTCTCTTATTTTTATCTGCTTTATAGTTTCATTATTTTCTATCATTTCTATTCTCTTTTTGTTCTTCTGTATTTAAATTGTCATTTTGTCTGTATTTTTATGTAATTTCTTTAGGGCCTTTGGGTCCTATTTTGATCTTTTCTGATCTGTAATTTCCAGGTAGTCTAATTGGATAATCCTTCAAGTTTAAGATTTGAATTTATTCGAGTCTGATATGGCACAGCATACAAAATCTGGATATTCTTTACAAAACATTAATGTAAGGTTACATATACAAATCTGGCAAAATGTTTACGGAACGTAGGGAATTTGTAATGAGAGGAAGAAGAATTTATTTATGCAACGATTCAATGGGGAAAAATAGGACAAAACATTGACTCCACCCTATTTCCACCACTCTTAGGTAACGTGTGGATGAAAGCGATGTGCTCGCGGCTAGCAGTGTTGTCAAATGTAGCACAATTGTGCCAAAAGCGACACTTTCAGCTATGGAGTGATACTAGAGCACACACTATTGAAAAATAGATAAAAAGTGGAACTGAGTTTGTTATTGAATATATTTCTAGGCCCAAAGATGACCAGAACTGAATTTATTCTTCAGAAAATCTCAGAAATGTTTGAAATTAAGCGCAATAGATGAAGAAACTGTTTCGTCACGTATGTCATTCTTGTTAAAAACTGAGTCCAAATAAAAAATTAGGTTCGTTCTCTGTTGATGCTTTGTGTTTGGTTGTTTGGATGTTGTTTTCTCAGCAACAGAATTTAGTCTTAATATGCCTGGAGCTGCTAAATTTTACTTTGACAGAGGTTTGCTTGGACTCAGTTTTTGATAAGAATGACATTTGTAAATATTATGGTATATTACTGAGAGACACTTATTTGTAGTTTTTTGTGTATCAATATACTTTATTTAAGTATTAATCTTAACAAATAAACAGTAACAAAACAAACGTGTTGTTCTACAAAATTACAGACTACATTGCAATTTATGTCTAAAAACAATGTTACCAACTTAACCTATAAACATAGAGGTTCCATAACAGTAAAGTCATGACTTTCTTGGTCTATTAAAGTGGGTCGAACGAAAAAAGCACCTCACTTCTTCAGTCAAATGGATTGTTCTATTTTATGACCTTATAAAACATGCAGCGATGAAGTTGAAACCATCAAACGAGTCTGCACCATTGGGCGCTACTTTGTGACCAACTTCAGCACAGTCAGAAGTTCCTCCATAACAACACTGGCGGCTGGCTTCACATTAAATTATATTTATTTAGTAATTTATAAACTGCAGAAGAGGGCATTTGTAGCTGATTCTAAATATTTACGTCTTTATGGTTAGTTTTAAAATAAAAAAGTATTTGTTAGAGCCAAATATTTTCTAGTTTTTAGATTTATTGAAAGAAAAATAATTATGGATAAATAAAACAAACAATCGAAAAATTCTCTAAAATAAAACTGAATTCGATCTGGCACGATAAACTATCAGACCCAGCGTTGCCATATTTATTTTTGCGAATCTACTAATATTTTTGCCTGAATTTACTAAAATCTACTAAAAAAATATAAAATAACCCCAGAAATTTACTTTAAAATAAATAGTTGGAAGTTGGGGATTAATAAACTGTTATCTATTTATTGACTAAACGTACAACAAAATCTAAAAATTAAGGCAACAAAAGAAAACGGAACTCATTCTTATTCTAATTTTGAAACAAAAATTTTTTTCTTAAAACTGGAATTCAAAAAAAACATTTTCCTAAATTTCCTCATCTTTATAGTTTACATTTTTATTCAAAGTTTTACAGATTAAATTCGACCGTCAGATGTTGGCAAAATACAACGGTAAATCCCATAAGGCATAAGGGGGAATCACCGACAAAAAAGCAGTCGAAGCAATCTAATCAATAAAAATACTAAATTAGTTACACTTGTGGTAACATAGAAATTAAAGTAAATGCTTGATTAAAATAATTTTTACAATAATTCTATTGTTAATGAGGTTTTTACAATATTAAAATCTACCAAAATCTGCCTACTAAAATTTTCGGAAAAAGGTGAAAATCTATCAAAAAAGTAGAAACTACTAAATGTGGCAACGCTGACCTGTACTCAGTCCGTCCGTGTATTTCCCCAAACCCCGACGTGGATCCGATGCCCTACGATAAATAAAGAATGTTTTTAAAAAAAGCTTGTCTGTTGCAGGAAATATAGCATGTTCCGCAAAGTTTTGGCCAAATCTGTATATTTTAAATAAACATACTATGAAAGTCGAAATTGGACGTCTTTCACAGTTTTTGCCTTCAGTTACACAAAAATTACTATACCCATTTTTTTATTTTCATTTATTGAAATGTTGAATTAATATTGTTGTATCACTTTGATAATATATAACTGACAATAACTGACGAAGTATTAATTATTATTATTACTCTATAAATAAAATAAAATTTGGCTTATACAGATCACTCATTGGATTATTTTTCTTTTAACAACGAAAAATATTTCCATTTTATTCATACACTTGGTACTTAAAAACTTTCAAATGTTTTTTTTATTGACCATATGTAAGATACGAATATGAGTCACAGCATCAAAAATCTGGTCTAGGTGCAGTTAGTCGTAGATGGAATTTGAAAAAAATTAAGCTGGTTTCATTTGTTCTATTCTACTCGACTATAGTTTTGATGCAACGATATTTTAGGGAACAGGATTTCGTAATGAGGCTATTGTTTATTTTCTAAATGACATCGAAGGAATGCCGGACCATTACTATAATTAAATACTGATCGACATTATGTAATAATAAACTAATAAGGAAAAAATTTATTGTATGACTTTATCAGTTTGAGTTTAATGTCAAGTAGAATATCACACACCTTATTATTGAATGTTTACTTAGATAGTTTTATGACCAAAAATATACAGAACTAAAACTACAGTAGAAATGGGAATATTGTAATAATAATTTTAAAAAAGAACCACTGTGTCATTCTTCTTTTGAACAAAAAAATAATAGCTTGACAACCTTGCAATATTAATCAAAAATATTGGTATGAATCAAAAAAAAATATTTTTTTTTTTACATTTTAATAAAATATGCATTCAAATAAAGAAATTGAGGGATTGTTATTGTGATTTCATTTTCAAGGACGAATATCGATTGACGACCACGCCCTTGATCTAGCTCTTACCTAAATTGCGTAAAAACATGACCCAATTTCATCCCACCCTCTCTTTTAACTAAGCTCTATAAGACCAATAACTAATAAAATTAAATAATAATAAAACTCTATCACCCTCCAGTACCAAACTTACAAATATTAGAGGGCAAATAAGAATTTGTTACACGATACACACGAAATTCGGTTTTCTAACCCAGGGTCCGGGTCCAGGCCTCGGAATTACCGAACAGTGGCGTAACTGACAAAGGATAGTTTTTTTGCAAAATTTTTATTTTTAAAATATAATTTTGTCATTTAAATTTATTATATTTACGAAAATAAATATTTATTTATTTCATGAAAAAAAAATTAAATTACTTGACCAAACCTAGACTTTTTCAAATACTCGACGTACGTTTCGCTAACTAACATCATCAGGATTTCATAATGTCAAAACCTACTACAAATTAACCAAAAAATTTTAATAAAAAAATGCAGTTTATAACATTAACATTAAAAAAATCAATAAAGAAATAAAACTCTAAATCATGTACCAGAAAATATAATAAAGTTCTTTAACAAAGGGCGGCAACTAGTTTCGGCTTATAGACATCTTCAGACCTAAAAGGTACAATCGGTTTCGAGAAAAGAAGAATAAAATTAAGAATAATAACACTTACCAAGTATTGTCAAATTATATAATTAATGAATATCGATCATTGAAAAGCTGATACGGAGGGAGTAAGATAAAAGGGAGGGAAAACGAATTGAAAACGTAAAAAGAAGTACAAATTTAAATGATTAAAAAATTATTATTGGTACTTAAAAAGGTGAAATCCGGGACAGATGCTCCCTCGTACATTTGCTCCCTCGATACATTTGCTCCCCTGTCTTAATTTTAAGGATAATGATAAAATTTAAGTGAGACCGTTGCTACCCTATATCCCTAGTAATAGTATACTTGCTATGTATTATTTTTTATTTCTGATCAACTTTTCTATTTTACAATTTTCGATATTGTCAAAAATTTGGGTACTTTTCATATTCACAATTCGCATTTTTTAACACACCTCGTATACGACAAAAAAATGTAAAAATGTATTAACAATTAAAATGTAAAAAAAAGTATGATCTTTCCCTGAATATAAAAAAAATCTTTAGGAATAGTTTTCATCCATAAAATTTAATAGTTTTAAATTTGTCTATTTATTTTGTAAAAATCTGTTACTTTAATTATTGAATCATATTATCAGTAATGAGTAAATGATTATATCGAGTATTAAAATTAATAATAAAAAAGTTTTCCATATGGTGCGCACTGTATAAACCAAGAAATCTACAATTTTTTCATCATCTGTTTCGGTTCTGAATTATTAGTATGCCCGTTAGGTCAGATAACAGAAAAACAATATTCTTCAGGTAAGTCAGATAACAAAAAAACAATATTCTTTAGGTTTTGCCGAAAAAAATTTTTTTTCAATATATATTTACTTTTATATTTTAATTGTCTATACATTTCTACACAAAATATAAAAAATTTGTGTGGCAAGACCTCCTCAATTTATTTAAATTAAATTCAAAGCACACAGGAATTCGCGTAGCGCGTTTTAAACAAACATACAAATGTTTGTTATTTTATGTAGAAATGTATAAAAAATCAAAACGTGAAAGAAGTATGAAAATAAAAAATGAGCTTCGAATAGAAACATTATATATGTCAGTAAACCAAAAAATCTTCAATTTTTTATTATTTGATGTTTGTTTCAATTACACATTATTAGTAGCAGGTATCCCATTAATAGGGGTATAAGGTAGCAAATGTCTCACTTAAATTTTACTATTATTAGTAAAATTAAAAAAGGGGAGCAAATGTATGGAGCAAATGTAAAAGGGAGCATCTGTCACAACACCAAAAGGAGTAGGTACACAAAAGGAATGTGACTCCTTTTTAAGAAAAGTGAAGTGAGCGAACATATAACCAATGTAGTAGACCGAAATTTGACCACATTTAAGATATGGATAATCATTTGGTATTAAAAAAAATATTTCCCGGATATCTCATAAAATTTACCCCAACTCCCCGAATTTATTTCCCATGTATGTGATGCTGCATGTAGACCTTTGAGGCCCGTAGTTTGGTGATGGTTTTCTTCCACTCTTCCTATCTCTTGTCGTCTCCTTTCAATCCTGAGCTATTCACTCTCTTTTGTCTTCTATAGCTTCAGTATATCAAATTTTTTTGGTCTTCTTTTTTCTTTGTTCCTGTATGATTTATATCTATCATTTTTTTGTCATACTTGTATCTGGCATTCTCTGTATATGACCCAGCCATTTTAGTCTATTTGCTCTTATTAAATTGCTTATTTCTTGTTGTCCATATAAATTCTTTATTTCTTGGTTTGTTCTTCTTAACCAGAATCCATCCTATTTTGTTCTTCCTAATATCCTCCTAAGTATTTTCCTTTCCCATTTATTTTACTTTCTCATCCTTATTTAATATCCATGTTTCACTTCCAGATAGTGCTATTTTGTATAGATGTAACTTGGTCTTTCTGGATACTTTCTTTGATATTATTATTTTATTAAGATTTTCAGCCTGCCTACTCCCTTGCTTCTATGTTCTTTTCCTCATCGCCATCTTCTTTAAAAACACACCTACATAGATGTAGCTTTGAAATATACATGTTATATGGAGAATCAAAGATAGCATTAAAAATAAAAACACAGAGGTTAAGGTGGTTGGGACACATATAAATATTAAACACAGGAATAATGACGAAAATGGCACTCTACACGACTTTAGTTGGCAAAAAAAGAAGAGGGTGGCCGAGAAAAACATGGTTCGAAAGAGTGAATGAGCCAGAGCAGCACACATTCTAATATGGAACCAGGAAAAAAAGATTATTTCAAAAATTGAATAATATACATGGTATCGCATTTAAAAAAATATATTATTTTTTGTTGTATCCCGTGAAATCTGCACGCCACTGTGTTTTCGATGGCATTTTAACAAAATTCGCTCATAACCACGCAACTTTTATTTAAAACATTTTTTTGTATATGTGATAATAATGATGATAAAGGGTGGGTAATTTATAGTGAACAACCCTGTACATTGACTGGCCGAAATGCAGCGTATCAGTTGATCTCAAACGCATGAAAAAGGCAAGCGGCCAAAATGGGACAAAAAGGGGTATATTTTCAAATCGGCCGAAGTGGGAAAACACCCTGTAGATATATATATACAATTTTAGGTTCGGAAATCCCGGAGTATGATGAATAGAGTAGAACAAGTTTTATTTAATTATAAAATAAATTCTATGAATTAAAAATAGACTTCATATCAAAATTTCGGGAGAGTCCAACCCCCTAACCCCACCTGCTGGCTACGGCATTGGAAAAAATATACATATTTTCAAGACAAATTGAATGAACTAATATTTTTTTATTGAAGGTCAAATACCTCCGTATCCAATTTTTTGTCTTTTAAGGATCACCTTCAACTATTTTTTTAATACGGATCTGTGCTTTTTATTTTATTTTCTCTATCCAACCATGTAGAATACTTAATTTTTTTATTAGGTTTTCAGAATGAATTGTACTTTAGGAACTTTTGTAAGTACGGTCCTGTTCATTTTTATCCTGATAATATGAAATGTTCAAAATATTGAGAAACCGAATTTTTTTTTATTTAAAATTATTATTTAAATAGTTGAATAGAGAATTAAAACCATTTCAAATATCTATCAATTTACTGTAATCATTTAAAATGTTCAAGGAAGTAGCTACCCTTCGCAAGGGGTTGAAATTATGATACATTTTTTATTGCAGAAATATTTTCTTCAGAAATAAAAATAACTTGTGCTCCATATTATAATTTTTCAAAATTTTGTTTTGTTCTTTTCATTCTTTTGAGCACAATATAAGATTTCCACCAACAATACTATAGTCAGTTTTTCTGTAAAAATGCAAGAAATGTTTACACTAAAGCGAATAGATATGAATATTTTCTTATTAAGATTGAAATAATAGTTTATTATTAATATTTCTACAAATGGAAAAAACCCAACCCCTTAAAATTTCTTCCGGCACCGCCCTTGTCACCTACCCAAGCCCAAGACAATTGGCAAACTATTCTTTCAAGGTCTATTAAAGGACGCTAGCGGGGAGGGGGTAGTTCTGCGCAGGCATATCCAACCCTTAGTTGACTTAGGCTAGGGTAAATAAAATATGCCTACCGGAGGGGTTGGTTTGCAGAATGTTCAGTAGTGCTACGGAGAAATGTTGTGAAACACTAATACTAGAGTTATGTGACATATAATAAGATAGGTAAGTTATTTATTCATAGTATTTTTTTAATTTTATTTCATTATATTTGATATATATTGAGGCGTGCCACAAGATTCAGTTTTGGGACTTGTTACGTTCTTAGTTCTATTATTTGTAGATTGAATCTTTTTGAAATATTAATAGAATGTACCTTCATCATCTATTACATAGTTACAGATGAATTTGTAGTTTAGTAGTTATAAATTTTAATAATAATATATTTGATTCGACAAATTCGTTTGTTGTAATCATATTTAAGCTAACAATTAAATAGTTTAATAGAAACCAACAATAAGAAGATAAATTAACTATCATTGATATTAATTATGGCCAAATACAATTATTTTTCACTAAATATATTAACAAATTTTAAACTATTTTGATTTCGTCTAAAGTGTTTCCTTTAACACTATTTATATTTCATCATTTGGCACCTTTAATAGAACTAGAACCATAGCAATTTAGCCACAAAACCTAGTTATAGAACAAATAAATAAGCAATCATTATTAACTATACTTAGATAATAATTGCAAAATTTAATTTAAATTATTCCTTCATTGTCGTTACACCACATGAATGGCCACAAGATATTATTATTTTTATACTCAATAAACATATTATAAATAATATATTTAGTACTATGCATTTTGTGCAATCTGTGTTTGTATTTCATGTGGCTGAAGATGCAGTTTATCAGCTGAAACTATCGTCTACATATAATTATTTAAATCAATTAATCTAAATTATAAATGGGGTAATTTAATTTGTACCCAGTATATTTTTCTTATTTTTATGGATTTAAATTAATAGTTATTAATTTATCAAATGAATCATTCTTCTTCTTTAGAAACTGACAAGTGTTCTTTAAAATTCCCATATCAATGTAACACAAGATAATAACATAACAAAAACCGGATGCTGGCGAAAAATCTGCAGGTACCTGCCATAACAAAACCCTCGAAATTTCATGCGATTTCGGCTTATTTCATGTTTTTCACAACCCTCGGCGGAAATACACCGTTGCCATTTTTATTCCAACAATGTTAACCCTCATAACTAACCATTGTAATCTTACTACAATATTTTATAAAAGATAATGTCAGTAAATACGTCGCCTCTTCAGGAGTTCTGCAAGGTGCGATCATTAGTCCATTTCAGTGTATTATTAGATTTTAGTTAGCCAATTTTTTTATTATTATTAGAGATACAGAGTTAATTTGGTAGGTTTGGCAACGTGTTATAATGTCCTTGGCCTTCAGGATCAATTTCCCAAAAATGCTTTGGCCATGGTAACGTGCTCTTATTTTTATCGATTTGGGCCTCTCCAACGCACAGGAGTTTGAAACTTGAGAAGTGCGTGAGATAGACGCATAGAAAAAAAAATAGAACGAGAGGGACGATATAACTGTTTCTTGAATGTTTGAAATACCCCATCGCCAAAGCACCGCTGATAATGAATACCTAGAAGATGGGCCTGTAAAGTAAGAGGTCCGCTAAATAGTACAGTCAAAGTTAACAATTAATTTGTTGTAACTTCCGTATATAGAAAAATAATTAAATTTCGATATATTGTATAAGGGACGATTCGAAATTTTTCACAGCATCTTATGTTACTATTTTTTCCCTACGAAATTCGTCACAAATGATAATTTAGTTATATTTTAATTACCTTTTATTACTCGTCGCAAATGGTTATATTTTTCTCATATTATGAAACAACAAAACAATTTATTGGATTTTTGTCATGAAGTAAAACTAGATATTAAAACGTTCAGTGCCAGTAGAAAATTTTAAACTGCGTAATCACTTTTTAAAGGAAAATTAACACCTCTGCTCAGATTTCACTGAAACAGTAATACCAACGTCTAAAGGCGACACCAGCACTAGGCAAGAGCAAGGTAAAACGCCTTTTGGTGACAATGGCACTGAAGGTGTTAAACTGAGGAAAAATACCAAATTATAAAAAAATACAACTATGTACATATTGATATGGACCACCCGGTAGACCAGATGTCCTATCTACGATTCTCAAATTATTCTTTAATTTTCTTCGAGTTTGTTCTTTCACTGTTATGTATTTATTTCTCTCTCTCTGTCTCACCTCCTCATTTTTATCTATCTTCCAAGAATATTGTACTTGATTTTGTTTGGTTTGTTTTTTATTAATAATATTATCCAATATAATATTATCCAATCAAGAATTTTATCACCTTGTAGCAATATTATTTTAGTTTTATTTTCTTCAATATATGATTCTTAACATTAAATACTTCGAGCATCAATGACAAAATTAAATTCCAGTTCAAAATTGACAAAACTTTTTATTCCCACTTGATCATTTTTTTTTTAATTGCCGAACAATACTTTAGTGATCTACCAATCTTATTGCCGAACAGTAATTTAGTTAGGGTTGATCATCTTAGATATGACAGTTGGCCTCATTATGTGAAATTTTCTTATTACCGTAGTTACATTTATGGATTATGCATATATTGTAATGATATTTACACTATCTCAATTTTTTTGGTTGGGTTCTGTCGAAAAATAATAAACATTACAAAAAAATTTATGAAAAATATACAAATTTTGTTTATCCTGTTATATGTCTCTTCTTCTTGTATTTTCTTTTATATAAATTTATTTCTAAACCATGATCTGATCCTTCCAGTTTCTAAATCGATATCTTTATTTTATTGGCTGCTTGTCCTGATTTCCTATTAATTTCACATAGTAATAACTTTTATCTAAATTTCTCTTCTTTTATGAATTACATTTTTACACCTTTTCTTTTAAAGAAATAAAATTCATACTTTAATAGTATTGCTATATAATTTCCATCTCATATTACATACATTAACCATTCAATAAACTCTTTCGTAAAAAACTTAAAACTATATATTTCAAAAAAAAATTCAATAACAATCTGTTTATTATTTTTCTTACCTTTTCAATTTTTTTACCACTAGATTTTCATTGATATCGCAACCTTAGCTTAGTTTTATTAATACTTTATTTCCTATCTCACTTTGATTACTTTTTTATGTATTATGATTCCAGAATATCATCTTTCATTATCTTAACAAATTTTAAGATTTTTTCACTTTTTCAAATTTATTGCCAATTTATCTATAATACCTTCGTTTTCTTTACTTACATATCAACTCTTCTATCCAATTTAATAAACATAGCATTTAACTACTAATAATCTGTTCATAGATTAAATTTATAAAATTCTTTATACAAGGGATGATTTTTTTTATAACAATATATATTTGGCGCTACTTTAACAAAATGGAGTGAATAGTTATTCTTTGGCATTCCAAATCTAACAATAATTTTTACCAAGTGGCTAAGTTTTAGAATTGTAAAAAGTAGCAACATACATTTCTATTTGAAACTTTAACAAAATAGCCATAAAAGCAAAAATTGTCGGTGGATTTTAATAAAAGTGAGAATGTAAAGAATAATAAAAAAATTAAAATCTATTTTTATGTCTGTAAAAATGTCCAGAATCACATTCTTCTAGGGCCCACCCTGTATCCTTGAATATCCCAGATTATAATTTGCAACTATAGATTTTTACCTAGAAAGTTTTTGTTATTAAAAAATAATTTCCTCTCCTAACTGACTTAATTAGTATTTATCTAGAAAGGGATTTGTAGCAAATTTCGGACACTCATCCATTTTACCTGGTATATCCTTAAATAATTGTCATATCATAAGTTATAAATAAAAAATATATTTGACCTAAAATCCGGTAAGTTAAATCTAGGCTACGGTAAAATTTAAAAATAGCATAAACTTTGACACGTTTTGCAAGCCGAGGAGTCAAAATAATATTGAAAAAAAAATGTAGATTCGACTTCTTTTGGTCACTTCCTAATTTAATTTTTTGTTGTCTATATCAAACGAAAAAAGTTGCTTTAGTTATTGACAGCTTAATTTTTAACTTGAAAGTTGAACTAGCTATGAAATTGAGTGCTATTAATATTACTTTTCCAAGAATCTCCACCAAGGACTATATATTAAAGGTTTTGGCAGGATTATCATCAGTAACAATAATTTTTAATCACGGTCCTGCCGTAGTTCTTTTGTAAATTCGTTTTGATTTCATCACAACGAATATAATACTAGGCATACTTTGACATTATATAACAATTTGAATAAAAAAAAACAATACATAACGATAATTGAAGATTTTCAATCTGATTTCTCCTAGGTCAATTTTATAACTACTTTTATAATTGTCTTATTCCCAAGTAAAGAAAATATCAGTTTCTGAGCTCCCATAGTCCGAAAATGCAAAAAAAAAACCTGTCTGGATGTAAACACTAGAACTCTTGAACGAAAGCTTAAATCTGCTGTCATTTTAGTATTTACTTTTCTCTAGGGAAGATCCTATAGAATCGGCTCTTTCGGTACTCGCTAAACATTTTAGATGTTTTGCATAATAAAACTTTTTTCCAGTTCAGAATTTTAGAACTTTGTCCACGTATATTATTACCCTACATGTATATGACAAGTTTGGCTAGGATTTTACTAGTAATTCCGGTAATCGATGGTCCCTAGATTTTTGATAATTTTTTTATTTCACTAATAATGCATGCTTTTTATCAAAATTATTAGGAAATGTCAAATTATGTCTATTGTTTTAACGGAATTAAACCTAATTTATAAAAGTACGACGACAGGGCCGTAATTAAACAAAAATGTCACTGATGGTGTTATTTATTTCAGATAAAAAGTCTGATATATCACCGAATTTGAATTTTAACGGTTTATAATGTTGTAATAAAAAAGACAGGTCTGTATTTAAAAAATATCTTGATTATGGCCGTTAAGACACGGAACGATTTAAAACCAAAGATACAATTAAAAACACGAGAACGGTGAGGGATTGTAGATTTTTTCTGACCAATGTAATGTTTTTCCAAGATAGTCCATTTAATCTGCTTCGTATCTCTTACGGTTTAGAATCAATCTTGGCACATGATAAAAGAAACGGCCTGTATATGTGTTATTAGGTTTCAGGATGCCATGCTGTTTATTTTAAAACTTTGTCCTACGTTATTAGTTTAAATATGTGCTAGATGTTCTTTTAATCTAATTTTACTACAACAATTTTTGCAACCTATTTCAAAAACATTCAGACGACTTTTCAACTTTGTCTTTGTGATAATCTAATAATAAATATTTAAAATATTGTATACTTTTTATAAACATTGTATTATTTTAAACCGTTATCACGCCCATAATTATTAAACGAATGAAACGATATTTAATTCATAGATCAAATCATTAATATCTACAATACATAATTCAGAGGATTCTGGCTCACAAAAGATATCTCATAACTTTACCTTATAAGCATAAATTTTTTTAATTTTTAAATAATACTCCCTACCAGAGCTCGGAGTAACGAAAGTAAAACGTTACTTTTGAGGAACACGTTACTACTAATATCGTTACTTTTTTAAGTGGACCCAAAATAACGGTAATGGCGTTACTTTTTAAAAGTAATGCAAAATTGTTACTTCGTTACAGTAACGCGTTTCTGCAAAAGTAATGCGTTACTTTAAAACTAATGTTTTTCTTTCTTGTTGCTGCTGTTAGTGCTGTTTAGTGTGAAATAATATGTTTTTATTATTTTTTTGTACCCTGTCGATTTCGCGATGTATTTTGACTAGTATTTAAAAGAATCAATCTCAACTGTACAACTTTTATGTAAAAAAATTGTTTGTACGTGCAGTAATAACGTAAGAACGAGAAGACATAGAACAAGAAACTATAAAAAACTAACGCATTATTGTAACTTCGTTACTTTAAAAGTAACTAATAAATTGTTACTTTTTTAAAAAAAAGTGGCGGTTATGTTTATCTAACGCGTTACTTTTCATCCAAAGTAATGGTAAAGTAAAGCGTTACTTCTTTTTTAGTAACGCTTCAGTTCTGCTCCCTACATTGCTGTTATTGAATTTGTCTTTCTTACATATTAAAACTATGAAAAGACAATCGAACATAATATTAGTTGTAATAATTATTTAGACATTCTCAATAACTATAGTAAGGAAAAAAGATATTTGGAACTCATTGTAAAAGTCGATTGTAATAAACTACCTGCAGTTAGTACATTTAACAATAGTTTAGGGTTACGGTCATAAATTATAATATATTCGTCAATATCGACAGTCCGTAGTGGATGGAGTTTTGGTTTTTAAATAATATTGAGTTGGGTACACTCAAATCATATTGTATTAAGTATTAATTTTCAACTGTAACTTTTGTATAACTTTGATGTTAATTTGGTTCGCTTATGTTTTCTTGAAAAATAGATAATGTTCCTAATAGTTCGATTATTAAGAAATTAAAATGAATTAATGAAATACATAAACAATTTCTGAAATACGGTTCATGTTTAAACCTTAAAGCAGTACAGGGTACTTTAATTAATTTATAACAGTTGCCGGTAAGGTGGTGTGAGCTTTGCGAACAAATACCTGGCATGCTGTCGGTCAGTTTATGGGGACCATGGGGTTTATTGAGGTAAATTTGTGTTGGGCTTTATTTTTGTATTTTAATAAAATACCAAAATATTGAAGATCTATTACTGGTAGAAAATTATAAAAATAATTCAGTAATTGTTATATTTCAGTTATTCACACAGAACTGTATAATTACTGAGATATTTACATTTTAGAAAAATCTTGCAGACTAATATTTTTTTAACATAAAAGTAGTTAGGTCTCATCCTCAAATTGCATTATTTAATATTTTATGCGTCAATTTAACAAAAATAACACCAATTTCTGAATAGGTCGGTAAAGTAAATTTTTAAAATGGCAGAAATAAAATAAACCATTTGTAAAAGAATAGAAAGAACGAAATAAAAATAAATTATTATTTTGAAAGAAAAGACCATTCGCATTACTGGTAGTCTGCTATTTCCATTTGTTCGGGAGAGTAACCTGAAAATATTTATTAAAAAAGGTAATTTTCTCTACAGTTCCACTTTCATATTATTCAAATATTTGACTGCAAGTTGACAGTGGGAGACAATGCAAAATATTCCTATCATGGTGTATTTAATATTATCATATATTAATAGTTTTATAGTTCTAATCTTCAGCGTGTTCGCAAAGACCACCGATGGTGAGTTTAGATTAATTCCAGGTTTGAGTGTTCGCAAAGCCCACAAAAAAGGTAGTATTCGCAAAGTTCACATTCGCCAGTCCCACGGAGCCGCCTCTAATGTCGTTAAACCTTGTTAATCATGTATTTTCATTTATTTTTATTTATTTTCAAGAGTTGAATAAGTCAATTCCAAATACCCCATTTTATTCTGATCGTATTTCGTTCTTCAGTATTTTTTTCCTGAATCCGGCACTAGTTTTATCTTTTAGATGCTTTTAACAGCACATTTACACAAACTATATTTTTCTAATGCATCGTATTTGACTACTAATTTTAATTGTTAGTCTAGTTAGGCCTATATATTTCACAATTTTTTTTTAAAAACATTTATAAAGAAACATGAAAATTTTGACCTAAAAAAGAATATTTAAAAAAAATTATTTCTACATATCTAGAGAACGATATGTGCCATTTTTTCATATTTATGTTTGTCCTGATTAAGCTGGTATCAATTCATATTTTTTTATTCTAACAAAATCGATCGATAATATTCGTGACTCTATCGCTCCACCCTCTTTTAATCTTCCTGATGACTTTGACTTGACTATAGAGGGTCGTTATATGAATGTGTGTATGCATCCCGTTAGAATACGTTTTTATTCTATGTGGTGGCAATCCTGACCTACGAGAACAACATTTAATATATCCGTGCACCGAAATTCGAACCACTATGATATACCTACCAGCGGCGTCATAGTCATAATATAACTAGTTCTTCTAGATCTTTCTATTAGAACGGGCTAATTATAGACTAGAATTTTCTAGATTTAAAGCGGTTTTTGTAGGGGTAAAAATTTGTTTGTAATTTGGTAATTTTCCGTTGTGGGTTAAACTTTCAATGAAAACAATTTTTAATTCTGTAGTTTTAACTAATTAACATTAACGTCTAATTATAAAATTTTCTTTTTTTTAATGTTTAGATTGTTTTATATTTAAATTTTTTTGCTGTAATTGTTTAAAAAATAAATGCATTGTTTATGACATCAAAAATTAATCATTGATGATTTTTATGAAAAAATCGTTATTTAAAAACGCGTCTGATTAAAAAACATATTTTTGATAATTTTTTATTTGTTTATTTGATGAATAATTTGTTATAAATAAATGAATATCCGTACTATATATTTTTTTAGGTGCCACAAACAAATTAATAAAATGTACATATATGACTTTTTGAGCAGTTTTTATTTATTTTTTATAATTTCTTAAAAAAATATTTTTGATAATGTCACAAACAATTCATTTGTTTTTATAACAATTTTTTAAAACATTGGAGTAAAGTGATGAAACAAACATAACATTTAAAAAAAATATAGCCCTCTTAATTTTTCAATTTTTTTTTTCATCTTTTAAATTGTAAATAAAAAAAATGAAACGGGGATCACTTTTTAACACTTTGAAGAATGAATTTCGAAACTGATTTTTTGTTACAGGGTTTTAATCAGAGCTGTGGCGAGCACTGACAAAAAGTGCTCGGCAGCATGAAGCACTCAGAAAGAGTGCTTAAAAATTACGAGCACAAAGCACTTTTACAGGAAACTGCTTAAAAATTTCGAGCTCCAAGCACTCTAAACAAGCACCAACTACGAAAAGAAATTATATTTTTTCCACATTTTACACTGACCAGCTCTAAGCACTAAGGCAAAGTGTTTTTAAGCACTAAGCACCGATTTTAAAAAGTGCTCAAGCACTGGCACACAAAAACCCTTAGCAAAGCAGTGAGCACTTTAATTACGGACAGCTCTGATTTTAATGTTGATTTACAAAGTGTAAAAATTAGTGATTCAAAAATTACTGAAAAAATATTTTTTAGATTACACAGCCACACAAAAAAAGGTTTAATACCATAAACCAAAATATATGAATATAGTGTATTTTACGACCCTGAATTTGAATCCGTAGTTTAAGAAATGTATCGTGTCATTTTTTTGCCAAAAACTTCACTTGAAATAGGGCAAAACTATACTAATAATGTAGTGACTCGTAATGAATAGTATTTTTATTTTTTTTATGTACTCCTTTCATTTGTCCAAGTTCTTTTAGCATATTGAATTGGAGATACTTCATCTATTTTTTCTAATTTTTCGTCATGATTCTGTTTTTCTTTTTCTATTTCTCTCTTTTGTTTTCTAATTTTTTCTTATTTCTCTACTTTTGACGATTTTTTTTGGGATTCAGTTGCGATTTATTTCATTTTCAAGGTTACAGTTCTCCGGGTTTTTGATTGTTTTTTGGTTCTTGCGACTATTTGCGCAATATTTTTCGATTTTTCTGTTTTTTTTGATTTTTTAATTTTTTTCTCGTTGATTTATTTTTTTCTCTTTCGTTTTGTGTATTCCTCTGATTTTTTGTGATTATTTGCGATTTTTTGGACTTTTTTTGAGATTTTTAGCGGTTTTTTACATTTTTTTGTTTTTCCGTATTTTACAATTATATTTTTCACTAAATTAAGCAAGCAATTGAAAAAAAATAATTTTGAAAATTTATTCAGTGGCGTAGTAAATAGAGGCAAAATATTCTGCCATAGCCAACTGGAACGCCAGTGGTAAACGTATTGAAAAAAAAAATATCGTCACAATGAGGGTCGTTAGTCCAGTAAGTTAGTTGCAAAGTTTTGTTGAAAAATATTCGTATTTTGGTTCGTGGTAATAAAAGTTCTGTGGCTGTGTTATTTTTTATTCATTCATACATTTTTTGGGGGGAATCACATCATCCATTTTTGGCAGTATTTTCACTTTTCCTATTCATTAAGGATCTTTTTGCGATGTCTACAATAGATTTTGAGGTATTCGCGAAACACGAAATCGTTTATATCTTTGAAAAATTTTTAACTGAATTTCCTAAAGGTGTGCTTGTTTACTGGACTAATAGTTAAGGACAATAATATAGTAATTATTTAACAGGAAACTTTGATTTAGTTGATGACTTTACTGAATTAAGCTGGAAAATTATCATTTAGCAAAGAATGTATTTTTTTTTATTTCTGCCACCTTATTATCGAAAAATCTAGATTTGACTCAAGTTAATAAGTTGTCTGCGGAAATGCCAAATACATTCCGTGTTACTTAACTTTTTCTGCTCTTTCTAAATTTGTAAGTAAAATTTAAAAATATTGATATACAGGGTGTTGTTTCGAGTATTAACCTACTTTTTAATTTAATGCCGGATCTGGAATAAGATTATTATTTATTATGTTAATCTGCATCTCAGTCGACAAAAAACATACGTACCAAATATTACAAAAATGTATAGGGTGGTTCGTAAGTTATTATTAATTTAAAAAAGAGACAACATTATTAAATCACTCTGTATCTAGGTTATAAAGAAAGACAGGTCCCAAGGAATCACCCTGTATCGTGCCTATTTTATTATTTTACCTGTGTAGCATATAGTGTCCCACTACACTAACAAGTACCTTATCGGATTGGTTGTTAAATAATTTAAATAGGGATTATGTCACTGATTGTACTGCTCACCTGTCCATCAATCTCAAAAAAATAAACCAATAAACTATTTTGTCGGGATACTTTATCAGAAACTGATTTTTTTCTAATTAAACTTTAAAATATTTAAATATTGTACTTCGACAAACATATGCATATTAATCATGAATTTTTTTTACGTCTATAAATCGTTATAATGTATACAAATGAAATAATCATCAATGGTATTACTGCATTCTACCTGCTGTTTTGTGATTTTTTCTTTTGTGTTATTAGCACTTTCTAGATCCACTGAGGTATATTCAGGTACCCTCATTTACGCCAGGTGGTAACTAAGTATTTAAATGAATTTCTCTTAAGGTCAAATAATTCTCGGAGAAGGTGACAAAGTGTTTTATTACTGCAAGACTTCTCAGAAAAAAATGGTTAATAAGGGGTTTACCAGATGCTTAAAATTTTATGATACATATACTTCTTTTAAAAATATAAATTCTTACAAAATCCTTAAATGTAAATAATATGAGCGGAATTTTTACCTCTCGCCCTTCAGATAAGAGAGGTATAGGAATCATGCTAAAAATTGGGTAGTGAGTTTTCAATTGATAAACACGTTTTGGGGTCCCTAGAATACGATTTTAATATTTTCGCGATGATGTCTGTGTGTGTGTGTGTTAGTGTGTGTGTGTGTGTGTGTTGGTGTGTGTGTGTGTGTTGGTGTGTGTGTGTGTGTGTGTGTGTGTGTGTGTGTGTGTGTGTGTGTTGGTGTGTGTGTGTGTGTTAGTGTGCGTGTTTGGATGGATGTTGTAGTAACGATAACTCAAAAACTACTGAATAAAAAAATTTGAAATTTTGCATACAGGATTCTGATACCCTAGATTAGATCTGATTAGATTTTGGTGCCAATCGCACAACCGGAAGTGGCAGTTGCTATGGGTGATGACGCCATTATTATACAAAACGGCAATAAAGTTTTACACATATATTTTGTATACCCTATAGTTTATTTTCATCTCATTAAAATTTTCTAAACTTTTGCCATTGTTGCCAGATTTACAAAAATATAATTTTTTTTCATACTTTTTTGTGTCAACCTGTAAATTTTTTATTCAAAAATGGCGAGAGGTCATGTGCTGGCCACATCAGATTTTTATTTCGTGATTTGTAGAAAATATGATTGTTACTTATGAAATAAAAAGTTATGTACCTAGATTTTATGAACTATTCAATGGCCCATCTGTCATATTTATCAAAATATGACGTCATCGGATAATATTTTAAATGTATCACCCTGTATTTATAATCTGTATCGGATAGATTAGTTTTTTCTGAATCGGTCAATATGAGATTCTGAGGGTTTACATTACCGATAGTTTATATTACCGAACTATTAATCGAAATTAAAACTATTGTAGGCAATTTTAAACGTAACCATTTATCCACTTAAAAAGAAAATGGAATATCAGAAACAAGTGAATCCAGATTCTCTTAAATTAATTCAAGACGTTGCTATAGTTTATTTGAAAATGCATAATAGCACAGTTTTTATGGCAAAGGATTGTTCAAAGCAGAAAAAAAGTAAATATTGATACCTTCTGATCTAAATTTTGTAAATGAGCAAACCCTAAGGGATTAACCAATAATTCTATACCTCAGTGACGGGGAACACGAAATTACTTTAATATAAAAAATAGTAAACTGTTATTATTAAGTACCCGCATTTAGTTTTATAGAAATAGTATACTAGATATTAGGTTGGGACATTTCCTTTGGTATTTTTAAAAATTTTAGGAAGAAAATCAAAGATTTATTTTACAAATAATGCTAAATATTTTATGTTACAAATTCTCCGCCACTGATTTATGATGTCATATTGCGGTTTACCTACTGTGTCATAAAAAACTATCAGATACCTTTATTAATATAGTAACCTAATCTTTTTGTAATTTTATTTGTACATATTAAAATCAAGTCATAAAATAGACCTTTATACTATTTTCTGGGTTTAGTACCATTTCGGCCGTTAAATAAAAAAGTTGAATTTCGGCAGGTCACCCTTTTTGGCATATTTAATTTAAGATTAAAGTTGCGTTTTAGTCGGTCAACCTTTTTGGCATTTTAAATTTAAGATTACTGAAATAATATCGGCCGTTCGTTTATTTATTGTAAAATTGTTAAATTTTTTAGCCTAACATACAAACAGTTAATATATGTACAAAATCTTTATTAAAGTTTCACATATTTTTTAGAAAAATATTCCAAACGCTGTCAAAATAATAAGTTTACTAAAATTTAGTAATATACATGAATTTGTTTAACGCATTTTTTAGTCCCTTAAATCATTCAATGTATGTTTAATTCTAATAACGATATCAACGTATTTTTTAATCTTTTTGGAGTCTGTATATATAGATTTATTTTTTGTAATTTATTTATACTGAGAAATATCTTAATTGCCTGATGATGGCCATCGTTTGGCCGAAACATGTTGCCGTCCCTTGCTAAAAAATTGTCTACATTTCTTCATAAAATTATTGTGCTATGATTTTGAGTTTTATTATTCGTTGAATAATTTTACACACATTTGAGTAGGTATATTCTTCTGTTTTTGAAATATTAATGTTTTGTCTTCGACGCCATCTTCTATAACTAAAAAGTTTTATGCTAATTGCGGTGGCAACTCAATTTCAGATCTGTGTTTCGCTAATGAAACTCCAAACGTTTTTCGCCTAGCACGATAAAGGTTTGATTCTACAATGTCCTTGAAATCGCTACTTACAATAGGAATAGGTGTAAATTCTTCTCTTGATCGCTTTTTGTACTGAAACGCACACTTTTCGACTTCTCTTTTAGCTATATCCAAAACACAAAAATATGATCTTTTTTTCCCAAAATTTGTTTCTTGTCATTTTTTGTATGAATACAGTTTGAGGAATAGGTGCAAATTCTTCTCTTGATTGCTCTTTACACTGAAAAACACACTTTTCGCCTTCTCTTTTAGCTATATCGAAAACACTAGTATGATCTTTTTTTCCAAAATTTGTTTCATGTCATTTTTTGTAGAAATACGTCCACCACACTTTCTGTTAGAACACCTACATTTCCATTTTTATAAATTTTTTTTATCTGATATCTGTAACTACCATTAATAAGTAGAGGTTTGCCTTTGCTTATTTCAATAATCTTAACTGATAATAAAAACAATTATTTATTACAAGAATAAGGGACATATCCAAATTATAGAGTAACTAATCCTTTAATACTTTTTCGTCGGTAATCTCATATCTAAATTGCCGATAATGACCGGATGAATCTTGGCTTATGAACCAGTTAGAGAAGGACCAAGTTATACTGTAAACCGAATAGTATATCAAAAATTTTTTTTCGAATTTGATACTAATTTACTAGGACATAAACCTCATGATCTCTTAATACTTTGCTGCCGGGCTTAGGCCATTTGTTTATAGTTTGGGATTTCCTAATCTTATAATTTGCAAATAACCAAATTCTGCCTTCATCTTCTTAATTCTGTGAATTAAATCGGGATTATTAGATAACAGGGTTATTCACTATAAATTACTCACCGTTTATCATCGTTATTATCGCATGTACAAAAAATGTTTTAGATGTAAGTTGTGTGGTTATGATTGAATTTTGTTAAAATTCCATCCAAAACAGTGTCGTACAGATTTCACGGGATACAACAGGAAATAATATTTTTCAAAATTTCCTAGTTTCAAAAATAAACCATATGTTATCCGCATCTTATAGCGTTTTCGAGTAATTAAAACCCGAATATAAGCTAGTTACTATAAATATATGGAAAAGTTGACATTTTTAAAGTAAAGTGGGACTTTCGAACGTGGGATTTGCGAACAGCGCCTTTTTCGTGGGCTTTGCGAACACGTATACCTGGAATTAATCTAACAGCTGACCATCGGTGGGTTTTGCGAACACGCTTAAAATTAGAACTATTAACTATTAATATATGATATTATTAAGTTATTGGAGGAAAATACAAGAGATTGGACTTACTAGAGAGTATAGAGAAAATGAAGAAATTCATAGATTTTGTAGAATGTGTGGTGCTCTCAGTAAATGTCTCTAATTCCATTAGAATATGTGGATGATGGTTGGTTGGCTATTTTTGGAGAAGCACCGGAATCAGATAAGTTGCGCCAGTTTGCAGATTACTTCATAGACCAATGGCTTGATAATGAAAAAATGAATATTGATGTTTGGAATGTATCCAAACAACGCCACAGGACAAATAATGTTGTTGAGGGCTGGCATCGACGCTTGAATCAGTTTGTTCGAAGGAATACTCCTAATATTTATTTTTTGATAAGGAAACTGATGGAAGAAGCAATCCATTCATCATTTATCCTAAAACAAATTGAATGTGGAGTTTCTCAAAACAAAAGAAAATTTACCAAAAACAGGATGACAAAATTAATGAATTAGTAAATACGCTATACCAAGATGGAAATATTTTACGTTGTCTTCGACTGTTAAGTTACAGTCAAAGCTTTGAATAATTTTCAGTTTTTTGTCAAAATAGAAAAACATATCTTTTTTAATAAATATTTACAAATTATTGGGTTATTTTATTAATTATAAATATTAAATAATAATGAAGTTTGAGGATGAAATACAGGACTGCAAAAATATTAAAAATAAAATGATTGTGCAGGATTTTCTAAAAAAATGTAAAAAAATAACTGAAATATAACATTTACTGAATTATTATTTTTATAATTTTAACACTCTACCACTAATTAATCAATATTTTGCTGTTTTATTAAAATACAAAAATAAAACACTCACTAATTTAACTAAATAAAAAAATGACCTGCAGTGTTCGCAAAACTTACGGTCTCCATAAACTGACCGAGGGTAAGCCAGGTATATGTTCGCTAATCCTACGGTTCGCAAATCCCACGCCACAAAAAAAATATCATTGTTATCGGGGAAAATTGAATGTATACGAAAAGAAGCTACAGAGCAAAGTAAAGGCATGGGTATTGAGGAAATGGAATTGGGAGAAGAAGAAGAAGATTAGTAATCAATTTGGATAAATTTGCAAACAACAAAGTGTCAACCTCAAAATAATGCAACAGTGCCATATTACAAGTACAATGTTACTTTGCCGAGAGACGAAGATCCTCTAAAGTTTTTTTTTGTAAATATTCTAACAATGCAGGATGGTCAAAAAATGTACCAATTTTCTTAGAATACTGATTTGCACTAGTGAAGGTTTAAATAAATTATTAAGTATAATTTTAAGGGCGTTGGTCTTAGCGGTCAATTTTGTCAACAGGGTTCAGTAATCTCATCGGTCATTTTCTCTTAAGTTAAATTTAGGTCACAGTGGTTATCAACCAATTTATAAATTGAAATGATTCCTTCCACACGAAAGAAACTATAACAATAGTAATTAAACGTAGACGAATACATTCTTTAAACTGTATCTAGGAATAAGCCAAAATTAAAAAGATTACAAAAATATTATTTAATCTTTACACATTTCATTTTCGTGGAACCTTTAATCCAGCTTTCGGGACTAGAAATGCTACACTTTTAGAAGCGGTAAAGGATTAAATTCTGGTATAACTGACCGCTGTGCCGAAATGTGCACCACCCAATTTTAAAAGTTATTAATAAAAAATGACTGTAATACCTAACATATTGAATATAACATTGTTGAAACGTTATCAAATAAAATAATTTATGAAGCAAACAGACGTTATAGTTCAAGAGAAGTTAATACAAAAAATACTGAGATGGCCAAGAATGCAATCCAAAAAAATATACAGGGGATTTCATTAATAATGGCCATAGAAGTGGAAAATTCCTGGCTTAAATATGAAGTTTCCAGTAAAACTCTAAGATAAAATGTACTTTCTTACGGTATTTTACTTTAAAATTTAAAAATGATTTTTGTTATCCTTTTTAACTGTTTTTTTATTTTCCATATTATAAATATATAAATAACTATTAAAATAATTTACTTATGTTTTAATATCCTAACTCAGATATATATTAATAGAAAAAGAACCATCTCGATCTTCTAAAGAAAAAAAATGTTGCAAGAAAGATTATGACTGCGATAACCGTAGTTAATGCGCGATTTTTGTAATTTTGTAATTACCTTTAAAACTCTTATTGGTGTTATTATGTAAGTTCTTTATTGCAAAGAATAAAGAAGCCATTAGTCTGAAAAGACTGAGAGGTCTGATGAAACCGAAATATTCATTCATTCATTTATTCAGTTCGAAAATTTAACGTGGGAGAAATGTATTTATAAATGTGTTTAGAACGAAATTCAGACGAAGATTTGTTATTGGTATTATTAGAAGGATGGTACCTGTCTCGTTTTTTTGTAATAGAAACAGATTTCTAGATTTACAATTCTGGGAAAAACATTTTAACAAACAGAATAATTTTACAGACTATCACTAATATTAAGAAATTTAATTAGGAACACTTTCTCATTTTTCTACTTCTACCTGTGTAAAAAATTGCCCTTAACCCTAAAAAGCACCCACGCCAATGATTTCTTGCCAGAGATAACAAGTCCTACACATGGTAGAACCGAGATTATGAATGCGCCATGAACATGGCCTTGGATCGAGGGTTTTTCTTAGAAATTCGTATTTGGATGTTTAAAGTTGTATGGTTTTAGGGCCCTAAATCCAAATAAGTAGGTATATACTCCTGTTTCGGTAGATGGATATACCAGAAGTCTTTAAATGAGTTGGCGTATTTATATTTAAAAAATATTCTATTTTTTACTTAATTATCAAAATAAATTTTATTACATTAATATGTTAATCTCTAAATGACGGTACATGACTATTAATTTATTAATTTTTTTACTAAAAAAAACGAATATAAAGGCATACCAGAAGAACAAAATAGTTATAGGAAGATGAAGCAGGTTAGACTAAGTTAGGAGAAATTGGGAAGCACATACACTATACATAAGAAAACAAAAAAAAAACAACAGGTAGAGAAAGGAAACAAGAAACAAACAAATAAACAAACAAACAAAACGTTATAAGAAGGGAAGATTTGGAAATAGTAGAAAGATAAACAAAAGAAGAATCAGGAAACATTAAAAATTAAATTTTTTTTATATATTTAAAAAAAAAAATAGAATGAACCTATCCCGGCAAGAGAATCTTAGATAGGACATTTTGTCTACCAGATGGTCCATATCAATATATTATTGATTGGCAGTTATTTTTTATATAACGTTTGGTCCCATGTTTGCAAATTTTGACAATTTATTTTCTTATTAGGTATTTCTAAATAAAGAAAAAACAATAAAAATAAAATACCCAATTATATTACAGTATAAATATAAAAAATAGTATATTTTACAACAAGAGATGAAAATATTGTTGGAGGTGAAAATTTCTCCACGATTGAGGCAATTTTAAGTGACAATAAACTAGATAAAAAGTTAAATATCCATTTATATTTTAATGAAGTTCTATATTGATTTTTTTAATATTTGCCATTTTAAATATTTTTTTCCAAAATGGTTATTTGTATACCTAAGCCGCGAAATAACTTTTTGGCGTACCGAAAGATAAGTTATAACGAACTATTTATTTTTAATTAATAATTTGATCGCATCGATTTCTTTTTATCTTTTGACGAAGTAAATTTTTATTTTTCCAAAAAACCCATTTATATACCGGGTGACAACGATGTTAGGGTACACTCAATAACTTCGTTAATTTTAAAGGATTGAAATGTGGGATAATTATATTAGATCCAATTATCGATATTTCTACCATCAATCTTGGTTGAAAAATAGCGCTGAAAGGAAAGAAAAAGTGATTTTCCTATAATGCCCTTGAAATGACATAATAAAAAAAATAAAATGGGCCTTGAATTAAATGTACATAGGGCGTATATTTCTTACTCAAAAAATATTTTTTAAATTTGAAGTTTCATTTAAAAACTAAACAATTTTAAAATTTTTATAATTTTTGTGTGGAACTACCCATTTTTTATTTTCGTCCATTAATTGGACATATCTTAAGTTTTAAATTTCAATTAGCAAATTGCGATACATAAAATAATGAAACAGGAAAAAACTTTTTTAAAAAAAGTCAATGTTTTATATCTCCATAAATGAGATACAACAATGTCGTCACTAAAAGTACTTTTTATTATTAAAACCGGAAGTAACATTTTCGATCTGAGATGGTAGAAATGTGGCTAATTAGATCTAATAGAATTATCCCAAATTACAATCCTTTACCTTTAAAATTAACGAAGTTATTGAGTGTACACTAACATCGTTGTCTATAATCTCAAATGAAGAAATAAAAATTGTCCAGTACCACAATTATCTTTTTCTACGGCTATAATACAAAACTGCTCTTTCTTAACTGTTCTTGATAAATCAATGAGGTACATTGTATGTCTCCAATTTCATTTCCGTATCTGATAACACAATAATTCATTGTATAATTATTTCAATAAATCAGGTCTTTCATGGAATGTCAATTTCAAGTAATGACAGTTCTATTTTCGTATATTTATATAGCTAAACGTTTAAAATCAGGCATGTTTAAGTTTAATTCCAGAATTATTTAAGGAAAAATATGAAAAGTCCTACAAATCATTTTTCAAAACTTCTCAATTATACTAAGTGTAATTGATATTTTAATTGTACCTAAATAGAAATTTTGAATGACGGTAAATTTAAAAATTCATGTTATTTGTTAAATCATTTTGCTATTATCTATTACAGACGTAGAAAAAGTATAGTGTTTAACTCGCATGGAATGCTAATTTCCCACTCGTATGATTTGCAGCATTCGCCTGTTGCTCATGCTGAAAACTTCATACTCGTGGGAAATAACTATCATTCCTTGCTCGTTAAACAATATACTATTAATGCAATGTAAGTTGGAAGGGAAACTGGCAACTAGTTTCGACATACAAATACCATCATCAGGCCTATCTGTGCCCATATCAGCTAAATAGGTTTTAATTTGTACATATATTTTTCTATTCTGGACAGCACAGAGTTATAAAAAAATATTACACGGGGTAAAAACATACGTTTTTAGTACTTCGGGCCGAAAAATTCACTTTCACAATAAATACAAGAACTATACGCGACACGAAATTTATGGACATAATACTATGAAATTAAATTTGTTAAGAGTTTTTCTTCTTTATTTTTTTTTACTTTTTCAATATTTCCCCATTTTTTCTGTTTTTTTTGGTTTTTCCAGTTTTTTATGATTTTTTTTTATTTTATTCGATTTTTTTTAATTTACTCACGTTTTTCGATCTTTCCCGATATTATCCCTTTTTTTCCATTTGTTCCAGTTTTCCCAGTTTTTTTTCGGTTTTTTACAATGTATTACTGGTTTTTAGGATTTTTATGATGCTTTACGACAGCATTATTTACGAAATTTTACGACTTTTTACCAGTTTTTTTACACCCTTTTTTTCCTGTTTCTCACTTTTTATGAATTCGTAAATCGAATTCATTTTATAAAAATTAGAACATGAATAAAGTCGATACTTTTAAAAATGAGAGAGATAATTTTTTTTTACACCGCGGGGAGTGAAACTAGTCCTAAATTGCCACTTTTACTCCCCTGGGACTAAAATATTTTAGTCCCGCAAATTAAAAACAATTGAAACCAGCAACCTTGTTTATTCTAATTTAATTCAGAACTGTGAAATACTTCAACAAAGGAGTATAGGTAGTACAGTCTTCAATTTTCTTTTCTCCAACACCATTTTACGACTTCGTCGTAAGCTTTTTCCTATATTTTTTACGATTTTATTCTAAACTATCTTAAAAGAGACAAACCCGGTATTTTATAAAAAAATATAATTTAATATCAAACATGATTGCCTAATCAGAAGTAGGAAACTTACAAATAATAGAATTGATGGTTACATTTAAATATTTACAAAATTAACACGTAAATAATTATTTGAATTTTAAAGGGCCTTGGGCACCGCGGTGTAAAAAATAGCGTATATATCACAGGACTAAAGTGTCTTTTAATCCCGAGGGTGAAGATTGTTTCCCTTGGTATATAATATACTATTATTTTAATCCCCTCCAGTTTCACTCCCGTAAGTCTGGTAAAAAAATTAATTTTATAATAATAATTTTAATATGAAAAAACTGTAAAGACCTGTTACAATATTTTTAAAAATGGCGGATATGAATTTTTTGAAATTTCGACCCCTCCCAGTTCTACCCATGAAGGTTAAATCGAAAAATGTTTTAAGCGAATTTATTTTATAATAATTAGACATGAAAAAATTCTTATGACCCGTTTCGATAGTTTTAAAAATGGCGGAGATGATTTTTTTTTAAT
Source organism: Neocrepidodera transversa (assembly GCA_963243735.1). Lineage (NCBI taxonomy): Eukaryota > Metazoa > Arthropoda > Insecta > Coleoptera > Chrysomelidae > Neocrepidodera > Neocrepidodera transversa. The sequence goes on from OY725346.1 coordinate 16,945,033, forward strand.
TTCAAGCACCTCCACTTTTCATCCCCTTACAGGTATAATGCCCAAAAACAATAGGGTTCCTCTCGTAGATACGAGAAAACGATTGGCGGAAGAATTTTTGAAATCGGACGACTGGTTCTTGAGTTATACATAAATCGATCCAGACCGACGGACATGAAAATTTTTTTCACCTAAACGTGTTGTGGGTGGCTAAAAACGTCTAGAAAAGTCAAAAAAGAAAAAAAAATTCAATTTTTTTTTATGATTTAAACACTTCCGATCCAGACCGAAGTAATTCGAAACTTGTAAATTAACGAAATACGCACAAAGGACTATTCCGGTTTCTGGACCTTTGATAAGACCACCAAATAATTTTTTAATTGTACGTATAATTGACTATTTTGACTTTGTTAAAGTAAATAAATATACCTGGCTCATGAGAGAAACCTTAAATATTTGTTGGGTCCATACGAGGGATCACCTATAATCCTTGTGCAAAAAATTGGCTATTCCAGGCGACTCCTTGCGGCCAAATAATTTTTTGATCATCTGTGTAATTGACTATTTTTACTTTTTTTAAAAATAAATAAACAATGAGAGAAATCTCAAATATTTAGTGGATACACCCCTGTGCTCAAAATTAGAATTTCCAGACGACCGTTTTAGGGCAAATAATTTTTGAGATTTTGAGAGTACTAATGTTAAAACAGACATTGTTAAATGTTTAAGTTGACACCTTTAGAGATCGGTTATTTTAATTTAATTTAAGTTTTGTACTAATAAAAGAATCAATGATGATGAAAATAACAATTTTAGTTGTGTAAAAAATTTTTTGATTGGGCTAAAAAGGTCGAAAAAGGCCCAGAATCCCGATTAAAGCCGAAAAAGTCCTTTTGCACGTATTGCACTATTTTTTACATTAAAATATTTCCAAAAATCAAAATAATTATAAACTAGTAGTCCTATTTGTTATATTTGTAACTAGCTGGTTACTGTCACGTAGAATTATTTTATTCCTATCATGATTTTTCCAAAATTTATTCAGTGTTGGTTCTGACATAGAATGCAGACATTCAAACAATCCTAAGTAAATTCAAACGTATCAGATATTTTAAAATTGTGTAATTTATAGAAAGTATTTGGTTTTTCTAACAAGATTTTTTGTACCTACAAAAAAAACTAAATATACTCTTATAGAAGAGAATTATTAACTTAAATACCGAAACGTACGTAAATAAATAAATCATTTTTTATATATTTGTTTTAATTGGCTGATCTTGAGAATAAATAATTAATTAAATTAATAAAAACAGCTGAGAAAATCTTAAGAGAACATAGGAATTTTTGCTATTACCGCAGTATCATGCCTAACTCTAGTTATTCTATGTACAATATATACCTTTATGAAACCATATAATAGATAGGTACCATCTGCCAGGATTTAGTAAAATTCCACGAACTAACCCATCCTTCAAATAATTTTACAACTAGGATCAATAGTTTAAATTCAGTACACAATTTTCTAAAGAAATGAACAATGCAAAACTTGTATACTTTAAACTTGTCTACCTGCTTCAAAAAAAAATTCGTTAAACCTAAAGCTTAATACAAAGGAGGTTTTAAACCGGTTTCAAATTGCTCAGAAAAAATATTAGTTTTTTTGAGAAACATATATTGTTACTGATAACATATATTATTACTGATATAACATGTATTGTTACTGAATAAGCGAGATCCTTAAATTCTGGAAAAAATACCGCAACCTTCAGAACGATGAGAAAAGAGAGTAGTTTGTGAATTTATGCGTTCGCGGTAGGTACATAAAAATTCTGAATTTATTCCGAATATGACATCCCTTTGTAATCCTAAATGTGTTCTCAACTAGTTCAGGATTAGCTCCGCGAAAATACCTATTATTCACGATGTTAGCCAAAAGTGTAGGCAACAGTGTTAATTCAGTCATTATATCCAAATACGAGCCCGAGATTTGCAAGTGAAAGTGATACGATCAAATTTGGCCATCTTGAAAATGGGAAAATTTTTGTTTTTTGCAATAACTCTGCTCTCCGGCATTTTACGCATATAGTTTATTATCGTATTTCGTATTAGCGTATATTTCCGCTTATATCTCTTTTCTCATTACTCTCATCGAAAAATAACCCATTACCAAACTCGTAGAGCATACTCATACCTACAATTTTGTTTTTTTTATTTTTCCGTTCGACTTTGCGACTTTTACCGCTCCGTAAAGTCCGTGCAAAATGTCGCTTTCGAAACCGCGCGACCCTACATATATATTGTATTAATCTCATATTTTGGGTTGGGTTTTAGAAACATTAAAAATAATAATAAACATTATAAATGCACATAATAACAAATTTTGTGTTGTCCTGCAATTAATTTTCCTCAGTCTCCTGATGCACAATTTTCACTCAAGTCTCCTGCACAACTTTCTCTTCTCTATTACACTGTGTTATTTTACCTCTGCTACGCTCCTGTCTTGTCTGTCTTTTTATAATGTCTTTATTTTGTTTTGCTTCTAGTCTCTTCAATTTCTGTCCTGTCCTGATTTATTGTTATTTATTTTTATTGTTACATTTGTATTAACAAATCTTATTCTCAATAAATTTCTTAATTCAAAATATTTGACTTTTTTGAAATTCTTTTTTCTGAAAATTTTTTTTTAAAATACAAAAGATTATCCATAGCTCAAACGTGGTCAATTATTCAACGAATAATAACACTCAGTCATATCACATACATTTATTATACCAGGTTAAACTGGGGGCAACATGTTTCGGCCATAACGATGGCCATCATCAGGCCTAAAATGCAAATATAAAAAGATTGGATTACAATTAGACAATTGAAAAAAGTGTATACAGATAAAACGAAGAAAATATGCATTATGATGGTATGAGAAATAACAAGTCACATATTATAAAAAATCAAACAAATTAATTAAAAAAATGTAAAAAATTAATAGTTGAAAACTTTAACCATATGAAAAGTTAACTTATGTTTGATAAAGAATTTATAATAATGTTTTTGTATAAGATCGAGGGAAATTATTATTTATAGCTAACTGTTTAATAACGTTGATTTAATTAGTTTTATTATTCGTTAATTTACTTATTTATTATTTTCTGTTTTTTTTTGCAAAATAAAATTATTCTTACTTGATTATTAAAAAAAAATTAATTAATTTTGTCTCTCTTATCATTTACTTATGTGCCTTAACTAAAATTTTCCTTTACATTTCCAAAATTACATTAAATCTTCAAAAACAAATATGTACGAATCGGCCTATATTTCATAAATAAAGAAAAATCTTGGAGAATAATACTCATATGCGTGTTAACATCTTGTAAAATAAAATATTTCGACGGAGGGAATTATTTTTTCAAAATAAAAGATTACAGTATTCCGAACTGCAGTATGCAATTCAACAACAAAAAATTAGAGTGAAATAATTTAATAAATAATTTTCTAACCAAAAAATTGAAAATTATCAAAATTATAATAGAAAAGGAAAAGGTAAAATTTTGAATCTCGCGTATAAAATTGTTTTTCGATCAGAGTCGTCAAAAAAGAGATAAGCGGAAATATATGTCAATGTCTACATTTTTTACTATTTCTTTCGATATCTCGAAAATGGACAACGATAGGTGAAAATTTCATATGGACCTTATTTATAGCGCTTCAAAAAACGATATAAAAACATGCATCAAATGCCGGAGAACAGAGTTATTGGAAAAATATCAAATTTTCCCACTTTCAAGATGGCGGATTTTCCGAGATGACAATTTAGTCAAAAATCTCAAGTTAAGGTCTCTTAGGCCTCTGCTACAACATGTCCAAGTTTCGTCGTGTCACCTTCACTTGCATTTCCAAATGTAAATAATGACTGGACTATGTCACGTTTCATTCTGTTCAAGTGATTTTACCTCGGCATAAGAAAGCGGAGTGACATATTGCACAGATCAAACATTTGATAGAGGTCTTGCAGGTTGGCCGGGTTTTTTAACCCAAAATATATGATTTTTTCTTTTTTTTTAAGGTACTCCTTTCGCTGCTGCTCCAGACTCATTTGTGTTGTTTTCCAAAATTCCATACTTGTGTGTGTTTTATCACAAAATACTATTAATTTGAAAGTTTGTTTGTTTATTAGTGGTAAATAAACATTCTGCTATATCGATATTAGGTGAACTTCGTGAAGTTTCTGAGTTGCGGATGAATGTAGACTTAGCTAAGTTTATTCTCTGCGCACTATATACTTGTCTTTTGAGAAATAACAAATGTTATAATTCCTTATTGGTAGTAGTACCAGACGAACTTGCTCTGTATCTTTCCCATTTAATAAGCAGCTCGTTTGTTAACGCCGACTCAATCATTGGATATATGAAGGCAGAATAATTTTCCTGCGAGACTAACAGTGTTTCAACGGCTCTTATTTGAGTGCTAATTTTGTTTTAGAGAGATGTGAGCGTAATGATTGTGTTTGGTTTTGCTCGCATGAGTATTAGTCCTCACGTTTTTTTTCCCAGACCGTTCTTTACAACTGGATTCACTGCAGTCTCGTGGGCTTATTGCGTTATCTCCTGTCTCTTTGTCTACGGCATCCAATCTATGAACCTTGTTCCCTGTACTATTTTGTACAGGTTCTTTAATGGCTGTTTCTAGTAGTCTTCTGGATCCATTTTTGGTTTTCCATATATTCTTTGCCTTCTGTGATCCAGAGCCTTACAGTTGCATAGTATGTGGAGTGCATTATAGGTCCCTTTATTGCATTGTCTGCATTTAAGGCTGCCGTTATATAGCCCCATTTTGTTTAGATTTTCTCTGGTGGGAAGGTGGCCCGTGAGGAGCCCTGTGGTAATTCGTAGTTGATTCCTACTCATTGAAAGCAGTTCTTCAGTTACGTTCTTTGACGGTTCTTTTATAAGCTTTTTCCCGTGTAGAAGTCCAGGTATATTGCCCCAGTACAATTTGTGTCTTTGCTTCATCCAGTCTTTTATATGGTTCCTGAACGTACGTGTTGGTACTCCCATCGCTGGTTCTGGACCAATTAATGGGGTTGACGATCCGTTATTCGCCACATTCCTATACTAGTCTAGATGTCACCTTTGGGCTCCATATGGCCTTAAGGGCTGCTTCACTGTATGAGTAAATTATGATTCTTTTTCCCTCGTGGGCCCTCATATTACTATTTCTCACACATTCGAGTATTGCATAGACTTTGCCTGGAATACGGAGGTATATTTTCCTAGAGAGAAACTCTCTTGGTACTTATTCTGTTCACAGTATATACCAGCTCCAGATCCACCTTCGGGTTTTGACCCTACCAGGAAATTCCGTTAGGGTTTGTCGTGAAATATGTGCTTGTATTCAACTCATTCCGTTTCTTAATTATTATTCTCAGATCTTTGTCGAAGCCGTATTTAGTGGGCATGTGGTCTGACCTCATGCCAAGCATGTTCTCTCCCACATGATCTAGCTTAGTGTGTCCCAGTCTATGATTTCCTTCATAGAATGGTGAGTTTTCTAGCCGTCGTAGAGCGATTCGAGTCTCCCCCATTATAACGTATTGTAATGACAGGAGGTCAAGCAGTGTTTCCAAACCAGCTGTGGGTGTTGTTTTTATGTTCCCCGCTATTCCCAAACAGGCAAGTCTTTATATCATCCCAATTTGGAAACAGCGGTCCGTTGTTTTATCTTTGGCCACCAGACTAGAGATGCATATGTTACTGTGTGCAACACTACCATATTGTACAATCAATGTACCATTTTTGAGAGCTGACGTACTTCAATAAGCAGATCAGTCCTTGCGAGGCATGGCTTTAGGTGTTCGATGGCGTGGTGTTAGTTTGAACCTAACGGTGAAAAACTTTTGACCATGCTCCTAACAACTGTTCCCGGCTGCATACATTGTAAGGGATACTGAAAATTGTCATCGTCTTCAAGGCATGTGTCCTCGTCAATTTTACGACAACCAATTTTTTATATTCCTATCGAACCTCTTCAACTCTAATTTTGAAAGAATATATGTATGCTGACGGCATGCAAGTTTGCTGCTATTTATGGTACCGTATTTTGATGGGTTAGCGGGAGGTCTGCACATCAATTTGTAATTGGTTTCGACGTTTTTTTCCTGTAGGAATTGGCATCTTCATATTCTGTTTCTAGCAGAAAAGATTTTGGGATATGTCTTGATCCAACTTGTTAAGGTTAGGTTAGGTTCCCGGATAGCTCCGCCAGTCTCTTGTACGTCGCTATGATTTTCTTTTGGGATACGTCCTTTGCTGTTATTAGGTCATCGACTTCTTTTTGGCCTAAAGTGAATAGACGTCTTATCGCGCCTCGTTCCTTAATTAATTTCTGGTTCGTATATTACATCCAACGGTCGCCGCATATGCTACTGATTCGAAGAAAAAATTAAATAAAACGTGCAATTAATTCGTGGCATTTAATATTTCTAACAAGAGACAAAATATGTCCAGTGATGTTTTTCAACATATATAAAAATAAATGTTGGCAAAATAAGCGGAAATGGCCTCATTTCAGTATTTTATAATTAAAAAAACTGATTATTCTTGCTTTTTTGTGATGACTTACACGTTTTTTGCTTCTTTAAAAATATTATTTTTCTCTTATTATTTTACTCATCCAGTGGAATATGGTGATTTTATTTAATTGGTAAAACATACCAGATGTTTCTATTTCTTATACGTGACATTTAGGGTTATTAAATAATCTTTCAAATTTGATTGTGCGTTACAGTAAAACGTCAGTAGTGACGGTTTGAAAAAATTTTAAAATTTAAGTTTGAATTCACGCTGATAGAAAAGAGAAATTCATGTATTTATAAAAGTAATAGAAAAGAAACCGTCAAATATCATTATACAACGTGCATCTTTTTGCAGCTATTCATTTTACAACCACAACTACCATAGATCCATCCAAAAAATAAAACTGCCGAGAAAAAAAAATGTCTTGCCTTACAACATCTAGTTTTTCTACCTCAACGTCTTCAAGTCTACCTCTTAATATTGGTGCTAGTGCTTCTTCAGACTCTCCCATTGATAACTTCATATCGGACATCATTTCGGTAAGTAATTTTGACTTTTTGTAAATAATACTATTAAGGACGTGAAGTTTTTTAATACTGGTTTGTAAGAAAAAACTTTATCAAATGTCTCAGTCTGGTGACTAAGATTAATTTTTATCATACTTTACAGTAGCTAACTACAAATTAATGACTTGGTTAGGATGGGTAGCCCTACTACTAATATCTCTTTACCACTTTTTACTAATATTGACCATTTTTCTTGTTTTTTACTTTTTTAAATTGAATCTCGTCAGTTCACCCAAAAAAAATTCAAATGTAACGCACCGACTGAGATTTTCATGAAATTTACTACAAAGTTTTTCTAATGTGAAAAAATAAATCTAAAATTTTAGGTCCATAATAGTTTTTTTTGTATTATTTTTACACTAATACAATATTCATTAACAATTGAAATAAAACACAAAGTCGTGTACCACAGTTTGTATTGTAAAAATTTATTACTAGTTTCAGTTTAGCAACCATCATCAGACCATTATTAAAAGTTACCGGGGTAAAGTTTTTTGTAACCATAATTAATAAAATGTGGGGAAGGTTAAGTGGTACAATAAAAATAAAAGTAAAACTACAGGAGTAACAAAACGTACAAAAATATTAATGTAAAATGTCCATGTTGGATCGTTTCTGTAAAAAATCGCGGGAACCCGTAAACAATCCCACATGAGAATTTAACATTAATATTTTTCCACGTTTTTTGTTCCTGTAGATTTACTTTTATTTTTCTGGTCGGTCACGATTTCGGCGCCAAACTACCTGTGCCTTTAATCTCTTGCTCGATTTCGGCTACACGCTACGGATTAGGATAATGACTTCCTCTTGATGCTATTATCATTGGAAATTACACTAGATGGAAAAATCCAATTTTTGGATTATCACAAACAATCATAGTTATCGACAACGGTTCGAATTTAAAAATTTTGTTGTATCTAAAGATTTTTTATGATTTCTTTGCTTTTTCCAGGTTTTTTGCAATTATTTGCACTGGCAATTTTTTTGCTTTTTTTATCATTTTGTTTCGATATTTTTTGCGTTTTTTTGCGATTTATTTTAATTTATTCGAAATTTTTCATTTTTTTACAATTTCTTTGCAATTTTTTTCAGATATTTTGCAATTGTTTGCATTGGAAATTTGTTTGCTCTTTTTATCATTTTGTTTCGATTTTTTTGCGGTTTTTTGCGATTTATTTCAATGTAATCGAAATTTTTCATTTTTTAAAAAATTCAATTACAATTATTTCCGGTTTTTTGGTTGTTCTCTGTTTGTTTAGCGATCTTTTGTAATTTTCTGTGATTTTTTTGGAATTATTTTGCGATTTTTTTACCATTTGTTGGCAATTTTTTTCAGATTTTTTGCAATTATTTGGTAATTTTTTTTGCTCTTCGTATCATTTTGTTTCTATTATCTGCGTTTTTTTGCGATTTATTTCAATTTATTCTATCGAGAGTTTTTTGGACTTCGGTCGCCCAGTACGCGTGATGCATAGTCCCAAGTAGGTAACCTCGTCCGAAGGAACGAGGCTCTCTCCCAAGAGCCGTAGGTTGGTGTCATTGGGGTTTTGGTTAGCTTTTCGGAAGTAATAGGGTTGTTTGACGATTCAGGGCAACCCTCTAATTGCTGCTCCGTTAGACGAAGCGATTGAGGAGTTGTTGAGCTTTGGTGTTTAGAGAGCTCTGGTGGAAGGTGCTGAGGCGGAGATTAAGGTGTCATCAGCGTAAAGCTGGAGGTCTTGGATAGGTGAGGGAGTGAGTGGGATGTGACCTAGAAAACGGGAGCAAGTACAGAACCTTTGGGTACTCCTGCTAGAGAAGTCAAGGGGTCAGAGAGGGAGTTCCTAGTTTTATGTGGATTGATTTATTTTGGAGATAAAAGTGGATGAGTTTGATTTGGATAGGGAGTTCGATGTTCGAGAGCTTGCCAACAAGTCCGGCGTGCCAGACTTGGTTGAAGGCTTTTTGGTCATCAAACAGGACTGAGGATGCACAGTGACCTATATACCATAATTCCTATATAAAATAAAAGGCGTTTGCAATCTCAATATTATTAGAAATGGACTTGGATTTACGAATTAAGATATCGCTGTTTTTTCTTCCTTTTTATTCCGTAACTTGGAAGAAGTAAACATGAATTATTTGTAAATGTAACTTGTTTATTTCAAGTTTTTGTGTTATTAAATTGGTGTTACATGAATGTTTTTTGATGCAAATAAAAATAGGTCGAAATAAATTAAATAGTTTTAAATTAAAAAAAAAACTAATTACTATTTTTAATGTAAAAGAAACAATTTTATTTCACATAAAAAATTTAATAACTTACATTAATTTTGATTTCATAATTTCTTTTATTAAATATTTACTAATATAGGTAAAACACATCACCAAAAATTTTCGTCTCTCTCAATTTTCTCAAAGAACATTGCAAGTGGGGTCCAAATGATAAAATAACAATATTTGGCTTTTGTTCTAGCCAATTGCTCTTGTATCTGATAATAATAACTATCTTTTTTTTCTTAAGTTGACCATCTGTAATAGTTAGATATTTAATTTTTTCTTGAATTCCCATTTCTGGTGTCAATTTGGAACAAGAATATGGACATTTAATTTCAATTATTTCATTATTATTAATAATGCCATCTGGACTTACTCCCGAGTGATGTTTTTCATAAATTCACATTCCTGTACCGTTTCCATATTGATTTTGGAATTCTTCTATCGCAATAGTTTCATGATCCATTTTATAGCAACTGATCCAGAAAAGAATAAAAATAATATTTGATTAACAGTCTTTTTGGATCTGTTATTTTGCTTAATTTGAACCCGTGGGCATATCCCATAGATCATTACTGAGCCTGACCTCTAGTGGATACTTCAATTTTACCAATATCGTGTATTGATTTTGGTAAATTATCCAAAAATTGCAGTTTATCTTTAGGTGCGCCAATTTTGCATTTTTTTAATTGAGTGTCCCTGGCTTTTATACCACATTTACGTTTGTGTGAATCCCAGGAACACTTTTTGACAGCTTTTTGTACAAACTGGAAATTCATCCATAATTTGATGTCACTTCTTTTACATTCACAATTACTATCAGTATTATCAGAACTAATATACCAAGACCAGTAACATAAAATGCTTCATATTACAAAATCTCTATTCAATCGCTTCTCAAGTGTCCTTTATTCTAATGCATTCTTCTTATCATTTACGTTTTTTTTAACTCTATAATGTATAAATTTTAGGCTGTGACTATAGAAGATGGTTCGTTATGCGGGAATTGTGAAGAGGGAGCTTCTGCATTTTCAAAATGCATGGATTGTAGTGAATTGTTATGTGATACATGCGTTCGCGCTCACCAAAGGGTCCGCCTTACCAAAGACCATCGGATATCTAAATTTTCCAACGCAGCAATCACGCCTCCACATACCACCAGCGGCGGCTCCTTGGGATCATCATCACAGGTGAACATCAAAAATAACTAGTTAATTCATTCAGTTTTTTAATACATTGTTATATTTTCCTTACAGATAAGTACAAGCCCGTGCAACAATGCAATAAATAATATGTGTGATAGTCATCGAGAACCTCACAGGTTATTTTGTCAAACATGCGTCATTCCCACTTGTACAGAATGTCTAAGGGAAGATCATTGCGGACATCAGTTGACGTACATCGAAGATGCTATTGAAACTGCAAAAACCACCAATCAAAAATTAAGCAACGAAACTCGTACCGCCATCATTGCAGTCAGAGAAGCCATCGACAACGTACAACGTATGTCTGAGAGCGTGGAACTCAGGTCTATCCAAGCTGCTACTGAAGTACGAACTGTCATGAGGAGGTATGTCTCGAATAACTAATAAATTGCATATTTCAACAATGTTAAAAAATATCGTCACTAGTGGTGACAATATTCTTAAAATTGGGCTTAACTTTGATTATTTTTAGGTACATATCAGCTTTGGAAGAACGCGAACTAGAACTTCTAAAACGCATCGATCAAACAAGACAAATCAAAGGCAAATTGCTGATGTCCCAACAGGAAAATCTCCGAGTTGCCTTAGCTAAACTAGCTTGTACGTCCGACCTACTCAACGAAACCATTGACACGAACAACACGTTCGATTTGATCGCAGTCAATGAAAAAGCTACAAACGAACTTAAGCAGATCAGATCTCTGCGACCAGAGCTCATACCCTGCGAAGACGACGGTATAATGTTCCTCCCGCCAGAAAATGGCTTCCTGCGTGCAATATCTTCTATTGGCAATCTAACTGTAAGTTCTTCTCTAATGTCTTCCAGGGTAGTTCGAGCTCCGGTGATCAAAGATCCTCAGTTATTTGTTAAATTATCTCGTGATGTAAAAGACGAGCCTTTGAGAAACAGACCAATCTATGGAGTAAAACATATAGTAGCTAAAGATACGGGACCTTTGCCTTCATTTAGTTTTGGTAGTGAAGGTGAGAATGATGGTCAATTGTGCAGGCCTTGGGGTGTTTGTTGTGACCATATGGGTAATATTATAGTGGCGGATCGCAGTAACAATCGGATCCAAATTTTTAATAACACGGGAAAATTCTTATACAAGTTTGGGAGTCAAGGTACTGGGCCAGGACAATTTGACAGACCTGCTGGTGTTACAATAAATCACCAAGGTCATATAATAGTAGCCGATAAGGATAATCATCGGATACAAGTATTTAAAATGGATGGTACTTTTATTCTTACGTTTGGAGAGAAAGGTACTCGTAATGGTCATTTTAATTACCCATGGGATGTTGCTTGCAATTCATTAGGACAAATTATAGTATCTGATACTAGAAATCATAGGATACAGCTGTTTACCAGCGATGGTACTTTTTTAAATAAATATGGTTTCGAAGGTTCTTCCACTATGTGGAAACATTTTGATTCCCCTAGAGGTGTGTGCTTCACACCAAAGGGAAACATAATAGTCACGGACTTTAATAATCACAGACTAGTAGTAGTGGACCAGCATTTCTTGCAAGCACAATTCTTGGGTCAAGAAGGGTCCAGCTTTAAGCAATTTTTAAGACCCCAAGGCGTAGTTTGTGACGACGATGGTAACATAGTCGTGGCTGATTCAAGAAACAACCGCATCCAAGTATTCGAAAGCAATGGTAACTTTCTGTGGAAGGTTGGACAGCCTGGCAAAGGTCCTGGCGAATTGGATAGACCCAGTGGCATATGTTTGAATCCCGAAGGTCGTATCGTTGTTGTGGATTTCGGAAATAATCGGCTACAAGTTTTTTAGTTCAATTTTTTTTATGCTGGCTAGGCCAATATTGTTTTGTGTAGTTTTGTTAGTAAATAAGATACTGCTAATGCATTTATTTTATGTTTTTATTCGTTAGTTTAGATTAATTTGTGTCTCAGAAGGGTGGGTTTTTGATTTTAATTTATATAATGGTGGTATGAAAATGTGGTGTAATTTTTGTATGCTCTTTATTTTTCTTTCCAAGATATACAATTATCAATTATAGATCTATTTTGGTATTTTTAAAAAAAAATGGTTTTACTTGTTACTTATACATGAACTTATACATAGACAAGAAGGATTTTTCTGTCATTAACTAAAAATCTGACGATATTGTACAAAACGATTTAGAAGATGATTTAGACTATGTTTTAAGGATGTAGACACGGTTTTAAGAATTTAGATAAATTTTTAAGGATTTGGATACGGTTTTAAAGATTTATAATCTTTTAAAAGGTAGACAAAAAGAATGTATTTGGCTCTGGTTTAACGATTTACTCTGATCTAGAGAATTTGATCCTGTTCTAAATACTTAGATCCTATTTTAAAAATGTATACCTTGTTTTAAGGATTAAGAACACAGTTCTAAAGATTTACACTTTTGTTCTAAGGATTAAATCTTCCTTCTAAGGATTAAATCTTCCTTCTAAGGATTTCGATTGAGAACCATTTTTGTGGCTTTTATACATTATATTTTATCAAACTAACAATCTGACAGCATCGTGCAAATGATTTAGACTCTGTTCTAAGAATTTAGTTTGTTCAAAGGATTGAATCTCTGTTCTAAGAATTGAATCTCTGTTCTAAGAATTGAATCTATTCTAAGAATTTAATCTTTGTTCTAGGAATTTAATCTCTGTTCTAAGAATTTGATCCCTGTTCTAAGAATTTAATCTCTGTTCTAAGAATTTAATCTCTGGTCTAAGGATTTATTATCTGTTCCAAAAATTTCTATTCTAAGGATAAAGACCAAGTATTTATATGCTGTTTTAAGGATTTAAATTCTGAATTTTTGCACTCTATTCTAAGGATTTAATCACGATTCTAATGATTTACTGTCAGTAGATAGAACGTTCTTTAACTTTAACGGTTCTGTAACTAATGACAATGACGTTTAGATTGTGACAATTGTATAAGAAATCAACTTGTAAAGTTTTATTCTAAACGTCATTGCCTTTACTTATTGAGTCTTTAAAGTTAAAGGACGTTCTATCTAGTGACAGTTAGACTTTTACTTTTCATAGAAGATTTTGTGTGACTTTAAAAAAGACATTACCTTTTACTGTTTATTACTTAACAATTTGACCTCATTATTCAAAGAATTTAGACGATTTTTAGAATTTACCATTTATTATTTAACAATCTGATCTTATTATTCAAAGAATTTATACGATTTTCAGAATTTAGACTCTGGTCTAAAGATTTAGACTATGTTCTATTTTCTAAAAATTTAGATTATGTTCTAATGATTTACACTGTTCTAAGAGTTTCGGCACAGTTTTACTAATTTAAATAAAATTCCAAAAATTTAGACTCTTACTAGACAGACAATCATCATTTTTGGGACTTTAATAGACATTGTATTTTACTATTCATTAACTAACAATTTGACGGCATTATGCAAAGGATTTATAGTGGATTTCAAGAATTTAAATCCTGTTCTAAAGATTTATACTCTGTTTTAAAGATTTAGACTCTGTTCCAAAGATTTAGAGTCTATTCTAAAGATTTAGACTCTGTTCTAAGAATTTAGACAAGACTTTGTAAAACAATTGAACTATTTTACTTGACAGACAAAAATTTTAGACGTTAGATTTTTTTTGTTTATTAACGATTCTTAGTTGATTTAGGCTTTTTTACATTAATTTTTTCGTCTTAAGCAGATGATTTGATATTTAAAAATTCATGGCAAATTTTCTAGTTTTCTCAAACATATTCGAGATTTATTTGTAGATTACTAAAAAGAAAATTTCTTCTATTTTCTTATATCCTTTAGCGTTTTATGGTTCCACTTTCGCTTTCTACAAAACTTTTGTGATGTTTTTCTAGCTTCTGTCTTATTAAATATGTTATTATTTTTCCAAGTCACTATTATTTGTACACTAATAATAAAGAATCAGACAGTTTATTTGTAATATAATTAGCCCAAGTACTTGGCTATATGTAGGGACTATATCAAGTTAAAATTAAAAATCCTAGTACAAGACTAATTACGAAAAATAATAATAATGAGTAATACAATTTTTTTTTACTTATTTTAATTTCGACTTAAAGATGCATAGCAATAATTACACTACAGTACCTACCACTATATCGGTTTTATTTTAGCAATTTTATACAAAAGAAAGATTTACGGTATATCTAGAAAAGTCTTCTGAGATGCAACAAGACAAAATATAAATTTTGGCTTAATAATACAAGGCAGTTTATTACGTAGATTAAATTGTGCCATATATTGTATATCCTTGTAAATTACAATTACTGAGTGATAAACTGGCTTGTACTGAAAACCTTATTTTAACATTTTTTACGGGTAATTGTGAGATATCGTGACTTCTCATAAACACGAGTGATTACATATAATGAACTATTTTTTCCAAAATCAAAATACAAATGATATGAGGGTCATAGTGACTAAAAAACGTTTTCTTTTTTAAAACGAGAAAATCAGTATAGTTTACGGAAAATCCGCTTATATATTTCCTACAGAGTGTCCGAACTATGATTGCAATAAAAAATATTACCCATTACCACTATTATTATTAATTCACAGAACGCTAAGTAAAAAAAGTAATATTGGTGTTTTTGTTTAGATCTTTATATTTATTTGGATGATGCAGTCGTAGCTGGGACACTCTGTATATATCCTAATCTCAGGCACAAAAAGTAGTTTTAAGAAAAGAATGAAAACAAACAAAAGACAGTTACTATTCAGTCAGAAATAATACTAAGGTTTGAAGATAATAATCCTAAAAAAATTAAAACCAAAATACCATTTATATATTGATATATACAGAGTTCATAAAAAAAACGGGTATTTATAAGAATTAAGAGAAATAGATTTTAATTGAAACTTTTACCTGAAATTTACATAAAAGACTGACTTATACAAAACGCTATAACACTTTGACTACATCTGCACTTATCTGTTATAAAATATTAATTTCAAACAGGGTAATTAAAATAAAATATTCTGAAATAAATCTGAAAAATGATGACAAAACAGAAAATGTGGCAATATTGCAATAAACCTCAATTATAATCAGGCATATAGTAATCGAATTTGTAAGAAAGTAAGTACAATTATTTACAATTTACACAATTAGAATTAATATCATAGTAATTACTTTTTGGGTATAAATGAACCTTGAAAATTAATTAGTAGTACAATTACAATTAATTAAATTCGTATAATTATTCACTGATTAATTAACTTTACAGTACAGTTAAAAAGTAAATTTAAATTGTATTTAATTACAATTAAAACTACTAATTGTTTGTAATTACACATTAAAAATCAATTAACCTCCTCTAAGGACAAGAATTAATAACATGGAGTTATTTTGACTTCAGTAATAATGTCCAAAATTAATTAAAATTATAATTAAGTACAATTTTAATTCTAATAGATTAATTATTCTCTTTAAAAAAAGGCCATCGTAATTTTTACTCTTGTAGTAAAGTACAATTATAAACTAATTTAATTTTTTATTACAGTTAATCTTGTATTTACATCTTGAAAATTAATCTCACTTGTAATTACGTCTTCAAAATGAATTAACATCCTGGTTATAAATGAATCTCAGAAATTAATTAGAGTACAATAACAATTAATTAAATTCGTAATTATATCTTGATTGATTAATTAAATTTACGGTACAGATAAAAAGTAAATTAAAATTGTCTCTAATTACAATTACAACTACTAATTTTTTGTAATTACACATTAAATTCCAATTAACTTTTCTAAGGAACAATTAATGACATGGAGTCATTTTGACTTGAGTAATATTGTCCAAAATTTATTTAATTAGATTAATTATTCTCTTTGAAGAAAAAAAGGTCAAAGTACAATTACAACCAATTTTATTTTTGATTACAGTTAATATTTTATTTAATCTTGAAAATAAATCTCACTTGTAATTACGTCTTCAATATGAATTAACATCCTTTAAAGCCAATAATAAATGATTTGATTTACTTTACTTCAAAAGTTAATTATAATTGTGTATAAGTACAATTGCAATAAACTAATTTTTAATTAAATGTTGAAAAATTTAATTGGCTGGAATAATATTGTTTAAAATCGAATTAAAATTGTATTTAGCTACAATTACAATTAATCTAATTTGTTCAATTTAATTTAGAAGAAAAGGAATTAATCTTCCCTGAAAAAATTAATTAATGATATGGAAAAAATCTTGATAATTAACATTGTGTTATTTTGATTACAAAAATTATTTAAAATTGTATCTAAGTATATTTACAATTATTACCAGGCATATTCTCCTGTAGTAATCGTATAATATGTAAGAAAGTAATAATAATTATTTACAATTACACAATTATAATTAATTCAATTAAATATTATTTATTATCTTGGAAGTACAGAAAAAGACGTCGAGTAATTTTTATTCTTGTAATAAAGTCCGAAAGTTGATTAAAATTGTAGTTAAGTACAATTACAGCTAATTTAATTTTTAATTACAGTTAATTTTTTATTTACATTTTGAAAATTAATTTCGCTCGTAATTACATCTTCAAGCAAAGAACAAATGATTTGATTTACTTTAAACAAATTTGTAATTAAATTTTATTTAGTTACAATTACCATTAATCTAATTTGTCCAATCTAATTTTGAAAATGAATTAATCTTGTCTGAAATAATGAATTAATGACATGGAAGTCATTTTAACTGTAATTTAAAATTTTAGTTAAATATAATTACAAAACAAATTGATAATTAAATAATATTGTGTTATTTTGACTCTCCAAAAATTATTTAAAATTATATCTAAGTACAATTACAAATAAATTAATTTTGTATGCAATAATAGAGTCCAAAAATTGAACTGTATTTAAGTACAATTATAATTAATTTTAACTTGTAATTACATCTCAAAAAATAATTAACTTAAAAAAGTAATGGATGTCATCATTTAATATAGTATCACTTTCGAAAATTAATTAACCACTGCAATAACATAATCGAAAAATTAATTAAAAAATCCATTTATAATTACGTCTTGAAAATTAATTAAAATTTTGAACGAAAAGAATGAACGGCATTTTAAGTTATTTTGACTCTTACTACATTTGAAAAATTAATTAAACTTCTGATAAAAAAATTAATGGCATCGAATCATTTTTGACTTTAATAATACATTCCAAAATTTAATTATTGTAGGAAAGTACAATTACAACTAATTTTATTTATAATTACATCATGAAAGTTAATTAGCCTTCTATGAAAAAAATCACAATTAAAATTAATTACATCTTAAAAATTAATTAATCTCCTTTAAGAAATAAATATAATCTAAATACAATTGTACTTATACAATTACAATTAATGAAAAATGGAATTACTTTTAATTACCCTTTGAAAAAGAAATATGTATATTTTTTACAGACAGACTGTAGAATATTAAGTGTTTATAGACTATATTCGTTTTTAAATAATATAGTTACCATTTTGCAATATTTAAATGCAGTGACTTAATTAAGATTAGACTGATTAGCACTCTTTAAGACTGATATATTTGTAAAAAACAAATCTTAGTGAATTAGTATAATTATATTTTATATTCCTGTGAATGCTGTGTTTTAGGCATTTAATGTCATATATTTGATGACTAACTTGATATGTAGGCTTTTTTTCAAAATTAAAATAGTAAACAATATTGTCAGTGTAATATTTTTATGAAGAACTTTTATCAGTGTTGGGGAATATTTATATTTTTCTTTTGAAAATAAATCCTACTTTATATTGTCCATATTATATTTTAAAAATATGAATATGAGATTTTTGTAATTTTTTTTATATTATCTGACTGAAATTATGATTGTTATTGTATGGCATATGACTTATTTAATGTATTGAAGATTTTTAGTGTAACTATACAAAATTAAATTTAAAAGTAAGTGTCTTCATTTTTACCTCATAACTTGTGATTATTTATTTTTAATAAAACCTCTTTTTTCTAGTTCGTATCAAACGGATTTTATTTCGTATAAGTTAAATTTATTTATCATGATTATTTGATTCGACGTTTGTTACTTTTGGGTATAATAAATAGGCCCGTTTAAATCCAATGGCTAGTTTTTAATATGGATTATACGTAATTTGACTTGTATAATCCAAATATGTAAAAAGATACTGGGTGTTCCATTTGAAAATTCAGTTTTTACACAAATTTCAAAGAAACCGGAACCACGCCAAATTTTAAGAGTATCCGTTCATTCGTTTTGAAGATATGAACTTGACCCGACCTCCTGAGCCACCCGGTATATTGGGACATACTGTCTAAATAAATTAAATTTCAATAACAAATTTAATAAAGATTCACGAGTATTTTTTTTGTTATAAAAGGACATCCTCTACACTCTACATGGTGTTCTCGAAAATAGTGCTCTTATTAAAGGAATAGGTAGAAGACATCATTTTAGACAAAAAAAATCTTATGCAATTTATTTCTAAATTTAAAAAAAAATTAAAAAATTTAAAATCAAATGTGTGAAAAGAACCAGCAACATCGCTTTTTCTGTTACATTTCTGGAAACTGATTAAAAATTAGTCATTATTTTCAATTTTTATTGGCATAGTTTATTTTTAGTTCGGGAATACCATTCATGATATATTGATGGTTTATGGTGAAACTTGCGGTAGTAGTAAAGGGGCAAGTCTTTATGTTGAAAACCTTATATAGAACGGCGACAGTAAAATATATGAAGTTTCCTCAGTTTTTCCTAAAAATTATTAGAAACAAAAAAACAAGTTATAGAATTCGTCATATTTGTGTGTGTAAAATGAATGAAGTTATTTTACGTAATATATATAATTCCTCGTATTTTTGTGTGTGTGTGTAAAATGAATGAAGTTATTTTACATAACAAATGTAAGTAAAAATATTTTACTGGAAATTTATAACGCAGAACGAAAATATTACCCTTATTTCACGTGTGCGATTCTACCACCTTTGTAAAGTCTCAGATTTTAAATGCAACTTCTAAAAATTTGATAAGAATTATTTGATTTTTTTGAAAAATTTCATAAAATTGTTTTGTTTAAAATAATGTCTTCTACCTGCATTGATAATAAAGTATGCTAACTAAAATAACGGTAACTTTTAATATTAATTTTTGATCAAAATAATTAGGGCGGACCGAGGCTAGTTGATACACATATATCGAATAGTTTTATTATTATTCAACAGATGGCACCGTAATTTTATCAGTGTGTTCCTCTCAACCAAAAACTAATCTGTATGTAATGGCGGTAAATTATCTGATTTTTTATGTTTTAATCATCGATCAATAAATCTGAAATTTTGTAGTTCAGTTTTATTTATATCAGGTGGTCAATGCAGATGCGATTTGCATTATTTTTATATATTTTAAAAAACCTATTATATCTATAGTTATCACATTCTAGACTTTAAAAATAGCATTGGTTCTGGTTGGTACTCTCCGGAGTCAGGTGATACTGTATCAACTTACCCCGATGTCGAATTGCGATAGAGATATGAAAACTGGATTTATTTATTTATTTATTTATTTATTGATCTATCTTGCAAAATTACAAGAAGAAATCCAAACCTGATATTCCTAAAGCTAGCTGCCAGAGCTGTAAAGATAGATCAACGATCTATAATAGAAACGACTAAAAGATTTTGAAATTGCAAAGATAATGTTCAAAATTCTCCACGGAGGAAATCCGTGCGGCCAATAATAATTTATCAAGTATAGTATAGTAGGTTATATAGCAAACAGAAAAGTCAGTTATTTTGTTTTGAATTTCAGCTTCAACGCTTTTTTTTTATTTTTTCACATCAAAACAAGAAGATGCTTGTTCGCATAATCAATAAATTTCCGATATCTGAAAACTAGAAATATAATAATATATCTGATGCTGACTCGTTCTCATCATTTTTGAAGGAAGAAGAATAAAATATTATCAATTCGAACTCTGGAAACTTCCAGTCTATTCAGGTCAACCAGCTTTCAGCAACAGGAAATATTGTCCCGCCATTTTTTATATTCCATAATTTATAATTTCAAGCACTTCTTGAAAGAAGGTCTCCTTGGTAGTGCTGGAGGAGTAAATCCTTCAGAATAGATAAAAGAGAATCATTTTATTGATTATATCAAACATTTCGTTTAAAATACAAGTGTATGATTAAAAATACCAATTATATTATTACTTGACAATCACGATTCCGATTAGTGTATGGAAGGACTCACATGTTCTAAGAACAGTGGTGTAACAGTTCTTTCCTTTCGCCCACACTGTAGCCATAAGCTACAACCCCTGAACAGAAGTGTGTATGCTCCTTTAAAGAAATATGCCAATAGTGTTTGCGATACGTGGATGACGAATAATCCTAGACCTACAATGACCATTTATGATATCTCTGGAATAGTTGCAACATCGTTGTTTTTTGGTTCTAGTCAGAGTTTCTGGAATATCACCCGTCAATCGTGATATATTCCCTGATAGTGAGTTTATGTCACATTTTAGACCAGACCCAAACACAAAAAATGTTAATGAACTATTAAATGAGTATGGCTCAAGAAAGAATGTTGACAATTTTATTCTGAAAATCAAACTACTGCCCAAAACAACAGCAAGAATATGCAAGAAGAACAATAGGAGATAATACAATTTCATTAAATCTGACTGGTGCCCCCATTAAAGATGAATTGGAAAAGGAGAAAAGTGAGAATATGAAAAATAATGAAGATGAGACTAATAAGAAAGCACAGGTAGTTAAGAATTTTTTTTCGCAGGCAAGAGAGAAATAAGATAGTGATAGCAGCGAGGGTGACGCTGTCACTTGTCTCGTATGCTTGAAACCATAATCATTAACGGATCCAACAGTCCTAAAAATAAAATAAATGCATTACCAACTTTCAAACCAGAATAAGGACATACGTCTTGGCTGGATACCAGGACACCGTAGAATCACAGGAAACGAGAAAGCCGATTTTTTGGCAAACTTAGGAAGAAATGTAGAAAGAACCACCTTTCCCCACGGAACCTATAATGATATTATCGGTTTAATTAAAAAAGAATATATCCGTGATTGGAGTGTAACATTCCAACACATTGGAAGGAGTAAAGGGATAATATACTCTCAATACAACAAATCACCCAAAGAATCACCATGGTTCTCCAACTTCAACCATTTATCTAGAAATGAAATTGGTATTATCTCCAGAATTAGAGCAAACCATTATCTAACCAGGGCTTACACCATTTACACCACATATTTTTCATATGTTCCAGGATATAAAATAAAATTCAGACTCTTCACAGATCATTGAAGATTTCAAACAACGAATATGGGCCATATACAGTATTTGAGTTAGTTTTTAAACTAACATGTAGTGATAACATTAAAACCATTATATCATTTCTAAAGAGATTAGACATTAAATTATATCGGATATAGTGATGCTGTCAAGTAGTGCATGTATCTCTCAAATATCCTTTCTTACATATATGCATGTAACTTTTTAAATAGAAGTGACTACAGTGACTAGCTAAATGAAAAATTGTGTTGCAACGCTGGACTATTCGATGTTTGGTACAATTGTGAATTTGCTGAGTAATAATTTCATATATTTTGTGGTTTTAATGAATAAAATTTACGTTCGAAATATATTTGTTTTGTTTTGTAACGTGGAATTCCGATAGTACATACTGTAATAACCAACCCCAACCAACAAGCCCCGGTTACAGAGTATATTGATACATATGAGAGGTCACGAAAAATTGATTTTTGTCTCCTTTGCCCTTTTCGTTTCAATCTGGGTGATATGAGTAATTTACTAGCAATCAATTTAGGTTTCATCACTCGGAATAAAGTTTATAGAAAAGTTGTAAAAAAAAATTCGAAGTTGAAATTTATACCAACCAGCCCCGGTCTGCCCTATCCAGTTTGCTTTACTATTTTAATATTTTAGGTGTTACAGTCATTTTTCAAAAGATAATAGTTTCAAATTATATATGTTAATTTAGTTAAAAATTATTTAGTTAGTGAAAATATAGAACGAAAGGATTATTTATGAGGCAAGTTTTTTTTTGGTAATTTAATTTAAGATTTTTGGTTTGAGTGTAGAAGCATTTAAATTTTTTTTAAATTATTTATGGTAATGAACAGAAGTACATAAATAATGTGGTTTCTTGAACCTGGTATTCTTTTTAATCTATATTATTTTTAAAACAGTTCATCATTCTTTTTTATCTCAAAATCTTTACCCTGAGTGTTTCATAGAAATGTTGTTTAATATTTATGTGCTTATATTCTTTTTTGTAACTATTGTTTACTTTGGCCGATGTATGAACTGTTTTAAACGTATCAAGGAATTTTATACTCTGTTTGTTTTGTTTAATTTTCTGTTTTTTAAGCAAGTAAAAAACTTCTTACAAGTGCTAAAAATATATGTTTTTAAAAATACTTATAAGTTTTGTAGGTTTCATTACCCTTTAGAGATATGGGCCCTCTGTCGGTTCCAGTTTATACTGGTGCTTATTACATAAGTGGAATCTTTTTCCCAAGTTATAAGTGATAGCGTGTCAGGTTGGTAGATGGCGTTAGCTATCTGCCTTAGTGCAACATCCTTTTAATATGTATTTTTATTGTTCTTTGGCAAGTTAACGGTTGTTGTAAATTATATTAATACTTTTTTTATGATTTTATCGAACTCTAAAATTTGAGTGTGTTGCAGCTGGTTTCTAATACCAATTTTTTTATATAAAATAAAATTGTGTATAAAAAAATATTTTACATTATTTTTTCTTTCTAAGGGGATATTTATCTTAAATTATTAATTTTTAAGAATTTCGGTTGAAAACTGAGTAAAAATATATATTTTCTTTAACATAGTCAATGACAAGGTTGACAATTGTGACAGTTAATGGAAAAATAAATAAAGTGTAGGGGAGAGAAATTGGCATATTTAATTAAATCAATTTGCAACAGAATATTTTATTTAAATTTATTATAAGTTTATATATTAGTTTTGGAACCTTTAATCAATTTGATCAAAATATCAAATATTTTCTTATTGTTTGTGAACCTGAATAAATAATAAATAAATAAATCTTCGAATTGGAAATATGTTAGTTATTCAAAATTTTAATTGTGACCATTATTTTAGTTAGTGAAGATATTAAACATTATTTGTACATCACAAAAGGAAATATTTTCAAAAGCTTTAATTTTTCTTGACCTAATGATGACAAATTTAATGTCTCAACGTTCTCAAATAAACTTTTTTGGAGTAAATAAACCTACTTTTCCAAGTGGCTTTGTTTCTAACTACAAGCTATTTGTCTCGATCTAAGGATTAGTCTAGGGATCCTAATCCTTGTCCTTGCTTGGTGATTTGTGATTGTGCTGAATCGGAATCGATATAAGACGAGAACTACAGTTATAAAAGTTGTCACATAAACCTATTTTATTTACTCGGAAAATCGGAGCAATTAAATTAACTTTAACTTTCACAAGGGATATGATAAAAATATTCAAGTTTAATAACAGGGACAGAATCGGAGAAAATCGTAAACTTATCTAAATATTGAGCACTATGCTCCCTCTATCATCTATCAATAAAAATAAAACTTTATGGATTTAATACAGAATTTAAAAAAAAACGAATGTTTAATTAACTATAATTTTTATTCTCATTATAATAACTAGGGTATAGATTTTATAGTGGAAAATAAATAAATGTTAAAACAGGAACAAAACCGCTCAAATGCTTCTATAAAAATTATCAATTTTTTTTTAGCTAAAAAAACTATTATTTGTATTATTATATTGAATTGGATTTTACGGTGAAAAATAATTTTTTAACATTTATATTTATCAAAAGAATAGGTAATTATCTTGTTTATTATTAATCATTGGACTTCCATGGGATACAGAATTATGCAACACAATCGCTTAATGCCGCTTCTATACATTCCTTTTTTCCTGTATCATAATAGTTACCATCCGAACACGTTCTAAGTTCAGGATTGTAAGATTTCCAAAAGATCCAAGACGTAGTCTCCACACATTCGTAATATTGGTTACAAGCAGGGGCTGGCCATAGTCCAACTGCTGTACATGTTGGAGGACCGCTCGGCCTTGGTACTAAAACAAAAAAATATTAATACATTTTTAGAAACGTCATCATCGGCTATTTTGTTGGAGAAGTCATAGCATTTTATTCAAACAAACTTTTTGCTTATGGAAGTTTAATTTTTGTGTACCTAGTTTTTTGAGACATTGTATATAAATTATAAATTTTAAAAATATCTTTAAACCAGTCATGTGTATGTACTAATATGTAGTGGGAAAGTAAAAATCCAAGAGTTCTATATTCCACAAAAAAAAATAAAAATGCTTACCTATAGTTTTAGTCGTAGAATCAGCTAAAAATATAAAACAAATATTAAAAATAATCTTAAAGTCAACAATTGGATTTTTAATTCTGAATATTCTAAAATCTACAGGATGTTCAAAATTACTGGTAAAAATCGCGTCTTATATTGAAGATATGCATATTTAAAATAGTTTATAATAGGCTGAATCATCCTGTATGAAGGATATTAAAAAATATCATCAAAATAAGATAAAATACTTACTCGAGACTGTTGAATTTGTACTAGCAACTGTTGTTGTTGTGGATTCTGAAATCAATGTTAAAAAATAATAAAACATCAACAATATTTTTAACCTAATTTTGATTAAAACGTTGAGTTGTTTTGAATTTATACATCAAATAATATTTGCAATAACAATTAAATGACAAAACACTTTTAAAATAATAATGTATACATTACTTTCTTCGAAGTAATAACGATATAAAATTTAATCCTTTTATTGAACATAACCATGAATTTTATTATTTATGTATTAAATAAACATATTTTTTTCTACGACCGCTATAAAAAAATGAATGATAATTAGTAATTAAAATTTTAAATATGTGAAAAAGGATTTATTAAGTTTGGTTCAAATATTCATACAGTACCAAATCATTTTATTCTAAGGGAACTATTATTAGTTTACTAATTCTTAAATTCTTTTACAGTGTTGAAATAATCATCAGTATAAAATTCTCTATATCCCAAATAACATACTTAATAAGATACTATGAATTATGCAAAGAAACATTCCTTAAACCTCCTCTACAATTAAAAAATCCCTAAAACCTATTAATTACCGATTTCCAACTTCAACCCTTCCCCAGCTTTTTTAGTAACTAAAATCATGACTCTCCCAAGTCTCCCACCTGACCAGAAATGGTATTATTATCTTCTCCTACCAATTACCTCAACACCTAGATCACTTTGACTTCTATGCAATTGATATTCTATTGAATAATACCTCATTTCTTAGTACAACTACCTGGTTCACTCACTATCTACCTTGGGCAGTCCAGGTTGGACAGTTATAATTCAGTCCATCTGCTAATCGAGCTACCCATATTCAGAGTTACCAACACTTGTTCAACCAGCTCTATCCCATACTACATTTTGCTCACAGACAAATGTAAAGGTAAGGTAATTGATTATAATATAACTTCCGAATATCTTCTCCATGTAGTCCAGCTTGGACACTTAAATTTCAGTACTTAATTTGGGATTCACACCCACTTGTCTCTTTGCTAATCGAGCTACCCATATTTAGGGCACCAACACTTCTTTAACCAGCTCTATCCAGTAGCGGAACCTTCGTTGAAGATATAGTTTTTTAAAATAAGAAATTCTGCAAAGTCTAGTCACTATCTTCCCCATGTAGTCCAGCTTGGACACTTAAATTTCAGTACTCAATATGTGATTAACACCCACTTGTATGTGTTCTAATCGAGCTACCCATATTTGTCACCAACACTTCTCCAACCATCATTATCCCATACCACATTTTGCTCATAGACAAATGTAAAGGCGAAGTAATTGGTCATACTGTAACTTCCGAACTTCTGATTTTTTTTAAAGTAAGAAATTCTGCAAAATAATTCAGTCTTATTTTACATAATTTCAATTCAATGCAAGTAGAAGTAAAAGAGAATGGTTGAAAATTTAGAAGAAGGCAGTGAAGGAACGGAATTTTTAAAGAATCTATTTATAAATTAAGATAAATTGTAAATTTTTCTTATATAATAACTACTTTTTGTTATTTACCTTCCTTCTGAACCCAATTCAAATAAAACAAAGTCTTCAACCAAAGGAACTACAATATAAATGTACAGAGGGTTTTTATGTCAATATATTGTAATCTTTACAGACCTTCGGATTGCTTTAGTATTCTGTTGCAAAAATGAGTAAATGTGCAGATTAGCGCTTAATTCACAGAGTGATTTCTGAAAATATTCCAGAGGCCTCTCATTAAAAAAATACTCTAAGACACTGAGAATGTTTAAAAATCCTTAACCTTAGAAAACGCAGTTTGCTTCATCATTTTAAATAACGAACTCCAGCCTTTTTCAGCTTTTCAGTCATGGTTCAGATAAATACTTATAAACAGCATCAATGGATCAAGATCACCAAAAATCTTAACCACAGAAACAATCGATTTTTGAACAAAACAAGTGAAAATAAGTAATCAGACTCATATTTTATTATCAGCGATGGGAAAGTTCCAAAACACTTTTGCCAAACCCAACTGGAAGAGAGAAACAAAAGATAAATGCCAGAAATTGAACATCCTCTTACTTCAGATAACATCAAATAGGGAAAAATTTCGCTCCTGGATCTGACCAAATCAGCAGACAATCCCTAAAAATAATTTAAGAAATTATATTTCTTCTTCTCACTGTCCTAGTCAACATTTCTATTTTCCCGTTCCTTGGAAAACTACTGTGATTTTTAGAGGTAGTTTGACCATTGACCTTGACCTTGACCTTGAGTTCAATGAACTGCACAAGTGACCGGAAGTGGTCATTTTGTATTCCTATTACCTCGTCGGCGGCAGATGTTCGCCAGATAGTTGACCTTAAATTCAATGACCTGCACACGTGGCCGGAAGTGCTCCATTTGTATTCCTATTACCCCGTCGGCACCAGATGTTCGCCATATGGTCGCCAGATGTGACACGTGGCCGGAAATGCTCCATTTGTACTCTCATTTAATACCTACTCACCAACCTCATATACCAATTAGAGCCCAATAGCCCTGAACCTGCAAAAATGTGTCTTCACTATACACTGTAATGCCTAAAAAAACTTTTGAGTAGGACTGACATGCTCGTAAAAATCAACTCATTTCTTCCTCTTATCAAACTAATCAATTTCTACACCAATTACAAGGCAATACGTGTTAAGATTACAGTAGATACGTTAGAAGAAGATTTCAAGCAAAAAACACCCTCTCATCAGAATACCAAGAATATTCCAAACAAATTTCAAGACCTTCTCGAAAACGTTTTTCTCAGCGTTCACTTACCCAAAATAAAAAAGTCTAATCTTATTAAAATAGGTTAGACATTTATTAAATATATTAAATCAGGTTAACAATCGAACTAACCCCGAAATGGAAGATGATTCTCAAATCAGGGGAAAGAGAGGAATGAGGTAGTTTTAGTATAAGAGTATTATTATGTGAATGATATGTTTAAAGAATTTCTCCCCTAGCGATCAAACAGATCAGTAAAAATATATTACCTGTTGCAGCTGTTATGGTTGTTGCAGCTGTTGTGGTTGTAGGAAGTGGCAGAATGCATCTAAAAAATAAAATAATTTAATTTTCATTACATGACTATATAGTTACTATTATTAAAAAAACACAGTTTCATTGGAGGAGGGCGTCCGAATATAGACCCTATATTCAATATGAGCCCCAAACAAATCTGATTATAACAGTAAGCGACATCTAGGTATAATAGTCTAAAATACCTTATGGAGTAGCCGATTATCTTACATGTCACTTTGTTGAGAAGAACTGTTTTTATGAAAATCTGAATATTTTTTAAGGCAAGTTGGCCTTAGGGATATTTTTCGAGATATAAGCTCACTATATTTTTGATATCTACTGCAATATATTAAGATCGATGTTTGTTGTATTCGCAAAGATATTGAGTAACTTAAACCCTAAGAAAATAGTTGGATAAAATGCTATGTTGGTAATATGGGATTTTAGATGGTCCAAATATGGGACAGGTCTCATATTCTGACCCAGAAAAGAATTTAAGAAAAAAAATGGAAAAACGTGGATATGGTAAAGATAATGGAATACGTAAATAATCAAAATATGGGTCTAAAAACTGCCAAACCAACGAAGCAGTGTTAAATGGAGCAAATAGTATTATTAAGACAAGAAAGATCATACCTAAGGCATGTTCTTAGAGTAGACCGATACAAAAATCATTCAGCTGATAATGAAAGCTAAAATCGAGGACCGTTGAGGAATTGGAAGGAAGCAGATGTCATGGCTAAAGAACATTCGCGATTGGACCTGTATACACAGTACCGAACAACTATGTAGATTAGCTGAAAATCGCGAACAATTCGCCAAGGTTAGGGGAACCTGATATGGCACCGAAAGAAGAAGTACCAAGATCCACTCTTCAAAGGTTTTAGAAAAGACAAAAAGAAAACAATTTGGAAGCTCAAGAAGTAGTCAGTGTTAGGGCAAGATATAGAAAAAGAACTGATTATTTTTAGTCTAGGGATGGAAGGCATATACTATGGATTAACAATACATAGAGAAGTTTTTCAGCCACTTATAGAATACATTCACAAAATTCAACTTCTCGCCACACAAAATCTTCAACGTAGATGACATGTTTGACAGTTGTGCAAACTAAGATGGCGTAAGTAATTTAACGAATAGGAAAAGGACAAATAGCATATCTTGTATCAGGTGAGCATGGTTCGCTTGTTACGTTCCTCAGAGCGATGATCGCTAGCAGTCATTTTGTGCCCACATGCTTATTTTTTCTACGAAAAATAAAGAATGGTCAATTAATGCATGGTGCCCCTCCAGGATCAATTAATGCCGTTCACCCCAGTGGGTGGATGCAACAAAATATTTTCACAGACTAGATGAGAAATTTCATAGATTTCGTAAAACCTACGGAAGAATCTCCAATTCTGCTTCTCTTAGATCGAGATTATATAGCGAAATTTGGTTCACAGTTCAATAACTTCCTTGCCACACAAGCTCCAGCAGCTGGACAAGACCTTTATGGCTAGCTTAAAGGTGTATTACACTGAGGAAATCCGTGTCATTACTCAAATTGAACAGAAAATCATTTTTCAAATCGGAGTCTGGTGAAATTGTTGTGAAAAACTGTAACATGGCACCAGTAGGATTTAGAAATGCAAACTGAAGCTGTTGATGGTCAGTTAAACAGAATCCCTGAGGAAGTGTCAACATATCAGCAAGTTTGTGTTCAGGATTTAGACTTCTATAAATCCCCAACAGTTCGCAAAACCACAAAAATTGTATCACCATTCAAAATTGCACCATTGTCATAAGAAAGAAAGTATCTAATGACGGAAGAGTCTCAAATCATCATCTCTTCACCCTATAAAATTTAATTGGAGCCATCATTGCCTACGGTTTAGGCAACAGCAAGTCTTGAACTGTGATGGACATTTCGTAGATGGCCGAAGAGGGGAGCTATAAGTGCGTTGCAATATGTGAAATATATGGGCACATGAGGAATGCTCAGTTTCAAGTTTATTTTTTTACCTTGTAACACATCTGTATTATTTTTGATAGGGAGCCATATTTTACACAATCTACCTTACTACAAGAAATTGCTAAGTTTTAACAAAAGATCTGTTAACTATTTATACAAAACAAAGGGAGATACATATAAGGAACTTCTCCTCTATTATTTTTGGAATATTAAAAGTATTTAAGTGTATTAAGATTTGTATCTTATATTCGCTCCTGCGCATACAATTTTAGTTACTCCTGAAACTTTTTATAGAATAGGCCTCGATTTCATATTTTTATTAATTTAAAAATTATTGACACAAAATCACGACGAATAAAGGTAAAAGTAAGCAAAAATAGATTCAACCAGTTAAGAATACGCAAGGCACAAATTTCGTACAATTTTTATTTACTTTTTTATGTTGAATCTAAATCTAAATCTTGAAATTTTACGCAAAAAAGACTAACAAATTTTAAAAATTTAGACTCCTATACTACAATGTTTTATTCTGAATCCCAATCTAAAATCAAAATTTCAAAATTCGAGTTAGACAGAGAGAGACAAAGTTAAAGTAAAGCATAAGTAGAATAAAATAATAAAACAATTATATAAATATTTTCTAAAATAATAATGATATATTTTTTACTTACGGATATTGTGTTGAATGGTCGCAGTTATAACCATCAGGACAATGAAGTACAACTTTCGTAAGAATTGTCAAATTTTCGATATTCACGCATGTCGTAAAAGAAGTATCGTTTATACATTGTATCGCCGTTTCTTTACAGTCCAAGCTATCAGATCTAGCTAATATTTCAAAAGAACCATAGCAAAATCCTGCGTAAAACAGTACCTGTAATTAATAATAACAAAATAACAACTTATCGTAAAATCCTAAAATTATTTTAACCATTGTAAATTAATAAAAAAATAAAAACAAAAGGTTATCCACATCTTAAATGTGGTCGTAAAATCCTAAAATTATTTTAACCATTGTAAATTAATAAAAAAATAAAAACAAAAGGTTATCCACATCTTAAATGTGGTCAAATCTTTAATAGCGAAATAAATAAATCATGTACCACAATGTAGTTTCGGCTCATAACCATCTTCAGGCCATATAATAAATTAACAAATTGTAATTAAGCAGTTTTATTTCACTATTAATAAAAAACACTATTCAATTCAATTCCCATTAAATATAACACTGTTGTTCCATTAATTCTTTATTTTATAAATTCTATTATCTTCATCTCAGCTTCAAATATCTCGTTAAAAAAAATCAGTTCGAACATTTTATAAACTAAATCCAAAAGGTTATCCATATCTCAAATGTCGTCCAAGATTTAAGGAAATAAAGCACAAAGTCAGGTAACGCAAGAATTTAATTGTATAAAGGAGGCAACTATAGTTTCGGTTACAAACCATCATCAGGCCTATAGATACAAACGTTCTAATGTTAGTGAACAATAATTTGTAATAGAACGCAAGGTTGAAAACTTTAACCAATGAAAAGAAGTATCACATATTGTGATTTATTTTATTTATTTATTTATTTAATTATTAAAAATCAAACATGCCTATTGGCCTTTTTACATGAGCAGTAATAACAATGACGCATTTAAAATGATACAAATAATTGCAAAATACAAAAAGACTTAAACAGCTTATTTAAAAACTCAATATGTTGAGGAAATCTATCAGAATGCGTTTAAGTTGAGTATAATTAACTATCCATTCCACATTACTTATTGAAGAAAAATTATAAGCTAGTTTATAAGTAAGAGGTGGTTTTTAGAAATATTAAAAATTAGAGAGGATCTAAAATGCCTTGACGGAACATTGAATGGTATAAATGATAATAATTGCAAACAATTTATGTTATTGTTTACAATTTTATAGAGGAACAAAATCATAGATTGCTTACTTCTATTAATTAGTGACGGTATCAGAAATTCTTCTCTGTATTTTCTTGAATAAGTCTAAATGTATCTGGGAATTGAAGCAAATTATAATTTTGTGCGTACCAGAGCAAAATACAGATGTTTTATCACTTTTAAGTAAATTGACATGTTTGTCTTATAAGAAACCCAAAGCACGATTTGTACTAAGAGCAATTTTTTCTATATGTGGGACTAACGACATTTGATTGTCATAACACATCCCAGGATCTTTAACTTCAAGATGTCGTTTCAAGATTTGTTGATTCATTGTATAATTGAAAAGTTTGGAATTTTTTTTCCGAATCACGGAAAGTATGCAACATTTTTTAATATTAAAAAATAACTTATTAGTTTTAGTCCACTATACAATGTTGTTAATATCTTTGTGAAGGGCCACACAATCTCTTACTGTTTCTACTGGCCTAAAAATCTTGAAATCATTAGCAAAAAGTAAGAATTCAGAATTGCAATACTAAGTCATTTATAAAAAGTGTAAATAATAATGGGCCCAAGTTGGAACCCTATGGCACTCCAGAATTAGCACGATATTGTCCTGATGTGTTTTCATTGAATCTTACAATAAAAAATCTCTCTTTTAAATAGTTTTTTAACAAAGTTGTAAAACCCACGGAAAGCCCATAGTTTAACAGTTTTTGTAACAACGTGTCATGATGGATTTGCATTAATAAGAAAAAGAACAAATTATGGCACTTGAAAAAACTAACTCTATTAAACGAGTAAAACAAACTAATATTAAAAAATTAAAAACAAGTTGCTCTAAGGACAGCACGTTCCTTGGAGGCTCAAAGTCCCGGAAAAATAGTTGGATAGCCACCCGAAATGGGGGCGAAGAGACCCATAGGTCGTCACTAAGAATTGAAGAAAATTAAAT
Source organism: Neocrepidodera transversa (assembly GCA_963243735.1). NCBI lineage: Eukaryota > Metazoa > Arthropoda > Insecta > Coleoptera > Chrysomelidae > Neocrepidodera > Neocrepidodera transversa. The sequence continues at coordinate 16,978,128 of OY725346.1, forward strand.
TTAAACTTCACTAACGTGATCAATTGACTGATAAAGTACCGGCAATTATGAAATTTAATATGTGACAAATGACAAATAACACCTCACACCTAGTATGTTGGTTTTTAAAAAAAGTAAAGTGAACATAATGGCAGTGATGGTGTTGAACAATAGTGAACAAATAATAAATATTGAACATAATTAGTAAAGAAAAAAATTTTTTTTTAAATAAAAGAATTCTAATTAAAGAGTTTTGCGAAACTAATTGACAATAAAATGAATAAAAGATGCAGTTGGTAATTTCATAAGTGGAAAACACTGAATTAAAATTGTAGAAAAATGTATGGTGATTTGTGAAAGTTGATATACCAAAAGATTTCTTTTATAAAAATGTAACTTTGCAAGTACCAGAGTTTATTTTGGACATAATCATTGATATTTTGTTCTATTATAAATACATAAAATTTTGTCTATACTTACACTAAGAAAAATATATCCGGCGAACATTTTGATACGAACTAACAAGTAATACAAAACTTCATACAATCAGATCCCCACTTTATAATATAATGAATTTGATAAATTTTATGTGTCTCGAATTTCGCAAATATTTACAAAAACTTATCATTTTTCAAATAAATAAATTAGTAAGAATTTATATGTTTATTAGGATGCTAATCCTAATTTTGTTTAACATTCTTAAAGACTAATACTAATAAGGATTTTATTGAAGTAATTGACGTTGTATTGTATAGGTTTTCTACTAAAAGTGGTGGGTAATGTAATTTTTATTATCTTTATATGTTACCGATGGCGTGATCTTGAAATTAAAGCAAAATTCGTTTAAATAATGTATTATTTACACCATTTGTCTTGATGATTTAAAATTGTGTAATATTTATTTCATTAGTCCATAAATAATTATATAAATTTTCATACTTTTTTAATTTAGTCTATATTTGCCCAACATTTAATTACTTGCAATTTTTTTTACATGAATTAATTTTCCTAAAAATATTTTTGTAAGCACGGTTCGGTTTGTGTTTAATAGTAATATATTTTTACAAAAAATTCTTAGTTGTGATTTTAGTATACAAAAGCCATTGATCACTTGAAAGTCGTTTTGTCCGATATTAAATCGATCAGCAGCAGCAATCAGTTAAAAACTATTTAGTTTCCATTATAAAGGCACGTTTACACGATGCAAGTTGCCAGGCAAGTAACCTGGTCCAGGTAGCCTGCTGCAGGTTACCTGCCTTGACCTGCCTCGACACGGGTGTTTCCTGCAAGTATTGCCAAAAAGTTGACACTGTTAGCCACACATTTCTGGAATGTGAAAGGTGACACAACTGGTGGTAACAATGCTCTCGAGCGAGAAAGAATGGAGAAGCACACACGACTTCATTAGACAACTCCTTAAAACGAAAGAAGCGGAGGAAAGAGCGATAAGTAACAACTAAGGATAGAGACAAGAGGTCCTCCCGATGGATATCCTCATATAGTACCAGGAGGTCGGCGTGAAACCTTAGGAGTGTAGGGGTGGTTTTAGCCTCAACTTTGAGGTCAGGGAGTCCCACACTATTGGTGAAGGTTCGAACCTGTAGCCGATGACCGTGAAGGATTTCCACCCGCAAAAAATAAGGTTACCTGCCTCAAAATCTGTTTACATGGAGCTGGTAACCTGTCTTGTAAAAATGGCTGGGTGTGCTTCTTTAGTAGTGACTCAAGCACCAATAAAAGGACCAGGCGTCAAATATAGCAATGCCACGAAAGGACCCACAACGACGTCGAAACTGGACTTTATTACACAGATGATGGCCCAGTTTCAAAAAATACAACAACAGATGCTTGAGACATTCATACTGCAGCTAGCTGCATACCAAGGAGACTTAGTTGACAATTATCAAAGAGAAGTATCAGACATGTTGACACCAGATAGACACCATTCTTCAGGAATTCGGTTTTTTCTGAGGAAGGAAAAATCGACTTATTGTTAAGCGGAGACAGCCAAAAAACTCACCCCGCTAGAACATTATTTCATTTCGATTTCAGTGTACCCGATACGTCTGAACATGAAAAATATCCTCAAGTATTTGAAGAGCATTTTCCTCACTCGAATGTCATCACCACGGCTAAGTTTAAGCGGCAACCACGTTACAGCCGTCATCAGTTTGATAATGATGAAATCGATATACCTGCGTATAAAACAACAACTTCTTTTGTATTGACTGGAAGGAGAATCGTCGACATCAGTTTCTTATTCGAACAAATTTTTAATGGCGAGAAGCATACACTTTTTGGATGTGATATCACAGATATGCAAGTTATGGACGAAGAGCAATGTAAAATGTGTGAAATTACTACGCAGATTCATTCAGAGGAACTACGAATTGTTTACGGAACAACTGAGTCCATGGACATTAATTCCTCCTTAACTTTAGTTTCAACCGGTAATGGCTATTCAACATTGGCTGAAATGTCAGCCGCAATAAATATGCCAATGATGACCGAAAATACCTACTCTCATTATGACGACAAACTTTCTGATGCCATCTACTTAACAACCAAAAAAGTCATAGAAGAGGCCGGCAGAAAGAAAGCAGAGTTGGCAAGAAATTTGGGAGAAATTCATTCAAAACTGTTGTAGCAGATGGGGTATGGTCAAAACGATCATATAATGTCAATTATAACGTAGCTTATGGAGGGATGAGTTCAATTTTTAGATTTTGAAAGGATTTTGTGGCTTAATTACATCATTGGTTTCAGGGATGTATTGTAGGACACCGAACCGGAAAATTATTACATTTGGGAGTAAGGAACAAACTCTACAGTTGTTTTGTAATCAGTTATGACCCTTTTGAGCAAATCTGGATCGTCGTTGACTTCATTCAGAAGCTCCTGAGCGATACTCATGCGACGGTTCTTTGGCCAAAATTTAGAGATTTCGGAACAAACTTCGCTGCCCAAAACATCCGAAAAAATTTCAACTTCTCTAATATTGACTCGATGATTCTCCATAACAATTTTCTTCACTGCTTCAATATTTTAATCTTCTAGGTCTTATGTGAAAAGTTACCACTTATAAACATTTTTTTTTTGCTTAAAGTTGACTCGTCAAACACCACAGTCAACATTTCATGTGCGTTGAAGCATTTAATTTTATTTTTCACACAAAATTTAAATTACAGATTCTTTGACCAAAACACATCAAATCTTTATATCCTTCAAAAAACAAGTTAAGAATTCATAATGGCTGATCATGTTGAAAACATGTGTACAAACATAACGAAACAAAAAAAAACGAGAATTCAATGTACGTAACCGGTGAAATTTGAAGTCTCCTTTTTTTTGAACAAACCTCGTATATGTGGGTTTAATGGATCATTCCTTATATACAGGAAGAAAAATTAATCTTAACATAGCCAAGCTTGATGCAAAAATAGTAATTACTACATTACGAATTTTAATCAATTCTATATTATCGCAAGACTTTGTCTTTTTAATAAATGAAAAAATATACTCTATTTTAATGAAATAAACAACTTAATAAAATTAAGGATTATATAAAGTAAATATACATATCAATATAGTTAGTTTCAGACAATTTAATAAAATGAACTTGTATACTTCTATGAAACCTTTACATATTTTAATGAAATTATCAGGATTTAGTCTTTACAAATTTGATAAAAATACTAAAGAATACAAATTTGAATTGATAAGTTTGTCTTTCACTATTTTGATGGTATTTATTTCAATATACATTACGTTTATTACTAGAGAAGCTTTTAATGATAATCTAGAAAATGTGTATGCCTTTGCATTTTCTCATATTTATGCTGTATATAAAGATTGCATTTTTGTAATATTAAGTACTATCAGTTTGTGCCTAAAAACAAAAAAAATTATAGAATTGTTAACAAAAATGGAACAAGTCGATACAAGCTTAAAAAAACTAACAGGATATATACAATACCGAAGAATTAGAAATGCAACTTGGTTTGGTATAATATTATATATTTTTGAAAATATAGTACGTGACGTGATGGAATTTTTCATATTTTTTAATGATGATAGCAAAGTTTGGTTCTATTTGAACTGTTTTCTTGTGGAATTGGGCGTACTTAAATTTAGTATGATTATGTATGTTCCTTTAGTTCGATTAAGACATTTAAATTTATTTTTTAAAAGGATTTGTGCAGCAAATTTGAAATATAGAGGTAAGTTTTCCACGATATTTTATGAAAAAACTCTTGCGAATTCATCTTTATTGATGGATTGATGTCGTCATGCTTAAAACTCGTTAAAAAAATTTGATGTGTTTTTAATAATCGATGTGTTGGTCCAAATTCAGTGATTGAGCGATTAAAAAATATGAAATTATAACAGATTCGGATATTCTATTCGATTTCAATCGATTTTTCTTGTGATCGAGATGTCATCGATTCCCTAATTAGTCTCAAGGATCTGTTATTAGTTTTATAGAAATTAGACATATATGGAAATTTAATAGATACATTAGAAAATGCATCTTAAAATTTTTATCAATATAATTAATAATAGAGCAAAGTTATTAAATAATAGTTAGAATTTGAAGAAAATAATAGGGGAAAAGTTTGAATAATAATGCTTCAAATATTCTTGGGGAGAAAATGCGGGCGTAAACCGTCTCATCTAGGTATGCAAGGTAGATATAGCCCGGCTGGGCCGCGACCCAAACAGGTAACCAAATCTTCATAACCTATCCCGGCATAGGGTAAATTAATACTCACCTTAAAATAAAAAAAATATTCCATGTATTTTAAAGTAATATTTGTCAAAAAATTATACAGGGTGATTCACGATCGACGCCACGGAGATTTATGGCTTAATGGCATATATTCGTCAACTTATATTGCGGTGGTATTATGTAAGTCAATAAGGACTACATTTTAAAAATATTTTTGAAATGATTTTTTAAATGGCACACCCCGTATATTATTACATTTTCGAACTGTACATAAAAAATAAGCTATACTTTCATAAAGGTTCCCTATACCTACATACAGAGTGTTCTAAGTTATGTCCATTTTAATTAAAATGTAAGGTTTTAGAAAAAAACTAATATCTGCGGATACAACCAATTACAATAAATTTACTCTTAGATTTAATTAAAAGACTGTTTCCTTAGTCTATTTATTGAATCACTGATACATTTTTCTTTACAGGGTGTTTATAATTTTAAGTTCAGTTAGTAGAACATTAGCACTGTAATATTCGGCTTATTTTAAATGGAACACCCTGTATTTTATAAGCCTATCGTAAAGCTAATTTAATTACCTTTCAACTTTTATAAGGGTTTCCGATACTTAAATCGTCAAGTTTTCAACTTATTTAGATATTTTTTAAATTTGGTTTTTCTTATAACAAATGTACAAGTAAATATCCTCCCAAAATGTCTAATTAATGCGTTTTTGCTAATTGATGTAGTAATAGACTTTGGCGATAAGTAGATATTTCAGATTTAATCTATTGTGTAGCTGTTAGAATTACAGATATTTGTAATTTACAGATTAACATGTATTAATATGTGGTGGTACTATATCATAATCCAAAAGAAATGAGGTGTGCTTTGAAATTGACGTTGCTGTCAAAATGTTACAATTATGCACAAATTGTCAATGTAATGTCATTAGTTCTTTATACTTGCACACATAAAAAAATTATTTTAATTTAAATAAACAGAATTACTTGAAAATAACTCTTTAGATTAAAATTACACGACTTTAATTTAAAGAAATTACGTTAATCTAAAAACGTTCATTTATTTCTATTAAGAAAATCATTTTATTGGTTCGTTTTCTTATTTCAAGAATATTTTGTTGCTTCAATAAGCTGGTAGTTTTCTTATAAAATATTCGTCATTGTTAAATCAAAGATATCAATTATTTTAATTTGATAATCCGATTTTTTTATAATTACCAGCAATTATTTTGAAATAATAATTTCAAATATCTTAATAGAATAACCCTGTGATTCTTTAATCAACTTTTATTTATTTTGTTTTAAGTAAATAAGATTCTTAATTCATACTTACTCACTCTTACTTTTATTTGAAGAAAATTGCTTGTTTTTTTTTTAATAAACATAAGTTCAATTTTAACAAAGCGGTTTTTAGAAATTTGAACCAAAATAAAATAATTTGATAATAAAAGACAATATTTAAGTACCTATATTAAGATACATAAATGATAATTGTTTTATTTGTATCTAAAAAATATGAGATAGGGTATCTATTCATAAATTCATATCTTAATATTTAATAAGAAATATTAATTTACTTAAATACAAATGACAATAAACTTCTTTTCTATTGTATTTATTTTACCCTTTTACCCTTATGTTTCTTCTGAATTACATATGATTCACTTGCATACATTACTGTTGGAACTATAATATTGAGTTTAAGTTTGCTTTCTTTACTTATTTCTTTCTTATCCATGGTGTTATTATTTAAGGCGTAATAGTAATACAGATTATTTGCTTGTTTAGATAATTAGATAATTAACTGAATCCAAATTAAATATTTTTTTTTTTGTTAATCTAAGCAAATAAAATTCCCAGATCAAGACAATCATATTGTTGAAACAAGTTAAATGAAATTCTTGATCCAAGAAATCCATTTTCTTCACTTAAATAATTATGGAATTGGCAGTGACCAATAAGAAATCCTCTAATTTTAAATTGTTCAACAATGTTGCCGGTCTTACAATACATTTTACTATACATGCATTATTATTAATTTACATTATCATTTAATTAAATAAAACCAATTACAAACTATCTGATATTTATGGAAACCTGTAAATAGGTATATCAAATTTGGTTTATCGGAATTCTTTGAGCATTAACATAAGTAGGTATGTTTTATGTATGTCTAATAATCAATTATGGTGGTGTACATGAGTTAAATTAAACAAGTCATTATCGTCATGTTTAGATTTAAAACGTTCTTACATACTTCCGTAAGTACCCTAAATTCATTTTTTATTTATTTATTTATTTACAAATTTATTATTACTTGGAAATTATATTTTTTAAATAAGCTTGACAACATGTATATTAACAACCGTTTGGATTTTCAGCGGGCATGCGTAGGTATTGTCTTCTATGTTTGTCCCAACTCCCAACCGGCTGTGTCGAGTCTCGTTAGGGGTCGTGGGTCGAGTCGTCCATTTCTATTTTAAACCAAGAAGGGAAAAAAGTCAAAGTGAAGCCATCGATAGTATTGATTGTTAGTATTCTTTGCCGTAAATTAAATATGGAGTTATCCACGTTAAATGAGAGGGTAGATGAAGAATATATATAGAAGTTTAATGGTAAGTTTGTATATATTTAGATTTTTAACAATTTTTTCAGTTTAAAGAATTTTCAAGACTTTGAACTGTTTAATGGCGTTTTTCTCGAATACGGTTTAGTAAATTTATTGCTAAAATATTTACTTATTTTTTTAGAAATGGATAGGTATTAACTTGGAAGAATTTATTATAATGGAAAATGATACTCTACTGGAAATCATTAAACCCTTTAAAATAAGAACAAAATTGTTAGAAATTATGAAAAAGTAAAAGGGCTATCACCAAGAGGTATGTATAGTCTAGGGTTTTTAAATGAGGAAATACTTATACATATATGTTAAATGAAACACTATAAAATACATTTTCAATACTAAAAGTACACTTCCTTATTTTGAATCAAGAGGAGAAGTGAGCTTTTTTAAATATATTTTTCAGGCAGCGTCTGATAGCACAAGAACATCAACGTTGTCTGATGTGGAGCTTTTGTGCCAGATCTAGGAATTTCCGATTTGTTAAATGTATCCCTTTCCAATCTTGATGAATACATTTTTAGACCTAGATTTGAAGATTTCGACCTTAAAATTTTATTAACAGCTCCTTTGGGAAATTCTATTCTGAAATATTATGACTAATTCCAAATTAAATGAAACATCAAGAAACCGATTAGTGGATATAGGTAACTATTTATTTTACACATTAAATGTTACTGCTTTTTTTTCATTGCCAAACTTATATTAAGTTATATACATGTACCTGTGTCTTTGTGTTTGTTAATTTTACTAATCTTATGTTAAATTACATCTACATGTTTTTTGTATTTATTTTTTTTTTTTCGTTTGTACTTTCATAAGTAAATATTTTATATTATTAAGTGTTTTATTGCAAATATCACGGACCCTTAACACAAATGGACCATTTTTGTATTAAATATATTAATTTTTTCCAACCGTATAGGAGTTAAAATATAAATTTTATTTATGCTACAAAAATATATTTCAAAGCAAAATAACATTCAATCATGCAAGTAAATAATATTTTTTATTCAAAAAGTTGAATGTCATGATACAAAAAAATAATTTTTATAATTAAAAAAAGGATCTTCGTATTGCAAGTTATAGTTATAGTTTATTTCTAGGTTCTGCTTGTATTTTAAAATAATATTATGGATATTAAAGTCACATGTGGCTTTATTATATATCGATAATGAGCCATATGTGGCTGTATTATCCAAGAAAGTATTTAAAAAATACAAGAGAACTATTTTCTCGAAGTAACAAAACTGATTTTCTTGAAACAAGAAAATGGTTTTCTTAAAGCAACACAATTCAAGTTCATAAAACAAAAATATGATTTTGTTAAAGTACGTAAAACCAATACTTAAAATAAAAAAATATGTTCACAACACAAGAAAATTATTTTGTTAAAGTAAAATTATCTTTCTCTTAAAGTAAGAAAATAAAAATTCATAACGCAAGAAATAATTTTCTTATATTAAGAAAACAATTTTCTTAATTTCAGAAAATAATTTTCTAAATTTAAGAAAATCTTTTTCTTAAGTTAAAATAATTATTGTTTTTTAGGAAGACATTGAATCGCTTAAATTAAGTATTCCAATAATTTTAAATTAACAATGTCAGTGCTATTAATTTAATAAAATCTATTTTTTTCATTTAAATTCTGATTTATCTTTACACAAAAAAATGATCTTTTTAAATAAAGAAAATTTCTAAAAAAATGGTTTTCTTCAAGAAACAAAATATTTCTTAGGGCTATATATAACCGTTTAATTTACTTGGAATAAAACAGCCTGCTTTATTTTGAACAATTATTTTTATGTGTGTGCACTGTGTTATAAGCTGAAATAATTTCAAAGTTACCATGGTTAATTCACAACAAGAAAGAATTGACATGGTTTTAATTATTGGTGAATGTTACTAAAATTGTTTACTTGCTTCAAGAGTGTACGCAGAAAAGTACCCCGACCGCGACCACCCAAATAAAAAAGTTTTTGAAAGGTTGATTCGAACATTTCGTGATACAGGCAGTTTAGCTTATCCGAAACAAATAAAAGTAAAGCCTGTTACAAATGATGATGATAACGAGTATTTGGTATTAGGTTCCGTTATTGACAATTCAAATACCAGTACAAGAGTCATCGCAAGACGAACAGGAATTACTCAGCCTAGTGTATGTAGGATCTTACTAAAACATAAGTTCCATCTCTATCATATACAAATGCATCAAAATTTATACGGCACAGACTTCCAAAACCGTATTGATTATTCCTTATGGGCACTTGATCAAGTTAGTGAAGATGATTTTTTTTTGAACATGTATTATTTACGGATGAGTCAACATTCCACAATAACGGCTTAGTGAATCGGCACAATTTTCATTATTACGACACCGAAAATAAGCATTTATTCAGTACTACTGATCGTCAAAATCGATGGAGTATTAATGTGTATGGTGGAATTATTGCCGATCATGTTATTGGTCCTTATTTTTTCAATGGTAATTTAGATGGCCCGAAATTCTTGAGATTTTTAAAGAGACATTTTTGGATACTTTTAGAAAATTTTCCTTTGACAATTCGGCAAAAGATGTGGTTGCAATTAGATGGAGCTCCTGCACATTTTGCACTTGATGTTAGAAATTACCTAGATAGAAAGTTTCCTGAGAAGTGGATCGGGAGAAGTGGACCCATTAACTGACCCCCTAGATCTCCCGACCTAACCCCCATGGACTTTTTCTTATGGGGCTATATTAAAATTTAGTTTATACCGCACCCCCCACCACTGCAGATGATATGAAAATACGAATTAAAAATGCTTCATTAGAAAAAAGGTTAATAATGTGCACTCATTTTTTTAATCTGAATCAATTATTATTATATATTTCAGTTTTCATTATTTATAAAATTTCATATAAATGTTTTGATTAAAGTTACTACGGTCTTAATTTTAAAACGTGTCTACTGTATTTTAGTCATTTTGTCATACGCATTTATTGAAATACTTTTGAGGGGAAGCGGTTGGTTGGATTCATTCTAGTCGATTAGCCATAGATTATTACATTACTTATATTGGTAAAAGACAATAATTAGACATTTTGGGAGGATATTTACTTGTACAAATGTTATAGGAAAACCCAAATTTCAAAAATATCTAAATAAGTTGAAAACTTGACGATTTAAGTATCGGAAACCCTTATAAAAGTTGAAAGGTAATTAAATTAGCTTTACGATAGGCTTATAAAATACAGGGTGTTCCATTTAAAATAAGCCGAATATTACAGTGCGAATGTTCTACTAATTGAACTTAAAATTATAAACACCCTGTAAAGAAAAATGTATCAGTGATTCAATAAATAGACTAAGGAAACAGTCTTTTAATTAAATCTAAGAGTAAATTTATTGTAATTGGTTGTATCCGCAGATATTAGTTTTTTTCTAAAACCTTACATTTTAATTAAAATGGACATAACTTAGAACACTCTGTATGTAGGTATAGGGAACCTTTATGAAAGTATAGCTTATTTTTTATGTACAATTCGAAAATGTAATAATATACGGGGTGTGCCATTTAAAAAATCATAACTTTGATACGTTACTTTTTTGTGGAGTACCCTGTATATTTCAAAATATTTTTAAAATGTAGTCCTTATTGACTTACATAATACCACCGCAATATAAGTTGACGAATATATGACATTAAGCCATAAATCTCCGTGGCGTCGATCGTGAATCACCCTGTATTATTTACAACTATTATATGCATAACAACATGAAACAATTTTAACAACATAAACTGTCAGTAGATAGAACGTCCTTTAACTTTAAAGACTCAATAAGTAAAGGCAATGACGTTTAGAATAAAACTTTACAAGTTGATTTCTTATACAATTGTCACAATCTAAACGTCATTGTCATTAGGTATAGAACCGTTAAAGTTAAAGAACGTTCTATCTACTGACAGCAAGTGTGGTAATTTTATTAATGTTACGCTCAATTATTTTATTTGCAATAATATTATGTTTCTTTTTTGTTATCATATTTAAATCTTCCAAAAATTTAAGAGCTAATTTACAAAAATAAATAAAGACGGGTGTGTTTGGTAAAATTAACTGTTTAAATGCGAATGGAATGATTCACAGGCTTCAGTTGTTTTATTAATGCCTGGCGAAGCATTTGCCTAGATATGTGGCGCAAATTTAGATTCATTCGTTAGATATGTTCACTCAAATATTATCTATAACTGAAATGTCAAAGTAACTTCTAATAATGAGCCGTTTTGAATCTCGCACAGACTTCAAAGATATCAGAGAAAGAGAATGCGAACAATTTTCCTAAACAGGGTCGATCCTGCCTTTTGCTATCAATAAACATACTATTCATATGTGAAGAAACAGTGTATAAAATGAATATTTGAATTTGCAAATTCAGGGGAACAAACATCGTTGAGAATTATGGAACCACTGACCCATATTGTTTTTTGAAATGTTCAACAAAAATCACAAACAACAATCAAAACAACTACAATGCTATCAAAATGGCGGGAAAACAATCCTAAGCCGCTTCTGAATCAGTTCATCTAATCAAAGGCGAACCTCATTATTTGCATATCGTTGTAGTAATCAAAGACATGATTTTCAGTTCCCCGAGTTAGGTTAAAAGTTTCTCGCGCATATACAGGGTGTCCCGGTACTAATGGGAAAAAAGTCGGGAAGGTTTAGATTGAGCTAAAAAATAATGTTAGTACTTCATATAAACTCTTTAACACGGGCCCTCGTTTTCGAATTATGGGCCTTAAAAATTGGATTTTTTATTTTCGTACTGTTTATTCGATCTTTATAAAATTTTCTGTATGGTTATAATGTATAAATATGCTTATTTTAAACGTATAAACTTATTCATAGTATTGCCTTAAAGACAGGGACGTACTAGTCGTAATCGTTAAGGATCCAAAATTTTTGTATGGATGACACACCCATTATATAAATTTTAAAAATGGCTTCCTCATACCTTGTTGGAATTCGATAAAATTAGACGTTTTGCTGATATTTGCATTTCATTAATGCACTACATACCAATTTGCGCATTCACCATTTTTTGTAAGGATAATCTCAGATAACGAAGTAAAAATAATTTAATAATACAATGCCTAAGATTCACCTAATATAGGAGAACTAAACAATTTAGCGATAGTAGAAGGTAACAACATTAACACTGCATTTAATGCAAGTTAATGAAACGATACATTATTTTGTTGATAATAAATAATTCATGTGATTAAGCTTAAATCTTTATATTATGGGTTCGTTCCACAAATAGAATTTGAAATATATCAGAAGTAGAATATAAAATAAAAAAAGGTTTTGGACGCCAGTCAAATTGATTTTTTTATGTAATTAGAAATAATAGATAAAAAAACTATAATATATTTCAAAATCCGTCCTTTCTCTTTTTTTTCGGGTTAAGGAAATTGAACTCAAATTAAACGTTATATTTGTTTATTTCATAAAAAATAAGATTCCAGAGATTTTTTTACTTTTTCTTTAAAAAAAAACTTGGCTTTTCTTGAGGTTTTTTTCTTCTTTTCCTTCTCCAAAGGAAACTGTAGTCCAAGAAACTTGAACCAAATGAGAAACTCAAGAAACTGTACTCCAAGAAACTTGGTCCAAAGGAAAAACGAAGTACAGAGGAAAAAAATAATTCCCAAGAAAAAAAAACTTCTTGGCCTAGGAGAACTAACCCTATAAGATGAGGAAAAAGGAGAAATCTTCAGTAAGCGACACGAACGATATAAAGTCAGTTATTTTGACTGAGTAGGCAAAGAGAAGAAGATTATTAGCATGGGAAAGACATTTTATAGGAATACCAAGAGAAAAGCGGGACATGACGCGAAGAAATAAGAAGGGGATATGAAGCGAGTATGAAATTAAAATAGATTGAGTAGAGGAATAATGAAAATATAGGGTGGCACAAAAAACGTAACATTAAACAGATATGCAAACACTTTAATTAGTTGCGCAAGGTGATATACAGTGCATTAATAAAATGAAAATATCAGCCAAACGGCTAATTTTATCGAATTCCAGCAAGAGTATCTTTTCGTTAGTTTTAGGTTTGAGGAAGCCATTTTTTTAATTTTTATACAGGGTGTGTCATCGATACATCTTTCGTAGGTTGATGGATTCCAACCGGGCAAGCCGCTACGTAGAATGAAATCCTGTAAAAGCGACTAATCAATTACAACTTGATGCCGATAGGAAATGGAACCCATCCACCATCATAATGCCTCAGGGGAGCGGGCACCTAGAAATCAAATCAATCCATCAACCTACGATAGATGTCGTGACTATCTATCATTGTTACAGTACAAGTTTTTAAACTAAAAAATGCAATTAACTGATGTGTATTTGAACGTACCTTTACTAAAAGTCATGTATAAAACGTCAAGTCAATTGTCATGTATCATACTTCACTCGGGTCTTGCATTTCTATGGATTATTACAAGCCTAATTTTGTAACGAGCATAATTATTAAATATTTCAAGTGATCGTCGACTTTTTGTTCATTTGCTTGCCAGTACACATATCATTAACCAATCAGTGTTTCTAAAATTCAAAACTAGTTGTTTCATTTTTACTTATACTGCCATTTTCAAATGCCTCAGTAGAAAGATTATTCAGTAATTTAAATGGTCTGGGATGCTATTGATTTAGATTGTAGATATAGTCAATATCAACCATTTTGAAATTTTTAAAAAATCTGTAGCAAATGTTACGGGGAATTGTTATTCAAAAGGGTGAAGTAGGTTGTCACTTGTATTTTATATGGATTAAAATGAATGAAAATAATTTCCTAGTCCGGCTAGTACTTATAGCTATCATTTACTGGCATAAAATACATGGTGATCCATTTAAAAAAAAAATGTGAAATCGATGTATTCGAGTTCGACTCGCCCTGTATACGGTTCTTAAAATATGGAAGAAGGTCTAGTAAATACTAAACTAGACAACCATTACAAACTGTAAAAGATTAATTTTAATTTGTGCCGTTTAAAGTATACAGCGCATGAAAAAGTGGTCAGAATTTTTGAAATACCCTGTATAACCTATTACAAATCTAAAGTCAAATACAAATTTTTACACCTTTAAAGATTTGGTTGATATTTGACTTCTTATGAATTGGTAACCATATCGCCTTGTTTATTCTGCACGTACAGTATCCTGGGTGTTATCTTCAAAAGACGAAGACAGTTCTCAGAAGAAATTTAGCAGTATCCACAGCTTTGTCGGTACCAAAAAAGTATTCAAATGGTCGGCGATATCAACAATGTCATAAGAATTGCTAGGTTTGATAATGCCCAAAAAAATTGGCAGTTTGTATCACCCTGTAGATACAATAATAATTAAACAGAAACAAAATATATATACAGGGTGGTTTCGAATTCGAATTCAAACGTTCCATCGGATATTTCTCAAAAAAATCGTTAAAAATATAAAATAATCAGTAAATGTGTTTTTTATAATTGTTTTGTTAGGGCGATAAGCGTAACAATTTTGGGAATAAAAAGGTAAGAGTTTCTTCATTAATTACTACAATTAATAAATATTTAATTATTTACTGCCACATAGAGATCATATAATCACTTAACTTTAATTGAATAAACAACTTAAAGTAATGAGCTTTATGGAATGTAAATATATATGTTTGTCAATATTGTTGATGGACAAATAATATATTAAAATGAACTTGTATACTTGTATGAAACCTTTACATATTTTAACAAAATTAACTGGATTTGGTCCATATAAATTCGACAAAAATACCAAAGAATACAAATTTAACTTCGTAAGTTTTATTGTCCCAATTTTGATAGTATTTCTTTCAATATACATTACGTTTAGTTATAGAGTAGATTTTAATGATGCACAGGAAAATGTGAATGCTTTTTCTTTATTTCATAATTATAATACATATAAAGATTGTGCATTTGTGGTTTTAATTATTCTGAGTTTGTGCCTAAAAGTTAAAAAAATTACGAAAGCATTAACAGAAATGGAAGAAGTCGATACAAGATTAAAACAACTAACAGGATACATACAATATGTAAACATTAGAAACTTAACTTGGTTTAGTATAATATTATATATTTTTGACAACATAGTACGTGACCTGGTGGAATTTTTCATATTTTTTAAAGAGGGCAGCAAAATTTGGTTTTATTTTAATTGTTTCCTTTTGGAATTTGGCGTACTTAAATTTAGTTTAATTATGTATGTTTCTTTGGATCGATTAAGACATCTAAATATATTTTTTAAACGGATTTGGCTAGTAAATTTGAAACCCAGAGGTAAGTTTGATTTTCTTTTCTTCCACAATTTATATTGAAGAATCTTTTAAAAATGTCATCTTTAATTGTAATACTTTAAGTTATTGATTAAGTTTTCAGAGGTTCTGTTACTATTTGATTTAAAAAAGTGATTAAATCGTCGACAGTTATCTATACTATAATCGCAATCGACACAAAATTTTATGGGAGTTTACAGCACAGGCGGCTCAAAAAATCTGTAATTTTAAAGAGCCTGTAGTTAAAAGATGTGGTGAATTTAAGAATTTTACATGTGCTGCCCGGATTTGTGTAACATAACAATAGGCTACCCTTATTTTAATCCCTTTTAAGACTCAGATGAGCACACGGTTGGGTAAATTAGGGGGTATTTGTTTGTATTTTTATTTTTCTTTACTATTTTAAACCTAATACCGCCGGGATGATTGTTTTAGGTGAGTACCAACGCCACTCACCTCTGCAAAAAAATTTTTGGTTGGTCAAGGTCAATTTTTTGTTTTTTGTGTTTTTTGGTGGTAACATATCAAGAACTTGAGCTGTTGAGCTTTTTTTGGTGGTTAAGTTTCTGGCAGCGTTAATTGGGTGGTCTGAACGCCACGCCGCCAGACCCTACTCCTTTTTTACAAATATGATTATAACATTTTGATATAAAATAGATATGCTTACCTACTCTTGAATATCAGGAAACTTGAAAGTCTCCTGAATCACTATATTCACTTGATGAGTCATTATTTACTGATATTATTAAAGGTGGCACTATAATATCGACATCCAAGATTTTGACCAGATTCCACATGATTTCTTCTTCTTTTAACACATGCTTGATTGCCTTTTGCCAATTTTCCTTCTTAACAAGTGATATGGAGGTTTCTAACAATGCTTCTACATCTTTTAACTTATATGTCGTATTATATTGACCTACATATTCTTTAACTTGTGCCCGTATCAGTTCAATAGAATTTAGTTTGCAGTGATAGGGAGGAAGATGCACAACATCAATGCCATGTGTTTTTGCAAGTTTATCCACTACATAATGTACTGGAGGCCTATTTAATTTCACAATTTCTAGTAGTTCTATTTTTATTGATTTTTCTGGAAATGATTTTATGTACCCCATAAATAATAATATAGGTGCCCACACCTAAAGTTTAATGATTTGACATATATTACTCCAGCTCGATCACGATTCTACTATAAATTTCCCAATTGTCTTCGATGAAACTGAAAAATAAATTAAAAACTTTATATATTATATACAATCTGTTTCACATAGAAGTTCCATCCCATTCTAACTTTGTTAATAATTAAGGTACATATCAGACTAATTTTTACCTCTCGCCCTTCAGATAAGAGAGGTATAGGAATCATGCTAAAAATTGGGTAGTGAGTTTTCAATGGATAAACACGTTTTGGGGTCCCTAGAATACGATTTTAATATTTTCGCGATGATGTCTGTGTGTGTGTGTGTGTGTGTGTGTGTGTGTGTGTGTGTGTGTGTGTGTGTGTGTGTGTGTGTGTGTGTGTGTGTGTGTGTGTGTGTGTGTGTGTGTGTGTGTGTGTGTGTGTGTGGTGCGTGTGTGTGTGTGTGTGTGTGTGTGTTTGTATGGCTATAGTAGTGTGGCCTCTCGTCTGAAAATTCACCGACTACTGGGGTCTGTCGAAATTATGTGGCCGAACTCGCGTCCACACAAGTTAAAACCATGTTTATCGTCATCTACGTGATCTCCTGATTCGAATGGTACCTACTTTAAAAAAAAAAGTTTGTGGGACCCCCTTGTCCACTCCCGAGTCGTGTGTGCGGAAAACAAACCACACGCAGAATAATGTGGACCTGGATAATGGCGCCCTCAGCGGTGAATGCTACAGTTACTTCGTATGTTTGGCACTTTCTTGTTACACCAACTTATGCTGTCATTCTATTTTTAAAGTCAAGGACACATGATTAGCTTTATTCATTTGGAAGTAATTTTGAAATCCGTGATGAGTGTGTTTATTGTCTTATACTACGATCGGACTTATGCGCCCAGAATAGGAAAAAAATATATTTAAGTATCGGAGTATAGGCGATGTGGTATTTGATATTATTTAAAATAAGGTTTAAATACATTTATCTTCTAAATACATTGTTTAACGGTTTTTTTATTTTTAGTAACCAATTAAAAATTACTTAAGAATGCTCTTAACATACTTTAAAAAATATATTATGTACTTTTACACTATTACACTTAAACTTCGAATACCTCATTACATCCATTTTATTTAGTTGAAAAGTAGGTACTTCTTTACAATATTTTTTCCGCGCAAATAAGGTGTGAATAAAAATAAATGTGTAAGTAAATGTAAATAAAGGGTAACTACCGAAGTGAAAAAAAATTGGTTATTTGACGTATGCATAGCGCACATCTTTTTGATAATAATGAAAAAGTAAAAATGGCAAGAAAAGTGACATACTGTATTATAATTTAACTCTTACCATCAGATTGGTATGTGCCGGTTTTTGGGGTCTTGGATTAAATTTGGGTGATTGTCGTTTCGTCTATAATCCGCTTAATAGGTAAATAAGGTATATCGTTTCGTCTAATGGGCAAAATTGAAAATCTTGAAAATGTGTGGTTTCGTCCAGCCGTCTTTCAGGTACATTACCGTTTCCATATTTATTAGAATATTTTTAAATGAATATTATACAGGGTGTTTCATAAGGAATGGTCAATATTTTAATCATAGGTTCAGGACCTCCAAATATTAATATTTTACTAAATAACTTTGAGTCAAATGTTATCTACTACTGAGATACAGGGTGTTGAAATTAAAGTTTATTTTTCGTTTTTTTGCAATAATTCCTTTATTATTTAACGTATTAACATGAAATTTGGTAAAATCCTTAATCGGGGATTAGTAACCCCCTCGGCGCCTTATCTCATTTGGACATTTAAAAACAATAAAGGCAGGAAAGAAACATTTAGGTATTTCTGCATATAGGGCTGGAAAATACACTTTAGATGTGTATTATTGAAATTTTTATCTGATATTATGGAAGCTGTAAAAATTATTAGTGAAAAGAAAAAACCAATTTTAATTTTTTAAACAATATTTCTAACAGTGGCGATGTGTGAATAAACAATACATCATGCTTGTGCAACCATTTGATCATGTGCTAAAATAATTATTTGTATGTTTCACTTATCTCAATCTTGGTTTCGAAAAATTCAAAAATTCGGTTTGACCATTGAATATAAAAATGAAACCTCTCCAAAGGGTGAATATATTTAAAAACTTTATTTGGCATATCATACGTAAAACCAGAAGAAGTTGAACCTTTTTTTAACCATGAATTATTTCATTTGGTGCCAGGGTATGATAATAGATTTGTAAAGTTACGCGATTATTTATATAAAACATATATTTCTCAGTTTCATCCAATATTTGAGCTTGTAAGACTGATAGATTATACAGGAGGACAAACGCATGAGAATCATTCCACTCAAAATTTAATTCTGAATTTTTTTCATCTCATTCTCATCCAAATGTTATTATTTTCTTATCAAAAACTACTGGATATTCAAATTGAAGTCAGTTTTGAATGGAACGTTAAAGTCAAAGTATAAAACATCTAAACAAAAAGAAAGTTTTTGTCGAAAAATTTAAATAAATATTCTAATAACATGATAAATTACTAGAGTTTGAAAAAATCTACTTGAAATATAATTAATGTAATCATAATTATACAACGCACTTTAATCACTTTATTAAATTGTTACAGATTACGTTTTTTTATAAAACACTGTATATTTGAAAAAAGATTGGGTATTTGTTTAAATTTAATTTTCCATATTATAAGTAAATGACCAGTTATGAGACAAAAATATTTAATAATTTAAATTAAATTAACGAACAACCAAAAACATTATTTTTGAAAATTTCACTTGCTCTTTTTTTTCAGTTTTAATTTAAAATTTAAAATTCGAAAAAGGTTTGACAGTAACAGTCGTTTAATAAATTTTACTATTTTTATATTGTGCATTTAATGGATATACACGCCTGTTATCGGAATCTGTATATAATAGTTTTAGTTCTTCCTTCATTTTACTTTCCCGGACCCATTAAAGGGAAAGTAAGGTGAACGAGCAAAAAAAAAAAATTGAGATATCGATGGAAATATCCATTTTGAGGTCCCCCAAGAAGATTGAAACCATTTCCAGCGTATGGTCTGTCTGTGTGTAATCTTCCACGATAACTGCCGAACCGTTTGACCAATCAAGCTGAAATTTGGTATGAAGGGTCGGTGTGTTCCTGGAATGCGACCATTAAATTTTGGTTTAAATTGGTACAGTGGAAGGTCCTCAAGAACCGACATTGATTAAATACAAATGTAACAATTTTTTACTTTTTTCAATTTTAAGGACAAACAATACACTTTAGTGCAAAATATTGTAGTACAAAGTTTTAGGGCATAAAATTTCCTACAATTTTTGTTTCAAACTTTTTTCAGAATTTCCAATAGTTGCGCCACTAGAGGGCGTGTAAAAAATGTGTATGTAGGTTTTATCTTGTTTTTCTTGATTTTGAGGACAAAAAATACACTTTAGTGCAAAATGTTTTAGTACAGAGTTTTAGAGAATAAAATTCCCAACAACTTTTGTCTTAAGCTTTTTCCAGAATTTCCAATAGTTGCGCCACTAGAGGGCGCGTAAAAAATGTGCATGTATGTTTTCTCTAGTTTTTCTTGATTTTGAGGACAAATAATACACTTTAGTGCAAAATGTTGTAGTACAAAGTTTTAGAGCATAAAATTCCCTATAACTTTTGTCTTAAACTTTTTCTAGAATTTCCAATTGTTGCGCCACTAGAGGGCGCGTAAAAAATTTGCATGTAGGTTTTCTATAGTTTTTCTTGATTTTGATGATAAACAATGCATTTTAGTGCAAAATTTTCTTGTGCAAAGTTGTAAAGCATCAAATTTTCTTTCACTTTTATATTTAACTTTTTATCGAATTCCTCATAGTTTCGCCGCTAGATGGCGAGAAAGATACATATTTAGCAGTTTCCATTTTTTTTAAATTGGAAGTAAATTATGCTCTTTAGTGCAAAATGTTTCAGCTCAAAGTTGTAAAGCATAAAATTCCCTACAACTATTGTATGAAAATTTTTCCCGAATTCCCAATAGTTTTCACACAAAATAATAATAATAAATAACAAATTCTCTACGAGCCGGGAAAGTTCTGGGGTGACACAGCCGATTTTTTTAATATGCATGTATAATTTACTTTAAAGTATTATATGTTTTAAACTGAAGTAAATTATTTTATCTACTCCTATTAAGTTATACATTAAGTATTCAACTGCTTTTTAGCAATTAATAGTATCTATAAACAAATAGCGTGAGTTATGACTTTTCATAACTCACTACAGTGAGTATATTTACTATACAAAGGTATCTAGTTTTGTACAAGTCGATTCGCCGAAGTAGAATAGTCCATTACTGTCATTGAGGGGAGTAATGTCACTTGATATTTTTATTTAATTTAATTAATTTTGACGTTTATAATTTATAAATCAAAAGGTAATAAGATGAATTCTGAAAGTGAAGATGAATTATTAGGTAGGTACACCTCCAGAAATAAGACAAATAACTAATGCTACAATACAGAGATAAGATTTGGTAAATTTTGTTAAGATTTGTTAAAATATGTCAAAAGATTTGTGAGTAAAGTTCTTTCTCTGTACTTGCAGCTTAGTATTCATTGTTATAGTCGTAGATAAAGTATAGTATTCAACTGGCGGTAATGGTCATAACTCACTTGATGAATTACAGCACTCGCCTGCTGCTCGTGCTGCAATCTTCATCTGCGTGAGTTATGACCTACATTACCGCTCGTTGAATAATATACTATTATCTACTCCTATTAAGTTATACATTAATTATTCAACTGCTTTTGAGCAGTTAATTAACATATTTAAAAATTAAAAGATGTTAAAATAAATTAAAAAATAATTTAACAGAAAATTTTTCAAAAGGCTTAAGTATTAAAAGAGATTTAAAAGTTGCGAATTGTTAAATCCGAATGTTTAATTTTATTAATTTCTAATGTTTCCACGTAATTTAACCGAATACCTTTACTTTGCATATGTAATATTTCCAAATTTTCATTAAAAATATGATTTTCACTAATTAAATGATTAGAATAATTTAAATCTATTTTATTATGTTGACAAGATCTTTTATGTTCATTAACCCTTTTGACAAAAGTTCTCCCTGTTTGACCTACATGGACCTTTTTGGACAAGACCCACAAGATAGTGAATAGACTCCCGATTGAAATTTTTTATTTATTTTATCCTTATTATTTTTAATTGCCATACATAAAGTATCCGTAAATTTAATTTATAATCATTATTATATATCATCATATTAAAATTAGTGCAAACTAAAGACATACTTATGATTTATATAATAAGAAACTCTTTCTATTTATGTTTATGAAAAAATACAGACTTATATGCCCAGATACATTCAACGTTACATGAGTGTCGTCCTTGAGCGTTTCACAGAGATTGTCCACATTAGTACGCGAATTCCTTCATCCAACCTAAGAGCGACATTTGTGGACAGACCCCCTAAGTAGTTTAAACAAAAATCGATAAGAAATAAGGAGTGCATAGTAAAACCGTAAATACCATTCGAATCCTCAAAAAAAGCTCTTTCCGATGTATATAATATCTTCACTGGCCACAAAAGTTGGTCTATTGCATGCGGCCACGTAATTATTGCCATACAGGAATGTGTGTGTGTGTGTGTGTGTGTGTGTGTTTGGATGGATGTTGTAGTAACGATAACTCAAAAACTACTGAATAAAAAAATTTGAAATTTTGCATACAGGATTCTGATACCCTAGATTAGATCTGATTAGATTTTGGTGCCAATCGCACAACCGGAAGTGGCAGTTGCTATGGGTGATGACGCCATTATTATACAAAACGGCAATAAAGTTTTACACATATATTTTGTATACCATATAGTTTATTTTCATCTCATTAAAATTTTCGAAACTTTTGCCATTGTTGCCAGATTTACAAAAAAATAATTTTTTTTCATACTTTTTTGTGTCAACCTGTAAATTTTTGATTCAAAAATGGCGAGAGGTCATGTGCTGGCCACATCAGATTTTTTATATTATAAAAAATTAAATGTGAAACGAGACTCTCGGGTCTCGCCATATGTGGTCTCGGTATCGAATAAATAATTTTCAAAGGTCTCGTCTAACTCTCGTCTAGTTTGCGACAGGTGCTTGTTATGAAAAGATATTTTGTTTATTTATCTAATTTGATATCTCATTACGAAAGAAAACATTTATGGAGAATAAGAAGTTGCTCTATTAATTACTACAATTAATAAGAATAAACAAATAGATCATACAGTAACTTCGTTTTAATGAAATAAACAACTTAAAGTAATAACTTTTATCGAAACTAAAAATACAAATGTTTGTCATCATTGTTAGTGACAAATTATCTATTAAAATGAACTTATATACTTGTATGAAACCTTTACATATTTTAACAAAATTAACCGGTTTTGGCCCATACAATTTTGATAAAAATACCAAAGAATACAAATTTCACTTCGTAAGTTTTTTTTTCACCATTTTCATAATATTTTTTTCAATATACATTACTTTTAATTATACAGTAAATTATAATTATAAACAAGAAAATGTGAACGCTTTTTCTTTATCTCACAATTATGCTATACATAAAGATTGCGTATTTGTGGTAATAATTATTCTGAGCTTATGTTTAAAAGTTAAAAAAATTACAAACGCATTAACAGAAATGGAAGAAGTGGATACAAAATTAAAACAACTAACAGGATATATACAATACGTAGGAATTAAAAACGTAACTCGTTTTGGTATAATATTATATATTTTTGATAATGTAGTACGTGACCTGATGCAATATTATATATTTTTTAATGATGGCAGTAAAGTTTGGTTTTATTTTAACGGTTTTCTTGTGGAATTGGGCATACTTAAATTTATTATATTTATTTATGTACCTTTAGATCGATTAAAACATTTGAATTGGTTTTTTAAAAACAAATGGACTTCAAATTTGGAACCAAAAGGTAAGTTTAAGTTTTCAGATCATGAGATTTAATTAAGAAATTTTTACAAACTTTACAGCGCCCTGCTTAATACTACACCCTTTTCTCCAAATTTTATTTTTCTAAACATGTTTTACATTTTTTTGAAATTTTTAGTAAGAATTTTTTACGTGGATTCTCTAAACAGATTTTCAAAATTCGAAATACAGTTTAAAAACGCTTGTCCTACCTCTAGATTAAAATTTTCGCGTATTTGGACCTGTGGCTTTCTTTACTCACGGATGCGATATTGCCATATCTATTTGGTACATTTCTTGACTGGAAGGCATTGATTTTGTCGTTAAAAGTTCGTTTTTCTTTTGCCTAAGGTTATCTATATACTTTATCGAGCAGTCGTTTGCGAATTTTTAATTGTTGGTATTTTTTTTAATAGTTTTATTTGTACCATGTTAAATACGATAAAAAGGGTATATATAATTTCATGACTTTAAGAATTAAACCATTAGTGCAATTTATTCATAAGGATATGTGCGGATATTCTTTTCAATTTATTTATATTGTCTTTATATCTAACATCACCTCAGTATAGCGTTCTTGATCATTTTAGGGGTTTCTTCTTCTTCCTTTGTTTCTAAGTACTGGCGTTGTTGCTGCTGCCATAGAGTTACTTTTGGTAGGAGATAACAGCAGAGCTGTGACGAGAACTGACAAAAGTGCTCGCGAGCACCAAGCACTCAAAAAAGTGCTTAAAAATTACGAGCACCAAGCACTTTTACAGTAATGTGCTCGCGAGCACTAAGCACTCTAAAAAAGTACTTTAAATTCACAAGCACTAAGCATTTCTTGAAAAATACAATTATTGAAGTGGACATGTCCATAAGCCATTTACAAAAATGGAGTAAGTCAAACAAAACTACTTAGAGTTGGAATATAGGAACCAATATCAACAATTTTAATTTATTTCTTAACTCTTCTAATATAAAAAAAGCTTTTTTTTTTGAATACATAAGAAAAAAACAGTATAAAATACACGGTTCATAGGGACATGGGGACGTAACGGACTCGTTTTCTAAATATTTCCGCATGGACTAAATTAATGTCTTATAAAACTTGTATTTTAATATACTAAGAAACCTATTAAGCTAAAGAAAACGCCAACGAGGAAAAGATTGCGTAGATCCTGAAATGCGTCGTACTCCGCCCAATAATGCGCAGCTTTATCTCTCTTCGTTGGCTCTTACTGTAACAGTATATAACTAGCTCAGCTATGGACAGAGGTACAGACAGGCGGTTGTCTCTGTAAGAGTACCTGAACGACTAAGCTCTGCTCTGCCTATTTTTGACTATTTTTCATTACTTTTTCCTGTTTTTCCCTATTTATTCTTGTTTTTATCTATTTTATTCTGTTTTCCCAATTTTTCACTATTTTTCCAATGTTTCCCAATTTTTTTTTTCTATTTTTCCCAATTTTTCGCTATTTTTTCCTATGTTTTTTACTATTTTTCCACTATTTTCTATTTTTTCTATTGTTTTATCCCATTTTCTTTGTTTTTCCTTATTTTCCTTAATTTTCCCCATTTTACCCTATTTTTTCCTATTCTTATCTTTTTTTTTCCTACTACTATTATCCGCTCGATTAAATGCGTCAACAAATAGATATATTTATTCGATGTAAGCCATAGTTTTTCACCCTTTTCTACCCCTTAAAATCAAAATTTCACAAAATCTTTTCTTAGTGTCTATATTATGAACAGAACATATTCTCGAAATTTCAAGTCTCTGGGTTAAGTAGATTTTGCTGTGCATTCATTCTATGTCAGTCAGTCAGTCAATCAGTCATTAAGTCAGAACTTTATATTTGATGTAATATTGTTTTTGTCATAACATCATTTTTTTCAAAATAGTCAAAACAGTAATTTTTTTCCAACTAATACACTAATATTTACTAGTAAGAGTTTAAAAATGTTCATGAAAGTGCTTAGTGCTTAGCTCACGAGCCTTTTTACGTGCACGAGTGTCTATTGGAGGGCTCTGGAGCCTTTTGAAGTGCTCGCCAGCACTTTTGACGAGCTCTGAGCAGTAAGCCCTTTGGTAAAGCACCGATTTTAAAAAGTGCTCGTAAGCACTGTGCTCCCGACCACAAAAGTGCTTAGAGTGCTTAGCAAAGCACTAAGCACAGTGCTTAAGGACAGCTCTGCAACAGATATCATGGTATTTAAGAACTTTCGGTTATTGTATAAGTCCTCACCAGAGCTCTAGCGTCGCTTTTTAGTCCAAAAAAAGTTTATTGCGGATAATCACGCTCGTGGTCGTGTATGAATAAAATTATTTTATTTCTATCTTTTTTTTATTATTATTATATTTCCCTACTTTATTTATTTTATTGTATTAATAACCTTAATTCCTAATCAGTGTAATTAGCTATCTGCATTCTGGTTATTGAATGTAACTTGTGTTTGGTACTGAATATATTTTTTTATCTATAAGTTTGCGCACCTTCAGTAGGTACGACCATTCTAAGAAAGATGTCGGGCTGTCAGACTCCTAATTCTGGTTCGTTAACGTAAAGAGTCCTGGGTATGCTGGTATAACGTACCTGGCGCCCCTCTCTTTTTATAAAAAAAAACAAATTTAGCGGATCACCCTATCATCCCCAGGAGCTAGCGGGACTACCCAATGTAGGTGTGCGTCGCATTTTTTGTGCGTTACAAGTGGATATACTAATCTTCATATAGAGAATCTAAAACAAAAAAATTTTTGGTTTCCGCGATTTTGAAACATTTCTTATAGTCAGATAGCTTGAGCCTGCCAAATATGAACCAAATCCATTAAAAAACATAAATAAAATGGCGAAGTTTTGATCAAAAACGATAATATACCTTGTATATAGCTAAAGGGTCGTCACACTTAGCCATACATATTGGGGTTTGACGTAGATGTGACCTATTATTCGGTGAAGTATCGGAACTTACTCGTGAAACACCCTGTATAATATAAAAGGGATCAAAATTATATTTATTTATTTTTGCAATTAAAAATTGATAATACCGTTTTGGAAGTAAGATTGTTGTTTTTGGATGAGGCCTTTTTTGAACCTGGAGGACGTTATATGGGCAGATATTTATTATTTATTTAAAATATTTATTTTTAATATTAAATTTGATCTGAAAATAAATATACGGAATTATTTTTTAAATGATTCCAATAAAAACAAATACATATTGGAAAAACTTCACCACAACTACTAATTATGTATGAATTCACAATAGAATATTATTTATTGACATCCAATTAAAAATTAACGCAATTAACCAAAGTGCATTAGTAAAATCTTATTGCTATTATAATTATGAGCTTGTTTAAAGCTGTAAAACCTCTGCATGTATTTACGAAAATTTTGGGTCAAGCGCCTTATAAATTTGATCAAGTTTATAAATTTGATCCAATCGGTTTAATTTTTGTTATTATAACGATTATTACTTCGATATTAATTACTCAATTCAAAACACAGTATAATAACTTACAAGAAAATCAATATGCGTTTTCTATATTCCATGGAGTTTTTCTGAAAATTGACCCAGTATGTACCAATTTAAACATTATTGTGTTACTTATAAAAATGAAAAAACTGTTAAGAACTTTAACGGAAATGGAAGAAGTAGAATATAAAATAAATATATTAACTAGAATAAAAAAATATACAAATATAGTCAAATTCACTTGGATTGTAATAATTGTTCTAGTTATTGGTACAATTATCAGATGTGCTTCTGATTATTTTATATTTATGGATGTACAATATTCTTCTCCTTATTATTATTGGAATTCTTTACTCGTTGATGTAGTTCTTGGTCAATTCTTTATATTTATGTATGTACCCTTGGATAGATTAAGACAGTTGAATAAATTTTTTGAAAATGTATTTCACAGAAATAAAGGTAAGTCCAATAATTATAGCTAAAGAATATTAACACCGGCAATTTTTAATATATAAAAAAATTAACAAAAGATTTTAGTCAAATCACAACAAAATTCAAAAGTAATTTGGTTTTCAATTTTTTTTATTTTATCTAGTATTTTCCACCTTTCTGTACCAGTAACTGCTGGGAGGGCACAATTTAGCAGAATTTAAAAGATCAAACAGATACTTTTTCAAAAGGTTATTATATCAAATTAATAAAAAATCAAACATCTATTATAGCAAAATGATATTTTATCAAAACCGTAAAAAATCGAATCGTATTAAAACAAATATTAAAGAATCAGATAAGATATTTTATCAAATTAATAAAATATCAATAAACTAAAAAACCAGAACGTTAATACATCAAAAGCGTAAAATATTATAACACTAATTTATCAAAATACCAATAGATCGAACTCTTATAAACTCAGAATATAATAGTATTAAAACAAAACACTATATTATCATAATCCCAATCGATCAAACACGTACAACGTCATAAAATAATGAGACAGAATTTAAAGAGGCAAAACCAGAAAGAGACAGAATAGTAAAGAATCAAAACCGTAAAAAATCAAACGGATGTTGCCAAATCTGAATTCTTGCCTTATATGTGGGGATACAATTTAACAAGATTATTTATCATTACACATGAATTCGGGTATTCTTCTAAGATGTCGCTACGATATAAGTTTCTGTGCTGTAATGTATATTATGCAACATACATTACACACGAATTAAACGATTCGGCGTCTAGGGGGGGGGGGGGTAATCCATCGGCTAGGACACTAGATAATAGAAACTTCAACAGAAAAATTAAACAACGGTTAAGTAATTAATTGCTGATATTTATTTGTTTACAAAACAAACAAAAAATAAACAAATCAATCCTAAAATCTCATTTTTATTTTTTCTAAATACAAATACAAAAAGACGTTTTTCACAACCCAATGTCTAATTCGGTCTTGTTCCATAGTACTGAAAGAGTAAATCGTTGTATGATGCAGAAAATATTTAAAGGAAATTCGTAGATGACCTAATAAGGGAAAAAATTATTATCTGGACGAAACTTGGGTTAATGAAGGGTACACTGTTACAAAAGTTTGGCAAGATTTAGAAATTAAAAATTATAATGAAGCTTTCTTACAAGGGCTCTCTACGTAATTGATATTACCTTCGGGTAAAGAGCGTCGCTCAATAATTACGCATATTGGCAGCGATATCCAGTTTGTTGAAGGGCTCAACTTTTTTGAATCACGCTGTTACATATCGGGAGTTTCTATTTTATTTGCTATTTATTATGTAGTATACGTTATTGATTTTAGAGTGATTTGGTAAGATGAGATTGCGAGACAGAAGTAATTCAACGTCGCGAGCACAGAGAATTCTAGTAAAAAGATCTTGCACCTACCTTTTACTGATGAATAATCTTCAACTCGTAGTCATGGTGAAGGAAGTCGTAGCCACTATTTTTCACACATTTTAGGTTACGGGAGTATAATTATTTTTATTGATTGAAACACGAGATAAATACTAATTAATTTTATTGGCGAGAGACGTCTATATGCATGACCATAAGTTGGTTCAAATTACTAAAGAAACAATTAAGAGAGTTTATAAGTTATTGGAAAATGACGTTAATTAATCGTTAAACAGCAATAGCTATCCAGTTCCATATCAAGCGGACTCTCATTACTAGCTAGGCGCGTAAGAAATTAATATTTGCTTAAACAACCCCGTAACCGTGAAACCCGAATTTTAGTTGAGAAACTTACTCTGAATATTAATATCTAAAACAAGTGCTTATTGGAAGAAGAACCGATCTCGAGCGAAATTGGAAATTAACTAACTCAAATTTGGAAATAAATTTCAAAATTACAAACGAAATTAGTGTCATACATCGAAAGACTTCCGGATTGTTTCGACCCCCGTAAGCTTTCCGGTACCACCCTTAATCTTACTGGATTCTAGCAAATCAGAAATGAGAGCATTTTACTAAGCGAACTAAGAAGGACGTATCGCATTTTATTACAAATTTGACTTCCAGTAAATGCTGCCCTCTGGGAAAATTTGAAAGAGTTTACTTGAATTTAATTATGCGATATATCAGCGACTAGCGATGTAATTAGAATCCGCGTCATATAATATTGAGTCTGAACTCTCGAGACAGGTAAAGGTCGGGTTACAAATCATGAACTTTGTACTTTACAGGGATGGAAAAACCCGCCAAAAAACCATCATCCAATGCCATGTCCTGTCTTCCAATTTCTTATCTAATAACATAATTTGACTAAACTAAATACTTTGTTTTATATTTTTATATTTTTGTACGAGTAAATTTAATTTCGTGTCAGAAGGTTTCGTGTACTACATATGTTGTCAGCTCCGGCTTTATTCCTCGCATATATTAGTCCAAGAGCCTGAGCAAAAAAAGTAGACACTACTATTTTTTCAATCGTGTAATGGCATAGAAAAAGACTTTGGTTTGTATAGTCTATTCAAAATAAAAAAGAGTTGCACGTCATCGATGATTTGATGATTTGCAATAAGAAAAACATCCTTGTCGGACGTTATGCTTAGAAACGATATCCCTAAAACCCCCAATTAGTGACGTTCGTACATGAAAGGATTTTTTGCGTTCTCTATTTAGTGGTAGCACTGCCGTCTTATTATTTCATCTATGATGATGTAACAAAGTTACTTTTTTCCGTATTATTTAAAATATATAAATTAAATCGCGCACGGCACTGGAGTAAAATTAAATTAAAATTGTGAATAAAAGGCCAGTCGTACCAGTTGAATCGTCGCCAGGCAGATGGAGACACTCTCGTCTCTGCTTCTTAGATGCCGAAGTTCGTATCGAGTAGGGCAATTCAAACCGTTGTCGGCAGCGGAAGAGGCAGCAAGAAACCAGACTTGCTGTGGCTGTCCCAATTGGAACAGCAGTGCAGTCCGTCGACCTTTAGAGATAGGTCAAGCTGAAGCCAAGTTCAAGTTGTACCGGGGTCTTAGAACCGTCAGTCCGACTACACCACGCCGCCAAGCCAATCGTCCGTTACACACCTTTTCTCCGCCGGATTTTATGGGTAATAAATAAAAGTTTTATTTAATATTAATTGTTTCTCTTTTAACATCCTAGCAGCTAATACCCAGGCTACTCAAACCCAGCAGGGCAATTAAAGACCGCCCTTCTGGCTGCCAGTGATTTTGGTCGATACCATAACGACCCCTGGAGTATTTCTTTCTCCACTGACGCTGCCCGTGCAGTGGCCTTCACACTCTAAACGGAAGGTGGCGCCCGAGGCAATCCGAAACCTGGACTAAGTCGCCAAAGTGACCCGCAACGACCGAAGTGTCGTTACAATGACGTGCAACGGTTTTTATTTTGAATAGACTATAGTACAGCACTTTGGTTATGTAGATACGTGACGTCATACTCACCACAATCCGGGATAAAAAGCAACAACTTTAATATTATATTTCTCCGTTATTTATTGAAAGATTTTAAAATATTTTTTTAGCAATTTATTAGTTTTTGTCTATATTTTAGTTAAATGTGAAAACATTATATTATCAATACGATTATAATACAATAGAGCATTTTGTAATTATTTATTTATTTTTCTAGTATTTTTATCCTTTTAGGAAATTAAAATAAAACAACACGTTTAGTCTTTCAATGTAAACAAGTTAATAAACTTAATGTATGCTGTAGTGAATATTAGATAATCAATATCAATAGAAAAGACAAGACTTTTTAAAATGACTTTATACGATGCTATGAAACCACTTCACTTTATAACAAGATTATCCGGATTTGGTCCTTACAAATTCGACGAAATTAGCAAGACGTACAAATTTGATGTAATATATTTCATACAAGCTCTCTTTATACTAACGATGTCTATCCTATGTGCATATGTTTCTAGAGAAGTATATCCATATGATGACCAACATGAATACGCTTTTAACTTCTCTCACAACTTTTCCGTTTTCAAAGATTGCATCAGTATTAATATAAGCATCTTGATTATATCTTTCAATGTTAAAAAATTTACAAATGTGTTGACAGAAATGGAAGAAATTGATAATAGAATAAAGCGACTTATTGGTTATATTGACTATTGTCAAATCCGAAAGATAACTTGGTTTATTGTACTGCTGGGTATTTTTGATAACTTGTTTCGTGATCTTTTTGAATTTTTCATATTTTTTAATGATGGTACTTCAACTTGGTTATATTTTAATTGTTTTCTTGTAGATGTCGGAGTATTAAAATTATGGGTATTTATGTATGTTAATTTGAATCGATTAAAACAGTTAAATTTATTTTTTGAACAATTTTGCGCTGTTAAACTTAAACAAAAGGGTAAGATTATCTATTTTACTAATATATAATTTCTATTCTATAATTTATATTAATCTACCTTGAGAGCACGTGCTCATTAATAAAGCAATTCTCTAGCGCTCCGGCAATAGGTCAGTACTTGTTACGTCACATCTTGGCGCGATTTCCGCTGTGTTTAAACAGGAACGTTTTTTAGGGAATTTATTTTGAAAAAACTACTTCGAATTTTTTTTTTTTAAATTTAATCACTTTTCTCATTTTTCTGAAGTGGTATTTTTTCCACAAATTAGGAACCTCGTCTATCCTTAACAACACTGTTCTTTTATTGCATAATAATCTAACCCGTTGAAAAACTATTTTTTTGATGTTAAAACGATTTTTTATAATGTTAATAATAAAAGTAAATTGAGTTTAAAAAATTACTGAACTACTTTTGAGACTGTTAATGGTGGTTTCAGGCTTTAATATAGTATTTCGTTTTAATTATAGCTTAAGGAGGATATATCAAAAACAAGGGTTTAATGAGCGCCATAATATAATTGATACTTAGGATTTTCAAGATTTTTAGACTTAATCAAAATAATTCCTTTTTTTAAATACATAACAATTTGTAGCTGGTTTGCATTGCTCAGGTTAGTACTTTATTTTAAATACATTAAAATAGTGACTGGTTTGCATTATATTGCTCGAATGAACATATATAAGAAATATATGTCACGGGAAAGATTTGTTGTGAAAGGTTTGTCGTAGGGAAGGATTGTCTTGAGGACAAATTATCGCTGAGAAGAATTGTCATGGGGAAGAATTGTTCGGGAAGGATCTCCCGTGCAAAATTGTCTTGGGAAGGATTGTCATGGATTCTTATTATTATTAATAAAAAACAGGACAATCATTTACATATAGATGTTGTTACAAAAAAAAAAATGAAGAATGGAGCAATTCGCTTTATTGGAGACCCAGAACTGACTAGTAAAATTGAAAGGTGCGCGAGCTGACTCTTTTTTATAAATACTTTCATGGAAAGTGTTCGGACGACACTGCTTGCTTGATTCCTCCTGAAGTCGTGCGTAAAAGGAACCCCCCGTCGACCTGGTATGTCTCATACATACGAAGTTCAACTTCATACTTCCCGCTCCAG
Source organism: Neocrepidodera transversa (assembly GCA_963243735.1). Classification (NCBI taxonomy): domain Eukaryota; kingdom Metazoa; phylum Arthropoda; class Insecta; order Coleoptera; family Chrysomelidae; genus Neocrepidodera; species Neocrepidodera transversa. The sequence continues at coordinate 17,011,355 of OY725346.1, forward strand.
TCTATTTAAGAACTTCTTTATCTGGAGAACGTCATCACTCTTGAAACCGTGTTTCCCAGAGAGTAAAATCTTCAGGGATTCAAATACAAAATAATCGCTATTTTCGTGCACGTCCCGTTCTCGAAGCGGCTTAAAGGATTTCCAATTGTGCGTGTTCTGCCTCGAACTAAATAATCTTGAGTTTACACGTGAAACTTTTAAAAATAATAGTCGCTAACATTATTCGTATGTATCTCCAGACAGAAATGGGGCGCAGATACCAATATTTCGTTAGTTTTTTACAAATCTTACATATGTTCACTATGGTTACACTCTATATGGTGCGTCATCACAAAATCGATAACTATCGACCGCATACAATATAAATCTTTAATAATATATCTAGGTGTAATGACGTCATTAGTTTTAGCAGAATCCCAAGAACCCCATTACTTTTTCAAAGAAAATATTTAGCTGAAAAACAACTCATTAAATATCGAACATTTAACACGAATATGATCACAAAAATCTCCAATATAAGTACCAGTAACCTTATTTTACCTTATTGGCGGATAAAAAACTCACCTCCTTTGGCAGAAGCTTTCACTCAGACAGAAATTGTTTTTTCCCTCCTACACTGAGACACATAACCTAAACAATATACTCCTACAGTCCTTACTGAGTAGGATGGGTATGAACTTAACAAAAATTTATACAGATGGGTCTAAATGTATCGATCGGACAGGAGCCACTTTTTTGTATCAAACATAAACCATGTTCAAAAATTCAGTATTCCGAAACTCTATTCAATATTTTCAGTAGAAGCTTTAGCAATTAAAATGGCATTAGAATGCTGTAATATAAATCTATCCTATAAGCTATACAAGGCTCACCAATTAAACATTCCAAACAAGAACTAATTTTTGAAATAAAAAACCTGAACCTATTCTCAGATTCAAAAAAATATATTTATTTTGTTTGGGTTAAAGCCCACTGTGGACTTAACGGAAATAAAAAAAGTAGATCAGGAAGCAAAGGAAGCTTGTGGGATAAACACAGAAGTCTATGCATATAATGATATAATAAATCATCATAAACAGTTTATTAGAAATAGATGTGATAGTCATTATCGCGACCATGCAATAACATCTAAAAGCTAATATTTTCAACTCCATCCGCATTTACTAAATATAATTTCTCATATTGCCGTTTTCGAATACAACAAAAAATGCACGTCTATTCTTGCTCGTCTAAAACTTAATCATGGACGATTTCCCTCTCATCTTCATTAAGATAGGTTTAATAAATTCACAGTATTGTGTGTGCAATAATAATATAATAGCAGACCACACTTATCTAATTTTTGTATGCCCAAGGTTTTTAGTAGAAATTTCAAAACTATACAAGTTCCTAATTTCAAACAATTTCAATTTCCCACTACCCGTAAATTTAGTTACGCTTCTTGCAAGTAACAAAAAATGTATTCTTGATAGTTTAATTAAGTTTATTTTGGATAGTAAAATAGATATCTAAATGTTCTGTTCTCCCTACTATAACATTTATACTTACGTAAATATATAAACACATTTAATCATTCTGTGGCTAATGGACTACGTCCAAGGCTATTTTACAAAACATGTACACACATTATTCTTATGCATCAACGAACTTATTACGTTTACATTATGACCTAAGAACAAATTTAATCTGGAACCAAGATCTTTCGAAAATAACGGATTAAAATAATAATAATAATTCAAAAAAACTCGTACGTGAGACTTACTTGAGCTAAAGTTTTTTTCTTGTCGTAAAGGGAAATAAAATGAGTATAAATGCGTCACATATTGAACTATAACTCACCATAATGGAAAAAACTGCACCAGGGGAACATGAGATATTTCTCGGATAAATCGCAAAAAAAAGAAAGGTTAACACTAAAAATTTTTTGCCATCGACCAGCTATAATCGATAGTTTCGGTGTGATTTCGAGCTTAGAAAATTGTACACGATTTTAAATGCATAACTAAATTTTTTTTGATAAAATAGAAATGGGAATAAAATTAGAAGACTACTAAAATAAAATTTTGAAGATTAGTAAAACAAGAAATAATTTTGAAAGATATAGATTATAATTCACGTTCTGTAAGGTCTATAATATATCTATTCGGGATTTCAGTTATACCAGACAGCAAAAGTAACTGAAAGCTTCGACCATTGACATATACTCATGAACATGCCCATGCCATTTCGAGAGAAAGAGATAAAACGATTGTTCGTTCAATCCCTATCTCTTTCAAAACTGTATCATTTAGTTAGGAAGTTAGAGATAGCGCTAGACCGAACCTATACGCCACCTTTATCACTATATTCAGAAAAAAATATTACAATGATATACGGGTTGTGCACATCCATGAATATATGTAATGATATATACTACGCATGCGCTTACTTTTGTTTGAGTTGTGCCCAACAATATTTATCGGAGACGGACGACGTTTCACTGTTGCCAGGTTGCCAAAATTTTCAGAGTATTTATAAATGTTTTAAATGCGAATTCCCTTTACATCGTCGGGAATTTGAACCATTTGGCAGCAACATGGTTTATGTTTGTCACTGTATTGTCAAGTTGTAAATGATATTAACTTATAAACTTAAAAATCGATCATTTCATAGGTAAGACGGTTAGACGTTATGTCGACATAGGCATCTAATTCGGTATGTCGATTTGTAGTTTTTGCATATTTGTATACTAAATGTTTTTCAAGTTTATCTAGAAACTTAGATATTTAAGAAAAATATATAAATTGTTCAATAGATATTTTATTTCAGATTTTAAAATATCTTCGTGACCCCTTTAAATAAATAAAAACTGTGTGTGACACAGACCTGGCACGTACGAAGTACCTTCAATAGCCCCGAAATATAATGTTAGCCAAAGTGTGACATATAATTGTTTAATGTTAAGAAATATAAATAAGCGATTGTTCCCGAGAGAGGGGCTTAATCGTAATGACTCTTCATCAAGAGGGAGTCGATTCTTGATTATGAAATAGAGTATATCGTATATGTATATTTATCATTGTGTTTGTAATACTAGTTAATTAAAATTAATAAATTAGTTAAGTGAAACACACAACGTATTATGTTTAGCACTCAAAGGTAGAATACCGTAAAATTTATGTTTTTGCCAATAATAACACGTACTACTGTACATTTAATCTGTTTTTCTTAAATAAATTAGTGAAAGAGTTTTTATAAAGGAAAACCGGTAGATGACGGTGATGAATCCTTTAGTATCAGAGGTGCTATTTTAAAACACATGTGAATGGGTTTCGCATACAAATATGTCAGATGACACTGTAAATCTCAATTATGAAATAGATAAATATACGTTTCGTATCCGGCTTTCTTCTAAAATATTTAATATTTGGACAAAACCTGGATTTTTCACAGTATTTTATTAAAGCAGGTTGAGTCAGATCATAATGTTTCCAAGCTAAGAATAATCATATTTATAATAAATATTGTTTTCATATATGGCTTCTGGCGAATCAACACTTAACAAAATGGTAACGCGCCGCAGTAATACCTCAAAGGTGGTGTGGAAATGTACCAACAATTACTTACCCTACTTTAATTAAAAAAATCTATTAAATTAAAATATATGTGTATCGTATACACATGTAAAGCATTAAAATTACATAGTGGAAATTTTCCTCTGTCCCCTTAACCTAAAATCTCTACTACTTCGGAGCAATGTCAGATGTCAGTGTTTCTTTCACATTTCTTAGACTTTCCATTACTCTCAGTTAATTTACATGTCAGTTAAGACTGGAACTTCAAGTGGAAAGGTAAACGGACTCCAAAAGTCAATTCGAAGGACCGAGCCTCTTGAGAAGTAGATTAAACTTATTTGTAATAATAGGATTTTTTAAACTTCAGTGACGGTTTACATTTTTTACAATAAAATGCTCTTTTAAAGGACGAATCTAGTGTTGCGCAGTAGCATTAGAGTTTAAACTGACACATATTGTAGTTAAGAAGATTATTCGATTCTGGTAAATATTAAAAAAGTCTCGGTAGAAATGTATTTTAACTTTTTAAAATAAGAATGTACCGGTACTTTTTAATAATAAAACCGTTACTTAGGCTCGATGAGACGACGTTGCTACATAACGAACTATATATTTCTTAGTTTTGCCTATTAGATTTTTGCCGCATTCACATACATTCGGTGGCTTAAAGTATTTCCTATTGTACGTGTCCTGTTCTCATGAAACAAAAAGAAAGGAAAAAGGATTGAAGTTATAATAACTATATTTAATCCGTATGAAAGGGAAAGAAATGATCATGCAAGTAGAAAGGGATAGCTGTTTTTGCAGGCCTTTGTCTGATACGATGACATAATGTTCTAGAAAGACAAAGTTACACGCAAGCTGGACATATTTGGCGCTAAATGTTAGCGAGGCTTTTTAGAATTATAAGAAATATATGTTTAAATTTTAAATTAAAAAGGAGTATTATGGGATTTAATGATTTCTCGGTAAATTTGCATTACATTTATCCATATACTTTTAGGTGCATTGAGTGTTTGTTTTTTTTTTTTGGTTAAACGCCGTACTGCAGCAATTAAAACATCCGTTTTAGTAAGGAACAATACTGTGAACTGATGATTTCTAAAATTGTCCGGAAACCCTGTGCATGTATAAATCAACTGTTAGGATTAAGAATTCCTTTTTTTTGAGTCACTAGTTTATTTATATTTAAAAATTACTTTATATACAGTTTTATGAACCACGTTTACTTAGCAAGTCTTACTGTCAGTAGATAGAACGTCCTTTAACTTTAAAGATTCAATAACTAAAGGCGATGACGTTTAGAATAAAATTTAACGAGTTGATTTCTTGTACAATTGTCACAATCTAAACGTCATTGTCGTTAGTTACAGAACCGTTAAAGTTAAAGGACGTTCTATCTACTGACAATTAAACCTTTAGAAGTACGTAAAAAAATCAATATTTTTCCTGCAGCTGTCATGAAAATCGAACTTTCGCTATGGATTAATTAGAGCGAAAGTACAACTCTACACAAATAGTACCGAAAGTTTTACCTAATTATTCAACGTAGGAGATTTTGGGAACAAAGACTTCATTTTTATTTTGACAATACTTGTCAAAAAATTGTATATTACTAATATTCTTTTTAAAGTCTAATAAGCTGCTGCGGAAAAAAAATTGTACATAATACAATCCAGAAAGTGATTTTACGGGACTCGCAGGTTTCCAGGACTCGATTATGGTGCATCCTGGAATGTGCTTTCGTCCCATAAAATGAAACTTTCGGAAAGTGATTATACGGATTCAATTTTGGTTCGTCCTGGAATGTCACTTTCGGAAAGTGATTTTACGGGAATCGCAGGCTTCCAGGATTCGATTATGGTTCGTCCTGGAATGTACCTTTGTCCCATAAAATGTCACTTTCGGAAAGTGATTTTACGGGACTCGAAGGCTTCCAGGACCGGAAAGTGATTTTACGGAACTCGTAAACTTCCAGGACTCGATTATGGTTCGTCCTGGAATGTATCTTTGTCCCATAAAATGTCACTTTCGGAAAGTGATTTTACGGGACTCGCAGGCTTCCAGGACTCGAGTATGGTTTGTCCTGGAATGTACCTTTGTCCCATAAAATGGCACTTTCGGAAAGTGATTTTACGGAACTCGTAGACTTCCAGGACTCGATTATGGTTCGTCCTGGAATGTACCTTTGTCCCATAAAATGTCACTTTCGGAAAGTGATTTTACGGGACTCGCAGGCTTCCAGGACTCGATTATGGTTTGTCCTGGAATGTACCTTTGTCCCATAAAATGGCACTTTCGGAAAGTGATTTTACGGAACTCGTAGACTTCCAGGACTCGATTATGGTTCGTCCTTGAATGTACCTTTGTCCCATAAAATGTCACTTTCGGAAAGTGATTTTACGGGACTCGCAGGCTTCCAGGACTCGATTATGGTTTGTCCTGGAATGTACCTTTGTCCCATAAAATGTCACTTTCGGAAAGTGATTTTACGGGACTCGCAGGCTTCCAGGACTCGATTATGGTTTGTCCTGGAATGTACCTTTGTCCCATAAAATGGCACTTTCGGAAAGTGATTTTACGGAACTCGTAGACTTCGAGGACTCGATTATGGTTCGTCCTGGAATGTACCTTTGTCCCATAAAATGTCACTTTCGGAAAGTGATTTTACGGAACTCGTAGACTTCCAGGACTCGATTATGGTTCGTCCTGGAATGTACCTTTGTCCCATAAAATGGCACTTTCGGAAAGTGATTTTACGGAACTCGTAGACTTCCAGGACTCGATTATGGTTCGTCCTGGAATGTACCTGTGTCCCATAAAATGTCACTTTCGGAAAGTGATTTTACGGAACTCGTAGACTTTCAGGACTCGATTATGGTTCGTCCTGGAATGTGCCTTTGTCACATAAAATGTCACCTTCGGAAAGTGATTTTACGAGACTTGCAGGCTTCCAGGACTAAATTATGGTTCATCCTGGAATGTGATTTTGTCCCATAAAATGTTACTTTCGGAACTTTTTACGTAAATAACTATTAGCACACCCTTTTTATTGAAAACTGTGAAAAGTGACTATATACATTATAATAACTAGGCCAAGATAGTAGACCGAGTCTAAACTAACATAATATAAAGAATAATATTTTTATCCTTTTAGGAAATTAAATTATACTTAGTCCATTAATGCAAACAAGTCAATAAATTTAATTCATATATTCGTGATGCTATATAATAGTCTATCAATAGAGACGAAGACATAGTTTAAAATGAACTTATACGAAGCTATAAAACCACTTCACGTTTTAACAAAATTAACCGGATTTGGTCCTTACAAGTTCGATGAAAATAGTAAGACGTACAAATTTGATGTAATATGTTTTATACAAGCTCTATTTATAATAACCTTGTCAATACTTTGTGCATATATTTCTACAGAAACATATACTTACAATGAAGAAGATAAATATGCTTTTAACTACTCTCACAACTTTTCCGTCTTTAGAGATTGCATTAGCATTATTTTAAGTATTTTAATTATATGTTTCAAAGTTAAAAACATTACAACAGTGTTAACAGAAATGGAAGAAATTGATAAAAGATTAAAGCTACTTATTGGTTATGTTGAATACTGGCAAATTCAAAAGATAACTTGGATTGGTGTACTGGTATTTACTTTTGATAACATATGTCGTGATATTCTTGAATTTTTCACATTTTTCAATGATGGTACTCCTCTTTGGGTATATTTCAACTGTTTTCTAGTGGATTTGGGAGTTTTAATATTATTGATATTCATTTATGTTCCTTTGAATCAATTAAAACAGTTGAATTTATTTTTTGAACAATTTTGTGCAGTTAAATTGAAGCCAAAGGGTAAGATTTTTTTTATGTCTAAAATTAAAAGTAATAGGAAACTAAAAGCAGTGACATTTTGGTCATGGGTAGGCAAATTTCAATATTGCGCCTCTACTTGAAAATCTGTTTAATATATCATATTGTGCAAGATAAATTTAGTTTGGGATATAGTGTTAATGCAACTAATTAATATATTTTTCCTTAAAATAATATATTTCTAAATACAATCACGGAAAACTAACTTTTCATGGGTTTTCTTCTGGGAAATTCTCTTTTAAACTCATTCAAGTTCAGGGAACCAAATTATTGATAAATTATTAATGGTTTCTTGTAACATGATAGAAATTAAATAGTTTTTAATAATTTTATGCTTCGAAAATTACCTTTCCCCTGAGGCAATTGATTCTAGCAATTTAAGTAAAAGTGTAATAACAATTTAAATATTTAGAAAAGTCGCTTGCAATTAATTTTTATATTTAAATTTAAATAAAAAAATTTAATTTATGTTTTAAAGAGAGACGATGTAGAATAGGGGAGAGAGGGGCAATGGCGGTCACTTAATGGAAAATGTTAATAAACCCCAAAGATATTTATTTGAATCAACAAAACACAAAGTTAAACTAATAATCTACATATATGGTAACAATTTAATGATTTTAGTGAAATAATTAGGTAGTAGTTGCAATTAAAAAAAAAGTAGTTTTGAGCGCCGTTGCCTGGGTAATGGCGGTCGAGTTGCGGGAAATGGCGGTCTGAGAATCTATTCAATTTTCGGGTCTATGACGTTTCGCCGCAGCCGTTTTGCCACCGGCCGTTTTGCCACCGGCCGTTTCACCACGGCCATTTTGTCGCCCGGAAAATTATATTTTTTTTTAGTTGAATGGTAAATGCAAAATAATTTAGTTTTTTAAATCAATCTAAATATTGTTTTCTTTTTAATTATTGGTAATAACCTTTCACTTATTTTGTAAAATAACGTTTTAATTTTTTTGCTATCTTTCTTATTGACAAAATAGTTTTGTTATCGAAAATTTTTTTCAAAAGTTTAATGTGACAAAAATTTTATTTTTTATCTCTTTAGTTAATAACTTATAAATAAAACGAATTAGAACCTTCAATAATTTTTTATTAAAAAACTAAAATTAGTTAAAATAAAACAAATTAGTACCTAATTAATGAAATTGGTAATTATGTGCTATTGAGCGAAAGTATTCTGTATTTGTTCTGTCAGCCAAATCCCTCAGAATTCTTAAAATTCTGTCGTCGGCGCCCCGATTTTTTTTTTAATTTTGGAGGAGGAAGTTGTCCGGTCATTAGTTGTTACATGTAGACATCACGACCTTTTTTATTAATTAATCTCCAAATGGACGGATGATCTACGCCCAATTCTATTTGGAGACGTTGACATTCTGCTTCATCATGTTTATTTGTGCGGTTTTCTGCAGCTAGTGTTCTTTCGTACACATTCCAAACACTGGGTGAAACAATAGAACTCCACCAAATTTTGTCGCCATAATAACGTATACTTGGCTGAATATTTTTGGAGCTATTTTAAAGGTACCATCGATATACCAGGTATCTGCGGTGTTTAAATGTTGTAGCCAATCCTCTCTCCCAAATATTAAAATTCTCTCTAGTTCAGGTAAAGAATCGCAAAGCAAGAAGTTTATTGCGACATCAGTTTGAGGAAAATATTGTTGATATGGCTATGGTATCTCTAGTTCTTGTAGGTTCCGTTACGGACAGCATTTATTTGGTTGCTAATTATTATTCTTAAAGGTACGGTTTCCGGTAAGGTAGCTTCATACCACTTATACATTTATGAATTACTTGGTTGGTTGGTTCCACAGTTTCTTTTTAATCTATTTAATCTTCACTTTACAAAAGAACAACACTCAAATTGCCGTTTAAGCTCCTTTTTAAGGATTAAGGGTACATTTCAGTTTTATGGATTAAATTAAATTTAGCTAGCTGTGTACTGCACTAATCCTTAGCTGGAATTGCCCACGAAATAAAAAATTATAATTTTAAAAATCAAGATAAAATTATAATTTGCATTAGGAATAGAACAAAATAAAACAAGGAATTATTTGGAATATTTCTATTATTTTTTTATAGAATTAGGAAATGTATATGAAACAGCTTTAACAAAATCATATAACCGATTTTTTTATTATTTAAGAATTTAAAAATTACTTTGTATGTCTCTTATAATAGCACTTTCTTATTTATACTTGATGCTATTGATTTTAATATAAGTACCATCAGCTGTATTAGCTCCCCATATGTAAGGAGGGAAAAGGGAATCATTCTCAATTAGTCTTGTTCACAAGTTCAAAATGGTATAAATTCTTCTTACTGCTAGTAAAAATATAAGTGAGGGCTCATTGGATTCGTAATGACATCTAGAAAAATATGCAGAAGTTTCAAACCAGCACATAAACAATTGCAAAAGTTATTAACAAATTAAGATAAAAAAATGGGTTTAGTTTTTTGCAAATAACTTGGAAACTATCAATATTTAAGAAATAAAAGAAAGGTTCTTGAAGAAGAAGAAGAAATTTCCAATAAAAAATTCCTTACTCCCGGAAGTCTTATCTCTATCTCATTCTCCCGGCGGCGAAACGGCCGGTGGCGAAACGGCCGGTGGCGAAACGACTGGTGGCGAAACGGCCGTGGCGAATCGGCTGCGGCGAAACGTCCGATCCCCTCAATTTTCACATACGTAGCCTGCGGCTGAGTCCCACCCACTGCACAATGAGTGTGCCCAGAAACTGATCCAAATTTTATTAGCAATGTACACAAAGAATGAAGATGAAGTGCTTAGCACAATAAAGTCAGTTGATGTTCACTCAAAGTATCAAAAGGATCAATAGAATCGAAACGATTATATTGACTAATTGGTTCATCATCAAGCTTTTCCAAATTTGAAATATACGTATTTCAAACCATCCATTTTGAAAACAATTTCGATGACAGTAATTTTAATTGGATACCTACATATAGACTACAAATTCTGTAAAACGTATGCGCAAGGCATTTGCTAAAGCAAATGACATTCGCAATACCATAAGATGCGCACGACCTTGATAGATGCGAACGGTCAAGAATAGCGGTCCGGATCGTACCGGTTCGAGCCCGCTGATTCATTGGGTTACTAAAGACGCGTTCTCAGGAGTCAAGTTCAGTTGACCGATTATAGTTGACCAACAAATGTTGAACGAAATCTGTAGTGAGAACAGTTGTTTCAATATATTTGAACAACTTTGTAGTTGATCAAAAAAGTTTGACCCAGTCAAACTATTTCGTTCAAGGTATGAGTTGCTTTCAAGTTGAAACCCGTCTTGACCCGTGTGAACTGGCACAGTTAATGTTCAGTTCGTTTTCAACCAGTCACTCAGGCATATGCATTGTTTTTTACTTTTAAATTTTTAAAGATGTGCCTCAAGTGGTCTGAAAGTGTGATGGTAAAATTCTTAGAACTTTATAATAAGTATGATTTTCGTTGGAACCACCGACTAGATAAATATAAAAATACAGATGCAAAGGAAAATGCTTTAAGTTCTATTATCAAATAAATGGAAATTGATGGCTAAATGTTTTCTATATCCTTTAGATTTTTATATCCTTCTTTATCCTCTAATACTACTTCCTGTAGTAAAGTATCTGAGGCTCCCAATCGGATTCTTCCTAACACATTGTTGACAGATGCAAGAGAACATGCTTTAAGATCTATTATCAAATAAATGGAAATTGATGGTTAAATAATTTCTATATGCTTTAGATTTCTATATCCTTCTTTATTCTCTAATGCTAGTTCCTGTAGTAAAGTATCTGATGCTCCCAATCGATTTCTTCTTAACACATTGTTGACCGGTGACAGATGCAAGAAAAAATTCTTTAAGTTCTATTATCAAATAAATGGAAAATGGTTAAATGATTTATATATCCTTTAGATTTCTATATCCTTCTTTATCCTCTAATACTACTTCCTGTAGTAAAGTATCTGAGGCTCTCAATCGGATTCTTCCCAACACATTGTTGACAGATGCAAAAGAACATGCTTTAAGATCTATTATCAAATAAATGGAAATTGATGGTTAAATAATTTCTATATCCTTTAAATTTCTATATCCTTCTTTATTCTCTAATGCTAGTTCCTGTAGTAAGGTATCTGATGCTCCCAATCGATTTCTTCTTAACACATTATTGACCGGTGACGAGTTAACTCGTCTTTTAATGTCCAATTGCCAGTCAACAATCTGTTAATATCCATTGTCTTACACAAAACCGACGTTTTTACGATTTTTACGTATATTAATTAAAATTGATTTTAGTTCTTCTTTTAACAAAACACTTATTGTACTTACAGTTTCAGACACAACTGCTTTCGACCCCATTTTTAACTGAGTTTAAAATGAATTGAATGAAACATTTTCTATTGATATATGTGCAGAAAAACTGATTCAATTCATATTTCACTTCTGTTGATCAACTATAATCTCAACTAAACTTGACTCGTGAGAACGCGCTTTAACTGACATTATTCGCGTTTTGATTGTGGCTATAAATAATTCATCTTGTTCTTTTACTCAAGTATTAAAAAGTTTTTGATAATAAGTTTAATATTTTTTTTTGGTTATAAAAATACTGATTTCTAATACGTCTTTATTATAATCTACCAATATTTTTGATTAACTTTTTTTTTATTGACAATTAATAAAAGTGACATAAAATAACAAAACTGAAGGTTCTTTTAGGAAATTAAAATAAGTCCTTTAATGTAAACAAATTAAGAAATTAAATTCATAAATTCGTGATTTTATAAAATACATTAGATAGTCATTATTAATACACACAAAGAGTTAAAATGAACTTGTATGAAGCAATGAAACCACTTCACGTTGTAACAAAATTATTCGGATTTTGCCCTTACAAATTCGATAAAAAATGCAAAACGTACAAATTTGATGGAATATATTTTATACAAGCTCTTTTCATAATAGTTATATCATTATTGTTTAGTTATATATGTTGGGAGCGTTTTACATGCAATAAAAAGGATAAATACGCTTTTGGCTACGCTCACAATTTTTTCGTTTTCAAAGAATGTGTCATTGTAGTTTTAACCATTTTGATGATATGTTTCAATGTTAAAAAAATTACAAAAGTTTTGACAGAAATGGAAAAAATTGATAACAGATTAAAGCTACTTATCGGTTATATTAAATTTTATCAAATTCAAAGGGCAACTTGGTTTGGTGTACTCCTTTGTATTTTTGTTAATTTATATCGTGATATTTTTGAATTTTTTACATTTTTCAATGATGGCACTCCACTTTGGGTTTATTTTAACGCTTTTCTGGTGGATTTGGCAATATTAAAATTGTGGATATTTATATATGTTCCTTTGAATCGATTAAAACATTTAAATTTGTTTTTTAAACAAGGTTGCAGTAGTAAACCGAAGTCAGCGAGTAAGATTTTTTTTAATAATAATACGTAATTTTATCAGTAACAATATAACTCATTGAAATAATACAACTAAAATAAAGCATTTGAAGTAAATGAGACAAGCTGCCCAAAAAATGTGTCGTCCCACAAACGAGCATTTGCCTCCAAAAATTGGTCAAAAATAGGAATATTACCCAAATTGCATTTTATTTGCACCTTAGTAATCGTACTATCACAACTCGGTTCCAAAGTGGGCCCTTGACCCGCTGCTTTGCTGTTCCATTTAGTCGGAATCTAGTCGCTGTACACCTTTCTTTGTTCTTTGAACGCCCCATTTTATGTGACATTATGATTATCATTTTGAAAAGTTTTTGTTATGGATACTAAACAACAAGGTATGTCTTTTATTATAGCATAGCTCTTTTATGATTTCGTTTTTTTTTTTGTTATTTTGGCTTGGCAGTGAAACGCACGAAACAGCTCTATTTTTACAGTAAACAATAGGTTTTCGGAATATTATCTGAGGAAAAATATTTTCTACATCTTTCCACCATTTGGTTAAAAGAAGATTAGCTGATATGTTTTTCTCATATAATTTTACAGTGTTTTTATTTTTTGTTGTTTATTTTCAAATCTGACAATGAATATTATTGAGATGCCTCGGAGATCATTATATATGATATTCAAAGAATGTACGGCAAGAAGATTAGATGACAAAGTGTCATTTATAGAAAATTAACTTCGAGAACGGACAAAATGTCCCAAAAGCGAGATACAAACGTTGAGTTATGATTTAAGACATTTCAAATCGGATTTAAAAAAGAGGTGGACATTGTCCAACAATATTAAAGAAAGGTTTGTTAAAAAAACGAAGAATGGCGTAGTGCTTCAATTTCAATACATACCTGGACATACCGGGATGGCCAAGCAAACAATTCCAAAAATTGTCTGATCGTAGTAAGCTGCGAAAAACTAAAGAACTCCGGGAGCAGATACTTGTCTATGAACTAACTTACGTAGCTAGTGTTAGTCAACATACTTCTGGAAATGCCGCAGCATCTAAAGATGTTACTGCTTCACAGACAGCAGCTAAAAAGTTCAGAAAAGCCATTGATGCTCAACAATTAAAAAGTGCAGAGAAATACACACTTAAAGAAGCATTATCCATCTTCGTCGAAGGTGACTTCACAAGGAAAAAGTGGGAGCTAAAAGTTTTTACCCTTGTTACACCCTTATTAAAGAAGCAAAGAAGGACTGCTACCCGAAACAAGAGGCAATGCAAGTTACGGAGACCTGTGCAGAAGTTTGTCTTCAAGATTTACTCCACCACGTTTCAAGACTCTGCCTTTACCTTGAGGAAGTTCTTAAAAATTTCACTGAGGCAGAACTGAAAAATTTGGAACTTATAACAAAATGGGGTTGTGACGGTTCAAAATAAATCCAGTATCAACAAAAGTTTTCAGAAGCTTCTTGTGATGACTTAAGTATTTTCCAGAGTTCATTGGTCCATTTAAAGCTACAATCTCATACTGAAGGCGTAAAGAAAATTTTCTGGCAAAAATCCACGTTTCTGCATGAAAATGTCGACATCACAAAGGAGGAAATAAAATATGTAAAGGACCAAGCTAAGCAATTACGCAAGATCGAAATAAATAATTTGAAGGGAGTGAGATATGTATGGTATACATTGCTTCCGACAATGGTTGATGGTAAGTATGCAATTCGGCAACGAGCACAACCTCCGCCATGAGATGCTACATATGTGGAAAAACTTATTAAAGCTTTAATGATTATGAAAATACGGGTGTGGAAGAATCTCAGTCATTAAGATTAGGCTTGAGAGCTCTTTGAAACTATATTACATCTTGGATGCAAACTACCTGTGAAAAAATGGCAAGCCAAGATAACTGAAGATAAAAGGGCGGTTCAAAAAAAAACAAGGAAAGAATAAAAAAAGAATACAGAGAAAATACTGGATTAATATACCAAAATCAGGTTTTAAAACTTCAATTCGGGCAATACTTCATGAAGGTTTTTTTGTGACTCGGACCTAGCTGCTAAAATTACAGGTATTGAGAAAGTTTTTATACAAGAAGCCTTATCATCGGGCCACAAAATCAATACAATAAAGTTGGCGGAATATACCAAACAGACTGCAAAGGTTTACGTGGATCTGTATGGGTGGCATCGAATGACACCATCTCTTTACAAAATTCCCGTGCATGGCGCAACAGTTATAAAACACGCTATTCTACCAATCGGCCAGCTGTCTGAAGAAGCTACAGAGGCCTGCAACAAACATTTTGGTTCATACCGACTAAACTTTGCAAGAAAATTCTCAAAGATTCAGTGCAACAAAAATGTTTTAAATGGGCTTCTTCTGACTTCCAACCCCTTCCTTAGTTGCAAACGAAAACGACAATGGAGGAAAGCTGAAACGCTAGACCTTCTCGAAGAAGAAGGACCGGAAGTTGAAGATGAAATTGAACAATATAGAGCAATGGTGCATCTGACTAGTTTTTTTTATTTATTTCGATTAATTATTTTTTTAAATTGATTTCAATGTTTTTCCACCTTGTTTCTATTAATATATATGATAAATGTATACATACATGCATTTTCATTTATCTGCATGAAAAATCCTTAAATAATTTTGACCGGTTTTTGAAGGCAAATGCTCGATGGTTCCTGAGAGTAAATATATGCAGAGTATATACAGGGTAATGACTTAAAATAATAGCAAAAAGCCAAAACTTTATTTCGCCATAATTAAGTTATAAATCATAACGGTTCTGGATAGGTCAAAAATCGAGAAAATAAAGAGACTCAACCCACCATTTTTAATTGTTAATCAAACAAGACTCCGCCGTCGTAAAATAAAGCGCTCTTGTCAGTCCAAAATGAAATAATATATGGAATTAGCCCTAAAATTCCGAATGTAAATCACACTGAACAATTAAATCTCATTGTCAGATTAATTAATTAAAACGAATAGAATGTTGTCCTATTAATAAAGGTTTGAGCGTAATAAGATACGAAGATAAAAAAAATAATCAAATACTAAACACTAAAAACAAAATTTAAACTACCGAAAATTGCATATTAAAAAAAATAAATAAAATTTATCTGGTCCAGTAATTTTCACATTTCAAAAATTCAAGTACCTTTATTTTTATCGAGAGTACACTTATGTAAGTTTAATTTTTTTTAATTACGATTTCTATGAGCCCACACTCTTCCCATCTGACGTACATTTTCGAGAACTCTGTTTACAACAATTTTAACCCGAATATTTACTTTCAGTTGCACAATACTGGTAGGTTAATTTCAGTAGAACCTCTTTATGTATCCCCATAAAAAAATCTCACATAGACTCAAATCCGGTGGTCTTGCTGACCAGGGTATGTCATCAAACTGAGAGGAAATAGTTCCCTTACAACATTTATGGACGCTTGTGCAGTAGATGCAGTAGCGCTAGCTCATTGAAACCATGTGTTTATCTTAGAAAAATAACTGTTGATAATCACAATATATTTCAAAATTCAGTCATTGCTTGACCACCATGATTTTCGAAATATATAATTTTTCTAATCGAAATAGTGCACAAAACGGTAACCGTTTTGCTGCAGGGAAATTCCGATCAACCCCAGACAATATGCCTACCAGGTTGGAAAATCTACAGCTTTAGCTTTAAATAACCTCGTAGAAAAGATAGACCACTCTCAACAGCATAAAGAGCGCTGGCAGCTTTCCTCGACATTGATGGGGCGAAATAAGCAGACTAATCTGCAACTGGATCAAATCAAATGCATGCTTGAAAATCGTTTTGTGACATCATCACTGCAAGAGGAGACTATGGGGTAAATTTTCAATGAGATTGCCGATGATCTTTTAATAATAGTTAAAGGTTTGTTTGAAGAGATTATATCTAATATACTTCAGGAAGCCCTTAAAAAAACAGTAGAAGTAGCTCTTTTTACAAAAAGAAGGAAGCTTGATAAGCAACGTCATCAAATTTTGAAAGGCGTAACCAATCCATTTGCAGAGGAGGTAAAATATCTGGGGATTATCCTAGATAGAAAACTTAACTGGAACTCCGACCTGAAAAGAATAATCAATAAATCAAAGGCATCCCTCTGGAATATTAGAAGCGTCTGTTGTCAGTCGTGGGGAATGAACGCTAAGGTGATTTACCAGATTTATCAAGCAGTGATAAAACTAATGGTCACATATGGCGCAGTAGCCTGGTGGACGAAGGGGCTCCAGTCTATTGCGGCGGCTAAGTTGACTGGACTTCAGAAACTTGCTGGTGTGGCCATTACAGGCGCCATGTCAACTACCCCGAAAGCGGCAATGGAAAGAACTCTGGATCTTACTCCTCGCCATATACTCCTCTAGAATGCACATAGAAGTCCTTTAACGTCCTTCTTCCGACGGCTTATGTACTGTACACAGATGGTTCAAGTGGTGCGGGAGTCCGTACAGCAGAAAACCGAGAGTTGACACAGTAAGCCTCGGCAAATATGCTACCATCTTTCAGGCGGAGGTCTTCGCGATTGAAGTGTGTGCAAAAGAGTTGGCAAACGATCCTCTTGTCAACAAAAGTATTTACATTTTGTCGGACAGCCAGGCAGCTTTAAAAGCACTGAGCTCCTACCGGCTGGATTCGAAGCTGGCGTGGAACTGCATCGAACTATTGGATCGCATTGCTACCAGGAATAGAGTAACCCTACTCTGGCCACCTGGGCACGAAGGACAACGAGAAAGCCGACATTTTTGCGAGAAAAGATGCAAAATCCGAGTTTATTGGACCGGAACCATTCTAAAGACACTAACTGGAAATGGGCCGACAGGAAAATTCTCCAGCACTGGAAATATATTCCTGGGTTAGCTCACTCTAAGGCGTTCATAGTCAAAACCTCAAATAGCACCTTATCGCATATCCTAGAATGGAGTAGAAGTGATCTAGGCATATTAATGGGATTGCTTACAGGGCACTGTCGTCTGCATTATCATCTGAAGAAGCTAGGTCTGAGCTAAATACCGGACTGACGCTTTTACTGTGTGGAACATTGTCGTCTGATACGTCCTTAAGGGACGAAATAGCTGTCCGCTATACGGCTTGGATGCATAGAAATGAAATTCTCACAACTTACGAGTATTTAACACTTATTTGGAGTTTCATAGCCTTTGGAGATAGGCCTTCTGTCGGTTCCAGTTAGTACTGGTACATATTACATAGGTGGAATCTTCTCCCCAAGGAATAATTGACACCGTATCTCGGTGGTAAGTGGCGTTAGCTGTCTACCCTCGTTTTAAATCCTTTGTAAATACCTATAGTTAATCAAAATTGGAAATATGAGGTTGGTTAGTAAAAAAAAATCAAAGTTTGTCAAGGTTCTAAGTGGATTATTTTTACCAAGTGAAGTTTTGAAATTCTTCGACTATCCTACAATTTCGACGATATAGCAACAGTGCCCTTCTCTGACGATGCGAAAATAATCACGTGCATTATGACATGTGTTGAGGTTTTTTTGTACAACGCGTCGTAGAAAAAATAAACAAGCGATTTCATTATGAAACATTGGTTAATTCCAAGTAAAAACTTATATTTAATTTATATTTACAATAGATCAAACGATAATTTTACTTGAAGTGTGACCTTATTCAAGCCTGGTATTTAATTTTTCCCAGACTTGCTTTAATAATTCCGAAATATAAGGAATTTGACCATGTAGAAATATTTTTGGCAGTTCTAACAAGCAATCAAATTTTGCCATTTTGTGTCATATGAAACAATTTCATCCAATCATGTCAACATTACACTGATAATTGCATTCAGTGCAATTATTAAGCACTCTGATAACACCATTGAGTTTGACAACTTCATTTCAAATAAATTTCAAAATTTTGCCAATGGGAATGTTCAAAGTCAAAAAATTTTCGCAGGTTATATCCCGAGAACTGCAAATTTAACCGGATAAACTGCGGCTAGCTTTTTTTGAAAACAATTGCTTAGAAAATGTTTGAGACTGAATAATCCACCATTAAAAGCCCGAGACCGAAGGTCGAGGGCTTTTTAGGTGGATTATTCAGTCGAAAACATTTGCTTCAAAGCCAAATTTTGAAAAAAATTGACTAGCCGCAGTTTATGGGGTTAAATTTACAGATCAAGGGGTATGTGTTAAGATTATTTCCCAAATTGGGAATGTAGTATTTACATTTTATCTTTATTTGTCAAAGCTAGGCGACGTTTAATCAAAGCTAGACGTCGTTTAATCGCGATTAAACGACGTCTAGGGAATTAATCTGCCGAATATCCCTCGGACATTGACAAATGCCTCATAATTTTATGACAATTTCTCAAGCTTTCGATTGTCATAAAATTATCTCTTCTATTATTAATGTCCGAGGGATATTACTCCTGAAAACAACTGTCACCGATTATTCAAAATCTTTTTTTCTATTTAATCTACTGGGTAATAAACAAAACACTACTTCTCACTAATTAATTAATCTAAAATCAGTATGTCAATAATCGAGTAAACATGTGAGCGTTCCAGATCGGCCATCGCGACGCTCGACGCAGCTTTTTACCTATCTTCCAAGCCGCCTGACACTCCTAAGAATTGACGGCGCTTTAACCGTCTTCTCTTTTGTATAATGTTGTAAAACGTCAAAAAAAGACTGACCCGTTTATTTCGATTAATAAGTTTCTTTTTTTTAGATGATGTTTTATTAAAAAATCAAATAGATGAAATCCATGATATCTACAACAAAATCTGCGACATATGTTTAGAAATCAACAACATATTTGGGTTTCAAACTTTGCTTTTCTATATACATTTCATTACTTCTGGAGTAGTTGAAATCCATTACTCGTATTTATTGAAAGATGAACTCAATTGGAAATCGGCTTTACAAATTATTTCTGTTTTTCATTGGACCGCATGGAGAGCTTTTTGTCTAATTGTTATAGCTTATTTGTACGATGCTATACTCGATCAAGTAAGTTTTCACCTTTTTCATTATTTAGAAAAAGCTCTAGGTACGTAAATATTATCAGTATATACATATTATAATGATCTGCCTTTTAATCATTACGCAATTTTTTTTAAAATCTATCTCAAATTTTGAGATGGGTTCTGATCTAAATTAAAAAAAAAATCATAAAATTTTACAAAATTCTAAATACATAATAGAATTTTTTAGTTATTGTTTATTTGTGTAAATTTTCTCTTTTTCATCTTATCTGACTTAGTTAAACTTATTTAGAATTAATCCTACCTCTCTTAATTGTATTTGTTTTTATTGTTGTTCCTCTTATTCCATATACTTTTTCATAACCATTATCTGCAAAAAAACTTTATTTCTTCTTAGCCAATTTTTTCTCTATATCCCCTATGGTACATAATTTTATTTATCTGAAAATTTTTTTTATCTATATAATTTCATACATATTCAAGCTTTTTACATACAATAATACTCTTCTAACAAATTTCCAAATCTATATTTATATTTGACAAAAATCCAAAAATAATTAAATCATGACTTTTTTTTGGCATCTAATTAATTTCACGCTTCTTATTTTTTACGACCAAAAAAATCGTTACTTGATCGTAAATCTTATTCCAAATCTTTTATCCTAAATGATATTTTTTTTTTCAATTTCTAACTATAAACAAATTTCATTTCTATTAAAACTTCAAAAGACCTTCCTTAGATATTCAAAATTGCTGATTAAAAAAAAAATCTCCATAAAATCCTTTCAAATTTAATTTTTAGAACACAACACTTATTTATGATAACAGCAATAATAAATTAACTTCTATCAAATTTCTTAGTTGAAATGTGTTTTTTTCTTCATTGTCTATATAATTTCATACATATTCAAGCTTTTTAAGTTCAATAATTCTCTTCTATCTAACAAATTTCCAAATCTATATTTATATTTGACAAAAGTCCAACAATAATGAAATCTTATGACTTTTTTTCGTATTTTATTAATTTGACGCTTCTTTTTTTACAACCAAAAAAAATCGTTTCTTGATCGTAAATCTTATTCCAAATCTTTTATAATGAATGATTTAAATTTTTTTTATTTCTAACTATAAACAAATTTCATTTCTACTAAAACTTCATAAGACCTCCCTTAGATAAGTATTCAAAATTGCTGATTAAAAAAAATTCTCCATAAAATCCTTTCAAATTTAATTTTTAGAACACAACACTTATTTATAATAACAGCAATAATAAATTAAATTCTATCAATCATACGAAATGATTTCATTATAATGAGTCGTATGAATAAAAACGAAGTAGATGCTAATACTACAGATAATAGCATTTTCTACAGTATTTACTGTAAAACTAAGAAGGAACTATATTTTAAAGTAGATACTTTTAATTTTCCCGGAACCTACTATACCAAGTAGCATTCACTGGAAAGTGTTTACTACAATATGTAGTACCGACTTCTAACAGCAAATACTTTGATTTCAAGAAGAAATTGTAGTATTTGCTTGACTTTAGCGAAGTTGGTATAATGCAATTTCAATGAGATTTTTACCTTTACTTGTCTTTGAAAATGGATGGAATGTGCACGAGAAAAATATGCAATGGAAAACGACACTACAATGATGATATTTTGTATAATAAAATATCGCGGTATCTTAAAATAAGGACTAACTTTTCGATCATTTTTTAATTCTATAGGTTCAATAGGGAGAACGTATCTTACCTAGCTAATGACTGCTCGACACTCTTGTCAATTACATAAAAATTATAAGCTGACTGACGAGCTAAGTCCTCACTTACTAAAGAATAATGCACAATGGACCTAATGAGGTCTAAGGACTGTGGGACTGCTCACTTCTGGAACAACCCACTCTCCCAACCTTATAGATACAAAGATACCTCTGCAAAAGTTGAAGATTTTTTCATAACCTACAATTTTTGTATTGAACCCTTTTTCGATTCTGTGACAAAACAATTAAAAACAAACAATCCTATATGATTGTTTTAAATATGGTTCTACTGTTATTAATTACTTGCGCATAAATTATTTAATCATTTCTATTTTGTAGGCAAAACAAATTAAAAAAACAATCCACAATTTGATACGTCAAGTAAAGACACCACAGGTATACATGGCTGTAAGTATATAATGATTTTTTTTTATTATAAAACTGAATTATTGAAAGAATGGAAAGTTAAAAAATACTTCGGAATAAATTTTTGTAAAGAACGCTGACTTTGGCAGCTTCTTATGCCTACATTTTTCAATATTTTTTAAAACAAAAAATATGGATTTTGTCTACTCAATGAGCTCTAAACAACGATATCTCACTCGATGGGGTAGGCCAGATTTCATTATATAGGAGCTCCCCTTGAAAACATTTAAAAATATTTTTTTATAATTTATATGGCTTTGAGCCAACAAGACGCATATACTGTGAAAATTTGAAGACTCTAGCTCCAACGGTTTAGCCGCTAGACCGGTATGACAGACGGACGGACGGACACGCGAGTGAGAGCAATAGGGTTCCTTTTCGACCCTTTGGGGTACGAAACCCTAAAAAATAATGGTGAATAAAAATAAATGGAAAAAATAAGAAAAAATAGAAAAAAATAGGAATAAAGAGGAAAAACAAACAAAGCTCGGTCGTCCAAGTACTAATCTTAAAGAAAATCCATAGCAAAGCACAGGTATTCAGCTAGTAATTTATATACAGGGTAGCTGTTAAACCTATAGTGCTTAAATTTACCATTTCAAAGGGTTTAACAACCTGATTACAAAAATGTATCACACATGGGGTCTAAACACAACAGAAAGGATATTATAAACGTTTTTGCAAACTTAAGCCATTTTATTGAAGCAATATAATTTAATGTTAACCCTATTACATGTATTTTACATTTTTATGAAAACGATAATTTATAAACAAAATAATTTGATAATTAAAATAAACATTACCTAACTTTTTAACGAATAAATTGTTCAAATTGTTGCCCGTTAACTTCTTGGCAATAATATAGACGATTTCGAACTTCGTTTATAGAGTTACGTAAATACTCTTGTGGGATAGCGGCTATTTCATCAGCAATGCGAGCTTTTAATTCGCCTACATCTGCAGGTCTGTTTACATAAACCTTATTTTTTAAATATCCCCAAAGGAAAAAATCTAACGGTGTTAAGTCTGGGCTTCTAGCAGGCCATTCAATACTTCCTCTTCTCCCTATCCAGCGTCCTGGGAAAATTTGGTTCAAGTAGTTTCTAACTATAACTTCATGATGCGGTGTTGCACCATCCTGGTGAAACCAAACATTTTCTGCAATAACATTTGGATTATTGACACTTGGAAAGAGCTGTAATAACCTAAGAATAATGTTCAACAGTAGATATTTATCAGAATTGAGATTCCCTTCAATGAAAAAAGGTCCAATGATATGTTCCCCTATTATTCCACACTATACCTAGACTTTTTGAGGATACTGGGTATGTAAAAGCCTCAATCCAATGCGGATGTTCAACAATTATGTCGATTGACAGAACCATTTAAAGTCAAATTAGATTCATCGGAAAATAAAATGCAATTTAAAAAATAGTTATTTACATCAATAGCTTCCGTCATTTCTTCACAAAATTGAAGACGTCTGTCAAAATCATCCGCTAACAATTCTTGTAATAATATTATTTTGTAAGGATGATACTTATGAGTTTTTAGTATTTTTTGAAATGAAAATCTTGACATACCGTGATCTAAAGCAAGTTGCTATGCAGAAGTCTTAGGTTGCTCAATTACATTGGTCGACCTGGTATTATACGATTTTTGACACTTCCTGTATGTCTGTACCTTTGTAAAATTTTGATAACAGTTGATTTACTAATGGGATTACGATTATGATTTACTCCATTGAACAAATTGGCTACCTGTTCGTGCGTGCGTTTTCTTCCTCCATACCCAACCATCATGAGTATTTCAATTCTTTCCTTTTCGGTCAATTAAATCATTATTACTAATTACTTTGAAATGATTCAATTTAACAAATTATTTTACTATTCAACACTGCCTCTTTACAGCAACTTCAAAAAATGTTATTGTTATAATATTTGACGTCTTGTGTCAAATGCACAGCCTCCTACGATCCCTATTAATAATATCCTTTCTGTTGTGTTTAGACCCCATGTGTGATACATTTTTGTAATCAGGGTGTTAAACCCTTTGAAATGGTATATCACATGACCTATGTTGCTATTTAAAAAAAACAAGATGGTGGCCATGCTTAAAATTTTGTAATTATAAAAAAAATAATTTTTGGGCTAAAATATGCGCAAATATATTTAGTTAAAATTCTGAAATTTTGGGTTTTGTATGTTGAGCCATTTAAGCACTATAGGTTTGGTTCCATCTTTAACAGCTACCCTGTATGTAAATTTGTGTGGATATCATGTTCTCATTTTTGTTTTCTTTAAGTAGTATATAACAGTAAAAACAGAAAAGATGTTAAACATTTTTCGTGTAGAAGAAACTCTCCTATGCTCGACCATATAGTTCTAATGGGAATTTTTACAAGTTTATTTACTTCATTTTTTCTACTATCGTACTTTTTAAGAAATTACTGTTATAATGTTTATAAATATATTATATTTAAGTTTACCTATGTAAAAACAGTAATTAACATTATTATTATTATTATTATTATTATTATTATTAATATTATTATACAAACATATTCATAATGATAAAAAGGAACTTGCTTCACTTTTGAAAACTTATAAAGAGTTGTTGAATACGCAACAAACAAATTTTTTAAATCGCGTGAACCTAGACATGAAAATCATTTTTGGCGTCTTCCCGAGAAACCGAAAGAATACTTCTTCCGATAACTTGTTGGATGGTACAGAAAATTTACATCCAACTTTTATCAAATATAGGTCTACTACCATCTGCAATTTCTAAATTAGAATAGAAGATTCTCCTACTGAAGTTTCAAATTTGTCAGCAGAACCTAAAGCAGCAGTTGATACTTTATCACCTGAAAGTGATAAAGCTCCTAAATTCTGTCGACCTGAACATCTTTGTAAACTACCAACTGCACTAAATGAATGCCTACAAGATGCTGTATCTCCAGTATGTGATAATTCTGAAAAGTCTGATCCAATTCTGATTCCTCAACCAATACCTGAACAGATTCAAGCTGAGATTCTCGCATTAGTTAGGCCTGATTTAAAATCTTCTGCTTGTGTGATTCGTCTGAATTTAAATCACCAATGTCAAAAGAGCCAACGTCTGCAGATTTAGAAGACTTTACCTATCCAGAGTTCATATAACAGACTGAAGACAGGTTCAAAGAGCTTTGTAAACCTTTGGAATCTCCTCAGAAAGAGGGTAACCGCTTTCAGTGATTTGTAAGGGTAATATTCATACATAGGATAACTTTATTGAAAAGGAAATTGATGCTGTTAGTAATGCCAAAATTAAGGAACTACATTTTTTAGAGGAAAAGCCTGTCAAGGATCAACTCCTTAAGATTGTTTCCACAAGTAATTTGCCAAACGAAGAACCATTGTTTGAAATCCATATAATAAAATTAGTAATATACATTTGCATTCCCACCTCCCAATTTTTAGTCCATTTAACTAAGATTGAAACTATTTCGCACAAGTTTGCAAAAGAACAGGCAGTTGTGTTCAGAGGTGTTGCAAATAATCATTCTGAATATAATAAAAATACAATTCGTTTTTATAAAATAAATTGAAGTTTAATTTTCTTATTCATTTTAATAAATAATATCTTGAATTTCAATATTTTTTACAAATTTGGAGCTCCACAGGGCCTTAATTCTCGACTTTAGGAAATTCGACCTATTGACTTACTTTTTCTATGTAATATTTCTGGTTTCCTATAGGAATAAAGTCAAGAATCGAGGCCCTGGTATTTTAAAAATATTGGAAAAATTAAAAATAATGTTTTTTTACTTTTTAGATATAAACTATGTTCTTGTTTTTTAGCTAAAATTGTTTTCACTCCACGAAGTCAACAGGAACTTACATTTCACTGTTTGTGGACTTTTTTCGGCCGATTTCACGATGGTCAATACGGTAAAATTAATTTAATTTCGATAAATTTAAATAATCACATAATATAATTTTATACTTAATACGTTGACTGCCAACTACCAGATAACTAATAGTCAATAGTCATACTACAAGATATCTCGTATTTGGCAGTCAACGTGTTCATAATGAAGTAAACTACTTTGTACAAATAATAGTATTTCCTAACCAACATGCATGTATATTTTTTTGTCAACTTGGCTATTTTTTTAACCGGATTTTTTTGTTTTTTAGGGTTTTACAACAATAGCAACATATGTAGTTCTATTGATACAGTTTAATGTAGGAAAACTATGAAGCTATCAGTTTAGAGAAAGAAGAAAAAATTTTTATATATTTCATTTCTTATCATAAAAAAAATTGAGCATAATAAAAGAAGAAAATTGTTTTAAATAAATCACCTGAATGTGAAGAATAGTTAGATTTTGTCATCATTCCGTTCTTTAGTTTTACACATGAAAAATACTAGTTTACTATTCACCGTACTAAAATTTGCCTACGTGCAAAATGTTAACAGTTTACGAGATTCGAAAAGTACATAACATTGTATAAATATTTATTGAACTTTTGGTATTTTTAAACCATGATGCACCGCATCTTGCAATATGCAATAAAAATGACAGTACCGTAATTAGTAATTATCATATTCAGTTTTCAAACTATCAAATTAAAAAAAAATGAAGTGAAGTTTTTGTATTTTGAAGTGTACATTTATATAAACTTTATATACAAAATCTTTTAAATTTCATCTAATGTACCTTAATTTTTGTTCAATTTAGTTTACCAATCATTGTATAATATTTAATAAAATAAAATATATTCAAAGCTATATTTCGTTGTCACTAAATTTGACTGAAATCAGATAAACAACCGATGAATAAAATTCATAATTTAGATCTTTAATTATTACTATTATTATCATTTTGAGTAACTTTTTCCTGCATAAACAAAAGATTGAAATGATATAAAATCTAGTCAATACTTAAAAAATGTATTTACTTTTCATCTTGGCGATATATTAGTCTCCTTCAGAAATGTTATTAGTCGCTTACACTGACAGGGCTATAAATCTAAAATTTCCGGGAAACAGTAAGTAATTTAATTAAAGAAAACACTAATAATTAATGGTGAATATCCAGTTAAAAAAATTACAAAATAAAAAGGCATTTTCAGAAATAAATAAAAAATTAATAAGAAAAATGTGTCATAAAATAGTTTTTTGGCAGCCGTCCGGGAAGTACCCACTTTTTCGTTGAGAAAGTAGCATTTTTCCGGCCTAGTCCGGAGTACTTCTCGTACTAGACCAGAAAGAATCACATCGTTGTTGTCATTGTAAATATGAAAATCTTGGTAGGTACGGTTTTGATAAATGCAGTTGATCAATACTGTAGCAGCGAAATAATGACTGACAGCTATTTGACATGAAATTAGTTGACAATTTGACTTTTAAAAGTTCGCATGATTAATAAAGTAATGTGTCTCATTAATTTGTTATTCTACACGTTTGCCGAAAAAATAGTATATGAAACACGTCCGAAAACAGTTTTTTTGGACTCGCAGACTTCCAGGACTCGCAGACTTCCAGGACTCGCTTACGACTCGTCCTAGAATTTTATCTACTCGTACAAAAAAACAGTATTTTCTTGTTACGTAAATTACTATTATTATACACCACGGAACTAATGTGACCGATTTAGTCGGGCACGCGCCAATTCGTACCTTTTAATCCATACCGTTCATACAACCAAACGAAGACAGGTCAATTCGTAACTCTTCAGGTATCTATACCGCTGAATTCGTAACTTTGGACATTTGAATTTGTAACCAATAATATAAAAAAATATGTAGCTAATTATTATAAAAAATCAAAATAAATGAAATATTTTAATTTTAATCTAAAATAATTTTAAATAATCACATGTATTACAAAATAGCAATTATTACATAACAAAAGTAAAAAAAAATATTTTAAGGGTTTGTTTACTGCTGATTTGATAAAATCATATTTCGTACTTTCATTTAGAGAAAGTTTTGTGAGAAGATTCTCAATATATTTTTCAGCATCTCTAGTCACCTTCTTTTTATCGTTGTAATGCTTTGTATCTAATGCAAATATTAGTAAAGTGTTAGTAAATATATCTATTGATATGGTTTTTTAGTTATATGTGTAGTTTTAGTTCTGTTTTTGTATGTATTGTGGTTGACAGTGATGGAAAGGTGGAAGGTTATTGTCAAATGTAAGTTTGACAATGAAAATGAGGTTATGAAAAAAGTTTAAGGTGCGTGTGAATGTATGTAAATGTGTTAAGATTTATTTAAGAATGTTTGTTAGAGGATTATTTTTCATTGAATGTAATAATGAGTTCTCAACAATTGTGGTACAAGTAAAAGGAAAAAATCTTAGTGTGTTTAGTCATTTAAATTTAGAGATAAAAAAAAAAAATTATCTAGTTAGGGGGAGAAAAAAAAAACAAAAGAAAAAAAAATAATAAACAGTTTTGGTTGTTGAAAAAAAAAAGGTTTTGATAGAAAGATGTCAGATAAAAATGTTAGAACGAGATGTTTAAAAAATGTTTTATTATAAAGTAAATGAGTTATGGTTTAAGAAAAATAAAAGCAATTATTAAAACAAGGGTTTTATTAAAATAAAAAAAAAAAATTACAAGAACATAAAAAGAAAATTAACAAAGAAGACAAAGAACAAATTG
Organism: Neocrepidodera transversa; assembly: GCA_963243735.1. Taxonomy (NCBI): domain Eukaryota; kingdom Metazoa; phylum Arthropoda; class Insecta; order Coleoptera; family Chrysomelidae; genus Neocrepidodera; species Neocrepidodera transversa. The sequence goes on from OY725346.1 coordinate 17,040,046, forward strand.
GTTTGTAGGAGGACGAGGTGGTGGTGAAGATTAGTTTAGACAGGAAGACAGAAATAGGTGGGGATAAAAAAAAATACGGAAGACATAAGAGGGAAATAACTAGGTGGTGATACGGGAAAAGAAAAGAAAGCAGCTGATTGGAGGAAGGCACAAGAGAGAGAAGATCAATTTAAGGCGCCCAAAATTATAGTTTTTTTATTTATTTTTTTGTAAAGTTTATTATTTTTTTTTAAGGAACCTAACCCTAAAAGAGATTGAATTGTCACAATAGCCAGTCTAATATACTATATTTGAATGAGGATAGTAGAAATAGATATATTAGAAGCCCATATTTGTAATGAAATACTCTGTATGAGTCATTTTTATAATTTAATTATTAGTTATTTGTTAAAAGGTTTGAATAACATTTGTTAATTTTGAATTTTATAAACAGAGTTTATCGTTAGAGGTTTAATTTAAAGCATTTATTGAAAATAATTGGTGTATAAAATATTTAAAATCAACAATTGTGGAGTATAAAAAAAAAAATTTTATTTGTAATATCATATCATTATTATCATATGAATGATTATTATTTGTATAATAATTTAATAGAGAAAGGTAAAATTTGGATAGAATATCAAAGTAAATTTTTGCTGTATAATTAAAAAATAAATGGCAAGTTTGTCAAAAGTGATTAAAAAAAAATTTTATTCGGAAATCAAGTAAAAAAAAAATTTTTTATTTGGAGACGGACAGTTGAATAAAAAAAATAATAAACAAGTCAAATAATTTTTTATAAGAAAAAAAAATGGTTGTTGGTCAGAATATTAAGTAATGGTTTTTGTAAGAGGATGTAGAAAGATGGAAAATAAAAAATATGTATACACTGATTAAATTACAAAATTTTATTTAAAAAAAAAAAACAATAAATAATAAAATCAGAGATAAATTCAGTTTGGTGAGCTAAATAAGAAAGCGACTAACAGAAAGGACGAGTGGTGGAAGAACGTAAGGAGGAGTATAAAGGTTTAATAAATTGGAAAGCGGAGATTAGGAAGTAAAATTGAAGAAGAGGTATTTAGAAGAAGCGATTGGTCAAGGTAGGAGATAAAATAGGTGTAGAAGATTGGAGTGAAATGTGACCAGAAGGACTTTATTAATTTAATTTTATTTATTTTTTTTGTAATGTTTATTATTTTTTTTATATATAGAACTCACCCCAAATTGAGAACAACGAAGTAGTATTTCATAACAATATCTATATTTGAATGAGGATGGTAGAAATAGATATATTAGAAGCCCATATTTGGGGAGGAGATTATAATCTTCACTGATATAAGTAGGGATAAAAAAGAAGAGGTTAGGGGTTTTTCAGGTAGAATATTATGTTTTTAGCTATTGAGAAATGGAGTACGATTAGGGTTGTAATTTAATGTTTGTTATGTGAGTTTATTTTGTGAAAAATAAAGACATACGATCATCTTCGTTTTATTTGATACGACGCCCAGAGGCCCCAACAATACAACCATTTACTATCTTCATTATTTACTTTGTATATTACTGACAGACCTAAACTTTGAATTTTGCGAAACCAAGATTGGGTAAGATGAAACCTACATCCAAAAATTTTTACAAATGGCTAAACTTAGAAATCAACAATTAAGAAGGGAAAAATTTATATCATGGGATATTGCAGTAAGTTTGTTTAAAACAACTTCATTACTTGGAAGATAACTTATTGGATAAAAGGCACAAAATAAGAGGAATGTAATGTCAATTTTGAGACAGTGTATAGAAAATAGCTGGTAAAAATACTTCGGACAATAGGTGTCAATAAAATGCTTCAGATTCCGACAAACATTTCAACTTGAAACCAAAAATAATTATGTTATGAAAAGGGTCGTTATCGAGTAAAAACAATTTCCTCGACCGGTCACAAGATGTAATATAGCTTTATTTATGTTTCTATTCATATTATGCCTTACTAAATGTAAATTACGAGCGAAGGATTAAATTCGGACCACAGTTACGAATTTAACCGCTGGTGGAGGGGTCTTAGCAAAATTGGGGATTTAAAAAGTTATGAATTCACCGGGGCGTTTAATCCACTCAAGGGATGAAATCACTTTAGTCCCACAATATACATACTATTTTTTGCACTTTCGGACGAATTATCATTAAAATTAGATAAACTGTAAGTATATATTTAAAAAGTTCCTATCAATATATTAAATTGGACAAGTATCAGTTTAATATTAAATCAGTTTGCTTTGAATTGTTAAGGTCACTAAGCTACGATAATTACAAATTAAGTCAGAAATAAAAAAGCTCTCAGTGTCATAAATTTCTTGATTACAATTCTCGAAATAGAAAATTTTGAATTAAAAAAGCGGCTGAAGATGCTTCAGAAGATATTTTGTCAACAAAATCAAGGACAATATAAGAAGTTACTGAGAATGCGAAGTCTGTGTGTGTAAGTTGGAAACACTATAACTTTCGTTCTACTTATCGGATTGACTTCAACTTTGTCGTACACATACCCTAGGTCAATATCTTCTATGGGATTAAATTTCACCCCCGGGGGTCACCCCTATTCAGACTTATGGATACCAAAAGGTCACTTGCATTTTAAATGGGAAGCGTTTTGTATTTCTGCGAGAAAAATTAAATTAGTCATGACATGAAAATGTTACATTTATTGTCATCGCACAATCTCTGCTTTAAGAAGTTATCTATATGGTGTCGTTACACCCTCTCGTTCATTTATTTACTTGTCAAATAGAAATTTTACATTGATGGTGTTTTTGATCGTTTCAATAATTGCTAGGGTACCTACTTAATGAACCAAAGTGGAGTATGTACTCACTTTAGCCCCGGAAGTGCAAAAAACTAATTTATTATACTCTTAAATATCGTGGTACCTTGTTGTAAACAATTTAATGTTGAAATCATTTATTTCCGGGCTGTTATGCCGTGGTCTTCTTTGGTTATTAGTTTAAAATATTTCGGCTCCAACTGCGGCAGCGAAATACTCTTCGCGATGTATCAACTGAAACTGAAACCTCCTTCGCTTCTACTGTACCATTTGTATGCGTGTCTGCATGCGCTTTTTTGTCGCGACGCTTTGTCCTAAACGACAGCTTCCTTTATGTTCTGTTATTCGTGTGCTAATGCATCTCTTTGTTTGTAATACGTACACTTTTCAACAAGTGCACGGAGTTCTATAGACTCCTGCTGATGTAAGCGGATCTCTGCGATCTTTTGCTGTTTTCTTTATTGGTTTGTAGACAGTGCTGATTTTTTTTTCTTTAAGATTTTTCCAATCCGATCAGTAACACCTTCGGTGTATGGTAGATAGGCAGTTCCTAGGTATTGTTCTTCAGCAGGATTGGTTTTCTTCTTCCGAGACAACACCTGTTTTTTGACACATAACATGTGTACCTTCAAAAATAGACGACTCCTTATCTGAAGGTTCTGAAGACGAAGGATAAGTATTAAGGGGAAGATCGTCTCGGCCATTATATCACATACGCCAGGAAATCCAATTTTCAGCCTTGGAGCGTAGTATACTAATAATAGTTAACATTTAAAGAGAAATCTTCCATGTAGATAATTATTATCCCCTAACTTGAAAAAAACTAGTTCCTGCGTGTGTGATTTGGGCTGGTTTCTTGTCTTGTCACTATTGCAAGAGACCAATATGACATTCAATCAAATTTAGCTTAGATCATATATGCTGCGCTAGATACGGCATCATGTAGTATTTGTTTGGTAGAAGAGAGGTAATGATGACAGCGTACTCTGAGACAAGTACTGATCCGTTGATCCTACATCACCTACCCGAGTAGCCCGCGGAACTTTCGATTGCTTTCTATACCGACGGCCGCAAAGAATGTTTTTCTTTAATTTTTACTCCGGCAAAAGCCGGCGACGCGTGTCGCCGGGCTAGCCCAACTTGGTGGAGCCCCGCCTTATCACGATCCGAAATTGATTTTACGGGACTCGCAGGCTTCCAGGATTCAGCTATGGCTCGTTCTGGAATGTGACTACTTGTCCCGTAAAATATCACTTTCGGAACTTGTTACGTAAATAAACTAGTAACACATTAAACAGTCCAAAATAATAAGTTTTTTATTTAATTATTTAATAGATTGACGAAAGCCGGAGTTAAAAGTAAAAAATTTCAAACTGAAATTATAAGAAAAAAAGTATCAATTTATCTCAAAAAATTGTATTTAAAACAGGACATTTTTAGGGAAAGAGAACTAAAATCGGTCAAGGTACCCAATTTATTTCATCAATCTTAGTTAAATACAATTCCCTTATTCACCAAAAAAGTCAAAAATAGTAAATATTTATTATTTTACACAGGTTAACGTTGAAAATTGAAAAATGATTTTTGCCTATAGGTTTAAGATTTGACCAGTGCCGTAGAATTTTGTGGGGGAACATACTCCTGTCACCTATCTTACACGCCTCTGGCAATAGTAAGTAAATTGATTTTTACATAGTTATCTGGAGCCTATCAGTAAAATTAAATTGCAACAGAGGTAAAAGATTCTGAACTATTCAACAATTCAATTTTGCAATGAACTTTTTATAAAATATATTAAAGGTTCTATTTTTGGTGACCCCGGTCATTATATTAATTATCCAATAGAACAAATTACTATTTTAAACATGCTGATCCCCACTTTAGTATGTTTATCCCAAAAATTCTTAACAATCTTTAATCAAATTTAATTGGCAGTTTTCGTTGTGTTATGTGTTGAGATATTACTTATATTTTGGACTTAAATCTTATAGTGGGATCATCACAATAGGTAAATCATTAAAAAAATAGAAAGAGTAAATTCTCGAGGTAAAACTTGCATGAAAAAAAATAGTGTCAAAAACTTTAAATAACTCAATATATATCCAAATATATTAAGATTATAAATGAAGAAAGAATAAAGATATTGTTATTTATATTATTGTTAAAGAATATTACCACCACTAGCCAAAATTACACTTTTTTAAAAAACACTCGATGTACGTTTCGCTAACTATGTTAGCATAATCATTAATTGATGATAAAAACAGTTTATTATTTTATTTTATTTTTATTTAATTGAGTTTATCATCAAATACTCATGATGCTAACATGTAATTTTTATTATTGGTGACAATATTCTTTAACCAAAGGTTCCAAATCCTTAATTCAAATTTAAATTCTTGACAAAAATATTTCAAATTTAAAAATTTGCTTTCCAATCATTTTTAATATTATTGACTATAGTTGTAAAATTTAACCATGTGTAAGTTATTGATAATAATAATAATAATATGTAATTTGCTAACTGCAGTTTATTTTTATTTTTTCTTCATAGATCTGTCAATATCGTTTGTTTGTTAAAAGATTATGATCATATTCCTTTTATAATAGTATATAGTAGTTTTATATTTTTAACTATTTAATATTTAATGTTTTATATAAAATAAGGTTCAGTTATAATATTTGAAGCTGAATATATTAATTTTTTGTTTCTAAAGTAGATTTCGGTACTTACTGAATTTAATAATATTCGATACATTTTAATAAAACAAATTTATATAACTACTGCAAATAAATATGAAATTTCGGAACTTTTTTCCTGAAAAAGAAATGTAGCGTTCAAATTCCATTATTTTAATAAAACAAAATTTATATAACTACCGCAAATAAATATGAAATTTCGGAACTTTTTTCCTGAAAAAGAAATGTAGCGTTCAAATTCCATTATTTGTTCACCATCTTGTTTGCTGAAAGTTTTTGAGACAAATTGAAATAAACTTTCGACTTGTTATATAAGTTTCGTAAATCCAGAAAGTTCTGCTTTTAGAGGTAAATTCCTGCCGGGAAAGTTCGAAAAACTTTCACTTAAATATTTTTGTTCTTTCACGTGAAAATTCTAACGCGTAACTTCATTTTAATTAAACGCAAACATAATTTCTATTTTACGAAATTAGTCTTTAATTCGTATTTTTTTTGTTTTTGAAATTATAAATTATAAAGGATTTTTGTAATGTAACAGTAAGTATTATTTAATTACATTTTTGAAAACAAAAAAGTCAACTTTTAAAAATTACTGAGGCTGTTGAGGCTCTTAGGGGTTTCAAGCCCTCAATGTACTTTAGGGTGGTTATGTCAAAAATAAGATATATTAGAGGACATAAATCACCCAGATATCACAAATGTATAATATTAAGGGAAAGTTAGGCAAATAGTTTCGGCTGCAAAGCCTTCATTAGGCCTAAAAGTAACAGGATTCAATTATAATGAACTTAATATAGTAAAGTCAAAATTTGGTTATATATGGTTAAACTTGCCAAACACTATGACCACATGCATTAGTAATCCTTATTAATTAAACTTTGTGTAAAATTCAGATCCTTAAAAAATATCTTCTTCTTTCTGTAGCCTCTTAACTTTATATATAATAGTCATTTTTTATTAGATAATAGGAAACTTTATCGTATGTCAAGTACTTTAACAAAGTATGGGTATTCAGATTTCACCAGGAGCCAAGGAAATAATTATTGAAATTTAAATATATATGTCCAGTATGTCTTGTGATGTGTACAAATAAATTAAGAGGATTTAAATTTTGTAGCCAAATGTTTACTTTTATTTTCCCATTAGTCCTATCTGCGTTTAAATTGTAGAAAGAGTGAAATGAAAACTTACATTTATAGGTATTTTCTTAAATTTAATGTACGTACCATAAAAACGATGGTAAGGTCTATTCCACAATATTTAGTTTGACTTTCTACTTACCTTAAGAGGATTACCATTAAGGTTGCAAATAAGGTTGTAAATTCTTCATTAAAATATAACCAATAACGTATAATTTCAGTGTAGCTTTAAGTGGCAGCAGGGTTTGCCATATTTCACCATACCTCTCTTCGGGTGGAAACCCAACCATTTGTATTCCACAGCAGTTAACAGCAATAATCCTCTATACGTACCTGCCTGTAAGTATCTTTTTCTCAGCGATTATCCTGTTTTCGATATAGGGTTTGTTTTTAGTGACTCATAAATTACGGATCAAAGACGAAACGGTTATCTGAAATCTACCTACCTGATAATCAAAGATAAAATCTAAATAAATACCTGCTCACCAGGGGGATGGGGTAGGGAACTTTGGGGGTACATGAAAAATTGAAGTAGTAAAATTAAGGTAAGATAAATATTAGCCGAAACTAGTTGCAGCTTAAACCATTTGTATTAAATATTGTGATACATGACACAGAGTTTTATTTAATGAATATTTGACCATATTTGGGATATGGATAAACTTTTGTTTTTATATTCATTTTTAATAGTCCAAGAGCTCGTGAACTCTAATATTAAAACGGTCTTCCTGTGAGGCTAGAAAGTGATGAGTCATAGCATACTATATATAAGTACGATGACCACCACCTGGCAGGCATCAGCTCTGCACGTTATCAGCCCTTATATTTTTGAAACTGTAAATAAAATTAAAAAAAAGTGCGGAACTCGCCCCTGATCACTCTGCAAGCAGAGTCAGGGGTATACCTGCTAAACCCTTCTCGGTATTTTATCCTAGTATTGTATTTGTCCTTGTGCCCTGCTGTAGAAGTAGAATTACTCATTTTCAGGGATGCAGTGGGTGAATGTTGGTCTGAAAAGGAAAACTATTAGAAAAACTTAAGATATTTGATTGATGTGCTTATTTTTTATACTAACGAGCCATCCGAGAGAAGAGGCTCTGAGAGAGTGGAGTCCATGGGTGCCGGTAGGGGACAAGCTCGTTTGATGCATATGGGGCATCCTTTATGAGATCTAAGAGCTCGTCCGGAAGATGTAGAATCCTCAGATTCGGTTAAGTGAATATCTTCAGTAGTCTTCTTAATTGTGCTCTTTTGTATCTATCGACACTCCATTTTATCCGTACTGTGAGTTGGAACTGTCCATTCTTCTCCCGGAGTATCTTCCTTGTACGTCCTATTATCTGAAAGTAATTGGTATCATATTAATGTATTCGTGGTTTTCTTTGGGAAGCGCCAGGGACGTTTAGAACTATATAGTCCATGATTTGACGAATGTAGGTTTTGTATGTGTGTAGTATTGCTTGGGGGTTACATTTCTCAAATTTAGCACCCAGGGCTCCTATAAGGGTTCGTCTCCTAACTCTGTGAAGAGTTCTTTGGACTTTTTTGGCCTAGTTTAGAGTACGCGTGAAGCATACTCACAAATAGGTCACTTCGTCCAAGGGGACGAGCCTCTCCCCAGAGTCTCAGGTTGATGTCATTGAGCGATTGATTTGCTTTTAGGGTGTAGTTAGGATGTTTGAAGATAATGAGTTGGGTTTTTGGGGGTTTGGAGTAACTCTCCATTTAGTACACCATTGAGAAAAGTGGTTTAGAAGTTGTTGGGTTTTGGGGTTTAGAGCTCTAGTGGATGAGGATGTCGCAGAGGTCTTAGTATCATCAGCATACAGCTGAATGGGATCAGCTGGCAGGTTTTCGACGATGGTTCACTTATAAAGGGCCAATCTACTTTTTTATTCTGACTTGGTATTGGGTTGTTCTTGAAGAAATCGGGTTGAAAAGTATGGTTTCTACCGTAGGGGTTTTGCATTTATCTGTGAGCAGAATGTGGTTGGTGATTGAGCTTTCTTCGTACCCTACGAACCCATCAACCTATCTATCATTGTTAACGTGGGGGTATGTATTGGAGACAAGGAATATGGGGAGATCAATCAGCAGTTTAGATAAGAGGACCCCGTTCGCGTTGGAGGCATAATGGCCAAACTGATTGTGTCTGGAATTTATGTCTCTTAGTAGAACAAGTCTTGGGAGGTTTGAGAAGTACTCAAACAAGGTCCTCGATAGGATTTTGGCCAGGTGATTGTAGTAAGAGATGAACATGAAGTGAGTCGAACCGGGGGGGAGTGTTGGGGGTGAATGTTATGCCATTCCGAATGAGTTCCTTGTGGCGTGATGGGTGCCGTATCCGCTAAACTGAGTGATTTTCTAGTTTCTAGCCAAGGTATCTATGATGGAATAGTAGATTCTGTAACAAGGTTAGAATGAAAAATTCGACGAGTGAAAAATTCTATTGTTGCTGTATAAGAGCTTTAATTGCAGGTTTTCTGCTACTTTGAACCACATTTTTATTCCGAGTTTGAATAAACATTTTTCGTTATACTCTTGTGTGGCCCATCTCTTCATTTTGCTTCTCATGGACGTTATCTAGCCCTAAATATTTAGGCGTGAAAACAATTATTTTCCAATATTTCAATATTCTATTTCTAGAAATTTAAATCGGGATATTAATAGTTTTAAAAAGGTTCTAGTGTGCATTATCGTTATAAGGGGTTGGTTGGTCACAATTTGTAATACAAATTATAAAAGCATGTATTATTTAAAAAATAAAAGAAGAAAATTTTTAATTCATTGAACAATAACTACCTAGCGGTTAAAATAAGAATCACGAAATCATCATTTATAGCGAAATAATTTTTTTTATGGATCATGTTGAGTTTTTGTCTTTAAATTTTAATGTTATTAGTTAGTCTTTAAAACACACTTTCAGTATAAAAACTCCAGTTTGAAAATTATGAATTTTATATTAAAAAACTCACCAGGGAAATACATTCGTATCACTTTCTATCCCATTGTGGACAATTTAAAGAAGGTTTTTCCATTAAAGTAATTCATTTCTCAGTCGCTGAAGCCGAATTATTGTGAAATGAACTTTAAGTTTATTGTTATTTTTTAATAATTTACAATTATTGGGGCTTTCTTGAGTAATTTGAAAATCTATTAAAGTATTTATTCTCGGTCTCTTATCTATTTTAATATTCTTAATTTTTCCTGAATTCACCTCTGTCGCCCACGAATAAATAATAAAACAAGATGATAATTTAGTAAACCCACAAAAAATTATACATCTAGTTTTAATCAATATTTCTACTGTTATGTGAACAAATATACACAGGTGATAATTCGATAAAGGTTATCTAAAAAAAATTATTTATCGATCTACCTATGTTTATATTTGAATTTGATCCATTTTATTCGTGCGCTCTTAAACGAATAAACGCAGACTCAGAAAGTGAAACTTCCAGATAGTGGTTTTCCCATTTGAATTTCCGTAGTTTTGATAAAACTGTGTTTAGTGGTGAGTGTCTAGTCAAAGGTTTGTTCTTTATATATTATATTTATTTATTTATTTGAGAAGTGCACTTATGTAGAATCCATTTTAATGATTAAATCACATGGTTTTATTATTAAATTTTTCGAGTAGTTTAAAGTAAAAAAAAATAAAGGAGTGTTTCTAATTAATTTCTAAATAAGCTTTTAATAATTTGTAAATTTCGGGACAAATAAAGATCAATAAAAGAACGACTTGACCCTTGTCACGTAGTCACATTTTTTATCTTAATTGCATTTATTTCAATTTCATACAACGTTGCTTCGGAGATATTTTTGATGAAAATGTGTTTGAAGTAAATCGAAAAAATATTTTCCAATTTTGATTTACATCTATTAAAAAAATATCGAGTTTGTTGAATACCATGTACAAGTAGAATAAAAATAGATATGACTGTTAATTTACCAAAGTAAATATGAAAAGACTTATTACGCCTGGTAGTCAGTAATAAAATTTAATAGCAAAGTGTTAAATTAAATTTAAATGATATTTTTAACTAAGATCATCAAAATTAAAATTATAAAGAGGGCCATGCTGATTTGTCATTTTTGTTTAAACAGTTCTGTGACATTTGACGTTAATTATTTATTTATTGCCAACTTTAAATAGACAATTCAAAATGTCAAAATTATATGTTATTTAACAAGAAATGTAAATAGAATTTTACACAGGAATGAGTATATTTCAATATTTCACACGAGCTTCATATATGGTACATTCAAGGTTGAAAGTATCTGAATCCGATATCAGTTTAGGTTTATAAAATTTTAATCAAATAAAAGCTATACTCTGCCCAATATTTCTTTTTTCTTAAAATGACAGACTTCAGGTCGAATAGTAATTTTGTGTTAAAATATATTGTGTGGCTAATCTGCTTGGATGTGTCTACTGGGCCAATACCAAGTTAAAAAAAAAATGAAATAAAAAGTATAGATTTTTACCAATTTCTATGGATTTTTAGAATAACTTCATATTCATATGATTACTATTAATATTTTATTCGTTTTTAGATTATATTTTGGATGTTAGTATTTCTCTTTTTTCTCGCTATGATGTGAAACAGAAAAGAGCAATTTTTTCTATGTTTTTATTATGTTAGATAATTATTTTTGGTTGAAATTATGAGGCAACGTTACCCAGAGTAGACAACATACTAACATAAAATATTACTAGTTCATCAATATTGAGTGCATTTAACATTGGGAGGAAATGCAATTTTGTAATATTGGTAATAAAAAAATTACTAGAAATTATGTCATTATTTGTTTAACGTAAACAATACCAGTATATTTAGTCCAATATTTATTTTTTGTTAAAATGACACACTTAAGGTCGACTAGTAATTTGGGGTTAAAATATATAGTGTGGCTAATCTGTTTGGATGTGTCTACAAAGTTTACAAAGTAATGAATTATTTGAACATAATATGCATAACAAATATAATTTCAGGGAATATAATTTAGCCTATTTTAACCTATTATTAAATATTTATTAGCCTGAAAAAAGCAGGAAAACTGTTGAAAAATTTAGAATATCTGTATCGTTTATTCTAACTTAAAATAGTACAGTAGACACTACTATTTTTGACAGATTATGGACAGAATTTGTGCTCATTTGGTGAGTTTTTTTTCGCCAACTTAACTGGGGATTGTCAAAAAGTTAAAAGAAATATTGGATGGATTATAATAAATCAATTTGCTAAACCCGTGGAAGCAGAGAACCAAAATTACACTTTCGTCTAAACAAAGTATAGCATATCCGCGCGTGGTTTATAATGTTAAAGCAAATAATTTTTTTAAGTCGTTTTCAAGTTTAATTTTCATTAACAAATGTGATTGATTATACTTCGTATTCCCACAAATTTTCCGATTTTACCAAATCTCGAGATATTCTCACATGACAAAAATAATTTCCAGAGAATCAGGAGATTTTCCTTCAATTGACAACACTGTCGACTGCATTGATTTTGAATCATAACTGTCAAAATTTACAACAAGTACAAACATAACCTTACTTTATTTTGTTGTATTATTTAATAAATGTCAATTGTCTGCATTTTGAAGGTTGAAATTTTCAATCTTATTTCTCATAAAATAAAAGGTTAGAGTTTAATTTAAAAAGTGAAACTCTAGAGCTGATTGAATTGAATCTCTATAAGTTGTTTTAATCAACTCAATTTCTTGACCTTCAATTTATTTTACATATAGGTAACATGCAAATTGTAAATCGTAAATCTGAGAACTGGAAACAATCAGGCCGCAATTTAAAATATGAAAATGTAAAAACATCAAAAGGAGCAAAAAGTGAGATAAATGGTAACGATTTATTTTCGTTTACATAACGTAATACGACACTCTAATCGATTGACAGTTAATACCAGTGGCGTCGTAACGTTTGCGTGGGCTCTTCATTCTCATAAAAGTATGATATTATTACAATGGATAGGCCACCCTGAATAATATTGACGCCTCTGCTCGACAATTTTCAGTATTAACATTTGTTAAAATTAATTAATATTTACCAATACTATATTTAAAATTAATTCTATTTTAAAATTTATATCTTCTAAAATAAACTAAACGTTAACTATATGTTAGTTATATTTCACGCTTTGTCTTATAAAGCCTGTCGAATACAAAAACCTTACAGGTTTTTTACGTTATGAATGATATAACGTCATATTCAGTAATAAAGTACAGCCAATATAATATATCTCAAAATGTCCTAAAAAGTGTCATGTGAAAAGCATGCCAAACCAGGGAAATTTTTGATTGCAAAGTTTCCTACCCTGTCAGACGTCAAATCGCCTGAATAAAATAATTAACATTTGTGAAATTGCGTGAAATATATCTTCCTGGTCGAAGAAATCGTTTTTAAAAAGAAAAAATGTTTATTTAAAGTTAAAGTTACAATTTGGATTATTTTTACAAGTATAAAAATTGAACAAAGAATAACTAAGACCGACTAAATAAGACTAAATAAGACTCGAACAAACTCAAACAGACTAAAGCAGACTGACTTCCTAACGCTAGAAACTATTTTTATTTAATGCAATAAATTGATAACAAAAGTGCTTATTCTATATATTTAGCTGATATAATTGGTGCATGCAATTTGAGTTTTGCGATTTTAATTACAAATTTATTCTCAGAACTATTATAGCTGTTAAAGTCGTGTTGTTTTAACTTATTAAAATTCCTAATGCTTTATATCAAGCCAGTTTCAAGAACAAGACCGCGAAAAGACCCCTTCTTACACTTTTTAATCCCAAATTTAATTACAAAGTTGTAAATTGGCACATTGAAAAATTAAGGTTAAGTTTAAATTGTTAACGGTTCCTTGTCTATTACTTATATCAGAGAATTAGAGATGCCTTGAAGTTGTCTTTCGACAGTAAATAAAATTGCAAATATTTACAGTAAATTTTGTATGAAAATAAAAAATATTTATCAATGTTTCAGTATTTTGTATTTTAAATTGAATAGACAATTTTAGTTGTTTATACCACTTTGTTGTTTATTTGAGACAACTCTTAAAACTAAAAACAGCCTCTTATTTAAATTACGCGGGCTTGATGACGCCATACCAGAAGATTTGCCTACGTCACATACTTTATCGATAATGAGCGTCTACTCAATCACTCGTTAAAAGCATTCGATGTGTCATTGATAATCGAATTGTTAAATTATGAATAAGTTATTTGCAATAATTATTAATAATACCTAATAAAGTTTAGAAAAGTTTAAAGGTCCGAAATCAGAGATAGAGCGATATTGTTCTGAAAAAAATGTGAAATCATAACAGATACGGATAATCTATTCAATTTTAATCGATTTTTCTATTGTCCGAAATGTCATATGTACCAACATAAGTTAAATCATCGAATAAAATCCCCCGATCAGTAAATACGTGACGTATATTAAAAAATCAATATTTAAAAAAAAGTATAGTGTAATTGGATGAATTTTGTTTTGTAACCAAATCGATATGATTAGGATTAAGTGTCGGTATATTAAAAATCCCAAAAATCTTACTTACTAAAATCCTCCATTGAATTTTCTTCAAAAATCTTAAATAATTCAAAGTACGGCAATAGTGTAAGATATTGTTTCATGACGTCATATCATTCATAACGTAAAAAACATATTGCAAATAAATACGTGTTTACAGAATTATTTATTTGGTACAAAAATATTGTACCTACATTTTTTAAATCCTGAATTAAATATTTTTGTACATCTAATATTCAAAATTAAAATTTTAATAATTTAATACAATAACCACAACCACATCCCAGAATTTAAATATATTCTGAGGATCATTGTGCCCTTGGCGCGTATACGGCCATTTAGAAGCTTTGTTTACGTGCTTCCAGAATTTGAGGAGAGATATTTGCTTTTGCCGACGTTTTATTGCCCTATTACTCTAAAAGTGTATACCCTAAAAGTCGCTTCCAGAATATTAACAGCTTTTCTATGTTATTTATAAAAAAAATAGGTACTTTTTGTAATTCTCGTTCAGATTAATTAATTTAATTTAATTCAATTCGTTTGTTATAATACTTTTACCAAAGAATACCAATTGATAAAGAAGCGAAGGCTACGGTATTTGCATGGACCGAAATTTGTACGCGCATGTGCGAGTTATATTAGTTATACGTCAATGTCAATTCTGTCTAAAGGTGCTATATTTTTGAATAAAGTGCGGATTGTTTGTTCATTTGCTTTTTTATATTATTTTATTGTAAATATTACTTTGTTTTCTAAACATATACCATATACCTATATAAAATGAATTTAAATGAATTTTTGTCAGTACCCGAACGGATAGATCAAAAGTGGGGTAAAAGGAGTGAAAAGAGTAGCGAAGCCGAACGCAGACATTATATAAGTTATCCGTCACCTGTCACAAAAATTTTTGCCCTTCCAACATCAAAGAAATTTCGCCGGCCTTCGCTTCTTGGTTATGTATTCTTTGCTTTTACTGATTAAAAATATTTATAATTAGGGATTACAGTCTCGATTCGATCTTAGCGAGAATCGATTTTTTGGATCGATTTTTTTAGGTTGATATCGATCTAAGAATCGGGATCGAAGATCGATTCTTCTGTATAGCTACTTCTAAACTTGACTAAAATCTAATACATGGTTATTGATTCCATATAAAATAATTAACTACGTAATTTACTCCTAATCCAGTCAAGTAGTAAGTCAGTGAATACATACTTGATAAATAATAATGTTTGTATAATTAAAATGGGTTCAATCAAAATATTGTCCTTACAAAACCATCAAAATTCAAATTAAACGGAATTTGCTTGTATTAATAAAAAATAAATTCAAGTTTCATATTATTCAGCTACTTTCATTCCATAAAATGTAAATTGAATCGATTTTTTGTCTTTCCGATTTTTCCTAGATCGATCTTTGATTCGAATCGATCATTTTGACAAAGATTGGAGAAACTCTATTTACAAACAAGGCGGTCAATCCAGGACGGCACGCGAAACACTATTTATATTTATTTTATTAAAAGAAGTCTTGACTATCTAAATCTAGCCCGTGTATTAAAAAAAAGAAAATACAACTTCCATTTATTTCGTAAAAAAAATAAAAAATATGTATCAGGATTCGAACCTGGTACTTTGATTTGTCTACACTCTAAAGTTCCAGGTTCGAATACTAATACACATTTTTTATTTTTTTTACGAAATAAATGGAAGTTGTATTTTCTTTCTTTTTTTTTAATACACAGGCTAGATTTAGATAGTCAAGACATCTTTTAATAAAATAAATATAAATAGTGTTTCGCGTGCCGCCCTCGTATTTACAAAAAGTACAATCGATAACAAAAAGAAGCTAAATAAATAGGCAACCAGAAATACGCATCTACTGTAATATGTATAGTTTGCTTTAAGGGTTAACCAAACTTTTTGTTTATTGTTTTTTATTATTCTCAATGCGAATTTACTAGTCTAAAATAAAGTTGGATAACTAAGTATGAAATTATTTTGCAGAAAATGTCGACTGAAATAACAGGAAAACTTCCCAAACCACAGATGCGCAGTCTTTTGCACAATCAGATCAAAAGAAATCTTCTATTTGCTGGAATTTCGGTGCTTATAGCAGGGTCATACATGAGATTCGTCTACGGAGATGGTGCTAAAAGAGCTTACGCCAATTTTTACCTGTAAGTATTTCTATAAATATTTAACTTTTTTATCTAAATCACTTTTATTTGAACAATATTTTGGTTGCGTAACTAAATATAGAAGTAGTCTTCGTTTATAAGTTGGCAATATGTACAGTTCCTTTAGAAATGATTGTCTCCCACGTGACCTTGTCGTCGCTAAAAAATGCCGAAAATCAAAAGAGCCTGATTTAGTGACATTGTCAATGTCAAACTTAATAAGCGTCACATGCGTATTTTGACGAATTTTCGATTATTACTTGTTTACTTGGCAATAATTTATTGAAATAGAAAAGTTTTTTCAGAACCAATTTTTGTATTAGAAAACATTTCTTAATTTGTTATACAGAGAACAGAAGGTGTCAAGATGTTTACATCTAAGCAAGACGCTTTTGGAATATTTTTATGTGGAACTCGTGAAGTACATTTGTATAGATCAATTTAGAGAACATTTTCCAGGTGTTCATTTTAATTATAATGTTTTTCATCGACATAAACAAAACATTATTCGCTGTTTTAAAGAAAAAAATCCATTTGCAAAGGCACATATAGTGGAACACCTACATTACTAACAAATCAGTGTTAGTTTTAGCACCACAAACAGGTGGATTTTTAGAAAAAATCAAACAATTTCATGAACATTTATTATTTTTATACGCATTAAAAATAAACTAAAATTATTTCCGACACTGAATGACGTCTAGGGATATTTTTTTTATGTTCTACCAATTGATGACATGTCATGTTGGTCACCTGGGAGACAATCATTTCTGAAGGCTCTGTATTATATAATAATTTTCTTTTTGTCGTTTACCCATAACAAATTTTAGATTCTTACCAGTTGATTGTTACAAAATTTGTTTTAAGTGAACAATAAATTTCCCGCTACTGACTTAACGTCACAGTTTAGCCAACTTGAAAATCTGTTTACATATATTATTTAGATAACTCTTGAATCACATTAATTTAATCATGAAGAGTTACATAATTACGTAATATAAAATACTACATTGAGAAACATTATTTGTATTAATTTCAGAAATTATGACATTGAAAAAGAATTCCAAAAAATGAGGAAGAAGGGACTTTTCGACTCATGCGACACAGAAGAATAATTCAAATAAATAATTAATAATCTGTTAGAAAAGTATAGAATTTGTAATATAAGATTTTAGGTATTTAAATACGGATTGTATTATTGTTAATTATCTAATTTCTTAAGGTAACAGGTAAACCATAAATAGTAAGGTTCATTTATGAAATATAAAGAGAAGAGGAAGAAACAGCTGCATTGCCAATTTTTTAAAATTGTCACTAATCTTAGCTAAAGATAAATAAAGTTTATTCCCATAAAAACTTTATAAATTTATTTTTCGAGTTATGCTAGTCTGTTCAACCGATGAAATATAATTTGTTTTTATTTAAATCTTGAAAATTTTCTGAATTGGGAGCTTGAGTAATTTTAGCATTAAGTTAACTGGCAACTGTGTTAGAAAGGAACTGTCATTGTCACTTTTTCGTATTCTACTTCACACGAGACCTAATTTGGAAAGGAAAGTGAGAAATTAACAAAAAACTGAGATGTAAGTGTTTTTTTCAAATTCGCTATTATAAAACCACTTATTTTTTCCAATATTTATATAATTATTACATTTAAAATTTACATTTGCATAAAATTTCAACCACCTTTATTTCTAACCTTTAATTTATTATATAACGATTTTTTTTAAGACAATGGCTGGAGAAGTAAGCAAAGCTGCTAAGCCCCAATTACGTGGTCTTCTCGCAGTCCAAATCAAAAGGAACGTCCTTCTTGCTTTTGGCGTTGCTGGCCTTGCTGCCCTCTTACAAAAAATTTTTATTAATGATGCCAGGAAGGACCAATACGCTAACTTTTATAAGTAAGTTGTTTCATATTAGAATTTTATCGATTATAATATGCAATAACCCTAATATTTTTGTTATTTTAGGACATATAATATTGAGACAGCATTTAACCAAATCAGAAATAAAGGACTTTTTGATTCTTGTGAACCAGACAGAAAGTAATGCTTTCTTTAATTACTAGAATTTATTAGCCTTCAATATTAAGTTAAAAAATATTTGATTAATTAAAAGTGTAGTGTACTTTGTTTTATTATTACTTTAATTAAATATCGCAGAGCGAATTTAGAAAAAATATCCATATTTGATTTAGTAGTAGCTACCAATTGTTTAAGTTAATAGAAATGTTTCAACTAAAAGTAAGTTGGTGTTCTTGTAAATAAATATCCCTGAAGAAAATCAGAATAACTATTTGAATTACAATTTAGTAGCACAATCGATAAAAGTTTGTTTTATCGTTGCCTCAACTAAGTATTAATGGATACTTGGTAGAAAATCGTAAAATATCCATATTTGGTCACGAAATGGGTGATTTTTTAACAATCTTGTTTAGATGAGTTCATATTAATTGATTGAAATGAATTTTGTTATTCATCTTTACAATTATAATTTCAAAGTTTATAACGATGTTGTGAATTTATGCTTAGTTATTATCGACTATATTTATATTCAATTCATTCTTACAACATTGCTGTTCATAAATATAAATTAGTTTGCTTGTAATTTTTCCTTATTATAATAAAAAGCATGATTTAGTAAAACCTTGTTAACTGTCAAAAATGGCAGACATTAACAAGGTGTTAGTAAATCATGCCTTTTATTATAATAAAGAAAAATTGCAAGAAAACTGAAGTACATTTATAAACTGAAATATTGTAAGCATGAATTGAACATAAACATATTCGATAATGACTAATATAATACAATTTCGCATCATTAAAAACTTAAATTATAATTGCAAGGATTAATAACAAAATTAGTTGCAATCAATACATTACCGGTTTTTAGTAAGTTTCACATAACACATGATATGAGGGCTGTACGTTAGATAAATATTGCTAAAAGCATGATTTCAATTTGTAGATTTTGACATAATTTTAAAAATGGCGCGTTAATTATCATGTTTTCTAACATGGATGAAAACGTAATAATTAATGGTTGACCAATCAGAAATTCAAACGATATCTGTCAAAAAGTTTCAACTTTGCAAGATAAATCCACATTTAGAAACAATCGCATATGATAATACGACGTTGCCGTATGTATATTTTTATATTGGTTTCAGAGACACTTAAAAAAATGTATTTTTTCAAAGGAATTGTTTTACAAACGATTCGTCGCTGAATATGACTTGCGCAGACGCTGTTAAAATCTGTCCATAGAGATAGGAAATATTAGAGAGAGCATGAAAGAGACTGACTTATGGGTATTCAATGTAAAGCTAATGTCTCAACATCTCTACTCAAAAAGCACCTTTTGTTTTGATTAGGACTCAGAAAACTGCATTCACGTCGTTGGTTCAGGGGCGTAGTAATAATTCAAAATTGAAATATAAAAACCAAATTCTAATTTTCATCATTTTTTTTACTTAATAATCCAACTTTCAGTGACAATGAATTTTTATAACAGTTTATTGATATGTACTTAAAAAAATGATAAAATGCGAATATACTATATAAATTAAATCTGTCAACAACGCTTTCAGAAGTTCGTTATGAGTCCTAATGTAAATATTTATGGTTTATGTTGGATACAACTTCTCTCTCTAATGCTACATCTACCCTACCATATCTCTGACTCTGTCCAACTACTAAACCGACTTATTAGATAAGTGGGGAATGAAAGAACAAAGGGATAATTAGGGAAGTGGGGAGGCTGAAGATGTCGTTTTAGTTATTGAACAATCTTTACCTGCTTCCATTATGCTATAATTTTAATTTTTCACAAAGTGTGTTGACTTTTTTTTGTCCTCAGTTGCTGTGATTAAATATATAAATATAATTCGATTTTACATTATAATCGATACAATCTATTGTTAATTTTCGCAATCATTGTTGAATCAATCAAAGCATAACTGTGTATTTAAAAGAGTTTATCTAATGGGACATAAAAAATTCAAATGATTATTTTGTTATCGAAGTGAATCGAGAAATTATTCAAATTATAAAATAATCGATTTGTAGTTTCTCTAGTTTACCAAATAAGACTGTTACACCCGTTTAAAATTAACCCGTTGGGGGCTTGACAGGGAGTAGACAAGGAAAGTCTGTCGTCACAAATGTCATTTTTGTCAAAATCTGAGTCCAAACAAAGAATTTGAGTACGTGCTCTGTGGATACTTTGCTTATTAGTTTATGCTTGGATGTTGATTTCTCAGGCAAAAGAATTTAGTTTTATCTTAAATTGACTGGAGCTGCTTAATTTGACTTTGACAGAGGTTTATTTGGACTCAGTTTTTGACAAGAATGACATTTGTGACGTCATGACTTTCCTCGTCTACTGTTATAAATCGCTGGTGGAGTTGTTGGTAAATGTGGCAACAAAGGTAAGTGTAAATACTATTTCTTATTTACACCGCTAGATAGAGCGCGGTTAGGAATCCATTGTCCAATTAATTATTTTTTAATTTTTCACATATAAAAAATATAAATTTTTATATAATTAATTAAAAATGATGGTCTTAATATTAATATTAATATTTTGATAATATTTTTATAAATTGTAAGGATCTGTCTATATCGCCCTCAACAATTAAATTTTGGAATGACCTCTACGTGCAGGTTTTACAAATCATTAAAAAATTATAAACTTTAAACACTTTAAAATAATCTCAGCATAAGCGAAGAAGTTATGTTTAAAGATGTTTGTAATAGAGGCCATTTTTAAACTAAGCGCTCGTAGTTTAGCAGTGCACTGCTAAACTACAAACGATTATAAATATTTAAAATATTATTCGTTTTTGAATGAATGTTTCTAGTTCTAAAAATTAAATTAAAACAGTTGGGTAGAAATAGAAGTATATATTATTAACAATCATTTAGGAATATTGTGCCTTTAAAATATTTTATAAAAATTAGGATCTGTGTTGCCATCTACAATTAAAGTTTGGAACAAAATTTACAGGTTTCTACAAAACGAGTGGAAACATTTTAAAAACTATGATCGCCGCAATAATCTTGAAATTTAATTTTGTATCAAATGTTACATACCTGATTAAAAAATATAATTATCTCATCAAAAGCGAAGAGGTTATTTAAAAAAGGGCATTTTAAAATTAAGCGGCGCCGCCAAATTTACTGTGAATACATTTTTAAATTCATATGTTAAATTAAATCAAAACTTAAAATTTTAATAATAATATAAATATATCACTAAAAATGTGCCAAGATTCTTGAATTCTAATTTTTCTTCATAAAATTCAGGAACATGCAACTGTATTTTATATAGTTACATTGAAATTTAATGGGTAAAATCTTCATTTTTGTTATCCAGAAATATGTATTTTAACTAATTCAGAAATACTATTACCTAATTGACTCCAAAATTTGTGCTTTTTTAGCCATGTCTTTTACACGTGTCCATTTTTTTGATATTAGGAAATGTGGCAACAAAGTTAATTATAAATACTACTTCCATTTTTCATCGCCAGGGGGAGGTCGGCAGCGGCAGCATCTTATAAACTTTATTGAAATATAAAAAAATTATGAATAAGTGACTTAAAATTAAAAACTGATATATTTAAAAATAAGTAATACCATATAGATATTTTTTTTATTTTAATTTAATCCATTATTGTTTAATCCAACAATTTTTTTTTACTATAAATACATGTAACTAAAAATTATTTACATACATTATCCATAGGTATTATAAAAGAAATATAAATTTTTATACAATCAATCAATTACAAATAATAAACATTTTAATTTTTATAAAAATTTTGATTTGTAGCGCCCTCTACAATTAAAATTTGGAATAATCCATAGAGTTTTCTATAAAAAGACCAGTTAAACATTTTATAAACTACAAAATTAAAATTTAGTTTTACTTAACATACCTAAAATAATAAAATAATCGCAGCATAACCAGAAAAGTTATTTTTAAAAATTTTTGTAATTACCGTCTAGGGCATTTTAAAACTATGCGACGCTGCCAAACTTCCACTGATTATGAAATATTTTAATTTTTAATTATTTTTGAATTCACATTACTCAAAGTTGGAAATACTAAACTAAAACTTAAAATTTAGTAGATATATGAATATATAAAAACATGCCACGATTCTTTAATTCTAATTTATCTTTTTGAAATTCAATAAAATGCAATTGTCAGTTGATTTCTTATACAAATGTGTTCGTTTTAGTCTAGTAATTTTTTTAGAAAGAGATAAACTAAAAAATATAGATTGTGTAGAAAGAGTTAGAGTTAATTAGCTTTACACGGAGTAGGCGTAAGGATAAAGTTGTCATGTCAATTTCGAAATGTCAAAAATATATTTCCGTGATGGTTCGATTTCGTGTTAAACCTGTGCGCATTCAGTTTACGCATGACGAATGGCGTCAAGTTGTTATTGTTGAAAGCGTTTAATTATTTGTAATAAGATTATGAGTGCTTATACAATCTTTTTACATAAAATTGTACAATATAGTGACCACATAGTTTAATTAGACAAGTGCTTAGCAAGACTTTTCCACTGGATTCTTCATTTGAGTGTCAAAAGTATGTCACATAAAATGGGGTATAATGTTCTTGGCCGTAAGCAAATCAATTTCCGTAATAAATATTCCAACTTATGTATGAGAGGACGATTGCAAATTCTGCAAGAACGTTCTACATAACGTTAATTGCCTAATTTTACCAAGTTTAAGGTGTAAATGAGTTTATGAACCGTAAAATTTTCATTAGAACACATGGAATAACACTCCCCCGTCAAAGGAACAAGATGGCTGCGATCATATCCATCTTCTTATTTTGCGATATTGGTGCTGTTTATTTGCTTAAAAACGCGAAAAAGCCGCGAATTTTGCCTCGCTTGTGCAGTTTTTCATGAATAACACTCTTTTTTCCCTTAATTGAAATCAAGAAATGATATTTAGAGCGTCGTCGCGTAAGTAAATATGTATATTAATTATGGTTATTTTTTAGGTGCCTAAAAAGTACTTTGGATGGCTCTTCCTCAGCATGTGAATTCACATGGGAGCAATCGCGGCTCACCATGCCGGTCTTAAATGGCAGCAAACAGTGACGGATATACATATACAGAACTTTCTGCAATTTTGACCTGTGAAGGGGACCTGTCAGATCCCAGGTTCCCTACACAGTTGAACTTACTGGTGGATTGTTTAAATAATATTTTGGGTGAATCAGTGAAAGTACACAAACTGGAGCCCTGGAACTCAGTGCGGGTAACGCTGTCCATTCCTCGGGAAGCAGCGTTACGCCTTAGACAACTCGCCAACGAGGGCTCCCATCATCTCAGGGCCCTGGGTATACTTAGTGTTCAAGTTGAAGGGGATCAAGTTATATCTTTGAGACTAGCCACTGGATCAGAACCACAGGAAATTATTCTTAGAACTTCTCAAGGTAAGTTTTGTTTACGTATTACAGTAGAATATGCATAAATCCAATTTAATTGGGTCCATAATTGATCATCGAAATATTTTGCTTAAAATTTAATAATACATATTAATTTTTAAAAACTCTAAAAATACATATAAGGGTCATAGTTATAAACTGGGATAGATAATATTAAAAAATAAATAGGAAATTGAAATTTCTCTTATTAAATTAAATGTTAAATTTAAACAATGGGGAAGTCTGTTAAAATTTATTGTAAATTATATTAATTTCTTCTTTTACTTGGATATATTTAAATTTTTGCTTTTGTCAACTTAATAACTGATTTTTTTCTGCATATAAGCAAGTTTGTAATTTATAATTAGTAGCATTATGTAAATATACAATAATACATTTAGAATATTTGGAATTTTTGCAAAGAATCGAGGGGGCTTAAACATTTGGATATATAATCAAAAATCCTCATTTTAGTTAAGAATAGATTAAAAATATCCAGTGATATTCTTCTTCAATTATATTTCATCAGAAGTAAAGATCAAAATTGCAATATCATATTTAGATTTTCATACGACGACATCAATTATCATAGTGACAATTACAAATACTTGTTCCACCTGTTTTTAAATCCGTATACTGTAAATCTATAGTCCAGCAAAATTCAGAAAATATAGGCCAACCACCAACAAGGATATTTGAAAAAATACTCCATATATACGTATTTGTCGAATGTTTTGTCAAATTAATTCAACGTAATTCAGAAAAATTTATACCATATTAGGACATTTACTATTTTATCAACGATTTTCCAAATTAAATTGTTCTTACTGCATGTGGATTAAACATTCAAAATGTACACCATTAAATTATTGATAATTTCTCAACTGGTTGCAGAAATAATTTTTAAATTAGTTTTAGCGCTAACATCTTCTCAATTAATATAACTCATCTGGACATTATTTCATTATTAAATTTTAATCTGTATGACATTAGATTCAGATAATGATTTCAAATTTTCAGTAATGTTAATGTGGAGTCTCTTCATTAACATCACCCTTGGTTTTCTTCCATACAAAGCAGAAACTATTGAGATCAATTAAATTACAGAAAAACAAAATATGGATCTAAACTTTAGTTGAATTGTACATAGTGTTCATTTGTTATTTACGTGTTACTAACACTGCTTGCAGTCAAAACATCTTTCTTTTTTGTCTTTTTCGTCTTTTTCTTCACTTTATACCCTGCACATTTCTTGCATTCATCTTTTTTAATAGAGGCTCAATGTTGTTGAATAAAAGTTATAGTGAGTTTGTTCAAAAACGTTCTATATTAATGACATCCATGCTTAATTTGTACATCACTAATTAAGACCTTCTGGCTTTTCTGTCTTGATGTTTTAGTAAAAATTAACTTAATTTTAATAAGATCTTTAAAAAAAAAAACGCTTTCAACGTGGTATTTTTAAAAATATAATAATTGATATTTAACATACAAAATATACTATTGATTTTAAAAATAGGTAAAAGTGCACATTCAATCATATTATTATTAATATTTGCTTATGGAGTACCAAGTTTTATTATTAATTTAATCTTCTTAGAGGCCATTTACTAACTAGGCTCTTGTGTTGTAGATTTTCTGTAATTTTCTTTCAAGTAGGAATTATTAGTATTTTTATTTCCTTGAAATGGAAGTGTACTTACATGTTTTTTTTGCTAAAAATGAACATTTTGCCCACTCATTTTTCATAAACTATTTTATAAAAAAAAAGATTTAAAGAAAATAAATTCATAATATTAAAAATCCATTTCATTTTAACATACTCTTTAAATTATATATTATTTATTCCAAAACACTTCATTAAATAAAATGTTGAGTATTCCACACTATTTTCTTGGCAATGATCAATGTTGTAGGTGCAGTTTCATTAATATTAAAGTCAATTTTTCAGTATTTTTTTGAACTAAAATCTAAAAACAAAAAATAAACTTCCAGTATTACAAATAAAATGTAACTTCTAAAATTGTGTAAAATACAAAAATTATTCTTGTATCAAAAAAGTTTAACTTAAATTTTGTTCAGCAACTAATCAAAAATGTTTTATATAATATCAAATTAAATACCAATTCTAAGATGTCCTCTTTATAGTCTTCTTATAATGTTGAAAAATGAAAGTGAACTTGAATCTTATATACTATATTAATTTGAATTTTGGTTTAATTTGTAAAATTTTACAACACTCCCAGGTTACTATAAATAATCATTTACTTATGAAATTTTAAACAATGATAACTGAGGCTCTTGAAAAATTTATTAGTTGTATAAATAGTAAACAAATAATAAAGATATAGGTACCAAAATTTATTGTGAGATGCAGTTCCCATTAAATAAAATTAATCTAGTTTTTAATCTATCCTATAATTTCTGCTTAGTAATGTTTTTTTTGTCATTCGTTGACCATGAGATTAAAAAAATGGAATATATTATAGCACTATTCAAAAATTGTTCATATCTAGCATTTGTGATGTGTTGTACATTTTCTGTAAAGTTTCTTATATTTTTTTAAAGTTTGAAAAAGATGATATCTTCTGTCAATAGAATTAACAGATGTGGTAACTCCAGAAATACAATAGTTTCAAATAAACATACACGATTCTTGACCATAAAAGGAAGTTTCACACTACCCCATACCTTAAATTGTCACTCAATTAGTCATTTGTACAGTACAATAGAATTTTCTTTACTGAAATCTTGAACTTCTAAAATAGTTGGTAACATTTCTTACATGAAATTATATTATGGGTTTTCGAAGATGTAGATATTGATTGTACGGTTTAACACTATTTCCATCATCCAAATTATAATGAAATGTGATAATATCACTGGATCTTTATTTGTCACTGCCAATCACAAAATTCATATGAAAGGAAAAATATACCCCTAGAGTGTAATCAAATTAAATAATGAAAAAAGTAAAAATCTTTTACATGAGGTTATCATAAACAAAAATTTTTATGAATGAAAAATAAAGATGCAAGACTGAGAAATGTATGTTATTATGTCAAAAGTAAACAATTACTAGCTTACAATAATAAATATTTAGACAAAACATTTGGGAATTTTCCATTGTCTAGTTTACATTTTAAAATAAATAATAATTGACACAGTTTTGATTAATAAAAAACTCATTTTTATTAATGTATTTTATTATTTGATAGCTTAATTTATGATATATATAACTACCCTATTCCATTTAAACATTTTTACATAATTGATAACTAAAAGGGACAATCAATTTTTAACTTGCTATTGTATTTTTAATTCAATAATATTTTATTTAGGTCATATATTCTAAATATAATGTAAAAATATTAACACAGTTAAATTTTAAAGTTGTTTAAATTGGACAGAAATACAATAAATTATCACTCTACAACACAGATTAAACATATATACATAGTGGAAATGTATCAAGAAAGAAACAGATATTTTTGTTTTCTCCATTAATGACCGTTTTCCTGTCATTTACCTACAAATATGCAAATTAAATGTAGTCTGAGATAAAAATGGATATAAATATTTTGCATTTTGCTGCTAATTACATTTTAACTGTTGGGAAGTCCTTTAAACTTAAGACATACTTACTCTAGAAACCAAAGACTTCTACTCAACATAATGAAATGTCATTTGAGTGATTTGCTTTTAAAGTTCTAAATATTTGAGATAACTGATTCATGGAAAAGATCGACTTCTACATGGCAAACATGTCACACTGTAGAAGTTTTACATTAGGCAACTATGGGCAAGGGCTTTCTCTGATCATATTTGCCTAAATATTAATAAGTTTTACTCGGAATGCGTTCTATTCAATATAAACTTACCAGCCCTTAAAATAACTTTGAAATTCAGTTGTGATTGAGTTTGTGCTGCATATTTTTACATTAATTTATTATTCTTAATGCTTTTTATATTTGTAATGTATTTTCTTTTCTTTATGTTATATACTTTTATCTCTTACACAAATTTTCTTTACAGATGGCAGTAGCAGTAGTAGTACCTCTGGCCAATCAGATCTCGGTACTTTTTTGCAGACCAACGCGACCTCAATGCCGGCGAGCAGCAACAATATGCAAGTGCAATTCAAATCGCCCAACGTCGTGTGTCCTCCCGATACGGTGGTGCCCAAAGTGGGCGCCAATACCGTACCCCCAAACAACGTTGTCGGTAACAATAAGCCTTTTGCTGGACCATTTCCTTTTACCAGCATGAATCAGGTAAGTTTTGATAATTTTTATAAACAAAAAATTAAGTTTGCTTTTTCTCTATACCAAGAAATTAGGAAAATATTATAAATTTACTGCCAATTACTGATCTATATTTGTATAAAGCCCGCATTATTGAATCATTACTTAAATACCAATACACCCTAATATTTCATAAAATTACCTAGTCTTAATAATTTTTAATAAATTTTGTGTGTTTCACTAATTGTAATCTTTGATATCGTATTTCATATATCAAATTGGTGCGTCTTGTTATTTCTGATTTAGGGACTTTTTTTAGAAGTTATTCAAAATCCTTTTTAAGATGTCCTTATGTCTATACAAATTTTGAAAGATTAAAATGTAGACAAGACAGAAATAGAAATAAAAATAATATAATTAAAGCTTAAACACAAATAAAAATTATAACAATTCATATATGTATTAATTCTAGCATCGTTTATGGGTTTTGTTAATTTGTTTCCAAATTTCAACTTTTCCAATTGAATAGGCTATTTAAAAAAATGTTTGTAGTTTTTATTTCTGAGCTCATGTAAAAGTGTTTTTTTTGTTAATAGGCTATCCACAGCAACCGCGAAACGCCGTTCAACTCCTTACCTCCTCCATACCCCGCGAAACACCCACCCGTCACGATATCCAGCCCTCTACTCGTCAACCTGTTACAAAACGACGGGGCCAAAGAATCCGGTCCGGGCGTCCCGAAAACGACGTCCGTCGTTCGGACGCACGCCTCGTCTCCGCCTGACGTCTCGACCGCCACGGTAAACTCATCGTCATCGGGATCGACGGCAAAACCCATCTCCTCGACTCAGGCCAATTGCTCTTCAATTTCACCAAGCGCCTTAACAACAAATACTTCCATTAGGCAGAATAGCACCGTAATGACAAGTACAATTGGTGTGGTGAACAAGACACCTCCACCACCGCCGCCGCAATATCACAGGACACTTTCTAATCCTGGGATGGTAAGTTCTTTTATACTAAAAATATTTTACTTATTTATAACCCCCTATGCCGAATAGAAATAAAAAGATTCTTATGAAGCTTAACAATGCATGGCATTAGTCAAACTACATATTAAAAAATTATTGTCTTACTTTGATTGTCACTGGAATCCAATTGTCGAAGTTTTAAGAATGTATCACTTTATTTTAATAAATCTAGTCTTAACTTATATTTCTATCACCTAAGAAATAATCTGAACGAAAAAAAGTATGGAAAAAATCATCAGTAATATTTCTTACTTTTTTAATTCTTATGTAATCAATAATAGAAATAAAATTCATTTTGATTTTATCCTTTGTTTCGAAAAAATTGAAATTAGATATTAAAAAAAAACTAATATGTAATAATTTTCGAGAAAACTATTAATTTCTTCATCATCATTATCTTCAGTAATAATAATAGATGGTTGACATTTATTCACGTAATCGTTTTCTACTTTTATTACTAATTGCCATTCAAGAATTGAATTCTAAGTTAATTAAATCTACTACCTTATCTTCAAACTTGAAAATTAATGTTCCCCATATCATTTTAATTGCATTATAAATATGGGAGGTTGCTATTTCATCAATAACGTATTTTTTTCTCATGTAAATCTTTCTTAATATAAAAATAAATATAACACTATTTGATAAAACAGTAGTTTCAAACCGCAAGTTTAAAAAAAAAACAGTGTAAACCTAACCCTCACTTTTAATTCACAATAAAGGATAACTTTAGTGAAGTTAGAATTTGCTTCATGACATTTAAGTACCTTTTTTGCTATACCATTAGAATCGTTTTATTTGAAAGTAAAGTATATAATTGTCGGAATATTACAATATTACTTTCCTTTATTTTAGAAGTTATAACCTTAGATTATTTTGTACAATACAAGGAAGTTTCTTTCAGAAGTTTTAGGTGTTGTTCCCCTTTTTAAAAATTTTCTATAAGTATTTGTTTGTTGATTATTATTCGCCTTCTTTTATGATTATTTGGAGGTGATGCGTTTTCCCATTCAATAAGAATCTAATAATAGTTATTTAACGAACAAGTGTATTAATAAAGGCAATTAACAATCGAGATAATTTAACGCGTTTAACCACAATGAAATTATTGCGTAAAACTGATCCCTTCTAACACCAACATTTTCTAAATTTTCTTTCATTATTAAATCTATAAAATATTAAATGGAAGAATTAAAACAGGTTAATAGTATTTGAATTTATAATGCCGAACTGTCAAAACGTAAGAAATCCTTTATTTTTAGATGGCTTAAAATCTCTTCTGTGCCTAGTCGTAGTAATCGTTATCGTTAATAAAAATAACCATAACAACGCCTAAAACTGACATTGTTAAATTAGTTGGCTTAAAATCACTATTCAAACCAAACTGAAAATAAAATACAAAAAAGCATATTTCGATTCCGTTGGAACGAAGATCAAAATTCAATTCTAATAATTACCAAACTTTAATTGTCAACTCTAAAAATGCTATAATTATCTATATGTACAATAGTATTTGATGCTTGTATATTATTTTCATCTTTTTTCTCTAGTGGTTGATGGTCGGCGGGGGTCAAATAAAAAAATGGCATCCTCTAAAACACAAGAGTATTTTTTTATGGACATGGAAGTACTTAGCGTTACAGTTATAAAGGAATGGGGATTGGCATTTATTATATTTCTTAGTTAATTAATTAAATTTAAGGTTTGTCAAACATCGTAGAAAGAAATTCATGTAGAAATTATAAAAGCAATAATTAGCTTTGAATACTTAGATTTTTTTTATTTGATAAAATTACAAATTGAAATCGTTGTTTGACGTAAATTAATTTTTTTTTATTGGTATTAATTCGTGGGCTTAATACAAATAATTTATTCACTGTTGTATGCACAATACTTGCATAATTAGTGCGTTTTTATATTCAGAATAGTTTTTCATTGTTTGATTTTTGGAAAGTTTCTTAACGAAAATATATAAGAATTATAGTGGCTAAGATTTGGACATAATTATAAAAAACTAAATTTGGAGTTCTTTTAACTACAGTAAAAACTGGCAAAATAATTGCGAGCGGCATTTTTTGTAAAAATTGAGAAATTTTATGAGGATTTTTTAAATGAAACGAATCTTGTTTCTATTATTTGTGTTACTGTAATTCCCTTACAAAGGTGGCACTTTAGTCCTTAAAATTTTAATTTTATCCTCTGTAGTGCAATTACAGGAATATTTCTACTGTTTTTGTTACTTTTACTTACGGAAAAAAGTGGCACTTTAGTCCCTAAAATAAGGAAAAAAATCATATAACTGTTAATCTTATTGCCAAATATATTACGGTTTTCGAAATTTAAAAAATCGAAGGAGGGCGCTTTCAATAGTTCTCGATTTTCGTTTTCTCTCTAAAATTCACATTTATATTTTTATAATCACTTATATTAGCTTTTATGCTCTTTAAATGGCCTAACTGAAATTTGGATATTTTTTAATTTTCATTTTTTTGCTAAAAAAAACCTTTTCAAGTTTTTATCTTTTCTCGACTATATTAGTCTCATTTTAATATTTGTAGTAATTTAAAAACTAGATCATCTAAATATTTCTTCAGTTTATACTTTGCTCACTGTTTCTTATTAAATTTTTGAAAAAAATTGGGTTTGTAAAAACCTTATTAAGTACAGAAATGGGGAAATTACTTCGGCCATAATTAAGAGATGTATGAACATTTGTATTTAATTATTTATGAACTTAATTCTGATACTTATTATTTTTTTTACAGGTGAAACAGGCGCCTATTGCTGGTCATCAGAACATGAACACCATATCTTCAACTTTACCAAATAGTTCACTCTCCCACAACACAATAATGTCCCGTACGACCCAGTCAACAGCTGTGCCTCTACAACAAAATAGCATTTATCAACAACAGCTGGTAAACTCTTCTTCCCAACATAAAAATTCCCTTAATCCCATAGCCCAAGCAAATATTGCACCCAAACATTTAATATCTCAAAAACCTGTTACCTCACCGACCGCTTTTGCCAAGGGACTTGTAACATCTATGGTGAAGAGTGTCCCACAAAATTCACAGAGACCTACAATCCCTAACATTTTAAACAATACTCATCCGAAATTATTAGGTGCACAACCCAAAAATCCCAGCGTTTATTTACCTCAACAAATAAAGAGTAACTTTGCTCAGTCTACTGCACATGTAATGCCTCAAATTGTATCCGTGGCAACGCCTTCCATGTCCCCCTTAGACATGCCGAGTTCAAGTCAGAACTTCAATAACGTACCTCTAAGAAGTATGCCTTCTCCACCACCCTACTCCGTAGCGATATCTAGACCATGGGATTCTTTAGTGAACAATACCAATTCTCTACTGGATCTTACTCCTACTCTAACGGATTTAAAAGCTGACGATTTAGACGCCTTGTTACCTACTCTCGAGAGGGAACTGACTCATAGCCCTCTACCGGATTTACCCGAGGATTTCCTAGCGGATCACTCGAGTATAATATCAAACACAGATGACTTACCCATGGTTAATGATAACCGGAAATTTCTCATCAATCCTCTGACGGGTGAACTGGAACCACAGTCGAGCGGGGAGAGTGACACCGAAGAACTAAAAGATGTCTTCACGGGTTTACCGTCGCCGGCGAACCTCTCGGACGAAGACACTTGTTCTACGACTCGCCCTGATACGACTACCGATCAGAGCGATAGCGAAACGCGTTCCAGTGACACCAACAAGCCGCAGAGGTTAAAAAACTCGAAGGTTAGGGACAGGGGCAGGGATTCGCCCGCTCTGAAACCGGAAAAGATTAAGCTCAGGTTAAAGCTGGAGAAATCGGAACCGATCAATCCGGCTTACAAGGTGGACGTCAGTTTTATTAACCAACAACCCAAGAAGGGAACTTCGTCGTTGATGACGGCGGGAGAGGAACTCAGAGTGCCGCCGCTGCACATTTCGCTTAGGGGTAGGAATTCTGCTGTTATCAAGAACAAGAACAAGATGAATCCTGATGGTACTACAGTCAAACTAAAGGTAAGCATTATTTTTAATGTAAGGTTTTTAATCTGTATAAGGTTCTTTTCTAAACGAACGCTTTTTTGTGTAAAGTGGTTCTTAATTTTCAGTGTAAAATTTATGTAACAGGTGAAAATATAAGCGTCTTCATCCTATTTAGTTGATAACTTTCACTAATATTTTGAATTTTCACTACTTCACTTTATAACTTTTAAAATTTCAACTTCCATTTTTACTTCCCGCTAACATTACCAATGTCATTTTGTGTGTTATGTCTTTGGGTGCTTATTGGGTGTAGTAATTGCCTATTTATATAAACTTGTTCTGCATTTTATTTAAGTAATACTTTAGTATGTGAGACTTGTCAGTATGTTCATTTCTAATAGAAGTGTAAAGCATTTATTTTGTTATATTTGAAGTTTTTAAAAATCAGCAGTGAAAAAAAGCAAATAATTCCCATCTTAAAAAGATAGTTCAAAAGTGTCATTGAAAACTAAGGATGCATTGAGCTTTTGTATATTTGAAATTTCTATTACAGATTTCTTAATCATAATTTGTTTCAAAGTCTTTTTAGTATCTAAATTATAATAAGTCTGAACTTTCTATTCAGGTTATTCCAGCTAAATGATAAAATTTGATCCTTTCGTCTTTTTTCAAGTTCCAAAAACATCCAATATTGGTCTTAATTTTTATTGGTTTCATTAAGGTTTGAAACTAAAATGTTTAGTTCCTGACTTATGTCGATGATGTAAAACTTTCACATATTTTTCTTGTGCTTCAATATATTATCAATGAAGTTAGTTCATGATGCTTTAATTAAACGCCTCGAAATGTAATGTGATATGTTTTAGTGGAGTTGTTCTATAAATTTATTTAAATAGAAATTTGTCTTTTTTCTCAAATTTTTATTGATTTTTACAGGTGAGAAAAAACCAGGACCATCAGAAGCTAAAGAAGAATGAATTAGGCAACCTAGTTGGATCCACCGAAGAAGGAGGTACCGTGAACTCATTGATGTTGGACGTTTCGAACTCTTCAATGATAGCGGCGGAATTCAACGCAAGGCTCGCTACCTTTGAACAAAAGAGAATTAAAAAGTTGAAAGCTAATCATGAACATAAGGTAAACAATTACTATATATTTTTTATAATATTTTAAATACATGTATATTTTTTCCAGGATGTAATTGCTAGTCTGACTCAAGAAAGTGATCTGAAGTCAAAATTTGTGATACACAACCATTACAAAGACAAACAGAAGGAACGGCGTGGTAGTGATTCGGAGTTAGTAAAAACGAAAAAGTTTCTTGATGGTACCGCGATATCTGATGACAAGAAAAGAAGGTTGAGCCAATCTGAGCAACCCGACGAGGACCAGCCCGTACTGGGATCGACAAATGTGGGCACAATAGCCGGCTTACCGCAGAAAATTAGAAAAGACAAGGTAAGAGAGGGGAATTATCGTCAGTATCAATTTTATATGGGCAATGACTTCCAAAATAAACAGTAACAGCAGAGGTGGCGCCTTGTCCGTTTAATGTCTATTATTTAGTACTTACATATAGCCTTTTTAGAATGAATTATTTGAACTATTCTAATAACTCAACTTTTATTTTTTGCAGGTGAAAATTAAAGATGTGTTCAAGAAAGATGCTATCAAGAATAACAAGATTTTTAGCAAGAATTTCGTCGATAAATTGCAGACGAAAACGGTTACGCTGCCGACCGCAGGCGAAATGAACATGGAAGCGAAATTCAAGCAAGGTTTGCTCGAAGGCACGGGAGAAAAGGGTATACCAAGGCCGCCGCATCGGACCGAAATAGTTAACCATCTTAGTACTGAAGCTACAACTAGGATAGAAGCACCTGAGGTGAGTGAATAGAATTTATTTATTTTTGAAGTACCTCTTATTGGAGTTTGGAAATCATCAAACCTTGTTTTACAGTGATCCTAAATGAACTAAAATTAAGATTTTTTTTATTATCGTTTAATTTTAGATAGCAAAAGTGATACCGGAAAGCACACCTATCAATATCAATGAAAAGTCCCCAGAATCGGACAAATGCAACACTCCCAATAATCGGAAGTCGATTGACACTGTCGACAAGCCGTCATCGGTTGTCGTGGGCGGAGGTAATGGTAACCGGTCGCCGAATTCGGGTGGAAACCAGGGCGAGGATAGCGGGATCGAGAGTATGGATGCGCTAAGCGAAAAATCTCCAAATCAAGCGAGCCAAAGTCCGCATGCCGACATTTTACCTCCCAAGACTCAAGTGCCTAACATGTTGGACATTGAAGCGCAGCTCGCCAAAATGGAAGGACTTAACGGAGATAGCGATAGGATAGAAGGTTAGTTTTTTTGTTTTTAGTCCATTAAATTCTTTAAAATAATTTATTGGTAGCAAAAACGTTGGGATTTTAAACTCCATTTACCTATTTCAATTTTTTTAAATTTTGAACCCATTTTCAATTAGTTTGTTTATATACAACTTTTTTTTGTGTTAATACAGCCTCCAATTTTATTTTGTTGATGATTTAAACCTGTTTAAACGGATTTCGAGAACTAGATTAAAAATAAATCTGGGAGATTATAAATATTACCATTATAAAACTATATAAACCATTTTGGTTGCAGCGAAAGTATTTTTTTATATGAACTTATTTACTTTTTTTTAAAAAGGAGGTACAGAGACGGGACCAGCGGAAGAGGACGTCAATGAGAATAAATGCCATCAGGATAGAGCGGCGAAATGCTGCGAGTTGACGTGTGCTTTGCAAGATAGCATCATCAAACAGGATCTCGATTCACCTACTTTGCCATCTAATAAGCAATCGGGGGACAGTAATCTTGTAACTCACAAAGTAAGTCTTGTCTTTTATTTATTTTTCTCCATTTGATATTTTTGTTTCTTATATACTTTTCCAGTTTATTCAAGAGTTAAATTAACATTTTTTAACTCTTTGCACACTGGAATACAGCAAACACACCACTAGTCTTTGCATTAAGACAATATTTATTTGTAATGTTGTACGAAACGTTGTGACAATGTATTTTTTTCCATAAAATATGTTTAACAATTGTTTTTGTTTTTTTTTATTTTTGAGTTCTTGTATAAGTTCAATTTGAGACATTTTTTTCTTTAAAATTAATTTCTTTGAAGGTAAAAAAGGACGATGACGACTTGGAACCTCTCCCTGTTCGAGTGACTCCCGCCTTGTATACGTACTCGAATCCGGACAAATCTCGAGCCGGATCCGAAAGTCCCACACTCTCAGACGAAGACAGCAATTCGTGTTCGACAACCAGCACGTTGCCGGGGAACAAGCAGAGCAAGAGTTTGCTAGAGCAACTCTTGATCGAGATACCAAACGATCATCAGACAGTGCCGAGTTCGCCTAGTCCGGCGACAAGGTCGTCGGTGAGGACTAGGGCTCTCTCGAAATTGAACAGTCCCGAGCTGAATTCCCCAGTGACAAAAAATCCGCCGTCGAGGGCCGGTAGTACGGGAAGTACGAAAAGGAAAAGGAATGAATCAGATAGTTCGAATCAAAGTTTGGATGAGACGAAGAAGAAATCTCGAAGGGTGGCGGCCGCTAATGAGACAGCGCAGGTCATGGATTCAATCGTAAGTGTCTCTTCAGTTTTCTCTAATACCGATACTTTGTATAACGAGTAAAAAAATAAAATTCATAACGGCTAATTATTTATTACCATTGTTAATTTCAGGCGAAACGTCAACACGACTCCAACGCCAATAAATCCAACAACCTAAAGAAGCACCTGAAGATTCAGCCGGAGGAATCGTCTGACAGCGACGAACCTTTGTCCGAAAAGGTGCGAAAAACTTTAACCGTGAATACTCAGGTGAAGGCGAAACCGGGGAAGACCGGCGGGCCGGGGAATGTTGCCAATAATACGACGATGGCGCCGACGGCGACGCCCGGTGCGACGCCGAAACCGGCGATGGTGGTGAGTACCAGAAGGTCGGTACGAAGCAATATGATACCGGCGCAGAACACGAGGAGCAAAGGGGAGAGTATCAAGGTGCCGGAGAAATCCGAATCGGACGCGTCGAGGCGGAAAACTCGAAGTACTGGTAAGTTAATTTGATTTTAATCTTGTTTTTAGATATCTTAATCAAAATAATACTATATTTTATTTATATTTCTTATAATGATAAATTTAACGTTTTTAATTAAAAACAATACCACTTGATAATAAGAATTATTTTGTATTTTTTTCGCACTCTTATTGGGATTCTACTAAAAATATTCAACATGAGTTGTCAAATATTTTATTATATCAAGATTTTCATTACCAGTCAAAAATATCCTACTATAAATGCATATAGTTTCAATGTTTTCGAAGAAAAAAAAACTGTCCGTCCGTCTGTTAGCCTGATTCAACTCGAGAATCGATTCAGCATCATTAAAAAGCCCAAAAATGATAGATAGACATTTATATTTGTAACTTTAAATTTTCGAAAACTCGAAATTACGTCAAAAATATTACCGTTTTTCACTTGTTTCCTCTTAATCACTTTCTACAAATCGTTGACTTAGCAACAACAATTATATAATTGCTAAGGGGCATTCCACTTTATTTCATCACCGCGGGCTCTCGTATCTATTACCTGAGAACAAGTTTGAGAAATATCTGGAGAACTATTTTCGAATTTATTTTTATTCTTGTGTGGTATTTAAAAGATTATTTTCCAAAGTTAGGTTTACCATCAAACTGATAACAATGACCATTCTCAAATTAAGAAACGAACAAAAAATAATTTAATTGAATACGTGATCAAAAATACTGTTAAATGACTGAAAAATATGATTGTTAAAAATAATAGATAACATTTTAAGGACACTTTTGATGATTAAACTAAATTTATTGTTTCAGTTACTGATGTTGAGAATAAACGTAAAAAAGAGGTGAAGTGACAGTATGGGAGCGGCTGCTGGGAAGGCAGCCATCATGAGCAACAGCCACAACACCAGCACCATTCAACAGAGCTTTTGCAGCATCAGCGTCAAGCGAACGTATACCAGTACCCACCGTACAGCCATTACTTGTGTGACCTGTCGTCATCGTCGTCGTCTAGCGCGTCCACGTCCTCAGTGACGTCTTCGTCGTCTTCGGAAAGCCACGGGGAGGAAGAGGAAGAAGACGACAGCTACAGTACGGACGGGGAGGAGTCTTCGGGTTCTGATCAGTAACCTTCGCCTTCCTCGTCCCGCTAACTGTACAGATTGTGATATGCTATTAGGGTTAGGCGAAATTTCCAAAAACTGATTGCGTTACTATATTTCTGGTAAGATAGGGTGATTTATCAATTTTGTGGAAATCAAGTAGTTTTGATTTTTACTGACTATAAATGTCAAAGTGTAATTTTTATTCTAATATGTCCTAATTATTGTAATTTTTAATTTCTTTCTAAATAGGTACATACGGTTACATTTGAACTACTATGGGAACAAACAGTACTGGTTTATAAATTTATATTTATTTATTATAAATGTTAATAATTTTATTATATCTTTAATAATTATTTTTTTACTATTTTTTTTATTGAAAAAATCTAAAATTCTATAAAGTCTGAGAAAATAATATAAATTACAAAAAGCTGTTTTGAAAATATCTGATAAATATTATAAATTGTGAATGGATCTAAAAAATAATTTTTAAAATGGAAAACTTAAAAAAATGTAAATTGGCGAAAAATCTGAATTTTTTATATTAAACAAAAAGTAATTTTTGTAAGATCCAAAATAATAAATAGATATTTTAATAACAAATCGAATTGTTTTCGGTGTTATGATTGTTTAAAACGAATTTTGTGAAAAAGGACAAAGAAAAGGACTATTGCCAAAAAGATTATTAAATCAATAAAAAAATCGGCTGTGTCACTCCAGAGCTTTCCCGTCTCGGCTGTGAAGAAATTTAAGAAAAAGATTTATTTTTTTCGAAAAATTAACAGCTCAAATTAATTCAGAATAACAAAAATAAGGATTTAAAAATTAGAAATTTTTACCAAAAAAATCAAAATTTCTCAAAACCCGAAATGCCTTTGAAAAGGGTAGATTTTGACCAAGTCTTAACTTTGATTGCTGAAAATTATAATTGTAGAAAAATGTCAAAATACATTTAAAACTTGTAATTTTTTCAAAATGTGTAAGCCAAGAAATCCTTAAGAAAATACAGGTCCTATTAAAAAAAAACTAACAATGGTGACCTTGTCGAGACGAAGTGTCTGATGGAAAATTTAATAATGACAAATCGTTTAGTATCCCTTAAATTTTTCTATTTTTGAAAATAAAAGCACCATAATCAAAAAACTAATATTAATCTAATTGGTTTTCCCTAAATGTCGGAATCCGGATCTTATATTTCAAATTCCAAACTAGTTCTGGATATATGTAACATTTTCTCCATTTAAACAACCTCTTGTCTCTTACGGTTTAGTATTGAAAAACTGAACATTCCATATACAAGTATATATTTATCAGTTATTGAAAAAAAACCTCAATGCTAGTTTAAATGAAACAATCAAATTTTTATTAAATAACCACTTAATTTTCATTTTGTTACTCTTTTAAGCAGCGATATCGTATTAAAATTAGTAAAATTTAGAGATTTCGCCTACTCTACCTATAACTACTAATAGAAATTGTACATAGATAGCAAATTTATTATTGTATATATATTATATACAAAAAATGCATAGTTCTTACACGAGATAAGCAGAAAGAGAGGTGTACATTGTAAATGTGTTATTTTCCATACAAGCTACGGCATAAAAATAATATATATTATAATTATACAACAATTTTACTTTTGTTTACTGCGGATTTTACGTAGGGCGACACGAAATGTGCACGCGTGCACTTAACTATCTATCCAGAATAACATTCCAGTAACTGTCAGATCTCAAAACAGGTAAAACTAAATATACGTACTTTAATTATATATAAAAAAAATGGGAAGTGCCATTGGTATAAATGTTAATTTGTAGGTTGTAGAAATATTGGGTTTTTCTCTATCGTTTTGCTAATCAAATGTACAATTTTAAGAAATAACTGATATTTATCTAATACATATAAAGAAACTATTTTTTAATATATTATATTTAATTATTTTGAAAGTATTTAATTTGTGCCTTCCATATAAGGAGCAATAGATCATACTTTGATAAAATATAGTTTGAAGCTGATTCCGAATAAAACAATTTATTAAAAATATAACTATCTTTTAGTTGGTCATTAACTATTTAAAAATACATCTGTTAGATACTGGGACACTATTTTTGATAAAATTTCTATTTTCTTCTAAAATCTAAAAAGTTGTGAAATATATTTAACTTTTAATTAAAATTCATAAATTACCAAATAAGTTGAACAAATTGTAGAAGAAATACTAAAAACTAGTAAAAAGTTGTATTAATCTGGTAAATCATGTTTAATTTTAAAATAGTGTTAAAAAGACGAAAAAATACTTATAATTGTACTAGCAGTTGTTAAAAACTATCAAAATTGCTAAACTATCAAAACCAAGTTCTTTAATCATATTTCTGTTAATACTTATTGATTTGATTAGTGCCGCCAGTATGGTAAACAACTGTTCATATTGTATTAACAGTATTAAATAACATAAAATATCTCAAAAT
Organism: Neocrepidodera transversa; assembly: GCA_963243735.1. Taxonomy (NCBI): domain Eukaryota; kingdom Metazoa; phylum Arthropoda; class Insecta; order Coleoptera; family Chrysomelidae; genus Neocrepidodera; species Neocrepidodera transversa. The sequence goes on from OY725346.1 coordinate 17,080,837, forward strand.
TGGTGTTTATCAACATAATTTTTATTCTAAAAAAAAAAAGAATTTGTAGAATGATTTTGTCCGTTAACTTGATTCGACTCGAGAACGATGAGAGAGAGAGAGACAAACGGATAACGACAATCGACTCGGCATCGTTAAAACCCCTAAAATCAAATTAATCTTCGACCTATTTTTACTTTCCCGCTACATTTAGTATACAGAAATTTGTTTTCGTGACTTTAAATTTTTGAAAACTCGAAAAATTACGCCAAATATTGTGCCGTTTTTCACTTGTTTATTAATATATCAAAACTAACTTAGCTAGAAGGTGATTTGTTGCTCAATTTTTCAAATTATCGTCTGTAGCTACATTAGATCCAGTGATTTAAGGAACATCAATAACTATTATTTTTATGTACAAATGGTTACAGAAAGTCTCCTACTGGGGCCATATTTTAGGATCATTAAAATATGTTTCATATAGATATTTCTCTTCTAAACTATAGTTGTAAATTTATATTGACAACAGTTGTTTCATTTGATTAGTGCTTCCCATATGAGGAGCAACAGTTTAACATTCACTCTCAAAAAACAACTAAAAATTAGTGTTTATATGACCAATCATTTACACAATAAATTATTTTTATTAAATTATAAAAACCAACTTCTTGTTCTTACTTTGATTCTTTCTAATTCTTGATATATAATTTTTTTAATCCCAATTGTGATATGTGTAGCTTGTAAATGGTTTATTTTCAAATTATCCACCAATCGCCCAATGATTTTGCCCGCTGCCTTGCTTCTAGTTGAAATTTCAACGTGTTTTTATGTCTTCATTATTTAAATTCAACAAAACACATCAAATTATCTTGTTCTATTTTGTCATAATTTTTTTAAACTGATCCAATACTGGTTTTTTTTAATCGGTAGAAAAATATTAAAATATGTAACTTTGCAACAATGTACGTAATTTATCCTTCACATATTTTTCTAAACTTAACACCAAATAATATTAAATTGTTTCTATATGTGTATAAGGGCTTAAAAGAAAAATTGACTCGTACTTATTTCTTAAAATTACTGACGGATAAAAATTCTCATTTTTTCTAAGGCACAATCTTTAGCATCATGTTTGTATATAATACATGGTGTACCAATAAAACTTTGTTTATGCTTATGGAAAATATTAATAAGGTGATTGAATATGCATATATACAATGCTATAATAGGTAGAAATTAGTATTTTAATTATTTATTTTACAACTGACATATGACAAATCCTGTAAACTATGACTTATTTTACGCGAATGACCAAAAGCGTCTCGTATTTACTATTTCAGATTGGTAATTACCACAACATTGAAGCATCTTCGGTTATTAATTTGGTCATATCGACACCCCCATTGAACAAGTTTGTAACTCATATTATCGCAAAAATAACTTACAACCTTATTCGAATAAGGTTGAAATTTATTTTATCGCAAAAATGACTTATAACCTTGTTCGATGGGGGAATAAGGTTGAAATTTATAATCAGCTGTTTTCCGTCAAAGTTATAACCAAAATTATGTGGTATTTACCTACCTGCAGAGCTGTTTTTACCTCTTGGTTGAAGTTGGCAGTTATAAAACTACAAAAAAGGGAATGTTTTGATCTTAAAAGTACAGAAAAATATTATAAAGTTTAGATTTAAAAATCGCAGACATGGCAGATGAGTATTGGCTAAGCTTAAATTATGAAAGTAAAGATTACAAAGTTAAAGTTGCAGACATTGAGACGGCAAATTTACATTCTTCCTTACAGGACAAACAATTTAGTATAAATGAAAATAGATAAACACAGCGAAAAAGAGGTTAAATCAATTGACATTTGAAAATAAACAAATTATATAACCACGGTAAATACCACTTCATTCATGTGATTAGCTCTTGTGACGTCAGTATACTAACCCCTTCCATAATCTCCCTGGATAACCAAGAAATTTTGTGGTAAATTACAAAAAATATTGGTAGTTCGCTTAAAATTGATTTATAATAATCAACATCAAAACATCTAATTAATTGGAATGTAGAGTAATGCCAAGAACCAATACTAATCCACATCCAAAAGCGAACAATATAAATATTTAGAGTAAAGATGGTCAAATCATTTATAGGAAGTAAAAGGCAACAAAAACTAAAATATAGATTAATGTTTTTAAATTTATAGTCCACATTTTTTTAACTTTCAGTTTGGCATAATTCATAATATTAACATTAGTTATCGATATTCTCATGGAAAAATTGGACCACAATATTCCTTTTTTTTATTAAAATTTATTAACAAAACGTTTTTAGTAGCAAACTCCTATTTTTCTTTGATATCATTATGCGAACCTTATATTTTTTGTGTAACCATCAATAATTTGACAAATTAAACTTTTAAAAATATATAAAATGCATCAAAACGTCAAAAATATTTACTGACAGATGGCTACGGTACTATTATGGCAATACTTTTCCGAGCATTTATGTCAATTTCTGGTTTAGGCAACGACAGAATTTCCGATCTAAAAATTGCTAGAAAAAACGCATTTTCTGAAGTGACAGTACAAAAAATCTTTGATGAAACTAGTTTTTTTTTGGCGTTCTCTTTCCTTTTATACTTATCCACCTACCGATGCTTTTCTTGAGGATTTATATGAACGTGGTTTTGAGCTTTTATTCTATTTATGTTTAATCTGTTAAATTCTGTTGCTTCTTGAATTGTCATTCACTTATCCACGTACTGATGCTTTTCTTTAGTTTTTATATGAACGTGATTTTGAGCTTTTATTATTCTATTTATTTTTAATCTGTTAAATTCTGTTGATTCTTGAATTCTCATTCACCATTTTCACTTTTTACTCCCCCAAAAATGTAAACACATTTTCTGAAGCGACAGCACAAAAAGTCTTTGATGAAACTAGTTTTTTTGGCGTTCTCTTTCCTTTTCTACTTATCCACGTACCGATGCTTTTCTTGTGTTTTTATATGAACGTGATTCTGGAATTGTCATTCACCATTTTCACTTTTTACTCCCCCAAAAATGCTTAAGAATTAAATCAAGATGGTTAAAAAACCCAAAAAAATGAAGGGTTTGTTTGACTGTCTTTATTTAATACTAACCTTCAGCGTCCCTACTTCTCTAATTTTCCTATTGTTCCTTCGTCCCCACTTCTCTGATTTTTAACGAAGCAGTCGGTTTAGTAGTTGGACAAAATCTATCCGGCATGCGTTGTAATGTTATGTCTGTTTTCCAACGCGTGACCAAGCCATATCCCATGTGAGAAAAATGGATGATTTACGACACTCGCCGTGAATAATAGCCATATGCCATGTTTTTTTTTGTGGTCGGTTAAAGTGCTGTAAACTTCATTCTCGACCATTCAATTTATGTCTAACCTTCGCGCAAGTTGACAAAGTTTTATCGCAATCGGATGAACAGTACGGCAGCGCATAAAATACGAACAATCAATTTTATATATTAGATTTATAATACTACAATTCTTACATTATTCTGGATAAGTAATGTAAATTGGGAATATTTAGAAATTGAGAAAACGTTGAATTTTACACCAGTTGAACGAAGATTCGGAAAATTATGAATTTTTAGTCTAATCTGCCTCGTTGTGTCTTTGACACGAACCTGTTTTTCACAATACTAGTTCAGACATTCCAATTAATGCAAATTGAAATGAATTAAATATATTTTCTATCAAAACCGACATAAACAAAACTTCAACTTGTTTTATATTTATCGCCCTCTAATTTTTTATTGAACTTAAATTTTGGCTAGCGACAAGTAAAATTAAATAAAACTAACTAGAATTGTTAGGAAAAGAATTCTTACTAGTTATCAGAATATAGTAAGAATCTCCATTACGCGATATGGTTAATCATAACTATTTAAATTTGTTCACTTCCTCTACGATTTTATTTTAATTGTTCTTTACTAAGTCTCATTTGATGGTTTTTCTTCAAATTGTATATCACCAGCATAATTGGCTTTCTCTTGCCCTTATTGATACTTCTCTTTTTCTGGTCACCTATTTCAACGCCAAATTAAGTTTTTATCTTTTGATATAATTAAAATTTTGATATAATGATATTCTATTTTTATTTGGTATTCATGGATTTTTTCCAGTCTATCTTCCTTAAGTAAATAGCAATATTTAATGTAATTTTTAGCAATCAATTTTTTGGCAAATAATAAAGTTTTCTATTGAACTCTTATTTACTTTCTTAGTTTGTGATTTAACGACATTTTATTGATCTAGTCTTGTAGTTTATATTATCTATTGCATATGAGAATAAATTTTCAAAGTTCTGCTATAAACAAAATTTTCCCATAACTGCGTTATAAACGCTGCGAAAACGGTTACCTTTAAAAAAACGAATTTGAACCCATTCAAAAAAAATTATCCAACAAAGTATAACCCCTTTAAATGACAAATTAAATTGTTTAAACTAAAACAGTAACAACGGACACATTTAATTAAACGCTAAGAATTCACATAAAACATCAAAAATGCACTAAATGTTAAGTTTTCTAAAAATTTTGGACATAAGTGCAGTTTTTTGACATTTGAAGTTGTTTTAAATTCATTTTTAACATTTTAAAATCTCTCCAAACATTCTAGGATAAATTTATATTTGAAATTTAAACCTAGTAACAAGTTTTATTGGTACATCCTGTAAACTGATTCTAGTTATAAGGTACTTTTTTTGAAGCAAAATAGTTTTGTAAAGGAATTGAGCTACGTAAAAAATCCACATTTCGTGTCTGGGTACAAATTGAATAGTTTTTTTTTAGACAGTTTTGTATAAAAAAAGAACTATTTTTTAAAAAATCTATAAATTGGTTTTATTAACATTTAAATACTAATAAACTGTTTTTTTTTGTGATAATTTATATATTTTTTTTTAATTAAGTAAAAATGTCTTTGTAAAATATTATTTTTAAAATGATTCATCTTTACCTTAATTTGAGATTTGATTGTTATTTTTTTTTCTTATATTGGACAGATCGTATATGTGTACAGTTGTTGATCGACATTGTTTATTATGTTTAGCTTAGTTGTACTTTATTGTAATTTGTTTTATTATTTATATACCACGGAGCCTTGTAGAAAAAAATGTTTCTTGTTTCTTTACGTAAAATACAAAATGACTTGTAATGTTCTTAATTGTAGATTTGTGGAAAGGTTGATGATTATAAACTTATACATTGTTAAATAGAAATACCTTAATATTTATTTACAGATTTTTTTATTTTATTTTTCTATTTTTTATTTTTTTCTTTTTTTGATAATTGATCGCGTTGCTTTGTTTGTGTTGCGATTTTCCAGTGACAGCGTAAATGTTTTTTCAATAAATAGCCTGTGTTACTATTTTGCTAGTTTCTTGAAATGTAGCATTTACTAATAATTCCTGTTTCTAACTAAGACCTAAAAAAAATAAATCACGCTTAAGGAATGGTAAAAATTTACAGCCAGTGACATCCCAAAATAAAAATATGCAATTTTATAATCTTTCTGCATTGACTACATGTACTTTTCATTCGGTTCCCTATAGCAAATTTTATAAAAAATAAATTCACTTTACTAATATATCAGTTTAAAGGAAAATAGTTTATAAGATATTAGTTTAAATTTTTCAAAATAAAAAAAATTAATTCAACATTCATTTTGCAAAGTTGAAATTATCAACAAAATTCAGATTTTTTGATTGTGCTATCTTATGGAGCTGGGAATAGTTCACTATAGTCCTATTAATTATTAATAGATTTGACGCCAGATTTAAGTTTAAATTATGGCAATTAAAAAAAAAACGGACGTTATGTTTTAATCTAAACTTCATTAGGTTCTTTAGCTTTGGTGACTGGCTGTTAGAAGTTTTCTGTATATTTGTTCATTATTGTGGATACGTGGTTTTTGATTTGTGCTACTTATATGGTAAGTATATAACAGATTACAAATTAAAGTCATGTATCAAAACAAAATATTTTCTTTTAAAGTTATCAAATAATTTCTTAACACGTTCAACAATTTAAAGACAGAAATATCACTTTCCTGCACTGTGGGGGAACAAAATAAAGTTTTAGACGCTATAGTGGGCTGCAGGGCCCATTAAATATTATTTTATAAAATTGGTCTGATATTTTTACAAATCTTTAGGGTCGAAGAAAAACAAATACATTCTACACGTCATTTATTTATTTAAAGTATATTTTGCATCTTCATATTTATCAAATTGTTGACAATTTATTGGCAAATCCAATTTTAAGAAAAAATAAAAGTAAATCATTGATAATGATGTACTCTGGATGTCCCATAGTATTAAAACAGTAAGTATTCATTTTTTTAGTTTTGTTTTTAGCTTGAGACACATTGTCCTTATAATATTTAATACATAAAAATCTTGTATTTTTCACTGGTCCTAATTTGCTCTTCAATCTCGGTCTCTACTTCAGTATTTTGAGTGGCACATTTCCCATACTCAATCATGGGTATTTGATTCTGTATTTAGTGCATGTACATTGTTCTTACATTGATAACGGCGGTGTCCAAAAGTAACTCACTCGCTAACTTTTTATACCATTTGATTTAATAAAAAGAGTACGATGACATCTGTTCATATATTTGTCTTTGCTAAAGTAATACCTTAATTTTTAACAGTGTTAAAAATACTTTTAAAAATGTGTTTAAATACAAATACTTTTTCAAAAATGTATTTACTTTGTATTTTAAATACTTAAATTGTCAATGTATTTAAATACATATACAAATACTTCTTCCTTGTATTTAAATACAAATATTTCTTTCGTGTGTTTAGATGTTATTTCATTTTGTAATTTTTTTTGATGCCTGCAAGAAGGGATATTAATAATAATAAATGATTTTTATTTGTACTTAAAAAAAAGAAAGAAAGTACATTTGTTTAAGCTAGATTTAGCCAAGGGCTATTCTTACACACAATAGAGATATGAACTAGCAGGATAGTTCGAAGTCAAGGGAATTTTTGTTTCCGGGTAATAGAGAAAATCAAGTGAATGATCTGAAACTTTCCAAGAAATAATGTATTTAAACTTTAACTACAGTATTTAAAAGATTAGACAAAAATGGATTTTAAATACACAGTAAATACAAATTAAGCTTATGCTTTTAAGAGCGCTCTATCGTTGTAAACTAAATTCTAGTTGCATCGCCCCTCTACTTTCTGATTGAAGCAATGGGCCACCTACGGAGAGTTAAAATGCAATAATGATAAAAACGTAACGATTTAGGTCCATCTAAAAGGTGGGTGTCAGCACTTACCAAACAATTAAATGCATATATCTTAATTCGCCCTTAAAACTTAACTACTATATTAGATTTTCTTTTACCGAATATCTTAAAATATTATAGGGAATTATGGAAAGCTAAAAAAATTATTCCAAAAAAATTAGCTAGACAAAAAAATATAAGTGGATTTAAAAAAATGTAATTCGTAGCCAAAATAATAGATTTTTCCCCATATTTTAGTGAAAACTACAATAAAATTTGCAACTCCGTAAAAAAGTTATTATGAATTTAGTATTTGTAGGTCGATAGAACGCTGTTAACTACTTATTTAAGTATATTGAAAGTATTCAAAATACAATTTTAAATACATGTATTTAATGAAAACAACACTGATTTTTTACATGTCCCATAAATAATATAAGTCACTTTATTTCATCTCTATTACACACTACACAAAAACCAACATGAGTATCAAACTGGTAAATCCTGCGAAACAGCACTCCATCAACTTGTCAAAAGGATAGAGGCTGCACACAGTAACAAAGAAATCGCTCTGCAGTATTTCTGGATATAGAGGGTGCATTTAATCACACTTCTTTCAGATCAATGATAGCAGCTGGTAGGTGGATACAAACCGTGCTATTCCATCAGACAGCTGAAGCGTCATTGTTGGGTGAGACCATGGACGTGTCAATCTCCAAAGGATGCCCACTACTATGGGATTTGATATCTGACGAGCTCTTGGTACAACTCAATAATAAGGGATGCTACACTCAGGGGTATGCAGACGAAGTACTCATACTTGTAGTGGGGAATTGTACAAATATATATTGTTTCAGACCTTATGCAACAGGCGCTGAGCATCGTGGAGAGGTGGTATCTCAGGGAAGTCTTTAAAGTCAATCCTGGCAAAATAGCACTAATTCCCGTCAGGAAAAAGAAGGATCTGGATAACCTCAGGTTACCAAAGCTCTTCAACGCGCAATTACAAATAAGCCAGGAGGTGAAGTATCTAGGTATAACCCTAGATGCAAAACTAACCTGGAATAAACACTTGCAAAAACCACAAACAAGTGAAAAATGGTACTAATGGGTACCAAAATAGCAGTGGGAACCAAATGGGGATTAAATCCACTCATTGTACACTACTGTGGTAAGACGCATGATAGCATACGGCTCTTTGGCGTGGTGGTCCAAAGTAAATCAGAGCGGAGGCTAGAATGGGATCATTCAAATTAGAGTGCAACGGTATAACTGGTGTCCAAGTGACCAAGGATATACCAGTGTAATAAAAGTCATCACAAACTCGTTACTAGAAATGAGAAGTGATGAACTGATACCAAAAGAAATAAATTCACGTCAACATTCAGTTAACATGGGAAGGTGAAGACACATCCAACATTCCGAGAGTCAACAGTGGTATGGTATACCAGATGGATCCAAAACCGACAGTGGAACAGGTGCTGGTAAACCCAGACGCAAAAAATATGTGTCACTGGGAATTTACGTATCAGTATTCCAAGCAGTATGCCATAGTTATGTCTGAGCGAGGACATTGGGTAGGGGCTATAGGGGGACAGCCCTAGAAGCTCAGATCAAAACTGATCTGGAATTGTGTACAAACCCTATTTGTTCTGGCAAACAAGGTAACACTTTAATGGGTTCCTGGACACAAGGGGCTAACAGGCAACGAGAAAAGCCTCAGCGACCAAATGTATGGGCCACGAGCTCGTATTTATCATTCCGAAATTTTCAGTACGACTCTGGTTGACTAGAAGGACTGCTAAAGAACATCAGTCAAGCTGATCAAAAACAGTAAATTCGTGGTCAAAAACTATCAAAAGCACTGACTAACGATATTCTGCAACTAAGCAGAAATCAAATAAGGCATGTCACGGGACTAATAAATGGACATGCCACCTTAGGGAACACCTACACAAAATGGGCATCTACCAAGACGAACCCATCTGTGGATTATGTAATGAGGAGGAGGAAACAGCCTCTCACTTTATACTAGTGTCAAGCACTTATACGCTGGAGGTACAACCTCCTGGGGGCAGAAAATTCATAAGAGGGCTTTCCCAGCGAAAATCTGGTGAAGAGACTGCTAAACCTGATGAAGGTAACAAACCTTTTCACCTAATAACGACGATGTAATTTTCAAAACGCAATAAGTCTTAAGGCTACAGTGTTGAGGCCCAAACCTCAGTCAGTAACATCGATCAAATCAATCAATGGAGATTTTTATTTGGGATGACTTCAGCTATTATCAAAAATTCAGCCATTTTCACCCAAAAGCTTTATTCTATAAGATGTGTGCCTGGTCCTTTGCATTATTTGATATTATCTCAAATAACTTATCAGGAACCAAGATATTATCCAAATATTCTGGATCTCGACTATACACTACAGAAAAAGGATACTTCATACCTATCGATTCCGTGAAATTTTGCAGACAGATCGTTCACTTGGACCATTCTCGCGCCTAATTTGAACACGTAGGTAAGACAGTGGCGACAAATTTTTGAACACAGTCAATTTTACTATCTAAATCGGTAGTCACTAGTCGTCGCCATTTTGTATTTACTGTTAATATTTTCCCAATGCAATATTTTATAACTTTATAGGGCAGCAAATAAATTTATATTTATTATTTGAATTAAACAACTTACTTATTCGGCTATACTCAATTTTTTATTTTACAAAATTTGGTATTTTACAACATTGACTCTCTGTCTCTCTCGGAGCTGGGATCTTATTATATTGTTAGTAATTTAGATTTAATTGTCAGTATTAAATTTTTTTTGAATTATTATTTTTAGAATTATTTTTTTATTATATTATCATGCAATATGATAATATAAAATACACCATTTGAATTTAAATTTGTGGACAAACTGTATATAAATTTTAAGTTTTTTTTATTATTATTTATTAATTAATTTGTTAATTAAGTAATCAAATATTGCATTTAATATACATTTATTACAGAATTTGCAATTACATGATATTAAAAAAAAATTAAATTAACCTTTCACTCATTCATACATTCTTTACCAGTGGCGGCTCGTAAACTTTTTGAGAGAGGAGGCTGGACATAAAACGTTTTTATAAAAATATAGTCTTCAGCCAATTAATTTAACCTTTGCGCAGCGGCAGTACCAGCTAGTAACAAAATTAATTCTTGCCCAGCAAGAACCAACGTGGTATAGTTTCTCTTGCCAAAAAAATATTTTTTTTCATTTTTTATTTTTAATATATTTCCTTCTTTTTGTAACTTTTCATGTTGTTTTTTTTTTGTTAATTTTATTAACTTTTTTTTATATATTATTATGGTGCTATTTTATGATCTTTAGTTTGCGAAAAATGATCAGTAATATTATCTATCATAAAATGTATCATTTTGTTTTTTCAACCGATATTAAACCAACATTGTATAAACGATTTTATTTCGTTTGAGAGTAGAAAACGATCTCTCCATTAACGTGACAGGAATGGTGACCCACACAACAGATATGTGTCGGGTACCACCGTCCGTACTGAACTGAAAAAAGGCAGGCGACAGCGGACAGCACAGTAAAATGATTATTTTACTGTGATGACAAGCTAGAAGCTAGCCTACCGAGGGTGTTGTCATTTCTTTTTTTACGGTATTTAGCAATTGGACTGGTCGAAAAACGGCAACTGTGTTGAGCAACATGAGTTTAGGGTTGAACATATATACAGTAGAGTTGATGAATCTAGCCTCAGGGCACTGTTGTCAAATTCAAAAATAATTACTGAGAACGGGGAATTAATCGTAAAATTAAAAAAATTATTAGAGAAACAGGAAATAAAATGAAGAATGATCAACAAAATATTTCTGGTGCTATTTGCTGGATAAATTGGCGAGAAGGCTGAGTCTCCTAGCCTCCTTCGAGGAGCCGCCACTGTTCTTTACTAGTACAAAACTAAAAACTAAGCTCTATTACATATAAAATCATTGATATTATCATTCTGCTTTTTCATTGACAGCTATGTTCATTAAATTTTATACAGCATTGAAATACATTAACCATTAAAAAATTAATAAAAAAAATTACCTGTATACTCAGTTCCTCCAGTTTCTGATTTTCCGTTGGTAGAACAATCGACTCACTGTTCTACCAGAACCTTCCACCTCCTATCTCCTTCCAAACTCCAACGTGACACAAACCAACTTGAAAATACACCGCAATATTAAATCTGCAATTTATACATTTTAATCATCTATTTGATTATTTAAATTATTTTTATTAAAATTTTTTTCTTTCTGACAACCCTTTCGTTAAAAATTTTCAATCTATCTTTCCTTCTTTATTATTATTTTTCCCCTAGTGATTTCATTTCTCTGGAAATCATTATACAAGGTGCTTTTTTATTACAATATTTATATTCATGATCAGATTCACTTTCAGGAAATTTGTTTATTATAAGTAGTTGTCTCTAGATCAATTAGTCGTAAATATGTTTAAATAATTTAAAATGATGAATATTTTTTTTGTTAATTAATAATTTAGAATTATAACAACTACAATAAACAATGGGTTAAGGGAATCCCATAAAAATTAAAAATCTGGTGATAGTAATTTGTTTAATTCATACAAAAAATGAATTTTCGAGACTTCTAATTCGTCCCGAAATATGAAACAAATGATTAACATTTGACCACATTTGAGATATGGATAACTTATTTGATTTAAACAAATAATCATTAAGCGTGCAAAAAAACAAAAGTATATATTTGGTATTGGTATTAACAACTTATCACAGTTATGGTAATAAATTTTATAAAATATAATACTAATATTGTGTAAATATTTATAACATTAAAAACATATTTTCCTACACCTTTAATTAAACCAGTTGTCTGTATAAAATTGAATAAAAGTTTAAATCACTCCAATAAATAAGGGCAATCTAGGGCTCCTTCTCCTGCCAAGACTCCACCTTCGTTAGACGTTTCTTTCTTACTTCTAATCATGTGACCCACTTGCCTATTTACAATTACTTTATCAGGATCGCTAAAAAATATATATGGGACATATTAACTTTGTTTATCTAATCAATAATGTCAAAATTGTCAATTGTTAGAGTAATAATGTGTATACCTTATGATAATTCCATAAATCCCAAGCTCAGAAACTAGATCAACTAAAGGTGGTGGTTGTGGTTCTCCAGGTAAGATCATATATCCGGAGGAAACGGGTGGAATAATTCTTTCCATGAGAATGTAAGATATCCTCTCTTTATCGTCCTTTATTTTAAGCATAAGTTCTTTGATATCACTTCCGTATACATTATAACCGCCACCTTCTCTTTGAGGTTTTAAAACATATTTTTCTGGATGGTTTAAAGCCATTTGTACGGCTCTATCGCCGTTTTCATCAAATTCTAAACCATATATACCTACAAATACATCCCTAACTGCTTCTATTTTTTTCGTCTCTGTCAAGAACTTTTCCAAAACTCCGTATTTCGTAAGTTCTTGTTGAACCTTTTTCTGGCCGATTAAATGGTATCTGATGTCGGGACATTTAATTGCAGCAGATCTAAATTAGAAGAAAAACATGATTGTGTTTTCATACAAAAAAGTAGAAATTTGAAACTAATTTAACAATTTGTAGTAATTAGTACCTGCCTTTCAATCATAAGTTTGGCATCCCATTCTTTATTTGTGGGAAAATTAGTAGGCACATATCCATCCCTAAAGTAAGACACTGCAACTATATCATTGTCCCTGAAAAATTGATTATTTTATTAAGAAATACATGAATTAAAATTATTTGATAAAGAATTAGTTTATAAAATAAAAAAGGAAAATATATATAATACTTATGAAGGAAGTTTTAAAGTCAAATTTTAATATATGAATGTATTTTAAGTATTAATTAGTAGGATAGTAACCAGTAACTGATAAAATATAATTTAAGTATACATAAATATTTACACAATTAGTTCTCTCCTATCATTAAGTGTTCCATTTTCGTGAATATATGTGAAAGTTTTTCTAATAACTCGTGTCTGAGGACTTAATTTTCTAATTTCAAATTCGATTAAACGTTGATCGATAATATTGTAGACAATTTCTTCTACGATGAAAAGTATTACCGAATTTGAATTGTTATATAATTTCCATGCGTCTATAAGGCCCGTCGCTAAGCCTATAAGAGATGAATTATGGGGAATCTAAAAGATATTTTTTTTTGTAAATAAATTGTATTTAATATATTATTTCCACTAATACTCACATTTTGTAATTTTTCATGATAACCTAATTCTTGTAGAATATATCTAAAAACAAGAAATATTTAATTATCACTTTTTATAGCTTCAAAATACATACTTATTATATTCTGTGAGTAAAGTCGACAAACCAGCAAAACTTGAAGAAATTGTATTGAACTCAACTTGTTTTAAATTATTGTTTGAGGAACTGTGCATTAAGTAGTCTGACCGGAGATGCATCATTCCGATTTTCTAAAAAATAATAACATTTGCATTTATTGTAAAAATTATATCATAATGAGATTCTTTTCTTATCTATAGTGTGTAATTACTATTTCATGAATCACAGTTATAGATAAAATATTATTCTATTATTTTTTTAATTTCTTTTGATAGACACAAAATAGTGAATTAATAGTGGAATGAGGAACGAGACCGATCCTGTTTGAAGGAATGTACACAGAATCTTGATAACTTATAGCTCGAGATGCATGGAGACGAAACGGGATATCTGTCGAATATTCGAGAGGTTGCGAGAAAATAATAATGGTTATAAGACGGAAAGAACCGGAAAGAGTTGAATTTTGTATGTTGTGTTACATAAATTAATGTATTTTGTTAGTCGTGTTTAATAGAAGTTGTATTACTTAACATTTGCATGTTATATATTTGAAGCTCTCTTTTTGCACTGAATGTGGGAATTTAACTTAAAGAATAAAAAAAAATATTTCTGCAATTATTAAGATTTTTATTCCGATAAAGAACTATTCCGGCTTTAATAGGCATTTTGGGCCTTTTTCTTAGACTAATCAAAAATTTTTTACATAACTAAAATTGTTATTTTCATATGTGAAGACATTTTTTCGAAATGTGATCATTTTTACCTCTCGCCCTTCAGATAAGAGAGGTATAGGAATCATGCTAAAAATTGGGTAGTGAGTTTTCAATGGATAAACATCTTTTAGGGTCCCTAGAATACGATTTTAATATCTTCGCGATGATGTCTGTGTGTGTGTGTTAGTGTGTGTGTGTTTGGATGGATGTTGTAGTAACGATAACTCAAAAACTACTGAATAAAAAAATTTGAAATTTTGCATACAGGATTCTGATACCCTAGATTAGATCTGATTAGATTTTGGTAACAATCGCACAACCGGAAGTGGCAGTTGATAAGGGTGATGACGCCATTATTATACAAAACGGCAATAAAGTTTTACACATATATTTTGTATACCTTATAGTTTATTTTCATCTCATTAAAATTTTCGAAACTTTTGCCATTGTTGCCATATTTACCAAAAAATAATTTTTTTTCAAACATTTTTGTTTCAACCTATAAATTTTTGATTCAAAAATGGCGAGAGGTCATGTGCTGGCCACATCAGATTTTTAAATATTTATTTTATATTTATGATTCGTCGTTAACATGTAAAAACAAACATATTTCAGAGAGCAAAATTTTTTTTCTGTCAGAAAAAAATTGTACAAAATATAACAAAAAAGTTAAATGAAATTTCAGTAATTGCAATACTACAGGATATACTATTGAAAGTAAAATGAAAAAAGTGATATATAAAAACACATGCGGCTCTTTTAGCTAATATAGATTTTTTTTAAAATTCCGCGGGTAGTGGGTGGGGATGAGGGGTAGTGCGGAGATGCCACGGGGTCGCTAATATTATCTGGGCTTCCTTCGACATTTACAAATATATATCCGCAATAAAATATTTGATAATGCGGAAAAACAGAAAATAACAAACATCCGAAAATGTCACCCCCTTGAAGGGATGTTATGCGGGGATGCTTGGAAATATAAATCACGCATAAACATTCTGAAAGTGGCGAAAACATATAGAAAATCAAAATACTCGAAAACTCGCCCCCGCAAGGGGTGTTCTGGAGATGCCAGGGCCTTGCCATTTTGTTGTAAGCTTTCTGGACCATTTAAAAGTATATATGAATAACTAAAGCCTTGAAAATTGAGAAAACATGGAAATAATGCAATATTTAAACATTCCACCCCTCTGTTCGGGTGCCTTTGGACAGTCGGAGGGGGTCGAAAATTTGTTATTGTCATGATTGCATTTTTTTAGAGAATTTTAGCGATAAAATCGTTACATTATCGTAAATAGCCGACGGAATAAAAAAATTTGAAAATTTCGACGAATAATTGACAAACATCCCTAGATAGGGGTGGTATAACAATAATGTAATTATTTCGATATTTATGCTTGCTTGGAAACATCATTACAATGATTCTATAACATTTTACATCAATTAGAATGTGATTTTTTTTCATTGTCATTATGGGGTGTTCATTACCGATTAAGTTATTTAAAAATAGATTATGTTGTGCACATGAGGATAAATAACTGTTCTATTTGATCTACCTGCTATGAGAATCTCTGGAGGCCAAGTTAGTTAGGACAAATCTATCCTTACAATGACCATCTAAAATCTTTTGTTAGCCATGGGTTGGGTGAGAACAGTAATTATTGATTAGTCAACATTTTAAGATTTGCCTTTTCAATGACCTAATTAGATATTGAATTGGGAATTTGGAACCTTAGATATTAATAGATATTATAATTAAATATACAACTTATTTTCCTATTTAAAAGCTGTATATACTAATGTATTTTTATAATTTTATTCAAACTAGTTTTAATGACAGTGATACTTGTTTTGTGGAACTAATTATGTCAAATTTAAAAATTTGTTTTGAGTAACTGTAAATTTTACCACTTTCGATACGAATAATAAATTTGTATCAGATAAATTTATTATTTTTAAAACATATGAGATAATTTTTATTCTTTTCTTCTAAAAGATAATGAAATTTGTTTATCTGCCTATTTTATGAGTAGCAAATTCATTGATATAGATAAAAGTTATGTTGATTCTACCTCAGTTAACTCACCATACTAGTCTTTTTTTGTGAGAAAACTATTAAAATGGTGAAAATATTAAAATAGACTATTAAACAATGTAAATTTCTCTTACCTGTACTGGTCCCTCTTCTTCAACCTGTTCATAAATTTTATATAATTTAGCACTAAATTCATCGGCTTCAATGATATCTTTATAACAATCTTTAATAAACTCTTTATTATTAGCAACTTTATGCATCAATTCCTGTAATGTAGTTTGAAGTTCTACAACCTTATTAAACTCCTTTTTCGGGAATCCTGTTGGCACTAAAAGATAAGGTGACAACTGTACTGTATCTTCACTAAAATTCGTCTTTGATTTCATTGAAAGTCCATGCACTAGAGCCCAATCTTTAGATTTTTTAATAATTCCTTTTAATTCATCGTCTGATATTGGTAAATTCACACTAGAGGGTAGTTTTTTAATTTCGTGAGACATTTTATATTGTAATTGTGAGGAAAAAATATTTAATGGTATTAACACTTACACCTGATTTAAAATACTAATAATTAAAAAATAATGGTACTTTGAATGTAACTTCCTAACCTAAAAATAATTTCCTCGAGATAAAATCACTTAATGTACATAATAGATTAACTTATTATAAGCTTATATAAAATACTTATTAGATAACATATAAAAATAATATAACATTAAACTAGAAATCAAGAATTATCTATTCAATAGTTTAACTAATTATGTTCATGTTTTCTTTTCGTTCTCATCATTTCCAATTGGTTGAGTGGTTTTTAGGAAATGTATACTCGTCCTATTTAGCACCTTTTTCAGTGAAAAAAAAAACAATTTGACATTTCGTAGTATAAACTGAATATATACGCTTTTAAAAATGACAAAAATTTTAATTTCAACATTACTGTCGACTCTTAACTTTATTTTTGACAACCGAACATAAGTTTTATTTGCTCAAAAAAACAAAATCCAGAGAAATTATAAAGGCAAAATCCTTCAATGTACAGATAAATGCACAAATAAACTAGACGATACACGAATATTTGATCTCTATGAGACTTAATACAATACCGAATTTTAAAATTCGGGATTCGTTACAACCTGAGTTTCGACTATATAGGTCTAGCCATGTACGAAATGTTCATGCATATCGGCTGTACGAAAGTATTCGCTTCAATAAGGAAAACTGATTATTTCTATTACCGTTAACAGGTTTACAAATAAAAAATCTTTTTACTTTTTGGACAATAACATAATTTATTTTCGAATAGTGATTTTTGTTAATTGTTATACAAATAAAAACACCACTAACTCAGTTACAAAACATATATTACGACTGATCAATGATTCATCTACTTTTATTTCTTAAATTCTTAAAAGTATATTGTTTACTTTTAATCGGTGTTATTTCAGCTTTGCAAATACTGAAAAATAACTAAACCCATTTACGATTTTTTAAATTTGATGTTTGTTTCTTAAAATAAAATTTGATATATAAACAAACATTAAAGAAAAAATCTTCAAAAACAGAAATGAAAAATAACCTACAATTATTAGACACGAATGTTGTATTTGAAATCGGCAGAAAAGTTAAATATCCTACTATAAGGTCATGTAGACAGTTCTATTTTTATTGTATGCGACATGTGACTTGTGACATATTTTTTGAAGTATCTCCGTGGTCTTAAAAAATGAATCACACAGAGTCATATCGCCGAATTAATTTATATTTTAATTGGAATTTTATAAGCTGATATTAATAATGAGAATAATAAACATAACTAAAAGTTTTATCTCATTGATTTTAAGAAGTTGTCAGAAACGTGCGGATTTAAATATACTTTTATGATATAGGCAACACTACAAACAAGCTTGCGTGTTTAAAGTTGCCTAACTAACAAATGAAAATAATAGAAAATAAAATTTATTCAAATTACAGATTAATTATTTATGATTTGATAAAATTAAATTTTTTTCAATGACCTGTGTTATGTAATCATAATTTTACATAGTTTTATAAAATATTTAATAATAAATTAGATAGTTTTTCATCGGAATTTCAGTAAATTTGTTTTTTGCCAGTATCTTGTTTTTATTTCTTATTTTTATACTTGTTATTTATTTCTAGTGGGTATTTTAAAATTCCCCAATTAGTAAAACTTGTTTTTAATTAAAAAATTTTTGAAGACAACCTGATATAAAGTTGTTGTAAACACTGAATGAAGATTAGTTGTGATTTTGAATTTAACGATTAATAAATCTACAAGAAAATATGGCATTTAAGAATCTTTGTATTTGTTTAATACTTTGTTTAACAACACTACAATGTGCAAATTCATTAAAACTAATAAAAGGAATTCCAGAAATTAAAAAGATTTTAATAATAGGAGCTACAGGTCAAGCTGGTTCACCAATCGTAAAAGAAGCGTTAGATAGAGGTAAGAATTTTTAAAAATTAATGTGTTATTTTATAATTTCTGGTAAACTTTTTACTAGGTATACAAGTGAAAGCTTTCTCTAGAAACCCTAGCAAGCTTGCTCAGGATGTCAGAGATAAAGTAGAAGCTGTAACAGGTGATATCCAAAACTATGACGATATTCAAAAAGCCGTTAAAGGAGTAGATGCAGTCATTGTTGTAATCAGTCCTCGAAGTCTTGAAGACACTTCAAAGTAAGAACAATAGCAGTATATTATATAATACGTAGTGTAGTAACTAGATTGTTACCGCACTTGAATGAAATTTAAAAATTGAGCAGTAGGCGAAGTTGCAATCACCTAAATTTATTTACTAGACGGCAGCATTTTATTTACATCCGTACAATATCATTAAAACATATTCCTAATAGCACAGAGACGTTTAAAAAACGTCTTACAACGTCTTACCCGAGAACGTTTATACGACGTTTTTTTTAGTGTAAATTTCACAACTTCTAACGTCATATAGAAGTCGAAAAAAGACGTTTTAAAACGTTTCAAAACGGACTAAATAAATGATTCGATAAAAGACGTTTTTTTGGACGTTTTTTGGAACGTCCTCTGGACTAAAGTTTTTAACGATGGTTTTAAAAATGATTCAAATAAAACGTTTAAACTTTCTTTCTCAAAATACACTTTTGTTGACAAAAAAACACGACGTCTTTTGAACGTTTTTTTACAGTGGTTATAAAAACGAAGTACAAAAACGTTTAAAAATGTAACTTTCTGCCTTTTTTTGAAAGCATACTTGTAAGGATCTGAACAAAACGTTTTTTGAATGTTTTTTTACGGGTGGATTTAAAAATAACTCAAATAAAACTTTTTAAAACATCACCAAAACGTTTAGTAGTTGTCTTTTATCATAGGTCTTAAATACTGTAGCGTAAAAAAGTTTTGTTTTTAATTTATGAGTTCGGACGTTTTGTCGACACATTTTAGACGTTTCTTTATGTCCCGTTTAAAAACGTTCTTGCTGTAACCTTTATGAAACGTTTTATTTTGATTCTCGGACGTTCAGACGTCAAATGAACCATAAAAAAACGTCAATCGGACCTTTTGTGCTATTAGGGATTTACATTTCATTTTGTATGTCTCATACAAATTTGGTCACTCCATCTTATCTATTAATTTTGCGTTTTTTAAATCCTCTAACGACCTATTGCCGCACTATAGTGGGGAATGTTTTTATAGCACACTAGTACAATAAAGTGATACCATGATTTTTATAATGTTATTATATCGTGTGTCCCATTATATTTACCGGTATTTTAAGAGCTTATAATTTTTAAACGAATAAAAGACAGATACATGCGGTTTTCCATGAAATACTTCGCAATTATTCAAGTTTTGTTTAGACTCATGGCGTTTTTTAAATCTGGTTAGTGATTTAGTTTAAGCGAAATAAAGAACAAAACTTTTCTGTTCTTTATCGGAAAATACGATTTTTATGCAAAAAAAATCTAGTGAAAAACACAGATACAAGAATTATGACATTCACGTTAACAAATTTCCACTAAAAAATTACGCAGGCCAACAAAAAAATGTTTTTAAAAACATTTTTTTAAAAATCTAATGTATTTTTGGATGCTGAAACCGTTTTCTTTAGCAGCTTTATTCTATTACCCACCATTTTCCCACAATACGACATCGATTACATATTTCAGAAAATAGGGTAAAACTCTATAAAAATTAAAAACTCATAGTTTTTTTCTATTTAGTTACCATTTTCTCTTACAATAATGAGGTAATAAAGTGAAAGTACCACGATGGCGAAATTTCACCGAAACTAGTCGCCCTTTCAACTTTAATAAATTATTTGTGGTACTTTGATTTTATTCAGGGCCGCGAAGAGTTTAGTGGTTTACGGCCCCCCTGGTCATGGTTGGAGAGGAGGACGAGTTCGTGTGTCCCCCTCCAAAAAGTGTTCGGAAACTACACATCTAAAAATTAGATATTATTTAACATTATTTAAGCTGGTAAGCTATTTGTTTGTATTTTGTTTTTTTTTAATAAAAATATGAGCGCCTGATTCGGGCGCTAAAAAAATCCTTGAACCCGGGCCCTTAGAGTCAGACTTGGCTGACATGAGACTTCTATGACATGGTCTCTCGGTGGCCCTGACTTTGTTAAGTCATCGGTTGACCACATTAGAGAATATTAATAATCTTTTGGACTCTTACAATAATATTTAATTACCACAATGTGAATATTAGATGCTTATAATGTTTTATATTTCTTCTTTTCTCTTTAAAGTTTCTTGAATAGCTTTTTCGCCGAAAAATAGGCAAAAAACATGGAAAAATGGGGAAAATGGGAAAATAGAGAAAACTGAAAAAATAGGGCAGAATATAAAAAATTAGAAAAAAAATCGGAAAAATGGGGAAACCAGGAAAATATGAAAAACTAAGGAAAAATAGGATAAATGGGAAAGATTAGGGATTTTCACACCACTTCAACAGCTTCTATCGAAAGTTTTCTTTCAGATTTTACATCTTCTAGTTTTTACTTAATATTGAATTGTGATGTGGGTGATACGACTATTTTTTTTTTTCGGAATCAGTACACCAAATAACACAGGAATTAGTTAAGATTATTAAAAAAGATTTTTTCATTGCTGCCCTGTGTTATTGATAATTAATTGTTGACTGATGAGTTTACTTAAACATTAATTGAGCAGTTAATTCTACGTCGATTTTAAAACCCTTATATCGACAGATAGCGGAAAGAAGTGGCTTTCGTCTCATCAGAAAATATACACAGGGTGTTACATTAAAAAAAGCAAATAGAACAGAAAAAAACTTTTATGAGTCTAACAACTTTATTCGTTTAAAAGTTATAAGCTATTGAAATACCGGAATATATAATGAGACACCCGCTATATAACAAACTATTTTTTTTTCAGTTACATGGCAAAAGGTGTCCAAAATGTAGTCAAAGCTATGAAAGCAGAAAACGTAGAAATAGTCAACGTTGTATTGTCGGATTTCATTTTAATGCCGCCAGAATTAGTACCAGAAATGTTCAGAATTGAAATTGTTGATCAACGTGCTATGTACGATGCTTTAAATAATTCAGATTTGAAATATATTGCTACTTGCCCAGCAGATTATACAAGTAAGTATTCCCTTTGATTTCTAGTATTATTAATTTGATTTATGTATAATAAGTGATGTCGGGGTAAAACAAAACTTTTTATTAAGGTTTAACTTACCGTAACATTAATACGTTTCGCTGACGTGAGATGGATGGGTGACAAATTCACGTCTCTCGAAGAAGCGATTGCAGTTTTCTGCATCTGCATGTAACGTTGCTCGACAAACTATAAGATGTCGCTGCTGTATTTCAAAGTTCACTGACGGATTTAATTGCGATATTGCCATTGTTTCACCATTATTTAATCGACTGTATGGTTAACGTTTTCAGTTATATTTCATGTTTTGAATTTGGTTTGGTTGATTTATAAATTATTGATTTTCGGTTTAGTTTAGTATATTTAGCATAGTTCATTAGTTATTATAAACACTTTTTTCTACTACCGTGCGTAAAGTACTTACTTTATGCACGATATGGAGTGTGTAAAGTTTAACTTTTTTTCACTAGTGCGTAAAGTAAGAGAAAATTTGCAAAACAACTTCTTCGCATGCAATACATATTTTTTTGCAATATCCTTATGTATCTTATCTTGCCAAGATTCTATGTGCCAAAAATCAACTGGTTAACTTTTGTCACTCATGTGATTGACAAAATTCACCACATTCGTGAGAAAAGTATCACTTTACACACTTGTTACAAAAATAACTATTTTTCTTCGTTACATACATAACATTAGTTTTTTTTATTTCCGAAGTTTTTTTATTATTTAATCAATGTTTGTTGAATCCTACTTAAATCGTTAAACCAACGCTTTTTCGTCTTATATTAACTGAGTTCCCAGTTATGAACTTTTACTCCGAGTCACCTGTTGAGATGTCTTATGTTGAGAATATTCTTATTGATATCTACTAAACCTAAAAAAAATGTAATTATAATTCTTTATGAAAAACCACACAGTCCCTAACAACATATAAGCATTCAATAGTAGCCGTTTTTCAAGCATATTTTTCTTTAAATGTCTACAAAATCAGAACACGATTTTAGAATCATTATGTCGTTTAAATATAAAATAATATCAAAGGAGAAATTAACTCGAAGTAGATACCACATGAAAAAATATTTATTTGGCAATTTCAATGAAACTTGAAAAATTACCACATACGTCGTGACATGTTTCGGCTCTTGGACCATCTTCAGGCGAATGTTCGAACAATGTAGAAAATTGATTAACAAATGAGTGCAAAACTTATTATAAACATCATGTTGTATGTTGAAAACTCTTACTTAATACCATTTCACGTGGTACAGAAAGGAAATTAAAATAAAATTTGGTGTGAAAAAAGAAAAATATCAAAAGTTAAAAAATTCAAAAAAAACGGAAACAAAAACGGTCACTCATGGTAAATATAAGAGCCTATCTAGTTATTATTTTAAAACACAATCGTAGTGCATCGTAAAGATGCTTGACAAAAATTAAATTAGAAAAAGTTTACCATGAGTGGCCGTTTTTTTTGCTAACTTACAAGTATTAATATTTTTCTTTTTGGATACCAAATTTTATTTCAATTTCCTTTCCGTACCACGTGAAAACATATAACATAATGTTTATAAGTTTTGCACTCATTTCTTAATCAATTTTATACATTGTTCGAACATTCGCCTGAAGATGGCCTAAGAGCCGAAACATGTCGCGACGTACGTATTGGTAAGTTTTATTGAAATTCAAAAATAACTATTTTTTATATTAAATTCATGTGGTATCGACTTCGAGTTTCTTTTTCCTTTGATAGTCTATACCATATTTGGGAATGGATAATCTAGTTTATTATAAAAAAATATCTTAAATTAAATTTTTTTTCTGGAAGTTCCGTTAATTCAGAATAGATCTGGCAACATACCATTCTCAATATAATTTCTTTCCCCATACAGAACAGAGCCATCTCTTTACAAATCTTAGAACGCGTGGTTATAGGTTAGCTCACAGAAACAGAAATAAATAGCGCGAATTCATTTTATTTAATTGGCTGTTTCATTACATTTGTGAAAAAATATGTGATTGTTCACTGAACTTAGATTTTCGCTGTGTATAAAATTAAGGTAATTCGTTATTTTATTAATAGCAATAAATATTTATTTTTCGTATTACACCAAATACGTAAAATGAAAAATTTTCAAAAAATTTTATTAGGTTTCTTACTCTTCTATCATTATTTCTTAAAAAAACTGAATAAATTGGGATACTTGAAAATAGTCATTTTTTTATTGTTCTCTAAAATGGCAACATCAATTTTACCTAAAAGTATATTACATAACAAGTGTGGTAAGAACCATATTACACAAAATTTCGCAGGTTCGGCTTTTCGGTTTATAACGCACGCTTCGGCTTCTAATAGTATATTGTGTGTAACGATAGATTTAATGATTAAGTAAACTGTGCGTAAACGATCAATTACTAATAAAGGAGTAGAAAAAATATTTTTATGCATTAAAGTAGGCCTACTGTATTTATTTACAGATTAAAATGTAATGCAGATACTAATAAATAATGGTTAAAAAATAATAAATAAGCAGAAAGAGGAATTTGCAAAGATTTATGCACCTCGACAATGATAGACAGCTGTTTCGATCTTTGTGGTCTCATCAGTATCATACCGTCAAAGTATATAAATCCTTACAAATTTCTCGACTGTAACATATGAAGGCCAGGGATTTATATACTTTGACTGTTTGATACTGATGAGATCATAAAGATCGAAACAGCTGTCTATCATTGTCGAGGTGCATAAATCTTTGAAAATCCTCTTTCTGTTAATTTATGTTTTAAACAGAATTTAAGATTTATTCGTATTAGAGGTGCTGCCACCTTTCGATGGTGAAATGTAATGTCCCCAACGGCTTAGTAGATTTTGATAGCGTGGCTGTTGGATATCGATGGAGCACAAAACGAACCGCCGTATTTCCGTTAAAATAATGGTTAGTAAAAATGTTGTTAGTGCTTTTTGTGCGTATTGATGCAGTAGTGAGCAAATCAAAAAGCACTATTGTTTACTATCTAGCATGATGTAATCCAATCAAAGTAAACTTGTGAAAGAAGTGTTTTCTTCTCTAAAAGCAACCTACAAATAACTTTATAGACTGTTACCTATGCCCCAAAAAAGCTTGGAGCATCGAAAACAGTTCATAGAATGACTTCAGACATCATTAAAAGGTCATGGTGTCGACAGTAACCTCCAACAAATGATCAACTGTGAATCAAAAAAATACTGGACACAACTTTATTCTTAAGTAGTACAGGTTTGGCGTTTTAAGGGGAAAATACTCAAATTGAGAATGCACACAATGGCAATTTTTTAGGAATATTGGAACTGACTGGAAAATATGAGGTGATAACTCGTGAACATCTAGTTAAAATTAAAGGAGAACCAATTTATGAACAAGAGTATGGTAGGATAAACTCACTATTTATTTTGGTACTCGTAAAATTAGTTTATTTCTGTATTTGGAGAAAAAATATCTAGTAAAAGTAAAAGAGAACCAACTTATGACCAAGAGTATGATAGGATAAGCTTACTATTTATCTTGGTACTCGTAAAATGAGTTTATTTCTCTATTTGGAGAAAAAATATGTAGTAAAAGTAAATGAGAACTAACTTATGACCAAGAGTATGATAGGACGAGCTCACTATGTAACTTGGTACTCTTAAAATGAGTTTATTTCTCTATGTAGAGAAAGAGTATGTAGTAAAAGTAAAGAAGAACCAACTTATGATAGGACAAGCTCACTATTTATCTCGGTACTCGTAAAATGAGTTTATTTCTCTATGCGGAGAAAAAATATGTAATAAAAGTAAAGGAGAACCTACTTGTGACCATGAGTATGATATTACAAGCTCACTTTTTGCCTTGATACTCGCAAAATGAGTTTATTTCTCTATGTGGAGAAAAAATATGTAGTAAAAGTAAATGAGAATGAACTTATGATAAATAGTATAATTGGATAAGCTCACTATTTATCTTGGTACATGCAAAATAAGTTTATTTTTCTATGTGAAGAAAACACATTGAAAACTATTTTACATCAAAGAGAAGCTTCCATTTTCTATGGAATAAACCCGTTGACATTTCTCACCAAGAGCACAATGTACTAATTCCTCGCTATGTATTCCAAAATACAGAAAAAAAGTTGTTTGAATTCATGAACTTTGCCAGGAAAACAGGCGAGGCAATAATTGATGAAATACTGTCCATATTAGAAACACTTGGAATACCACTTACTTGTTGTCATATTCAGGAGTATGACAATGGCTTCAACATTCAGTCAATAATACTTGAAATAACAAGTCTGCTATTTTTTCTGCCGTGGAGTACATTCTCTGAACAAAATTAGTGTCAATGCCGCTAAGCTGAATTATGATGTTATAAGATATTTTTGAAAGCTTGAAAGTGTTTACTCCTTATTCTCTATATAGCAGCCCTGGCCGTTGGGAGTTGTGAAACAACATATCGCATTAGTCTTTCTAAAGCCTTTCTGAAATTATTTGGAGCGGGAATCTTTACGCCCAATTTTGAAGCACTATCCTTGAATCTTCAAAGTTTTAGATATACTCGTGACAGATAAGGTATCCATCAGAAATACTGTTTTGAGACTCAAAAAGTACTTCGGATCTTTCAAAGGTCTTTTGATATCATCATTTTGGCACAACATCTTGGCCCGTAATCGAATGTCTGGTGGCATTACGATTTTAGAGACGTGTAGTTTATAATAGTTACTTTATTATTGTAATTAATAATGCTATATATCGCTTTGTGTTGATATAATATTTATAGAGAAGTCACCCGGCTCACTGGTGAAAAGTGACAAGTGTCTCTTCTCACCCTTGGCCTGTAATTGAGTTATTACATATACGGTTGTGAATAAAAGTATTATTGCATTATCTAATTCGTAGATATTATTTAATCTATCTTACTTAGGATTCTGTGATATAATGACAATTAGCGAAAGATTTCGTAATTTTAATCCAGTTTCTCAATGGATATAAAAACAGAAATGACAAATACATTGTTCCTTAAATGAATTTAATTATATAATTTAAGCAATTACGAATTTGATGCTAACACATGCAATGTAAAATATAGATTATTTAGTTTATTGTGCTTTAATATTATAATGTTGGAGAAATATATATTGTTATGGAAATGAACACAGAAATTTGATTTAATTCAACCTATATATTGGTAATTATAAATAATAAATTTAAGTTATTGCGTATTCATTTGCTAAATATAACTTTTCTTATATAAAGAATTTTATTGACAACTAAAACACATTTCTTTACTGTATTCATTCAGAACAAAAACAGTTTATGTAAAAAATTGTTTCTTTTTTACTCGAATCGCACCCAAAGCAATTCAAATCGCTTCTACCGTAAGCTAAGTCCAAAAGTGTTGTTTTGAAAAAATTGCTCTAATTAAACGAGATATAAGTTTTTGAAAATTAGTAGTAAAACATACTCACGCCACTGCCATACAGAGACAGGATAGAAAATATATTGTATTTAATTTAACTAGGTCAATGTACCGAATTTATTCTAATACAAACAGATGATAAGATTTGGATTGTTATTAAACTGTTGCCAAAGCGTAAAAAATACTCATTTTTACTTTTTTAAATTGTGGTTTTTAAAATGCTACAATTGATACGGTTAACATGGTGTGTACATTTTTATACTTAATTTTTAAGTAGTAAAGTCCTTTACTCTTTATACAATGATAATAGATTTATTTTCATTAAAAAAAAACGGTTATGAAGTAGTTAATTCAAATTACTATTTACATTTTATCTACCTACTTGAAAGGGTCGCTTACAAAATATACTCGATTCATTAACTTAAACTTTATTTCAATAATATTCGACACGTGTACGCAGCCAGGCTGATTTTATCTGAATGTCTACCTGCTACCCTCTTGCCTCTCAATGGTGTCTCATATATAAACATTCAATATCTTTTGATTTATGATACAATTAAAGTGGTCTGGTCTAAAATCCCTTGACACGTCATAATAATTCCTTACATACTATCATGCAAGACAACCGCATTACGCAGCTGATGTGAAATGTTGCTTATCCGTAAATACCTTGAACATTTTTATTACATTTTAGACTGTATATAATGGAGCGTAGAGTAATGTATTTGATATAATGCAACGGGCAATCAACATTATAGAAAGATGGTGCCGGAATTATAATTGAATCCGGCGAAAACAATATCAGATGTTGCCTTCACAAAGAAAATAACCCTTAACATAAAGGGACTATTTATGTGGGGAAAACAAATAAAATTGATAACAGAAGTTATACATTTGGGAGTTATCCTAGATAACAAATTAACGTTCTCTAGCCATGTAGGTAGGGCAACGGAAAAGCTCTAAGAGCCCTCTGGGCCTGAAGAGGATGGTGGGGTATAAGTGGGGACCTAAACCGGAAAGGGTTGTGTGACTCACCTTGACTTACGCCTGCGTTATATGGTCGCACAAAGCTAACAGCGCGAACGCAGCTAGGCAGCTGGGCAAGATACAGAGAGTTTAGAACAACGCCAACTGCGGCTATAACAGTTCTGCTGGGACTCCCTCCGCAACACCTAGTAGTGGAAAAAGAGGCATTTTCAGCAACCCATAGGCTGGGTATAAACGGTATGGGATGGGTAGATTCAAGGAAAGGATACAATTCCATGATTGCAAAAAAACTAAGAGAACATCCCGTGCTAATTATGACAGTCAGCCACAATTTTCTGAAACCTTTTAAGGTAAACATACCGGAGAGGGACAGAAATGGAGGTAAGGACTCGGAAAAATCAATCAGTTTGCTATATAGACGTAACTAGTATTAGAACATAACAAGATAACTCTTGAATGGATGCCTGGCATAAAAGGAAATGAAGAGGCTGGTAAAATAGCCGCAATCCACATGTGATATTTCCTACCAACATGTAAAGTGTATGCTGGAGAAACAGTTAAGGGACAAACGCGGGGCATAGTGTATGGAACTTTTGGGACTAAGACAGTAGAAAATGTCATATATTATGCTATTGTCGGGACTTGAACGGGGAAAGGGAATGGCACTTTGAGGGACAGTGTCCTGAACCAGAAGAGATAGCGAAAGCTAAAATCAGTACTATTCTAGACTTTGTAAAGAGTACTGGCCTAGCCTCAGTGCAGATGGGATTCAGCTAGAATAAAATAGAATGGAATGGTCCAAATATTTAAATTTAAGAATTTAACAGTAAAATCAATGACATTCCTGTACATATGTTTTTCAATAAATTTTAAATCGTTATTCTTGCCAAATCAACTTTTACAAAATAAATTTTATTGTATTGTAGATGATGGCCTGTAGGCAGAAGCGCCTTTTGAATTAAATAAAAATTTTTTGAATGAAATTCAATTTTTTTGTTGCATAAGCGTCTAGCTATAATGTATTCTACTATTTATTTCTGTTTGGTTCTTTTTGATAATCGAAATTTTCCGTAGGTCATAGTTTTTCATTAATTTTGAAGAAAAAAGAAACGAAATAAAAAATTAATACGTGAACATAGCTATAATCGCTCTTGGTTATTTTGTTTACTTATAAAAATTAAAATTGAATATATTTAATATATTGTAACGCTGATGTTTTGTCATCACGGATTCTTTTTGGCGACTTTGTCTAGGTAACTGATCGCTCTGTATGCAGAGTCAGGGATATACCTGCTAAACCCTCCTCGGTAATTTCTTCTGATGTTTTTGGTATTCGTAGAACCCTACTGCAGGAGTAGGTTTCTCATTTTCAGGGATTATGATGGAGATATTGGTCTGAAAGAAATAAGATTAGAAAATCTTAAGATATTTGATTAGGATTAATTATTTGGTTGATACTTATGAGCCTCCCAGGAGGTGAGGCTTTGGAGACAGAGGCGTCCATGAGCATCGATAGGTTCGATTGATTTCATCTGATGCATAGAGCTAGAAGCTAGTCCGGAAGATCTTTTGCTTTTCTTAGAATCCTAAGATTCGGTTGTGGAATTTACTTAAGTGGTCTTTTTGGGATTGCTCTTCGGTTCCTATCAACTGTCCGTATCTTCCTTGTAGGTCCTTAAATCTGGATATGATTGGTGTCATATTAGTTTGTTGCTATGTTTCATTGTATGGAAGCGCCAGGGAGGTATGTGGATTTCCTGAAGTTCCTCCACTCGGTTTCCGTAACGGTGTAAAAGAGAGGAGGAGACAAGAATGATAATTTTAGAGCTCTGTATTCTTTAATTGGACGAATGTAGGTTTTGTATGTGTGTAGTAAAATTTGGGGGTTACATCTCCCAAATCGTCCACCAAGAGCTCCGATGAGAGAGGCTCGTCTCCTAAATCTGTCTGAGTTTTTTGGACTTCAGTTGACCGATTTAGAGTACCCGTAAAGCATACTCTCAAATGGGTAACTTCATTCAAGGGAACAGTTTCTCTCTCCAGAACCTAAGGACGATGAGTTGTGTTTTTTGGGGGTTTAGAGTAACCCTTCATTTACTATACCATTGGGAGAAGTGATTAAGAGGTTGTTGGGTTTTGGTGTTTAGAGCTCTAGTGGATGGGACTGTTGCAGAGATCACAGTATCATCAGCGAAGAGCTGAATATCTTACTAAATGAGGGAGGGTCGGGAATGTCGTGCGTGTATATAAGGTACAGTACGGGGGCTAACACAGAGCCTTGGGAGACTCCGGCTTGCGGACTGAAATGATCAGCGATGCAATTTTCAACTTTGACGTGAATAGATCTGTTTTTTAGGCAGGAGTGTATGAGTTTATTATGGGGATAGGAAGTTGCTCAATTACTTCTTGAACATCAAAAAGGGTGGCCGATGCACCGTGAGGGCTTTGGAGGCTTTGGTGTGGAATCTGACTAGTGCATCTTGGATGGAATGTTCATATTTCCCTTTTACCCAGAAAGCTCCAGATCCTTGAGTAAATTCTCAAAGAGCTAACCTAGAACATTCGTCAAAGATATGGGTCCTTGTGGAGTTTAGGGATCAGGATTATGTGGGAAGTTTTCCAGCAAATAGGAAAATAGGAATGCTGAAGACAGGTCTTCATGAGAATGGTGAGAATATGGACAATGGTAGCGGGAAGATGTTTCAGGGCCTGACGTTTGATACTATCGGATCTGGAGGGAGTGCTTTTAATTCAGATGTGCGCGGAACTTAAATCTCGAACTTCTGTTAATTTTTCTTTATGACACGAAAATTAAATTTATATGTAAATGAACGGGTACCGATCGAGACCCGTTTTGAATGGTACACTTAAATTTTGAGTTTCATCCTATAAACCAGCGTAGATGAATTTTCCCAGACATGAGCGATGACTTATTTTTCACAGAGGACCATGAGGAGTCGAATAAACCAGGCCTAAAAAATCTCTCGGTTAGTTTTTGAGATCGCGTAGACAAACAAACAAAAAAAAAACGAACAAAACTGTATTAATATTTGGGATATTATAACTTACTCGATTTCAGTCGATTTTAATTTACAACGCCAGATCTTTCTAGACAATGGATCTTGCTACGACTATAGGCTGAAATTCAACTCATTCTCGAAGCTGTATTAATTTTATCCATCGTTTTCTTTCTGTGTTACAAACGGACTAGAATTCCAAAAAATGAAGTTTATGCCATTATTATTAATGGAGACAGAATAATAAATGTTTTAATATTTGTCGGAATTTTACCTACATTTAGTAACTTCGTTATAATATTTAATATGTATATTTTTTTAGAAACTCCATCCAATGCTTATGAGGTTAAAAATGGTGGTATGCCTGGTGACTTTAAGGATGGACCGAATCTAATTTCTTTAAACCAACTAGCAAAGTTCTTTATCGATTCTTTATCAAAACCGGAACATTATAGACAATTAGTTGGAATTCGTAATTTGAAGAGTCAATAAATTAAATATTTTATTCGTCGGAAGTATTTTAAAAAGAAAAGTCCTGAATTATGCTCCAATATTTTTAGAGGTTTTAAGTTAATATTCGTAACGATGAGAAAATATATTTTTCTTTGCACATTATCATTTTTAGTTTAGGCAATAAATACTTTTTTTATAATTGAACCCAAATAAATATAAAAAGAAAACTAAATAGTATTTTATTTTTTAATAGTTGTTATTTTTATTACCCACTGTTTCCTATTGATTCTAAATTATTATTATTTTTAGATTAGACATGTTCAATACGTTTGTATCTGAGAACAATAAAACTGAACGTGTGTCACATATTATTACAGGTACACGCCAAAATCAGTAAAATGAACAATACATTATAAATTAATAAATTATGGTTTTTCCATTTATATTTTTTTGTCAAAATTAGAAATTTATAATAAGCAAGGACATGACCTATAAAGCATTGTTTAAAGGTATACCGGGGGTCTATAACTTTTAAACGGGTAAATAGATTTATACGAAATTTGGGTCGATTATAATAGATCTATTTCTGGATTTTTTTACATACAAATTCAATATGGCCGACATCCGGTTTGACCGGAGAGGACATGAAAATTGGAAATTCAAATGGAACACCCGGTACATTTTTACATATTTAGATTATATGACTTCAAACACTTATACATCGATTGTCAAATGTCACTTAAGATGCCATTTTTATTTTATTTTTTATTTTTTTTTCCATTCTAGGTGGTTAGGATTTGGTCTAAACTACTTATAATTAAATTATAATTACTCAAAATGTCTCAATTTTGTCAATTATTTATTTTTGTCACTTTTATTAAATATTTAATTCAGAAAATCCAGTTTTTTAACTCAAACTCATTTTTTTTAAATGAAACAGAAATGGGCCACCCGGTATTAAAAATTGTTCATTTAATTACCATTAAAATGATGTACATAACAATTCTTTTTTCTCTCACATAAAGGAGAAATGTTATTTTTTTTAATTCCGATATAAAATTCTCCTGAAGACATTACTGTTAAAAAAAAGGATATTTATAACATTACATTTTAAATATAAATAATTATTAAAAAACAAAAATAAATAATTGACAAAATTTAGAACTTTTAGATAATTTTAGTTGTATTATAATGAATTTAGACCAAAATATTGGCACGTAGAATGGATGAAAAAATTCAAAAATAAAACCAAAAATTGCGTCTTATGTGACACTATACCTGTACGTATTTGAAGTCGTAGAATCCAAATATGTAGAAATATACCGGGTGTTCCATTTGAATTTTCAATTTTCATGGCATTTCCGGTCGAACCGGATTTCGGATATATTGAATTTTTATTTAAAAAAATCCAAAAATAGCGATTATTATAATAGAATAATCGCCCTAAATTAAAAGTTATAGGGTAGCCCATGACTCATTTACACCCAGTATATTTATGAGATTTTTTTTTCTTATCATGTGGCGTTGATTTAGCTTAAATGAATAAAAATCATTAAAATTTATAAATAAGTATACGTTTGTTTTATTTATTCAGTTAATAAAATATTAATTTATGGAAATAATTTCTATAAAAAAATTGCTTCTGTGTTACATTGATAAATAAAAAAATAAGCAAGGACAGTTTGCAATTAATTTGAATTGAGTTTCCTAGAACGATTAAAAGATTATTATTGTAAATTAATTGAAAAATAGTTCTAATCAACGCTAAATGTCATTTCTAAGAACTACAAATGCCGTAATAAATATTAATGGATTTCAGTTTTTATAGACCTTTATGTTGGTATTTATACATATAATTAACTTTTTGGAAAAATATAGATAAATGGGGAAAAATAATTTCCTTTCTAATTTCAAAATTACATAAAATTGCTAAAAATAAATTTTAACAAGCAATTCTCTGCATTGTTAATGACATTTGAACATTCTCAGAAATTTAATTAGAGAAATGGATGTAGTGGGTACATATGTAATACCAAACCATTGTATTTCCATGCGATGTCATAGATAATGTGCATGCCGTGATGCACTAGTTTAATTTCATTCCAAGAAAACTTATTTTGGCAACAGAGTGAAATTGGCTAACGTCATTTCAATTCCATAGAAATTACTTCAACTCCGGTTAACTGATTTAAAGTATCCAATAAATTTTGGTGTAACTCGGTAGGTAGACGTGATAAATGTCGGCACGTGCCTGGAATTTAATGTCATAGTCACACACGTAAAATATTTGCTAAGAATTTCTTGACATTGTTTAAAATATGCTTATACTAAGAAAACAAACTAAATTTCATTTCTTCATATTTAAAAAAATAGGTGTGAACTACTCACTATATAGATTTTTCAATTTTTAGTTTATCTAGCTACGTACTGCCCTGGAATATAAACTTGGCGGGAATATTTAGGGTAAAGAAGGGTAATGGCGGCCACGTAAGCCACTTTTTTATATTATTTTTATTCAAAGTGAAACATATATTATAAAGGAACATAATTGTAAAGAAAAAATTTTATTATAAACAAAAATTAGCTATTAAAAAAGTTTAAAAATAAAGTTATTTGGCCGCCATTGTACTTGTGTGAAGTTAGCTCCCGGAGCTGGCTCCCAAAATTAGCTCCTTTCCCCCTCCAGGGAGCCAAGTTCACACAGCTTAAATTAAATATTCATTGGTAAGGGAGCTTACTTCTCTTAAATAAGGCTGAACAGTAAAAAAATCAAATCAAATAAAATTCTTCTACTACTTTTATAATTTTTCTCCTTTGACAACAATTCCTGATTAAAAAAATGTCTTTAACTTCAGTAAATATATTTTTCATAAAAAAAGTAATTTCGTGTAGAAAAAATAAAATATAGCTGTTAGGGGGACTAAAAGGTTTTAAAGAAAAAAATAAACTTTCTAAAATCACACCGAAAATGAAAAAAAACATCACTGTTTACGACAAAGTAAGCTTCATATTAGACTTTCATTACTAAGGACTGAAAAGTACTCAATTTTCTACTTTCAGCCAAAAACTCAACATCCTAAAACCCTGGCGTCATAATTAAAAATCATCCCCTTCAAAATGAAGCTCGCTTTATCGTAAAAAAATAATTATTTTATTTTGAAGGCGATGATTTTTAATTGTGACGCCAGGGTTTTAGGATGTTGAGTTTTTGGCTGAACGTAGATGTAATTGAGTACTTCATAGTACTTCTAATCGAAATCCGTTACAAAGCTCGCTGTGTCGTAAAAAAAATAACTATTTTATTTTTAAAGGGATGATTTTTAATTATGACGCCAGGGATTTAGGAAGTTGATTTTTCTGGAAAGATAGACATAATTGAGTACTTTTCAGTCCTTGTAATGGAAGTCAAACATGAAGCTTACTTTATCGTAAACTGTAATGTTTTTTTCATTTTCGGTGAGTTTTTAGAAAGTTTATTTTTTCGTTAAAACCAAAGTAACTTTTAGTCCCCCTAACAGCTATATTTTATTTTTTCTACACGAAATGACTTTTTTTATGAAAAATATGTTTGCTGAAGTTGACATTTTTTAATCAGGAATTGTTGTCAAAGGAGAAAAATTATAAAAGTAGTAGATACTAGGTAAGAATTTTATTTGATTTGATTTTTTTACTGTTCAGCCTTATTTAGGAGAAGTAAGCTCCCTTACTAATGAATATTTATTAGCTGTGTGAACTTGGCTCTCTGGAGGGGGAAAGTAGCTAATTTTGAGAGCCAGCTCCGGGAGCTAACTTCACACAAGTCGCCATTGTCCACACGTAAGGAAAATACCAGCTAGTCTGCTGACAATCCCGTTTATTGGAGTATTAAATCCTGAACATTCTTCATTTGCCCACCTTCCGCAAAGGGTGCACCTATACCACAGTTCATTGGGTTTACCAAAATCATCACAAATGAGACAACGGTTTAGATCATCACCATCCATGTCATCATTTTCGTCGTCATCAGAAATAGTCATATCATCTCAGCCTCGGAGTCGGAGGATTCATTCTTTTCGCGCAGCACTTCACGTTTAGATCTTTTTATACTTTTATTTTGCTTGGAGACAATAATTATTGGAGCTGTTAGGACTACCTTCTTTTCTTTCTTTTTTCCTTTGTTCTTGGTTAATTCTTATATACTTTTGTTTTTCTTTTTGTTCTCTTTTTCTATCAAACAGTTTTTGAGTGGGGTCGCAGTTAGAATGGTAGAATTCTGTTCTCTTCCTTCCTCGTAGATTTCTCGGTGGATTTTTTAATTGGAACTGGTAGGAGACATTGAAAACTTAAATTATTCCCCTTTGCTTTAGGAGTATGAGAACTTGACGAACCAGGTTCCACTTGAGAAGTGCAAGAACTAGAGCCCATGCCAGTAGCCGATAGGTCAAGTTTATGCTGAGAAATTGTAGGGCCAGGTTCCCTTAGAGAAATCGATGAATCAATGTATGTTTCAGTTAGAAGTTCAGATGTCATAAAATCTTCTTCAGTGAAAACATTACGATTTAAGGGATAAATTCCGGCTGCCTTGAATCCAGATTCTCCCTTGCTTATTGAACCGACAGTGGCATAAGCTTTTTGGAAAAGAGAGGCAACTTCATATGGAGTAATGTTCTGAAGTAGATGTGATTTAATTTATAAATTGCATTCGTTTCTGTATGCTGTTTTGGAATTGACAATAACACAATATTATTATTTTTGCAATGTTCATATGAAGCTAACGAGGATATGAGTAGTATGATTATCCATAATCAATAAGATTGGTTCTTCTTTAGTAGGTTTCGCAAAATTGATAAAATGCTGAAGCCATTCTACAAAAATTTCTTCTGTAATCCATCCGTTTTTAGAACATTTATACTGGGTTCCCTCCTTGCAATGTTGAATAAGGAATTTCGAACCTTTTCGCTGCAGCATGAATGGAGTAGCCTTCATCAATTAATGCTATAGCTCTAGCAAGCATTTCAGCTGTCCATTTGACTTTTTTTATTTTTCTAGTCCTAACTTTCGGCATATGCGTTGATGTCTGGACATGAACTTAATCTGAATACGGTCTTACTCTACTGGTCAGGATGCTCGGTCTGGTATACGGATTAGCTTCGCTTCCTTCAGCTTGATCTATCTCTAAACTAGAACCGGTACTCAGTACTCGGCTCGAGCTCTAATTCGAACTGGGACTACAATTGGAACTGACTAGATCAACTCTGACTGGGGTATTCCATAAGGTTAGCTGGGTATGTCAAGTAATGGTGGGAAGGAGTGAAGCCGCCATAATTTTTTGCAGTTCAATTCTCTGTTCAAAGGCACCAACGGCTAATCCTGCTTTATTTTGAATATAGGTACGTTAGATCTGGCTCTGTATAATTGTGCAAAATAGGAACCAAGAACGGAAGACGGAATTAAAGAAAAGATCCCTAAATATAAATTTTAAAAATTTGCATAGCTATAATAATATTTTCAAAGATCAAAAATCACTTTTGGGACCTCCGTGACTTGAAATCAGAATCAATTAAACGTAATTTATTTCCCGAAACAACATCTTACATCAATTTTTTCTTAAAATTATTATATTACCTAATCAAATTTAACCACCAATGATTACTTGCAGTAATTCCGACAAACCAATCTAATCGAAATTTCTGAGAATCCATCAGACATATTGCGTTCATCGTGTATACCAGAACTGATTGGATTATAATAGTTTGGGAAGTACCATCCGTAGTTTTCCTTTCTCGATTGTTTTATATTTATTTTAATGATATTTCATTTTAATATGGATCTACATAGAGGAGTGGAAGAACAGGAAATGCTTCATTTTACATATTTTACCGTATTAACCATAATTTTATTTTACCATATTCATAATAATATTTTCTACAGTATGCTTTATTCGAGAAAATTGTAACCTGCGTTTAAAACAAATGGGACAATTCTTGTAATCGAAAATGAATATAAAATAAATTTAGCTTTCGCAAGAGATAGTGCTATGCTGTACTAAATTAATCCTGATTGGGTGATTTTTATACTTATATAAAAAGCTTTTACAACAACGACTTCTAAATTTTTATTCAATAATAATCATCAAAATTATTTGCAAGATATTTTATTCCTAATACACATAGATAAGAATAATAATAAATTACTTAGGATAGGGAATAATAATAAATAATTATTATTTTGAAATAATATTGTGTTAATCGAAAAAAGCTAAATAGTTGTATACGAACGATTTTTTTTTAAATTTTTTATACAAGAGCAAATGTAAAATGTCAAAAATAATCTAATAATATATTTTTCAAATTAATGCCAATATTAAAATTAGAGTTGCGTCATTCAAAACAATTTAATGAATACTTTTAACTTAAAACAATGAATGCATGAGTGCCCCAAGACATCGTGCTAGAACCAGTGCTTTAACTGATCCCATCTTCTTAAAAAATAAGAATCAATAAAAAGGGTATGTTGAATTGAAATTAGTTAATATATTGATTGAATTGATTGAAGAAGGTTATCCATAATGTCAAATGTGATCTACCAATGAGGAAATAACAAAACCAAAGTCTAGTACCACAGATTATTTAATAATAGATTTAGGAAAAATGGCAACTATTTTCGGCAGAAATCTGCCATCTTCAGGCCAACTAAATTACATAAGATGTGAAAATGTAAATTATACCAAGAGTTAAAACATGGTTACAAATGAGCGCTTAAAACTAATTAGGGTGAGAGGAAGATAAAATATACAGTGTGTCTGAAAAAGTTGGCAACAAATGGGAAACTTTTTTATTATTAAGTTTAGGAAAAAACGTCATTCTTCATAAAAAGTTCTGCAAGGCCTAAAACCCAATATACGATAATCAGATATCGAAATTTTCCAATCGTATACGAGGTTTGTCAAAAAGTATGAATTTTGCTCAAGAGTAAAGTACCTTTATTTTCGACAATATCTAAAATTGTTATTAAGAAAAGTTGATTATAATTGAAAACTACGTTTAAATGTCTAATTACAGCTATCTACGATGAAAACCAGGTTTTATTATTGTTTACAATTTCTTTAAGATCGAAAATGAACAAAAACTGGGTATCTAAATTATTGACCTGTACAAAATCAAGTTGTTGTGGAAATGTTTTGAAACATATCTTATGTCAGTATGCTACAAAACCTCAGTTTGTAATAATTGTACTTTTTTAAATACTAGTAAAAATGCCGTTGAAATTAAGTCTTGAAGAGAAAATTGAAATTGTTTTAATTGTTGGAGATAACTACAAAACTTATAGGGAAGCTGCCATAATCTTTAATAACAGACATCCTGATAAAAATGTACATTTTGCAACAGTAAGTAAAATAATAAAAAAGTTCAAGTGTTCCGGAAATGTTGAGAATAAATTCAAAAAGAAACATGAGGCATGGGTTGCTACTGAAGAAATTCAAAATCAAGTAATGCTCTCAGCAATAGAAAATCCTAAAGATTCCATAAGAAAAAGGGCAGCTTTACTTGGTGTGCGCAAAGACGTAGTTGCAGGAATATTAAAAGCAAACAAATTTAAACCTTACAAACCCCAGTTCACTCATACCCTAAAAGCAGGAGATTTTAATAGAAGATTTGAATTTTGTGCTTGGTTCCAAGGGGAGTTAGAAGATAATAATTATATGGCACGGTGCATACTTTTTTCGGACGAGGCAACGTTCACTGCTAATGGGGTAGTCAGCTCACAAAATTGCCGTTGGTGGAGTGATGTTAATCCTAATTTCACTGTCCAAACTCGTGACCAATACTGTTTTAAAACAAATGTATGTTGTGGAATTTTTAAAGATAGAATAATTGGACCATTTTTTTTTCGAACTAATATGAATGCTGAACGTTATCTGGAATTTTTAAAGAATGAGATTCTTGAATTTCTTCATAACCTACCAATAATGGAAAGGCAACGTACATGGTACCAACATGATGGAGCAACCTGCCATAGTACAAGAAATGTTCGAGAATGTCTTCTACAAATTTTTAATGGAAGAGTAATTGGAAGATTTGTGGACTTTGCTTGGCCTCCAAGATCTCCGGACCTGACCCCCTAGACTTCTTTTTATGGGGATACTTGAAGCAAAAGGTATACCTTAAAAGACCGTTTGAAAATATTGATCATTTGGAAAGAATAATTAGGGAAACATGT
Source organism: Neocrepidodera transversa (assembly GCA_963243735.1). Taxonomy (NCBI): domain Eukaryota; kingdom Metazoa; phylum Arthropoda; class Insecta; order Coleoptera; family Chrysomelidae; genus Neocrepidodera; species Neocrepidodera transversa. The sequence continues at coordinate 17,120,957 of OY725346.1, forward strand.
GACAGTGTTACTCCAGATGTTATTAGAAATGCAATAAAAGAATTCTCTCGAAGAACAATTACCTGCTTAGAAAGGGACGGTGGATATGTTGAGGCGTACGTGCAGTGAGGGAAAAGTTAATCCGGATTCTTCTTTTTCATGCATGTAATGTTTGATGTTGTGTTTTGAAAATAAATGATTCTAATTATGTATGCATTTGTTTACATTGTATTATTGATAACTCGTGCAAAACAAAGTCAATATTTATAGCAAAGTTTGCAATGAGAAAATGAGTGGTGTAATCAGTAAGTGCACATGAACATAATTTTTAATTTCTATCGATATCTTGAAATTAAATTTGAAGCACTTTTCTCTTATTGATTATAATGTGGTGTAGAATACTAGTAAACAATAATCAGGAATAAAATTTGCATTTAGTGATGTACAGGGAAAATCAAAAATTTCGATTGAAGTCGAAGACTAAAGTGCTTTTAAATTTTATTTCAAGATATCGATAGAAATTAAAAATTATGTTCAAGTGCACTTAATGATTACACCACTCATTTTCCCATTGCAAATTTGCTTACTGACAACTTGATTTTGTACAGGTCAATAATTTAGATACCTAGTTTTTGGTCATTTTCGATCTTAAAGAAATTGTAAAAAATAATAAAACCTGGTTTTCATGGTAGATAGCTGTAATTAGACATTTAAACGTAGTTTTCAATTCTAATCAACTTTTCTTAATAACAATTTTAGATATTGTCGAAAATAAAGGTACTTTACTCTTGAGCAAAATTCATACTTTTTGACAAACCTCGTATACGATTGGAAAATTTCGATATCTGATTATCGTATATTGGGTTTTAGGCCTTGCAGAACTTTTTATGAAGAATGACGTTTTTTCCTAAACTTAATAATAAAAAAGTTTCCCATTTGTTGCCAACTTTTTCAGACACACTGTATATGGGAATTTTGTCAAAAGTGGTACTGGAAACGTTTTTTAAAAAGAAATTAGAACTAAGGTAAAAATTGGGAACTGGATAAATTAGATCCAGTGAAAAAAGAAACCATTTTGTGGCAAGGTGAGTTGGTGCCAAACATGAGGGTGGTTAGGAGATGCCGGGCGTAATTCCCGAGAGGATTTTAAGGATTTTGGCGACCCTAAGGGCGACCACAAGTGATAGTACAAATTAATATTGATGCACATTAAATAAATTATGAAACGAGTTATCATCTCGGCGAAACTCAGTCCACAACATGCCACAACATGGTTTCTTTTTTCACTGGATCTAATTTATCCAGTTCCCAATTTTTACCTTAGTTTTAATTCCTTTCTAAAAAACGTTTTGAAAAAACTCCCAAATATATTTTTTCTTCCTCTTACCCTAATTAGTTTTAAGTGCGCATTTGTAACCATGTTTTAACACTGAAGATGGTAAATTTCTGCCGAAAGTAGTTGCCAGTTTTCCTAAATTTATTATTCAATAATCTGTGGTACTAGACTTAGGTTTTTTATTTCTTCTTTAGTTAATATATGTTTAGTTTATCAAAGGATCTATAAATGTTAACTTATGGATTCTATTAAAAACTTTGTAGTATATTAAAGAATTAATAATTTACCCGTTTATATAATTATTGATTAAATGTATAAAGATAATATTTTGTTGCTAAACCCTAGCGATAATAATTTGTTTTTAGTTCAGAAAGTCAAAGAACAAAATGATATCACTTAATTAGTATCCATCAGCACCATTTGTAGTTATTGTTAATACTTAAACATTTCTTTACTACAATCATGGCGTTAAAAAATATTTGCTTATGTTTTTTAATATGTTTAACAATAATAGAAATTGCAAGTTCATACAGAACAACAAAAGGGCATAGCTCCCATGACGAGAAACCTGAAATAAAAAAAGTTTTGATAATAGGAGCTACAGGTCAAGCTGGTTCGAAAATGGTAAAAGAAGCATTAGACAGAGGTATGTATAATGATATATTATGATATAAACCGTAAAATATTAATAAAATAAAGAACTACCACTTTAATTAGGTATAAAGTGGTAAATTCTGCATAATAGAAAATGATTACCACAATATTATTACAATTTATTTATTGATGCACTTTTCGTATACCTACTGTTCCTTTTGTTACAATCTGGAACGATTTCCAAAACTTGTTTTTCAATTTTCAATCGGCACAAGTACATTTAAATGATAACAGGTTATCTATATCCCAAAGTCATGTACCATAAAAATTTAATGAAATTGTAACGGCAACTGGTTTCGGCTAATTAGCCATCATCAGGCCGAAAAATATTACAGTGTTCGACAAATAAATTAAAATTTATAAAACAAGCTGACTTATCATATAAGTAAAGATAAAGTTGTTATATTAACAATTTAAAGATACATGAAAATACTAAAAACGAAAAAAGTTCAAAGGAGAATAATTGAAAAATTTTGATTAAAAGGTGTGCACAGTACATTTGCCTATCTGAAGGTTTCATCAGAGAATATGGATATATCCACAGTGCAGTGCAGTAAGGAAAATGGTGTGTTATTTATTTTAAAACAAGTTAAGTTTTCGCGGCATAAAACTTTAAAAAGTGGTGAAATTTTTTGGCGTTGCCCTAAAAAAATATTAAGTGTCCGGCAAAGGTGTTCACGATTGGTTCAGAAAACTTGCTAACTAGGTGTTCCCTAAATTCACAACCATGAATACCAGGAAAATGAAATAAACCGACTTTTAATATTGAATTCATGTAAACGAAAGGCGGAAAAAGACATTTCAGAGAGGAAAGCAAAATTTATTCGGCGTGAATTGGAACAACATTTGCTAGAAACGGTCACTATATTTGTCATCAATAGGCGAGATCCCTAACGCGTAAAATTAGTGCTAATGTGCTTGTAGTTGAAATGTAGTGAAAAATATTATGTATGTGTAGTTTTTTCTAGAAAATATCAATTCAATTTAGTGAGACATTTAAACAACAGCGTTTTTGCCGCTTCTTCTGACGTCATAAGTATTCTGATTGGCTTATTCCTGAGTTGTCAGCTTCATTATTTTTCGAAACTTTTGAAGAAATGATATTCAGTTTCATTCTAAGAATAAAACAGAACTTGTGACAGTATGGATTATTGAAATGAAAACTTGGTATTTGATGGCTGTTCTCGATTTAGTTATTCGTAAGTAATATCTATGGATACCGAATGCAGTGTCATTATTTTTTCGAACTGCTTACATTGTAAATAAATATTATGAATAACGCTTGGCAACGTTGTAAAACATTATTCTACCTTGAGAGTAAGTGGAAAAAAATACTTCGAAAAAAAAATTGAAAAAAATCTAACCACTTTTCTCATCGTTCTGAAGGTTGTGATATTTTTTCCAGAAATTAGGGATCCTGCCTATTTTATTAGATGAAATATTTATAACGCCAGAAGAAAATTTCTGCCAGGGAAAATTCCTACAAACATTTCGGAAGTTCATTTGGCTGTGGATAAGTTAGATATACAGACAGGCAAAAGTGAAAAAGTCATGTTTATAAATCGCGCAGGAAATAATATTATAGTATTTTCTTGTGAAACAAACGTTAAAATCTTGTGTGAGATGAGCCACATATATATGGACCGTACATTTTCATGTGTAAAGTATTTTTTGCAACTATTTACTATTCGCGGAATGAAAAATTGGGCATATCATTCCATTGGTGTACTTAAATGTCTTTTACGAAATAAACGCCGTGAAAAATATGAAAAACCATTTAAAATTTTGACCGAAAAAATTATGAATTTGGATTTTGAAAAGGCGATCCACACTGCAGTAAATAATGCATGGCCAACAACCAATGAATGCATGCCGTTTTCATCTACATCAAGCCTTCGAAAAATTCCAAATTTGGAAGAAGAATTTAAAAATAAAGATTTGGAAGTTGGTAGATGGTTGAAACATTTCTTTGTATTGACATATTTAAATCCAGACGAGGTGGGCAATTGTTTTGCATTCGATTTAGTCGCAGAAAAACCAACTTCACACGGCAATATTGTTGACAAGTTAGCAAATTATCTGCTGGATACTATGGAAGCCTGCAAAAAATTCTATAGCCTGATTGAACAGATTTTAGAATCTCACCCCTAAAATACATGGCGGAGTGCGCCGGGGTTAATATTTCTTATTCATCAACGACAAGGAAAAGCAATTGGTCGATTTTTCCTGTTACACAAACATTCAATTTCTATGTTCGGTAAAAACTATTTATGTGGATTTATGTTTATTGTACCAAATAATTCTACCAGCTTCTCACGATACATGGTATAAATAATGTGCCTCTTGTTTTTTGTTTACAAGCTATTAGAATCATGCAGTTGCACTTAAATTCCTCTCAATCAATCTCTGAAAAATATGTCGAGGGTGGTTTTCAATTTAACTCAGATGCATTTTTTTCCGATTTTGAATTATCAATTTATCAGTCTGTACATGTGATGTGACATATTTCTAAATTATCCGGATGCCGATGCCATTTTAGTAGCTTGTGTGAGTCGGAAAAAAGACCGAAAAATGGAAATATTTTCAGCCTTTTTTGAGGATGCTGAACACGATGGTGACGTTAGAATTTCTCTTTGGGGTAGCGCAACCCCTCAAAACGGCCAAAAACCATCCCCTAGATTGAATAAACGCGGTTCAAGAGGTTTTCCTGCAGAGAAACACAATTTCCCCCGTTATCGAGGATGCTGAGCACGGTGGTGGCGTTGAATATCGGTTCCGACCCCTTCCAACCCCTCCACCGGCCAATATTCACCCCGGAACCGGTCAATTTTTATACTATTTTAAATATCAGCGGGAAACATATTCCACTCCATTTTCAAGGATGTTGAGCAAGGTGGTGGTGTTGGATATCGCGTCCGATCCCTGCCAACCAATTCAAAGACCAATACTAGCCCCGAGAGGGGGACTTTCATTTTTATATACGCGGCAAATGTATATCAATCTCCCCGTTTTCGAGGATGCTGAACACGGTGAGGGTGGATAATTTTTTTTTAACCCGTCTAATCCCTGTAATTCCCATCAATATCTTCATCTTCTTTTTTTACGGACCTTGCACATTTAAATTTACGCGCGTCGAGAGTGAAGCGTGTACAGCATCCCGCGCTGCCACCATTAATCTTTGGGCTCCGAGAGGTGGAGTACCGGCAACCGTGCCTCTACTGTCAATGTAGCTTCTCCACGTGCATCAGTACTAGGCTATGAGAGTTTAACCTCCATAATTCGTACTGACGTGCATTCCTTCCTACTAATCACTACCTCAAGTAGGCTGCGGACTTAGAAAGGCTTCTACGGGAGCTTATAACGTAACTTTTATCATTTAAACAAATTCATCATTGCTGTCTAATAAGTGGGTGCTTGACTGATATTTAATAAGACATAAAAATTCACCCCTTTCGGGGGAGAATATTGGCCCGTGGAGGTTGGAAGGGGTCGGAACCGATATTCAACATCACCATCGTGCTCAGCATCCTCGAAAATGGGGGGAAATTGTGTTTCTCTGAAGAGAAACCTCTTGAAGAACCTCTTAGGGGCGGTTTTTGGCCGTTTTGAGGGATTGCGCAACCCCAAAGAGAAATTCTAACGCCACCATCGTGTTCAGCATCCTCGAAAACTGGGGTAGGAAATAATCTTGTTCCGGATGAAAATAGTTCAATTTTCGTCCGACTCACACACGCTACTAATTTGGCTCAATCTTGGTATAGAAAAAATCAACAATTGGGGTTGATTGCTTCTTACCAATATAAAGCAACGGAAATAGGATGTTGGATAGAATGGATCTCTGGATTGCTATTTTTGGACACATCTGAGGTAACCAATTGTTTTGAGTATGACTTTATGGAACTGCAACTAAGATATTGTAAGGTAGCTTTGTTTAATGATTATCTAAATATCCACAGGATAAGTGTGTACAGCTTCCTCTGAAGAACATCGTAATTTTTTATTGTCTACTGATCTATTAATAAACAATTTTGTACTAACATCTCAATTTTTATTTTTTCTATTTACTTTAATTTAAGTACCTAAGGTGAAACTGTAAGTAACTGTTAGCGCAATATCCGGCTATTCCTTTTTTGGTGTAGTTTCATTTTGTACTGTCCCATTTCGTACCATCCAAAAATTTTACCTGTTTTAGTTTCAATTGGTACCGTGGCTTATAAAATAAATATGAACAGTTTCATTTCCTTAAAGATATTTTGGATTTTTAACTTAGCTATCACCACGTAATGGCACATCCTGTATATTTAGAAGTAATTTTAAAATGTGTATTTGATAAGTGCCTTTAATTTTTTATAACAACTTTTTCCTGTAACTGATAAAATAATGTTATAAATTTTGTGTGTGTGTAAAATTTAACTCATATTTTTAGGTATTTCTGAAGGTAAATATTTATGTAAATAAATGTATTAATCACTCTTAACATTTTCTTATTATAATAAACATATTTCTACAAAAAAATGTATTTTTATAAAATGAATACATAGATTTTCGACAAAAAATATATTGAAGTAATAATAATATGCGGTAGTGGGAGTGGTAAGAGATGACACGGTACGAAGTGGGCCCCCCTTTTATGGAACCCTTTCTTGAGCGTAATTAAAAGATTAACCATCGGCGCAATCCGGCCCTGCCTTTCAAAACAAATGAACCTGGAAATCCTAGAGCAGGAATAAAATAAAGAAATAAAACTAGTAAAACACCAAAGGAAGTATGCGCCGAAATAAAAAATAATATTAACGTTCGCAAGGCTCCAGGTTAGGATTTAATTACAGAGAGGAAAAAAAATAATGGTTATTTATACTTTTGGTGTATCTACTTCTTGCATATACTTTTCATATCCTACTATTGCAATGATAAACAGGTTCTGTTAAATTTCAGGAATTCAAGTGAAAGCTTTCTCTAGAAACCCCAGCAAGCTTTCTCAAGAGGTCAGAGAAAAAGTAGAAGCTGTAACAGGTGATATTCAAAATTATGACGATGTTCAAACAGCAGTGAGAGGTGTAGATGCAGTTATTGTTGTTATTAGTCCTCTAAGTCTTGATGATACGACCAAGTAATAATTAAATCAGTATTATACTTTTATATTTTCATAAAACAAAATCGAACAAATCGACAAAAATAATTTAAGCTTCATAAACATTAAAATTTGATTTCAAAAAGTACAGAAATTTCCGTTCATACAGCTTTATATTTTCTATATATGTATTTGCTACCTTCATATATTGTTGTCAAATAAATAATTTAATTATAACATTATTTATTTTTAGGTATATGTCAAGAGGTGTCCAAAATGTGGTCAAAGCTATGGAAGCAGAAAACGTACAAATAATCAACGTTTTATTGTCAGTGTTTGCAATAATGCCAACAGAAGAGATACCAGAAAAGTTTAGAATTGAAATTGAGGACCAACATGCCATGTATGATGCTTTACGAAATTCTAATTTAAAATACATCGCTTCTTGCCCACCAAATTTCATACGTATGTATTGTTTATTATAATTTCTAACTACCAATTGACAAAATTTACATGGTTATTTTAATAGAACTGCGAATAGAATGTTGCTGCAGGGGGAAATTATTTTCCCACTCTCTTACTGGTTCATTATTGAGTATTAACTGCTTAGATATAAAATAGGTAATGGAGTACTTAATGCTTGCGATGGCATTAAGAATTTTGTGGGCGTGGCATGAACCATATCCTCAAAGTTTCGAAGTAATGCACTCTTAATTATAAATTTTGAACATTAAAAAATACTATAACTATTTATTAAATATCAATACATGTTTTTGACATTTACAACTAAATTCGAATGACCTTGTAACACATCGCTTACTTGATTCGATTTTGAGGAATTTTGAACGCTTACCAAGTAAGAGATATACTTAATTTCATTGCTATAAAAATAAATATAACTTTGTGGTTTATGATTTTGATCTGTTTCACTCTTCTATTATAGAAATAAATTAAGTGTATGTTTTTAGCAACTCCATTCGATGCTTATGAGGCTAAAAATGGAGGTATGCCTGGTGGGAAAAACTTTAATGGAGGTATCAACGTAATTTCTCTAAACCAGTTGGCAAAATTCTTTATCGATTCCTTGTCGCAACCTGAACATTATAGACAAATAGTTGGAGTACGTAATAAAGTGCAGCACAGAGCAGGGATTAAGGCTTAAACATTTTTCTTTACTTTGGAGTAAAGTGAATCTGTGTTCATAAAAAAGGCGTACAAGTATTGTGCATCTATGTTTAAATAAAATTACATGATTTACAGACTTTTTATTTTCTACCATGATTTTTTTCCTTAATTTTTGTTGATAAGAATTTATGGAATACTTAATAATTAGTTGGGTATTGGTATTGATTTATAATTATTTTGTAACGCAACACATTATTTTTTAGGTAGTTTTTCCCTTAAGGTTATAAATTCGGCACATCTTGAATGTGTGCATAGGCGACATTCAAGTTTCTGCGACTTCGGGTTTCAAAACCGGTTTTACAAAACTATACCGGAAGATATACTTCCGGTTTTAAAAATAGATAGATATATTCAGATTTGCACACTCTTATACTTTTGAGATAAACGTAAATGTCAAAAGTTGCGCATGATAGCATTTACTACTTTTTGGTGTATGCGGCGCTCTCCAGGAATGGACCTATATTTGCCTATCTACACATGGGATCAACTATGAATATAAATAAAAACAAAAACAGTGAACTTGCACCGTCAAAAAAAAAACAAAACGGAGCATGCCATCCGTACCAACGAACCTTTGTCCTCTCATGTGAGACACCATCACAAGAAAGGAGCAAAGCAGAAAGGAGCAGCAGTACTCCCTCTGCATCCTCCCTCATAGCAGAGGAAAAGCTTCTACAGCTGATAGAAGCCCAAAATTAAGGCTTAAGAACAAACCAATGGAAGATTTTGGATGAGAACAATGGCCAAATCCTAAGAGCAGATATAGTTGACCTATCCTGCCAAAAGATCAGAGAGAACGGGTACACCATCTATTACCGGTTTGGGAAAATCCTTGGACATGGCCTGATGCCAAAAACAAAGGGCGTGGAGGAAGAAAAACCTCTCAGCACAGACGGAGACACTCCCAGTACAGCCAGAGACAGTCCTAGTATCTCCAAAGATGAAGCCGAGGAGATTGTTGAGAGCTTGCACATCTCTAACCTCCTCAGTGAATAAACTGTACACGGCTATTGTGAGACTAATCATCACTGTTGCTTGGAGTAGAAGAACTAATCTTGCAATCTCGAGGAGCAATCTCTCGAAGGTCCAGAAGCTAGCCTATATATGCATAACATGAGCAATGAGAATATGTCCGACGGTTGCAATGGAGGTAATCATAAACCTCACACCTCTGCATATACAAGTGGAAAATGTGGCAGAAAGGAAAACGTGCAGGATGGTCCGACATTCCTCAGGACGAGATACCAGAAAAGTATGACTTTGTGAAAGATTTCAGCACGAAGCTGGGTCAACAGAAATGTCAGTAGAGGGTACTGGAATAGGAGAATTTGGTTCTTGTGCCAGATGTTTCGAAAGCTTGTGCAAGTATCTTTCCAGCGGAAATATACATAATTGAAAAATGTGTTTAGAATTTTGTAGGCAAGAAATTGTCATTATGTCGGATAGTCAAGCACCCATTAAAGCGCTGAGCCTCGTAATCAACTCGAAGATGGTCAACGAATGCTTAGAGAAACTAAATGAGCTAAGCAAGATGAATACAGTAAAATTATATTTATTTGGGCTAAAGGTCACAGTGGTATTTATGGGAACGAAAAGGCAGATGCGGCAGCCAAAGAAGCTCGTTTTTGTACTAATTTCGATAATATTCCTTGTTATAGTGACTTACTTTGTAGATATAAGCAAAATATAATTAAAGAATGGGAGAAAAATTGGGGACAGATAGCTGTAAATTCCACTAACCCTTATTTCTCTATACACACGGTTCTACCAAAAAAGGTTCCACACATATTTCTTTTTAATGTTTCAAAAAAGTACTCTTCTATTATTACTCGACTCAAAATCAATCATGGATGCTTTCCGTCCCACTTGCATAAATTAGGCATTATAGAATCGCCCCTTTGTCAACAAGATAATGAAACTTCCGATCTGAACCACCTATTTTTTAAATGTAAAAATTACTCAGGAACTGAAAACTTTATTTATAAGCTGAAACAACTTAATCACCAATTTCCCACCAGCATTCAAGTCCTACTGGCAACAGAAGATAAACAGATATATGATTTGATTGTAGACTTTATTTTAACTCATAAAATCTCCATTTGAATACTAACCATCTATTTATTAGAATCATAAAAATATTTAAAACGTTAAACATTCAACCAATTTGTGTGTGACTAAAGGACCTGGTCCAAAGTCAAAAAAAAAAAAAAAAAAAAAAAAAAAAAAAAAAAAAAAAAAAAAAAAAAAAAAAAAAAAAAAAAAAAAAAAAAAAAGATGAATACAGTTACATTCCCGTAGTATCCGGAACATATCCGGATTTAGCGAAACGAAATAGCAAATAAACTAGCCAAAAAAGGGACTGAAATACTATTTCTGGGGCTCGAACCTGTTTGTAAGACCAGTAACATGCTGGAAGAATTGAAAAGAAAAGTGGATATCCAACCACGGGAGGAATGAGAAAAGCGAAAGTTCTTCTGGAAAACTAACGAGAAGAGGTCCATAGAATGTATCAACCTAAGTACAGATTTGTGACTTAGAGGTTGAAAACTCAATCCACATACTCTCAGAATGGACTACTTTACAAAACCTAAGGACGAAATACCTGGTGGGAGCACATCAGATAGAAGAGAGAGATCTACCGAATCTGAAACCGTCAAATATCCTAAATCTCTTGAGGAGAATAGGACTAGTAGACGGGGTGCTCTAATCACTGAGATATCCTCAACGACTAATCAGTAGAAGGGGACACAATAGATCTTATAGGTCGCAATGTAATTATTGTCCATTTCTATATACATACATATATTAAAAAATTCATGCCAAAAAAAAATCTTACCACGTTCCTGTCGAATTTGCCAAACAAAATTAGTAACATTTACTGTCAGTAGATAGAACGTTCTTTAACTTTAACGGTTCTGTAACTAATGACAATGACGTTTAGATTGTGACAATTGTATAAGAAATCAACTTGTAAAGTTTTATTCTAAACGTCATTGCCTTTACTTATTGAGTCTTTAAAGTTAAAGGACGTTCTATCTACTGACAGTTAGTGAGTAAAAATCAATTGATTTTGGAGCAAAGTTAGTATATTAAATGATTCGGTTTTTTTCCATAAGCATTTTAAACTTTTAATTCTTCCAATTTTCTTTTTATAAATATGACCAAAAAACTATGCTTCTCGATTAATATATCGTCCATATCACTTAACCTGGTCATTGTTTAGTTTGTTATATTGTCGTGAAAGTTCCCTTTAAATTAATAAACCATCCTTAATTTTTTTTTGCCAACGTAATGTCATAAAAACCGCGTAAAGCCTTTTTGATAATAAATGGGTTAATTTTCTTTTCCTAGTTCGTACTAATATTTGAGTATTTTTATAGGATCCATCTAGTTCCCATAGGTATGTGAGAGTGTTCCATACTACGGTATGGTGTATTTTGGAACTAAATTCGACCTGGTTTCCAGAAGGCACCGTTTGTTACTGAATTTAGTGAGCCATTCATTAGTCCAAGCACGCTCGCTTATACCGTGGGAAGAATATATAGAAAATAGCTATAGTTAGTGGCCTTTTACGGCAAACAGGTCGTTATTTTGATCTATTCTGCTCTTTTGAATCCAGACAGGGTAAATGTTCTATTAGTTTTTATTAATTTGGTGACCAAAATGTTGATTTTTGATAATATTAATTTTACAAATATAAAAAATGTTCTTAAAACAGTGCTTGACTTCTGAATAATCGAATTTTATGTTACGACCCTATTAATTTAATACAAGTATAATCTATGGATAACAGGTCAATGGATGTGTTAATTTTTTTTATAAAAAGAAGAATTATATCTAAATTTATTTCTTAATTAACAAAACGTATAAAAATATTTATAATCGTCACGGTTTCCTGTATCATAATCTGCAATTAGAAATAAATTTATTTCATTGCAGTTCTTTGATTGCGAAATATTTAATTAGATAAGAAACGGTAAAGAGAAAGTATTTTTTCTTGGATGTAACATTGAATAAGAGGTAATGATAAACTTAATTATTATGGCCTATTTTCGGATGTTGTTTAAATCCAGTCAATAAAGGAATTCAAAATAAATCGTAATATACATCTTACGTTAAATTTATTTTTATAAACTCACAAATGGTATTTTTAATAATAATAAGAAGAATTTATTTGTGTTAAAAAAATTATAGGAACAAAAATATTTATATACAGATAACTTTGATTTATGCAAATATTGAATATTTATTAAATTAAATTAAATAAAGATTGAATATATATATACACATTTAGTAATTTTTATAACTCTTTTATATCACATAATTAAAATATGTATAGAACTGGACCCAGTACTCAGTACACTCAATTCAAACACTCCCTCCCGCTTTTACTTGTTTAATATTAGAATAGGATTCTCGCTTTATTGTACTTATAATAGACGTCTGTATGAGGGCATCTCTTCTCAAAAAATTGCAGAAGGCATCTATCCAAACAAATTACAGCGAATATCTCATCGCAAAAAAACTCAGCGCGCATCTCGCATTAACAAATTGCAGCGGGAATCACGTTTCAACAAATTACAAAGGGGCTTCTCGTCTCAACAAATTACAGCCAGCATCTCGCTTCAAAAAAATAAAGCGGGCATCTCGCCAAACAAATTACAGCGAATCTCTTGTCTCAAAGAAACTGAGCGGGCATCTGGTCTAAACAAATCACAGAGGGTATCTCGTATTAACAAATTACAAAGGCTATCTCGTCTCAAAAAATTGCAGTGAACAGCTCGCTTTAACTGATTGAAGCGAGCATCTCGCTTCAACAAACTATAGTCTCAAAAAAATTCAGTGGACATCTTACCTCATCAAATTACAGGGGGTTTCTCGTCTCAACAAATTACAGCGGGCATCTCGTGTCAAAAAATTACAGCGGATATCTCGCTTTAACAAATTGTAGCGAACATCTCGCTTCAAGAAACTATAGCAGCCATCTCGACTCAACAAGTTACAGGGGGCAAATTACAGCAGGCATCTCGCTTTAACAATTTGTGGCAAATATCTCGCTTCAACAAAATACGGGGGCATCTGGTCTGAATAAATTACAGCGGGCATCTCATCTAAAAAAAACTTACAGCGGACATCTCACTTTAACAAATTGTAGTGAACGTCTCGCTTCAACAAACTGTAGCGGGCATCTAGTCTCAAAAAAATTCAGTGGACATCTCACACCAACAAATTACAGAGGGCACCTAGTCTCAACAAATTACAGCAGGTATCTTGTCTCAAAAAATTACAGCTGGCATCTCACTTTAACAAATTACAACGGCCATCTTATCTAAACAACAAATTACAGTGAACATCTCACCTAAAAAATTACAGTGGGCATCTCGCCTTAACAAATGACAGCAGACATCTCGCCTAAAAAAATTACAGCGGGCTTCTCGCAATTAATTTCATTACGTAAAACACAACAAATTGTATTTTTTTTGTTGTATTCATCAGAATCTAAATAAATACTGTAGTTTCTTGATTTTCTTTCCAAAATAGTTTTGTATTTTTAAAATCTCAAAATCCTCCAAAATTTATATAATTCAAAAATCTGCGAGTTTGCTTTGGTGTAGCAACTATATAAATGTAGTGATTGTCAATTTCAGAATCCAGTTTTGGTAATAATAAACTATTCTTTACAGCCCGAGATTTAATAAAATTGAGCATCTTGATGGTGTGTCGAATAAGACGTTTAAATTTATGTAGTCTATTTCTTTTACAGAAGAATTTTATCCTAATAAGTTGGTACCCATCAACATACGATAGATGTCTGTATATCATTTTTGATGACTTCATATGGCTCTGGATTTTTTCGAGCTGAACTGCAAATTTCGGTATATTCAAATGGTATGTTGAAGACTAACCAAACTACACTTTTTTATCATAGTTAGCGAAACGTATGTAGAGTGATAAAAAAGTGTAGTTTTGGTTAGTGGTGACGACATTCTTCAACATTGTTGAAAACCAAAAGGTTTCAAATTCCCAATTCAATGGTATGTTTATAATGTGCGATTTCAGTTTGCGTTGAAGTGTGGCCGACCACAAGGAATTTTTGCTTAATGGTGATTTCGTGTGTGATTGTTAGGTTCAGTAGCGAATTTTTCTTTGTAATGTTTCTATTTTGGTATGTGCAACCATCGGTGTATATAATTATTTTTTTGCTTCTGTACATTTCTTGAATCGTTCAAACATATGTAGACTATCGATGCAAACTCTTTATGCCGTCTTCACATTCGTGCCATAAATAGCAGTATCCTTGATGAGTAATTAAATTATAAATACAGAGGTTGTTAATACACAATTTAGTTGTGTAGTAAATGCTAGATACGTTTGAATATGGTGTGTTCAAGACAGCCCGCAGATCAATGGTGAAAACGTAGGATTCATAGTCTTTGTCTTCAGCTTTTTCGGCACAACAGATCTCGCAATGGACCTTTTTGGTTGGAACAGAAAAATGTTCTTAATATTCAGTATATCACTTTGAGACGCGTTTTCTTCGAGTGGAATATTTGACACATCCATCAGTGTTTCATTGTGTTGCAAGCCTAAGAAATCTTCTATTATTATGTTACTCTGTTGCTGGCTACTTTCTAAGTTTAAATCTTCTAGTATTAGAAGACGTATGTCAGGTACATTTTCTAAAATCTCAGTATTACTAATTAAGTTTAACAACTCATTATCAACAACATCATTACTAACCTCCTGAACTTGATGGTTTTCCACTGCTAATATCAGGATTTTCATGCCTCGAGACATCTGTAATTAAAAATAGTAAATATTTATTTGAATAAAAATAATCTCTTTCTATCAGTCTCTCGTATCCCTAAGCGATTTGGACGACCTCGTGCCAAAGGTAATTAAAAGCCTTCTATGTCCCATTCTCGCTACCATACTAGTGTACAAAAAGTCCTCAGTTGTGATTGTTAGAGAATAATTCACAGTTAAATATAAAGTTAGAGTTGGAAATATTATTTATCTTACCATTATAATTTGCCGGCCCTTGACTTGAACATATAAATGACGGACTGCTTGCGAATTGCGTTTGGTTCGATAGTTTTTGGGAGCTTCGCGAATTGTCAATTTTAAGGTGTTATGTTTTATTTAGGACCAAGATGTTTTACAATTACATGACTAATCGGTTTTATTACACAAAAATGTAATAAAGTATGTTTGGCTAAAAAGTGGACTTAGAAGTTTTGCGAATTAAGCCATCGAATTTTGTATCCTTGTCAAATTAAGAATGTGTACAACACCTCAGAGTTCGTTTACTTTTTTATATAAGACAATTTAGAAAGTGACCTCTTCCGTGATTTGCCCAAAGAGTATTTTCGATGGTTTTGACCAGCCTTTTGGGGATTTGTCAATTCGGCGGTTTGACCACTTTCGGCGATTTATCCAAAGACTGGTTTCGGCAATTTGTGCAAGTTCGGCGTCTTGTCCAAATAGTCATTTCGGCGTTTTGACCACGTTGAATGTTTTGATCAGAGTATCCAGTCGGTATCTTAAGCAAAATTGCAAAATTTATGCAGTGTCGTTTTACACCATTCGGCAATTTGTCTACGTTCGGCGATTTGTCCAAAGAACAGTTTATTCGTTTTGGCCTGCCTTTCGGCTATTTAATAGCAAATAAAATTCTAAATTATGTACCACAAAAAAGTATATTAAAATACTAACAGGGAAGGGTGGCAACTAGTTTCGGCTTCAGGCCATGTATTAATAAATTGGATTAACAATTTTTTAAATGATTATGTAACGAACGCTATAGTATATACATATTAGGAGTAAGGAAGATTTGTCCATTCAGCGTTTTATCCATACGTCGATTTATCAATACACGTCATATCGACCTGAAATTATTTTTTTTGAATTTTCCATCCACGAATTATATAGGATAGAGTATAATAGTGCCTATATTGAAAAGATTTTTTAAGAATTATTTGTCCGCCATTTTAGAAAAATGCCGGTATCGGGTGACCTACGGATTCAGGAGGGTGGAATATCGGGTTAAATCTCTTAAAATGCCTTATTTTATAACTGCCATGCTTGTATCACATTTTGGCGTTTTTTTCTCGAGAGAAATGGACTATTACTGCTACAGCTTCTCTGTTGATCCTGCAATGAGTATACAAATTAATTCGATTGGATTTAATTCCGGGTAATACGGAGGAAATCGTATAACATCAAACCCATATGATAATATTAATTCGTCGATATAGTATCGCTTGTTTTTGGGTTTGTTATTCTTGATAATTTGATATCATTGTGGTTTTAGTAAATTATTATATCTTTTACTTAATTTTTCTTACATTTCTTGATTCTTTATTGAAGTGTTTTGTGAAAGAATTTTTTACAATCTGTTTGTTATGGTAAGATACATTGTCCAGTATAACGATACTTTCTATATGGTTAAATTTAATATGCCTAAATTTTTGTTATTCCCACTTTTTTTGCAATATAGGTCATCGGAAATAATACTAAATAATAATGGTTTTTAATTTTACTTTTAAAATCGATTTTAATAAATAAAACTAACTAATATTAATCAAAAAATAATAAAACTCATAGTCATACCACAGATCTTTTAACAACAAGGTGCAACATGTTTCGGACATTCGATGGCCATCATCAGGCAAAAAATTTGTTAAGCGAGTACAACATATTCAATTGTACAATGACAAAAGTATGGACCGTCTATAAAAGCCTTTACCAAAACATTTCTCAAAAATTCTTATATTATAACATAAGTTTTTAAAATTTTTATAATGTATAATTCACTATATTTAGTTAAAGTTTTCATCTAAATTTCATAATATTGTCATTCTACAATTGAATATGTTGTACTTGCTTCATAAATTTTTTGCCAGATGATGGCTATCGGATGGCCGAAACATGTTGCCCCTCGTGGTTAAAAGATCTTAAATTACATTATTGTGGTTTTATTATTCTTTGAATAATTTTACCACATTTGAGTATGGATAATCTTGTTTTTAATAATAATAATAATAATAATGATTAGCAGTTTGCAAATAAGTTTTCTATGACTAGGGCGAGGTTTGAAGTTCAAGTGCCAAGCTATGCTGGTCAAATTATAGTATTACGTCCTAATCTAATTTTATTTTTAAATTCGTCTCGCCACGAGATCGAGACTGTGTTCTTATTATTGCTTGGCTATATTCTAATTTTCCATTTTATTGACGTATAAACATTCTGTGTCTACGTCACCAATTTTTTGGCACCAATTTTTAAACATGAATGGATGTGATAAATATATTATAACGTCATTCCATAGACTATAACGTTTCCGGTGCAAAATATTTTTTAAATTTAAAGTTTAATGAATCAATGTGATAATTAATGTAATACGTTTTATTGATCGATAAGTGTATAAACATAATTAGTTTAATAAGTGCATTATAACATCAATTATAAATAAATTCTTGGAATTGCGTAAATAGAAAAATAAAAATGATGAGCCATTTAAGCCGTAACTAGTTTTATCATTATTTTATGAATTAATAAAATTATCTCCTTTTATGTTAATTCTACTTTAAATTTGAATCCCATTTAATTTATCAAGTTAAATATGAAGCTGGCGCTGAATTTCAAATCTGGACATTCTGGATAAGTACATGCTATTCGTTAAATATTCGTTAAAATATTTTTTTTTATGAAAATAGACATTACAAACAAAATATAGTCGGTAAAAAGATAAATAACCATCGAATTATTATTAAGAAAAATTATACTTCGTCAAAAGATAAATGGCCATCGTTACAATTAAATTAAGATTTAAAATAATATAGTAATGTATAAATGACCGACAAGACCGTACTACGGAAGTGTAGAACGGCCATTTTTTTAATAATTTTATTTTTCAATAAAATTCTGAATTGTAACTCAGAATATTGTATAATTCCCAGTTTTAATTCGGAATATTATATAATTCCGAGTTGTAACTCGGAATAATATATAATTCCGAGTTGTAACTCGGAATTTCGTATAATTCCGAGTTGTAACTCGAAACATTAAATAATTCCGAGTTGTAACTCGGAATTTTGTATAATTCCGATTTGTAACGCGGAATATTAAATAATTCCGAGTTGTAACTCGGAATATTATATAATTCCGAGTTGTAACTCGGAATTTTATTAATAGGTCTACTTTTAGTTCCATAATATAGAGTCGTGTTGTACGTGTATAGGAGATAATTAACTGTTAACTATGTATTGCATTTTGTTAATTTTTACTGGAAAATATTTTTTACTATTATAAAAATTGGTTCAATGACTATTCAAAGGACGCACCAACTATTTAATCTCATTTTCTTCTTTTATTTTTTATTTTTTTAACTCCCACATATGCTAGCTATATTTTTAGAAAGAGAAAAGAAGAAACTTTGTGAATATCAAAATAAGAAGACTTAGATTTTTTATTTTTTTAATATGCTTTTTTTTTACTTGTTTTTTAGATAAGCATTACCATGTAAGCCATTGTTTTTGTAATTGTAAAGCTTAGAGATTACACTTTTTTAAAAACAATATTTATTTTAATAAAACCTAAATTTTGTTGTGTTTTATATTTGAATTTAACAATAGTACATTGTACTGTAGTTACTTTATTATCAACTACATTTATTATTTTACTTTTTATGTAGCTGTTGGGTATTCAATAATATCGATTTGATAAACATGGGGTAGCACCAATTAAAAGGCAACTTCTGTAAAGTTTAATCAAACTTTCACAATTTTTTTAAATCATTTTTATATATTTTAATAATTATAATAGGATTGAATATCAACTTTTATACATCCTCAAAAATGTGTTTTTTAAGTTTTTGATTGTTTTCTCTTCTCCGTCTTATTAACATTATACAATCAAAACTTCAGATACCGTCAAAATTAAAAAAAAAAGTATCTTAATTGAATATATGAATCAATTGCTTCATGTGGATCTGCTGCTTCTAACCTAACCATTTTCTATCAGTAAAATATTGTATAAATCAAATACAACCTAATCGTAAGGATATTTCAGAAATTTGCATTCGGATCTTATGGCTTCAATAGCAAAATTAGGCACTCCAATTATATAACTGCATGTTTCATAAAGTGATGACATTTCATACATAAAAGACGCTCCTCCCGAGGATGTAACATTATTTTTCAGTCGTCTATGGACATTCCACTCCAACACCCAAATTGTTCTAAAACAATTGTCATTTATAATAAATACTTTGGATCTAACATTTGAAATGTGGAATGAGATGAACTAAAAAAACATGAAAAATAATATTTGACTCTGATTATGGCAACTTTTTTCATATAAGGAACAAGGTTTATTACTTAGACTTTCATTAAATAATTGGTGTAAGGATTTCTGTAAGCTTGTAAAAAGTATCCAGCTACAACCTTATTTTAATTTAATATTTCATCATTCTCTCCTTTTTCCTGTACCATAACTTTCCTCACTTTAACTTCCCTTTGTTTTCACCAGTGCGCGCACACACTTCTAACCAACCATGTACCCTCTTTTAAACAATATATTATGTTATAACTTCATAATTTCATTAAGTAATATCAATGCATTATAACTAATTTTTGGTAAGTTGTACTTTGTTTTCTCCCTCTCAGCCCTAAGAACATTGTAGTATAAGCCTGATGACGGCAGTTCGTCGAAACTAGCCAATCCGCTTTATTTTCAACTTTAATAAAATTTGTAGTACTCGGCTTATCTTATTACTTCATTTACTAAATCATTAACACCTGTAACTTCTTGAAAATCATATAGGATAAAATTAGTAAAGTAATCTTGAATTTCAGGAATTACAGTAAATTTGACTGATGTACAATTTCTTTGCTGCCTAAGATTTTATGTATATTTTTTTATATAAAATAAATTACTAATTTTAACCAGTATTTAATAAAAACGTTTTATATAAAATTGATATTTGCATAAAAAACCCACATACTGATAATTAACTAATTTGATATATAATTATCAGCACGCAACTTTTTTTTTTAAAACAAATCATGGCACTTAGTTCCAGAAATCGAATCAAGGCTTCAAACGTAGAAAACCAATAAGTAACTTATCTACAACAAATAAAATAAACGAATCACTAATAAACTATGAGAATTCCTAAAATTCATACTGAGGGTTACAGACTGTCTGTTACCAGAGAATTAGTCATATGTGTAACTATATAGTAAATTTAAAGAAAGCTTATGTATAATCATTGGCGTTACAATAAGAAGGTAAAAAAAATGGTAAAAAAAAGTTAAATAGTGCATGTATAATGTATTATTTTTAAATGTATAAGTGTAGATAGTTTTTTACTTCGGGTTCCCTTAAACACTCGGTAAAACTATAATTAATTTATTTATATAAAACAACACAACTATAATGACGAACCAACCCACTATATATTATTTTTATTTTTTTTAGCAATTTCTAATGGTATTTTATCCCGTCTTATTAAGTTTATTTCCAGGAATTTTAGAGAGATAAGCAAAACATTATATTTAATGTGTTCTGTTTATCTAGTTATCGAAGTCAAGTGGTTTTCCCAAAAGACATTCGTCTCTCCGTAGGTACATGTTTCTACAACCGATAAGATACACTTGAACCATTTGAAAAATGTCCCACAATTTAAATTACAAAAGTTAGGATGTTCAAATATTAGAAAATAATTATTTTCACGCCTAAATATTAAGGGTTAGATAACGTTCATAACTCGGCATAAAAATGGGGGTTTGTAGCTTAGAGAGAGATCAGTCTAGAGTTGGGTAGTTCTGGATTGTGGCTGGATTGAACATGGAACGATTCATTTGTTAGATGGAATTAGTTCCAGGAAACATGTTCGCGGAACTACCTAGCGTCATACTCTATTTCGATTTAATTTAATTTAGAATTGACAACAATAAATAAAGGTTAGGTTTATTAATAAAAATACAACAAGATGGGTAGCAAAAACATCAATTAATACTTCAGTGAAAAAAAAAATCAAAGTATTTATATTAATAAAATACAAGATACACGCATATTCTAGTGTGCCATCTGACCAGAGTAGAGAGTCTTCAAATATTTTTATTATGCCGTAGAATTTTCTGGCACTAAACTAGGCAATTTCCATGTCAAAGTCCTTCCAAACCTCAGGTGTAGGAGTGGTTACAGAAGCCGCAGATGTACTTGCTGATTATTCTGTATGGTTTAATAGATTTTATACAGCATTAACTTTTAATTTTAAAGATACAAACGCACTTTCATAATTTGATACATAATGAAATCCTTTATGATTAAACAGAACGGAATACCGAATGTGAAAGTTCCATTTCTCCTAAATATGTTTTATTTATACTATTAATACTACCAACACCGTCACCGAAGTTCCTCTATTCAGCGCCGAAACGACGACGCCGATAATTATAACAAACAGTTGGGTTTTGCTTCTTCAAAACCCAGTCATTTCTCACAAATTAAACTACGAATGCCAGTAGCAGAAGTTACAATCTTCGACGCCATTCCACGACGCTACGCTCTTTGTTTCGACGATAAATATTTCGGCGTCTACCCATTTTTACATCTCTCATCGTAAACGAAAATTTCTTCACTTCGTCTGGATTTATTTTGTCTTTGTAAAAATACAGAATGAGTATTTGCATATTTTAATTCGCCAACTTCATATAGTCCCTGAGCCAAAGGTTAAATACGTATCGACTGAAACAGCTTATAAGATTTCCATCTTTAGTGGGTTCGCGTGGGAGGGTGTCATTTATATAATCAAGCTCAACTCGTCCAAAAGTTAGATTGATTTTGATAGTGATGATAATACTAATTTTCTTATTCATCTTTTTAATTTCTTTTATGAACTTTATCTCCATTTTCTTGCTTGAGGATTCCTTATATATTTATAGTTAGAAGTGCTATCTGGGACTATCAAACTGACTTAAGAATCCACGAAATTTAAAGAGTATGAAGAAGACAAAAATGTTGAAAAAAACTGACATTTGGGTCGATAAGGGCTACCCCAAGGCTGCTCAAGAAGAAAGAAGAAGCTACTGACTTAAATGAGAGAAGCAAGAGAAAAATATCATAAGGCACAAATAAGTTACACCAACATGAAATATGCACAGCAAGAGATCTAGAAATAGTAAAGGAAAGCGAAAATGAATATAAAAGGGAAAGCAACAGCTAAAAAAGGACGAAAAATGAAAGATCACTCGAAGGTGACAGTGAAGGTTGAAGTTGAAGAATAACTGAGAAAGTTAATACGAACAAAAAAAACTAGTAATAACAAAAGATAAGAATGATGGACAAAGCAACGAACATGGAGATGAGATACAACACAACGAATAAGGGCAGAAGGAACCGATACAAAAAATAAAGTAACAATATCTAACAACTTAAAACATCAGAAATAGAAGTATAAAAGGAAAAGAAGTAGTTATAAAATATAATAGTAAGTAAGGTTTTTTTCGAGACCGAAATTCAAATAATTGTAAGAGTAAACATACAGAAGAGACTAGAGAGAACTATGGAACGACAATAGATAAGAAGAAATTAGGTAAAGAAGATAAAATATCAAGACAGAAATTTGAGTAATTGGAGGAGTAAACAGAACAGACTGGAGGAATATTTAGAACAACATTTATAACTTTTTTTTGTATTGTATTGTTAAAAATTTTTTAGGCACCTAAATCCAGTTAAATTGAGAAAGAGTTTTTCCAGGATAAGAAAGATAATTAACTTTACCGAGGGAATTATTTTTTGGACAATACTTTTTTGGTCCAAGTTGGTTCAAAAACCTCGAGATTACAGTGTTTTAGTATATATAGTACTTAAATGTAATGTAAAAAAAAGAAACGTCAAGTTGAAAAAGTACTGAAAGGTGAACACCTTCATAGTTTCAGCGAGATACAAATGAATGATGAAAAATAGAAGAAGTAGGAATATGCAAGAAAGCTGTATTAAATGTACCAGAAAATAGATAGGAATCTTACATTAAAAATCGAAATGGAAATTGAAAATCAAATAACGACAGCATAATAAGTGTGCGGAAAAGAAGATTTCTGGAAATTGTTAGATAAGTCCACTCTTCAATCACAAGGACATTCATAAATTCATCAGAGAGGTCAAGAGCAGAGAAGAGAATTAATTAGACATTATGTAATAATAAATCAAAATCATAAAAAAGTCAATGAAAACAAAAATAAGTATTCTGAAAAAATAAAGAGAAATTAGAAAAGAAAATGGAAGAAATAATTGAAAATGTACCAGACATTAATGAAAAAACACTATAGAGAGGCATTAAAACGAAGATACTAAAAGCAGTAACAGATGCGGAACAATAATAATAAACCGAAATAAAAAAGAGATAATAAAAAGGGAAAACACAAGTGGAAATAATATCTGAATAACGAAACTTTAATAAAAAAGTATCAGAACTAGTCAAAGCAGCAAAACAAAAATCGTGGAAGGGACTCAATATGATATTATTCAATTTACGATGATTTACGATTATAAAATGAAAAACAATATTTACCCTAAAAAATTATTGTGCGTACACTTATGTTGTCAGTATTCAGTATGAAAACAATTGCATACATTTCTACATAAAAATTAAGGCTATCATTTTCAAGGAACTAAAATGGTAAAGAAATATTGAATATGCGGGAGGACTGGGAAATGAAAAGCAATTTAATTGTTCAAAGAAAGTTTGTCAGTGTATTATCTGCAAACAATTATGGGGAAATGTACGTGCATGATTCATGTCAATACTAGTGGTCAAGTCTTAGAAACTTCATGACACATGCTACACCTGCCGGCTTGATCTCGACTATTGTTTATTAAATTATTATAGACCTAGGAAATACCTTATATTTTTGATAATCTGTTAGCTAAATGTTATTTTATAATATCCAAGAAATATTTTTAGAACTCTTTAAAGCGGCGATATGTGTAACACTATTAAATTTATTTTAGTCCTCTGGCACCTTTATATGGTGACCTATACCACCCGAGTCCCAGGGTGAACAATTTTGTTAAATTTATGTTCTTCTGATTTTGATTTTGATTTACTTTCCAAGATTTGGTGGACTTTCCAATTTTAGGAAGATGTATATCATCCTGATGCCAACAAGGTTCCTAGAACCACAAGATTCCTTCATGTTAATCAACTAATTCCACCAAAAATCAGTTCCTGCATAAGCCATTACTTTTCTAAAGTCTTTCTAAAACCGGTTAACACAACGAATTATTTTTAACCTTTTATTTACTTTTTCAATTACAATTTTTTTCATGTCCCATTAATCTTAAATCTTCTATTACCCTTCCCGTTAACACCTACTAAATTAGTTAAATTTATTTACAAGGATTGATTGTACTATTCAATTTAATTATCACTTACATATGGCCTGAAGATGGCTGTTGCCGAAACTAGTTGCCGTCCCCCCCCTTGTTAGAAAAATATATGTGTGTGGTACATGACTTGGAGTTTCATTTCATTTATTGAATTATTTGAAGATCACAAAATTCCTTAAATTAAAGACATCTCAAATGATAGAAGAAAGAAAAGGCAGTATGTAATTTCAATTGTGTAATAAAAAAGTAGAAAAATATAAATATATCTTTCTTTGGTCAATTAAAAATACATATCGAGCGCTTTCGGCACAACAATGCCATCATCAGGACAACTGTAAAGAAATATAGTGTTAAAGATAAGAAAATTGAGAAAAATCAATACAATGGTACTTACAAAGTCTAAAAACCCAACTTGAGGGCAAAAAGAAGAGTTATTACATTTTAATTAGATGAGAAGTAAAGATGTTTACAAACGAGATGGATCAAAACAATATTATCAAAATTGTTTTTGTACGCCCAAGTCCTAAAGTTGCCTTCAGGTGAGACACCTCATTTTTTTTGATTGCAAGCTAAAAAATCTGATCTGGCAGCACATGACCTCTCGCCATTTTTGAATGGTAAAAATGATGAATGAAGAAGAATTTTTTTGACATACAACTTGATGCCAGCACAGAAGTTACAAACTATTCTGAACATATATTATGCCTGCTAATGTATTTCAAACTAATATTAAAAATCTGATGTGGCCAGCACATGACCTCTCGCCATTTTTGAATCAAAAATTTACAGGTTGACACAAAAAAGTATGAAAAAAAATTATATTTTTGTAAATCTGGCAACAATGGCAAAAGTTTAGAAAATTTTAATGAGATGAAAATAAACTGTAGGGTATACAAAATATATGTGTACAACTTTATTGCCGTTTTCTATAATAATGGCGTCATCACCCATAGCAACTGCCACTTCCGGTTGTGCGATTAGCACCAAAATCTAATCAGATCTAATCTAGGGTATCAGAATCCTGTATGCAAAATTTCAAATTTTTTTATTTAGTAGTTTTTGAGTTATCGTTACTACAACATCCATCCAAACACACACACACACACACACACTAACACACACACACTAACACACACACACACACACTAACACACACACACACACACACTAACACACACACACACACTAACACACACACACAGACATCATCGCGAAAATATTAAAATCGTATTCTAGGGACCCCAAAACGTGTTTATCCATTGAAAACTCACTACCCAATTTTTAGCATGATTCCTATACCTCTCTTATCTGAAGGGCGAGAGGTAAAAAGGACACTAAATAAAGGAACTGTACTGGAAGTTTACACTTTCCTACCATATGGACTTCAATGAAATACTATGTTGCGGAAAAATGTCGATTTTAATTTCAACAACGTTTCTGATTACTGTGACAAATTCTTTAGGAATTTTTCAGTAGAAATCCAGATTCCACTAATTTAAAAATGATTATATGACAAAAAAACTGTCCTGGATAAAGTTATAGATGAATGTATCATAGATTTTTAAATATGATTATAATATCGAAAGTGAATCTGATTCCGAGTATTTTTCTAAAGAAAAAAATCTGATGTGGCCAGCACATGACCTCTCGTCATTTTTTAATCAAAAATTTACAGGTTGATACAAAAAAGTATGACAAAAAATTACTTTTTTGTAAATCTGGCAACAATGGCAAAAGTTTCGAAAATTTTAATGAGACGAAAATCAACTATAGGGTATACAAAATATATGAGTAAAACTTTATTGCTGTTTTGTATAATAATGGCGTCATCACCCATAGCAACTGCCACTTCCGGTTGTGCGATTGGCGCCAAAATCTAATCAGATCTAAT
The DNA here is from genome assembly GCA_963243735.1 of Neocrepidodera transversa. NCBI lineage: Eukaryota > Metazoa > Arthropoda > Insecta > Coleoptera > Chrysomelidae > Neocrepidodera > Neocrepidodera transversa. The sequence goes on from OY725346.1 coordinate 17,147,471, forward strand.
CTAGGGTATCAGAATCCTGTATGCAAAATTTCAAATTTTTTTATTTAGTAGTTTTTGAGTTATCGTTACTACAACATCCATCCAAACACACACACACACACACTAACACACACACACACACACACACACACTAACACACACACACACTAACACACACACACACTAACACACACACACACAGACATCATCGCGAAAATATCAAATTCGTATTCTAGGGACCCCAAAACGTGTTTATCCATTGAAAAGTCACTACCTAATTTTTAGCATGATTCCTATACCTCTCTTATCTGAAAGGCGAGAGGTAAAAAATGAAACAATATTCTGATGAGGAAGAGGACAATCAGAGGATGACGAATAATCAAGAGGAGAACACAAAACAAAATGAAAATTAAGTAAAATGACGATAATAACAATGATTTTAGTCAGAAGCACCAGGAAGGAGAAGGTATATAAAATAAGAAGATTATGGAGAAAAGGGAGCTAAAATATGAATCAGATGAAGAGGATAATATCTGCGAAGACAAGGATTAAGAATGTTGGAATCGCAAAGCGAACATATGAAGATATATAATCCAAATAAAATAATGAAAGTCAATCAAATGCTATATTGTAAAATCAAAAGAAACTATATAGTCAACAATAAAAAAAATATACAAAAATCAAGTAAGAAGAGACATGAAAAATTAAAAAAATTAGATAACGATTTTGGAATTTTAAGAAGTTAAAAAAGGTATTAAAAAATTTAAAAAAGATATTAAAAATAATGCAGAATTAAGAAAAGTAAAAAGAAAAGATTTTTAAGAAAATATAAGAAATCAACAGAAATATCATATGTACGAGATAAATTTAAAAAGTTCAACACAATGAAAGAAAAGAAGAAACTAATAAGGTAAATAAAGAAATTGATAAGAAATTCTAGAGTCGCTCAAACGGTCGTGCACCGTTCCGGGACTTCGATTCATCGGGTACCGGAATGGCTATTGCGATCCTGGCCAAACTTATCACATACATGTATTGTAATATTATACATAATTTCACGTGGAAAAAGTTCTAAAAATTTGAACTTGACAAAAGATTCCCTATGCAAAACACTTAAGTTTATATGCGGGTACTGGAAAGGATCTTCTCCTGGAAAAAACTAACTAGTAAACTGAAAACCGGATCTCGTTCAGTTACATGAACCACTAGTCAAAGGGAAGCATATGAGAGCACATGTGCGTAGAAATTACACAAAATGGTCTGAATATGATTAAAACTGGTGTTTAAATGAAAACCTTAGGGTGAATTCCCAAAAAACTGTTTGTTCCCTTTCACAAAAAAAATAGAACCTTTAAGGTACCCAAACTATTCGATAATGAAATCATATTAAGCTATGAGTTCAAATACTTAGGTTAAACACTGGACTCTAAGCTAACATGGAACGGCCATTTAATCAGGACGATTGAAAAAGCGAAAACCATCCCTATGATGACGAGACAATAGTTCGGCAAAACCAAATAACCAGTTTGATTCATAGTTCATATATTTCTTTTATAATTCAAAAAATCACTCTAACAGTTTAGCCATAACTGTACGTTTATGTATTAACGCGTCGAAAAATTTTTATTCCCAGAATAATGGTAAGCCTTAATTAGCAATTCCAGTTCTACTTGTTTCCTGTCTCTCTCGTATAAAACTTTGACTTACAGACATCACCCGATCTAGATTAGCATTATTTCTAAAACTATGAAACATTGCACATCGATGCATGATGGAACTTGCGTTTTGCGGTACTTTTATCGGCTTATTAATTATGCAAAAATGCCAAGTTACAATTCGGACTAGACGACTTTATAAGGTTTGAATAAATGTTTCAAAGTATTAAAATATGTGTCGGTCATTACATATAAACTCCGGGACGTCATTTTACCAATAATTGACGTGATTTATGACGTTGATTTTTGGACGTATAGTAGACGTCATAGAGGTCAAGTCATTTTTAAGAGATTTTTTCATCGTTTAAAAATTTTATGCACATTTTTACATTTTTTCATCACTTTTGAGCTAAGAAAAATTTAAATGTTTCGCATTCTGTAGAATCCGTTTTTAACAAGTTTATATTTTTCCTATTGATTTTTTAACCTACCTATACTTTTAGTAAATGTTTTAGTCAACTTAACGTTTAGGAGATTTTTTCGAATTTAACGTTTTCAATGACTCTTCAGTAAAATTCGTTTTTTTTTCAAAAAAATAGTTATCTTATTAAAGATATATTTTTAAAATCGACTTATACTTACCCATACTTTTATTTAGTTTTTAGTCAACGCCATTTTTACGACATACAAAATATGACCAGACAAGTTTAAAAGGCTGGTCAAATAAATTACAACATTCCTGATCCCAGAACAAATCTTGTTGGATGTGCAGAATGAAAAAATGGCCAAGTTGACGTACGTATGATGTTAATTGTATCATCATTTTTATTTGGCAAATGATATTTTTACGTCAGAAAATCACGTATTTGTATGTCATAAAATAAGGCCCTTTTACTAGTGCTAGTGTTCCAGTGTTTTCTGTATTAGCAATGCGGTAAACATGAGAATGTTAGTTAATTTTACGTTTTTTTTTAAATCCTTAAAAACTTAAATTTGTCGTCTTCGAATACACTTTACATCATTTTAACATATTAATTATTTTAGAGTGGTATTAGATTTAATCACATTGTACAGGGTATTGCTTTCAAACTTAAGAATTAAGGCTAACGTCAGTTTCGCAAAAACAGTAATGTTAGCATAGTTTAGGGAAATTTGGAACGTGTTTGTTGTTAACTCATTGTATCTTTTTTTAAAAACACGGTTTTACTTTTAGTGATTCACAACCTAGTGTTGTTGGCATGTGGATGAATAAAAAAAATGAGAGCATCAATTTACCGACAAGCTTACTGAATGTATCTACGTAATACCTAACAAAAATAACAATTGACCTTAAAAACTAATTAAGATAAAAATTATGAATGATGTTTGCATTCATTCATATCCTACATTCGCTGAATTTAATCCTTTTAAAATCAAGCCTTAATATGATGGAATTTTCATAAAATAGTTTTTGTTATTTTTTTGCTAATAAATGTCTGACGTTCAACTTCATTTATAAAAATTCAATTTGATTCGTGTTTGTGCTCAAATCCACAGCCTAGAGATAAAATATTAAAAATATTTTAATTCATTTGTTCAAAATTATTGTTTCTTAAAAAAAAAATAAACGTTACAAGTGGTTTTAGCTAATTCAATTTTATCTATGGCTTTTCTTTAATTACAATATATCTAAATTTTCATTAATACAATAATTGATCCTGTTAAAGTAATTACTACAATTTATAAACAAAATTCTTTATATGAAACACGACTAAAAAAATATATTAATTCTCTTGTCCGTCATTTCAGATTATTTATATTCCTTTTGCTTGATCTGAAAACACTCAATTCGTTTCCAGAACAGTCTAGGGATTTCTCGCACGCTAGTCGTGAGCCACCAATATTCTACGTACATTCCATCAGACACAGGGCCGGTTTCGTTACAATATTTTTGGTTAAAGTCTAATGTGTAAATGATTGTTTGTAATTGGGTTATCTGGCACTATGTCAGTCATATTTGCGTTACTTCTATGCAAATAAAAAAGCGATACTTATAAAAAATTATTTCAAATTATTATTAAAGAATGCAAAAACCTACAATTAACTTTGTTGTGGATTTTGAACTGGCCATTCATAATGCAGCCAGATTTGTATGGTCAAATATTAATATTGTAGGATGCCGATTGAAGAGGTTGAAATGATGCATAATTAATTGTTTTATTTACTTTCGGATTAACAAATTGTAAAGGAAATCTACAATTATATAATTAATAACTATATTGGTAATTCACGTTTTCACCAAGTATGTGGGTTGCTAATTCAAATAATATATATAGAACGACAAATGCATGTGAATCGTTTCATGCAAGATTGAATGATTCATTTTACCAACATCATCCAGATATTTTTAATTTTATTAGATTTCCAAAAAGAAATATATGTAAAAATAAACACAGCAAATAAATTAAAAAAAGTTTTTAGAAATGATTTACAAAGAAGGAAATGTTTTAGTGAAAATATTATTAATATCATAATAAAGAAATAAGTAGTGGGCAGTACCTAGTTAAGAACTTAGTGGAATCATATGTAAATAAAAAATGTACTGAGGTAGTAAAACTCTAAATCCAGTACCATTAATATAATGTTTGTAAAAAAAAGGGCTTCTGGATATATGGATAAGGGGTGGACGATTATACAACAAACATACTAAAATAGTTACAATGGAATCGTGAATAAGTTACAATACAAGGTAGCGTAGAAATAAAAATTAAAATTACATATAAAAGACATAGAAAATAGGTGGTACTAGGAAACGATAAACGGAGATTTATAAAGGTAAAGTAGGGTGCCGGACAATTGCCCGAAAACAATTTCCCGAAAGACAATTTCCCGAAGAAAATTGCCCGAATGGACAATTGCTCGAAATACAATTGACCGAAAGAATAATTTCCCGAATGGACAATTGCCCGAAAAGACAATTGACCGAAAATAATAATAATATTTTAAATCCGAGAGAGCATATTCTTTATATTTATATTCTTATACTCAACATAGGAATTTTTATGGGGGGTATAACAATGGAACTTTTCATTTCCGGAAAATAAATTCCAAAACTTATATACGTCGATTGTGTTTCATATGAAATGTCGATTTCACTTAGAGTTTCATCATATATTTTTTACTTCGAAAAAATATCGCATTTTAAAATGTGCCCATGACGTCACGTTCATCGGAAACACCCCCTTCCATAATTCACGTTCAGAAACACGCATTACTATTCTTCCCCAAAATATAGCTCAATACTTGATATACACCTTTGATATATAATTGAACTTTGTCATTTTATCGTCTCATTCAAAAAAATTAACATTTTACCTCCTGTTTTCTTTACTTAAAACATTCAATGTTTCTGAATGGGCCATCGTTTTGATGAAAAGCAATCATTGGCAACACCGCAAATTCTAAAGACACTGAACAGTGACATTTGTAACAGTTATGATATTTGACGTTGTATTCCGATAGTTTACACCAAAGACTATCTACTATAGACGTTTCACGTAAATGGCCCAAGGTCAACTTGCTTTTGTGTTTTGGGACCAAAGCCCTAGATGTCTCTGTTAGTATGAATAATTAAATTTAGGTTGGCTGCAATGATAAAATTTCAATTTTTATTAGATAAAAGTTTGCTGTACTGGTACTTATTGCTGACTTTTTGGTTTAGTTTATGTCATTGTGACAGTGATTTTCTTTAAAAAAATTGTAAGCATCTTTCTATTCAACGTTTATTGATTTTTCAATTTTGGAAACAATATATCTTGTACAGAAAAATGCTGTGTTCCAAATTGTGTATTTCCAAACCAGCAAATAAAGATATTGAACGATTTAACAAATACTTACTTGCTTCAAACAAACACAGACATTTTGAATAAAAAAATTTGGTGCAACACAATCTGATAGATTACTTTTAAATGCCGTTCCAATTACATTAACCTGGTAAGCCAAAAAATATTCTGTTTAAATACATATAAGAATTTGATTAGATTTTATTTTAGGAGCTTTTAATATTATACCATATACAGGTGTCTATCTTTAGTTATACAGCCATCATCATCATAATGCAGTGTTTATTAATTATTTAGAAAGAAGATTTTCTCATATCTATTTATGTATTAGATTTTATCTGGGACCAGACAAGTTTTAAATGGTGCTGAACTTATGCGCAACTCTGTATATTTTAAAATTCCATTGCTTTATTTATTTTATTATTATTTTATTATCACTCATTATAGTATTAGATTGTAACAAATGTATAAATGGTATAACCATTAAAATAAATAAAACTTTCATTGTAGTTTGTCCCGCTGATTTCTACCATTTTAAATTTCGCAGTATTCTGGGCAGATGAATATAATGTGGAAATAGAGCACCAGATGGTGCCAAATTTATTACCAATATCTAATAAAATTTGAAATTATATCAATGCAGCCAACCTAAATTTAATTTTTCATACTGACAGAGCCATCTGGGGCTCTGGTCCCAAAATACAAAAGCAAGATTATCTTAAGCCATTTACGTGGAACGTCTATAGTAGATGGTCTTTGGTTTACACTGGGTAAATTGATCTATAGATCTATGGAGCGTATAGAAGGAGGGCAATCTCTAATGGACAACACGTTTAAAATGTGGGCAACATTTTATACGCAACTAATGGCACATAAAATAACCGACGCGGCGCTGACGATCGTATGTTGAAAAACTGTTTGTAGATTGATTAGATCCATAATCTCAAATAACGTTTTTTATTTAATGAGCCACCCAATTTTTATAAAATACAAATCTTTTAAAAGTTTACGTAATGAATTAAAATTATTATTTGAAAAAAAGTCAAAGGAAATGTCAAAACTCGCTTAAACTGTCATCAACAGTCGATCAACAGCGCCACCAACCGGCTTCCAAAATTGGTTCCCTTTTTCTAACGTTGCGATGTGCCTCCTTCTATACCCTCCATATATAGATCATAGCCCAATAAAAGAGAGAAGAAGAAGAATATTTGAGGTTAATATTTATTTTAATGTTTTCAATAATTAATATTTAACGTTTTAAATTTGTGCATTGAAGTGAAGGACTGGATTGATTTTTTCGGTAAAAAAACTTGCATTGAGTAAAATTTAAGATCGTTCCTTAAATAAAATTATAAAATTCCTTAAATATAATTAAAATGTACTCACTTGGAAATGACCTTCACAAAATTGTATATTTCCGCTTTTTACAAAAGTTTTATTCACTGCTTCGAGAAATTTCTTACGACGCCCTTCATCTTTAGGTGCATAAAAAATACAACTAATAATTTCCAAACAAAATATTTTCACAATTGCTTGTACGCGTTTGCAGCAGGTCTAACTGCCAATTTCGTATGAGATATTTGTTATAAAAAGAGCTGAAGATAGAAAAACCACTGATAATATTCTTCTTCGTGAAGCCTATCAAGTATAAAATGACAAATGTCATATGTGACAATTCAGAACGGCAAATTGAAGTTTCATATTGCCCAACGATGCCATATCTAATTTTAGTAAACGTGACGTCACGCATCCACTTTTTTCCTGATTATGAAAAAATTAGCAATCAGAAAATTAAAAAAAAATCCAGAGTGATATCAGCTCATATACTTTCTAATTATAGTATTCCCTTATGGTCCATAAAAAGGTCCATTTGGATGAAAATTTATTCCAAGTTTTAAACACACCAACAATATGCTGCTAGTCCTAAGCCTGGATAAAGTGTGAAGGAAAAATGGAACGTGGAGTTCTCGGATTTAAAATATTAATAATTTAAATATATTTTCGGTCAACTGTCTTTTCGGGCAATTGTTATTCGGGCAATTGTCCATTCGGGAAATGATTCTTTCGATCAATTGTATTTCGGGCAATTGTCAATTCGGGCAATTGTATTCGGGGAATTGTCTTTCGGGAAATTGTTTTCGGGCAATTGCCCTAGATCCGGTAAAGTATGGTGCTGCTTAAGAGCCACATCAAGAGTAAAGGAAAGTGAGGAAAGTTGTAGGATGGACCAACAATTTTAATTTCTATTTCTACGCTACCTTGTATTGTAACTCATTCACGATTGTAATTAGTTTGGTAAGTTTGTTGTATAATCTTCCACCCCTTTCCTAACATTTTGTATTATAGGCCCTCTTTAACAAGAATTACAAACGGTTCCAAAAGAGGCCGTGAACATATTACTTCGATGTTTTTTCCACCGATTATTACTGGCCTGACCTCTAGTGGACACTTCAATTTTACCAATATCTTCTATTGATTTTGGTAAACTATCCAAAAATTATAACGCCTCGGCCTGTAAACTAAAATTTTTTTTTAAATCCGTTTTCACAGCGAAATGTACATCAGAAAAGGCAACTTTAAGTGATTGTCTCGACAAAATGACATAAATTATATGTCCCTATCTTAACTTTTTAAATTTCAACTTTTATATCTATAATATACTGGGTGGCCACGACCCCAATATGTTGGTCATTTTTAAATTTAAAAAATATGTTTTTGGCACACATCAATTAGACAAGAATGGGCTACTTTTAAACTAACATGAATGAAAATATCACTTCCCGTAACATCAACTTTTTTTTCAGATTTAAAATATTCCAACGAATTAGATATTAACAAGTTTGTCTATATAGAAGAGAATATTTGTTCGAATTACTGGTAAATAGTAAATAGTAATTTTTTGAATTTTTTTAATCTGACCATTTTTTGACCATTCCTGCCGTTCCTGCAAAGCTTACAAAACACCATAAAAACAGCAAAAAAGTAAATTATACGTCGTCTTCGGCTCGAGTAATTCCCAAAATATTTATGAGCCCCGATATAAATTAGACTCTCGTGAAATTTATCAATAAAAAAGATATTCGTGTATCATTCAAATTATATTTATTTTTCATTAATAAAATGTTTAATAAAAATAGTTTTATCTTTTTTTTCATAATTAGTTCCAGAACACGTAAAAAATAATAAAAATCAACAATACTAAAATTTTAGAATCAAAAGGGCGAGTTAGACTCTGATCGAATCACTATATATTTGTCCATCCAAGTAGCCCGTGGCTGTAGGTAGAAGAGAAATAGCGATATACAGGGTGATTCTTCTAGAGGGCTAATTAGAGATTTCAGGAGAAGTACTCGGAATTAAAATCTAAAAATTTGGAATATTAAGTTTTCGGGGATATTTTTTATATATGGAAGTTATTTCTTTTTTTTAATTATACAGGCTAGATTTAGATAGCCAAGACTTCTTTTAATAAAATAAATTAAAATACACAGGTGAATTTATTTATTTCAGTTTATAACAACTGAAAACAAAACGTCTCTTATTAATCAAATTCAGACAATTCAGACTTTTGTATCTTGGTTAGCTAAAAATTACAGTTTTCAAATGCAAATCGGATGTCGCCATTTTTTCTATTCCTTTGCCTTTTTAAAATTTATCGCTGTTTTATATATTTTACCATATTTGGTATTGTTTTTTCATTAATTAATTTTTATTGGTACATCATTATTCATTTAATTTAAATCCTCGCCTGTATATATGACGATTAAAACACGATAGATTAAAAAAAATTGCCATTAATCATCGATAAGATCGTTTCTAGCTACAGCCGTTACAGCTAACAATTATCCGTTTTTGGGAAGTTTGTCTGGCTCTAAAAATAGCCTCTTCTCGATGTGGAATAAATCAATATCGGTACTAGCGCCGCGTTAACGCGTTATAGCTGTAACTTATAGTACAGGTATTTTAAGTAGAAATTCGCCAAAAAATGATTATTTCGTACATATGTGTTCAGAAAAAGTTTCTATATTTTTCCGAAATTTTTAAAATCTAATTATATTTTGTCTAATTTGAGTAAATTATAAAAAGACGTTTTTTTTTTTGAAGACCGAACTCTTTTGCTCTGAATTTTCCCAACACACCGACCTACCAGTAGACCGAATAATCAACAGCTGCCCATTGTTTTCGTCTGACAAACCTTCGCCCAAAACAGTTAAAATATCAATCGATGAGTAACAATAAGCGATATCGATATTAACCTGATGAGAACGCGATAATACTCTTTGATATGTGTCAGTTGGTCGGGAAGAAGATGTAATATTTGAAGAAAAATAAAAAAAAATTGGTAATATTTGTTGAAAATTTCTACTTTTAATTGCTTCTTTCACTAAGAAAACAAATTGCAAAGTCAACGGTTAACTGGAGCTGAAGAACAGATTTAAGGTCTATTTACACACATCAGTTAAGTATCAGTGCCAATCAGTATCGATCAGTGACATAATAAATTCATACACATTCGCAGTAAGTTCTATGAATTCAGTGACTTGTTTAACTGATGATGAATTAGAAATTATTGTCATAGCTCTAGACGAGGAAGAGGAAGAAAAGCAAATAAACAAACGAAAATGAGTACATAAAGCTTTTATGAAACGAGAAAGTGAAGAAAAATTTGTTACTTTATATAAGGAATTGATGGACAATGAAACAAAACTTTTTGAATATTTTAGAATGTCTCAAAATTGTTTTAATACATTGCTTCATAAAATAGGACATTTAGTGAAACAAAACTCTCATTGGAGAACGATTAGCAGTTTGTTTGAGGTAAGTAAAAATGAAAATTTTAATGAAACAGTTTTTATATATGACACATGAAGTATTTTATCTAAATATACAATGTATTATTCGTCTTGATAATTAAAAAAAAAAGATCGTGTGTTTGGTTTAGCATGGGACAAATCGAAAGACGATTTCTCGGAAATACGCTCATCATATACTTTGTGATAACATTCGTCTACACCTGAATTGGATGACGTTGTTGGGGTAAGGTTTCTTGTAGAAATCTTTTAAAATGATGTGTATGTCAATTTCGAATTTTGACAGCTTTCACGGTATGTACCTGAAGATCCACTTTGATGTTCACTGGATAATGTCCCTGATATCTCGTGCCGAGCCCTAATCATTCGCATTTCATATTTATGAACTACATCAAATATTTATTTTTTGCTAAGAACAAATCGTATGAATTGAAAGTTTTTAAACTAGCATGTATTCCACATAAAAGTGCGTCAACAGGATGGGTTGGCGCCAAAATTGATGTAGCACGTTGTTCCGATTTTTATTTAATTAAGGCGGTCTCAGTGGCACAGACCGTTGGCTATCGGTCATATTCACTTATGGCTGTTTATATGCTAGAGCCAACGTGGGTTCGTGCCTCGTATCTGACAGTGAAATTTTAATTTAAAAAATTTCAGTGTTAGATACTTGGCTCGAATAGGTAAACCACATTGAATATTAATTTAATTAATGTCTAATGCGGAGCCTAGATTTTCAATCCCCCTGTATCACTGTGCCGATGATGGTGGTGTAGGTTTTCCGGGTTTTCCTACACCTATAGCCAAATGGCGCCATCAATCCTCAGTAAGTTGCCCCGGAGCGCCACGGCAAATAATAATAATAGCCGTCCCTTCCCCGCACAAGGCATTGGCTTCTGGGGTTCACTCGTAAGGGGGTGAAATGTAGGGCGAGTATTATTATTATTATTATTATTATTATTATTATTATTATTATTATTATTATTATTATTATTATTATTATTATTATTATTATTATTATTATTATTATTATTATTATTATTATTATTATTATTATTATTATTATTATTATTATTATTATTATTATTATTATTATTATTATTATTATTATTATTATTATTATTATTATTATTATTATTATTATTATTATTATTATTATTATTATTATTATTATTATTATTATTATTATTATTATTATTATTATTATTATTATTATTATTATTATTTATTATTATTATTATTATTATTATTATTATTATTATTATTATTATTATTATTATTATTATTATTATTATTATTATTATTATTATTATTATTATTATTATTATTATTATTATTATTATTATTATTATTATTATTATTATTATTATTATTATTATTATTATTATTATTATTATTATTATTATTATTATTATTATTACAGGTGTCTTAATGTCTAATAGTCGTAGACAGGTGAATTCGTTCTTCATGGCCCCTATCATTGAGCCAGATATAAAAGAAGCTATACTTCATCTAAAAAATTCAACTTGTTTAGACTATTATGGTATGAGTGCACCTATGTTAAAATCAACGCTTTGTTTCCTTCTCGAGCCTCTGAACCTTTTATTTAACAAATGTTTAAATGAGGGGTGCTGGCCAAATAATCTAAAAATAAGCAAAATTCTACCGATTCACAAGAAAGGCGATATTAATGACTCGAACAACTTTAGACCAATCGCTATTGTTCCAATTATAGGGAAAATTCTAGAAATCATTTTAAAAGGAAAACTAATCTCTTACCTAGATAAAAACAAGATTATTTCGCCTCACCAATTTGGCTTCCAAAAACACAAATCCACCACTGCAGCTTTGTTAAAGGTAATAAATGGCGTGGTTGATGGCCTTGATGAGGGCATAGAAGTTACTGCAACGCTCTGTGACCTCACTAAGGCTTTTGACTGCGTTAACATTAATTTGTTAATGGAAAAACTAGAATTTTACGGGTTTCGGGGCAAAGAGTTGAGTTTGCTTGCATCCTATTTGAGAAATAGAAAGCAGTATGTCAGTTACAATGGTGTAGAATCTGAACTTGTACCGGTCACAAGAGGAGTTCCGCAAGGATCCGTACTGGGCCCGGTATTGTTCTTGATCTATATCAATGACTTACCCAGTGTCATTAATAACGATCTCCCTGTTATATTTGCTGATGATACTACAATATTATCTAAAAAGTATAAAAATTCTACAAATGATGATCTGGCAGTAGTTAAAAACTGGTTCTCAACTAACGAATTAAAATTAAATGAATCTAAGACGCAAACTATCACATTCAGTTCAAATAAAACCGCCAAATCAGAAACAGTGACATTACTAGGTATGTCCCTAGACACTGCTTTAAATTGGTCTCCACAAATAGACAGTGTCTGTGCTAAAATCTCTTCGCAGATATTCGCATTAAGGCAATTAAAACCATTACTCGATTCATTCGTTTTGAAATCAGTTTACTTCTCTATAGTTCACAGCCATCTTCTATATGGCATTTTGATCTGGGGTAGAGCCTCAAGGGCTTATAAAGTTTTTTACTTGCAAAAAGCTGCTGTCCGTGCATTGGATGGAGCGGAGCCTGATGCGCCATGTCGGCCGCTTTTTAAAAAGTATAAAATTCTCCCATTACCTTGTGTGTATGTCCTAGAAAATCTAGTGGAAATCCATAAATCACGTAATGCGCATGTTGCTCATCTGGACATTCATAAGCATAACACACGTAATGCTGAGAATCTTGTACCTTTACTGTCACGCATTAACATTACTAAAAATAATAGGCTTGACTTGAATCTATACAACAAATTTTTAAAGTTTCACTTTCAAGTAAATTTGTCTAATATGACAGTTGTAAGATTCAGGAAATTTTCTAAAGAATTCTTATTGAATCAATGTTTTTATACCATATCTGAGTTCAGTAACTACTGTAATTGATATTATAATGTTTATATATTTTTATTTTTTCTTTCTATTGTGTATTTTATTGTAATCCTATTTTACTTTGTATGTTTTATATTTCTTGCTGATTTTATAATGTAGAATATTTTTAAACCTGCGTTTCTTTGTAATACTTATGTCACCATGTACTTATATTGTATAAAAAATGACAATAAACTACTACTACTACTACTACTACTATTATTATTATTATTATTATTATTATTATTATTATTATTATTATTATTATTATTATTATTATTATTATTATTATTATTATTATTATTATTATTATTATTATTATTATTATTATTATTATTATTATTATTATTATTATTATTATTTTTTTTTTTTTTTTTTTTTATTTGGTTATTCGGCATCGATTTCTAGGATCATTAGCCGGCTGGTAAGTTATGCTATTTTCTTTTATATTTCATAATATATATTGTTTATTCTTAAGAATTGTAAGCATTTTTCGATGTATGTTTTTTCTCCTAAACATTTTTTTATGTTGTTAGGTATTTGTAATATGAGACGCGATTGTTCAAATTTTGGACATTCTAATAGCACGTGATCTATTTTTAGGGGAACATGACAGGTATTACATTGGGGTTGGTTTCTGCCAAGCAACATATAGGAGGAGGTAAGTCGAGTATGTCCGATGCGCATTCTAGTTAACACTACTTGTTCTCTTCTTTTCAGGTTCATATTTGGGCACCATGGAGATGTGAAGTTTTTAACTCTACTTAATGCGGATCTCTGTTGATGCCATTTTTCCTGCCATTGTGTAAGTATTTTCTGTTTTATATATAGTTTATAGTCATCATATTTGATAGTTATGTCTTCTTTGCGTTTGTTTAAAGCTTGTTTTGCGGCTTTATCAGCTGTTTCATTACCCAATATGCCTATATGGCTTGGAACCCATGTAAATATTACACTTTTCCCTATAGATTCAAGATAGTGAATTGAAGCGATTATTTGTTTCACCAGGGGATCATTGTTAAATAAGTTTAACAGACTTTGGAGTGAACTGAGGGAATCAGAGGATATAATGTTAACAGGTGACGTATTGAATTCAATGTATTTTAAAGCTTGCCAAATTGCATATAACTCGGTTGTGTAAACTGTTGCAGCTTCCGGTAGAGTCCATAAAAATGATTTGTTGTTAATGGCAATAGCACTAGCTGAACTGTCTGAGTTTTTAGATCCATCAGTGTAAACTATGGTTTTTTCCTTGAAATTATTTATTATTGCCAGATATTCCTGTTTAATTATTTCACTTGGTGTTTCGTTTTTATTATGTTTCAAACATTCTATGTGAACGGTTGGTTGTTTTAGAGTCCATGGAGCTACTTCGTGTTCTAGGAGATCTAAAAATCGAGGGAAGTTTTCATTTAGTTCTTCTAGTACTTGTCTAAACCTTATTCTTACTGGTCTGGTTATTGTGGACCGTCGGTTAAAAATTTCGTCATATTCGATGGAGGAAATAATCTTATAGACGGGGTGTTTACTTTGAGCAAGGATTTTACTGCAATAGTTTACTAATAGAATGTCCCTTCTGTACTGAAGAGGTGGTATGGACGCTTCGCTACAAATGGAGAGATACGGACTCGTTCTGTATGTTCCAAGTGCTATTTGAATGGCTGATCTTTGGATTGTGTCTAATCTTTTTAAAGTGGATTTTCTGGCTGAGGAGTATATGACGCTTCCATAATCTATTCTGGATAATATAAATGATTTGTAAAACATAATCAGGCTATTCGAATCACACCCCCACTTGATACTTGCTATAGATTTCATAATGTTTAAGTATGTTTTACATTTTAATACGAGGTTGTTTATGTGTTCTTTCCAGTACAGCTTATTGTCAAAGGTAATACCTAAGTGTTTGATTGAGGGCTTGGTTTCAATCTGCTGTCCTTCTATTCGTAATATGGGATCTCTATGTGGAGTTCTTAGTCGGCAGAAATGAATAGAATGGGTTTTGGTTTTTGATAAGGTGAAACCATAATCTTTCGCGTTTTTGGAAACTTTATCTATAGTCCTCTGCAATACGTTTTCGATGTCTTCAATATCCTGTGATTCGTAGTATATGATTAGGTCGTCTACGTAAATGCTTCGTCCAATCTCGTCTTCTAGATCTGATGTTAAACCATTTACCGCGATAGCAAAAAGTAAGACACTTAGCGTTGACCCCTGAGGTATACCGTTTTCAAGGTTGTAGAGATCAGAGAGTATTTGGTTGATTCTGACTCTAAAGGTTCGATCTTGTAGGAAGTTATTGATGAAGTGTGGAAGATGACCTCTAAATCCCCATTTGTGTAGACTTTTTAGGATACCGTGGCGCCATGTCTGATCAAACGCTTTTTCTATATCAAAGCATACTGCAACCAAATGGTTTCTTCTTGCAAAGCTATTTTGGATAGCATTTTCTAACAGAACTAATTGATCATCTGTCGATCTGTATTTGCGAAAACCCATTTGAGATTCGCATAAGAATTCATATTTTTCAAGTTGCCACATTAGTCTCAGACTAATCATTTTTTCAAATACTTTACTAAGACAGCACGTTAAAGATATTGGTCTGTAATTTAAAGGGTTTTCAGAGTTTTTGTCTGTTTTAGGGATCGGGATGACAATAGCTTCTTTCCATTGGAGTGGATAATTATGGCATTCATATATCTTATTATAAATATGTAGCAGGTGAATTTTTAAATTTTCTGGTAGATAGTTAATAAATTCATAAATGACTTGGTCATTTCCAGGTGCTGAAGTTTTTGATTCCTTTAGAGCTTGTTGAAGTTCTTCTATTTTAAAGGGCATATTATATTCGTAGTGGACGTTTGTTTCAAAGTTGAGGTAATCATTGTTTCCAATTGGTGCATTTGATATAGAGCTTACTTGTTGGAACGTTGTTCCAAACGCATTGGCTATTTCTTTGGGGTCTACTATTTCATTGTTATTCACAATAAGTTGTGGGGATGGAAGTTTAAACGTTCTTCCTGTGATGCTTCTAATTTTTTTCCAAACTTCCTTTGTGGTTGTGGTCGAGGTAATAGTGCTTATATATGTCTGCCACGAAGTTTTCTTTGATTCCACAATTAATCGTCGGGCTTTAGCTCGTAGTTGTTTAAATCTAATCATTGCATCGACAGTAGGGTTTCTTTTATAGGTGTTGAATGCATGCTTTTTTTCTTTTACTGCCTTAGCTATCTCTTCGTTCCACCAAGGCACTTTTTTAATGTGTGGAGAAGATTTACTTATTGGTACTGCATTTTTAGCAGCATTCATAATGTTTTCACAGAATTGTTTTACAAGATAGTTTATATCAGCGTTAATTGGGGGATTGTAGTTGCTTATGTTCATTTGATATAGATTCCAGTTTGCTTTGTGTGTTAGCCATTTGGGAGGTAGTTCTTCGTAAATAACTCTGTCTGCAAATTCCAGTTGTACTGGAATATGATCCGTTGTAACTGGATCCATTACTTTCCAACTAATTTTTGGTTCTAGGCTGGGAGAACAAAAGGTAAGGTCTAGAGGTGATAGGTTGTTTGATCTAGCATTGATGAAGGTTCCCTCTCCCGTATTCAGCAGGTTGAGATTAGAGTCTTCAATTACTTGCTCTAGGTTCTTGCCTCGTTGATCTGTTTTTATAGAACCCCAGAGAGAGTTGTGGGAGTTAAAATCTCCGAGAAGTATAAAGGGTGTTGGTAGTTGGTTAATTAAGTTTTGAAGATTTACTGCTGACCAATGGATATCTGGGAGATAAATGTTACAAATAGACATTTTGTATGGGTAATTGACTTTAACAGCGATTGCTTGAAGATGTGTGTTGAGTGTAATTCTTTCAGAGTTTATGTTTTCTTTTATTAATATAATCACACCGCCATGAGCACGTTGTCCTGTTTGAGTCTCACATCTAAAAGTGTTATAGCCTCTTAAGGTAAATTTTTCATTTTCTTTCAGGTGCGTTTCTTGGATACATAGACAGAAGGGTTTCTGCCTCAGAAGGATGTCTTTTAGTTCCATATAGTGTGTTTTGATGCCATTACAATTCCACTGGATTAGTTTTTCGTTCGGCATTTTATAAGCTATATGTAAAATATAGGTATATATTTATAAATAGGTAGTGAAAATAAATATAAATTAAATATGGAACAGAATGTATTAAATAGCAAAGTTATAGGAAGGAAATAGATAAATAGTTATTGGTATATCTGGTAAAAGAAGAATGAATAACAGTTAGAAACGGGGTAAATAAAATAGAAAGATTTTGGTGTATTAAAGTTAATTATCTGGTTTAGTTAGATACTGACTTGGGTTGTCAGCATCCATATCGATCTCTTCGTTTGAGTTTTTATTTGAGCGAGTTTTACGAGGTTTGCCTTTTGGCCAACCTTTTTTTCTTTTGCTTGTTTGCGTTCCCGAAGTTTCACTGGTGATAGATTCGAGGTCAGAGCTGTCATCTCTTTGATGTTTTCCTACTCGTGATCTGGGGTATGTTGAGAGTGGACTAACCACAGGAAGTGATGGAGTATTTGAGGAAGGAAAAGGTGAGGGGAAATGTGAAGGAAGTATACTCGACGGGTTGTTTTGATGATGTTTGTGATATGAGGGGTAAGTTCACGTAAAATGTTTTCAACGCTATTTGTTTTTGAGCTAGTAGTTGCTTGTACGTACGATACATTTGGTTTTGGAGTTTGCACAGTGACTTTTTTCTTGGCTTCAGTGTATGAGATTTTGTCTGTACATTTGATTTCTTGTATACTTTTTTCTATTTTGTACATGGGGCATTCTTTGGATCTTGCGGAGTGGTCTCCTTTGCAATTGACACATGTGATTGGTTTCTCACATGGATTTCCCGTATGTAGTGGTTTACCACAAACACATACTTGTTCTTGTTGGCAGCGTTGTGATGTGTGTCCAAATTTCTGACATCTGAAACATCTGAGGGGTGGAGGAATGTACTGTCTTACTTTTAAGTTGTAGAATGCGATTTTAATACTTGATGGTAATCTAGGTTTATTAAAGGTCATGATATGATTGGGGGTATCAATTAATATGTTGTTTTCTTTCTTTTTTATTCGGGTAATTCTTATAACTCCTTCACTTCTCAAGCTTTCTGTAAGCTCCTCTATTGTACAGTTTAATAAATCTTTACAAAATACTACGCCTCTACTAGTATTTAGCGTAGCGTGAGGAAGTACTTCAACATCTTTGTCGTCGAATCTAGTTACTTTTAATAGTCTTTGCGATTGAGCGTTTGAGCATGTTTCAACTAATAGACCATCATTAATCTTTTTAATACTCTTAGTTTCTCCTACCAGTCCGTATAGGGTTTTGGAAATTACGAATGGATTAACTTTAGAAAAATCAGTGCTATCTTTCATTTTAATAAGCAGGAACCGAGGTTCGGGAACCGCCGTCTCTCTGCCTATTTGATTATCTTGGTGCATATTTTTATCGGTAGTAGAGTTTGCACCTGTATCTCCACCCGAGGTTTGGTTGTTTTTATTTATTGGTAGCATTTTGTTCCCACGAGTTGGGCAGTTTTATGAGTCAACTGTGGCAGTGCTCCCTTACCACAGCAAGGCTTCTTAAAACCGGAGGGCACCTGGTATCCGGAGTGCACCGTTTTCGACCAACTGTCGCATGGCCATTCACCCCTAGGCACGGTTCGCCTGACACCTTGGGTTGCGGATTTATTTTCGAGGTTTTCTCCTCTAGATCCCTGGGGATCCTAGTGCAATCCTCTTGGTCCGCGGGAGGTATTTTATTTCCCTCCTACCCGCCGGCAAGCCGGTTAGGGCTTTCCCCGATCCGCCACCTGGGGACGCGCCTGGTAGGGGTTAGAGGTGTCCCCCCCAGGTATTATTATTATTATTATTATTATTATTATTATTATTATTATTATTATTATTATTATTATTATTATTATTATTATTATTATTATTATTATTATTATTATTATTATTATTTTTATTATTATTATTATTATTATTATTATTATTATTATTATTATTATTATTATTATTATTATTATTATTATTATTATTATTATTATTATTATTATTATTATTATTATTATTATTATTATTATTATTATTATTATTATTATTATTATTATTATTATTATTATTATTATTATTATTATTATTATTATTATAAGTAATGCATTAACTGAGAAGATGCCGAAGGGTCTGTTCCTTTTTTTATCTATTTTCGGTGTTTGTTTAATTCGTTTCTCTAACATTTGACGAACGGATAATTGATTTGATTCATCATCAGTTTCTTTTGCAACAGTTGGTATGTCCACACAAGTTCCGTGTTTTCTTCTTCACTGACTTGATCTTCATAATCTTCCTATTCCTCAGTCTCGTTTTTTTTGAATTCAATATTTCCTTTCGTATCTCTTTCATCAAAAACATTTTTCATAAATCCCAATGCCTTTATAAAGATTAATTTTTTTGAGCCTTGTTTGTTGAAGTTTTTTTTCTGTATTTGTCTCTGATATTATTCCATCTTGCCTTACATGCTGACCATGAAAATAAAGTTTACTTTATTTTATAAACATTACAGTATAATAAAATAACGTTTTTTAATAAAAAAAATGTTTGTTTTGGGTACCCAGCTAGTGGAGATTCTTTAAAAACTCTATCATTTAGTTACCGAATGGGGCATTGCGCTTCAGAAGACATGTGGAAAACTATTGCTGAAAGCTTTAATTCAATTTGGAATTTCCCCAACTGTTGGGGGGCGTTAGATCGCAATATTTTAATTACAAAAAAACATTTTCTATTGTATTGTTAGCACCGATTGATGCACATTACAGTTTCGTAGCTGTTGATGTTGGTGCGTATGGCAAAAATAGCGATGGTGGCATTGGGAAAAGCACTTCAAAATAACAGTTTAGTTGTATCACACTATACACCATTACCAGCTACAGATATGTGATTGTAGGTGATGAGGCATTCCCTCTAAAAACCTTTTTAATACGCCCATATCCAGGAAGAGAATTAAGTAATAATTCTAAGCGCATTTTTAAGAAGAGCGATATATTATTTTTCACTTACACTGATACTGAACTGACACGGCACTGATACAGCACTAATGTGTGTAAATGGACCTCTAGAAAGGAACACACTCAAAGCAATGGCAGTCGCTTGTCTTTGGACGTGACTGCATTCTTGGTATTGTACAAGTTTCAAAAATTTTGACCACTTTTGGGGGTTTTGGTCACAAAGTATCGGCAAACCTAAAGACAAGAATATTAGAAAAATAGTTTCGCAGATATTGTTTTACTATAATTCAAAGTATTTTCAATAATAATTCGATTACCTATGATACCTTTTAATTTTAATTTTAAAAACATTATTTTAGCGTCTTAAATTTAAGATGTTAGATTTTCGCTCAGTTTAAACCAAATTGACTGAACTATTAAACGTTTTTCTGAATGTAACTAAATTCACAGAATTCTGATCAATAGCTGCGCTTTTGTCACAAGCGAGAACTCGGCTACGTCACACCAATGTTTCGGAAGGGACGGTCAATTTAAGCTCCGATTCCTAAAAGTGGAGGGTCTATTATTCAAACGCTATTTTTACTTGGAATTTTATTCTATTATTAAAAGAGTAATGAACCGATATTTTTATGACATCTGGTTTTTTTTATAGAATATTGATTTTAGATTTATTTAGAATGTGAAATTGTCTTTTGGCGTGTTTTATCACCATTAATAAAAATGATAATGGATTATAAATCCCATTATTTTAAATATAAACTGAATACCAAATGACTATAGTACTAAAAATATATATATGATATGATATCAATAAAATTTTCGATTTTTATAAATTTTTAATTCTTAATTTTGTTGGGCGCCAATTAATATTGATATCAATAAAATTTTCGACCAATATCCACTTTATACACAACACATAATTTATTAAAATTAAAAAACAACTACCTATATCTAAGAATACAAACGAACAAAACTTTTTTACAAATTATTTTGTTTTGTTGGTACTAAACGAACACTTTTTCTCAATAAATAAATGATCCAGACTATAAGAATTTTATTTCTTTCAAGCACAATGCCCAACAATTATTTATATTTTATTTTATAAAAATGTATTAAAGGTGAGTTTAAATAGCTATTTATGCAACCAGTTACGAAAAGCCTAATTTTGTGTAACGCGTGTCACAAGTTACACAAAATTGCATTTCGTAACGTTTTGCATTTCTAATTTTGAAGTAATAAAAAAAAATAATAAAAATATATAAAAATTGTGAAAAAATAAATCTAGTCTATTTGCTGCCGTTACTTCATTTCAGTTGTCAGTTTGACATTTTGTAAATAAGCCTGAAATATTTGGTGAAACATCTAATGCAATGTGCGGCGTCTCCCAAATAACAGCAATAAAACAAGTATGTCGTCGGAAATTAATTTAAACAATTGCAATAATTATGTTATCAATATGTATAATAATTAATTAATTTATAAGTTATGTCCTTATCTTGTGTTATAACAGTTAAATAAATAGAATACTTTTTGTCACTAATTTTGAAATCCATTTTTCGTCGCCAGTTATATAATATTTTACTTTATGTAATTAGTTACACAAAGTAAGACGTTTGATAACGTCTGTCAGTTTTAAAAAGTGTCACTTTATATGTCAAAATTAGAAAAAATTATATTATAACTATTAAATTTTTTATACCATTAGATTTGGTTACAAAAATAGAGGTTTTTCTTTAAGAAATTATTTTTTTATTATTATTAATCTCAAAAAAATTTTTTTTGTATTTGTTTAAATTGTTTATGACCAGCATGTCTGAAATCCAAATCAGCTTTGCATATGGGTCTTCTCTGGATTTTAATTTCTTTTCGTGAGTTATGTGGCACAAAATTATTTACAAATTTTATTGTAGTGAATATTTGTTTTTACTTATTGTTATTTTGCATGTTATTATTGTAATTTTTCTTTTTTTATTTTAGAATGAAAATTGTTACATCCGGTCTGTAAAAATTTTTTTTCAAGTTTCCGAACAAAGTTCCTAGCAACGATGATCAAAAAAATTTTTAAACTAATAAGTTGGACCAATCAAATTAATAGATTGTGACTATAGATTTGACTTTTAGGAATTATTTATGATTTTTCAAAATACATTCTATTTTATTTCCTACATTTCAAGGAAAGTTATAAATTTTTTTTCTTTTCACCAATCGTGACATATTAAAATTTTGAAAGTTCTTAATTTCTAAATTATTAAGGTATGCTGATTCATATACAGAGTGTTTTTTTATAAAAAAAAATGTTTTTCTTTGAACTGATTAATTTCCATAACAATATAGACGTATATTTATAGGTATACAGGGTGTCCGTGAAAATAGTACGCTGATTAAGAGTAGAAGACATTATTTCAAACAAAAAATTCTTATTCAATTTTTTTTTCTAAAGTCATCCGTTTTTATGAAAAAAATTAAATATTTTAAAATTAAATTAAATTGTAAAAGAACCGGCAATATCGCCTTTTTGTTACATTGCTCATAACGCTTAAGAATTTAGTCATTAATCAGATTTTGCGCGATACGGATGATTTATGGCGAAACTCGCAGTGCCGAAGACTTTATGGTGAACGATACCCAGAATCAAATACACGAAATTTCGTCAATTTGTCCCAAAGATTTCAAACTGGTTGCGTTATATTAAAGAAAACATGTGATAGAATTCTTCGTGATTGTGTGTTTAAACTGAATGGAGACGAGAACATTAAGAATAAAAAAAGTTTAGTTACTTTAAGTGATAAATGTAAGTAAAACTTTTTTTACTGGAAATTTATATCGCGGAACGTAAATATTGAACTTGTTCGGTGAAGCCAACTTTATAAAGTGGCCTAGATTTTAAATGCGGTCTTCTAAAAATTTGATAAACATTATTTTTGAGTTTTTTTAATTTAATAAGATTTGTTTGAAATAATGCCTCTAGAGCACTATTTTGTGTCCCCAAAATTTTGCACCACCATATGGAAATGTTTTTAACTGTTGATTTTTCAGAAAAAAATATTCTTGTTTAAAGTTGGTACTTTACTTGAAACATAATATTAAAAAACCTTTTACGAGGGAAATAAAAGAATATGAATTTGATTCAAGAGTAGAGAAAATACTCTTATTTTAAAAAATATAGAAAAATGTTATTTGCAAAAACTTATTTCGAAACAATATTTATGACCACAGCCTTCTATCTCAAAACAATATTTTTTCTCATTTTACTTATTTTAAGTAAGAATAATGGAAGTGCCGACTCGGCGTCCATCTTTAACTCACGCTCCAAAATAATTTGTTACCCACTATATACTGTTTTTTTACTTTTAAAATAATTTATTTTATGTAGCTGCCATATCCTGGGCTACATCCAGTTCTTGACATATTGGGTATTTATCATTAATTTGTGTGTCAAGATAGTTAATGTGTCATAGTTTTCTGTTTTCTGTGTATTAATTATGATTGATCCCCTGAAAATTCAGAAAAAAACAGGATACACACGAATTATTCTTTTTTTTTTTCTATTACAGCTATTATCCTGAGTGGGGGCGGGAATTTTTATAGACACCTCACGCTTCTACGCGTGAGGTAGTGCAGGATTCACCCCTGATCCTTCTCCTCGGTAATTTGTCCTGGGATTGTTCATATTCCTAGAACCCTGCTGTAGGAATAAAATACTCCTTTTTATGGTTTCTGTGGGAAGGTGTTGGTCTGAAAAATAAAAAAAAAATTAATAAAACTTAAGATATTTTATTGTGAGATATTTTATTGACATTTACGAGCTTCTCGGAAGGGGAGGTTCAGAGAGAGGCGTCCATTTGCGTCGGTAGGGGGCGATCTTATCTAATGCACAGAGGTACGTCCTCCATGAGATCTAAAAGCTCGTCCGGAAGATCTTTAGCTTCTCGAAAAATCCTGAGGTTTGGTTGGGGTAGCTTCTTTAGTGGTCGTCTTTTATGTGCTCTTCGATTTCTATCAATTGTCAATTTGCTGGCGTGGGTGTTGGAGAAGTCCATTCTTCCCCTGACATATATTCCTCGTTGTTCCTTTAATCTGGAAGTAATAGGTGTTATATTAGTATGCTCGTATATTTCATTGGAGGAGAATATCCATGGGAGGTAAGAAGATTTCCAGAAAATCCTCCTCTCAGTTGCCGCAATGGCGTACGATAGGAGGAGTCAGGGAGAAGTTTAGAGCCTTTTAGTCCATTACTGCATGAATGTAGGTCTTGTATGTTTGTAGTAGAGTTCCGATGAGAGAGGCTCTTCTCCTAATTCTGTCAAGATTTTTTTGGACTTCAGTCCCCTAATATAGGGTACGCGTAAATAGGTAACTTCGGCCATGGTAACGAGTCTCCTCAGAATCTAAGGTTGGTTTCGTTGAGAGATTGATTGGTTTTTAGGGTATGGTTTGGAATTTTGAAGATGATGAGTTGGGTAAATTCACTTATTCATGAAGATCCACTAGTCTAGTTATTATTGAATCGTTTAAAACGGTGCGTAGAGATGTTTTGCATGACCTGAAGTGGTTTGAAAGGGCAGATCAGAGAGCTTGATAACCATACGTCACTGCAGACCTAATATTTTGTTTCTAAAGTAGTAGTTTATTCTTTACACTCATTCTACTATGCCTGCACATTAAACGGCAAAGAATTTTTGTTAGTCTGACCGCTCTCGCTATGTGTACCTTCATTTTAGTCTATCTGAAAGACGTCATTTCTGTTTTTCTCTCATTCAAAGTTTATTTCCATCCAAATAGGGAAGGATTACCCTATTTATATGGATCTCAAGCCCTCGTACCGCAAAATCTGAACTTTTATGAAAACAGGTGTCGTCTGTATACAGTACCCTTTGTACATCACTGATAGGTATTGTACTATTTAGCTAATATAAGTTGAGCTATGAGTTCCCGAATTTAGTGCGGTATTATCAACATGAATTCCAAAGGAAAAAATGAAACATTGGGTTCACAAGCTCCCCTCTTCGTAAAGTCACTGCGCATATTGCGGTTCAATTTATTATGGCCAAACAATAAAAGAGGGGTGATATGACATATCCTTTGTGCCAAACTGCTCTTTCGGATTTAGTCGTAAGCCATCCTTTACATCTTTTTTTGCAAAATTATTTTGTCGACTACTTTCACAGTATTATTTCGTAGTCTAGTCATACAGGGCGATAACTATCCAGATGTCTGGGGATCTTGAACGGTTTTGTTATAGGTACAATATTTGCAATTTTCAGACTACTAGAGTAGTATTGTAGTTGAAGATTGCACTTATTATGTAATAGAGTTGTCCAACCCCTTTTTGCATATGTTATTCATAACAATCGCCTCAAGTGTGTTATAGCCTCTGACTTTTCGATTAGATAGTTTCATGATCGGGTTCTTGACTTTCTTCGTGGTCGTTAAGAAGGACTTGGAAACGGAAAAGCACCTTGATCTCGTTAATTTGTATATGGTGCTGTCTGTACAATATTTTTATTCATAGAGGTTTTGGATAGGTCCAATATTTATTACAAATAATTTTTCTTTAAGTTTGATGAGAACTAACAGATCATTATGAGATTTTTATGAATATCATCAAGTCCTTGTAGTGCCTGCTTTTTTAGTTTGCGCATTTCACTATATGCGAACCTTATTGTTTTGGTAATATTGTTTTATGACGTTAATAGTTATATCTAGTACGTTTGAATATCCATATCCGATGCATTTTTTACATCTGGAGCGTGTGTTTATCCACATCGGACACTACTATATCTACATCTGCATTTGTTTATTCAAGATGTAGCTGTTCAAATTACATTTTTTACATCTCGATTTCAAATGTGATATAGGCGCGTTCGGATATTACATCAAATCGATCAGGGTGCTCGATATTACCTATGAGAGGACTTCGAGGCCGCTCGATCTTATCGGAGGTTTCAGATCGAGCAAGCAGATAAAATGGTTCGTGCATGCGTCGTAGTCTTATTTTGTCTGTCATGATGTCATTAAACATGATTTCTCTTCCCATAATAACAATCATTGCTGATGACTGAATTATTAGATTGATTTCATTCATCTCTTCAAAATAAAATACGTAATGTGTTATGTTATTTGTCACTTTTACCAGTAATCCGTTCGTTTATTAAAGATTGCTCAAACATCACGTGACAACATATCCATCTGCTCTACTTACATGTTTCGAGGTAATATCCGAACGCGCCTTATGAATAAAATGTTATAGTGGAAATTGTCAAACTTGTTGCTGACTTTGGTATATTTCACTTATTAGTAAGTAGAGTGTTTCAAATGTCTTTGGCCGCAAACGAAAATCTTGCCTAAACTGCTCATCAGAGATGTTACCGATTGTAACCTCCTATAGAAATCCTCGTTTTTCTCCAAAATTTCCTTCAAATTCTCTTCTTCATCGGTATCAACGAGTATCGCTACCTCGACCTCCTCGGCAATTATTGCCGTAACTACTGCAACTTCTTCCATAGCCACGAAGAACCATACACTTGTTAGTGAAGTCTTAAAAAGAATGTTTTTGTATAAAAAAATTATATGTAGCCACAAAAATATGCTATAAATAACTTTAACCGAAAGCATTCAAATCACAGCGTACCACATGATCAATGCCTCCAAAGCGTTTATTTATTACATCTAAATCTAATCCTCTATCACGTGATAAAAAATTTACGACATCCAGATCAATCCGATGTGGATATTCAAACGCAGTATTAGTTTGATATTGATGATTGACAATTGAACAAATTGACTTTTTAGGATCGTTTTGTTATTCGTTCGAAAAAGATAGTTGCCAGAATGACACTATTTTTTTGAGTGATTTCAGGATAGTCTGATCTATTAGCAGAGTCAAAATTCTGTTGAAAAAGAACCAAAAATCAAGAAGTCAGGAAAAAACAGAAGATAGAAAAAACAAGAGAATATCAACACCAACAAGCAAATTATTATGTTTACGACTTATGGTCAATGATATACACATTTTAAAAAAGCCCTTTATTCAGTTGTCAAAAAATAAATAAAGTTTTTAAAAAGATTAATCGTCATGCAATATTTAGTTGTGTTAATAATTTCATGGTAGTTACTGGCATGTCTGCAAGGTAGATCCAGGCAACTACCATAGTCCTTCTGTATTCAAATAGAATTGTTTCAAAATGTTTAATTCCAGTGACGCTCAAACAATGAAGGACCATTTCGGGACTTCGGCCCATCGAATACCGGAATGGCTAATGCGATCCTGGCCAATATCCCCAAAAAAATCGTTTCCCACTTATTTTTTTTATTTAAAATTTCCAAGATCAATGAGATATTACGATTTTCCTAACTTAATGTATTTATTTATGGGTTCTTTTAATTTTTACAATAGATTTCAACTGTTACCAGACTACACAACTTGAGCATCTGTTGAAAATGGAATAATATATATTAACATTTTCTATAAAATTTATTCGAGAAGAATCCACAGGTGAAGTACCTAATCGGTACAATTTTTTTTTATTGTTACAAATTGGCGCCCAACGTGGAGTTCGATGATTCTTAAAAGCTTCTTCCAATCTGTACTTGACCTTTCTTTCATTATACGGTATAATTTTAGCATATTTAATTTATCTAATCACATACATAATAAAATATTTAAAACCGACTCCAATTTACTGAACTTGAAATGTTTTTTTTTTCTTTGAAGTATAATTTAGTGGTCTGTAAGTTTAATTAGTTTTTGGTAGAGCGACGGAGGGTGTGACTTTCTATATTTACGACTTTGGTGAAAACTTGAGAGTTCTGGGAATAAACGAATAAAAGTTGACGAGTTATCGCGAATTGACCTAGTAACTTAAATAACATGAAGGGGACGATATTTACGTTACAAGTGGACCAAATTACATAAAAAATGAATAAAATTTATATCAAATCAAGGCAAAGCATAGTTTTTTGTGTCAAACCTAAAAAACTTAAAAATATCGAAAATAACACAATAGACGTTTTTTTGTAAATTTTTAATTATTGCAAACTGGACATTAAAAACAGATAAAAATGAGAATTTTTATTTAATTATATATATTATAATTTAGTTAATTTAAAGCAGAAAGTTGAATCCAGATATTTGTTATCAGGACAAAAACATATAATTAAAAAAAAGTAATAGATTTATTCGAGAGATATTTAATAAGAATGCGCAATTTTTTGTTTTATTTATTTTATGCTCAATTTGTTCCACTGTGCGATGTTTTAACTGTTCGATTCACGCAAAGTTTCAAAGGAAGTCATTACCCTCACGAACGCCTCACAAATACACGATATATATTCTGCATTAGGTAACTAACTCACTATTTCACTTCGTGGTAATCTAATTATATTTTTTAATAATATTTGTGATCTGACGAAAGACTTTTATTTATATTTTGATTTGCAAAAAAGTACGAAAAAATAAATACTGACGTCCAAAAGCCCAGAGCTGGGAGTAACGAAACTAAAACGTTACTGTTCAGTAACGCGTTAATAAATTTAATGCGTTACTAGTAACTTCGTTCCTATTTAAAGTGGGCGAAAACTAACTGTAAAGTTACAGTAACGCGTTACTGCAAAAGCCACGCGTTACTAAAGAGTAACGCGTTGCTTTAAAACTAAGCTTTTTACCGTTACTTTTTAGCAAAAGTAACGGTAAAGTTACACTTTACTTTTTTTTAGTAACGGCCCAGCTCTGCAAAATCCTCAGTATTATAATTTTGGGATGACGAAAAAAAAAGATTTATTACTTTTTTCGGCGTGTCTGAGCTCCCAGATTTCGAAAATGCAAAAAAAAATCCTGCCCGGATGTCTCTCTGTCTGCCTGTCAGGATGTAATGTGCGTCAAGTGGTTTTTTGGCGCCTTGGTCTAGGTCCCGGTTTGCCTAGGGCACCACCTTCTATTTATAGTGTGAATCAACTTGCACGGGCAGCGTCAGTGGATAAAAAATATAATCCAGGGGTCGTTATGACATCGACGAAACGTTATTAGCCTGAAGGGTGATCTTTACTTGCCCTACTGGGTTGTGTAAGTGGGTATTTACTGCTAAATGTTAAAGTAAAAACAAAAGTAAGATTCAATTTTTATTAATACCGAATTCGGCGACGGTGAGGAAAAAAGGTGAGCTGTCAGACGGTAAAGGCACGTGACGGCCTGACTGACGGATCCGGTATAATTGATTTTGACTTCGCTCCCTTCAGCTTGACCTATGTACAAAGGTCGGTAAACAGGTACTGGATCTGGTTCTCGGCTCGAGCTCCAACTCTAACTGCGACTGCCACTGGAACTCGGACGGCCACTGGAACTCGAATTGACTAGATCGATTCCGCGGTATACCATAAGGTTGGCTGAGTATGCGATATAATTTAAATATTTTAATTTACACGGTAATTAAGTAACTTCTTTACAGTAAACGGTATAGCTTTTGAACGAAAGTTCCAATTGAGTTCCTGTTTTCACAGGGAAGAACCCTATTGAATTTGAGCAGTATCGGACTATATCCGCCATACAAATTAGTAGGGGGAACTGCCTTATAAGTTTTATGCTCATATTAGAATTTTTTATGGAAGAAGTTGAAAGGATCCGACAGAAAAGAAGTTCTTACTGATTATTTTATTTACTTTCAGCAAGATCGGACTATATCCGCCGTACAAATTAGTAGGGGGAACTACCTTATAAGTTTTATGCCCATACCAATTATGAAATATTAGTATTTTTTATAGGAGAAGTTGAGTAGAATGGAACGAAAAGAAGTTCTTACTAACTATTTTATTTACTTAATTTTTTAACTATGAATTTTTACTACAGTTTTTAGGAAGTGGGAGTGAAGTAGGGAGAATAGAGCGAAGCAAGGTTTGTCTTTTAGTAATTATTTGTTTCCTCTCTTTTTTCCCACTTCTTGATTTTCACCCCATTTATATGTCTCTCCTTTTTTTTCTTGGTTTTTAGCTCCACTTTTTTTCACATTTGTTATTAGCCTCATTTTAACCCAATTATTTCTCACTTGTGTTTCTTGCCCTATTTTTCCCCTCTTTTTTCTTACACTTGTTTTTGCCCCATTTTTCCCACTTATGTATTTTGCTGAATCGGACGTGGGAAATCTCACTTATGCACTGACACTTTAGGCCTATTGTGACTCGCCAATTTTCACATCAGACCAATACTCTTGACAAAGTCCAGAATAATTCTGATGTTAGCTTTCGCATTTCCTGTATAGGGAATCTTCAGATACCCCTCAGGTGTCTTCTGACACCTAGTGTAGTTTTAAGCTTCCGTCTATTTAGGCAAAACAGCAGATTGTCTCTGCTCGTGGATGCTTAGTCTCGGAAGTTCCATCCAGTATCCCCTGTATTTACACTTTAATTGTTTCTCCATCATACCCTTTATAAGTAGGGGAGAAATGCCACATATGGGTTGTGGTCCAATTAGAGGTTTTTCAGCTAATCTAACCAGCCTCATTTCCTTCTATGTTATGTTTTACCAGGGCATTTAGGTTTTTATGACAGTCTAACACTCTATTCAGTGCTTTAAGCGACGCTTGACTATCTTTGAGTATGCGGATTCTCTTATTTGTAAAGCTGCCCACAGACTAGCATACATGTGCATCATACATGGTTGTCGAAAATACTTGCGCATTCATGTTTACCAGTGTGTGGGCAAAAACTTGCAAACATGTACGTCACACAAGTTTTCCGACCTGACCGGAATTCATGCATTCACAAGTATGAACTTCATACAAGCATGTCGGTATGTGTCCACGATCACGCTTTATTCGCATATATTTTTAGTATAATGTCTCGTAATCCCCCGCAGCGTATATTTATTTAATTTTGGTAATCATTACAATTAATAATTAGTTTATTTTCAATTGCCGGACAATGTATGATTTAAGAAACATTTCCAAAACGTTTTTGACAGAGATTATTGAGATTTATAAAAGTTATCCTTGCTTATGTAAATCAAAAAGTAATGATTACAAAAACCGATATAAGAAAGATGCCGCTGCCAGTAGAATGTATTCGTCGTCACTGTTCATCGCGTACTAAACAAACTACTTGTGTGATAAGCAAACCCCTTGTCATACATGTACGATACACATGTATAACAAACATGTATGACCTACATGTATGCTAGTCTGTGGGCAGCTTAAGATCCTCCCGTATTTTGAGGCACTTTCGCCCAAGTTTTTTTCTCAGCCTTGTTTTTCGACCTATTTCCGCGCCCTTTTTTTAACAACTATCGTTTATTACCCCACTTTTTTTTATTTTTCACCAGTTATTTTGTCTCACTTATTACTATTTTTTTTGTTTTATTCATTTTTTTTTGCCCCACTGTTTTTCTGTTTGCCTCACTTTTTTTATATACTTATATACCATAAAAATATCAAGTACGAAAATTATTTCAACTGTCTACCAAAATATTTGTTACATCTATCTATCAACAGAGTTGGGGCGTTACTAAAAAAGAAATAACGCGTTACTTTACCGTTACTTTTGCTGAAAAGTAACGCGTTAGATAAACGTTACCGGTACTTTTTTACAAAAGTTACGATTTATTCGTTACTTTCCAAAACTAACGTGTTGTTGTCAAAAGTAACATGTTACTGAAAAATTAACGCGTTACTAAAAAAAAATAATGCGTTACTTTTCTATACCTTCTCCTTGTTCCATGTTTTCTCGTTCTTTTATTATCCATCTCACCGTTTATCACCGTTATTATTGCACATACAAAAAAAAATTCAAATAAAAATTGTATGGTTGAGATTGATTTTTTAAAACGCCACCCAAAACACAGTGGCACGCGAAATCGATGGGGTACAAAAAAATAATAAAAACAATATTTCACATTAAACGGCACTAAGAGCAGCTACAAAAAAGAAAAACTTTTAAAGTAACGCGTTACCTTTTTAGTCACGCGTTACATTTTACAAAGTAACACAATTGCCATTACTTTTTGCCTACTTTAAATAGTAATAGTTATATTTAGTAACGCGTTACTGAAAAATAACGTTTTAGTTTCGTTACTCCCAGCTCTGTAAACCATTTCTTTATTGTTTATTTCCTTTTTCATGTATAGAAATAATATTGTTGTTTTGCATATTTTAAACAATTTAAATTATAGTTCATAAAACTATTTTTAATAAAGCTACTGTTTGTATTGTACCGAGCTAGATAATGATAATTTAAAATAACTACCCGCATTTCATATTTATACTAATAGAATACTAAGAACTAGAATAAATAGAATGATTTTCTATCTAAATAAGTATATTGATCAGTATTACCAAGAAAGTAATCAAACTAATACAAGCGTTAGTGGTCAAATATGGTAATAGAAGCATTATTTAATCACTATAATTTCAAATAGTACCGTTTAATAACTTGGTATTGAGTTACAGTTACATTTGTTTAAGAAAACCAGGATAAATTTTAATTTGTTTAATACCGGTTGAGATAATTTAAACAATTAACATTTTTTACGTTTTTAAATCAGTCGTCCAGTTAACTTGGACCAAATTTAACAGATAATAAATCCCAAATGAGTTAAAAAATAATAATCATAAATGAAACCCGAAATCATGTACCACATTAAATTTAATTATAAAATAGGAGGCTACTAGTTTCGGCTAAAATGCCATCTTCAGGCCAAAATACAATTATGTTAAGATTAAAGCTTAAAATTAAGGGTACCGCTACTGAGAAGGGAATTAGGGTGGTTCAAGTGAAAAAATAGGGGTACATGAAAAAGTAAGTAAAAATTAAATATGGATTAAAATGGTTAAGAAATTAAATAAACTAAATGATAGTGTGACAAATTTTTGCTACTGAGGGCGGTTATAATTATTTAGGAACTAACAATAAGGATTTTCTGGATAAGGAAAATTTCCCAATAGGAACTCCACATGGGAGCTCCATGGTATCATAAACAACAATCCGAAAAACTGCAACGCAGATAAAAGAGTCCAACTATACTTGGAGTAAGAATTGAAGGACAGAGTCGTGGGCACCTTATGAGCTCAATTTTCAATATAGTCCTTGATTGGGCTCTGTCCTTCAATTCTTACTCTAAGTGTAGTTAGAGTCTTTTATCTGAATTGCAGTTTTTCGGATTGCTGTTGATGATACCATGGGCCTCCCATATGGAAATTTTCCTTATCCGGACAATTTCTAAATGTTATATAGTTCCTAATAGTTCTAACCGCCGTCAGTGTCAAAAATCTATAATATGCTTATGTTAATAAGGCAAAATAGGGAAAATAGGCAAATGTGGGAACAAATAGGGCAAAATAGGGAAGAATATGAAAAACTAGGACAAAATGGAGAAATATAGGAAAAATAGTAAAAATGAGGCAAAATGAAGAACATAGTAAAAAGTAGGACAAAATAGGGAAAAATAGTGAAAAGTAATATTAATTAGGGGAAAAATAGGCAGAAATAGATGCAAACGGGGAAAATTGGGGAAAAATAGAGTAAATAAGGGGCAAAATAAGATCTAAGGCCACTTTCTCTACCGCAATAACGTTTTCAACTGAATATCTTTCAGTATTGTTGCATGTTGAGCCTTCACAAATTTTACAGGCAAGATTGCAAGGGAAGCCGTGCAACTACAGGACAACAGATTACAATCTTCTGCGTATCCACAGAATTTTAATTCCATAATATTCTTGGGAGCAGGATTTTGTGTCATTTCTCCACCTCCATTCTGTTGGGTCCATGGTCAGCAGGTGTCCGTGGGATCGTGTCTGGAAAACCCTCTGAGACAACGTTCAGGCCGAAGTTCCGGTGCACCAGGTATTGAGAGGGTCGTTTTCGACGTGAAATTCGGATTTAACGCCCCAAAAAACCCCCCATAACGATTTTGGGTTCGTCTTCTTCGATTGTGTGAGGAAACCCCTCGGAGACGACGTTCAGGCCCAGGTTCCGGTTCACTAGGTGTTCGGGGGATCGTTTTCGACGTGAAATTTGGATTAAGCGCCCAAAAAACGCCCCTACAATGATTTTCGGGTTGCTTTTGGCGATCTTGTCGGGAAACTTCTGGGGAATGACGACCACGTCCAGGTTCGGCGCACTAGGTGTCCGGGGGGGGGGGGTGTTTAAAGATGCTACATTTGAATTCAGCGACCCAAAAAACCCCCGGGTCGGCGTTTCTCTTCTTCCCCGCGTGAAGTTCTTTAATCTTAAAAAAGCCGTCTCAAACAATGCATTTTTTGAATGAATTTTTGGCTGCAGCAGTGCAATTTCCAATTTGTATAAGATAAAAAGTAGGGACATTTTTTCAAAAAAATTTGGAAGCGAATTCAAAAACCGCATTCCAATCCGTATTAGTCCGAAAAATTCCGAACTTTTTTCCTTTTTAGTGCTTCATTGCCTCGACTATATAGAAAATCCCTAAGCTCAATAAATTAACCTACTATATTTTCTAGGCAAAAGAAAACCACTCATTAAATACAATATACAATATTGTTAACTAAATATACACAATTAATGTCCAAAGAATACAAACTTTTTTAGTGAAAATGATTTTAAAAATTCCCCTTACTAAAAAAAGATCATAACAAAATACTGCCACGTGGCCGTTACAGGTCTTGAATAAAATATTAAATTCTACCTTTATATAGACCTCCTTTCTCGGAAGTTATCCAGTTAGGGGTTGTTTTATAAAATTAGTGTGAAAACTGCGTCACGAAATATTTCGGATTAATGGGTGCTTAAAGCTAAAATTAACTCCGAAGGATTCCTAAAAATGGATTTAATATGAAAAACAACTTTTCCCTCGTTCCTTAGAATTCTATTTTAATAATTTTATTGGAAATAAGTTCATAAGGACTGAAAATATAATGAATGGAATGTTTTTTTTTATTCGTTAGTTACGTTATGTATTGTCATATAAATTTTGCTGTCATTTGTATATTGATAATTGTAGAATTTAAAAAAATCAATTATGAACGGCTTCTAAGCGTAATAAGCTGTAATTTACATTCCTTTGGGAATAAAAAAATCGGCTGTGTCACCCCAGAACTTTCACGGCTCGACCGTACAGAATATGTTATTTATTATTATTATTTTAATTACAAAATACTAAGCATTACAATAATTTATGGAACACATTAAAAACAGCGAGCCGATGGTGAATATGTCTACCGAATTGATATTTCAATATTGATAATGACTACAATTATGATCTCCTAAAATCAAGTGTGAAAACTATTGGGAATTCGGGAAAAATTTTCATACAATAGTTGTAGGGAATTTTATGCTTTACAACTTTGCACTGAAACATTTTGCACTAAAGAGCATAATTTACCTCCAATTTTAAAAAAATGGAAAATTTTAAATGTGCATTTTTCTCGCCATCTAGCGGCGAAACTATGAGGAATTGTATAAAAAGTTAAACATAAAAGTTAAAAAAAATTTGATGCTTTACAACTTTGTACAAGAAAATTTTGCACTAAAAGGCTTTGTTTATCCTCAAAATTAAGAAAAACTAGAGAAAACCTACATGCACATTTTTTACGCGCCCTCTAGTAGCGCAACTATTTGAAATTCTGGAAAAAGTTTCAGACAAGAGTTGTAGAGAATTTTATGCTCTAAAACTTTGTACTACAACATTTTGCACTTAAGTGTATTATTTGTCCTCAAAATCAAGAAAAACTAGAGAAAACATACATGCACATTTTTTACGCGCCCTCTAGTGGCGCTACTGTTGGAAATTGTAGAAAAAGTTTCAGACAAGAGTTTTAGGGAATTTTATGCTCTAAAACTTTGTACTACAACATTTTGCACTAAAGTGTATTGTTTGTCTTCAAATCAAGAAAAACTAGAGAAAACCTACATGCACATTTTTTTCGCGCCCTCTAGTGGCGGAACTATTGGAAATTCTGGAAAAAGTTTGAAACAAAAGTTGTAGGGAATTTTATGCCCTAAATCTTTATACTACAACATTTTGCACTAAAGTGTATAGTTTGTCCTTAAAATTTAAAAAAAGTGAAAAATTGTTACATATGCATTTTATCAATGTCGGTCTTGAGGACCTTCTACTGTACCAATTTAAACCAATTGTCGCATTCTAGGCACACACCGACCCTCCATACCAAATTTCAGCTTGATTGGTTAAACGGTTCGGCAGTTATCGTGGAAGATTACACACAGACACACAGACACACAGACACACAGACACACAGACACACAGACACACAGACTCAGTTGTTCAGTGGTTATTATGATAATTTTGATATCAGAGTCAAAAATTAGGATCAATTTATTATGTTTCATAGTTTTCTAGATATGCGGATTAGGAAAAAATTGAATCTAATAAATATTAGATTTCAAAATCAAAAAATGGGACGTAGCTTGTATAATTGTCGTTATGAATAATTTTTCATATTGTATAGAAATTGAACTAGTCCACTCCTGACAAAATTCTGCTATTTTTTTTTACTAAGAAACCACGAGGGAAATATCACGATATATACTCAATTTGCGCCGGATATAATTACAAAATTTCCAGAATTTCAAGCACTTTAAAATTAGCTACGGCCTCTATTACACATTCTTGGTAGTTAGTTAAATTTTTGTTTTATACAAAACTAATCGAAAAATAAATTATTTTTTAAAATTATTTTAAATAAAAAATTAAAAAATTATTTTTATCAAATTTTTAGCAGTATCACTTTACAAAGGTGGGAACATCGGGCATGTGAAATAAAGGTTATACGAATTCTCCCACTTGTTGATTACAACCAGTTTTCAATATTCCTTATTGGAACAAATTGATGAAAATTCGCCGTTTTGGATATCCTTCAACTTTTACTATAACCGCGAGTTTCACCATAAACCATCAACATATCATGCATATTATTCGCGAACTAAAAAGTAAGCTATTGCAATAAAAATTTTAACCGTACCGCTTACTGAAAATAATGACTAATTTCTTATCTGTTTCTAGAAATGTAACAGATAAAGCGATGTTGACGGTTCTTTTACCATTACGTTTTATTTTCAACTAGCTTTTGCCCGCGACTTCGTCCGCGTTGATGTCGGAATAAATAAAAGTTTATTTTCTGTACCCGTTTACTTCCCCCCGGTTTTTCAAACTTTTATGCCCATGTTTACACCTCCAAGTGGAGTTACTATATCAAGAGTTATATCAAACGCAAGGTCATTGTTTGACATTTCAAAACCATTTTTTTTATAATCTTATTGTTTTTTAATAATTTTATGTGACCTACTTTTACATTAATGGCGAAGTTTTCAAGTCGAAGTAATTAATTCATACCGATAGATATTTATCTATATTTTACAGAAAAAATAAAATTAGGTATCCAAATTTAATTTTTGTGAAAATAATTAATCACTTTAAAATCCGTAGACATTGATTTGAGATAAATAATTTATACTTTCTCTCCTTTTTCTAATTAAATTACTTGTAGACAAATAATAAAAAATATTTGCACTCCCACATTGGAGAGGAGCCACTCCTCTCTAAAAGAATCACCCTGTATGTTTTACTTTCCCGACCCACCTCCGAGAAGGGAAAGTATTGTGAACCGGCTAAAAAAATTTTCGAGGTAAAGATGGAAATATCGATTTTGAGGTTACCTGAAATAATTAAGACCATTTCCAGATGAAAGTCTGTCTGTGTATATTCTTCCACGATAGAGGCCACACGTTTAATCCGATTGAACTGAAATTAGGTATATGGGTTTGGGTTACTCGTCGGAAGAACCAATTAGTTTTTGTACTACATCTGTCAAACGGAAGTGCCACTATCAAAAAATGACAGATGCAATATGTAACGGAATTTGACTTGCAATATGTTATTTGAAAGCCCTTGAAAAACTCTATTCAGCAGAGTCAAAATTATTTCTTCAACTGTCACCTGTCAAAAATATAAAAAATGTCAAAATTTGAAACTTTAACATTAAATATCTGAAAAAGTATTCGTGGATACTCGTCGGGAAAGTTTTGGGGTGACAAAACCGATTGTTTTGTTTCTGTTTGATTCTTTTTTCCTCTTTTTTTTAATTTTTTTGCCCCTTTTTAAAAATTTTTTTTTGTTTAACTTTTTTTTAACCTTTTTTGCCTTTTTTGTTGCTTTTTTTCACTTCTTTTTTGTTTTTTTAAAACTTTTTTTGCCTTTTTTACCATTTTTGCCTCTCTTTATTTTGTTTTTTTTACCTTTTTTCTTTTTTTCCCTTTTTACGCCTTTTCGCCTGGTTTTAAAATTTTTTTTTACCTTTTTGTCCTTTTTGCCTTTTTTGTTGCTTTTTCTACCTTTTTTGTTCCTTTTTTTCACCTCTTTTTTGTTTTTTTTAAACTTTTTTTGCCTTTTTTACCATTTTTGCTTTTTTGCCTCTCTAATTTTGTTTTTTTTTACCTTTTTTTCTTTTTTTCCATTTTTACGCCTTTTCGCTCGGTTTTAAATTTCTTTTTTACTTTTTTGCCCTTTTTGCCTTTTTTGTTGCTTTTTCTACCTTTTTTGTTGCTTTTTTACCCTTTTTTGTCCATTTTTGAATTGTTTTGCCATTTGACTTTTTATTTTCATATTATTTTGCTTTTTTTTACAATTTTGACGTTTTTGCCCTTTTACCCCTATTTTGAGTTTTTTGGACATTTTTAATTTTGTTTTTACCCTTTTTTCCGTTCTTTGACCTTTTTGCCCTTTTTAAACCTTTTTTGATTAACTTCATGAACTTTTTGTTGCTTTTTTTATACCTTTTTTGCCTTTTTGTCTTTCATACTATTTTGCTTCTTTTTTTTACTTTTTTGGCGTATTTTGGTTATTTCCCTTTATTTGGTATATTTTTTGGATTGTTTTAAATCTTTTTTTTGCCTTTAATTTTCCTCTATCATACTTTTTTTAAACTTTTTTGTATGTTTTTTTTTCTTTTTAGTGTATTTTCCTTTTTCCCTTTACTTTGTCTTATTTGTCCTTTTTTTGGACTATTTGCTGATTTTTTCCCCTTTTTTTGCCATTTAGCAACTTTGTATCATTTTTAACAATTTTTTTCCCATTTTTTGAAATAATTCATTATCTTGGTGCCATTTTAAGTAATTTTTGTCGTTTTTCATTTTAATTAATTTTTGTGTATTTTTTGCAATGTTTACCCATTTTTTTTCAGCAATTTATATCATTTTTACAACATTTTACTTTTCCATTCAGAAAGTTTGTATTTTGTAATTAAAATAATCTCATTCTTCACACCTGAGCCGGGAAAGTTCTGGGATGACACAACCGATTTTTTGGTTAACGCACTTACTCGAGCGAGTCAATATTTGTTTAATCCTAATTTTGAACCCCTTAAAATGCGAATTTTCAAAATTCCTTTCTTAGTGCTCCATTACACTACCAAAGGAAACTACCCTGAAAATTTCACGTCTCTATCACCTCTGGTTTAGGCTGTGCGTTGATTGTCAGTCAGTCAGCGACACAACAATTTTATATATTATATAGATTATTTCATTTTTTTCACAAACTTAAATTAATTTAATATGCCCATTTTTTACATATAAAAAGATTTAGTTACATGTTTTTTTAGTGCAAAGTTGTAACTGTATATGCATAAGTACGAATAATTATTATTACATAGTTGTAATAAGATATTTTAATGTTTTTAAACAACTTGTCCAAGAACAAATTTCTGTTTTTATTTTTAATTACGGTAGGTACTATAATTTTGAACAAAATTTGATTCGTTTCTCAAAAATCGAAAAATATGTTTCCATATGGTGCAATTTTTTTGAAACACACTGTATATATCTTCTACCAGGTGTATGGGTCATGATCCACCCCTACAACTTTTAAATGGGTTAATAGATTTATTTAAAATTTTGGCTGATTTGTTATCTTATACTATACCTATTATCACACTGAACAAATATTTTAAATTACAGTAGTAATTAATTATTGTCTATAAAACTATTGTCATTATAAATTAAAAAAGAATCTAATTTCTGCAATTAAAATTCTAAGCATGTCAATCAGGATCTATTAGACGACAATGAGAATTAAAAAATTCCGTCTAGGATGTCTCTAGATTGTAATTCCACGAAACTCGATCGGCTGTTACTTAAAATTCTGATACAATAAATAAAGCAAAAGGAAAAAAGAATGGTTCACTAATAATCTGAATATCCTTTCAAAAATATACGGTCCAACGACGAATTTCTAAGAAATCGGTTTACCTAGTAATATTCGCACACCAGGTGTTTTGTCGATCCTATGTATGGTATTCGTGAATCAGGACCGGCCTTACATTAATAAAATAACTGGCGGCTACGATCTTTTTATCCGCATGTGTTAACGTCAAATAATTTAATAGCATCTATCCCCTAAAAATTTAAATGTTAAAAAAATGAGAAAAAAGATTTACTAATTAATGCAAACCAGTCACTATATATTTTGAAACACAATAATTTTGGTACTTTTGAAAAAACATATTTAGCCGCCAATATAAAATATACCGGGAACGATTTTTTTAAAAATCATAATTTGCATCAAAGATTATGTTTCCAAAAAAAACTTTAAATTATCTTATAAACAAGCTTTTTAATTTTTAACCTAAGTAAATTGTTAATAACAAAGTGAAAAATAACAATTTTTTAATTTTTCCAACGGGAATATCTTCCGAGACCTTCAAAAATAAGTTCAAAAAAGAAAAAAAAATCAGATTTGTTATTTAACAATTATCGCACTTACAATATTCATGTTCAAGTAGGAAAAAGTTGTTAATTAACTAATACATAGTTAATAGAAAAATTGCGATAAAATTTTTTTGAGTGCGGATTATTGTTCATAAATCTATGCAGGAGATGCTTGAAATGTTTCAATTTTTAATTTTTATATTTAATAAGTTTAAATAATATTTATTCATTAAAGGTCCAAGTGGGCAGCGCTTACTCAAGCCGGAGTCCCCGTTTTCGGCCGTATTTTCAATCCTCTGGGAAAATTATAAATATTGATTCTACAGTTCCGGAAATAGCTTTTTTTGGTAAATTTCCTCCTCTTTTTG
The DNA here is from genome assembly GCA_963243735.1 of Neocrepidodera transversa. Classification (NCBI taxonomy): domain Eukaryota; kingdom Metazoa; phylum Arthropoda; class Insecta; order Coleoptera; family Chrysomelidae; genus Neocrepidodera; species Neocrepidodera transversa. The sequence continues at coordinate 17,188,757 of OY725346.1, forward strand.
AATCTTTTTTCATATTTGAAAAATATCAAATAGTTTTTGAGATATTTGCAAAAAACCAAACCCCCATTTTTATTTTTCAGTTAATTGTTTATAACTTTTGCAATTTTTGCTGCTTGCTCTTGATTTTTTTCAAAAATCATCTAAAATCTATTCTAAATCGATTGACACCTCGTTCATATTTTTTGGAGGGGGACAAAGAAGTTTGACCCAAAAAGCACTTGTTGACTAGACTTAATAGACAGGATTAGCGATTTATTATAATTTGTCCTTATGAAGTGACACTTCTTTTCTCGCTGTAAAGTAATTTTAAACGATGTCTCATCAAAAGAGTAACGTAATGTAATGAAAAATGCAACAGTCTGGAGATTGGCTCTCGATAACTACACTGGGAGCACATTTTTGAAGTGAAATCGAAAAAAAAATCAGAAAAAATCGAACAAAATTGGAAAAAATAAGAAAAAATTGTGTACTCTACTAACTTCCTATCTCTTTATTTGTAAAGTTTCACTACTAATTTTTAAACCGAGTTCCCATTTCGTCCGGAACATCAACAGGTGGGTTATTAGCAAATACCAAACTATTTTTAGATACTGTAATTGAATTATTTCCAATGTAAAATTAGTTTATATTAAAAGTAAAGACAATTTAGTAAAATTACTTTTAATAAGATTCGGCTTAGCGCTTTCGGTCAATAATCATCATAAGAGCCTTCGTCAGAAAGTGGGTTAACTCCCAATAAAAAAACACACAAATGGAAATTAAAATCTTAAAAGTTAATTAAAAAACTTGAAATGGTTAACAATTCCAAAACCGCGACAGGGAATAACCACTGGCGTCTACGTACACCAATCTTGAAAAAACGTTTTTTTTTTCATTTTATTGGATTGGGTCCTGGCTGTTTTCGTACTTGGTTATTTCCAATCGGGATTTTGCTCATTCGCGGTTTTGTTCGTTCGCGGTTTTGTCCTTTCGCGGTTTTGTCTGTTCGCGGTTTTGTCCATCGCGGTTTTATCCGTCGCGGTTATGGCGTAGATTACTATGGCACAGCGCATCATGACACAATTGTGCTGATACAATGTGTTAACACATCAAACAGTGTCAGTATTGTTGTATCAACACCAGAAAATTGTGACACAGCCGATTTTTTAATAAAGTACCAAAATTTTATAAAAGCCAAACTCCGACACACAGAAACGTGAGTATTACTTGAGAGCCAGAATAGCTGCTACAATAGTAAGAAAATGTCTCGATTATATTTTGTGAAAGTGACCTCTCATTATTTCAGTTTATAATTTTGTTTTAGCTTGTAATTTTTGTTATATATTTTCTACAATAAATATAATAATATTTCGTAATTTATCTAATTTCACAAAAAAATTCTAACTTTTCAATTCGAATTTTGCTATATTTTTTTAATTTATTTAATGTAGTTAGATCGGCTTATATATCTTTTCTTTGTTGTTATGTGACTTAATTTAACCCAAGTAGGTGTAATTAGCTTACGAAAAAAAAACACTTCTCATTCTATATCTTGTATCGATTAAAGGACCATGCACTTTTCTTATGGCGGTTGGGTCCACGTTGCCTCAAAGGTAGATAATCGATGTGTGGATGGACGATATCTGCTTTCCTATTTGAGATAGGCAAAAATGTCTTAAATAAAAGTTGTAAAGACTATCTTCCAAAAATAACTACCAGCATATAGGGTAACTGATAAAACTGTGACTTATCCAATTCATGTATTTTTAATTGAAACACACTGTATTTTTTTCGTTTTTAAATTCATCCTGATTTCAAAAACTTAACCAATTGGCCTTTGATTCATGACCCATAATCCATGATACACATGACCCATGACCACTAACCTATGATACACGTGATCCACGGCCTATGATACACATGACTGACCCATGACCCATGACTCATGACCTAACACATGACCTAAACATTACACATGTATACATTATACCGTTTATCCCCCAAATATTAATAACAAAGTTAGACGCTATTGCCTTTTGTCTTTATTTCTGCGCATGATTTACGGCACATTTCAAATATACATACTAGAATTCATTTAGGTTAATTTTATACTTATATGTTTTTCTAGATTTTTTTATATACACTTTGTATATATTAAGATAGAATTCTGATCAAAAAATGACTCTTTAAGTATCGGCTAAAGGAAAGCGAGTTATCGATTAAAATAAAATAAGCATAAGCGTAACGACAATCTATATGTTTGTTTTCACAAAATTTAATTTTAACGCATTGTTTACTATATTTTATAATCCTAATATAAATAATAATATTAAGTATTTATGAACAGTGTTGCCAGAGTGGTACTATAGTATATGGTACTCTTTATCGCCAAAAAATACGGTGGTACTCCTTATACAAATGTGGTACCTAAATTAGTTTCTGGATAAAATGAAAAATATTAACTTTTTTATCGATTTTTTCAAACAAGAAATTAAAATATCCATCGCAGATGACTATGAAAAGAGAAAGAAACGTGCTTCCAAAAAGTTGTACTAGAAGTCTGACTCTCTGGTTACTGGATTCTCCATGGTGTTCACTATATAGTGGCCACGAAGTGAATCACGCGTCACGAATGTCTCTAGCGGTTGATTCTCTGTTTCTTTTAGGTTACTTGACTTCATTCTTCTGCACCTCGGGCAGATTATTCGGCCCATGTCAAATATATAACGAAATAATGTGTTTTTCCCTTCATATGGAATGGAATTCTCTTCTGATGGGGGGGGGGGTTGCGACTGAGTGGTATGCTCCAGGGGTTTGTGGTTGTTCCTTGCTCCACGACTGATGAGTCAGCCAAGGACTGATGATCACAGTCACCAGTTATGTCGAGGGTAACATAAATCATATTCAAAGAAAGTAATGACATAATACACAATCTTTGTTAACTAAAAATAAGTATGAAGTGGTCATAAAGGTCGCACGCAGAATTTATCAGCCACCGAAAAGGACCTTCTGTGACGTTACCACAGAATATTAAAAAGTGGTAGACTGAGGTAAAATTTTCCCACCTGGCAACACTGTTTATGAATAGAAAATTACTAATTTAAATAAGGGAGTACAGCACAGTTAGTATTGGAAGTTATTTGATCCACCATGTATTTTTAAAGTCATAGTGCAATGAGCAAAAATGATCCATATGCACTCAAGATATATGTGTACCAAATTTTAAAAAAATCGGCCCGGGACCCAACAGCCATAAGAAAAGTGCATGGTTATTTAAAAAAAGAGTTTTTTTATAATATCTAAAACATCATCAGTATAAAAATAGATAATCAATCCCTCTTTAACTATCTCCACGTGTACAAGCTTGAAACATAAACTTTATTCATTATGCCTATTTAAAACACTTGAAATATTAATTTCTTTCTAGCAAATGGAATTCTCAGTAGGAGATAAAAATGAAATAAAACTAAAAACCAAAAGCAATTGCGTTTTCCTCGAACGCCAATAATTTTATTTCTTACGTTATGGGATATTCTCGTAATCCTTGTTGAAGAAAACCACTTGATGCATAAGTAATACACTTTTAATAAATGTGGCGTCAATTAAACTTCCAGTGAGCTATGATTACAAAGAAGAAGATATTACGTAGATAAAATTAGAAAATCTGAAAATTTACATTAGAAATGCAGTTTAAACGAAATATTTTCCTCGAATTTTAGACAAAATAATCCAAGTAAGCTATGATTACTAAAATAGATGAAATATATATTTTAATTGAGATTGGTTTTCATGTGCTATGGTAATTAAATTTAATTGGTTAAACATACTTTTATGTTTCCCTAATTCTAAGCCATGTATTTTCATCCACAATTTCACCGTTCTTAGCGATTCTTTTGTCTGCCGAGTAAAATGCTTGCACAATGATTGCGATATCAACTACAAAGCCTATTTGTTCAGTTCTTTCTGTAAGCTTTAATATAAGAAGTCCGTTCTAGAAAATATTCCAAAGCGTGGACTGCTGCCTGTATTTTCATCTATCACATTTATTCATCTCAATGGTCCTTGTCTGTGAAGTAATTTATAACTGTAATATTTCGAGGCATTTTCTTGTAGTTTCATTAGTATTTTGTTTTCCAGTGCTGAGTTGAATGCGTTTTGACATCAAGTATTACTAGGGCACACCATTCTTCTTTATTAACATTACTCTTAATTGCATGGATCGTTTATTTCCCATTTTTAAAACCGTATTGTCTATACGAAAGTCCGCCTGAAATATTTCCTCTATAATTTTTGCTTTATTAGCACTTAAAAAAGTTTATTAATTGTATTTATATAACTTTTCTATTGTAGCATTATAGTCAGACAGTACAAATAGAAAAATAATCTAGTGCCAATAAATCATAATTACGAAACAAGAAATAAAGAAGTTTCATCGAAGGTACCAAAACCCGAAAAAACGATTTATCAAAGATCGTATCAATATTTAGGTCCAAAACTTTACAGCTCAATACCGATTGAAATTAAACATTTTGATTTAAAACTATTTAAAAAGAAATTTTACAAATGGTTTTCACAAATCCCTCGACTAGAAGCGCTTACATTGTTTGATATTATTATATCAGTATATATTAGTATATAAATAATTTGATTATATTTGTGTTGAGCTCTCTATTTTCGAATATTGTGTTATCTTCAAATCTTATGTTATGTTCTTGAAGTACAATATTATGTTATGTTATTTATGTTCCTAAAGTAAATTACGTATATATTATGTTCTAAAGTAAAATCCTATACATGTTATTGACGTTCTTTAAGTAAATTACATTTTCCATATTACACCCTTAAATTAAATTAAATTAATAAAAAAACAAATAATTAATAAACAAATAGAATCCACTTTCAAGGCTTGGCCTTTAGTGGAAGAACCATAATGTATGTATCTATATATTGTATAATCCTTCCTTGTAATCCAATTAATGAATAAATTATTTATTATTTTTTTTTTTTATTTATTATTTTATTTAATAGTCTAATATGTCTTCGAAGCAGTGGCGAATCCAGGAAATCCCGAAACGAGGGTACCAGAAAAAAATTAAATTAGTAGTGCATACTTTTGAATTTCCTTTATGTATATCAGTTCCTATTAAACAGCTAACAACAAATGGCACGCGCAAGAGAGTTGATATGTTGCAGTTTCTTCTAATTTGTTTCCTTGAGTACTGAATCCAGACAGAATTTATTCGTAGGGTTAACAAACACGTTATTCTATTTTACTTTTTCTTACAGGAAATTGTAGATTCTTTCATAAAAATAAGTGAATGGAAAGAATCAGAATCAGCACAAAAGCAGTAATGTACATTCACTCAGTTACTATCACAGATTTTTTTTATCTTAAGTTACTGCGATGTGGGATAGTAAGGTAGCCATGTAGATTATCTCAATGTTGGGAAGATAAACAGTAGATACTTTCAACTACAAATTTATTCACTGGTACATGTTTATTACAATATCGATAACTCGTCGATAATGAACCAAGAATGAATAACTAATCAAGAATGACCCCTCTTAAAGAGATAATAACCTATATATGCAAACATTTTCTGACCTATGGGCAACGGCCCACATTCAACCTGTCGGCATTTTACGTACAACCTTTATATTGTTTAAATTATAAATAATTTAATGAACTATACTATATATTATTACATCACATTACCAAAAAGACCAACTCCAGCCTTAAACAAAGCTTCTAATGCTGACTAAAACAAAGCTTCTAATCTGTTATCTTTAAAGGACAGGAAAAACAACTGCGACGAGTCTGTTATAGAGATATATTTAGAGGCGAAAACCAATTCTGAAAAGCTGAGTGTGCAGCTTAAAATGAAAGAATTTTAAAGAAGTAACATCATAAAGAAAATCACAATGCTGACATAGTTATGGACTACTATACAAGATTTATGTACATTCCACTTCTTAATCATGTAATTGTTGATCTTAATGTTGAAACTTAATGTGTTTTGATCTTAACTTTTTGTTACCTGAAACTATTATGCATACCACTGATGTAAATAAAAAAGGAGGTATAAAAAAGAGAATAAATAATGTCATCAAGCTTTTCAAAAACCTTCTACCGCATGAAACTAAAGCTGTAGTGGATGATGAAAATTTTGGAAATCAAAGTGGCTGAAAGAGAAGAAGGAAAGAAAGTAAATTCCACTAACAGTAATTGATGCATTAAAAAACTATGATAGTAACATCTATCCAAGCATCAGAAAGTAATTACAGATATTAATAATCTTTAAGTTAGTAAAATCCTGGTTTCGGATAAGGATAGTCGAAGAAAGGTTTAATGGCTTTCGCATATTCACAGAGACATTGAGTTGGAAATTGAAAAGGCCTATGTTAAAGGAAGAAAAAGAAGACTCTAGTTGGAGGTTATAGTTTAAACCATTAGAAAAGAGTTGTTTAAAATGTTAACAAAACTATTCATTAAAGTTTTAATTAAATTCATGAAGTTTGTTAATAAGCGTAAAACTTCATTCGCTCTAGCCTGATGTTTATTATAGTGTTTGTAAAATTCTGAAGTTTGTTAAACAGTGATCTATTTAAGACCACGGGACACCTTTTTTCCTTGGGGGTATTCCATATCCCCAAACCCTCCGGTGTTTGCATATCTGGGAACGATTGCTCCCCCACCGTGAAGTTAGGTCCTGGATCCGCCACTGATAATTTTTTTCATTTTTAGTTTTAGGAAAGTCTGGCTACTTTCAAGTCTTTTGGGAACTTCTGTTTCTTGAGTAGTTCGTCCATCACTTGTAAGGTCCATCCTGGGTTGGAATTTATTACTATTTTTATGGCTTTTAAAGGAATTCCATCAATTTCTGGTGCTTTTCGTTTTTTATACCATCCCTGCTTTTTCTAGTTCGTCTTTCGTAAACGGTTTCGCTTCAGCCGTTACATATTTCCTTTACGTGTACTCTCTACGCCGAAACTACAATTTACAAAACAGGGTTTCTTATTGGCGTTTAAAATCTAACCATATAATTTGCTGAAGCACTCAAAAAAAGTATAAGTTTAAGTCATAATTTCTCCATAGATCCCATAGTAAAGGTGCCTCGCCCACTTTTGTGAATCTCGATGACTTCTAATCTGATCGAAATGTTTGATAGCTCATTTGAAAGGTTTCGATAAATGAAGAAAATTAAATTCCGTAAAAAAAACTGAAAAATGCCCTCCTTCATACCGGAAATTGTGTCAGAACATTTCAAAAAAATCGGTTGTGTCGCCCCAAAACTTTCCCGACGAGTATCCACCAATACTTTATCAGATATTTAATGTTAAAGTTTCAACTTTTGACATTTTTTAATTTTTGACAGGTGACAGTTGGAGAAATAATTTTGACTGTTCTGAATAGAGTTTTTCAAGGGCTTTCAAACCACATATTGCATGTCCAATTCCGTGACATATTTCATCTGTCATTTTTGGATAGTGATACTTTCGTTTGACAGATCTCGTACAAAAACTAAACCCCTATACTAAATTTCAGCTCAATCGGATTAAACATGTGGCATCTATCGTGGAAGAATACACACACACATAGACCGACAGACAGACTTTCATCTGGAAATGGTCTTAATCGTCTCAGGGGACCCGAAAATGGATATTTCTGTTTGTGTCTCGAATTTTTTTTTAGCTCGTTCACAATACTTTCCCTTCTAGGAGGTGGGTCGGGAAAGTAAAATTAATAAAAATACATTAACTTTTACCATTAAAATAGTCTGGGTATTATCAGTGTCAACTTGTAACGCTCTTTGCGTCGTCACGCGGTCTTTTGGTTTCAGATTTCCTCGGGCGCCACCTTCCGTTGATAGTGTGAAGGCCACTTGCGCTGCGCAGCGTCAGTGAAGATAAACTACTCCAGGGGTTGTTATGTTACCAATAAAACTTTAGCGGCCAGAAGAATGGGTTTTACTTGCCCTACTGGGCTGAGAACCTGGGTATTAGCTACTAAAAATCAGAAAGAATTAATTAAATAAAATCAAATGTCAGAAACTGAAAATAAGTATCGGATTTCGGTACGATACAATTGAATTTGGCTTCATTCCTTCAGTTCGACCTATCTCTCTACAGTTCGCTGAACCAGTACTCACTACTGCCAGCTGTATCTGTTTGTCAGCTCCAGCTCCTACTCGAACTAGGACTGCAACTGGAACTCGAACATTGTTGCCAATACCCAAACTTGAAATTATACGGTGGCTGGATACAAAAGATAAGTGTTTGTAGATTTAGCTTTGCAGCCACAACTGTTTAGTCAGACAAACTGCCAAAAGTTCCAAAGTGCATTTCAACAATACGAACAATATCGGTTCGGTGAATTCCCAGCTCCGGGCCTGTTTCATTGGTCAATGATATAGAGTGTGGCCTTCTCTAAAATAAGCAGCCAGCTACCAGACAGCCACTGTCTGCTCGCGATTCAATAAAAGTAGAGCAGAAACACACTGAAACAACTAAGTTGTCCAAATAAACTTAGGAGTGTTTAAACTTATTTCTAAAATAAATGGAAATCCAAAAAGATCCATAGTTTTTCCCAGAATGTACGGAAATTATACGGAATTTCAAAGAGTGAAAAAAAGATTCGCTGGCAAGTCAAAATATACGAAAATCGTATAATTATACGCAAATCGGCAACGCTGAACTCGAACTACCGAAAGTCCATCAGGCCGGTCTAAGAAGCACAGGCACGAATGTCTCCATCTGTTGGGCAGATGTTTAACTGGTACAACTGATCTTATACTCTAAGGAAGGTTGCCTTTACCATAATTTTAAGTTAATTCTCATCCAGTTCCGTGCGCGATATAGTTAATATATTTTAATTATCAAATACTACTGAAAATAATACCGGAAATAAAGTAACTTCGTTACAAACTGTACCGAATTTTTATTACTATATCGGTTAATTCATACGGAAACTGCAGTCACAACTATTTTGTAGCCGTCCCACACACATTGTTTACCAAGTAAGCCATTGCAGAGTTCTGTTTGGAGTCTTTTATTCGTTTTTGTAATTTTTTCCTTTGTGTACTATCTATTAAACTCTAGACAGTCATTATGAATTGTTTTAATTCTGTAATAATTGCTGAAATTTTTCTCCTCTTTATTCTTGATTTTTTATAATTCTGGTACTCATACTTTCGGGGTAAAAATGAACAGGACAGAAAAATTTCTTAAGTACAATTCATTGTCGAAACCTAATAAAAAAATTAAGTGTTCTGCGCCACCCTGTATATGCTGTAACGAGTTAAACGAGTGCAAAAATAGGTGTCGTAGAAAAAGTATAGTACAATTATTCGATTTGTAAGTACACGCAAGTGCAAAGATTGCGTACGAGCCGCGTAAGGACGAGTTACGTAATTCCACTTGTAATAAGTTTCTTACAACCTCCGTTACGTATAGTCACAATATACAAACTTTTTAATAATAACAATTCTAAAAAAATATTTTTGTTCTCACTCTATAGCTACACCTAGAATGGCGCTTAACGTGTTAAACTATCATCCCATTGAGTAGGCGAACGCCTTATATTTTTATTTTCTGCGCATATATATAACAAGAAGTACCACTAGTACCCACGGATATGCCCGCAAGCTGCGAACAAAAAATAATTAGCACTTCTAAGAAACGAGGTTTTACTGCAAAAAGTTTTATTATTTCGTTCTTGAACGCTATCAAGTCGGCCGTACTGGGAACTAAGCGTTCGACGAAAAGAAGAAATGCGTTTTGAGTTTAAAGGAGGTCATTTTAAATTATGGTAGAGTATTTAGATTATTTTAATCTGTGCTTTAATACTATATATTAAAATAACAAAATAATATATGTGCATTCTAGGCTAGTTAGCAATGTTAGCATCTTAAAAACTCGTGATTCTGCGAAATATTTGCAAAAGTTATACACAAATTAAGATTTAAAAAAAGATGGGCAGGCCCGACGAGTGGTCCAGGTAACGAAAAGGTATAGAGGGAAATGTTGCGAACACAATTTTTGACTTCGTAACTTTGTTTGGTAGTTAGGAGCTGTAGCCCTTGAACCGGGGGGAGGGAGGTTTGACGGTCCTATTTTTCTGTTTTTCACTTATATCTCGGAAACTATGCGTCCTAGCAACATGACTATTCTATACGAAATGAAAGCTGATTAGTTTTGTTTAGTCAAGTTTTTCTATATCTTGTATAGTTTTCGAGGTATCCGATCTTTTAAGTCTGTAATTTTGTTACACGATGAATCCAAAAAATAAATGCCTGCCATAGGGCTATAGAGCATTAAATTCCCTTTAATAACATAAATGAATCTTTCAATTTCTCACCATCACAGTCAACTTATTGGCCAAAATATGCATCGTTATGTACACATAGTGAGTACTAGACAGCTAAATAGGACAGATACTCATTTTAGAATATATACTTGTGGGCCCGCTGACCAGGCTCCTCACACTTAATTAAAGAAGATCTAGACCATTTTAATGGGAACTTATGTTGCTATGACCATATATGAGTGTCTATAAGACATTGGGAAACATTACAACAGTAGGTGCCATTGAGTCAATTTCTTGTTCGCCTGGGGTGGGAAGGACCTTCATCCTCGTCTTCGTTTGCATCTCCTTTTTCTCCAATATCTTTTCTATCGGATCCCTGTAGGGAAACCGTCAAAGGATACTTTTGTTCTTCTTCATCTTCGGAGTCAACTTAAAGGACCCCATTCAGGCAATTTTGACATGCCGAGGAACATTTGAGGAGGAAGGTTATTTCCCAGCCACAGCTGTACTTGGTGGAATGTTCGGATGGAATGCTGTTTTACTGCTCCCTTAGTGGGAGGAAGGCAAGAGATATCAGGCTTGATGGTGGCCACCGATTTCAAGAATGACTTGTACCTGTAGACATCGAGGGAGAAATATTCCGTGAGAGCCCCGTACCACCTCAAGATACAGGTTCCACCTGTTTTTTGTAATTGGGCGATGGTAGAAAAAAGGTCTGAAAAGGTCGCTGCTATTTTCTGGACCTCTGGCAAATTCAGATACAACTTGCTTTTTCGAAATGCGGAAGATGTAGTGCCGCATCCAGTAAAAGCGTGCAAAAAGAGCACGTCCTTGAAACCTTGTTGCTGAAGCTCTTGGAACGAGAAGGAGGAATCCCTTTTCTTTCCACGTCCACGCTTGATGAAAACAATGTCCATATGCGCATCAGCTTTAGCCATTAAGAGGACTATGAATGAAGTCGACATCTTCACCCACGAAGCCGACAGCTGTTGTTTTCGACATGTCCATAGCCGTATCCACGATCAGAACGTCTGCATCACTTTCTGCTTGAAGGGTTCTGATTCCATTGTCTTGATTAAGCATGTTGATGAGAATGCGTTTGTTGAACTTGTTCGACAGAAAATCTTCTTGTTTGGCGTTTATCTCGGTGTCTTCGGTGAAATAGACGTTAACAGATTTGCTAAGACGATAGCGCCTTTGCTACTCTGCAGACTTAAAAGAGCGGATATCTCGAAAACTATACAAGATATCGAAAAAGTTGACTAAATAAAACTTGTAGCAAATTTAATCAGTTTTGATTTTGTATAGAATGGCCAAGTCGCTTGGACGCACAGTTTTCGAAATATAAGCGAAAAAACCGAAAAATTGGACCTCCTCCCGGCTCAAGGGCTACGGGCTGGGACTTTTGATATGTTCACCTCTTAACTAGTCCAAACAAAGTTACTGAGTCATAAATTGTGTTCCCAACATTTGCCTCTATACCTTTTTACCTTTTTTTGAGCATTCTTTGCTTGGACTAGAGGGGGTGTTGAAGGTGGTGCAAAGTATCGGGAACCGGGGCTCTTCAAAAGAGGAGACCCAAAACAAGTTAGTAATTACAGTCCGATAACAATTCCTTCGGTATTTTCAAAATTTTTTGAATATAGCTATCTAGAAAGACTCAATACATTTTTAAAGACAAATAATGTGATTATCAGTAAACAACATGGTTTTCAGTCAAAAAAATCAACCCATGCTGCAATTCATTCCTTTTACGATACTCTCACAAGTTTAATAGATGCCGGAGAAAGTCCTGTTGTGATCTTTTGTGATCTCAGTAGGCCTTTTGACTGTGTTAATCACGAAATTTTAATTGATAAACTAAAAAATATTGGTATTCAAGGAAACGAATTGAATGGAGAGTTCAACAAAAATATAACCTCACGTTTTTTCTTTATTTTCAGTTGAAATAATCAAATAAAATCCATTGAGTTTAATTATGTACCGTAATTTGAGCTAGATTTTTGAATAAATTAATTTAAAAATTGAAATTTCTAATTATTTGAATATGTCACCATTGCGATCGTGACGTCACTTATGTGCAATGAAGTTACCGTCAAGCCATTAACTGCAAATGTGTAAAGAAGAGAATACGAATGATTAACAGCTGTTAAATCTCACTTATACAGACAAAGATGGAGAAAACCATTATATGATAATTGGATAAAGATGAAAACTTGGACCTATCCACTGTGAATATGCATTCAAAATCGAGGGAGATAAATAGATTCCGCTGTTAGATAATGAAAACGACTATTTTAACGAGATCAGGTAATAATTTGCTGTTTGGTACATAAGTGCTGGGCACAAGCGTTCCTGATTAAGTGAAAGATCCCGTCCGCGTCTGCTTACTGTATATTTCACTGTCACTGTTGTAGTTTGTACTCTGTAGAGCTGGTTGATGTTGATAATTTTCCGTATTTATTTGTATTTGTAAAGATACGTAAACAAAGGTACAAGTAAACACAATTAAAAACACATTGACCAAACAACACTTTATAAGCAAACGTCATCTATATTTGAAAGTATCAATTTTATTTAGAGAAACTGGCCCACGTTAATATTATGCTACAGCTATTGCACATAAGTGTCGTAGGCGCACTACAAGTTGCATAGATGCAGTAATTTTTAAATATCAATTTTTTTATGTTAAATTAAAGAAAAAAACAGAAAAAACGATTTTTTCATAAAAAGAAATTCATTTTTTTCTTAAATAATGCAAAAAAAGATGGACTAATATTTCAAGTTGAACTCCCCATTGGATAATTACTTATTTAAGTGCACTTCGACAATACGTTAGTTTTACAGAGAAAGCTGAAAAATAAAATAAGACTCATAAATCTACCCATCTCGATATACACATAGGTGTACCACAATGCTCTATTTTAGGACCCATCTTATACGTAAACGATGTGGTTTCTGTCAACTCAGATATGGTTATTTTACAATATTTGCAGATGATAAATGTTTTAATCAACAGATCTGATATATCTTTGGAATCGACAAGTAATCGTTTACAGGACGCTTATATTTGATTTTGTAATAATTCTATGAACCATTTAGAAATTATAGGCAGTTAAAATAGGGGAAATGGTGTGGCCCTGATCCTCGTGTTTGCAAAAAATAACAAATTTACTTTTACTTTGTTAAATTTCAAATTATCACCCGGTATAAATAGCACTAATTTGAATTTAGCTTCTGTTTATTCGTATTTCAAGAAACACTTAACCACAAAAACCACGCATTAACGAATTATATACTCAATGAGTTACGTGGAAATAAATGCATTAATTTAAGAATAAACTACTTTTGATAACTATTTTAAACTATACTTTTAAAATAAAGAACGTCGTAAATATTATTACAATTATTATAAACATTTACTATCTCATATTATTAATGTCGTTCGTCATTTTATTATTGGAAATACCTCTTGCAGCAAATTTTAGTTATTTCGGTATGTACGTACCTACTCTTAGATTTATTTATGAACTCGAATTGCTTGGAGGAGGCAGGCAGAATTGATGAATATTTTTCGGTATTCCCGGAAAATTTATCTCCCAGATAGTATTTATTAAAAAATATTAGAAAAAAATACCAAGACCAATATTTCAAGAGAAGCTACGTTTATTCTTGGAAATATTTAGCCCAAACACTATATTGTGAAAGGGAAAACTCATCTGCTTTAGTTTAATGATAAAAAGTATATCTGGGGAATTCTCAAATTTCTGCGGAATTTTTTTCCATGGGGTTTTTTTTGAAGATAGCGTGTTTTTAAATTTATTTAATTTCAAATACAAATCTGTAGAATATATTGTTAATTTGTTTTGTTAATTAAACAAAATGAAATATATTTCTATAGATCGTTCGGGATAGCTTAAGAGTAATAATAAAAATTCCTTATTTTCTCTTTAATTACGCTCAAACGATCATTAATTCACTTTAACTTAAAAAAGACTTTAGTTTATTTATATTTATTGTAATAAATAAAAATATTGCATAAAAAATATTACAATTTAATAAAATAAACAAAAATATTTTTCGAAAATTGTACAAAATATGTGGACATATTATAAATACTTATGCAACATTATAAATAATGTGTTAATTGATGTTCCTGGAAATAAAGCCAACATTTAATACTAGGATAACAAAATAATATGTGTTGTGGCGAACATTACACTTTCCCGCTATATATTGTAATAGGCAAGAATTATATCTTGTTACTATCAAAGTGAACTTGGAAGATTTTTGTCGAAGAACCACTCAGTTGTTTGCAGAACTGAGACTGCACGAATAAATGAATAAACTTTATAAATAAAGGGTATAGATCAAACTTATTTGATCTAACAACGATACCGATATCACTTTTGTTACCGGTATTCAAGTGTTTAATTTAAATATAACTGCACTGTCCCATTTTAACACAATTAATTAAATGGATTAACTTTTGTACAATTTATATTTATGAACCTTGTAAAACTTACCGGTATTCTTTTGAGGTAGGTATTTTATTTAACATCGAGAATATTTTTCTCTACACAGAGAATATCTTTTTTCCATGAACTGGTAGCCGATGCCGATGGATGCGGTTCGGCCGTCTCTGTGAAGTACCACTACTCAATAAGCCGTTAAAAAAGTCAGGAGCTACGTAACTTAATTTGATTTGGGTAAAATTCGTCAGATGAATAATTTTGGATATAATATTTTGAAGCAGCTACGAGAGCGAAAGAGATAATAGTTTTAAATGGAGACGAAATATGTCTGCTAATCTAATCTTGGATTTTCCTACAAGGTATACAGTGACGTAGGAGATATGCATGTCTAGACAAGTAGAAATGAATTGAATTATATTTTTAAATTAACACATGAAACTAAGATTTAGAAATAAAATTGAAATTTATTAAAATATGAAGATTGAAGACTGGTTAAATTCAATCTTTAACCAATTAGTCAGTAGGGGTTCGTTGAATAAAAAGGATATGAATAGGATTTTAAAGAAAAATTAACAATTTTCATCATTTGTAAAATAAAAATCTGATGTGGCCAGCACATGACCTCTCGCCATTTTTGAATCAAAAATTTACAGGTTGACACAAAAAAGTATGAAAAAAAATTATATTTTTGTAAATCTGGCAACAATGGCAAAAGTTTAGAAAATTTTAATGAGATGAAAATAAACTGTAGGGTTTACAAAATATATGTGTAAAACTTTATTGCCGTTTTCTATAATAATGGCGTCATCACCCATAGTAACTGCCACTTCCGGTTGTGCGATTGGCACCAAAATCTAATCAGATCTAATCTAGGGTATCAGAATCCTGTATGCAAAATTTCAAATTTTTTTATTCAGTAGTTTTTGAGTTATCGTTACTACAACATCCATCCAAACACACACACACACACTAACACACACACACACTAACACACACACACACACACACTAACACACACACACACACAGACATCATCGCGAAAATATTAAAATCGTATTCTAGGGACCCCAAAACGTGTTTATCAATTGAAAACTCACTAACCAATTTTTAGCATGATTCCTATACCTCTCTTATCTGAAGGGCGAGAGGTAAAAATGTAAAATGTGAATTAAAAAGAAATTTTAGTAAATGATATTAAAAATATAAAACTAATTTTGATAATATAAATAGGGCTTAAGCCATTTGAAGTATTAAATTTCTTGTGACAAGTTGAGTGACATTCTTCATCAGGTGGATTGTTTGTCATTAGGGTGGTGTCAAACGAGCCGGTCAATCCAGGCCGTCACACGACTTCACAGCACGACTTCACGACTAGCGCTCCAAGTGACAAAAATATTAAACAATAATTTATATTTATTTTATTAGAAGTTTTGATATTTATTTTATTATAAGTTTTAACTGACCAAAGCTAACCTGTGAAATTAAAAAAAATATTTAGTTTATTAAAAGAAGTCTTAAAAATCCAACTTGTGTTAAAAAAAAAATAAAAAAAATTAGAAGATATGGGATTCGATCCCCGGCCCCCCTGCACCACTAGCGGGCACTATGCCACGCAGCTACTACAGCTTTGTTTAAATATGTTCAAACTTATTATTTAAGCTAATCACGTTTCATAATAAAATAAATATAAATTAGTGTTTCGCCTCGTATTTTAATTATTAATATTACAGAACTAAATTAAGCACATTCACTAAATCTCATAAAGAAAATGATTTAAGTCACATATGTCAAAATTATTGTTTAATATTTTGTCACTTGGAACGCTAGTCGTGAAGTCGTGTGTCGGGTGACGTTCTCGATTGACCGCCTCATGATGTCAATATAAGTTCTTACAGGGTCTTTCAAAAGTCTGGAAACGGTCCTGAAATTCAAAAACTACTAAAGATAAATTGTCCAAATTCGGGATTTACTAATGACATGTCTTTTTTCACATTTTTATGCACTTAAAATTCAAAAACATTCATTTGTTTTTGCTACGGTGGCCCTCTTGATTTTAAAAGCAAATATGATGATTTTTGTAGCAAACTCAACATATCGCAATAAGACGAATTCAATAGTAACACATTTTATATCATTATTGTTATTTTATGAAATCCGTTTAAGTCCCAAAAATATTGAAAATTCTGGAAGCGGTCCTGTAATTCAAAAACGTTACAGATAAATCATTCAAATTGAGGATTTAGTAATTAGATGTATTTGCGTTGTGACAATAAATCCCGAATTTGGACCATTTATCTTTAATAGTTTTTGAATTCCAGGACCAGTATGTCTCAGTAAGTCTTTTATTTTATTATTAAATATTAATTTTACTCAAGAGTAAAGTACCTTTAAATTTGACAACATCGAAAAATGTTATTTAAAAAAGTTGATCAGAACTGAAAACTAAGTTCAAATTTACAATTTCATCCATTCTCATAAAAAATTTCTTACTTGATTATTAAAAAAAACATTAATCACTTTTGTCTATCTCTTATCATTTATTTATTCTATAACTAATTTTCTTTTAAATTTCCAAAATTATATTAGCAACAAAAAATCTCATACAGAATAATTCATTACAATATACAGTGTGTCCGCGGATGGGGAATAATTTTTAAATTTTAGTTTAAGCGAAAAATGTCATTCTTGCCGTAGACTTGTAGAATAAGTATAAAAATCATTTGATTTTAATATTGGATGATTTCAGGTTACTATTATACAGGGGCAGTTTCCCTGAATATTAAAGAAATTAATTAAATATTTTTTTAAGATACAATATTCATTTCACCAACTTTGTAGCTAAAACGGTTTACGAAATCAAAATAGTGTTCAAATAAATTTGCCCTGTATATGGGATATGTAGCGGGAAAGTAAAAATTATAAAATATAATTATTGGTTACTTGTTTTAGCTCATACTTCAACTGTCTGGAGATCACAGCACAGACAATCATCTAAGAATCTATAGAGACGCGAACTTTAACAAAAAAATGCAAATAACCCTCAAGAAACCTCTCTTACATTTCTCAGAAACGGTAATTATTTTTTTTGTTGTACGCAGCTTGCGGTCGCATCCTTATTCTTTGTAGTAGGTAGGTATTTATAGTTTCACTTTCGTAAAAGTAATCATTTCTTGAAAATCGGTTTAAGTTTAAGTCTGTGTCAGATAATGACGAAGAATAAAGAAAATCGGCGAAATTATACGGAGGTAGGTAGCCATTATGTGATATTACTAAGTATTCGAAGAGAAACTGAGTTAGCGCGAATGAAAGTTCAGTTACATTCGAAATGTTTACCATATTTAGATTGTAGTAAATCAGCGCACCTAAAAATGTTGATTGGCGCGAAGATATTTACAATCAACAAGTTTTTAAATAAAAGGTATTTCTTACAGCAGGTTTACACATGCAATGATTTACTGGCGCCAGTAACTTTAAAATGCATATGTAAACACTTACTGGCGTGCAAGCGTTATCCATGCATGCATGGATTAAAAATTTTGGTCACTTCCAAAATTTTATGCGCCAGTATCTTTTCTTGCGCCAGTGAAATTACAACTTGCAAATGTAAACACATACCGTGCACGCCAATGAATATTATTTACAGCGGAAAATCACTTTTAAGGTTAGGGGCACAGTTTAATAGTTTAATTTTGTTCTTTTGTGAGTTTTGTGTTTTAACGATGAACAAAAAAGAGAAGAAATGGAAATCAGAAACCATTATACAGTTTTTAGAATTGTATGAACAAGTTCCTTTTTGTGGGACGTGCATTCTGGAATGTACAAAAATAAAGATGCTAGGGAAAATTGCTATTTTTTCATTCTCACAGAGACCAGAAAAATCTTTGATAATTCACTGTTTATAATCCAGGGATACGATATGTTTTATAATGAGGGAGTATTCAATCAGAATGATGGGGTCGTAGCATATGCTAAAAAAGAATTTAAATGCGAGTTTAAGGTTATTAAACTAAATCAATTTAATATTGTGGAACTAAAAACAAAAATCCACCACAAAACAGTAATTGTTAATGGAATATATAGACCCGGCCCATCCTGTAAATATACTTTCATACAAAATCTCTCTGAATATCTGAACATCTACAATAAAGTTGATTATCATATAATAACCGGAGACATAAATATTAATATACTAAGCCCAGAAGAAAACTGTGTACAAGAATACTTAAATTGCCCAAGTGAATCCGGCTTTACTAGTCTTATTAATAAACACATAAGGGTTTTTGGTAATGAAAAATCGTGCTTGGATCATATCTTTATTAAAACAAGAAATATTAATGATCACGTTAATGTACCAGTAATATTAGAAACCCATATTACAGACCACTTTGCAGTATGTAACCAGACTATTCTGTCTGAAATACAAAACAAGGAAATTACCCAGACAACTAAACAACTATTTAATAAAAAAAAATACACTGAAATGATTCAGATTGAAAATTGGTTAGATATATATTTAGAAGCTGATATAAACAAATGTATGAAAATATTTATTTCTAAAGTAAAATCAAATATCGAAAAATCAAACACTATTATAAAAAAAATCTGATGTGGCCAGCACATGACCTCTCGCCATTTTTGAATCAAAAATTTACAGGTTGACACAAAAAAGTATGAAAAAAAATTATATTTTTGTAAATCTGGCAACAATGGTAAAAGTTTCGAAAATTTTAATGAGATGAAAATAAACTATAGGGTATACAAAATATATGTGTAAAACTTTATTGCCATTTTGTACAATAATGGCGTCATCACCCATAGCAACTGCCACTTCCGGTTGTGCGATTGGCACCAAAATCTAATCAGATCTAATCTAGGGTATCAGAATCCTGTATGCAAAATTTCAAATTTTTTTATTCAATAGTTTTTGAGTTATCGTTACTACAACATCCATCCAAACACACACACACACACTAACACACACACACACTAACACACACACACACACACACTAACACACACACACACACAGACATCATCGCGAAAATATTAAAATCGTATTCTAGGGACCCCAAAACGTGTTTATCAATTGAAAACTCACTAACCAATTTTTAGCATGATTCCTATACCTCTCTTATCTGAAGGGCGAGAGGTAATAAGGAACAGAGATACAAAAATTAAGTCGTGGATTACAACTGGTTTATTAAATTCGGTAAAAGAAAAAAACAGATTATATAAAATTATGAAAAATGACAACTCCGAAATTAATATATTAAATTTTAGACGATACAGAAACCATCTTAATAATCTAATAACGAAAACTAAACATGAATATTACAAACAAAAAATAGAACAAAATAAAAACATTAGCAAAAACCTATGGAGCTGTATTAAAGAAATGTCAAATATGACAGAATCTAGAAATTCTATAGAGGAAGTGAAGTTGTCCAACGGAAACATTACTAGAAATTATAAAGAAATAGCTAATGCTTTTTGTGATCACTTCTCAACAGTAGGACAACAAATGGCTGACAGTATAAAAATAAGGAAAGATATAAATATGAAAGCGAAATATATTACCAAGACTATATTTCTGTCCGAAACAAATAATGATGAGGTTGTTGCAACAATATCTGAGCTAAAAAATAGGAAAAGTCCAGGTCTAGATAATATTAAAGCAGAAATGATAAAAGATGTATCTCAAGTGTTGGCACCTGTCCTAACATTTTTATTTAATAAATCTTTAAAAGATGGTATCTTTCCCGAACCATTAAAACATACTGTGATAACACCTATACATAAAAATAAAGATAAATTAAATGTTACAAATTATCGGCCAATTTCGCTAACCTCTTGCATTAGCAAATTATTCGAAAAATTATTGCAAAAAAGAATAAATTCTTTCCTAAATAAACAAAAAATACTCTCAGATAGACAATATGGTTTTCGGGAAAATAACTCAACTTCCGATGCTGTCGCTAGGTTAACAAAAATGATAAACAATTCTATAGATAAGAAAAAACCATCTGCATGCATATTTGTTGACCTGGCGAAGGCATTTGATACAGTGGATCACGAACATCTACTCAGCACATTAAATAACATTGGTCTTAGAGGAGTTGCTAATGACTTAATAAAAAGTTATCTACAAGGTAGAAAACAATGTGTAAATATAAATGGCGAACTTAGCGATTTCCAACAGGTCAGATACGGAGTACCAGAAGGTACTGTCTTAGGCCCTATACTTTTTAATTTATGTTTGAATGATCTTTATGAACAAGAACTAAATGGGGAAGTGACATCATTTGCGGACGATACTGCTGTATTTTATCAGGCTGACGACTGGGAGTCGCTAAAACAAAACATTTCGAACGATTTTGGAACAATAATTAAATTTTTCGAAAATAAGCTCTTAACCATAAATTTTGATAAAACCTATTACGTCCCATTTACGTCTTATGCTAGTAATTTACCTACATATAAAGAGATCAATATAAATATCTATACTAATACACAAATTGTAATCAAATCAGTCAATAAAATAAAATACTTGGGAATATTTATTGATTCTCATTTAAAATGGGATGAGCATATAAATTTTATAATTAAAAAACTCCGATATATTGTATATAAATTCAAAAATCTTTCTAAATTTCTTGATATAGCGCATTTAAATACTTTATATTATGCTTTAGTGGAATCACATCTTAACTATTGCCTTCTTGCTTGGGGATCCGCGGGCGCACTTCTACTGAATAATTTACATAAAATTCAGAAGTGTATACTGAAAACCATTTACAAAAAACCAAAAACGTACCCATCTGAAGCCATCTATCGTGAATCCGGAGTAATGAACATGTATCAATTGTATGCTAAATCTTTACTAATATATCAGTATAGGAAAAAAAAACAGTTCGGCCTCTATCAATCATCTCTATAATACGAGATATAAAACCGAAGCGGTGGTTGTACCTCGAGCTGAAAAAACAATAGGTCTAAATTGTTTTAACTACTTAGGTCCTAAATTATATAATGAACTCCCGACAGACCTAAAAAAAATTAACTCATTCTTTATGTACAAAAGGAAAATTAAAAATTGGTTATTAAATATCCATCACGAACATCTTCATGATTTTTTAATATGTGTTAGGCTTAATATATAGTATACTACACAAATTTCTTTTCTTTTTTAATATTAGTTTATAATTATATGAATTTATTGTAGGTGAAGGGTTGTAGGCTAGTAAAGTAAAGTAAATAACCATGTGCTAAATAGGTAACTATTGATAAATTAATGAAATACGCACACCCCACGTTCAAGTTATCTTCTTGTGGGGGTTTGTTTTTGTTTATTTAACATTAGAACCATTATTTGAAATGTATGATAATTAAATAAAAAAAAAACTTGTATTTATTGTGGTTATGGTTAAATAAATATTATTACTTATTATTACAGATAGCAGGATTAATGAATATTGAAGGATTTGGTTCATCGGAAGTTAAAGCCAAAATACGTACTATAAGGAATACTTACACGTTAGAATTGGGAAAAATAGAGAAAAGCAAAAAATCTGGCGTAGGTACTGATGAGCTATACACACTAAAGTTACCATGGTTTAAAACAGCTGATAGAATTTTGCATCAAGTGTTACAAATTAGAGAGACACAGTCTATAGAAATTGAAACACAGTCAACAGAAGTTGAAACACAGTCAACAGATGTTGTAAGTATATCTGTTATACATATTTATTTCCATTAACTTTATAATATTAATTAAATATCATCTTCATTTGCCATGGTACACTACCTTCGCCCATAAACCAATCGGCAAGGTTGTTTCTCACTTCTGCTGCTTTGTTGGAGTAATTGGTACCCTCGGTCTTTGTATTAATATCTGATAAGCCGGCATTTGTCAGTTCTTGTCTAGACGAACCAGTAATTATGGTTCCACTTTCAAAATCCTCTTGATCGACGCTTCCTCGTGAAATATAGGTAGAAGTTGATTTGCGCAACCAGTTGTGCAGTGAGCAAGTTGCTTTAACAGCAGAATCTGCCTTTTTTGGGGACAATGCTATGGGTTTTTCAAACACACGAAATCTTGAAACAAGAATGCCAAATGCATTTTATACTATGCGCCTAGCTCGCGATAACCTATAATTGAATATTTTTTCTTTCGTGGTCAGAGGGCCATGTTGACAGTAAGGTTTTAACAAATATTCCTTTAGAGGAAATGCATCATCGGCTAGAATAACAATATTTGACGGTATATTCAATGCATTATTTTCCAACGCACTTTTTAATTTCGATTTTGAAAATACACATCCGTCAGACGCTCTTCCGTTAGCTCCAACATCTATGTATTCAAAACAGTATTGATTATCTACCAGTGCTAGGAGAATTATCCTGAAGGACCCCTTATAATTATAAAATTCAGACCCTGAGTGGTTGGGGCACTTCAGAACTATATGTTTTCCGTCTAAGGCTCCTATACACCCTGGAAAATTCCACCTCGTTGAAAAACCTTGTATAATTCCATTCCATTGTGCTTCAGTATTTGGCACCTACAAAAACAAATATTTTAATTGCAGGTATCCCCAGAAACTGTTGAGACAAGAAGTCAGGCAAGTACAAGCACTATGAGCAAAAGTGTTATGTCCCCCCTAACAACGAACTACGCACTCCAACAACAAAGCTTGCGAATGCTCCAAAACGGTATAAAATAACTAAAGTAACTGCTACTGATAAAGCAATAGAAGAATTGAAAGCAATTTCTGAAACTTTAGAGCAAACTTCCTCCGAAAATAATGAATTCGATTGTTTTGGACAAACTATAGCATGTCAGTTAAAACAACTGCCTGAAGATATAGCTTTAAAATCTATGGATTTCATACAGTCCTATTTAGTTAAGCAAAGACTGAAATGTTGCCAGCTGCCCCATCTGAGCCGCAATATAAATACTGAAAGAAGACAGCTTGAAGATTCAACATTTGATGGTCAAAACAACTACGATCAATTTTTTTTTAATCAAGAACAGCCACCTCATCTCCCTTATGAAACTGAAAGAAGTCAATCAGATGATTTAACATTTGAAAGTGAAGATAATCACAATAATAATGCTGATAATAATAATAGAGATATCTTAAGTAACGCCATTCGTTCTATTCTAAATAATATGATAATGCTACTACTTTTGAAGACCTTTGTTAATACTAACTTCGTTAAATGTGTAAATTTTATATTTTTGATCTCACTTAAATCAGTATTCGTATATGCTTACTATTTTGTAAAATTAATGTAATAACCAAATAAAACAAGTTAATAATGAGTGTAGTACTTACCTTAATATATTCTTCCAAAGCAATATAAATAGCTTCACAGACTTCTGGCAGAAACTTCGATGTGGTACATTTTGGGATACGATATAAATATTGCAAAGAAGCAAAGGAGTCACCAGTGGCTAAATACCTTAGAGTGATTTGAAGTTTAAGTCTAGCACACAAAGCATCTCTCATATGGATGTTTTTTTCTCAATTAGTAGTGTGACACGTTGTAAAAGAAAATTAAATCCTTCTTCTGTCATTCTTAAATGATTTCGAAAGCTTTGGGAGTCTTCCATTGAAAGTTCTTTTAAAAGAGAATTTGAAGCACCCGTCTCTGGGAAATCCAATTGTGCACCCATAAGCGACCTTTTCTTTTATGTCGTTTCTTCCGTTCTAAATCTTTAATCGTACTATCAATTATCGTTTTTGCAATTTTTCGACAATTTTTTACAAGCTCCTTTCGCGACATGATGTACCTACTATAAACGAGAGTATCGATACTAGCAACTGGCGTGCAAAACACTGGAAACCTTACTGGCGTGAAAGTTGAACTGGCGTTAATACTGGCGCCGGTAAATCCATGCATGTGTAAACTTTCTTTTATCAACAGTAAACCAATACATGCCTTCAAATCATTCCGTAGAAAACGTACCAACTTGACATAACATGACATATGACATGTGACATTTGACATTACATGATGACATTTTCTTCAAGTGTTTTTTTTTTATTAAAAAAATTAAAATTAGAAATAAATTTATTATTGTAACGAAAAACCATTAAATAAGCTTAAAAACAGTTCATTTCGAACTCTACTACTAGAAAAAAGTAGAAAACATTTTTACGTCATAATCTTATGTGGTCCTATTTCATGAACGTTATCTAACCCTCAATATTTAGGCGCGAAAAGAATTATGTTCTAATATATCAACATTCTAACTTTTGTAATTTATATTGGGACATTTATATTTTTTCAAATGGTTCAAGTGTGTCTTATCGGTTGTAGAAACATGTACCTACTGCTAAAAAATAAAAATAATATACCGGGGGTGGTTCGTCACAATTCCAAAACGAGATTTTTAAAATATTATTTAATTAATTAACATTTTGTTTTAACAATAAAATCAGCATATTTAAATTTAAGAAAAAATTCTATTCCTTAAAATGTACCGTTTTAAAATAATATTTAATAACTTCATATTTTATTTTAATAAAAAAAATTAACACAATTATTATTATATTTAAATTAAAGATAAATTTTCAATCTCCAAAATAAGATGCATAAAAAGATTTTTTTAAAATAATACTTAAATAATTGACTTTTATTTTTAATAATAAAATTAACAAAAATACTTATTGAAGCAAAAAAAAATTTAAACCTTCAAAAACGCATGAGATGAAATTTTTTTATTTAATATAATGAAATCAACAAGTGGTGTATTAGACAGTTTTTTTTAAATAATATTTAATTAATTGATATTTTATTTTAATAAAGAAATTAACACAATTATATTATATTTCAATGAAAGAAAAATTTTCAACTTTCAAAAAGAGGTGCATTAGAGGAAATGTTTTTTAAATAATCGGCATTTTATTTTAATCATAAAATTAACAATACAAAAAAAAGTTTTTTAGCCTTCATGAGATTAAATTTTTTTTATTATTATTTAATTAATCAACATTTTGTTTTAACAATGAAATTAACAAAAATATATTATAATCTCCATATTAACAAAAGTATATTATATTTAAATAAAAAAGAAAATCTATCTTCAAAATAAATTATGTTTAATTAATTTTAATTCAATAATAAAATTAGCAAAAATATATTACATATTTCCATAATTAAGAACAAAAAAAAAATTTAATGTTGCCCGGGGACGAATATTTTTTTATGTATTATTTAATTAATTAACATTTTGTTTTGACAATGAAATCAACAAAAATATATGATATAATCTCCGTATTTATATATAAAAAAATCTCCCAAAACTTAGAGCATTAGACAAAGATTTTTTAAATATTATTTAATTAAGTAATATTTTATTTTAATACAGAAATTAATAAAATTATATTTAAATCAAATAAAAATTTTCAATCTAAAAAAGTATATTTTTAAAAATAAATATAAAAAATTGTATCCTCCAAAATGTGGTACATGAGATGAAATTTTTTTAAAATAATATTTAATTAATCCACATTTTATTTTAATAAAGAAATATATGATATAATCTCCATATTTATTATAAAAAAATTATGTCCTCTAAAATGTGGAAAAATAGGAAAAAATGTGCAAAAATGTGAAAAAATCATGATTGCAATATAATTTCCTTCTATACAACTTTGTTGAGTCTGGAAAGTAAAAAGAAAATGAAAAATAGGGAAAATACAGAAAAACAGGAAAAACAGGAAAAACAGAAAAAACAGGAAGAAATAAATAAAAATAGGGATAATAAAGAAAACAGGAAACAAACAGAAATAATAGGGAAAAATGGGAAAAATAATTTCCCTGCAAAAATCGGATAAAATAAGCTAAAATGGGAAAAATGTTTTCCCTGGCAAAATTGGGAAAATAGGAAAAAACAGAAAAATTTTAAAAATAGAAAAAAGGGAAAAGTAGGGAAAGTCGAAAAAAGAATTAAAATTATAAAAAATTGGAAAAAAGTCAAAAAGAAAATGGGAAAAAAGAGTAAAAAACGAAAAATAAAAAAAAGGAAAAAGTAAAGAAAAATAAAGAAAATGGGGAAGTTGGGAAAAAATGGATGAAAATGGGAAAAAATAGGAAAAAGAGGAAAACATGGGAAAAAAAGGAAAAAATGTGAAAAAAATCATGATTGCAATATAATTTCCTGGTATACAACTTTGTCCAGAAAGTAAAAAGAGAATGAAATAAAGAAAAATAGGAAAAATAGAGAAAAACAGGAAAAACAGAAAAAACAGGAAGAAATAAATAAAAATAGGTTAGGTTAGGTTAAAGAAAACAGGAAACAAATAAAAAAATAGAGAAAAATGGGAAAAATAATGTCCCTGCAAAAATCGGATAAAATAAGCTAAAATTGGAAAAATGTTTTCCCTGGCAAAATGCGAAAATAGGAAAAAAAAGAAAAATTGGAAAAATAGAAAAAAAGGGAAAAGTAGGAAAAGTCGAAAAAAGAATAAAATTGGAAAAAATTGGAAAAAAGTCAATAAAAAAATAGAAAAAAAGAGAAAAAAAAATGAAAAACAAAAAAAGGAAAAAAGTAAAGAAAAATGGAGAAAATGGGGAAAACTAGGAAAAAATAGGGGAAAATAGGGGAAAATGGGAAAATAGGAAAAAACAGGAAAACATGGGAAAAAAAGAAAAAAATTTTGTGTTCAGCAAGTAAAAATAGAATGAAATAAAGAAAAATAGGGAAAAATAGAGAAAAACAGGAAAAGTCGGAAAAAAGGGAAAAATGGGGAAAAAATTTTCCCTGACAAAATGCGAAATTAGGAAAACGGGAAAAAATTGGGAGAAATCGCAAAAATAGGGAAATAAAATGAGAAAAAATAGGAAAAAGTACAAAAAAAATTGGAGAAAAAACCGGAAAAAAACGAAAAACGAAACAAAAGGTAAAAAGAAAAAACAGGAAAACATTGGAAAAAATATAAAAAAATCATGATTGCAATACTCTCCTTCAAAAAATAGAAAAATTAGGAAAATATTGTGAAAAAATGAAAAAATAGGAAAGAATAAGAAAAAATTGGAAAACAGAAAAAATAGGAGAAAATATAGAAAAATAGAGAAAATGGGGAAAGTTTTTAAAAAATTAAGAGTATATAAAAAAAAGTTGGAAAAAAATAAGAGAAAATGAAGAAAAATATAGAAAATTGGGAAAGAAAAATTTGGAAAAAATAAGAAACAACAGGAAAAAATACAGAAAAAGGGAAAAATAGAAGAAAAAAACAGAAAAATGGGAATTAATAAGAAACATTTGGAAAAAATGGGAAAAAAACAGAAAAAATAGGAAATAAAAAGCAAAAATTGGCAAAAATAGGAAAAATAGGAAAAAAAGGAAAACAGAAAAAAAGGAGAAGATAAAGAAAAATAAAGAAAAACAGTTTATCATCAACTTTTTATAATACGCTTTGATTTTGCCAAGACTAAATGTATTTTATAAAAATTCACATTTTTTGACAAACCTCGTACCTGAAACATTAAAAAAAAATAATATGCGATTTTTTTATTTTAGATTTTAGACTATGAAGAAATTTTTACGAAGAATAACTTTTTTTCCTTAAAATTAATAATCTTTCAACTTCCAAAATAAGGTGCAATAGACGAAGATTTTTTAAAAATGATGACAACTGTTTTCTTGAGGGGTGGTACTTTTTTCCTGGGGGGGGGGGAGGTAAAACTTTTGGATAAATATTTTTGCCCGTTTCTACATTTCATATATTTTATTTCTTCTTTTCGTGCAATTTTTTGGTTTACCCTCCCCATATCTACGCCCTTGATGACAATAGTATATGTTCCGATTTCTATTGGAATAAATACAGTTACAAATAGGTAATTTGGAATGAAAATATTTAAGCAATTTATAGAGAACAACGAATGCACAAATAAACATTTTTCAAATAATATTTAGCTAATCATAAATTAAAATAGCTTCCTGGTACAAAGCCATGTTTCTATTTAGGTATAATCTTGGAACGCATAAACTTTTTGAATTTATTATGATTACAATTTCGTTCATTTATTTCCTATAAATTTAGACACGCTCCCCACGCTATCAATCGATTATTACATGTTGATATCCCTGTCTAAATTTATCTTTTTACAACACATTTTTAGAATCACTGCATGAATATAGTGGGCCTAACACAGGGCTATATATATATTCATATGCCTTCCGAGAACATAGGATTCCCGGTACTACTCGACAGAACCGTTCCCCCACCGTGTTGCCTTTCTTAACGTGAAACGAAAACACGTTCTATCATTCCCAGAAAGTTTACAATACCTTCCATCCTTCTCTAACGCATGTCCACTCCGAGTTTACCCCCTCTTTGTCAGAGCGTCATCTAGACAATCTAGCTTGCTTCGACGGATCTCATTCGTTATTCAACTGTTCACAATTGTACTTACACGATCAATAAGCTAAGACTATAACCTCAAAATTTCAATATTTACGATATTTTTTTTTTTAATTTAATAGTCATGTGCAGTTGGTATTTATTTCGGACTAGTGTTTTATTCTAGTTATATATATCTACAGTGTTTAGTGTTATTGTTAAGCATTGTTGGGATTAAGTGCTCTTATTATTGTTCAAATATGTGGTGGATTTTTTGCCATACCAGCAGTTCCTCCCTCCTTAACATTATATAGGTAAGAATTAAAAATATTTTCATTCAGAAGTTTTATATCAATGATGATTGTTGAATGACCTAATTTTGCATTCATAATTTCATTTAATTGACAGTTTCCTGTAGGTAGTTGGAATTCAACATTTTAATAAATGAAACAAAAATTTATTTTCAATTATAACAAACGTAGCTAATTAATTTTTTAAATTATACTAAATTATAACTTTTATGTTTAGAAATAATAAAATGTATTAAATGTAAAGTGCATCTATAGGTAAATATTTGATATCAAAAAGTTATTACCAGCTTAATTTATTATTACTTTATAAAATAAGATATTTACATAAAATTTTGTTAATTTCTTATATATTCATTAATATGAGCCAACACTATGTAATTAATTTATTAAAAGAAAAACAAGGAGATAGGTATGATAATTAAATACACGTGAGTTTATTTCATAACAATTTAGTTCTAAATTATTCAGTAATGACATGTGGTAATAATCAACATCATATTCACGTAAATATTTGAATATTTTTGATGCGTTTATGCTATAAGAATCTAGATACATTTTTATATTATATTTAAATCAATTAAGCCCACCGTTGAGCGCCATTTTGCCATTACAACTTGACCGGGAAGCTATTAAAATTCTTACGATAATGGCACATGAAGAGCATTAATGTGGAATTCAAATGAAGAAAAGAAAACGGCATGCATGTGTGCAATTCAGTATTTTTTATATCTCTTTAAAAACCTTTAATGTAAACGACCCTGAGTATATCGTAGAAGCAAGCGGTCTTGAGATTTTTAAATGGAATTCATTATCTCTGATTTCTCGGTACCAACATTGAAATTTATTATCTCTTTGGACATTAGATACATTGTTGCCAGATTTGGCATTCATTGAACTAATAATAGAAACTACAAAGAGCATCAAGAACAAAAAATATTTCATTATTATCCAGAACTAATTTAATCTCTCCTACGTTCCAGCAGCAATGGAAATAATTGTTTTCTTAATTGGGTTAAGTTCTATTTTAAGTTTGTTTCATGTTTTTGTGTCTAAATACTTAAATGATATTTTATTTTTATTAAAATCTTGTTAAAAAGAATAACGAAAGATATTAGACACCAGCAATTTTTCTCTTTTTATTTTTAGAAACGATAAATGGTTACTTTTATAATAATAGCAAATAAAATTCCAAATCATATATCACAAAAAAAAATATTAAAATTGAACAGGGGAGGGTGGTAACTAGTTTCGGCTACTAGCCATCTTCAGGCCATGTAGTAATTCATGGATTAACAAATTCTTAAATGATAAATTAAAGGCTATGGTCCACATATTGGGAGTAAGGTGTAGGGATAGGAGAGTGTATTATATTTTTTTCATCAACCCCTTGAAACGTTATTTTATATTTGTTGATAAAAGTGATTTAGTAATAAATGTAATTTAAGCTCAATTATTACGGGTTCGTTTCGTTCGTTCCACGAATAGAATTTGAAATATATCGAAAAGTAAAATATTAAATAAAGAAAAATTTTGAACGCCAGTCTAATTGATTTTTTGATGTATTTTGAAAAAATTAACAAAAAAACTATGATATATATCAAAATCCATCCTTTCTTTCTTTTTGTGGGTTTAAGGAAATTAAACTCAAATTAATCGTTATACCTACTTGTTTTGTTGAAGAAAAAAAAATTGCATTTTAATACGATATCTTCAGAGATTTTTCTTTTGTTTTTTTTTTTCGGGAAAATATAACTTATCTTGGTTTTGTCCTTATCATCAAGTTTCTTCCAAAAACAACTTCCTGGATTCGGCAGATTATGATCCAGAGAAGCTCAGTCCAGGAAATGACTCGTTCCAAAAAACCTGTTCAAAAAAGCCTCGTTCCAAAAATAACTTGTTCTAAAAAGCAACTTGTTCCAAAAACAGAGGCTCTGTCCAGAGAAAACCTCTATATGTCGAGGGGAAGAAAAGACATTTTCAATAAACGATATAAACTATTATACGTTGATTGTTCTGACTGATGAGGTAAAGAGAAGAATAGTTAACATGGGAAAGACATTCAACAGCTATATAAAGAGGAAATTCAAATATACTGAACAGAGGAATAATGAAAATACAGTGTGGCACAGAAAAAAAAACGTAACACCCTTTTACGCGGAAATATAATATTTCTTACACCTTTCATGTACCCACTTATCCCTACACAGTGTACTTCCTTACTCCTAATATGTATGGACGATAGCGTTTTTACTATGTTATTTAAGAATTTGTTAATCCAGTTATTAGTATATGACCTGAACATGGTTAGTAGCCGAAACTAGTTGCCACCCTTTCCTGTCCAATTTTAATATATTTTTTGTAATACATAATTTAGAATTTTATTTGCTATTACAGCTTTGACCACATTTGAGTTATGGATGATAACATTATAATAAATAATAATATTTTTTTAGCTTTTACATAATTAAGTAGTATCATTTTGTTAAAAAAATCTTAACCGTAATTAAATGCATTCACATTTTTAACTTGTCTTTAATTTAAGTTGGTACACCGTTAGATGTCAATAACTTGTCACTTGTCTAATTTTTTCATGGAAGTTTACATTGACATATATTCATGGACGTGCCCAACCCGTATATCTTTGTAATATTTTTTTGCTGAAAAGAGTGAAGAAGATTGAGTCAAGGGCGTAGATAACTTTTTTTCATGTGGGTACTTTTTTTACTGTGAGGTAATCAAACTTTTAGACAAATATGGTAGTCCGTTTCTGCATTTCATATAATTTATTTCTTCTTTTCGTGCTAGTTTTTGATAATTAAAATAGAAAAATAGCAAAAATGGGAAAAAAGACAAAATTAGCAAAAAAAGGGAAAATAGCAAAAAATAGGGAAAGATTGGCCAAAATAGGAAAAAATAAAGAAAAACAGGAAAATATGGGGGAATATAAGCAAAAATAGCGAAAATGGACAAAAATTAAGCAAAACAGGGAAAAACAAGGAAATAGAGGAAAAAATAGGGATACTTAAATAGTAAAAATACAGAAAATAGGGATACTTAAATATAAAAAATAGGTAAACATAGGAAAAAAATACAAAAAATAGGAAACAATTGGGCGACCACTAGTAATTACTAATAAATAAAAAATATTTATAAAATTGTTATACCTTATAACGATTAAGGTATTTACCACCTTTAGAAATCTTGGACAGAAGCCTGGCTTCTAAAGTTAATATGAAATATTGTCCCTCCAATATAGTGCTGAAATCCCGCCACTGAAGCCCAGTGTTGGAGAATTTAAACATTAGTATTTAAAAAATGATTATGAAATAATGGAATAAAGCACTCAGCAGATATCGTATCGAATATACTTTTGAAAATTCTGAATTTTGTTATGTTTTTTGATATCTTGGGGGTTGATTACCCCCTTTACCCCCTTTGGTATAGGTTCGGTCTAGCTCTATCTCTTAAAAGCGTTCTATCGACCTACAAATACCAAATTCCTAACAAACTTTTTACGATGTTACAAATTTAATTGTGGTTTTCACATAAATATGGAGAAATCTATTATTGTGGCTACCAATTTCATTTTTTTTTTTCAGCTTTTTTCTCGCTCTTTAATTTTTTTTGTAAAATTTATTAGCCCTCCACAATTCGCTAAGTATAATATTTTAAGATATTTGGTAAAAGAAAAAAAGAAAATCTAACATAAGTAAAGTGTTAAGAGCATTTAATTGTTTGGTAAGTGGTGCTGCCACCTGTTAGATGGACCTAAATTTTTACGTTTCTATCATCATTGCGCTTTAAGTCTCCATATGTGGCCCACTGCTTCAATCAGAAAGTAAAGGGGCAATGCAACTAGGATTTAGTTTGCAACGATAGAGCGCTCTTAACATCTTAACTTTACGATACTGTTTTGATAGAGATTGACCGAAAAATCCTTTCATCTCTTTCTCTCGAAATAGCACAATTCTTACCGCTGAGCATGTCCATGTCAATTTAAGTTAATGTTCTATGTTGAACGTTGCAACGGCCTGTTTTGTTTAAAATGTGTATTTTTAAGGACCAGTCTGTTCATCTATAGATTAAGTCATAGATAACTTTATCTGTCAGATACCCTTGGTCTATTGTCTTTTCACCTATCTGACAGATAAATGTCTTCTATCTTAGAGTTAACTTATCTGGCAGTTTGCGTTCGGGATAAAGCATTATTCGTTAGATAATTACCACAAAACAATAAAATTGTCATCGAAATTATATGTTTCATGTAGGAAGATGAGGTATGTCATAAACATATGATATTTCATGTCTGTTTACGGTTGAGGTTAAACTTTTGTTCCTTGAAAAATTTTGTAAAAATGGATGTAGTTGAAGATAGTAGTAGTAGTAGTAGTTGCTGTTAGACTATGATTTAAATTAAATAATATATTGTAAGACTTCGAACGAACCATTTTAACGTATGGGACAACGAAACATTTGAACTTGGCAAACCATGCACCTGGGTGTCAAGAACTACCAACAAGTCCCCCTTCCCCTTTTTCAGTAAGTTCAAATAACTTTTACCTTTTTTTTAGCCTACCTAGCAATGTCGTACTTTTTACTTTATATGTATATTAATTACCACTAATAGAATAATAACTTGGTGGTCCTTCGAATCATCGGACTTAAGTTATTATAACTTTTAGGCCTTCACTCATATTTTTAAACACATTTAGCGATGCCATATACTTTTCGCTTTAACGTCATTTTGGGTATTAATTGACACCAGAGTCAGGGGCATACCTGCTAAACCCTCCTCGGTTATGTGTCCTGGTGTTGTCCAGTTCCTTGTACCCTGCTGTAGAAGAAGTTTACTCCTTTTCAGGGAAAACAACCTGTTTTAAATTATAGATCCAGTTACCGATGACATACTTTTTGCTTTAACGCCATTTTGGATATTAATTGACACTACTTAGTGGTCTTTGGAGCCGGAGTCGAGCAGTTCTATATTATCCCCAGTCTTCACTCCTTATAGAGTTATCTTAGTAAACCAATTTTATGAGCATGGCAATTTTGGTCTAGATGCTGTGAAAAATTAAATTTTTGTTTTGATCTTTGAATATTTTTTAGATTTTTGATCTCCCAATTAAAATTAAGTAAAAACATCGGGAAATTTCCGCCTACATATAACATCAATTTGATAAATTCTCAGACAAATCTATTGGCACTAGAATTTATCATGTCTGTTAGAATTGTTAAGATAGGTCATAATGACGAACATTACTAGGAAATATAACTACGCTGATAAAAAGCGGCAACGTCGCGAAATTATACATACAGCATAATTCGATACTTTCTATAATTGATAGAGACGAATATAAATAACCTATCGTGTATTGTAATTATAAGCGTCGGATGTATAATTTCCATAATTTGATTTTTACGTAAATTTCGTAATATTTACAGTTCGTAGAAATATAATGAAGGCTTTGTAACAGGAATAAATATTTGTACATCGTTAATTATACACTATAATTCAAATTATATATTATATTGATAAGGGATATATAAATAATATTTGCTAAAATTGGTGAATAGATGATCCACATCATGACCCCTACGGTCACCGGGTCTAAACCTGTTTGATTTATACATCAAAATCGTTTTATAAAAAGGAAGACGTAAACTTTAGCCCTATTCGTTACGTATATAATTTTTTGTGTCTACTGTTACGCCACGCGGGTAAATAAAAAATCAGTAACTGTGGTAAGTGAGCGGAATAATGATAGTTTATACGGCAAGTACACACGGAAAGGAACAAAATTTACGTGACCATTGTCAACTGGCACAAAGTCATTTATTTCTATTCTAGAAAGTCGTATGCTTCCGGTGAAGACCGAATATGTCATTGAACTAATGATTTTTCACTTTTGTAATACACAAACAAAAAAAGATTACATACGGTTAATCTTTTATAAAACACTATTACGTAAAATTGTTCATGTCATAATACAATAATTAATTATTAATATTTAATTACCACCCATGACATAAAAAAGTTATTAGTAGTATTACCTGGTAATTTTTTTTTGATTATTTTTGTATGGAAGATTATTTTAATTTAATTAATACCAGGATATTTAATTTACCGTTTTTTACAAATTAATTTTGGACCTTGTAACATTCATAAATTTTTGCATACCTTATAATTATTTTATTACATATTTTTTTTAATTACATTTTTCCGGTTCTTACCTTTTATCTACCAATAATAATCGATAATGATTAGTTTTTATCAAATATTTCATTCACCGTTATTAATAAAATCCAATCATGGCCAGCCGGAAATGAATTAAGAATTTTTTTATATTTCTTTTAGAGATAAAGCCATGACACTTATAAATGATTATTTGAAAAAATAATAATAAATTTAAACCCTGTTTAATTATTTATTTTTTACATTTTATTATAATTATTAACAATATACACAAAAACTATACAATATATTAAATTGAACTCGACGCCATTCAAATGATTTTTTTTTTCAAAATATTGAAAATATAATTGTGGACTTTGGAGAGAAATAGTCAAAATTCTAATTTTCTAATTTTGAAAAAAAAATGTTTTGAAATCACTTCTAGGGTTACTAATTTGATCCACATAGATAAAAAAATGATCTATTTTGCTGTAAGAGCAATTTTTGAATTTTCAGAAATTTCAGGAATGTTGAATTATAACTTTAAAATTTCTTTTAATTATTATATAACAATATACAAGATATTAAATTGAACCCAACGCCATCAAACGACAATAAAAAATACTAAACCTGAGATATTTTTCAAAATTTTGGAAATATAATAGTTGACTTTAGAGAAAAAATAGTCAGATTCTAATTTTGAAAAAAAATTGTCTATAGGGATACTATTTTGGCCCAGAAAGATAAAAAAAGATCTAATTTGCTGTAAGAGTAAATTTAGAATTTTCAGAAATTTTTGAAGTTTCAGAAATTTCAGGAATGTTGAATTATAACTTTAAAATTTGTTATAATTATTTTATAACAATAAAACTATACCAGATATTAAATTGTACCCAACGCCATGCAGACGACAGTAAAAAATACTATAACATAACTGAGATACTTTTGTAAATTTTGGAAATATAATTTGATTTTGGAGAAAAATAGTCAAATTCTAATTTTGAAAAAAAATTGTCTGTGAAATCACTTTTCTAGGGGTACTATTTTGGTCCAGAAAGATAAAAAAATGATCTATTTTGCTGTAAGAGCAATTT
Organism: Neocrepidodera transversa; assembly: GCA_963243735.1. Classification (NCBI taxonomy): domain Eukaryota; kingdom Metazoa; phylum Arthropoda; class Insecta; order Coleoptera; family Chrysomelidae; genus Neocrepidodera; species Neocrepidodera transversa. The sequence goes on from OY725346.1 coordinate 17,225,445, forward strand.
TTGAAGTGTCAGAAATTTTTTTAATTTCTAAAATAATAATTATAAGTTTAAAATTATAAAAATAAAACTATACAAGTTGAACCCAACGCCATTCGAACGACAATAAAAAATGCCATAACAGATTTTTTCAAAATTTTGGAAATATAATTGTGGATTTTAGAGAGAAATAACGAAAATCCGATATATTTTTTAAATAAAAAAAAAATGTTGATGAAAATCACTAGAGGTACTTTCCAAAAAGATCAAAAAACGGATCTATTTTGCTCCAAGAGCAATTTTTTTAATTTTCAAACATTTTTGAAATTTCAGAAATAATGTTGAATTATAATTTAACTAGGATCTAGATCTTAGCTACTTAGGTTTTAAAATTCAAAATTAAACTACTAAAAGAGAAAAAAGGAAAAAAAGTTAGCCCATCTCATCTTATTCAAAACCGAAAAATCCATGTTTGTTAAATTTTTTTAAAGAAGCTATTTAGAATTAAACTCTTTCTCTTAAAGCTGACGGCACTATGAAAGTCTTATCAGATTAGTGATCGGCCGATACGGATTTTTTGTCGATACCGATATTTTAGTATTTAGTATTTTAGGTATCGGCACCATATTTTTAAAAGATTGTAACTAAACAATATATAAATCCCAAAGAATTAATCATTCAAATGTGTTACAAGTTTTAAGAAAATAAAGCACAAAGTTAGGTACCACAGTACTTAACGTAAAAGTAACAGAAGGTAACTAGTTTCGGTCACTGACCATCATCATGACATTATTAAGTACTTCCGCAAGGGCAAAAAGAAAATTTCACGTATGTGACACCCGTTAAGGGCAGTAAAAACACTAGACTAATGCCGGTGAGAATTGTTGGTGACATGTGGCGACTTTCTCCCCTGCTTTCTAAGTTTGGGTCATATAATTAAATTTAATTAGCTTGTGGATTTTTTCAGTTAGAACCCATATAGGGTAGCTTTTTCCCATTTACAAGTTTTTCCGGGGTGATGATCCCCTCATTAGGCGTCCTTAGGTGCTGGTAACTACTGCCAGCCTATGGAGTAACCTAGTTTATTTTTAGTCTTTAACTATTGCTTAAAAGTTTTTCTTCTTTTTCTAGTACCATTTTTTAAATTAATTTTTTCTTAAAACATTTTTTTACTACCTTTGACGGGTGTCACATATGTGAAATTTTCTTATTTCCCTTGGGGAAGTACTTAATAATGGTCTGATGATGGTCAGTGACCGAAACTAGTTGACTCCTGATACTTTTACATTAAATTTTGTTGTACCTGACTTTGTGCTTTGTTTCTTTATGTTGTAAATCAATCATTGGGTGATACTGGCCTGGCATGGACGCGGACGTAACTTTAACAAATTTCGGTATTTCCCCGGTCGCCCGAATGATTACCCGGTGTATGAAATGCCTTATTTGATTTTTCACCTAATTTGTAAATAATTTAAAATTAATATGTTATAATTTCGTTGTTTTTACTTACAAACTAATAAAACAGTTCATATTAAATATGCCGATATAAATTGATAAATTTTGCTGATACATATCGGTATCGACCGATCACTATTTCACATCATGAGGAAGTTGTCATATAAAGTTAAGTCCTTTGAAAACACACTTCTTTGTCCTCTAATAGTTGCATTGTTTCAGTTCTCATGGAGTTTACATCTGGGTATTTATATCTATTTTATTATAACTGTAAATTTCTGATAAAGAGAATAATGTGGGTAGTTAAAAATGATTGCTTTATTTTGCAAAAAATACAGTATAGTATCGGGTCATGAATAGATCCCTGCGAAACACCAGAGCTGGGGAGGATTCGAAAGCGTTATTCGAATACTCCAAAAAAAAGGTATTCGTGATTCGGATTCGCTCAAGATTTGACTTGTCGCGAAATATAAACAAAAACAGTCTGAGACGAAACTACCCTATGTGAATATTGTATTTGATATCTCTGACGGTCTCGGAAAAATCTGTTTCGTTTTTTGTTTTTATTTAGTGCATTATCAGAGTTAGTAGTTAGTTATAACATACAAGCTAAATGTAATAAAATAAAGTTTATTTTTTGTAGATTATTTTTTACAGTTCAATTATTCAACCATCTATTTGTATGTTAAATTTTTATGCATGTATAGTAAAAGACAGTATTATGTATCATATACATGTAATATATGGTATGACTGTGATTCGTATTCGTGATCAGAAATAACAGATTCGAATCACTTGATTCAATTTTTTTTATAAAAAGGATTCGTGATTCGAATAGAGTATATCTACTGCGTCTATTAGTAAGAAAATAATCAGTCCATGTATTTTGAATTTGAAGAATTGCAGCAAGCAAAATGACGTTTTTTCATTTTATATGTACAAGAATTCGTATCATATTCATGTTGATATAAAGATTATTACTTTTTTTGTATATTATAATAAATATTTTTTACAAGAAATAATTAAAATTATAATAAACAAGCAACAGGTATCAATTCTGGGAAAATTGATATAAAGTTTTAATATCAATTAACTACTACGTACATATCGTTGAAATTTGTATTTTGCATTTTTTAATGCTTGATAACATGTTGATTAAAGTAACCTATCTAGCCAAGGATATTGTTATTTTTTAAATTTATACTATAATTAATATTTATAAATCTATATGTAAACTATTATAGCAGCTGAATTTTTAATTCTAAACTACGTAGATATATAACAGCTGGTCTAAAAAAAATCACAATCATAAAATATAAATAAATGCATATCCTTGACACTTTGAAACATTTTTTTAACTGTTTTTAAATCACAGCTACGGATAACCTAGATATTTTTAAATAAAAATATATTTTATAAGAATTAAACAAGAATATAAATGTTATGGTGTAGTAATAGATCAAAATTAGGCTGGATCTAGTACAAATTGAACAGTGACGTTTTTACTACGAAAACTAAGGTTATAGTTCATAATATTAGCTCCAAATTGCCCAGATTAGTCGTTACCGTTGAAATAAAAACTCGTTACTTTTCGCTTAGTAGTCCTCAGGACAATGCACAAAATGCAAACAATGTTTAATGGCTCATTATATAAGAGCGCCCTCTGCCTTATCTGTCACCACTTTTGCCCCCGGGGGATAAGGAGGGGTGCGCTCTTTCACGTAGCAAAATAAATTTTCGGGTAAATTTTAAATTCTTCAATTCCATTTCCTTCATTTCATGGTCGGGAAAAGATTTGAAAATATTTGCCGCCCCTTTTTGCCCTTCCCTTTAGCCGTGCACTATTAAGCGACAGTTTCACATAACATTCGACTGTGAAAACAGTTCAACTGCGAAGTGGGGGCCAATACTACGATATTTTTACTGCAATGTCCTGTTTGACAGAATAGGACATAATCAAGAAATATATTTTTTTTCAAAATGTCGCCAAATAAAGAAACAGTGGTTAGGTGTGTTATTATTAAGGGAAAATTCAGTGTCTTAATAAACACCTTTTTTCACTGGGTTTTCCAGTTAATCCCATTTTTCCGCAATACTGGACACTGCAGCATTTCTTTAAATATGGGGTTTGTATCCTGTTGACCAAGTTCCATAAAATTTATGCTCTTGATATAATTCGATTGGTGTAAAAATTTGTTCAGCTAAGAACGCGACTGCACTGACAAAAGGAGAAACATTTCTATTTATGGCAGTAGCTGGTATAACACGATCACTGCCGTATGGTTGACAGTCTACTAGTAGTTGCTGTAACAGTCGAATGCCATGTGAAACTGCCGCCATGTATCAAATCGCATTTTTGGCCACCAGGGGTTACCCCTTATCGATTGCACCAAATTTTAGTGTTTGTAACACTTTTGTGATTCTGTGGCCCAGAGAACCCATTTCTATTACTTGCTGGATCTTCCATGACGGGTTTGGTCACTTCCGATTGCGCACCATCTACGATGCAGCGATTTTGTCTTTAAGACATCCTCAATCACCTCCCTGGGGCTGCTGCATTGCTTCTTTCCATAGGTCTGAAAAATTTCAAATGACATGTTCCCACACTTTCGTTCCACTTGGATATAGGCATTTTCATGGCAGATTCAATTATATACTCCCCTCTACAGTTCTATCCGGGTTGCTGCATCTTCTTTAACAAGAAGCAGATTTTATTACTGACGACAGTTAATCTGTTATAAATGTACATAACAAAGTTAAGTACGAAGTATGAAGCAGGTCCGGACTGATCATAATTGACCGTGCATTAACTTAATGATTTAATTTATTTAAATTAAATCAATTAACCCTATTAACAGGTGATTGAACTTCTCTAAGAGAAGAAAATTTATTACTCTTGATTTTTTTAACGAGAAAATTAATGGCTGGAGTAATGGGTCCAATTTACTTTTCTCGAAGTTTTCGTGGAAAAAATATCGATCTCGAGCTTTTTCCAAGAGAAGAAAATTTGTCGCTTGTATTCCTAAAAAGTAAATTTATTACTTTCTAGCTTTTTTGTACTTAACGAGAAAATATAACGCTCTTGAGCTGTAATTCCAGCTTCTGAGCTCTTTCCAAGGTGAAAAAAGTAATCGATCTCGTTTTCATTTGTTTTTTTGCAACAAAAATCACCGCTCTCAATAAGACAATTTGATTGCTCTCGAGCTTTATTCTAGCATTTAAGCTGTTTCCAAGAATACAAAATTTATTGCTCTTAAGAAAATTCATCGCTCTCGAATTTCAAGAGGAATAAACTTGCTTTCGAGGTTTAATACTTTTCGTTAACGTGCACACTTGATTTCATTCTATTTTTTTTAAAAATATTGAGTATTCGGTTCAATATTTGGGTTCAAGAAATTGCTCTAGTGAAAATCGTTCTTAGCTTCCGTATTTTCTGATATAAATTTCCTTTCCTCCGTAATTTTCCGTCGATTTTCCGAGTAGCTCTTAGAGAATTAAGTCAACATAGGCGAACAATCAATCTACAAGGATTCTGCGTCTCTGTATACTCTATATACTCCCTTTGTCCTTTGTACAAGGGTAAACTGCATAACTGCGAGGGATAGTAAGCGATACATATATGCATTAACGAAGCTCCTTTCTATATACGAGGGTGGTCTTAATTGTGATTTTATTTTTTGTATTTAATTTTTTAGGGGGAGTAATTTCGTTTTAAAATTTTAAATACTTTTACTGAAAGGATCATTTTTGAATTTTTCATTACCAGGATATTGTGTGTGATATACAGTGTGTTTTAATTATCAAGGCAAGTGACTCGAGTGATGTAATTAGTCTATTGGTTTTTATATAGATATTTTTTAGTTTAAATCATTTTGGTTTTTTAAGGGAATTAAAGATAGCATAAATTTATAAAAATAAGCCAGAAAATGTTATATAAAAAAAACATGAGATTTTTTTTATAAAAAATGCCCTAAAGCGATAATTCGTAAAAAAATCTCGATAATGATAAAATTCAAAACTGAGAAAAAACTCGTAAACATGAGAAAAACTTGCCGCGGTAAATTTTTTAAATAAATAAAAAGCTTGTTAAAAATAATAAATAAGCTTAAACGTGATGAATTTTATCTTTTATTTATCGAGAAAAACAAATGTTCATCACTACAAAAAAGTTCGACAGAGATATATTTTTCCGCTGAAAAATTGCTCAACTGAGAAATGAGATTTTGATAAATTTATCCAATAAATAAAAATTTTCTGTGTGATAAAGTGTTCCAATAAACAAAAGCTTGTTAAAAATAATGAATAAGCTTGAACGTGATGAATTTTATCTTTTATTTATCGAGAAAAACAAATTTTCTTCACTACAAAAAAGTTCGACAGAGATAAATTTATCCAATTAGAAAAAGCTTGAACGGGATAAATTCTTCCAATAAAAAGTTTCAGCGTGATAAAGTGTTCCAATATATAAAATGCTTGTTAAAAATGATATATAAGCTTGAAAGTTACAACTTCTTTTTGAAAACCAGGAAAAAAAGATCGATAAAAATTAATTTTCTTCACTACATAAAAGTTTATATAACCTAATCTAATTTTATAACTATAAATTAAATATTAATAATATTATATATAATATAACTCATTAGAAGAATAATTTTCTGTCCTCTCTTTTAAAAATACTACCATCCTCTTATTGTTTTTTATTAAACCTGTAAAATCCTATCGACGTCTGCTTTTGAATAATTTCAAGAATTATTTTCAACGGCGAATTGAAGTCTAAGTCTACGAAATTTATATTTAGCGCTCCTAATCGTGCGTCTATCTAAATAAACGTGGATTTGTGGAAAGCGCCTCGACGAATCGATTCTTGGAAAATTCTATTTTCGCCAGCCAGGAATTTTAGAATCGCGACTGCCTCTCCGATTTATTTAGACACTTTTCTAGACCAGACCCGCATTGAAAACAAAAACAAATCTAAGAATGAGCCGCGACGGATTTAGAGGAACTGTATTTTTAGTATTACGCAGTTAATTATGTTTTTATTTTTATTAAATATGAAAAAACGTCCTTGTAATTCTGATTAAAATTTTTCACTAAAATACGTTTCCATGACCTGAAATTTCACAGAAATTTTAGATAAGAAAACATACAAATTATGAATCAATGCGGTTTTTACGACCATGGTTTAAAATTTTTGGAAATCAGTTACGATAAATTTTTGGTATTCAAAAACTCATTAACTTCTATTGGATAATATTGAGGAATATTTTCAAAACTAATTAGGTTTATTTTAAATAGATTATTACTCATTAATTTCCTGTGTTTGATTTAAGATTAAAGATATTTAACTATTTATAGTTTTCACAAAAATTAACTCTAATTTAATGTTGGGAAAGGACCAAATCTGCCTTTTTATAAATAACTTGAATTTTTTTGAATTACAGATGCCTATCATTTGTAATATATTTTTTTATTACATTAATGAGAAGTAATATTTCTCACCCTAGGTAAATAATGATAATAAAAGGACACTTAGGTAAACAATGAAACATTGTCTATATTTTTAATGCAATAACTTCATCAAAATCTAATCAAATGAAATGTGGTAATATATCTGTGTTAGTAGTAAGAAAATGTATATACACTTCGGTTGAGAAGGCCATTATAAACCTCGCACATTATATAAAAATTCTCGGTAAGTAATAGCTCACTTCTCAACCTAAGTGTATACTATACTATTTTTATGACATAGATCAAAATTGCTTGTAAAAAATTGCTGCCTAATCTGCAAACAATATCCAAAATAAGACGATAGACAGATTTTCTTTAAGAATGAAGTGTATTTATATTCCCTTTAACCGCGTTTTGTTTACTAATAAAAAATCATTCATTTTTGGGATATAATTTCTGATCGGACATAACACTGAAAATTATGCTCCTAGAAGCATAAGGACTGGGATGATATACGCTACTGACGAGCCCAATGTACTTTAGAACTGGAAATACAACACTTAACTGACGCTAGACGTATATGACCAGAACACCTTAACTACACAGAAGCGAAAGTCCGCCTATGCGTCCAATTTTTATTTAAGAGCGCATGTGCAATGATAAGTATTAAAATTGTCAAATTCAAACTTTCCGCTGGTTTTATTCGATTTTTTGTTTTAGAAATGTCCATTTTTATTTCGCTCTTCTCATGTGATTGTTAAATTAATCGTATGACTGTATGCTTTACTTTTATTATTCTTGAGTTATATATTGATTTACTTTGAGTTGTTTTGTAAAAACAATTATTATTTATTTTTATTGAATAGACCAAAGGAGATTTCCAATAGATGTTGAAATGTATTTGAAACTTGAAGAATATGAGTAAATTTACAAACATGAAAAAGTCAACTGCAGGGAAAAGAATATACTTTTTAATCGAATCCATACACCAAAAAATGTTTTGAAATTAACTAACTTAATTTCATTTAATTTAAATTTGCCGCTCAAAAATTACAGATGTTATACTTAACAGAGAATCAAGGTCACGAAAATTGGCCCCTTGAAGACCAAAGTACCGCTTTGTACTTTCACTTCTGTGTTGTTAAGTTGTTCTGTGGTATGGACCACCAAGAAAATTATAATCAGTAGCTTCAAATACAAACTACCACATGACATTTTGATCCTGGTAAATCGAAAAAATTACATGAGAACGCAACAAAGACTTAGTTTTAACGCTAATAAGTGTTACGACTCTCAAACTATAACGAAAATTAAGAGTGAAAATGGCAAAGTTTCTTTTGAGCTGAGCCCGATAGATGGTTCTCTGTAGAGAGGAGTAACAAGATTGAAACGAACGAGACCAGGACTACCCTCACTAGTAGCTGGAACAAGACATACTACTAGGATAAATATAAAATTGGTGAAGAATAGTACAGGTACATATATCGATATCTAAAAAATGTTCAAAAGAACAAAACTGCTTGTTTTTTATGACATCTGTTGTTCTTACTGTTATTTTGCATAATAGAGTCGAATAGAGTATTCTAAGCTGGATTATAATCACACCAAAATTTTAGTAAAAATTCTCATGAGTGGTATTAGAACATAGATCGATATGTGATATTGATAGTGTCTCAGTCCCTGATAACTTTCTATCATTTCCGAAGGAGGTCAAACAAAAATGAAAAATTTACAGAATCGTAAAGCACCGGGAACCGACGTCATTCTAGCCACTTTGCTGAAGAACATGATAAAAAAGCCGACAGTATAAATGAATTACATCACTCAGACTGCAACACAATCCTTGCAGTGTTACAAACGTATTCCCATTATAAAAACAGGAAGATCCAAATAATGTGGACAGTTACCGCTCCATTTCTTTATTGAGTACTGTTAGCTAAGACTGTTTTACTGCACAACTTCAAATATACAAAACGGGTTCAGATAAGGTTACGGTACTATTACCCAAAGTAAACTCGGTGTCCTATACGACTGCCTGTACACATTGTAAAAACTATCCACTCATACCTAACAAATAGAACATTTAACATTAAAATCAACGATACGATCACAGGACTCGCAAGGATCCGTATTAACATACGGGTATCAAGCTTTCTGTTGAGCAGCAAAATATCTCTTTGATAAACTACAAATTACACAAAACAGGTGTCTAACGAGAGCCATACATAGTAATGATGTGTGATACTGAGAAAATATCCACAACCGTGGAAATCTCCGATTTTTTCCCGCTAATATAAACACTAGTAATATTGGTTGCGTAATAATTGGCGCAATTACGTCGTCAATGAAATTGATGTCATAATATGGATGAGATAAGACATCAGATCCGGAAAAAACGAGCCCAGATAACGAAATATGTGATTCATATGTAAAAACTACTTGGTAATCTAAACAAAAGTATCGATACTAGAATTAAATCGGTAGTATCGGAATATCCCTAACAAAAAAATAGACGGCATGGATTGCTTCTTGCAACAACAAACATACGCTTCTCACTACTACTACTACAGCTAATGTGTAGATAATCCTAGACCTCACACCTCTGCACATATGAATAGAGAGTGTTCCATGCATCTGAGAGAAAATCACTAGACAGTTTCCGTATTGGAAGACAGACACATCTGGGACATGCCTCAAGATGAGATACCAAAAATGTATGACTATATGCAGGTGAAACTTGAGCGAGTATTTTCTAATAAATGCGTAAGAAATTGTCATTATGTCGGACAGCCAAGTAGACATAAAAGCGCTGAGTTCCCAAAGTAATCATCTCTAAGATGGTCAAGGAATGCTTAGAAAAACTAAATGCCTTAAATATCTTTATTTTCTTTAACTATTAACAATTCATTAACATATCACCCCTACCCTTAACGTTGGGGATCTCCAACCTTGGAGATTTTACTTCGTGTTTTACTAATTGCATTTGTTTTAAAGAGCGATAATTGACCTGATTGTATTTTTGTGTTTGTTGTATGTGTATCCCCTGAAAAATTTAGCAAAAAACAGAGATGTCCTAACTTAAATATGTGCGCAAGTCCTGCCAACCGGGGTTCAGTCTAGCGTCCGACCAGAATTGTGAACCTCTAGTGTTTTTAATTCTGGTCAGCAAACCCTTCACCGACAGAGTGGTGGATGCACTTTAATTGTATGATTTTCGTCCGTCAGTGCGTCTGTTGGGGTTTATGGTGAATAGAGGGTTCAGCGAAGCTTGCACTTATTTGGTGCATATTCCACTGAACCTCCTAATTACCGTTACGTCTAATTTTATTTGTTGTTGATTATTTTGTATGTTTCTGTCACGTTTTGTGTGCATGTGTGTTCCGTTAGTCTGTCACGGTTTTCGCGTCCTGTATATATTTAATCTTCTATGTAGAGGCAGAAAAATTAAACAAGCCAAACAGGAATAATTAATCTCCTGTGCATCTCGGGACATACCTGGGTGGAGGGAAACGAAGTAGCACAATTATTTCTGGGACCAGAACCCTTGTGCGGGATCAGTAACAGTGCTGTACAGGAAGAACTGAAAAGAGATGTTGAAATAATATAAAAATCCAATTACTGGAGCATTCTATAAGAGAAGAGAGACGAAGTCCACAACTTGAGTAATAATAAGCTTCGCATAATAACAGGAATTCTAACAAGGCATTTCTGGCCAAGAGGATATCTGAATAAGTAGCTTGGACTAATGGACAAGAAAGAATGCATATTTTATCAGATAGAGGACGAAACCTAAACCCAAATTCTCTCAGAATGTACTGATTTGTAGAGCCCAAGGACCCAATATCTGGGAAGGAGATCTACCTAATCCTAATTCTCTTGAAGAGAATAAGACTATTTGTTATAGGTCGCAGTATACATTCTCCACATGTGTACTACCATCAAACACCCTAGCAAATAATCACAATCGGACGTTAGACTGATCGCTGAGAAATAGTGGATGTCTGTTGGTCGGTGGAAGGTCATATAGACACATACACGCTAACATAATCCAGAGACCAACCCTATTTTTGCGTAAATTTTTCAGGAAGATCACTCTTTAGACTAGCCCATAACCCAACACCCTAAATATCGTATTTTAAAAAACCTAATAGGGCTTAACAGACCAATCAGGGAGGAAAGTGCGCCAAGATGATTCCTTGATTGAAAAGTAAGTTAAACAATTTTTCAAACGTTTTATGAAAAATTGGACATATTTTAACGAGATGAAACCCAGTTTTCTTGGGTAAATTTCCTTAGGTGGGGGCCCACCCCTGTCTTTCCACTATAATATAGAAAGTTATTAATAACTTATTAATTATACTCAACTGTTCTTCATATCCTTTAACATTGAACTTGGTGGAACTATTGTCGAGTCATCTCGTAATTTTTAAGTTTTAAGTTGCAATAACTTATAAATGGATAAAATTATATTTCCAATAAAAATCGAAAAAACACACGCCAACATCTGGTTTCGTAATAAATATCTAATAAATTAATTGCGACCTTAAGTTCAGACATTCGTTTTTTAAATTACAGCCTGCCCACGCAATTGAAATACACCAACTTACAAAGATTTATTGTAAATTATGCAAACTAAATCTTTGCCGGGTGTTAATCAAGTTGTAATAAAGCAGCGTCGTCTTTAATAAAAATTAGTCGGTCGGTAAGTATAAATAACCGATAAAGTAATTGTTTTAATTAGCTACACGAGCATAATTCGCAAAAAAGTAACTGTATACACATAGATAAAAAGTTATTTGTTACAAACATTAAGTGTTTTTTTTTTATTTATGACGTGTTGATGTACTAATGAATGGATAATTAACAGTGAAAATTCTTTATAGAAAATAAATATTAGCAGGTACATTCCACTTTAATTTTATTAATCATCAGCAGGAATTATTTTCAATAATTTTATAGTAATAAAATTGTCTCTTTCTCTAGAGACTTAAAGCAAAGCAATAACATTGGAGTTGGAATACGTATGAGTTACCACAAAGACCTCATCTAGGACCTTTGTTATTTAATTTATAGCTAGTACTTAAGTTTATATTTTCAAAAAGAAATAGAGTTTTTTAAACTATACATTGCGACCATTACCATACACGTTTCATCCTTATAGGAATCATCAGTGGTACCCATCAACCGTACGGTAGATGTCGTGACTATCTTATCATTTTGATTCTTTATATTCATTATTCTATTCGATATTAATTCAGTATGATAAAACTTTATTTTATTTATAAAGAAAAGCAATTGGTTTTCAAACGAAACTTTTTTATAGACAGGATTATAGTTTGATATAGGGATCGGTTAAATTTACTAAATTAGGGCGCACCTTGTATAGTAACAATACAAATCAATTAGTTTATTCCCAAGTCTTTATTAACGTAATCACAATTTAGAAAATTGTAATGACTGTTGCGAAATATACGTAGCAATGTCAGGATTAATGATCATAATGGTATAAACCTAGTTTTTGATAGATACCCATATTGGGTTTTTGTAGAAACATTTTTGTCATATACATAGTACAAATTAGGGCTATATTAAAACCAGGATTAATATTAAACCTATATAGCTGTTGTTTTTTTTTTTGGTACGACTCTGACATTGGGTCCTTCTCGAAATACATTTTTCTTATACCTGCTTTTACAAAATTTGAATTTCCCGGTATTACGAGGGCTATGGTATGCTTAGCAAGTTAGAAAAGGACAGGGTTTCACTGCAGGTGTGCGTGTGTGTCGACAACCGGTGCGCCCATTTTTATAGTCGGGGAAAATTAATGAAAATTTTTTAAACATTTCATATAACAAATACATATGTTAAAATGGAGTACTTGCATGATTTAAGGTAAATATCCCATTAGAAACTAGACCAATAAATATTTAACCCGTATTTTTTTTAAACCTATATTGGCCCTTTAATTAAAAAATATGACAATTCAGGTTACAGTTTTCTCTGATGTGTCGGCGAAGTTACGTATTTATTCTAGTTTTTCAGAGACATTTTGTAGTAAAAAGTTAAGAACATACTTGAATAAATAACGTTTGTAGAGCCATCTTCACGTAAATAGATAATTCAAATTTAATTGGCGCTATCTTTCGCATATTTCATTAACTGATCTACCTTAAAAAGTCACAGAAATGTTTAATATTCAAAATTAGGCGCCAAAAATTTTTGCTAAATCCTGGCCTAGCCCAGAAAAAGAAATTATGCAACCACCCCATTATTTTTTATAAACATATTTTTATATTTATTTAAATAATTGCGGTATTACATCCTGTTTTTTAACCATCTTATTATTGTTTATTTTTAATTTATATGACCTTTATGAAATTCAAAAATAAAAATTGTTTAATTATTTAAAAATGTGACCTTCCTTAAATAAATAACAATCACATCTTTTTATAAAGAATTGGATAAAATACACCAAATTAGGTGTCTTAGAATTTAATTATACAATTCGTGATATTTTTTATATCAAATACAAAAAAATAAAGCACTAATTTTCAGAAAGAATACACGAATACAAATAGCGCCACCATAGTTAAAAAAAAATAAAATAGATTTTTTTCTATTGTCTCAACACCAAAATATGTATAATCTGTCTCCTGTTTCAGTTCAACCGATTAATATTTTTAGCCTTATTTCTTTTTTTTAAAACTCCTTGATAGAAACATTTAATTTTGACAATTTATTTTTCTGAGAACGATAAAAACAATTTTTTATCGGTACCAAAAATTATAAAAACTGGTTCTCGGATTTATTGCCTATTTTGACTGCTCTATTCGGTCGTTTCCTACGAAAGATGAAGCAAGATATATAATGAATAGCTCTCTTCGGGTTCCGAGAAGTCTGATTGCAAGATATTCGCGGAAAACACATTAGACCGCACTCTGCCTTGAGTTACCAGTAACCAGTACCCGGAGAGAGTACCCGGTACCCATCAGCGGTTCTAAAACCCAACTGGGACCTAGAGAAATCATTTTTTATTCTACAAGTCAAGCGAACATATTCAATTTGAAAATCAAAATAGATGCTAAAAATTATGATTTATATATACAGTGTGCTTGACATAAAAGTTCCCAAGTGATCATTTTAAATATAATAATAATAATAATACGCTTCCTATATTTTATTATCCCCTTTATGAGTGAACCCTAGAAACTAAAGACTTGTCCGGGAAGGGACGGCTATTATTATTATTTGCTGTGACGCTCCGGGGCAACTTACCGATGATTGATGTCGGCTAAAAATTATGGTTTATATATACAGGATGATTGACATAAAACTTCCCAACTGATCATTTTGCTTTAATTTTAAATATAATAATAATACTCTCCCTATATTTTACCCTCTTTATGAGTAAACCCTAGAAACTAAAGACTTGTGACGGGAAGGGACGGCTATTATTATTATTTGCTGTCGCGCTCTGGGGTGAGTTACCGATGATTGATGACGCCATTTATCTATAGTGTAAAATAATTTTTTGATTACTGGAACATCGAAACATGCTACCAGATTGAATATAATTTTCTAATAATAAATAATCTTTGTTTTTGCTGGGATTTGTACTTGTGGGTACCACTTACTGTGGCTTCCCAACCATAACTTCTAGGAATAAATTAATACAACAATCTGTGAAAACACATTATCGTAATGACTTATTGACGTAATGATGATTGAAGGTGATAGTAGATTGATAAAAGAATTATTTTCATATCAAATTTATTAAGATTAAAAATGGAACAAATAAACAATAAGAAAATTCATGATGACATCTTGTTCTGTGTTTGTTATTTTATCGGTATTTGTAACATTTCGTATTTATTCATTTCGTTGAGTGTTTTTTCAAAATTATTGTATACTGAGAATATGTGGAAGTCAAATCTAATAGTTATACATTTTTAACAAAGCGTATATCCTTGCAAGTGAGCAAGTTAAAAATTCAAAAGCTCCAAAACTTCATTTTCTACCAACTTCATAGATTAGTTAAATTATGCTCTAGAGGTACATGCCGTGCTCTAGAGGAACACGCAATAGAGTTATGTCTGAGCTCTAGCATGCAAAAAAATCAGATCAAAACTAGTCTGGAACTGTCTACAAACCTTACTTGTTCTGGCAAACCAAAACAAGGGAACACTTAAGTGGGTTCCTGGATATAACATGCTACTAGGGAGCAGACGCTCTGGCAAGAAAAGCCTCAACGACCATATTTATGGGCCCCCAGTCGGTGTTTGAAATTTCGAAATCCTTAGTACAACTCTAGCTGACTTGGTGGGCTCCCAAAGAACATCAGTTTAGTTGGAATCTCATGACCGGTCAAAAAAACAGTAAATTGATGGTCAAAAAACCATCAAAAACACTGACGAGTGATATTCTGCTGCTAAACAGAAATCAAGTAAGGTATGTCACGGGAATAATAACTGGACATTGCCGCACCTTAGAGAAGACCTACACAAAATGGGCATCTACCAAGAGAACCCATATGTAGATTATGTATGAGGCCTAAACCTCAGCCAACATCCATCAAATCAATCAAATGCTCTTGATTATGTACAATAAAGCTATCTGGGACAAACAAGACAAAACGAGATATACCACATACTAATAAAGAAGAAAGAATTATACAAGATCTAAGATCCTATAGAAGAACAAGTGTCGAATTCGATCATCACCTATTAATAACAGGATTGAAACAAGGAATAATAAAAAATAAAAAAGAAGTGGAACCCAAAAATACGTGTACAAGAAGAGAACCTGAAGGAAGAGTGACATAAAATTATATAGATATAATAATAGGAAGATAACGTGGAGAAAAATCTGTTGATTTGATAGAGAAATTAAGCGAAATTAAGATAGTTAAGAAATGAAAAACAAGAAAACTACCATGAAGAAAATGAGGAAGGAAGGAACAAAAATAATGAGATAAAAAAATGGATTGAGGATAAAAAAACTGAGAAACCAAAAAAGAAAAAAATACAACAGTTCAAATAAGTAAGAACAAACGGGAAGATTATCTGGTAAATATAACGATAGCTAAGTAAGAAGAGGATGAAAAAATGAAGATTGATGAAAAAAAGGAAGAATCATTAAAACAAGAATTCGAGGGAATATTAAGAAACCTAAAAAAATGGAAAGCCAACAGGAATAGATGAAATAATATGTAATGAAATGATCAAATACGGAGGCAAAGAACTGAGAGAAATTGTATAAAATAATGGAGAGAAGAATAGAAATCAGGAATAATTGTACCAATACCAAAGGAGACCTTACAGCTGAGTAACACTCCTTAACGCAGCTTCTAAGATACTAACATTACTAAAACTGAAAACGAATATACTGAAAAAATAAGAGGAGAATACCAAAATGGATTTGAAAATCAACAATGCAATTTACGTCCTAAACCAATTGATAAAAAAATCATAAAAGAGACATTGAAGTGCTGGTAATATACATATAATCATTTGCTAGTATAAAAGGTTTATTCATGATGCAAGAGTACTGTGGGTCCCATAAAAACTAATAAATATAAATAACCAAGAAATGATCAAAAACAGTCCTACAAACAGTGGACAAAAAATAGAGTCGAGTCACGCCACGCAGTCAGACAAAGAGATGGAATAACGGCAACATTATTCAACATGGCTATAGGAGGAATAAAACAAGAGTGTGCATCGAAATAAAATAGTACCATTTGAAGCAGACAAAAGTCTGGATGAGGCTGTGGATAACATAAATAAGCAGCAAAAAAAGAATACCAGATATAAACGAAAAGAAGACAAAATAGGTACATGAGTAAATTCGAAATAGTACAAAGTTTTAGATATCTGGGAACGATAATAAACAATAAAATCGACAAAATTATAGCAATAAAACAAAGACTCCAAGAAGTCTACAAAGCTTAATAAAAATCTAAGGACATAATAAAGAGTAGGAAGGATAATTAAAAACAGAAAATAAAACCAGTAGTAATATATGCGGGAAAGACAATGTGTCTAAATCATAACGGTTAACACACCACACCGTTTTATTCTTAGCCTTTAATTTACGGTTTTTAATTACATATCCCATAAATTTTAAATCCCTTATACCCTTCTCGTTACCACCTACTCAATTTGTTAAATTTATTTGCATGGATTGATACTACTACTACATCACTTATATATGGTAAATTTGTTTTGTTTCACTTTTGTTAAAACCCCCTTCCACCTTCATCGTTTAATATATTTCTAGGCCTGAAGATGACTATTACCCGAAACTAGTTGCCGTTTCCACCCCTTTTTATATGAAATATATTTGTGTAGTGCATGACTTGGATTTATTCAAAGTCATGATGATGAACGAGAGACTAACAGAAAATAAGCGAGGAGGAGTACAGAAGGCTTATAATATATTCGAGGGAGAAGCGAAAATTTTAAAAATATAGGGAATTCGAAGAAAAGCGACTGAAGCAATAATTAAGAAGATAATGAAAGTAACTGCAAAATAACAGACCTAAGGGACGGTCAAAAATCGAAACATTCAATAATAAAAGACACAAATAAGATAGCAATTGATAGATGAAGAGATATTAGAAACATAAAGTAATGTAAAACAATAGCAGAAACTTCGTATGGCAGAGTAGAAATAAATAGAACACCGTTATTTCACTATTTATATCAATTTAAAATAATGTGTAATTAAACTTCGATATTCGATATTAATAACAGTAATTACTCCAATTTATTCATTTTTCTCTAATTCATTTCATTGCGAGACCGTTTATAAATTAAAATTGTAGCCAAGGTTCGACATCACGTCACGTTACATTCCCCGAACTTAATAAATTACAACATTGTTTTTTTTATTATTGATTATCCATTGTATTCGATTAAAAGGAACAATATCTGATAAGCAAGGTGTTTACTCCACGCTCCTACGTGGAATATGCATAATTACAAATATTTGCTGATTGTGCTTCTGGGAATCCTTTGATGTATTGAAAATATAGGAAAAATATTTCGAGTCGTTTATAAACCGGGGAATTTATTTAATCGTATTAATTTGGAAATATATATCCGTTATGTTATAAATATATCCATAACTAAGTAGTTCTCGCGTTTAGTATGATATATTGTAAGTTGTTGGTACTACAATATTTTGTGTTTATGGTACTTTAGCTTGTTGAAATTTCAGGTAGGATATTATATATAATTCTCAAAATCAGCTGCAGATTTTCGCAGAAATTTATTTGTACATTTTTGATAATCTGTAACAATTTATTAATAATTCCAGGATGAGTTTTATAGTTCCAATTAACTTTTCTTTTCGACAGCAAATATATTACGATGAATAAACAACAGAAAAAATTGCATATTTTACTTCTAGTTCTTTGCTATTAAAAGTGAAATAAATTAATCGATCAAAATATGATTAAATTGTTGTATGGATTTTTGATATTATAAATAAAGATTCAAGTCCTCAAACTTGAATATCCGGGACCATCGATCTAGCAGTTTGAAGGACCATATATGATCCGGTTTGAAAGACAATCTGTGATAAATATAACAGTTTTATATAATTTATATGAATATTTTTTTTCAGTTTTAAATGCTACTTTACTGGAACCAAACGACTAATTAAATTCTATAAACATAACAAGTTTATTATTATAATCATTTTTTAATTACTATAGAGAATTAAGCCATTTGTGGAAAATACTCATTAAAATAAATGTCATTTGATATAACTAGAATTTCTTATTATTATATCGTCGAAATTTCGTAGAAAAACAAATTGCCGGTAACAATATTAATATAATTTTTGTTTTCGTGCTAAAATACCTGTTAATAGTTATTAACAAGTAGGTGTATAAATAATAATGTTTTAATAGACAAGAATGCAAAAAATAAAGTTGGCACATAGCAATTTAATAAAATGTTTGAAGAAAAAAAACAATTAACAATTTCACAAGCATCGTCCTATTTATGACTGCATAAAATTTCTGTTTATTAAATATTTATTTTTAAACTAAATGAATACCTATAATATCAGTTCTTTGTATTTCATTGTTAATAAATATGAGCTCATATTATGTATTTCAAATCAAAAACAATAATATTTTATTCATCCATTAATATTTGCCTCTTTTAATAGTTATCAATGTTGTTTGTGTATTGTAAAATTTCATATACTACATTCCTTGCAAAATTGTTTATTTGACAAAATTACTTTTTAATTAGTTTTGATAGTGCGTTTAAATTTGTCTTTTATTTTTTTTCAAAGTCGAATGATGCTGACAGTTCTTATTGTATTGTGGATTGTATTATTTCAATTTTTTTATAATTATTAATTATACTAGTACAACCAGAAAAACTTAACAACTTTTAGGCATCACTATTTAACATAGAGATTTGTGCTTTTTAAAAAGACTTAATTAAGTGTTGAGCAAGGATTTATAAATTTTCATAAAAGATAAAGCGGCCGTCCATAAAATACGTCACTCAGAATTTTACCTTCTTGGACCCCTCCGCCATAAAAGCTGGGCGTATACGATTTCAGCTCCGAAAACATGAATTTGGCTCCGATACTAACCCGATTAGCGCGGACCATACACGAATTCGGCACTGTCTACTTGCGAGCACGGATTTATAAATTTTCAAAGTAGAAGTTAAAGCGGCCGTCCATAAAATACGCCACTCAGAATTTTTATCTTCTTGGACTCCTCCTTCACAAAAGCTGGGCGTATACGATTTCGGCTCTGAAAACATGAATTCGGCTACGATACTAAACCGATTATAGCGGGCCATATACGAATTCGGCACTGTCTACTTGCATCTCTTTAAATTTGTAAATATAATTTTATTTAAAGTGAAATAATGCTGCACAATATTTAACGAACTTTCATTGAAAATGATTTGCGACACTAAAGTTAGAAAATACCTAGTAGATACTTTATAAGATTTCAAAATAGGAACACAATCACCTGAATTTGGGGATTTTTGAAAAAATGATGTAATCCGTTGCAATTTATAAGAGAATATCCTTATGGGAAAAGAGTACAGGACTGGCACTGGGAAAATGTGATTCTATACCATTTTGCAAACATGAAAAAAGATTTTTTATTATTTTAGTTGCAAAATAAAATATTTAATAAAAAATCACGAAAATAGGTATAAGAAATAAAGTAATGAATAAAAAAAAACACCAAAATAGATTTTTAATTCTTATAGTTAAAAAATTAAATAAAATAAAACATGAAAATAGATTTTTAACTTGTTTACTTACAAAATAGTTTAACCCTGTTCATCCTTGTTGTTTACATGAGAATTTATTCAAATTTGAACCATTGCCGATAACTATGATTCTTTCCGCTATTAAAAAAAATGGGTATTTTTCTTTACTGCAATTTACAACTGATAATACCAAGAAGAAGTCATTAGTCCTAATCCGTAGCGTGGAGCCGAAATCGAGAAAGGGTTTATAGACGCAGTTAGTTTGGGGCCGAAATCGTGACCGACCCAAAAGCTAGTCCACTCCCTTTAAAAGATTTCTTGTGATTAAAAATAGCATACAGATGAATAATATAAAATATTTTAAATAGTTGAGAATGCTTTCGTATCGCAATGAAAAAATTTTTTAGAACTGCCAAGTTAATAAATTGAAATAAAATTAATGAACACACTGCTTTAAAACCCCACCCCCTTGTTATATCTCATCACGCAAAGCAATACCCTCCAACCCCCTTATTTGCAAACGTATTTTATGAACGGCACCCTAATGATGCTAGTTGAAAATTTTTTATGAGGTGTGAAACTAAAAATAGAAATTAAAAATGGAAATTCTTTTTTATCAGTTTGAGACGAATTTTATCAAGAGAATAACTACTAAAGTATTTTAATTTGTATAATATTAAAGTGAGATCAATATATGTTAAAATTACGAGGGAATAAGAAATTAGAATGTGTTTATATATTATTTTGTAAAAGACTGCTTTTTGTTATATTTTTAGAAATAACTTGATTCTGTTTTAAAATAAAGAAGAGAAATGAAATTATTTTCTAAATTATTCAATATCATAAACCTATACCTTTCCTTCATAAATTAAGAATTTTTCTAATCATTATAAATATATTTGTTTTATTATCAAAGCTGTTATACTAATACATGTTTTTTGTTTTCAGTAATTGATTCTTGGGCATGGCATTAGCGTGCAATGTTCGGTTGTAGCGCGGTATGTCCCAACTGCAAGCACGAGTTCCAGTGCTGTACTTCGAACCAGCCATGTTGCAGCAACACCAGGAGGTCCTTACATGCCTTGAGCGGCGGCGGTCTCGTCACGACGCTGGCTCCATCTCCCTTAAGCCCCTGTCTGTCACCGCAAGTCTCACCCAGTGTACCGCTGGCCTTCATCCTACCGCCGTTCACTCCACTTCAACGTACTCCCGCCCCAGCCGAAGCCAAACCGGAGACCGAGCTCCAAAGGCTATCGGATACCGTTCGGGCTCTTCGCCAATCCGGTTGGTACTATGAGGGCGTCACCTATCAACAAAGTCACGAATTACTCAAAGGGACCAGTGTAGGAACGTTTTTAGTGCGAAACTCCTCAGACCCGCAGTTCTTGTTTTCGTTGAGTGTTCAAACGGACCGTGGACCGACTTCCGTTCGTTTGTTCTACACGAACGGGTACTTCAGGCTAGATGCGCAGCCCCATCTACAATCCGCCATGCCTATATTTCCTAGCGTTATAGACTTGATTCAGCACTACGTGCAGCAGTCGCGTTTGTGCAAGAATAACGCCCAGGTGTGGGTGGATCAACAAGGGAAATGGTACTCGTCCATTCTCTTGGATAAACCACTAAAGAAAAAAACTGAAGCGAGTAGTTTAAAACATCTGGCTAGGATGGCCATACATAAAGCAATTCAGTCTTCTCCTAAACCTAGACTACTAATGCTGCCACCTCCACATACTCAGTTAGAACTACCTAATTCTTTGATTTCTTATTTGTCGGAGTACCCTTTCTCCCTGTAAAACATGGATTTTTAAATATTGTTCCCGTTTTTATTCAAAATTTCCTTTTATATATGTTTTAAAATTATTTTAATGCGGGATCAATATTTAGAAACTCATTTTTGGTTGGGTCAAAGACTGGTTGGTACCTTTACATACCAACATCAGGGAACACCAATAAAGTATTCTAAAATAGCGTCGAAACGTCGTCGCATAGTTAGCTAGGATAACAAATTGCCGTTAAATAAATTCTGTTTGTTAATCTTCATCTTTTTTAAGGTTATTTCAATTTTATTTAATACTTGTTAATTTCTAAAAAACTATTTAACTTAGCACATACGTGTTCTTATTGTTTTTAAGTACCTGACACATTTTTTAATCATCAGGATATGTTGATATTGTCATTAAAAATGATATAGGTAAACGTAAACCTTATTAATATGGGAAAAAAGATGAAGCTGGTCCTTTCATTGGTTTATTTTCCCTATAAAATAATTTGATCGCTGGTTAATATGGTCAATGGTTCTTGTAAAAAATCAAAATGATTATGATTTTTTAATTTTTTTAGGGTTTAAACTAAACAATATTTCAAACTCAAAATCTAATGTTTAGCACTGGTGTTAGTCAGCGATATGATCCGGGATCGATGGACTATCTTTAAATTTTTTATCTATATTTATAAAATTTTTATCATATTAAATTTCATTCAACACTACAATACTCAGTTTATTGCTCCAATGAGTAATAATTTAAATGGTAGTAAAGTGATACAGGCATTTTTTAACAATCACTTTGTGCAGTAATTAACACACAGTGAACAATAGAGAACTGAACATGTCGGTGAGATTTAGAATTTTTTACAGGCAGTTTTTATGTAAAAAATATTAAACAATACCTATTCTTATATTCTGCTATTTAAACATGTTTCTTCTGTTTTAAAACCTTTGTTCTGTCCACTCAACTTAATTAATCTGCTACAGTGGCTCTTGCAATGCATTTTACTTTTATCCTCTTCATTTTTATTTTTGTTATTGACCACTGTATTTTACTCTTCTACAGACGAAGATAGCCAATCTACATGTTGTTAGAGAATATCTGAAGAATTTTACGTTCAAGTAGTTCGGGTGTCTGTTTATTTCCATTCTGCTTGATAACAACAAAATTGTCTTTAGTTCTTTTAAAGTAAAATATGGCCCGTCACAACATCTAACCCGTTCTAGATCCATGTTTTTACTTCCTTCAAGTCACCTTTTCTTTCCTTCAACTAAGTCTGTCTTCTTTTCTCTGCTGACTGACAATAAGTCAGTGTTTTATGGTATTATCATCTTCCATTCTCCATACATGCCTTGGTCTTTTTATTCTTTATGTCAAATGTTGTGGGTTTTTCTTATTCTGAACCTCTTGAATTATTTTTTGTTTAATTACTTATGTAATCAGTGAATTAGTTTTCTTCTTTCTTATAGCACTTTACTTTCTTAGTTTTGGTTATTTCAAATATGCTCCGTCGCAACATGCACTATAGTTTTTTCTAGAATCGTGTTTTTGGGGCGATTTAGTTATTTTCTTATATTGTATAACTTTTTTTTTGTTCATATCGGAATTCTTAAATCCTATTTCCTTCAAGACATGTTTTCCTTCAAGTCACGTTTTATTTCCTTCAGCTAAGTCTGTCTTTTCTTTTCTCTCTGCTGATTGACAATTAAACAATGTTTTATGGTATTATAGTCTACCCTTAGACCAATTACTATTAGACATGCGTTGTTTACATTTTTCTTATACAATGTTTTCAAATGATGACGATAAATAAAACTGGCTCTGTCATTTGTGAAAACACTAGAAAATTTACAAGCGATACTGTTTATTTACAGTGTTTATATACAAACAAACTTGGATATTGACTTCAAGACAAGGACGGAAAATTGATGTCTACTATTCTCAATACAATCCCTCAGTCTTTTCATATTTTATTGCCAATTCAATTTTCTGGTTTCTTTTTATTTTGAACCTTTTTCGTTTTCTTTAATGTCGTATGTAATACGAGAGTTACTTTTTTTCTTTTTTATTATAGAACTTTTTTGGTTTTGGTTATTTCACTTTATGGATTTTTTATAATTTTTAATCTGGTTAAAAATTAAATTTGTCCCAAGTAATTTTCTTTTAAGAAACTTTTCTGTATCAAAATCATTTTTTATAATAACATTTGCTCGTATTAAATATTCCGTCTATGATGAAAATAATTTCTTACCTGTATACCTTTGCACACTCGGCGCTGGCGCCCCTACATCGTGTGCAAAATTGACACATTCTTAATTTCATTCCTAACATTTATTCATAATTAGTTTCTTATCTTAATAGTTAAATGTAAATCAGTTACAAGGTTCATTCATTAAATGGAACAATTTCGTTCTTTAAGAAGAATTTTTGGACAAAATATCGAACATGACTTATTCCTGAAGTAAAATAAGTAGCTATTTTGGTAATTTATTTGAGAGGAGTGACCCTTGCTGGATCGAATTTTGCAACATCGAAATATTGCAGCATCAAAAAATTACTGTGCTGAATAGTTGTTTGATGGAAAATCGACTGTGCGAAAGTTGTTGGACCGAACGTCGCTCGTTCGAATCATTGTCCGATTGAAAGGTTACTGGATCGAAATATCGTTTCACCGAAATATCGTTTGGATGGTTTGGCCCGTCTATTTTTTTAAACGATGATATAAACTAGTTGTTATGGTACATAATATTTTTTTTTAGGAAATGACACATTAACTTATGAAAAATGTATATTTCATTTTTTATCACACTTGCAAATAAAACACCAAAATAAAAATTGTAAGATAATTACTAACAAAATTTAACGCAAATGTAAAACAGATTTTTTAGAAATTGCACACTTGCGTTAATTTTGATAATTATTAAATGTTAATTTTATTAAAAATAAATTTAAATTTTCATTAATGTCATTTTCTCAAAGAAAATACAAGTGAATTTACTAGTAATATTTTATAATAAACACTGTGTGAAGTTAATACTTCAGCCGTTGAAAATACCTCCCACCCGCTTTATTTTTCCACCGAACGATGTTTCGATGCAACAATATTTCGGTCCAACTATATTTCGACCCAGCAACCTTTCGAACGGACCCTGTTTCGAACAAGCGACGTTCGGTCCAACAATAATTCGATCCAACAACTTTCGATGTGTCGATTTTCGATCCCACAACTATTCGGCCCAGCAACGTGTTCCCTTTGAGACTAGTTTGTTTCTGTTTTGTTGGCAGTTTATTTCTCCATCGAGAAAACTCTTCTACTTCATTTGGGATCACTTCTTTTTTAGTCTTCTGTAGACGTTTTCTTGCTGTTCTTGTTGAGAAGATTATCATGGGATTCATGATGTTTGTTGCTCGAAATTACTTGGTACATAAAAATTTAGATTTTCGATGTGCCTTTATATTTTATTTTTTGGTGACGTCGACTTAGTAACCTTGTTAGTTTTCCTCTATAGCTGAAGGTTTGAACTTATGCTATACATTATAATTTTTTCTGCTTTGAATGGAATGTTTGTTATCTTTTATTTTATTTTTATTATTTTCAACCAAAAGTTTATCAAAAAATTGTGGAAGGTCCTTATCAGGTTGAGAAATTTATCGTAAATAAATTTATTTATAAAATGTAAGATAAAAATAATATAACTGTACTTAATGAGTAGATGTTAGGATAGATTTTTTTATGGAATATATCTCGTACAGCAAAGACAAAAAGTAATAATATTAGTTTCACTGCCTTAAGTTCTGTATATTATATTTTTCATTCTCAGTTTGTACTAATATGTTGACTGGCAAGGTACAAGCAATATAATAATGTAATTGTATATAAAGAATCTCATGTCAGTCGAATTTATTTATTCAAACCAAAGATATATTTATTTATTAATTCGTGTAAAAGAGTACTTTATTCGAATACTAGTTTAATTTAATACAGTGAACAGATATTTGTCATTATATTATTTATCATAAAAATCTACCTCCCAAGTTCCTTTCAATTTACATTTAAAAGGACCAAAAAAAAACAATATATGCGGTAAAATCATTAATAAGGTGCTAAAATATTTTTTATTTTTCTTTCCACAAGTATTTTAAATAAACCATATCAATATATATTGTAATGTTTCTTTTGAATCGATATAAATCTTTCTATTTTAACATGTCCTTTCTAGAATATTCATTATTCTTCTTGAACTTTATTATACCGTTGTTTATAATCATATTATTAGAAACTTATCAAAATTTTTTATATCTCATTATTTCATAACTTTAAGATAAACCTATTTTTGTTTGTTATAAAATTGGAAATTTTCATTGAAGAACAAAATCTAGTCTAAAATTAACCAGCAAAAAAACAAGATTATGGACTATTAACAAACAGTGTTGATTAACAAACAGAATTTCGAAAAGATTATTTGTAATCATGAATGTATTTATAAAATGTAAACATGGTGTGAATGGAAAAACAGAGCGTTTGATTTAGTCTAAATGTATTTATTTCTCTAGAACAATTATATTATTTATTATTTAAGAATGTGACGTTGTTTTATTTTTAAACCTATTACACAAACATTTGAAGCCCAATCTTTCTGAGCACTTTTATTAAATATAAATATCTTTTAAATGTAAAAACACTTAATTATACAAAATAATACTATTTGTGCATCACAATAATAATAAATTAGAAAGACTTTTAACAGGTTAACTGCCATGTAGACCGGGGCCCAAGAAACATTCCGTTTTAAAAATCGCATTCTGATTGCTGAATCACGTTCAGAAAGATTTCAAAAATAATATATTGGAGATTGCCAGGTGGCATAGTGGCCGAATATATTTTTTCGAATCTCCTAGGATTTATCAATTTTATCTCTTTTTCTGTGAAAAAAATGTTCTTGGCAATTAAAAGGTTATTTGGGTAAAGTATGAAACGAAAAAGATGCAGTTTTCATAATTCAATACAAATTTAATAATTGCTCTGGAAAAAAAAGCAGTTTACATGTTTATTAATTCTGAAAAATAAAATTATACTTTTAAACAAATAAGTTTTGACAATGGCTTGAGAAGCATTTGCAGAGAGAAATACATTTAATGTTGCTTTTTTTTACAACTACAGGACATTGTTCTGCAATCAGCGTTACATTTGCACGGCATAATTAATGCTTTTGGCAAAGACGATTTCGTCATTTGCACCAGATGCAGCATTCCATCTCGTTTCTAATAGCCGAATTGGAGAAAGTCGAGAGGCTCACATATTGGTTGGAAATAATTTTTGCATAAATATCTTTGGGTTGCAGCTCTTAGGAAGTGCAAATAACTTTCGTTATATTTAAATTAAAGCCGATATTGCAAGTGATCTGTTTGAAACCAAGTTCATCTGCTGTCGAAAGTTTAGCAAATAAAAGAGTGCAAACTTCTTGTACGCTATTAAAATACATCGAAGTTTTAGAGCTATTTCCAAAAATCAAGGGAGCATCCTGAACGAATTCTCAGGATGCAGCTTTTAAGCATTGTTTTTTTGTTGTAAATCGGCTTGTCGTATCGTAACCTGTTATTGCATGTAACGCGGGTAAAATATTACAATTTTTTTGCCAATTCAGCTGCTTAGTGAAAGGACTTCCTTTTTTACCTCGACAACCAATGTTCGACATTCTATGGAAAAAATTGAATGCTAAAGGACGAAAACGAAAAATTTATAATTGTTCAATCCCTCCACGAACAGCATAAAAAATATGGCTGAACATTCTAAAGTCTGCAAGGTGATCAGTCTTCAAGTCTAGCACTTCAGATAAGTTATCACCTTGGAGCTTGAAGCATTTCGTGGGATCTTCATATCTACCGGCAATGAACACTTGTTTCAGCATTATTTTTTTAAAAAGTCTGCATACATGCAAAGAAATTGAACAAGCTGCAATTTATTTTCGGAACAAGAAAAATAAACTATACAGTCGTGAAAAGCAGGCCTTGGAGGGGGGGGGGGACAATAGACCCGACCAATATTTCGTCCGGCAAGCTTCGAATATTATTTACTTACAGTCTCACAAAGACATTCCAATCAATAAATCCCGCTCCTTGGATTTTTAATACGGAATGTTTCCGAGCGCCTGGTCTA
This sequence comes from Neocrepidodera transversa, assembly GCA_963243735.1. Taxonomy (NCBI): domain Eukaryota; kingdom Metazoa; phylum Arthropoda; class Insecta; order Coleoptera; family Chrysomelidae; genus Neocrepidodera; species Neocrepidodera transversa. The sequence goes on from OY725346.1 coordinate 17,253,509, forward strand.
ATGTGTAATTTTCAAGAAGTGCCTCTGGTTCAAAGTACAAATTATGCAACCAAACCATATTTTAAAAGAATCAAACTATATAATTTTAGAGTTCTGACTTGTCTAGCATTTATCAGTAAAAATGCATTCGAGCACATCAGTTGAGTTAATGCAACTTACCTAAAGGTGTGATAAAATGAGCAATCGAGGTAAAAAAAATATTGTGAGGACTGCTCTAGTAAATTCACACATAATAGAAAACCAGCTAGCTCAACAAGAAAACTAGCACATACAATACTCGAAAAATATCAACGGTTGTCACACAAAAAAATGCAGGGGGGTGTTAACCAAAAATCAAGTAAAAAAGTGGTAAATACAATGTCAGCCATAAATGACCCACGGGCGGACCAAATCGTGGCTATTTAGCCGTAGGAGTACTGTATGTGTGGGCAGGGGTCTAGGACATTAGGACGGGCAGCTAAGACGCGGCTAATAGGACGCTGGGACATTAGGACGCAGGCCACTAGGACGCGGAACCACTAGGACGCGAAATTATTAAAATTAAATAAATTTATTACAAAAATGATTCTTTTATGTAATTTTTTTAAAATCCCATCAGGAACACATTGTCGTGCTTATTCCAGAGGGTACAGAATAGTAGTTTGTAATGCTTAGTATTTTGTAATTAAAGCCTATTCTCTACAGCCGAGCCGGGAAAGTTCTGGGGTGACATGGCCGATTTTTTTTATTAATAAAGAAATAAAAATATTTATATTATTTTTTATTTACAATATTTTTAAAAGAGTATTTATTATTCAGATGATAATTATTCTTTTTTGACCGCCATTTCCTCGGCAACGCTTCTTTCGACATCAAAACTAAAAACCCTTTATTGACATACTCTCAACAAGAATCCGAAGTCAGATTTTAAATATCTTGATGTTACACACACATATACAGAATTATAGATTCCAATACGGAGTTTTTGAAAATTATTTTGTAATTGAATGCATTTTTTCCATTTAAATGTATTTTCTATTAGGGCAAGTAATTAATGTAATCTTAAATATTTCTTCATATTCATTTTAATTTATAATGTAGAAGTAAAAGGTCCTTTACTATCTTTTGAACTGCTAGATATATATTTCATAGTGTCCCCGCGTCATAATGGCCCCGCGTCCTGGTGTCCGGCGTCCTAGTGTCCCGTTCCGGCCGGCAGGCGACTACTAGTTTTTTTACTAAATCTCTGTGATAATATTATTCGTGCGACTGACAAAAGACTTGCTGTCAGTAGATAGAACGTCCTTTAACTTTAAAGATTCAGTAAGTAAGGCGATGACGTTTAGAATAAAACTTTACAAGTTGATTTCTGGTACAATTGTCACAATCTAAACGTTATTGTCATTAGTTACAGAACCATTAAAGTTAACGAACGTTCTATCTACTGACAATTGGTGTTTTAATTGGCCTGGATCATTCTAAAGCTTAGATTTAATTGACCAAAAGCTGTTATATGCTAAATTATGTTATCATGTTTGTGGAATCAATATCAAAGGGTAATAGTGAAAAATAGTCGTTCGAATTCAGAAATCATCGTATTATCGGGTGTCCCCCCAGGGACCAATTTTTGATAATTTGCTATTCTTGATTTACCGGTAGTACATAGAAATGAGTCATGTTCAACTATATGTGGATAATACTTTTTTTGAACTCAGTGACATTCTTACTGCTAACAATCTGAGTAATAGAGATATACAGCTATATTATCGTAATACAGAAAAGAGCACAATCGTGCTATTAATTCTTCACAAACTACTGCCATTCTGTTTTGAATTGAAGATAGACGTATATATTAAGGGTTTATTGGGACTCGAGTTGTATAATTTTAAAATAGCGAATCCAAACATTTAGGTTTACTTATTGATCAGTCTCTTAGATTTAAGAGCCACATTAAGGTGTTCATGCCCATACGAATTTCGCAAAATGTATGCGAATCGGAAAATATTTTGCCGTCCCCAAAATTTGATGTTCATATTCAGGCGATATAATTTGACGGTTTCTGTCAACGGTCAAGTAAGATAAGTCAAAATATTTAAAATTATTGTGTTGTATTCGTTAATGTTATAAACAAACTTAACTATAAAAAAATAATGGATTCAGAAACAGAACAATATTTCTTTATTGTTGGTCCCACTATTGATAAGAGTACATCAAACTGGGCGCACGTCACACGAAAATAACTAAAAAATTTATTTGGATCGTTCAGTCTCATTTCTTGAGCTAGGTTGTGATAATCACCATGAATTTTACGGTTTTTAAAAATAGGTCTAACACTACATCTCCTGTTTCTGTTTCTGCACGTGGAGGCGTCACATTCTTTTCAAAGAATCAAAAGACTATACATCTGATATATTGAAATCAAATTATCTATCGTGATATCAACGGCATTTACTACTGAACTAAATATATATACTCTCAAGTCCCGACCGAATAGATAAAATATGTGAGTTCACGAATTGAATTTTATTACTATTTATTTATTTATGGTAATTTTATTATTATTACTGATATAAAGAAGTGATAGATCTTAACTCCGACATAACGATAGAAATAATGTTAATATTCTCGTACTTATACTATTAATACAGTTATGTAAATTATTTAAAATTTAATTGTTCACTGAAGCACTGTTGCGTGATTCTGCCCCTCAGTGTGGATAGATTACCATTTATTGTTTAAATATTGTTGAAACGGAGTACTCTGCTTGATTCTGCCCTTAGTACTCAGTAAATGTTCCATTTGTGTAGCATTTTGCGTGATTCTGTCCCTATTAAGTTGTTAAAATGAAATGTTTATAATTTCAATTTCTTAATTGTCTTTATCAATTTTTATTTGCTCCAATTTTTACATTCTAATGCTCATTTGTCTTTTACTGCTTCCCCGAAAAAATCAATAATATTTATATTCTATTTAATGGAACTGTTGGGAATTCACTTATATTCTATTTTTTGTATAATGAGGTGTTGGCTGTCACTTTACTGAGCAAAGAAGAAGAAAAAGAGGAAGATAATCTGGGGAAATAACATTTTATTATTTTATTCAGTAAGATCTGAGACACAGGCACTCAGACAGTGGTAGTCGCTTAGTTCATTATTATTGCTCTTAAAAATATTTTTTATTTTGGTGAAAAATGTTGTTTTTTCTAAACCTATCGTGGGACGTAATCTCCCAACGAAACAGAGACATTTATCTAAGGACTTATGGTGACGAGTCAAGAACTTTGGACCAGATCACTTTACTGGCGTCATAAATTAATCGATGTTGATTATTTAGAAATCTGAGACACCATTGAGACGCAAGAGAGGGAAATATGGAAATTCACATAGAATTAGTGTAACTGGGTAAAAATGTAGTTTTTAATATGTTCCTATGAAAAAATAATATTAGGTATTAAAGTAAAAGTTTATGATTTAATAATTATAATTGTTATCAAAGTTCTTAAACCCTTTTATATTAGTTATTAGGAAAACCACATCATCACCTTTGTAGAAAATTCTATACTCATATATTTAGTAATATGTCAGATTAATATTTATCAATTATTGATTGTACCAATTCATTGATATTCTCGGAACAAACATATTTATTTAAATTGGTTTTATTGCTTAAAAAAAAGGTTATCACCAAATCTACTAATAATCACTATTTCAGGGAATTTGATAAATTTTAACAGTTTAGCGTTTAGTTACACACCGATAAGTTTCTTGGAAATTACCGTATTTATTAATAAATTTTTGATAATCATATGCAAACTAAAATATAATAAAACAATAGCTTTTGTTTTTAATGAACTTTAAATTCTATATTTAAATTTATCGGAATTAGATATAAACGAAGAGAATTAGGAAACGCTGAGTCGTTGATCTTTTGCCCATCTCCTGATGACACTTGCTATTTGATCCGCCTGGTTAGACGTGCTACTTCTGAGAAGTTGCAATATGTCTCCAAGCATATCGACAGGAAATTTTTTGGCTATAACTCCCTAAAAACCAAAAAAAAATCATTTCAGTAAATGGAATTAGAAAAAAAAAGTCAATTTCGTCCAATTTGAATTTGTCTATAATTTAAAGTTCCTTATTACAATTTGGAATTTTAGAAAAAAAATTAAAATGTTCAGTAAAATTTGCTTGTTTTATATTTGTCTTAAAATATGTTTAGTTCTAAACATGAAAGAAAATTCACTTTGCCCTACAGGGCTCAAATTTAAACTCGACATACCAAGTTTGAAGCAAATCGGTCGAGTGCAACGGCCGCGAGAGCTCTCGACAGACAGATACACTAACAAGATGATCTCAATAACTAACAAAGCTCTGAAGTAAGATAATAAGTAAATAAAGAAAACACAAAAATGAGAGAAAAGGTAACAAATCATGAAGAGAGGATTGTAAAATCAAAGACGTAATAGATGATGAATGTGTAATAGGGGGAAACGAGAGGAAAATAAATGTGAACTAATACAAAAAAAATGGAAATCAATATGGAAGAGAAAGAAAACATTGATCAAGTAAAGGGGGTTGGAAAATATATAAGAGGAAAGAAAATACCGATACTGATAAAAGTAACAAAGGAAGTCAGTAAACAGTTAATATATAAGACGAAGACTACCCCAAGACCATTCAACCAGAATTAAAGTTATTAATGCCTATACTGAAAGGAACTAGGGAAAAAAGTTATAAAACATACATAACATTTAGCAAAATAAAGTGATAATTAATGAAATCCATAAATCAGATACATTAGAAAAAAACAGCAGAGAAAAGATCACCAGAAATTGATCGCTTCCAACTATAAGTAAGGAAGACTACTAAAACAGGGAGACAAAAAAAACCAATAAACTAAGATAAGTATATGTGCATGTAATGAAAATGGAAATAGGCACAGGCAAATTGAAAACTGAAAATACAACAAAAAAAGAAAGAATGGAAACATAACTATGAGAATAAGAATGTGGAATGTGCGAGGAATATATGGATACAAGGCCGTTTTTAATCTCCTACGCATCCTGGGCACTTCAAAATGGTACGTATTCTCCCACCACTTTCAAATAACCCCCTTCTTGACTTCTTGCCTTGCTAGTTTTGGTTCTGGAGGGATATTCCTTTAAACCTTCTTTCTTTTTCTTTGTCTTTGCTCTTTGGAGAGTCTTTCCATTGTCCACCACCGTCCAATCGGCATGGCTCTTGTTCATTTCTTACCTTACGACATCACAGACCACTCACCCACCCTTTTGTAAATTAGATAATTAGTACAATAAATTAATTTGTTTGTAATAACACTATTGAGTATACAGTCATTGTATGATGATGACGAATGTTTTCAACTTGTTAATATTCATGTTTTTCATCATTTTAGCATCTTTCACTTTTAGTCGCCTTCATTCTTTGTTGAGTCACTATCATTGCACTTGTTCAATAAAGGTTTCCTTCTATCTTTCTGCTGTACAGAAAGAGTCAAGTAAATTGTTATTGCAACTTCTAAATTTGGGAAGGTTTCTACTTTCCAACTTGTTTTTCATGATGTAGGAATAGATTCCTCTCGTTGTATTGTTATTTTTTCTACCTTCATATACATTTTGATTGATGACACTCTTGTACAAACTGTTCTTCATTGATGTCTTTTGGAGCAAAGTTTTTCGCTTGTTTTGTCATATCTTGTTGATCCTTTTCATGGGGATTTTGAATATCTGGAATCTTGTATTGAGAGCTTCGTAGCGATCGATTCTTGTGTTTAACTGAGTTACAAGAAAAGAAGAATGGATAATAGGAGTCTAGAAGATTAAAATAATAAATGGATATGGGGCTGAAATTGTAAAAAACAGGAATGAATTTTATAATAAGTCATTTTTCAAATTTTTCAAATTTATATTTGTATTTTGTAACAACTTCCGAGAATATTATCAAATACAAATTTTAACAATCCATACGAAACTACAGCTTTTAAGTACGTCAATAAGATTTTAATTTTTCGACGAAAAAGTTGCAATATTTTATTTCACAATGTGTGTATTTCCTCCAAGATTACGTAAAATTTCAAAATTATCATGTATGAATACATTCTTGAAAATATAAAATACAACAAGAAGTATTTTTTATACTTTATCGTTATATATTAGTCACATCATAAACTTTTATTTAAATGTTTAAAATTGATAACAAAGTACGTACATACATTGTATTCTTGATAATGTTATAGTAAATTTGATTTAAGATTATAATCTGCAGATTATATTAAAAAATATTGTTACAATTTTTTAGAATAGATTAAGCGATTTAATCAGATTTAAAACGTTTCGATGAATAACAATAAGTCGTAAAAATATAAAAACTATCACTGTAATGTAATCTTGGAAATTGGTCCAAACCAAACATCGATATCTTTAGAAAAAACCCAACATTTTTATACATGTTTGTATCGTATAGTCAAACCGGAGAAGAACAGCAAGGTGCGAAGATACAGGAGAGAGAGATATAGCAACGAAAAAAAGGATAGGGCAAACCTCGTGCAAAATCTTTTACCTGGTTTAAAGAACACACCTAAACAATAATTCGATGAAATACAATACTTTTTATTTACTTTATATCAGTATAAATAGTAAATAAATTTAACAAAAAAACAACAATGTAATAGGCATACGAAACCTATGCCCCTTTCTACTTCAATAAAATTAAAAAAAACAAGAAAGGATAGACCGATGGAATGATCGAATGTTCAGCAAGTATTATACTTCATTGTGGTTGGAGGAAGACGAAATAATTGAGGATTTATAGGAATGAGTAAAAAAAATGACGGTAAAAGTATTGTATTTTGATTTTATGAGAATTAAACTTTAGTTAATTCTGTTTTATTACTAACATATCTATACTGAACGAAAATTTTCTTCAGTGGTCCGCGCTACTCGATGATATCAATTTTCACACAGGGCTGGCTAACGTGAATTAGAAAAAATTATAAAAGTATGTATTGAATTTACCCAATGCTAGTTTTGAATTTAAAATTTCTACTGAATAAATTGAGCACATATTTCTAAGGTCTAATGCAGTGATTCTCAAACTGTGCTCTGTGTAACCCTAAGAGCTCCTTGTGCACTTTTCAGGAGCTCCGCAGCCGCTCCAGGAAACAAAATAAATAAAAATTAGTATTGCTGCCTTTCTCAACTACATATTTCTGTAGAGAGGATTACTCCGCCTATAACTACTAAAACAAAAAACCAAAAACTGCTTAAATGCAGAAACAGACATTCGCCTGCAATTATCCTGAATTAAACCTTAAATAAGAAAACTATGAAAAAAGTACAACGAAACGTATATCATTACACGTTTAAACAGTATTTATGTCATGTTATTTAATCCCCACTTTTTAAACACTACTAACTTGTTAGATATAGGGTAGACCCGTAAAAATTGATTCCAACAAGATTAGAAACCACTGTACTAGGGCAATGTTTCTAGTTACACAGGTTTTATCCGCCCGTGCAGGACCATTAAACATAGCGCATAAAATCCAAAATTTTGTTGTTGCCTGTTGCCTTATAAAGCTCCGGTTTCCTCGAAAAGCCGCGACTGGCGACGGGCGAGGCCGAGGAAAAGATTGGAGTCGTGACGACTTGGTCGTAGTTGTCATTTTGGATGCTACTGTTTTCCTAGCCGAGTCGTTATTACTAGCTACCGGTCGCCGTTCGTTTAGTCGCCGGTGGCTTTGTCTCATTGTCTTTCAAGTAGTCCTTTTATCCTTTTTTCTTCGTGATGTACTGATAATAAGAGTAGGAGATGCTCTTCATCAGCTTGATAATTTAGTAACATTAGAAGAAAAGGCGTTTTAGAAATATTTATACTGATTAAAGGGCACAAATTCGCAAACAATAAATAACTATTTATAACATAGCAATCCTAAAAATAACTGCGACTGGCAAGGCTGAGGAAAACAGGTGGAGTCGTGACGACTTGGTTGTGGCTACCCAGTCGCAGCAGTTCCCCACCATGCCTTAATTGAGTTTCCCCTTTTTTCCGCTCGAAAATAAATCGTTACACAATTAATGAAAAACGAATTTTAAAATTTGTGAAAAGATGGTGCCACAGCCAATGAACCAAGAACGATAAGATTAAACATGATTAAATGTGTCGAATAGAGTATAATCGTATTATGATTTTTTCCCTCTCTAGCTCTTTCCCCTTTTTCTTGACCTCTGAAGTCTAAATTTCCCTCCAAAGCGGAACTTCCCCTCATTGTGGAAACACTGAGTCGCAGTCTTCAGGGACTGCTCCGGTAGTCGCGACTGAGTGGTTAAGACATCTCCAAAGCATTTTAGATGCTACTGTTTTCCTAGCTTCTGTCGAGTCGTTACTACTAGCTAGCAGTCGCCGTTCGTTTAGTCGCCGTTCGTTTAGTCGCCGTTCGTTTAGTCGCTGGTCGCTTGACGGCTCTTGGAGCAGACGATTCGTCGTTCACTGCGAATTTAGACTGAAATAGTTTAGTTGAAATTCTGAAGAATTCTTTTGCATTTTAAGAACTTTCTGCGCATTGCGCATGGTAGCCAAACACTGAACTACAAAACTATTGGAATAGGGCACTGTCAGCTGACGTCACAACGTCAGTAAGCAAACAAGAACATTCTGCATATAAGATTGTCGATGTTCTATAAAAATCTATGCATTAGACAATATTAATTGATTACTTTGTGATTGTTGTTTCATTCAGAATAAGGTGAATTAAGTTCAAAATTCCGTTGTTAATCTGTGCAAGATTAGCGTCAGTTTCTCTATGGACCAATGTTGTTAACCTTTCGAAACGCAATATCTGTAGATCAGGTTATCGAAAATCCGTAGAAATATGTGAAACCAAAGACAATTCTACTACGACCTCTAACAAATCTACGTTACGAAAAAAACAATAAAAACCGATAAAAAGAAAAATAATAGTTTTAATTAGTTCTATTACCAATAAATAAACAAAATTTAGGATTTTAATCAATATAAAATAAGTCAGAAAAATTCTTCTTTTGTAATAAGTGATCTCTTGTTTTAGTACCTAGTAATCACTTTCAAATATACGTAAAATCGGAAAATCGGTGATTATCGTAAAAATCGGTAGATCTACGGATAAATCCGCAGGGTTAGCAACACTGCTATGGTCGCAGTCGTCAGTAACTGCGACTTTTGAAGGGATCAAACCGGCTGATTTTTAATAGTTTTAGGGCCGCGCTGAAATGTATACAATGAATTAAAACATTTTTGGCTTGTTTAACAGGCTTCAGGAATCTTTAAAATTAATTTTCACCCACTTCCATGCGCCTAATTAATTTGAAATTTTATTTTATGTTTATTAAGAACCGATTACAATATAATAATTTCATACTCTTTGTCCTAAATTCCTATCCAGGATTATCAGGATAAAAAAAATTAATTTTACAGGTTATACATATGACGTAAGGAAAAATTAAAAAAATATACAAAAAAAAACGAAAACATTTATAAAACAAGAAAAACCTGAAAGGAAAAAACAGAAAAATTAGAAAAAATCGATAAAAATCAGAAAAAATGCCCGGATTTTCAGTTTATTGTCACATATGAAATATTACTTTTAGCCTTGAGCTTTTTTTAAGACTTAAAAATAAAGTTGAAGAATATCGTCACCACTAACCAAAACTACACTTTTTTTAAATCACTCTACGTACGTTTCGCTAACTATGTTAGCATCATCATTAAACTCAGTTTATCATCAACTCCTGATGATGCTAATATAGTTAACGAAACGTATGTAGATTATTAAAAAAGTGTAGTTTTAGTTAATGCGTGGACGATATTCTTTAACATTATTGAACCAAATGACCCAAATTCCCAATTTCAAACTAAAAAATAAAATTATATTAAAAAAACACGCTTTAGTATGAATGTGAACGAAAAAGTGAAAAATAAAGTTTAAATATAAATCTTTTGTTTCACAGCTATAAGAAGTCTCTCAACTCGTAATAATTTAATATTTTTGAACAAGCTTAAAATGAAAAATAAAGTGACTGACAAAAAAATAAACCTCGATAAAAAAGCGTGGGGTGCTTTCTATAATCTTATAATAACTTTTAACTTTTACAAATCGATGAAAAATTATGTCAGTTATTCTTTTTGTCAATCACTTTATTCTCATTTTAAGCTTATTCAAAAAAAAATAAATTATTATGGCTGTTAACAAAATCTACAATTTATTTTTTACTTTTTAGTTCACATTCCTACAAAAGCGTGTTTTTTTTAAATATAATTTTATTTACGTTAATAAGGCCAAATTATTTTTGTCTGGCTCAATATATTTTTAATAGTTGCATAATAAATAATTTATTACTTATCTAGAGAAGTACTTTCGGTTATTTTAAGTTAAATTAAATAATTCTGAAACGCTGGGAGCGGACTAAATTCGTTCCCCTCGCTCAACGTCTTCCTGATCTAATATTGTTTACCGGCAGGAACTATACAACAAATAAATATTGGGTAGAAAGACGCTTACAAACTGTAAGTTGAGGTTTAAAAGAAATCGAACCGTGTTTGGTTTTATTTCTTAATATTTTTTGTAATACAATAACTAATACATTTAAAGGTTGCTATTTGGGATTTACATCACTTTTCACATTTTTTTTATTAGATCTTAAAAAAACACATAAATTTATATATAAATATCTGACTAACCTGAAAAACTCCAACAATAGCGCCTCTCTTGCCCTCCCAAAACTCCGGATTCGGTTCGATCCTGTCTAACATGTCGAACGCCTTGGCCGCGTGCCAAAACTCCCCTACTTTATAAGAATCGTTGGCGATTAACAACAACAAATTGAATCCTTCTGGTGTATTCTCCACTTTGCTATACAACTCCCAAGCTTGTTGGGATTTTCTATTCATGATATAGCACCGAGCCAAATTCGAGATGTAAACATAATCGTTTTTGATTCTTGAATCATCAATAAGAAGAAAAATTTCTTCTGCTTCTTTGAATTGGTTACAAGCAGCTTTGGCTTGACCAAAGTTAAAATTGAACGTGTTATCTGAAAATAGTATTTTTGATATTGTAAATTGGAATTGCTATATTTTCTTACCAGAATGCAGATAGCTTTTAATAGATGTTAAGTAAACTAAAACTTCTTCAAACTGATTAGCTAGGAAAAAAGCGGCTGCCATGCATTGTCTACCGTGGATAGTGTCACATTCGCTGGTAGAGCTACCTACTAAATGAAAGCATTCTTCTGCCACTTTAATATGTTCCAGCTAATTATTAAAAAAACAAAAATATTAAATTGTATTTTAAGTTGATTATACAGTGCCTTCAGAAATGATTGTCATCTCTCACGTGACCTGGTCGTCAAACAATTTTAGTCCTTGACATTATTATTTTAATACATATTAAAAATAAATTTCAGACACTGGATGATGTCTAGGGATATTTTTTTATGTTATACCAATTAGTAAAATGTCAATATCTTTGTCACGTGGAAGACAATCATTTCTGAAGGCACTGTAGTTATTGTAAATTTTGTTGGTAAAGGCAAACGAAAATGTCTACTATTTGCACAACCGCATATGTCATTCATTTCTGTGTATGTATTTTGTGTGATACTTGTATTCTTTCATACCAAATGGAAGCTTTATAGTATTTTTGTAGTGTGATATAAACATTTTTTAATAAAACTTGCCGAATTAAGTTCCTGGCCTAAAGCTGCGTTAACCACCCCCTTCAAAATATATTCTTGCGGTACAGCCGGTTGTATGTCCTTTAATAAATCAAAAGCTTCCTTTGTATCGTTGTTTTTGAGATAATGAATTACCAAATTTAATCTTGCTTCTGATACAACATCCACCAAAGAAGGAAAAACCTTAAAGAAATTAATTGGTCAGAATAATCTATGATACAAAAATTTATATGTTCTTACTTGCATAGCACCTTCCCCATCTCGAAAAACAACTAAATTATGTTTTAACAAATCATACCCAAATCCAACGTGACTACATTGATCTATGATGGATTTTAATTCATTCTCTGCTGCTGTTCCATTATATAGACGAAACGTATTACAAGCCTAAAATATTATTTATTATAGTTTAGTTGAAGATACTTTTTATTATGATTTTGTTATATCATCCTGAATTCTCCATTAGTTCGATGTTCTTGGCTGTTCGACTACATCGGTTAAGACAGAAAAAAAATGAAAAGTGATCTTGTGATGCCAAAATACCGAAAGTCATCATATTAGATTCTTCACATTGTTACAAATTCCCACAAAAATCGTATAGCAATTGAATAATTTAATAATGCTCTAACAAATATTTTGCAAAAAAATGTCTATTTCGTTTAGTTTTTTTACTTGATTTGGCAACACGTGATTTTACGTTTGTACTGTGATTAGTGAAGCCAGAACAAGTAATTTTCAAGAGGAGGTTCAATTTCAAAAAGGCAGATTGGAAGCGGTTTACGAGGAACTCGGTACGGAGATAGAGAATATCCCGCCGCAGACTGGGATGGACGACACCTTCATCTCCCTCGTCCGACAGATCTCAAGAAAAACAATATCCAGTGGGTCCGCAGAAAGCACTTCATAGCAGACATGCCTAAGGATGAAAAATCTCTCTAGGTAGATAAGGACCTAATGCTTGCCATAGCAGAAATTCGCACAACTAAATAGGCCGAACTTATGGAGAGCTTAGACATGAAGGGAAACAACTGGAGAGCGTGAAAGCTGCATAAGAATCTTAACATGGATGTTTACAAACCGCAACATAATTTCACCGAAGTAACAGCCGATTAGGTGGCAAGCCAACCGCTCAAAAACGACAAAACCCTTGGCCATTTTTTTGAGAAACCGTTCTCAATGACTGAACTGAAAGCAGCAATATTTAACATGAAATCAAATAAAGCATCATCGATAAATTCAGAAAACAAACGAATGGCTGCTAAAACTGATGAACGCGTGTATGGCCAATATGCAGATCCCGAAAATTTGGAGGAAAGCTCGAGTGGTAGCACTAACTGAAACCTAAGCCCTAAAGCCGTCCGACTAGTCTTCTTGCTATACCACACTTTCAAGATCCTGGAACGCTTAATGCTAAACCGTATTGAAAATAAGCTGGAGAAAAGATTCATCCATCAACAAACGAGGTTTAGATTCGGAAAATCATGCTGCGGCCAAATCTTGAACCTCGCTCAGCATATTGAGGACGGTTTAGAGCGCAAGAAAACCAGAGGCGTTGTTTTCATACATTTTACCGCCGCATATACGATACGAATCAAAGGAAGCTTCTGAAGAAAGTATACGAGCTCTGAGGGACTACCAAATCACATCGCTGATAGGCACTTTCCTGCACAACAGAAGATTCTATATTTGCTTGCAGGGAAAGAACAGAATCAGAAAAACTGACTACTGTCCTGTCGCCAATTCTCTACAACATCTACACGAATGATCAGAAAATGATATAATCTACCTGAAATTTCATCTGTGATGATGACATGCCAATGGCCGCCCAGGTTTCGAGTTTCGAAGGGGTAGAACAGAAACTGACGCAGGCTCTGGATGAACTCTCTACCTATTATGAGGTAAACCATCTGAAGCCAAACCCTAGCAAAACAAAAGGTCTTCGCTTTCCACCTCAAAAATAAAGAAGCGAGAAGAGAGCTGGACATTACATGGAGAAATGACCGCCTCCAACACTGTCACGCACCAAAAATACCAAAAATACCGACTCCAACAAAGAAATTATATTTGCTAATCCTCATAGTTCCGTCACATATACGTAGAGAAGGGGCGGCAGACCTGTAGAGAAGGAAGTAGGAAACAGACCCCGACACCACTTGTACGGACAGCAATCTGTGAGGCGGTGGCTCAAGTGAAAAAAACACGCGGGCTTTAGTAGGAACACTATAAAATCGAACCGAATTACTAAGTGTAGAAAGCAAATAACCAAGATACCCAAGCCAAGGAGGAACTACCAACAGACAGATACCAATATTATGCGGTATAGAGAACCCTGAATCGTATAACAGTAAGAGTACCATGATACAAAACCAATACGCAGAAATAGGGACTACTGTAGGAAGGGGCAAGCACCCCTGTGTGAGTGTGGCGCCATCCAGGACCCAAGTCATCTGCTAACCTGCCTTCAACTAGACAACCCTTACACAATAAACGATATTATCCTAATGAACGACAAGACAGTACCAGCCGTAAATTATTGGACATTTTTAGTTTGACCGGACACGGAAAGTAAGTATACTAGACTTGACAACACTTTTACATATTATATTTTCAGGGACATGGAGACTATATAGAAGAAGCACAAACAATAATTTCCTAAAATTAAAGAGTACTAGTGTTCAATATGTACCGAAATGGCTCCTACTTTAATCATAGTAAGACTGTCAGTCAATGTTAATTTTAGGTCAGGTTTTAGTTTAGGTTTTTTCATCATAACTAAAAAACCGGTCCTGACATTCTTGATCAGTTTCCACTGCTATTTTCTCTGACCTTCTAACTAGTATGGTTTGAAAGTTACCAATAAAATTTCATTAAAAAAGTGGTTACCCAGCAAGCCAACATTTACGGGCAGACAGGCGGTTGTAGAATTGACATGGGTCACTGAAAATAGTAGGTGACCGAACTAAGGTGACCAGCTGAAAACAGAGTTCCAAAATTCGAAACCGTTATCGAGTTATCGCTGGGACATATGGACAGACAGACGGTTGTAGATGACTTGGGTCGCTGAAATTAGTACGTGGGTGAGCTAATAAGGTGACCAACTATCAACTGCTTAAAATAGAGGTCCAAAATTTAAAATCGTTCTCGAATTATGGCTGGGACAGAAAAACAGACGGACATTTTAAAGTCAATAAGTACCTTCGCTTTCCTTCGCCGCTTAATAATGATATGAATCATTTTAATTATACAGAGCATTTAATGCCCGTTTATTTAAGCACTAAAACAGTTCTTACATATTTAAAATTTTTATAGTGTACACATTACAAACACAAATAAGTAATTATTAACCGGCACTCGATGTGTTAATTTTACCGATTAAAGAAAAACTAGTTATGGAGGCTTGCATAAGATATAAACGACCTACATCGTCGAGATGTGAAGATATGTTTTTCAAGCTTAAAGTTAACAAAAAACCGTTACACATCTTCTGATGCATTGACCTATTTTCATTGGATAAAAACTTTGTGGGGTTATTTGTTACAAGTACATGTGGCGGTTAAACGTCTTAGAATGCGTGAATTTCAAAGAATATTTGTCGTCGCTTACAAGGGTGAGAGAACTAATCGAGCTAAAATAGAGATAACAAATGTTGAGAAATAATTATTTAGATTATTCTAAAACATTTTCATTGACGTACTAGAAAACACATGTTGAAATAATTTAATTTTTATTTAAATACATGAAAATATTATTTGAAATTAAAGTTAAAATATGTTAGTATGATTTTGAAGAGAACTCTGGGTAAAGAGTAAAATTTATCCAGTGGTATATTTTATTGCCTTAGAGAACTCTACAAGTGCTGATATTTTTTTATCTCCATGAACTTTAAACATTTGTTTACACCGTTCAAAATTAACACGATAAAGAACTTGTTTAACTATAAGCAAGGGCGTAAATATGGAGAGGGTAAAGGGGTTATTACATATATTTGTTTAAATGTTTGATTACCACCCCAGGAAAAAATTACCATCACCCCCAGGAAAAAAGTTATCATCTACGCCCTTGTATACAGCCTGTTTCACAAGAGGGTTTCATCGAGAGGGTTGGGATAAAATAATCAATCAGATAATCACTCTCGCAAATAAAAGTTTAGATACAATTATAGAATCACTGTTGGAATAGATCTGGAAAAAAGTAAAGGAAAATTCACGGAAAGCTCCAGAAAATCAAAGAAATAAACGCTGAAAAGTATTTTTCCGCAAAAAATGAGAGAACATAGAAATGCCAACAGTTTTTAATGGGGAAGATTTTTCCTAAAATTGTTCCAATGAAAACGAACGTATGGAGCCCCCCTTGCAAACATTTAAAAATATTTTTTATAATTTATAAGGCTTTGGGTCAACAAGATGCATATACTGTGTAAATTTAAAGACTAGCTTGAACGGTTTAGCTGATAGACCGGTGTGACAGACGGACGGACGGACGGACACGCGAGTGAAAGCAATAGGGTTCCGTTTCGACCCTTTGGGGTACAGAACCCTAAAAACACATATAAAGTGCAAATTTGTACAAAAATAATAATTTTTTTCACGAAAGTTAGGAGAAAACTCTAAAAAGGCCTAGAAAAAATCACGAATTGGAAAAAAGCAGGAATACATTTTTCCACAGTTCATTTTGAATAAAAAGAAGCAAGAATGCATTTATCCACAGTTAAATTTGAAAAAAATGAGCAAGAATGCATTTTTCCAATCTCGAATGTGAAAAAAGAAGCAAGAATGCATTTTCCATAGTTTAATTTGAAATAGAAGCAAGAATATATTTTTCACAGTTAGATGGCTCATTTACACGCCAGCGGGTAGATATAGGGTAAAGGGGGTAATTACCCACCGCAGGATACCAAAAAATAGCATAAAAAGGAGAAATAAAATATATGAAATGTAGAAACGGACAAACATATTTGTTTAAAAGTTTGATTACTTCCCCCGGAAAAAAGTACCCCCTATAGGAAAAGAAGTACCCCTCCCAGGAAAAAAGTTATATACGCCCTTAATTGTAAGATAATGATTATTGGAGTTATGTAAAGTTGTTTTGTAGATAAATAAATAAAAAATTCAGTTTAATAAATAACTAAATCCATATTATTAAAAGCTGGGGATTTATTTATAAAATGATTCAGTATAAAAATTGAATCTACCTTTAAGTTTATGGCAATCACAGAGTCAGGATATTTATTTAGATATATTCCTAGCACTTCTTGAGATACATCATAGTAGTCCAATTTGTAGTAGCATAGCGCCACGTAAACATTTAGGGCTATATTTTCCCTAAAACATATAAAAAGTATAGTTTTTTTACTGCAGAAACTATCCTTTATTTTAGGTTCATATTGTAATGAACTTTCCGAAAACAGGAACTCACTGTATACTATCAAATGTCAATATATGGTCACTTGTCTAATCTTGTAACGTTTTTTATTGAAAAAAAAACAAATAATATATTATTTTATGAATATTTTTCACCTATTTTGCAAAAGCAATCTCTTATAAATATCGATAGCTTCCTGATAATGAGCCCTCAAGTAATGGATAGCAGCCAAACTAAGTTGATCCTCTAAAATATCTTGTAATTGCTGATGATACTCCATTAAAGTTGTTTCGTCTTTTATTTTGTACGATAGATGAAAATTTAACCTGGTTTTTAGGCCACTTGTGGGTACTTTTTGTAATAATTCTTTCGATTCTTCATACATACCTAGTAAAAAAGTAAAAATCAAAATGATTATAATGCAAATAATTTATTTGTATTCAGAAGTAAAAATAAAATTATACAATATAATTATTCTTACCTAAATAAAAGAGACAACACGCTGTATTTACCAAAGCATGTTCTATATCTGAATTATTTTTTTGGATTTGTTGATAAATAGTTAAAGCCTTTTTATAATCCCCTCTGTGAAAAGCGCAAAAAGCTAACCATTGATCGACAATGTGCTTTTTATTTTCTGGTAAATGTTTGAACTAAAACATAAATAATTTAAACTATTTAAAAATAAAAAGTTATAACGTACCTCCAATAATGTAACTGCGCCGGCATAATCGCGTTTTTTGAGATATTCTTCAAATTGGGAATTTTTAGAAGACGTTTTTCCCAATTTATTTGTAGACGCATTATGGGTTTGAAGCGCTGGTTTAGACCTACTTAAAATCTAAAAAACATGACATTAATTATTACTATTATTTATCATTTTTTAATGAAAATCTTACCATAATTTTTTTGTATTAATTTTATTTGTTGTAAGCGATACACGGATATGGTTACTATGGAGATACAGGCAGTACATAATTATTGTATAAAAAAAGCCCATTATTACAAACGATTTATTAAGTTAGTAACAATAAGACTTAAATATTTGTTTTTATTCTTAAAAATTAAAAATAACACCTTATTTCAAAGAGTAAAAGATTATTTAGAGCTGTACGTATATTAATTAACCAAGCAGGTTAGGCCAAAATATAGAAAAATTAACAAATAGGAAGAAGAAGAACAAATAGTTGGATAATGTAAAGGAATATTATTTTGAAGTTGAGTATGATTTTATTGTTAAAATTTAAAATAGGCCCGTTAGTGTTAATTAATGTCTAGGTACACCCTAATGAAATTAGATAGCAAAATTAAACTATCTGTTTGCAGTGAGGAATATTTTTAATAAGTAATACGAATAGTAATACTAAGGTTATATTTGTTTTTTTATATACACATTTTTGCTTTTTTATTATACACCAGCCAGCGCTAATGTTTACTACCAGAATTCATTGTGGTGTACCTAGCGGCTTGTATAAGTACATAACTAAAAGAAGATAAAACAATAATGGAAAAGAAGAATTAGTACGGTTATGCTCATTATTTCTAAGTGTCAAATGCATATGAAAATTATTTTATTCATTAAATAAAATTAAGAAAATGTTAGATAACGTAAAACATATTATTCTAATATTGTCTGGTAAAGGAGGAGTTGGCAAATCTACAGTTAGTACACAATTAAGTTTAGCATTAAAAGAAAGGGGTTATAAGGTTTGTTTAAAAAATATATTCGTACTTTGTGCTTTGATAAATATTTCATTGCAGGTTGGTTTATTAGATATAGATTTATGTGGTCCAAGTGTTCCTTACCTTTTACAAGTTGAAGGAAAAGACGTTCATCAAGCGGACGGAGGGTATGTAGAATAACTGACTCTTATTTATATGAAATAATTGTTTTAATTTTAGATGGATTCCTGTATATACAGATGATGAACAAACTTTAGCAGTAATGTCTATTGGTTTTCTATTAGATAATAGAAATAGTGCTGTAGTATGGAGAGGTCCAAAGAAAACATCGATGGTTAAACAATTTTTAACAGACGTGTGCTGGGGAGAAATAGATTATTTAATAATAGATACACCTCCAGGTATACAATTAGCAATTTAATTACATATTTACATAGGTATAAGACCAAAACTGCAGATTTATACAGTAGCTCATTGGAGAGTAATTATGATGTAATTATACTTATTCAAATCTGGTTAAAAAATCTGATGTGGCCAAACACTTTTCTTATGGCGATTGGGCCGATTTTTTTAAAATTTGGTCCACATATTTCATGAGTCATATAAATCATTTTTGCTCATTGCACCATGACTCTAAAAATACAGGGTGGCTCAAAAAATTACTTTCAATACATTAACTATGGTTTACTCTCTTAATTAACTTGGTAATTTTCTATTCATAATTACTTAATTTATAATGTGAAATATAGGTAACAATGCATTTAAATTAAATTTAATGGATGTTGCCTCAAAGGTGGATACACAGAATAGAATTGCTTTGAGTCAATTTTATAATTCCTATACTACATCTTTAAATATACCACACACAAGATATCTTCTGGCATTGAATGTTATGGAAATTCTGAATGTCTTGTGTAAACAATTTCAGTGTAACTAAAAACAATGGTACTAAAATGGAAAACTTTCATATTTGTAATTTGCCAGCTGCCACATAAGTCATAAATAATATTTACGATGTATTGAAGTGTAAAATTGCTAAACGTCATTGATCAAGATTTGGTTTTCCTTATCTGAACATAAATAACAGCAAGGTATGCATAAACTGCAAAAAACGCATTGATAAAATAGTGGCTAATAATGTTCATAATGCAGCGATTCTTCTGGAAACCTCCTTTAGGACAACAAAATGTATACAGGGTAATCAAAGTTTGCGTAGTTTTGATAACCTTCTCAATCCGGGCTGGGTTCACCATACAAAAAAATTATTAAAAAAAATACAATTTATTTAAATTTTAATGTTCCTTTTCTATTCCCTACGGTTCTTCCCTTTTACTAATATATCTTCAATTAATCTGGTTCTTTCTGTATCCCCTTCTCGTTTTGCCTTCTTAAAATATTATATGTGTTTCCCAATTTTCCTTCTGTTTCTGTCTGTCTAACCTAATCGAAATTGTATCATCTTCTTATAGCATGTCTTTTTCTTAGCTCCGTGAAGTTAGCTCCCAAAATGTCGATTTTTTTCGGAAATTTCCCGTTTGTTAGTGCTTCTTAGTGCCTATTAAGCATTTTTTAATTTTAAGGTCAGCCCTGACAATCTACCAAAATGGACGAAATTTGATACTTTGATTTAGTGCTTCTCAGTGCTTCAAATAGTTTCGAAAGTGCTTGTCTATTTTTTTAGATATTTTAGATTTTAACTTCAACGTCCACTACTCCAAAACATTTTCCTATTGATCCAATCCTTGGATCAGTTTTTAGTGCTTCAAAAAGTTGCAATCACGATTCTTTCCTTTTTGAGATATTTATTTCAAGGTCAGCCCTCAAATCATATGGGATTGACTTAAATCTAGAGTCGTTTATTGACGCATCGTTGGTGCTTTAGATAGTTTTGTTAATGTTTTTCCGTTTCCTGATAACACACCGTACCAACTGTTTCGAGATGTTGACAGGAGAAAAGATGTTATTTTGTTGTTGTTGTTGTTATTGAAATGGGAAGTGGCTTCTTATTTTGGACACTCTGAATGGGGTGGCCCGTTTATAAGGAACACTACCTTATATCAGAAACTAAAAAGAAAGAGCAACTAGTAAGAGGAATAATGTCTTCGCGATTTTTCAAGACTACGGCCCGTTTCCTTCAGCGGAAAAAAGTCCGATTCCAAAAAATGGGAATTTTAAAAAAAAAAATTCAAATTTTTCAATTTTTTTTTCAACAAGAATTTTGGTGCAAATTTGGAAACAAAAAATACTGAATAATCAGGAAACGGAAAAAACTATCTAAAACATTAAAACGCACTAACAATGAGTCAAGAAACGACTGTAGATTTAAGTTAATCCCATATAATTTGAGGGCTGGGCTGACCATGAAAATTAAAAGTTAATTATCTCGAAAACGAAAGAATCGTGATTGCAACTTTTTGAAGCACTAACGAAGCACTAAAAAATGAGTCAATAGAAAAACCTTTAGGGGTTGACGTACGTTAAAATCTAAAATACCTTAAACCACTTCAAAACTATTTGAATTAAGAAGCACTAAATCAAAGTACCAAATTTCGTTCATTTTGGTAGATTGTCAGGGCTGATCTTGAAATTAAAAAATCCTTAATAAACGGAAAAGCACTAACGAAAATAGTTAAAGCACTAAGAAGCACTAGCAAATGGGAAGTTTCCGAAAAAAAAATTGACGCTTTGGGGGCTAACTTCACGGAGCTCTTTTTCTTGCCTACTTTTTTACAGAATAAGATGGTTTTACCTTTATATAAATATTTTATTTTATTTCATCATCCACTAAATACCATAAAAATTTCTGTAACAAATTCCTTCTTTTTTAACTTTCTGATAAATTACCATAATTAAATTGATATTTTCAAAAATTGACAAAAATAATAATCATGTTTAACATTTTTAGACGTTATTTTATATTATACAAAAAAAGTTCTGTAAGATGTATTGTGTAATAATTTTAAGTAGTTACGTGTTCATTTATTAGTTGGCATTTTATTCAATGATAACAATAAAGCACTGCACAACTTATGAAAAATTTTATAACATTTATTTTACATACCAATTTATATGACTGTAAATCTAAGTTATACTCGTATTTACATTTGCCATATTCGTTCTTTGAGTGTAAATTAAGCACTAGGTATATAAAAGCCAAAAGTAACATAAACGTGCAATAACAATATGCATCAAAAAGTTCCGCTGATAATATAAACTATTTCAAATCAGTTTTTTATAAAAATTATTTTTTTGATTAAACATTTATAAAATCACTCTAAAGTTAATCTAAAGTATTTTATTTGTTACATATTTGACAATAAGTTTAACGATAAAATTAGCCATAACATAATTGAGCATTTTCTGGTTTTTACATCTAGCAATTAAATAGTTTTTATAATATAAAACACATCGGAATCGTAAAAAAGTTTACACCTTTATTAAAGTAGTTATCACTTTTTAGTGTTCAATACTTTACAATATATTTTTATTAAATATATAGCCGTAAAAAAATAAAAACCACCCGAAAGACACAATAACCCTATGGGACGTCTGAGTGTCTAATATGTGTAATTTTTAAATCATGCTTGTCAGCATATAACTTGTTCCAAGTTCCAAGAAGATATGCCAAATTGTCCCACCTGTATATGCCAACCAGACTCATCATTGTCATTCCTTGACAACTATTATAAATGGCACTTTTGAGCTATATATCTGGATCTCTATGATAAAAGACGAATTTGTTATACCCTCCCTACTCAATAGTTATAAGCAATCTATGATTTTGTTTCTTTATAAAGTTGTAAGCAATTACATAGTTTTTTTGCAATTATTATCCTTTATTACCATTCAATGTCCTGTCAAGGCTTAGTAGTTCCTTTTTGTTTAACACTTCCAAAATGATTCCTATGGATTGGACAACTAAGTATGATTATCTGAATATTTTAAATAATTCTATAACTTTTTTCTAAAATTTGTGGTTTTGTTACTTTGTACCTCTGTCATTTTATTATAATCTTTCTTCTTACTAACACAAATTCCTAAATATTATGCTAAAAATTCTACTAACATAAAAAGGCCAATAGGTCTGTTTGAGTTCTGATAAAATAAATACATTTTTATATTATTTATATGTTATGTTAGGTACATCAGATGAACATATAACAGTGATGGAAAATTTAAAAGCCGTTAAGTGTGATGGAGCAATAATAGTAACTACACCTCAACAAGTATCTATCGAAGATGTTAGGAAAGAAATAACATTTTGTAAAAAAACTGGCATTCCAATAATAGGACTTATTGAAAATATGAGTGGGTAAGTATACATAATATTCATATTATCATAAATAGAGGCCACATTCACAATGTTATATATTGTATTGTTATTATATTAATTAATATTGAAATATCTCTTTTGGATTGGGTTCTATGAAATAAAAAAAAATAATAAACATTACAAGTTAATTATAAAAAAATTATATATCCTGTCTATTTTCTATCTTTTGAAACTCCGACACAAATTGATTTTTCTTAGTCTTTATATTTTCTTTGTTCTATAAATGTCTTAAACAGCTCATTTGATATTATTCAATTCAGATGCTTCCATAAATTTGACTAGCTCTGTTCACCTTTTTTTTAATGTACTTTTTTTATAATTATATTTTTTTCTTTAAATTTTCATTTTTATAAAATAAATAATAAATCTTCTAGTTCTAATTTCCTTTTCCATATAATTAATTTCATTCCATAAACATTTAATGACGACTCTGCTTTTTTCATATGTTTTTTTCCCCAAAATAATTTTTTTTCTTGATTAAGAATAATAATAAGAATATGATTCAATTATTATTCCATAATTGTTGATTTAGAATATCTTTCCATATTTTACATACCAATTGATATCAATGTTTTGTTAAATATAAAAGTTTTTTAACAATTAAATTATATTTATAAAATTCAGTAATTCATACAGAGTATTTCATTATAATATATTGCTTATGGTTTTGTATAAAAACCACACTTTTACATTACCCAATATATGTTGAGTTTCAAAGTTTGCGCCGGTAATTAGGTATCATTTGCAAAAAAACGGCATGCAAATCGGTTGTTTTATTTCCAAGAAATGCCCAGAGCAGATAAGTTAAGCAGGTAAGTTAGTCCGGACGAAGACTCAAAAACTAAGCAGAATAGACGAGTCGGATTTGTATCAGTTCAAGGAAAACTGATTAGGTTTTGTTACATAGTTGTGTCAAGAGAAAAAAGTAAATTAAATCATGTTTCCATAGAAAAAAAATGAAAACATGTATGGAAATTTTATGTTGTGAAGTGTAATGAAAAATGAAAAAAGGTGGAATATATATAACAATGAACATATTTATAATAATGTACCATAAATGAACAACTCATTCATTTTCAATTGAAGAATAACAGTACTTGTGATGTAGGAAAAACCTAGACAGTAAATATGACCTTGAAGCGTAATCTGCTTCATTATTAGTTTATATTTGAATTGATCTGTATTATTTCAGATTTTATCTCAACCATAATATTTGTTATTTTGTATTAAAACCATTACAAAATTCTTATAATAATTAAGGTATATCATTTTCGTTTTAGATTTGTGTGTCCTCACTGTTCAGATTGCACAAATATATTTAGTAAAGGAGGTGGAGAATCATTAGCAGAAGTGACAAAAATTCCTTTGCTCGGAACTTTACCCATAGATCCTAAAGTTGGACAGTTACTTGGAAAGTGTTGTATTAGAGAGTTTCCTGATTCTCCCTTATCAAAGGAGTTCAATAATATTGTTGATAATATTGTTCATAAATAAATAAGTTGTTGATTTAATCTGTAGTTATTTTTATATGATCTAAATGCATCTTCCAGCAGTTTTAAATCAAGCAAAGTACAATTGGACTGATTTTATTGTCTATACCGCCTCACAGATTTCAGCCACTCGATGTGTTTCTGTTTAGGGCCTTTCAGACATTTTATAATGGAGCTGCTGACTCGTAGATGGTGGAAAACTTACATTTTTACATAGTACATAAACTTAATTACAAATAATGAACGGGTGCCGAGCGCATTCGCTATATGGGCTGAAAACCCAGCTTGGATGAATTTTCCCAGACATGAGCGATGGCTCATTTTTCACAGAGGGGCATATGAAGAGACGAATAAGCCAGACCTCAGAAAAAACGAACAAAACTGTATTAATTGACTATCACTATTTTGTAAATCATTAATATTAATATATTCCAGATCTGGTTCTGCATAAAAATGCACCAGAAGCTCTTTGATTTTTGGAGAAAAAATCAATCTTTTATTTTGCCATATGTGGCCTGTGACCTGTGCTCATAGGGTCATGTGACAAAAGAAGATTATGTTCATTTGTCTTGCTCACTTATCCAGAATGATTTCCCCTAAACTTACGGAAGTTTTTGTTGCAAGCTTCTGCTGCTTCTTTGGATAATTTACGAATAGGTGTTAGACCAAAGTCTATTATATTAACGCTATGTATCAGTAAGTTATGGACACTGGAAGGCATATAATACCACCGATATAATTTTATATACATTTTTGCAGTGTCGACTTTTGCACAATCGAAACAATTAAAAATTTATTAAAGGAGGCAGTTTATGATAATAAAGATATATTCTTATCATTATTAGAGTATAGGAATACACCTATAGCTCATAATATTCCCACTCCAGCTTATTTGGTATTCGCTCGAGAGGTCAATTACCAATAACTGAAAAAAAGACTACAAAACCCTCTAGAATTAATTAAAGTTTTTAAAGATAGGCAGCAGAAACAAAAACAATATTTGACAGCAGTGTTAGGTCATTAGCACATTTAAATGTAGGCGAACAGGAATTTTAGGTCATTAGCACATTTAAATGTAGGCGATAAGGTAATAACATTGACGCGCCGCCCATATGAGCAAGGTCGTGCGGTGCAAGACGTCGCCAAGACCTTCCATAAAACCAAAAAATTATCTACCAATACCGACGCTAAAATTTTATTATGTAAAAATTAGGAACGATAACGTGAAACCCGTATTTTAAACCATCTTGAAAAATGGAAAAGTTCTATTAGTTTTATTTGCCTACCTACAATTCCATAACTTTTAAAATATCTGCAAAGCGAATGGTCCTAGAAGAAAGAAGAGAATTATTGCTTATGGTCATGACAAAGTAATTTAATTATACCCAATCTTTGGTCATGATTTATTTTGTATTATTTATTTAGTAAAGTTGAATTTTTACTTGGATTAAGATTTCAGTTTTTGGAATTGCCGTATTAGCGTACCGAATATATGCACGTAAGTCCTGATTTGCTAATATAGTGATTGATTGTGAAAAATAATACAGGGTGTTTCCAAATTACGCTTACAACGTTTGTCTGTAGATACCTCTCGAAAAATTGGACAAAATTAAATAAGGAACTAGACAGCCATAATACCCGCGTGGGCATTAAGCACAAAATATACAATAATAATGTTTTTATTCTTCTTTAGTGAGAAAGTAAAAAGAACGGTACACAGATGTATAATAAACTTCTCCTCCAACAGTTATCCAATGATGTGCAAAAATACTCAAAAATTGGAAATTTCCCACAAATCGGCTTCACTATTGATTACTAACTGACTGAGCTACTATTTTTTTTGTTCTTTATATGTAGCGAGAAAGTGAAAAGAACGGTACACAGCTGTATAAAATACCCAAAAATGGGAAATTGTTCAAAAAACTTGGACAACTCTGTTTGATTACTGACTGAGCTACGCGTCTACCATATTATATAAAGTTAAATGATTTTATTTGAAATGAATTAATGAATATATTTATTTGAAATTTGGCAGATTTGTTTTAAATGTAAAAGGTATATTTTAATGAAAAAACATGTTATCATGCTTGATCCAGTGGTGTGCATATGGAAGCATATCTTAATTGAAGCTATTTTTTTGTATTGCTCACGTAAAAAAACATATAACCTTTACAATACATAGATGTATCAGTATTTTGCACGACAGCGCCGAAGAGTACTTGGCGCGTCCCTGGGTAATGATACAGTTTGAGAACAAGTGGCAGTCAGGTGTGATTATAGATGTTGACAAAATAAGACCAAGGAGTTATATGGTAAAGCTGAATAAAAATGAAAAAATGTTTGGAAGGAACAGAAAATTAAAAAAAAAATTGAAGTTGATAATCTTAAAGAGGTACAAACCTTTAACACTTTATTAGGTAACTACTTGATGGAAAGTACAAGGAGCAGAGATACTGTACAGAATGAACAGAACTTTGCTCAAACTGACAATCAACAGATCTTGAACAATAATGATACCATCCAGAATATAACACCAGAGTTGCAGCAAATAGCTGTTCAACAAACCGGGATACAGTTAGTAGGATCATTAAAGCGCCACAATATTTAAAAGACTATGTAACATCTTAAATTTAATATATCTACCACTACATATGTGTATTTTTTAAGTTGTTGGTTAGCGCAGTTTGTATTGTGTTTATATTTTTGATTGAAATGTTTTTTTTATGTTACGTTCTGTAAGAGGGAACATATTGTGAGTTGCCTACCTACTAGTGTAAGTACTGGGGAACGCAGTAGTGGTTGCATACTAATCAGGACATCGCCTCTCGCCCATCAAGGCAATATAGAAAGAGTTTGAATCATTGTATATATTGTAATGATATAATATTACGAAAATTACCAAGATCTCGTTTAATAATAACAAACATTTCCTAAAATTATAAAAAAATATATAAATTTATGTATGTCCTGCAACACTTCCTCTTCTGTACCTTTTCTTATGTATAATTAGTTTCTCTCCAATCTCCCTCTGTTCTTCCAAATAACTCCCTACTTCATTGTTCCCAATTTATCCATAATTTTCCAAAATTGAATATTGTTATGATTTAATCTTTCTCCAATTTCACCAACACCAGTATTTGATTTCTTCAACGAATTAAATTATAAATTTTATTTATTTCTTCATTGACTTGCAAACATTTTTTATTAAAACCCTATTTTTAAGTATATTGATGTATAATTTATTTTCTTATATTCGTTTACAAAAGTACCATTTAATAAGATTTTTTTATATAAACTTTGTAAACAATTTTTTTAAAAATTTGTCAAAAATTGATTTGTTTATTATTATTTTTCTTCAACTGTTCTTTCCACAAATTTTTTTTTTTTGTTACTTCATTAAAGAATATTTTTTTATCACTTATCTTGCCATTTACTTTGTAATTATACAGCAAAAATTTATTTTAATATTCTTTCCAAAATTTAACTGTTTCTGTTAAATTATTATACAAATAATAATCATTCATATTATAATAAAGATATAATAATAATACAAATAAGGTTTTTTTATACTCCAAAACTGTTGATTTTAAATATTTTATACACCAATTGCTCTAAATGAATTGTTTAAAATTAAGCTTTTTTAACAATAAACTGTTTATAAAATTCAAAACTCATTAAATTATTTATGTTATCAAACATTTTAACAATTAACTTCGAAAAAATTCATACAGAGTATTTCATTACAATATACAATGTTTGAATGCATGTACGAGAGGACACCTAACAGATATCTACAAACATCATTGTTGTACTTATTGAAATACCATCATAACATTTAAAAAACTTGGATAAATTCAGGCGTTCTCCACATGCAAACGTCTGGAGAATCTTATAAATTTGACGTAAATTTGTTATTTTTAATATTTATTTGTCAGATCACATAACTAAACTATTTTGTGGTGTAAATTTTTATTATAATTACAAAAAAAAATAATAAAAGTATTGAAAAATTCAGATTTTTCATTTTTTCCGATCCATTTATTTGGAAGAATTGCAAGTTTATGCACGAGCTTATGCAGGGCAAGAGTAGAGTAGACAAGGATTACGAAAAAGTAGGCTTTAAAGTCAGATCAATCGTGATTTAACAGGTATTTAGTTGTTTTTGATTCGTTCCATGTAAAGAAAAAAGAAATATTTTCTCAGATTGCAATTTTAGGCCACTGTGCGGCGTCTTTCTGAGGAAACCGATAACGAGCATTCGGCGAAATCCACTATGGACAAACTGATAGAAATAAATCCTTAAAATCTCCATCAATCAAGAACTTCTTGTTCCTCTACAGAAAACACCAGAGTCAAAGCGAGATTTAGAAATAACGGAATACTGGAACTGATTGCCCTGTGATTGCCCCATATACATCTCAAAAATATACACACTTGATGAAGATCATATGTTGCAGAGTATTGTGAGTTGTAAAGAACAGTTAAGACCATTTATATTAATGGGCACTACTGACCACGTCAAAAATATATCGGGTGACTCCCGGACTGGCAAAGGTCAATTTGGCCCAGTAGAAAATGAGCTAGTAAGTCCCATAAGATGTATAAAGTATCCAAAAGTTCAACCAAGACTACAATCTACTAGAGGCAGAAAAATAGTGAAAGCTGTATTACAACTGCGATATACTTATATAAACAATAAAAGATTTTGAGGAGCAGCTTTGAAGAGAAAAAATAATGTGAAACCAAAGAAAAACCGAAACAGGTAGAGAAAAACCAGTAAGACACCATATCAATTTTTTATTATTAAATTTGTTGGTAAACAACAGACTATAAAGCAATACACTACCAAAATCTAAACCGACAATAAAGATGATAATAATAATCTTAGATAGATAGAAAAGGAAGGACTGTGGTATGCCTCGTTCACTGCAACCTTTTCAGATCTATTGTGATTGTTCTCCTAGTTATTAGTCTCCATAATCTAGTAAGTAGTTCCAATATTTAACATTCCGCTTAAGTCTTTTTCGCCGAATAGTAGAAACCTTAGTCTATAGACCTTCACAGTAGCAAAATGTGTACTGCGGTTTCCTAGTATTACAGACAAATCCTGCAAATAGATTCCTCTGCCAGACCTATTGTATTCATGTTTGTTGACTCAGTATACCTTGTAAGAAGACCTAGTACTATTCTAGTAGATCTTCTGTTCTGAGCTAGTAGGTACTCTGTGAGTTTTGGCGATGGTCCTACGATAAAATCTTTGGTCTGTCTCTGCCCTGGTGAAATCTTCCATCATTCTTGAAATATATTTAGGTTCCATAGATTGATGGATCTATTGTCTTCGCAATGCCACAGAATGGTTCAGGTCAGATTAGAGATTACGTTGTGCTTCTTCATTGCCCCTGTGTCCATCATGTCCCCTTATCCAGCCTATTGTTAGTCTATTTCGACTACCAAGCTTAGTTAGGGCCTCCAAGTAGTCACATGCAAGTTTTGATTTAATTTGCATGGAGCATAGTGCTTTTAATGCTTCTTCTTCAATATATGGCTATATTTTTTTATTTAATTTTTTGCCTTTAATATATCTATTGTATATTGTATAGCAATTAATTATGCCTGTTGCGTAGTTGCCTAGCAAGGGCGGATCCAGGGGGGAGGTCATGGGGGTCATGACCCCCCCTATCCTGTGATGTTTTTTATGAATACCAATAAATAATATAGCCCAAAATTTTCCGGGAGAGGACCCCCAGAAGTTCTTCACGAGTTATGACCCCCCTAAAGTGAGACTCTGGATCCGCCCTTGTTGCCTAGGCTCAGTGAGATTTTTGTCTTTGTGTTTACATTGTATGCACTCGCTTCAACTCCTTTGTTGCTTTTGGAGCCATCTGTATACCAGACCATTTTTGGGTTGGATAGGATTTCTCTTTTTCCAAACTTCCAAGCGCTTCGATCTGGTATGTGTAAGTACTTTAAAAGGTTTTTCAAAGCTGTATTTGGCATCCCTATTACTCTAACTCTATATAATATTTCATAGTCAGCGCCATAAGACCTCTAATGCTGTTGTTTGAGTTGCCCTCATCGCTCCTGTGATATACAAATGTTTCAAATTTTTATTTCACAAATTACAGCTGACAAAAGCTTTGGGGTCTTCGTATTTTCGTACAAAAATTAAAATAAAAAAGTACTTGCGACTTCTTTCTTTATAAGTAGGCAACCCCATATACATAAGAGTGAATTGTTGGTTGTCTGCCTAAAAGCTCTACATAAAGAATTCTAAATTACGAAAATTGTTCTGGTGCCGCTCTTTCTGAAATTATAGATTCAATTATGAATTTTATTTTTAAATAATTGTTTCAAATTTGTGCGCTCAATTGTTTTATTAAAACTGTAATTTATTGAATTAAATTTATAATTTGATTTTAATAAAAAAGATAAAATTTTCTAGTGATAGTATCTTCTTCCTTGAAGTGATTGGTAATTTATAAAATAATGATGCTATCTTAAAAGATTTTTATCAAATTTATATTACGTGTGTGCATCAATTTCACACGTGAAACTGTTTTACATGGGAAATTATACAAAAATGATTTATAACAAATCTGCTGTTTCATTTTCATTAGATTTTGATAACGTTAAAATTATAGTTTTAGATTAATTTAAGGGTGAAATATAAAGCTCAAAACTTACAACCGTTTATATTAAAAAAAAATAACAGTTCTAATATTTATTGTCAAATTTCTAATTCTTTTCAATAAGCATTCTTATCAACTTTTTGTATTTGATTATTAACTTATCACTGGAGATATTCAAGTGACATATTTTCCCCATGTGACGCACTAATGTAGGCAAAGTCGTCACAAGACAAATACTGTGACTAGACTCGTTCGATTAAAAAAGAGCAAGGTGCAATATAAACACCACTAAGTTAACATTATTTTAACGATAGTACTGGTTCTTTAATCTTAATTTATTATTCCTGGGTTATTACTGGAAAATTGAAAAAAAGGAAATTAAACTCAGAATTATTATTATACAGTAAAATAAAATATAGAAGAAAATATTATATTGTAACACCTCAAAAAAAAACTGTTCAAGGATTTTTCTAGGAGGATTTACCAACTAAGTTTTAAGGATGAATTTTCAAGAATTTCTCGAGGACTTTTTGATTTAAGGTTTTTTAAGGATTTTTGGATTAATTTTCAAGGATAGAAGAATTGCCATGGACTTAAAGTTTCAAGGATTGTTTGAAATTGTCATGAATTTTTCAAGGACTTTTTTGATAATGTTTTTCAAGTTTTTTTGATGAATTTTTTAAGAAATTTTTCAAGGATTTTTGGAGAAGGATTTTCCAACAAAGTTTTAAGGATGTATATAGGAATTTTCAAGAATTTTTCAAGGACTTAATTTCGATCATTTTAAAAAGTTTTTCAAGTTTTTTGCAAGAGTTTTTTAAGGATTGTTTAAAGATTTTTGAAGGATGATTTACCAACTAAGTTTTAAGGATTTTTACGAATTTACAAGAATTTTTCACGGACTTTTTGATAAATTTTGAGGTTTTTAAGATTTTTTAAGGAATTTTCAAGGATTTTTAGAATAATTTACATGGAGTTATCATCAAAGTTTCAAAGATTGCCAGGAATTGTCATGAATTTTTTAAGGACTTTCGGATGATTTTTTAAAGGTTTTTTGCGATTTTTTAAGTGCTTTTCAAGGATTTTTGGAGGAGGATTTACAAAGTTATAGGGATTTTTAGGAATTTTCACGAATTTTTCAAGGACTTTTGATGATAATTGAGTTTTTTTTAAGGGTTTTTAAAAGAATTTCCTAGGACTATTAGAAGAATTTCCATGGACTTCAATCAAAGTAAGTAAGGATTTATAGGAATTTTTAGGAAATTTTCAAAGACTTTTCGATAAAAGGTTTTACAAGAATTTTTTAAAGATTGTTCAAGGATTTTTGAAGGAGGAAAGGAGGATTTATCAACTAAGTTTTAAGGATTTTTAGGAATGTTCAAGAATTTTTAAAGGACTTTTTGATGATTTTTGAGGTTTTCTTAAGGATTTTTAAAGGAAGTTTTTAAAGATTTTTCCAGAATTTTTACAAGAATTTCTTTGGACTTATTATTAAAGTTTCAAGGATTATTAGGAATTGTCTTGAATTTTTTGAAAGGTTTTTCAAAATGTTTTGATTAATTTTTTTAACGATTTTTCAAAGATTTTTGGAGGAGGATTTTCCAACCAAGTTTTAAGGATTAATAAGAATTTTTCAAGGACTTGTTTTTTGCAAGATTATTTTAAGGATTGTTCAAGGATTTTTGGAGAAGGATTTTCTAACTTCAATAATTTTTCAAGGACTTTTTGATGATTTTTGAAGTTTTTTAAGGACTTTTGGAGGAATTTTTTAAGGAATTTTCAAGGACTTTCTTAAAAAACTCCGTACAAATTTTTCTAAAGTAAAATCCTAAATTAAACGAGGTCAACCCTGTCTTACATTTACTACTAAAACTATAAATTTGCATCACTCTGTAAATAGCATCTGCAGAAAATAAAAGTGTATTAGGAAAAAAAAATAAAAGAATTATTCGTTTTTAGAAATAGTAATTTAAAATTTACAGATAAATAAATATAATTGTTTTAATCTTAATTACCACATCCTGAATTGATATTCAAATTGTAATCTTTGTTTTTTGTACAATTTTATTGAATGTGACGATTAAAAGTTAAATTAACATTTTTATTTTACTTAAAAGTGCAGGAAAAATAAAGTTGTTAAATAACTTATTTTTTACTTGTTTGATTTATTTAAAATTTTTGATTTTTACTAATAGTAACAATTTTTATTTTACAATGTTCAGAAACTAGAATGTACAAGTTTATTTTTTGAAGCTTAATATTTGTTTTGAATTAATACTTTTTTCGAAAAATATTAAAGCATATGATGGTTCAATTTTTCATTTGAAAGAAAAAAGTAACATTTTTTTAGTTTCGACAAAACTTATTTTTTTTTTAAACTTTATTATTTTTTAAACGAATACTTTGCCTTATTTGTTGAAAAATATTAAAGATCTAATTTATTTAAAAATGCAAGAATAACAATATTGTTGAAAAGTTTTTTTCGAGATGAATATTCGACGTTTCGCTTCCAATATAGGCAGTTCATCAATACCAGAGGCAAATATTCTGACGAAAAATCCTGGTTGTTGGTGATATCATTTGTTGACATTTTATTGTAATTAATATTTTTTCTTATATTTAAAGACCTTAATAAATGTGAAGATTAAAAATAAATTTAAATCTTCATTTCCATTTGAATTAGAAATTAGAAATGCCAAATAAAATTATTGAGTTGAACGTTTTTATTTGAATTCTTTCAGAAGCTAGACTTTATATGCCTTTTTACATTACGAATTAAAATGTTTATTTGGAAATAATCAATTAAAAAATAAATTTATATTGTGAAGAAGCTAATTTTAGTTTTTGAGCTAATTAAGTGGCAAAACCCTTTTTTTATGTACAAGGTAGAATTTATATGCCCAATTCCTTGTAGTACGAATTAAAATGTTTATTTGAAATTAATCACTTTTCCTAAAAAATAAATTTATTTAGACATTCTTTGGGAAATGGTCAATATAATTTTATTTTTACATGAAAAATGACTATTTCCAATTAATTTTCTGAGTATCTATATATCAGGCACGGATCCAGGGGCTTCATTTGGGGGGCGATTTTAGGTCATTTTTAATCAAACAAGGGTACCCCTCTAGAAAAATTTTCGAATTCAGCTGAAATTAGTGAAATTTAGTCTTAACGCTAATTCAGCTCGTGAAAAATATATCAGTGACGCAGATTAATGATTTTAATTTATTTATTTTCGTAAATTTTTTATCTATTTGCCGGGGGGATCGGTCTCAACGCCCCCTTTAAATCCGTGCTTTTCAAGCTTTTTATTTTTTGAAAAGTAATGTATGCGAATATTGAAACTAAACTACTCTAATTTCCATTTGAGAAACGCAAAAAAAATAAATTTTTTTTTTTTTTTTGAATTGAAAAGACAAAAACGGTATTTTTTAATTTAATATTTTCAGAAGATAGAATTTATGCTCCTTCATTGTAATAAGGATTAAAACATTTATTGGAAATGAATCATTTTTATTAAAAAATAACAATTATTTCCACGTTTGGAAAAAGTTTATATCCCTATAGTGATTATTTTCAAATAGAAAAATAAAATTGTTAAAAATCTAAGTTTAGTTTTTGATTTCAAGTGACAAACCCTTTTTGTTTTTTTAATACTTTAAAAGGTAGAAGTTATTGTCCCTTCAAATTAAAATGTTTATATGAATAATCACTTTTATCAAAAAATGAATTTATTTTGAAATACTTCAGGAAATGGTCAAAAAAATTTTAATAAAATGGCTATTTCAAATAGTATTTTTCTGAAAAATCAATTGTTTTTGTTTTGTGAATATGAAGATAGAAATAAATTTATTTTTGATAGAAATGTAAGAAAATGAAATTGAAGTTTATTTTAATTTTTGGAATTTAAAAAGACAAAAACGTTATTTTGTAATTTTAATATTTTCAGAAACTAGAATTTAAATTCATTGCATAACAAATTAAAATGTTTATTTGAGAATAATCATTTTTATCAAAATAATAATTTATTTCGACTGTTTAAAAATAAAATAATAATAAAAATAATTTATTTTTTTTATAAACTATTTTCAAACCGAAGAATAAAATTGTTAAAAACCTAATGTTAGTTTTTGGGTTCAAGTGACACCCTTGTTGTTTTTTAAATATTTCTACGATGTAGAATTTATTATGCCCTTGCACTACTAATTAAAATGTTTATTTGAAATTACTTTTTCAAAAAATAAATTTATTTTGACATACTTCAGTCAATGACTATTTCCAAATATTTTGCTGAAAAATCACATTTTCAAATTTTTTGATTTGAAAAGTTTGATATAGATTTTAATTTTTTGAATTTTAAAGACAACGTTATTTTATAATTTTAATATTTTCAGAAAATAGAATTTAAATTCATTGCATAACAAATTAATATGTTTATTTGGGAATAATCATTTTTATCAAAAAAATTATTTATTTCGACGTTTGGAAAATGATCAAAATAATTTTGGTTTTTTTATTACCTATTTTCAAACAGAAAAATATTGTTAAAATAAAAACCTAATTTTAGTTTTTGAGTTCAAGTGAAACGCTTTTTTTGCTTTTTAAATATTTCTATTATGCTCCTTCCTTGCACTACGAATTAAAATGTTTATACCTTTATCAAAAAATGACTATTTCTAAATAAATTTTTCTAAAAAATCATATTTTCAAATTTTTCGTTTTGAAAAGCTTAATTGATATGAAGATAGAAATTAACTTATTTCAATTTCAGAAATCGTAAGAAAAATAAAATTAACTTTATTTTAATTTTTTGAATTTAAAAGACAAAAACGTTATTTTGTAATTTTAATATTTTCAGAAACTAGAATTTAAGAAAAATGTTTACTTGGAAATAAATCACCTTTTATCAAACATTTATTTAGATAATGATCAATTTTATTTTTGAAAAAAATGGAGATTTCCAAATAATATTTTTTTTTGTGAATATATTTTCAAATTATTAATTTTTTGAAAATCCTTAATGGATGTGAAGATTAAAAGTAAACTTAAAATCATCATTTCCATTTATAGTTTTACGAGGAAAAATAAAAATATTGTTAATTGGCTGTAATTTCAATTTTTTTAAACTTTTATTTGCTTTTATTACAAAGGTAAAATAAATTAAGGAACAGAGTAATGAAGTTTTACAATTTTTTATTATCCCATAGTATTAGCCTAATAATATAATAATAGTCTTATTCTGCACATGTAATAAATTACAAAAATTAAGATAGTAATACTTTGGCCTAGAGTGCATATTTTATGGTCACTCGATCCCATACTATAAACACGGCAGTTCTTGCCCCCAAAAATGGGCATATGTAAAACAGAAATAAAGAATAAATGCGGGGCGAAATAAACAAAACAAATTAGAAGCACTTCCTGTGGACAATTGAGGGACCAGATTCGTCGTATTCTTGTTTGGAGATCCACATTTGTTGGAAAGTAGAAAGAGAAGCCAAGATGGATCCACCGATCCATACGGAGTATTTCCTTTCTGGAGGTGCAATGATCTTGATCTTCATTGTGCTTGGGGCCAAGGCAGTGATTTCTTTTTGCATTCTATCGGCAATACCTGGGTACATGGTGGTACCACCGGAAAGTACGGTGTTGGCGTACAAGTCCTTACGGATATCTACGTCGCACTTCATGATGGAATTGTAGGTAGTTTCGTGGATACCTGCGGCTTCCATACCCAAGAATGAGGGTTGGAATAGAGCTTCTGGACAACGGAATCTTTCGTTACCAATGGTGATGACTTGACCGTCGGGAAGTTCGTAGCTCTTTTCTAATGAGCTTGAGCTAGCGGCGGTGGCCATTTCTTGTTCGAAATCTAAAGCTACATAGCAGAGTTTTTCTTTGATGTCACGAACGATTTCCCTCTCGGCAGTGGTGGTGAAAGAGTAGCCACGTTCAGTCAAAATTTTCATGAGGTAATCAGTCAAATCTCTACCAGCCAAGTCCAAACGGAGGATGGCGTGAGGAAGGGCGTAACCTTCGTAGATTGGGACAGTGTGGGATACACCATCTCCGGAATCCAATACAATACCAGTGGTACGACCAGAAGCATACAAGGAAAGTACAGCCTGGATGGCGACATACATGGCTGGAGTATTGAAAGTTTCAAACATAATTTGTGTCATCTTTTCCCTGTTGGCTTTAGGGTTGAGTGGAGCTTCCGTCAAAAGGACAGGGTGTTCTTCTGGGGCTACTCTAAGTTCATTGTAGAATGTGTGATGCCAGATTTTCTCCATGTCATCCCAGTTTGTGACTATTCCGTGCTCAATTGGGTATTTGAGGGTGAGGATACCTCTTTTGCTTTGGGCTTCATCTCCTACGTAGGAATCTTTTTGACCCATTCCTACCATGACACCCTGATGTCTGGGGCGACCGACGATTGAAGGGAATACGGCACGGGGCGCGTCGTCCCCGGCAAAACCAGCTTTGCACATACCGGATCCATTGTCTACAACTAAAGCGGCAACTTCTTCTTCACACATTTTGATAGGTTAGTAGTACTGAAAAAAAAGTAAAAAATTATTAATAACGGATTTCTAGTAAGTTTATTTATTATTAGATTTGTCGAAAAATTTCATTGTTGATAAAAAGGATGGAACCCAAATTGCTAAAATTTCGTCTTTGTTGTTGGATTTCAGAACTAGACGTTTCGGTTTAACTCAATAAAACTTCAACTCAATTTGTACAATTTACAGTTCTGATGAAGGTTCATAGTAAATTAAACAGAAACGTTGGTCAACAGTTTTTAGTTTTTCATTTGAATGGAAACTTGTAGATTATCAATTGAACAGATGCAAAAAAATGTTTAATTCAAATCAAAAATAAAGAATACTGAGTAATTAGCGACTCAAGTATTTTTTTAATTTATTTACATGTTATATGCAGAGCTTATAAACTTTGCAAATATAATTTAGGATCTTGGGACAATTATGTCATTGAAAAAAAATATGTGTAAATTCCTAAAAATCCACCTACAGGGTGTGTAAAAAAATTGAAAGTAAAAAAAAATTTCAGAAGAATCAACTGTTTGATCATCTCCCTTGTATACCATAATTTAACTTGAATTTGGAGTTTTGGCAATATTCTGTATATTTGGAAAAAATTCACCTACAGGGTGTTTAAAGAAATTGAAAAGTAAAAAATATAAAATCAATTTAAATTTGACATTTAAAAAAATGCAAGCCCTAAAAATCCACCTTCAGGGTGTGTAAAAAATCGAAAAAAATATATATTTCAGAATAATCAACTGTTTGATCCTCCCTTGTATACCATTTTTTTTTTATAATTTAACTTAAATTTGGAGTTTTGGCAATATTCTGCATATTTGGAAAAATTCACCTACAGGGTGTGTAAAAAATTGAAAAGTAAAAAATATAAAATCAATTTAAATTTGTCATTTGAAAAAATGTAAGCCCTAAAAATCCACCTTCAGGGTGTGTAAAAAATTGAAAAATATAAA
The DNA here is from genome assembly GCA_963243735.1 of Neocrepidodera transversa. NCBI lineage: Eukaryota > Metazoa > Arthropoda > Insecta > Coleoptera > Chrysomelidae > Neocrepidodera > Neocrepidodera transversa. The sequence continues at coordinate 17,292,228 of OY725346.1, forward strand.
TTTCAGAACAATCAACTATTTCAGAATAATCAACTGTTTGATCCTCCCTTGTATACCATATTTTTTTTATAATTTACCTACAGGGTGCGTTTTTAAGAACAATTTAAATTTGTCATTCAAAAAAATGTAATTCCTATAAATTCACCTACAGGGTGTGTAAAAAAATTGAAAAGTAAAAAATATAATTTCAGAACAACTGTTTGATCCTCCCTTGTATACTGTAATTTTTTTTACAATTTAACTAATATTTGGGAGTTTTGGCAATGTTCTATATATATTTGGAAAAATTCACTTAAAGGGCGTGTAAAAAAAATTGAAAAGAAAAATATAAGATCAATTTAAATTTGTTATTAAAAAAATGTAATTCCTAAAAAGTCATCTTCACGGTGTGTAAAAAAATTGAAAAGCAAAAAAATATAAATTTCAGAACAATCAACTGTTTGATCCTCCCTTGTATACTATTTTTTTTAAATTTAACTTAAATTTGGTGTTTTGGCAATATTCTGTATATTTGCAAAAATCCACCTACAGGGTGTGTAAAATAAATTGCAAAGTAAAAATATAAGAACAATTTAAATTTGTTATTTAAAAAAATGTAATTCCTAAAAATTCACCTACAGGGTGTGTAAAAAAATTGCAAAGTAAAAAAATATAAATTTCAGAACAATCAACTGTTTGATCCTCCCTTGTATACTATTAAATTGGGAGTTTTGGCAATATTTTGCATATTTGGAAAAATTCACCTACAGGATGTGTAAAAAAATTGAAAAGGAAAAGTAAAAAATATAAGAACAATTTAAATGTCATTAAATAAAATGTAATTCCTAAAAATCCACCAGCAGGGTGTGTAAAAAAAATTGAAAAGTAAAAATATAAGAACAATTTAAATGTCATTAAAAAAAAGGAATGCCTAAAAATTCACCTACAGGGTGTGTAAAAAAAAAATTGAATAATAAAAAACATAAATTTCATAACAATCAACTGTTTGACCCTCCCTTGTATATAATTTTTGGTGTGCTTAAAAATTGAAAAGTAAAAAATAATAACAATTTAAATTTGTCATTTAAAAACATTTAATTCCTAAAAATTCACCTACAGGGAGTGTAAAAAAAATTAAAAGTAAAAAATATAAATTTCAGAACAATCTTCCCTTGTATAATATAATTTTGCACTGTTCTGTACATTTGGAAAAGTTCAACTACAGGGTGTGTAAAAATTGAAATAAAAGTAAAAAAATATAATTTGAAATCTTCCCAATTTTTATAATTCATAAATTTAGATTTTTGGCAATCCATCTTGTTAAAATTGAAAAAAATTAAAAACATAATATCCCAATTGTTTGATCCTCCCTTGTAACTGTAATTTTTTTAAATATTACTAAAATTTGGGTTTTTGGCCATACACTTTTTATCAATAATGAAATTTCCTGAAAAATTAATCACTTTTCCACATAACAGACATAATAGAAAACTTTTTCCTTTAAAGATTTAAAAGCCGGTAGGTGTAGTTAAGTGAATGAAAACTTGGAAAAAAAAACCGCCCGTTAAAACCGGTATTTTAACAACGAAGTGCCCAACCTGTTCCATATTTAATGAGTTAAAAACGTTTTAGAATGAATTGTTTGGTAATTTTCATTATACTATATGAATATAGAGACCCGCCCCATTTTTTTTTTGATTCATTGATATAAAGTTTTACCGTTATTTCAAATAAAAAAAAACACAAATTACGAGCTAAACCCACTAAATTTTTTTTTAAAAACACGTAAAATAATCACTACACTAAATATAAAATGAAAATCCAAAAATTGTTAACACGTTGCACGACCACACCTATTTTATTAACGGAACTTTTTTCACTTTAAAGAATGGCTGAAAACGAAGAACACTTACTTTGGTTTCTAGTAAAAAATTATAAATAAATTTAAAGCACAGCTTTGTTCGAATTGCTGTACTTGCACTAAAATATCACAAGACTGGAATGTCTAAAAGTTCCAAGTTTTCAACCATATATATGATTATTTGCCCCTCCCTGTTAAAAATCATTTGAGAGCGCAGATACTGCGCTAACTTGAGCCAATAGCGAGCAACATTACCATATAAGGCAATGTATTGCATCGATTTTTTTCCCTCCTCTCAAAGTCATCAAACTGACATACTTCTAGACGTAATTTTAAATGAATCAATGACGTTTAATAGAAATCAGAAAAGGATAAGAATACCGGCAAGAGCCTAATTAGATTAATTCGACCATAACTTTACTGTTTTTAGTAATAAATTTGCAATTTTAGTTGCAGTTTAGCCACAAAAATTTATTGTAAACCGGCACGTGACGCGAGAAACATCAGAGGTTATAAATAGTGTCGGCATTTAATCTTAATTCAATTTACGCTATTTTTACTACAACCACTTGCCGTCGGGGTAAAAATAGAACGGTGTTAGAATAGAATCATCAATAGTGTCGTTGTTGAGCCTTAATTAACAGGTGCTACGCCCCTCGGAAAATGTTACACTGATTTTACAAAAAGTAATTTTACTTTATATTTAAAATATTTCTCAAAGAACACTTATTAAAATCTAATTAAAAATGTATAGTCAAAAAAAATTTCTTACCGTTTAACAAGACACGTCACAAAACAACAGTGAACAACTAACGATGGAATGAAATGAAGAGTTGCCGGTTTGCGTTTGCGATTTCAAGGAAGTGTCACTACACTCTTGAACCGGAGGGTACAGTTGGAAGAAAATTTAAATTTTACTTTAGTCCAGACTAATTTGATACACTTCAGATGGATACATCTATATTTTTTGACATTTATTTAGCTATTTTTACTTGTCAAAACTTAGCAAATGTTTAAAAACAATAGAAATTATTACAATTCGCTAGGTGGCCTCTCCCCAATAATTCGAAATAATGGACTCGTCCTCCCCACCGATCTCATTCACAAACGTTACCATATATGGGCATAAAGCTGATTGCGAGTTTCTATTGGTCATGTTAACGGCGGTTTTGCCCTAACCTAACTCGAAGGTTCGAAAGCAAGACACGGTGCTGCGCGGAACGGCGCGAATCGTGACCCATGTCGGCCGGTGGCCGTTGGTGCGGTCTTCTTTTCCGATTCATCTTTAGATATGTTTCTGGCCTCGTTCGTCGACCTTGAAAACTTATGTCACACACCGGCTTACGGCTTAGCCTTCTAGATTCTGTCTAGGTATATCACACATTCTTTGAATACCTGTTATTATTTATTCAATGGCGAATACCTAATACATAGTTTTTCAATAATAGTAAAAGGTACCTAAACTTTGGAAATTTTGTTATTAATAAAACTAATCCTGGTACCTACATACAGCGGCTTGCGGTAGATTGGTAAAGGTATTTACAAATCTATTTTTTTAAACAACATATTTTTTCCTTTATAAATATCACAAAGTAGTTGCATATCAATGATAAAATGAGAAATTGGCAATTAATTAAAATAGATGTGATAAATCAATAATTTCAGATAAAATAAAATTAAAAAAATATTTGCTCTCTATTGTTTTATAATCACATGATTTTTATGAGTATACTACAATGTTATCACAAAATAAAATATTACACTGTTGCCGTATTTTTAAATCTTTCGAGGTTTTGAAGAAAACTATATAGTATAATAACAAAAAAAACTTGCCGAAAAGTTTCAAATATTTTATTGCAAAATTTTTCTGTATTATATAGGTACTTATAGAAATAATGTAGAATAATTGGTTTATTGCTATAATCTGCTGTTAGTCAGAGATCAAGTAATTACCTGCTGGTAATTTGAGGGTTGTACCTAATTTGGATTAGGTATAATAATGTAATTATATTTTCAGGATAATGTTATCTAGTAAATTATTAAATTCGAAAATATAATAGGTTTACCTACCTATATAGATACATAAAAAAGTGTACAGGGTGAATCCAATATTACGTATATTATTATTAAATTTTTTCCTTTGCACATCCAATTATTACTGCGAGGTCCAAAAGCTTTGGTACTAGTTTCTTGATGGCGAAAAAAATTTCTTACCCCTACTTTTTATCACTTTTCTCGACGTTTCCGAGTTCCCAGAGTCCGAAAAACCAAAAACAATCCTATCCGGATGTCTGGATGTAAACACTATAGCTTTTGAACGAAATCTCCGATCGAGTTCCGGTTTCCACTTTACCTAGTTATTTTTGTCCAAGGAAGAACCCTATTGAATTTGAGCAGGATCGGACCAGCCCTTCTGGTACGCACCATACAAATTAAAGTTAACTTTTGAACGAAAGCTACGATTGTGTTCCGGTTTTCACTTTACCTAGTTAGTTTTGTCCAAGGAAGAACCCTATTGAATTTGAGCAGGATCGGACCAGCCCTTCGATACCCACCATACAAATTTAAAGTGGCTTGCAATGGAAAACTTCTTTGAAATTCAAATTTTTAGAACTTTTTACATGTATAATATTCCCCTATATATATCTGAACAGTTTGGGTGGTATCCCGTTCCACAATGATCCATAAAAATCAAGTTCTCAAGGTATAAACTTTTTTAAACTGCAAATTAAAAAAAATTACGTCAGATCATGTTCTACATGTATTTAACTCCAATGCTTTACAGCATAAAGAGTTCGATGGGCCGAAGTTCAGAAACGATGCACCACCACCGTTTGAGCATCTCTAGAATTAATTATTAAAAAAAATTATTTGATAGAGAACCCCTTATGAAAATGAACTATTTATTTTTGAAGGCAGGAAAAATATTTTGAAATAATTTATTTTAGTTTATAACTCATAATAGTGTTCTTAAAAATATATAACCCCACCCCCTATTTATAGAAATAAAAAAATATAACATGCACCCAATTAATTTTTGGTCCAAATCAAATGGACTATACCCAGATAACACAGATCTCTCCAGGATAACTCTGAAAGGATATAATTAGGATCTTATGCAAACTCCTTTTTTGAGTTATCGGTGATCGCTATGTGCTGTAACTATAAGCGAAATTCTCACTGAGGTCCACAGGAGATATCTTGGAGATCTCACATTTCATTTGCCATATTCCATTTTTTGTGAGTTCCTAAATTTATCCCGAACCTATCCTAAATAATAAATTCTTATTGCGAGTTCCTAAAGTTATCCCGAACGATCCCAACGTATCTTAAACCTTAAACACAGATAACTTCAATAACCGAAGCAATATGATACACATTATATGAATTTGAAATATACAAGGTGGACCAAAATTGTCGAACAATGCTTCTAGGGGTGATAGAACACCTTAAAATAAGTAATGTTTGTCCAATGAACCTATGTCCAAAACCGCTTATTAAGGGTGCGACAACCCCTATAAAGGGCTTAACGATAATTGGTTTTTCATGAATATCTTTCTAAAGGAGTGCCATACAATATTCAAATTTCGATTCTTCTTAATAAGAAGTTTTGGACATATGTTCATTAGACAAACATTACTTATTTTTAGGTGTTCTATCACCCATAGCAGTATTGCTCGACAATTTTTGCCACCTTGTATATTACATATAAATAATAAAAATTATAAATTTTATCAATATCCTGCTAGTGGATCTTCTTCTCTTAGCCTCTTCAAATCTATTACCAATTGATATTTCACTTCTTCTTAGAAGATCTTCCCAACTTTCTTTATTTACTGACTTTACACAACTTTTAATTTTATACTTGTCTATGACTACTCCATGTTCCTCTGTATTATAAATTTTTTAATTTCAATTTTATTTAATAAGAATATATAGTTCCTTATTCAGTCACTGGTATATAACTTTATACCTTCCATTCCATCTTTATACAATATTTTATTTATTAAACCTTTTATATATCTCACAAATTGGCATTCAAAAATTCTTAATGATCGAAAAAAAAGTTTACTTCCTTTTTTTTTAATTGCCAAGCAAAATTTCATTTTCTACTTTATTTTTTACTTTTCCCGTCCCGTTTAAGGGAAAGTATAGTGAACGAGCAAAAAATTCGAGATATCGATGGAAATATCCATTTTGAGATCCCACAAGAAGAAACCATTTCTAGAGTATGGTCTGTCTTTGTGTAATCTTCTACGATAATTGCCGAATCGTTTGACCAATCAAGCTGAAATTTGGTATGACGGGTTGTTGTGTGCCTCGAATGCGACCATTAGTTTTTGGTTTAAATTGGTACAGTATAAGGTCCTCAAGACCCGCAATGAATGAATGCAGATGTAATATTTTTTGCTTTTTTTAAATTTTAAGTACAAACAATACACTATTGTGCAAAATGTTGTATTGCAAAGTTTTAGAATATAAAATTTTCTACAATTTTTGTATCAAACTATTTCCAGAATTTCCAAAAGTTGCGCCACTAAAGAGCGCGCAAAAAATGTTCATGTTGGTTTTCCGTAGTTTTTACAAATTTTGAAGACAAACAATGCATTTTAGTGCAAAATTTTCTTACTTAAAGTTGTAGAGCACCAAATTTCCTTTAACTTTTTTTCGAATTCCCCATATTTTCGCCGCTAGAGGGCGAAAAATATAGACATTTAGGATTTTTGCCTTTTTTTTATTTTGAAGACTAGGCTTTAGTGCCAAAATGTTCTAGTGCATAAAATTCCCTACAACTTTTGTATTAAACTTTTTCCACAATTCTCCTTAGTATGCTATATATTATGCGTATGCGCCTGCTTATGTCATATGAACATTGAAATATCAATTTAGTAGACGTATTCACCATTGGCTTGCTATTTAAAATTTGTTCCATAAATTAATGTAATGCTTAGTATTTTGTAATTAAAATAATCCTATTCTCTACAGCCGAGCCGGGAAAGTTCTGGGGTGACACAGCCGATTTTTTATATTTTTTTTTTAATTAAAATTTAAATCAAATAGGCTTTTGAATATGTTTATAATTAAATTGCATTCAAGGGTATTTATAGTTTAATATATTAGTTTGGCACCTAAATATAAAATGCACTTTTTTAGTTTTTTTCAAAATAGCTCCAAAACGATACAGAATTCGAGATTTTAAAAAAAACACATTTTTCTATAAAAACAGATTTCATATCTACTACATTCATCTTTTTAAATTGCATTTAAAACTATTTGTAGTGCTAAAAATAATCTGAACATTTGTATATATCTAGGATGTCGAAAAAAAATGAACCATTGAGTAAAAAAAGCGTGATTTTTCGTAATTTTTTTATTTTATTTTCATTTATTTTTAGTATTAAAAATATTAAAAGAAATTCAAACAAAATAGTATTCTAGTCAAATTTCGAATTTCGTTTTGTGTTTAAGTTATTTTGAAAAAAAAAATGAAATATCGGCAATTTCGGTCGGCTCTCAAAAACGTACTGCTGAAAAAGGGGTCAATTTATGATATTATGATATTTAGGTGCTAAACTAACATACTTAACCACAGAAACTCTAGAACGCAATTGTTCCTGACTCAAAACATATTCAATATCATATCTTTTAACATTTCTCCCCTTTAATTCAGTTTTCTAAAAAAATAACTTACAAAACTCTCTTACCACAATTTAAATAAAATTAACCAAAATTGGTATGTTCTGAAATTTATTAACCAATTTTACTTTTAAAATAAAAACAATATTTCTTTCTCCTCCACTTGATATATTGTGATTTTCCCATAATATTTACATTTATACAGGCTGTTTCTTTTATAATTTACAAAAGAACTACGACAGGACCGTAATTAAAAATTATTATCACTGATGATGTTAGTTATTTTAGTTAAAACGTCGTTAACATGATAATTGTGATATATCACTAAATTTGGTATTTAACGGTTTATGAATATTTGTAATAGAAAAGACAGGTCCGTATTTAAAAAAATAACTTGATGGTGGCTGTTAAGACACGAAACGTCTTATCAAAGATTTATTAGTGCTCTTTTGTAGAAAATTTCAGATACAATAAAACTTTCTTTTTCCATTTTTTTATATTTTTTGAAATAAAAATGCTATGCGCAAAAAACCAAATATGGCATTTTTAGTTTTCCCTGTTTAACACGAGAAGGGCGAGAGTCCCTGTAGATTTTTTCGACCAATATAATGTTCTCTAAAATAATAAACTTTTTGCCCATTTAATTATCTTCGTATCTCTTATGGTTTAGATTGTTTAGAATATAGCAATGTTAGCACATGATAAAAAAACGGCCTGTATTATTAAAAAAATAATTTTCTTTGCACGCCATGTATTAGTAATTTGTCAAAAATTATAATTTTTTATAGAATTTTGTATAGATGGTATTAATTAAATAACTTTAAACTTTATGTTATTAATTTGTCGGGAAATTAGATTCTTGATAAAAGTTTCTAAATCTAATAAACTTTATCAAATTGAAAAAAAATTAAAACTATACAGGGTGATTTCACAAATTCGTAAATTAACAATTTGCCAACTTTATTGATTAATTTATTTTTAATATTTCCCAGTTAATGTTGATTAATTCTACCCTCCAGTCCAATTTTTTCTGTGCAGAACAGAGTAGAAGGCCACAAAACATAATTATTCGGTTTTGGACGAGATATCGCCTAATATAACAACTAAAAATATGCGGTTTTTTTTCATATTTGAAATATTTATGAAAAAAGCGTGTCAATGTTACTTTTTCAAATTTATCTAGAGAAAAAAGTTGATAGTCGTATCACTTTTACTAAAAATAATTTGAAAAAAGTGCCACAAGAATTATATACACAATCGATTGGTGAAAATCACAGCTTCCTATCTTTAATACTAAGGGAGCGCTCGTCCAAAAACCATTTCATAGGTAACATATGATATTGGCACCTTAAAAAAAGAACTTAACTAAAATATACAGAAAGTTTCCCAATATCGTAAAAGTGAATGATAATATTCCATTAATTGGCCAGAAGAAGCATTAAAATTAGTAGTAACAAATTAATGGTGTTTAACACCAAAATGGTACAAAATAGAGAAGTTAAAGAACATAAACAAAATAAAGTTTTAAATTTATTAGTGTCTCAATATTAACAATCAAAGTAACAAAAAAAAAAATCAAATATTAATAGTTCATTAAAAGTTATTTATTTTTTATGTTATTTTCCTATTCGTATATAATAAATATAAGCTTGTTAGAAATGTCGTAAAATATTTATACGTATATGGTTTGGTATGTGTATTATTTGAACCTTAAGTAGGTATCAGTTAAATTTGGAGGTTGTTTTTAATCTTGTTTATAACCAACCTTTAACCAAGGTCAAAGTATAAAAATAATATAATGTGACTTCATACAAAAATTTCAAATACTTCCAAATAAACAAGCTACTACCAATTAAATATTATCAATAAATAACAATAACTTTAAATAGCTAATTCGAATTTTTAAAACTAGATTAAGGTCTCGTACTAGAATGTGTTCAAAAAATGTGGAATTGCATGCGTTTATGTAAATGAGTAATTAATGTTTTTTAATTAATATTAAATTTAATATATGCAGGAAATTATATTAGATAATAATAATAATGAAAATTACTTTCTGTATTTTATGCAGAATCTGTATTTTATACAGGGTATTACAGAAAACTTATATAATTTAGATCAAAAAAAGTTTTCTTGTAGGTTACTTTCTCAGGTATAAAAAATATTGGCAAAACAATATGTTTTTGAGTTGAAATATTGAATATTGAATATTAATTTCGGCTAGAAGTAGAAATTTTGTAAAATTGGCTAAATATTAATTGAAAATAAAAGTCCAAATTCTAGAGACGCTCAAACGGTAGTGTTAGTGCACCGTTTCGGGTCTTCGGCCCATTGAGCAAACACTTTTTATGATGTGAAGCATTGGCGCTAAATACATGTAGAACACTATTTTATACATGATCTGACGTAATTTTTTTTAATTTGCAGTATAAAAATGTTTACCCCTTGAGAACTTGATTTTTTATGGAACGTTGCGGGGCGGGTACTGGAATGGCTTGTGCGAAACTGGTCAAACTTTTCACATAGGGGAATATTATACATGATGTGAAGTGGAAAAATTTGAATTGGAAAAAACTTTTCTCTTGCAAACCATTTTAATTTGTATGACGGGTACCGGAAGGACCGATCCGATCCTGCTCAAATTCAATAGGGTTCTTCCTGGGACAAAACTAACTAGGTAAAGTGAAAATCGGAACTCTATCGGAGCTTTCGTTCAAAAGTTAGTGTTTACAAGCAGACAGACAGACAGGATTTTTTTTGCATTTTCGGACTCAGGGAACTCGGAAACGTCGAGAAAAGATAAAAAGTGGGGGTATTAAATTTGTTTCGCCATCACGAAAATAATACTGAGGCTTTTGGGCCTCAGTAATATTGAAATGGAGTAGGTATTGGCTGATATGAATAACACCCTAGTACTCATGAGCAAGAGCATGAAGTGGTAGTTTGTGCTCCAATTTATATGTATAAAAAAGATTTAATTTTGAGAAGTACATGCTCCTGTATATAAAAGTAGATACTTGTTATTTTTTTTCCACCAAACTTCTATTAGCCATGGTCAGTGTTGCCAGATCTAAAATGACCAAAGCGGTAAATTTACCATATAGAAATCGGTAGATTTGGGTTTGAAAATGGTATCGTCATAAATTCGTTATCTTGGTGTACTGTTTAGCATGATATAAACTTACCTGTTAATTGTCGAATGGTAAAAGATTAATAGAACTAAACGAGCGCAATCGCAAACATTTGTTTGCCCGAAATACGTCATGTCGACGTATGCATAGAGATGATGACATGCCATACCAGATTGACCAAATCGTCATTAGGTAAACACACACAGATAGATAATTTTGAGCAATTTATCTTTAAGTCGGCAAGATAAATTGCTCAAAACTATCTCTCCGTCTGTGTTGACCTGTTCATAGTTTGATCGATTGTCCATTGATACTTATTTTTTTATTTTACTTTAATATTAGATACTAAAATCTTCTAACTCCTTCTGTTTTTAATTTTGCGGCAGAATTAATAGTCTCTGTGCTAGAACGGTAGATATAATGTGAAAATGGTAGATCTATTGGCCTATAAAAGCAGTACATTCAAACTCTGAATATCATTCCTTGCAATATTATAAATTTCTGTGTTGCTACAAATCAGTAAATTGTGGACAGATCCTGGCTATGTTGCGTCTACGATTGTAAACCACTCATCTGAATTGCATGTGTACATTAATGCTTGATATCTCTTGCCACTATAGGTAATTCAATGCGTTAGATTGAGAGAAGACAGAAGTTCAGCATCTAAGAGCCGGTCTTCAGGTACTTCAACTCCGCCTGGTCCGACAGCAGACGTACCTGACAAATCTGAAGACTAGATTGAACTAAAGTACCTGAAGACCGGCTCTTACATCCTGAACCTCTGCATCCTCTCATTCTAACACATTGAATTCTCTATAGTGGCTATTGGACCGGTATAGAGTATCTACTTACCAATATATTCTCCTACTCTTGCCTGAAATCCCGAGTCACCTATAGATCTCAATTTTTTTTTATTTTATCGAAGTTACATATAGCATCACTTATTCGTTCTTCAGTTTTTACACCCAAAACGTGATTTGATATCCATTCGACATTTTATTCAGTAAATCGATACTTCTTTTAGGTTTGGAATATTTTTTGGAACCCAAAGTAAGGATAAACTCAGCCATGCCTCTGACTCGGTCAAACTGAAGTCTGCTACCTATCAGACTCCAAAATTGTGGAGTATATTCTCACACCGAAGAGCATGAACAAATTGTATATAGAGTACTTACTCAAGCGGAGCATTTGCTTCTGGTTTTATTCATGTCATGTGGAGTATTTACATTGAGTATTATCTAAATGCTCATTTTTGTTCATATCACCCATTAAATTTCAGAGTAGATATTAAAATTCGATTTTGAGCAACAATAATTTACTACATTTGCGTAGATTTCCAATGGTAATTTCTCATATTTCATAAATATTCATTTGCCGCAAACTATAGCTTGCCTTGTTCCGCATTGTCTTTCTCAGTTTTACAGCCCAATTTTATAAAGGTGTTCTCTCATTGGACTGTGACCAGTGAGGAGGAACGTTATAATTCTAATTTGGTTCCTACTCGTTTTGAGTAGTTCTTCAGTTTTCTCTTTCAACGGTTCTTTAATGAATGTTTTTCCGTGGTCTTTATTTTCATTTGACCCAGTTCCGTAATGATCCTCGGATTGCTGATTTTGTGATTCCGACTGCGGGTTTTGGATCCACATATGGAGTTAATGAACCTTTTCTCAGCTTTTTCGTTGCCCTCGATGCCACTATGTCTTGGAACCCACCTCATAAGTATTTTGTTGTGTTCCATAGGATACTGAGTTCTTTTCGGCATTCCCGTACCAGTTTTGATGTCACTTTTGGGTTCATAAGAGCCTTTATTGATGCTTGGCTATCTGTATATATTTTGATCCGTGCATTGCGCACTTCCTTCACGTTATTACTCCCTTCATTGTAGATTCCAGCACCAGTTTCTTCCCTGGTCTTGGATCCGTCAGTATACTACTATACCAGATCGTCTCTCCAGGTTTGCCCTTGACGTTATGTCATCTGTCCTTTAGCCTTGTATGTTCATCTCCAAGTTGGTGTTGGAAAAGTACATAGGAGTTGTGTAGTCCTTTGGTTTCGTTTCAAGATTGTTACCTCCCACTATTTCCTTTATCTTATTGTGATCCGAATTATTGCTCGTGTTTTGTAGTCTTGAAGGTCCCATGCTTGCCTTCCCTCATGATTATTATGTGTATAGGGGAAGTTTCAGAGTAGCTTTCATGGCTGATGTTTGTGTTGTTTTCAAATCCCGTCGAAGTAGGCAAGTCTTTGTACCTTGCTCATACCAAAGATGCGTAGGTGGTGATGGATTTGACCAGAGTGTTGTATGTTCAATACACCATTTTGGGACTTAGCCCCCATATTTTTCCATGTGCTCGTCTGGTTACCATTCTTAAGTTTCGAGTCTAAAATAACCCTGAGATATTTTACATCCCCGACAGCTAGAACTTCCTTCTTCGGGTAAAAGATAGTATGGTTGATTTGGAGGAACTAATGTTTAGGCCCTCTTCATCTATCCATTCACTAACCATATTTAGGGCCATTTGCATTCTTTCCCTAATTCTAGTGTTCTCTGGACTATGATGACTATGTCATCTGCGTACCTAATTATTTTTTGTCCAGTCCTTTCTAGTATGTTTAGCAGGCTCTCCACCATCAGGTTCTAAAGCTGTTGGGACAATACACCCCATTGCGGACAGCCCCGGGAGACCTTGGCTGTCAATGTTTCTCCCACTATAGAATAGTAGATTATTCTTTTTCTTAGCATGCAGTCTATCCACCTGCAGCAGGTCTCATCGATGTTTTTTCTTCTCAATGCCCTTGATATTGAATTTAGAGATGTGTTGTTGAATGGTTCATCAATATCCATGAATGTAGCCAACAAGTCCTCTTTGTTCCTCAGTGCAGTATTCCATTTTTTCTTAAGACTTACCGGCCTCAGTGCGTTCGCCCCCATCCTATCCAGTTCTTCCAGCTTCGGGGATAAAGACGACTGTGGTTGATTTCCATGCTTGTGGTATCCCAGTGAAAGACCGGCCCATAATACCCTGCTTATTTTGTGTGCCAGTCTATCTGGTTCTGGCGATTTATAAGGTTGGAATGAGTTGATTGCCCTTGAGGTTTTTCTTCATTTATAACCTCCTTGGAGGCTCTTAAAGGAGGTGCCAGTTCTGAGTGTCTCCAGACCTCAGGTGTTAGTTTTGTGTTTATTGGTTCTGCGAAGTGCATCCTGTATCATTCCCATTCTGTGTATAAGTCCGTGACTCAGTCCTAATGGTTTGAATCATTAGTTAAGGTTCTTTGTGGAGTCTTGCGCCCTACTTATATTGGTTTTAGATGAAAAATATTTACGATTAATTAAAATTTTGAGCCAATATTTTGCCATTGTCTGGCCAAGATTTATTGATACCTGTGTCGCTTCAAAGTTATTAACCCTTGAGATGTTATTTGCTAATGAAATCTTAACCACTTCATGGATTTCAATTAATTTTAGAGGGTACGCAGAATTAGTGGGACAGAATTCGATTTTTCAGTAGAAAACCAGGGGTTGATTAGCACTTATGTGTAGTTAGTTTTTTAATTTGTCGACAAATTTTGATTCTTCTTGGAATTTTAATTAATAAAATGTTTATGTCTGTTTTCGAGAAAATAGCCAGTTTTAAAAAAAATATATTTAAAAAAATAAATACTCCAATCAGCACATATTCATCTTAAATAGTTTTTTGCTATTCAAATCTCAATTACTTTATAGATTTTAATCAATTTTGGACGATACGTAGAGTTAAACGGTCCAATTGATATACTGATACAATAAAATTCGATTTTCTAGTAGAAAACCAGGGGTGGACTAGCATTTGGTAATTTTTATGTGTAAACAGTTAGTTTTTTAATTTGTCGATAAATTTTGATTATTTTTGGAATTTTTAATAAAACAGTTGTTTTATGTCTGTTTCTCAGAAAATGTTCCGTTTTCGGAAAAAACATTCTTTTACAAATAAGTACTTCAATTTTTAACCACTTTAAAGATTTTATTCATTTTTGGAGAGTACGTAAAGTTAAAAGGATCCAATTGATGTGTTAGAATAAGTTTCGATTTTTTAACAATTTTTTATTATTTTATACTTTATTATTATTTTTACCTATAATAATTTTAATTTTTTATGTATATATTAATAGTGGTTCTATATGTTTTATACTATTCAATGATTTAGAGTATGTTTTTGTTTATTTTTGCATAAATTTGGTATTTTTTCTAAAAATCCCTATATTTTTTATACATTTGTGACTCCCTAAAGCTCATGCTGAGGCCCCTGTTTCAGGTTCTATGATTTTAGCAGGAATTATATTAAAACTTGGGGGTATGGATTAATTTAAACTATTTTTGAATTCATTAAATATCTTTTTTATTACATTTTATTTATTTGGGGGTTTATAATTGCCTTTACACAATTTTTGATTATTCTTGGTTTTATTTTATATAAACAAATTGTAAGCTTTAGCTTTTCCTGTCGACGTCTATGAAGAAGTAGAAAAAAAACAAAATTACACTCGAAATCCCATACTGTACAGATACAATTATATCTATTATTCGTAATTTGATTATCTTTTTAATAACGTGTCGTCCGTTTAACAGATGTTAAAAGTAACAATCAAGTCTATAATAAAAGATACTAAGATCCGTAGGTATTAACAGTTATGGTAAAGTAGGTATTCAAGGAAAGTAATGCTATTTAGATAAGTTGGGTACCTTACCTTGTATTTTAATTTTTTTCGTTAAAACGTCTAACATACTAATGAGTCATTTGACTACATATAAATTAGCAATAACAAATACAGGGTTTACTCAAATAAAATCGTTTTTATATTATAAAAAACATCTTTAAATTGTAAACGACTTAATTCACATAATGATAAAAAAGTTGTTTAGGACTGTAATTACCAGAGGAATTATAAAAATTTCTATTAAATATTATTTAAATAATATAAATATATTTCTCATTCTATAGGTACATAAAAACATTTACAAATAAAATATAGATTGAGAAACATATTTATAAATTCAAAGCACAATTAAAAAAATATAATTGTTATTAACGTTATACCACGAATTCAACATGTGCATACAATAATCTTATTAAAAACCAGACATGGTATTGTAGAACTTTAATAATAAAAAAAAACAAGGAGCGGAAGGAATAACAACGATATTTATTATCTTATCAAGTTACCAGTCATCTTCCTAAAATATACATACATGTAAACGCTTATCGGCATAAGAGAACATTGTTATTTTATTTGTTTTCAAATGAAGAATTACTAAATTTTATGAGTCATAGTTATTTTTTAACACCCGTGTCATTAAACGTTGACGAAAAATATTTAGATTTCAATTAACAATTACGCATATTAGACCAAGAGCTGGGGGTAAAAACAACTGCCTCATAAGTTACCAAAGGTTTGATGTGGCAGGTCGCTAAAATTGCTGTATATGAATTAAAAACCACCCGTCTGCCGGACATAGGCAGTCGCTCAAACTTTTTATAAATTTTCAAAAAGTGAAAAAAATCACCAACAATTACCCAATTATTACCAGTTTCAAATCTTAATCAATGTGAAGGAAAATGTGATCTAAATCTATAATATACGCGTCTGCCGCTATAAGAGGTCGCATTTTCGAAACAGACGGCGTTAAAAGAGTTCAAAAAAACGCCGCCAACCTCCTCATAAGTTACCAACACAATTTTTTTGTCAGAATATTAGTTAGTATCTAACTAATCAAATCACCTAAAAAAACCATCGGCAGACGGTCGCCTTAAGAGAGCAGACGAGCTCAAAGTTTTTTAAAATAAGTTCTTTTGTGTTAGACAGTACGCCACTGCCATATAATTACCAAGCAATTGTTTGGATGATATTAACTATTATAGTTTTAACTTCAAAATCTTATTCGTCTGTTGCTTACAAGTGGTCGCCGTTTCAAAGCAGACGGCTTTAAACATTTCAAAAAATATAAAATCCGTGAATCTCTTCCATTCATAACATAGGTAGGTACTTTTATATTTCTGTAAGAGGTCAAAATTACTTTATTTTTAATTTTAATTTTTTGATTGGTATAAATAATATGTATCATTCCATTATTGTGGGACAGATAGTAGATGGTAGCAGGATTAAAAAATACTTATAATATATTAGAAAAAAGTTTATTGAGAGAAACTAAACTTTCTGCGTTAGAACATTATGCTGAACTAACAACTTAGTATCTTATTTGTTTGAAGCATAGATTTAAAAATGAACAATAGTGAAGGAAAAAATAAAAGATTGATTAATCTTCTTCATCACTGGATGGATTATGAACCCCATCTTCATCATCCACGTCAGATATAGGCTCATCAGCTAAAGTTTGTGCAATTTCTTCAGGAGTCCTAGGAAATTGTGGCCCTACAAACCATTCAACTTGATATTTCTCATCTATCAAAATCCAACCGTTTTTTCATGTTTAAAAAAACTTTGGTTGAGTCCCTGTTGCATAATTCCAGATTGCACAAATCTGGTTAACTCTCTTTATTTTATATATCAAAGAGTTACCAAAGGGTGGCATCAAACTACCATCAACATATTTTATCTTTTCAAGTGGATTATGTTTACGTGCAGATCGGCCATGATTTCTGAGAAATAAATCAAACCGCATTTCTATTCTTTTACTTGAAGTTTTGCATAACTTTTTAAGTATGTGAATAGCTAACCTACCATAAGTGAGAGGAAAATCACCCAATATATGCAAAAAAAAATAAATCAAATATTATGCAATCTATTGGACTAGGAGCTAAAGAAGGAGGTACCTGATTTTCCAATACCTTTAGTAGCTTTTGTTTTATCCGTTTTATTCATACTTCCGTCGATAATGGAACTGTTGTTAACGGATATGATAATACATTAGATAGATCAATTTTATTTTCCAAAGATAACAATAAAAGCCTTCCCATTAAGTTTCGTTCTACTCTGCCACCTTTCCATCACTTTTCTTACTTTTCAATTTATTTTCGGATGCAAATGTATGAATGACTTGCCTTGGATTAGGGTTTTCAAATCTGCTTGCATCCTTATTACATTCTGCAATAAACCCATCTCTTAATGATTGTCCTTTGGTAATAATATTTAGAAGAAAATTTTTAGTTTCTTGTCTTGCACTTTTTCCAAGGTTGACAAACAAGTTCGTCGTTTTCTAAAATATCAGATGAAAAAGGGTTGAGAGTGCTGCAAATCTGGGTAGTAAGCTGTTGCAATGAAATTTTGTCCTTCTTAATTTTACTACTATGCATATCATTTGTTACATCTTTTACATAATTTACATTTAATGTGTCCAGTAAATGAGTTACTATAGATGTGCGAAGAGAATGACTTGCGGCCCATCGTCTTCTAGCTGATATTGAATTATTGAAGGTGCTATTGAAGGACTTATAGAAATGCCACCCTGGACTAAAGTGTCTTTAAGGCCAGGATGCGTATTTTCTACATTTATTAAATTATTGTAGAACCTGACAATCCACGTTGCATAGGATGGATGATTCATCGAGAACATAAGTGTGGCTATTTGGGGTAGACATGACACATATAAGTCAAAATTCCCTGTCCTTATGCTTCTTGAAAATTGTTGAAATAATTTTATAAAGTTTAAGTAAATAATTCAATATTATGCCATCATTCCGTGTGTCCGTTTTCTGTCTCTTGGTAATATCTGCCATAATCATCTAAAACTTTTCTAAGTCAATCAGATAGTTGGTGTTCACTAACTTGCTGTTTTTGGATTAATATTAATTCATTTATGTCATTAACGCATACATCAGTTTTTTAAGAAACACTCGAATATGTAACACCGGCAATGCTGCAGCAAACATGGGATGAAGGCGCTTGCATCGGTTATAATGGGTGCCTGTAAGAAATCCCTTTAATGAACCAGCTGCTAATATTCAAGATTCTGTAATTCCGGATTCTTCAATATATTTTCTTACGGCTTTAAAATATGACATCTGGATACGGAAAGCTCCAAGTTGAACAAATACATTGTTATATTTCGAACGTTCTTCATTTTGGATTTGCATAGCTAGCTTTGCAATTGCTAGATCTTAGGTAACAGAGATATATGATTGTTTACAATCCAAAGCGATATTTTGAGCTACATTTAACGTGTGAGCCACTACTGATAAACTTGTAGGGGGTTCGTTGATGGGTGGTAAGTAACATATATTCTGTTACCCTCTATCTTAAAAATTGTCAAAAATTGTTTCATAAAATAAGATATTAACAACATATTTTGGCACTTACCTATGTTATGAATGAAGGAAATTGACGTATTTTATATTTTTTGAAACAGAGCCTTAACCAAAGTTTTTTTAAACATGAAAAAACGGTTGGATTTTGATAGATGAGAAATATCAAGTTGAATGGTTTGTAGGGCCACAATTTCCTAGGACTCCTGAAGAAATTGCACAAACTTTAGCTGATGAGCCTATATCTGACGTGGATGATGAAGATGGGGTTCATAATCCATCCAGTGATGAAGAAGATTAATCAATCTTTTATTTTTTCCTTCACTATTGTTCATTTTTAAATCTATGCTTCAAACAAATAAGATACTAAGTTGTTAGTTCAGCATAATGTTCTAACGCAGAAAGTTTAGTTTCTCTCAATAAACTTTTTTCTAATATATTATAAGTATTTTTTAATCCTGCTACCATCTACTATCTGTCCCACAATAATGGAATGATACATATTATTTATACCAATCAAAAAATTAAAATTAAAAATAAAGTAATTTTGACCTCTTACAGAAATATAAAAGTACCTACCTATGTTATGAATGGAAGAGATTCACGGATTTTATATTTTTTGAAATGTTTAAAGCCGTCTGCTTTGAAACGGCGACCACTTGTAAGCAACAGACGAATAAGATTTTGAAGTTAAAACTATAATAGTTAATATCATCCAAACAATTGCTTGGTAATTATATGGCAGTGGCGTACTGTCTAACACAAAAGAACTTATTTTAAAAAACTTTGAGCTCGTCTGCTCTCTTAAGGCGACCGTCTGCCGATGGTTTTTTTAGGTGGTTTGATTAGTTAGATACTAACTAATATTCTGACAAAAAAATTGTGTTGGTAACTTATGAGGAGGTTGGCGGCGTTTTTTTGAACTCTTTTAACGCCGTCTGTTTCGAAAATGCGACCTCTTATAGCGGCAGACGCGTATATTATAGATTTAGATCACATTTTCCTTCACATTGATTAAGATTTGAAACTGGTAATAATTGGGTAATTGTTGGTGATTTTTTTCACTTTTTGAAAATTTATAAAAAGTTTGAGCGACCGCCTATGTCCGGCAGACGGGTGGTTTTTAATTCATATACAGCAATTTTAGCGACCTGCCACATCAAACCTTTGGTAACTTATGAGGCAGTTGTTTTTACCCCCAGCTCTTGGTCTATATGTTAACGAGTATTTTGTCCATTAAATTATCTAGGAATATATTAGGTATAACGAGAAAAATAGCTTGTACCTGAATCATTTTATTTTCTTAATTACCAAGATACTTTTAGATTTTTTTTAAAAACTGAGTTAGATGTTAGAGTGTTAAAAATAGCATTAATAGATTTTTATGCAGTAAAGTCATACTTTTTTACTGATTTTTCTAAATCACATGAGTAAAAAAAGGTATTTTACACACTAATTGCATATAATATTATTTCTAATATCAAGAAATATACAGGGTGGATAAGTCGGCGCCGGGAAAAAACGGCGCCCGAATGAAGTTACTCAATACGAATCGAATTTTAGCGGGTTAAAAAACCAGGGCCCGTTAAAAATTAGCGGATGTCATAGAGAATAGGCCCCTAAAAAAGATCTACATATGTTAGGAGAGTCCAATGAGATCAAAAATGTTCTTAATGAAATGACGTAACTATTTTTTGTCGCTGTCTCTAGGTATATTATCATATATGCGTATGAGTTCCTACCTTGCAAATAAATTATATTTCTATGCCGAATATGTGAAAGATGGAGCACTCTTTTATTATTATAGCGAATTGATGATAATATTTCTTCGACATTTACACAACAAATGAACTAAATTCACCAAGTTTGAGCTTGTAAACGATCTACCGATTTTTGTGAACTTTACGTGTTTTGGATTATTTTTATTATTTTATTGTCGTTTACTCTATTTGGTTCAAATTTTAAAAAAATCGCCAATAAGTTATTTTACTCCGGCAGGTCCGGCGCCTACTTGTCACGATGCCGACTTGTCACGGTGCCGACTTTTCTCGGCGCCGACTTGTCATCTACCCGCATACAGGATCCGATAAATCTCTGACAAAGTTACGTTTTTTTTTAAATATTACACCCTGTATATTTATACATTTTTGAATTACTCCTGAGAAGCATATTTTAAAAAACATATATTATAAACTAAATAGTTTTGAAGTTATAGACAATTTTTTTTTATTTAACGGTTACAATAAACAAAATATATTTTCAAATGTTTGTTTTTGGGTGGGTTGGCTTCAGACTTGGACTATTAGCCACATATTTTTTGTATGTTGAGATATTGATTAGGTTAGTTTGTACGAAGCCAACATCATTTCCAATATGTAGCAATTGCAGTTAGTAAATGACCCTAAAATTTCATATTTTTACTTTGACTCTTAACAAGCTAATATCGTTAATTTTCAAAGTCGAATTTACTCAATACTTCAAATAAATTTTTTGAATTGCACACCTGTATTATACTAAAGAAGCTGAAAACAATAAATTAAACACAGAACTAGAAAACAAATTGGAGGTATGAAACAACTACTTTGAGGAGAAATTTGCACATAATCATAAAGAAAATATACAGAAAGAAATACAGAAGAAAAATGGAGATATATACAGAAAACAAAGTAACAAAGAAAAATCTTATTAAAATTAACAAGTGCGGCATATCAATTTTTCAAATCAGTTCTATTTTTTAATAAAGCTACTTAGACACGTTATTACGTAAATTTACTCAAAAATGATTATCAGATGATACTTTGTTACAGTTAAGTGGGTGTTACCAGAGACTTTGCCACTAGGTTATGCCTTCTTGCACCCAATTCTCAGTTTTCAAGAGATGAATTATATGACGCTCAGAGGAGATAAAAAAGATAAAATTCAGCCAGGGTGGCGTTCATAGCCAAAGATCATCTACTATAGACGTTCCACGTAAATGGCTTAAGATAAACTTGCTTTTGTATTTTGGGAACAAAGCTCTAGTCAGTACAAATAATTAAATTTAGATAGGCTGCAATGATAAAATTTCAAAATTTTATTAGAAATTGGTAATCAAGTTGGCTCCATCGGGTGCTCTGTTTCCAAATTATTTATCTGCCAGGAATACCGCGAAATTTAAAATGTTAAAAATCAGCGAGTCAAACTTATATATTTGTTACAATCTATAAATATAATGCGTTACAATAAAATAATAATAAAATATATTAACAATGGAATTTTAAAATATAAAGAGTTAGGCATAAGTTCTGCATCATTTAAAATTTTTATCTCAAAACTTATCTGGTTCCAAACTTATCCCCAACACTGTATATTATAAACCACAAACTACATTATTAAAGGTACAAACAGGATAAAATCTTATATACAAAAATGAATAGTAGGTATGAGAAAATCTTCATTCTAAATAATTAATACGTACTGCATGATGATAATGATGATGGCTGTATATCTATAGATAAAGACACATTAAAATCCCCTAAAATTAAGTCTAATCAAATTCTGATATGAATTTAAACGGAATATTTTTTAGCTTACCATTTAAAAGTAATCTATTAGATCGTGTTGACACATATTTTGGTTCAGAATGTCTGTGATACACCCGCTTCTCAAAAAAATAACAGAGGATCCATTTTATTTAGTTCATTATTTTTTAAAGCAAGTACCCATTTGTTAAATCGTTTAATATCTTTATTTTTTGTTTTGGAAATATATGACGTATTTCAACAATTCAGTCACAGTTTGGAACACATTTTTCTTTTTAAGACATTGTTCAATAATTGGAAAAATAATAAACGTTGAATATAAAGAAACACAAAAGTTTTATAAGGGAATCACTGTCACAATCAGAAAAAGTAAACCAAAAAGTCAGTAATAAGTATAGCAAACTTTTATCTAATAAAATTTGAAATTTTATCTTTGCAGCTAACCTAAATTTATTTATTCATACTAACAGAGACATTTAGGGCTCTGGTCCTAAAACACAAAAGCAAGTTGACCTCGAGCCATTTACGTGAAACGTCTGTAGTAGATGGTCTTTGGTTCATAGCTGAAGAAAGGTGCTACAACTTCATCAGAACAGGTCACAGAACCAGAACCAGAACATATAGGTCAACGAACGAAGAAAAGGAGTGCTTCAAATGTGGAAGGCAAGAATATTGGGGGACAGATTGCAGTTCCAGTCCAAATCTGTATAAGAAAAGAATGTAATGTCGCAAATGCGAAAAAATGGACCATCAAACAAAGTATTACTGGTCAAATACAAAACAGACGACAAAAGAAGAGTACTTTAATTGTGGGCCACTGGACAAAGAACTGCTAGTTAGGTCCAAAGGAAAAAGTCCAAAGCAGGACAGAAATTTGGACAAAGAGGGAACAAAGCAGAAGACATAAGCCAAGGAGTAAAGGTTACAATGGCGAAGCCTACTAAGGAGCTAGACCAAAAGAAAACCCGAGGAACAGGCCAAGTTCACCAGCCTTATCCTATACAAAATAAAGAAGGGATAATGGGTACAGTGAGAAAAAAAAACAAATATTTAAACTAAATTTGGCATACGAATAAACCCGTTCAAAAGGCCTATAAGAAAATATGAAAAGGGGAGCCAACAATAATATTTTCAATATAGTAGACGATGACCTTATGTAGTGGCCCTTAGAATAAATGAAGGAAGACGCTAATGCATGCTGGATACAGGAGTCTCACATTATCTGATCAAAGAATCAGTGATTCTTAAAGATCATATTGAGAGGTATAACAGGGCACGAAATTAAAATATATTTAACAACCGCTGTAAAAGTTGAAACAGAGAATAAGACGCACAGTGCATAATCTCAACTATTACTATGCGAAGACTATATGTTAGTAGATGTTAGGAAGACACTTCCTAGCACACCAAAGAGCAGTAATTTCCTACGAGGACCAAAACATAACAATGAGAACAACAGGAGAAATTATGGAAATACTGACAGCAATCGAGCACAAACCAAGACTCGAAATGTCACAAGAAATGATAACATATAGACAAAAAAAATTGAAAAATGGATAGGACTGCCATTATGTAAAAAGCACAGAGAATATTAGAAAAAAATTAAGAGCGGTAAATCAAAAATAAAATAAAAACATCCTTAGTTTTAATCTCTATAAATTTTCTAAAAACTCAAATGGATCGAGTTAGTATACCTATATTTATGACGTTATCTATCCTCTTAACGATACAGAAGTTGACTTGATTTAACCTATGAGAATTATAGTACTATAATATCATCATATAAAACTGAAAAATAATTTAAACCAATTAAATTAAAATACAATTAAAGTGAAAACATTCTTCCGGATCTCTGGGAAAATATGGTCTTTAAAAAGAATGAACCTTGAAATATTAAATGAAATATAATGCAAAACGTTAAATTCGAAAAGATGCAAATTATGTTTCAGTTTTAGATACCGTAAAACACTTTCATTTCGTAGATTGAATTACTTAGATACGAACATTAAATTATTGTTAAAAAGAATTTCTAATCTGCGTTCTTGGTTTCTAGTGTCAAGATTAATATTCGAGAAGAATATTGAAACAAGTTTTTTTATTAGATTCAGGTTTTATTTTATTTTTTTAATAGGAAATAGCTGTTTGCAATTTATTATATACATGCTTATAGTGATGATGTAAACAATAAAAAGTTCTTAGAAAAAATGATTTATTTCATAAGATATATATTTAAAACGTACCACGACTAATCTATTATTTGTTCATTATACATGAGTTTACTAAATAATAATAATAGGGGAGAGGAGGGGAATGGTACGCATCTAAGCAATATTTGCTCTAAATCACATAAATTAATTGCTGAAAGCTGCATCTTTACCTCAGTTGTTCAATTACATGTTCTCTTCAACATAGTCATCGTAAATTTTCTCTAAAATAATAAGGACTTGTGTAAAATATACAAAACCAAATTTAATGCTTTGCGTATCATTGCCCTCCATGGTGGATAATTGTACGCACCTTGTCGGGTAATGATACGCAAAACAAAATTGTTTGAAAAAATGTTATTTACTTATTTATTTTAGAACTTAACAAATTAAATTATAATTTGAGAGTAAGGTCCCTTTTCGCAAAATGTTTTTTATAACAAAAGTCACATTTATAATCAGTGGCAGTGTCCCTTCCGCTGCATTCCGCATGTGCCCATCGTCCACAACTAACACACCTATACCAAATTTCCCCGTCTTTTCCGAAATCTTCGCAAATCAAGCATATCTCTTTTTCGATTGAACTTACATCCATGTTGACTATGTCATCCAGTTCATCATCATCGACAAGATCTTTTTCGTCAACGTTGTCGTCCTCTGAAGTATCAGAATCTAATTCCATATTTCTTGAGTTTGTTTGTTTTTTACGTAATGAGATTTTTACTTTAACATTTTTATTTTTGCTTTCTCGAGCAGCACTAACTTTACTCTTTTTTCGTTGCTTCTCTTCGAGAATTAATTTCATTGGTGTTGCCGTTAATATCTCCGACTTTCCCTTGGTACTTTTTTTAGTTTTTCCTTTCCCAGAATATGACGGTAATGGCGACAGTTCTTCAATGCTAGTCTTTTCTTTTGCTAAAGCACCTGTCTTTAATTTGTTTTCAACACATGTTTGAGCTTTAGCTCGAATATATGACGTTGACGGACCCGGTTCAAGTTCATTAGTAGAGTCCAAATCATCAGTTACAGTCGGCAGATATTGGCTAGCAGCTGCAAAATCCTCTTTTGTAAATTTATCAGGATTATACGGATAGATTCCTGATGAATTAAAACCTGATATAGCCTTCTCCATGGTCGCAATTTTAACGTAGGCATTATTAAATATTTCTGCTAAATCTTGAAAAGATATTTTTTCTTGCTTGCCAGTTTTTAAGAAAATATCGCACTCCCTATTGAAAGCGCATTTGAAAGGTCCAAAAAATGAAGTGTCAAGAGGCTGCAAGCGGTGAGAGGTGTGTGGCGGTATTGACAACATCACGATTCCGTTATCTCTACAATACTGATAAATTATAAGCGATATATGGCTATAATGGTTATCAAGCACCAGCAAAACAGGATTTGCTGGACTTGAATTGACATAAAGTTTAAAATGCTGTAACCACTTATGGAAACATTTTTCATCGCTCCAGCCATTATCAGTAACTGCATAAATACCCTCCACTGGTCCATTTTTCGTTAAAGTGGGAGACATTCGTTTTCGAGGAAATATAAGTAGTGGTGGAATAAAGCTTCCAGAAGCACTCATTGCGCATATGGCTGTTACGTTTTTTCCACGTTCCCAGGATATTTTAGATCCAAACTGTTTAACACCTTTTGGTCCTAGTTGCTTAGTAGGCTTCTGAACCGTCGAGATCCCTGTCTCGTCAACATTAAACATTCTGCTTGGCACAAATTTGTATTTTTGTAACAGATTTGCCAGGTTTGAAAAAAAAATTTTGACAGATTCTTCATTAAAAGCAGTTATTCTGTTCACACTTGTTCCTTCAGGTTTTCTTAAACTAATTTGAGGATTTCTCTTAAGAAATAATTTTAACCAATCTTTGCCTGCTTCCTGACGATTTTTATTAAAATCATGACGTATGCCATTGGTTTCTGCATATTGAAAAGCAATTTTTCGTAACTCCATCGGTGTTAATCCATGAAACAATTTAGCTAACTTAAGCACGTGATTGGCCATTAGAGTTTCAGTCTCGGCTGAGAATGTAGAAGGCCTTCCTAATCTTGGACCAGAATTGTCATTCTTTTTTCTTCGAGCTCTCAGTGTTGCTTCGTGAATATTAAATGACCTGGAAACTTCGCGAATTTTTCTACCAGAATCTATTGCCGCAAGTGCGTTATGTAAAGTTTCCTCGGACCAACCAGCAATATTAGTTTTTCTAGCGTACTTGTTAGGCATCTGAAATAACATTAGAATCAACGACAGTTATCTAAAATATCAATTCATGTCTACTAATTTATTTTCGGACACTCACGGGTAATGGTACGCAGATTGAGGGTAATCGTACGCAACCGCGTATCATTGCCCGATTTGACGCCATTAGTGTTATGAGCTGTTTAAAAAAAATGAGTTCTTATTTCTACGATATACTTACGTTATTTACTTCAGTATAGGCCTATTCTTTCACTAAAAAAATTAGAATGACTTTTAAATAGATACAGCGGATCCTATCTTTATTTTATTCACACACAAATATTATAAAGAAAAAGCCAAAAAGTAAAAATGACGCGATTTCAACAAATACAAGCATGGAACTGAAATGTACCACACAACTTTTGTTGAAATACGTACGAGCCACGAGTCTATCCGTTCAGCGGCGATATTCAACGATTGCCTGACCTTATAGGTGCATGCGTATAATTACCCGCTGCGTATGATTCCCCTCCTCTCCCCTATCCATTTCTCACTCGTCAATAATGATTTCATTATTCACTGGTTTTACCGATTTCTAGATATTCATTATTCCTAAATTATTTAATTGCCGTGGATAAAGTAAAGTATTTTAGTCGCACATAAAGGGTGGGTATTATTCACACGGGTGGTTTGTGTGACTCGCTTTCGGTCGTGACGTAAACGCCACCCTCGTGAATAATAGCTATCATTATATGCTCGTTGAATAATATAATATTTTACTTCATTACGACACTTCTCCTGCCGACTGCGGCTATATTTTTGTTAATATATTTAGGTTTTTTTTTCATTTCATTTTATTTTGATGTAGTTAAAAATGAAAGTTTGTTTAGCACAAATTTTTTATTAAACAAAGCCCGTTTTCATGGGAATTTTTTCACTCCGATAACGTAAACATCCTAATTACAGGATGCTAAATGTTTAATCCCGTTTAATTATTGAATTTCACGCGATTTCACGGTAGACGATTTCGTCGTTTTTGAAGCATTTCCTTCCAAAACGCGCATCGTCTGATAGATGTAATTTATTAAATAAAGCAGAATGAAAAAAGTAGTACATATTTAATTAACGATAAAGTATAATAATTAAAAGAATAATTGTTTATGTTAACACTTTTTTTGTTTTCTAATATACACGGTCAGATACTTATTAATAACAAGAGCAAATGAATGTGATACAATGGATTTTGATATTTTACATACCTTAAAATAATTAATTTTATAATATTTTAAAATATATCTATCAAGAACTGAAATACTGAAATTTAGGTATATAATACTTTAATAATTTTTTTTTGCAAAATGAGCGAAAATCATTATTCAAAACAATAAAAAATACAGTAAAAATACTACACATATAGATATTTTAAGTGAAATAATGATATATGTATAATTAAGTATGTAAAGATCATTGTCAAATTCAAACCAACGACCAAACTTAAAATTTAAATACTGTCATACAAAATAGGGAGAATTAATTGGTCCCACACTGCTACTGTACGCCCCTGGCAAAACGAATTTTTTTGCAGTTATGGGTTTTTTAGATCAATTAAATTGGCAGTAGAAAAATATATCCTAATTTCAAAGGAAATATTCATTTTCGACCATCTTTAAAAAAATTTTTTAATAGAAAGAGGTCATGTAGAAAACACCTTCAATATGAAATCTTTCTGTACGTATAACAAAACATTACAAATTTTTTTTTTGTAAATGTAATCAGTTCAATAAGGAGATAAAATATTATACTAAACATTTGTATTGGATTCTGTTCAGATCTACCTAAAGCAAAATAAAATAAAATGTAATTCAATTAGTACCCTAGTTACGCGTTTCATAAAAAGTATTTGTTTACCTAAAGAAAGTGGGACCCAGTTCATTTCTGTTAGATGATTAGGAAGTTCAGTTTATTGTTACAGTTAACTACATTGTTGAAAATTTCTGCTATGCGATATATTTTCCCACCGAATTTGAACTTCACTAGAAACGTTATCTATCAAAACTCGTTATGGCTCTTTTGTTCATAATTTTTGTTTGTTCATTACTGTTATCTGCCATTAATAAGTATTAACCATCAAGTAATCATTGACATTTTGGAAATTCAAAAGACTATTGTTACTCCCAAAATCGGATTATATCACTAGGTGTGGTCAGTGGGTTGTCTCTATTCTTTTCGTTACTAAATTTACCAAAATCTATCGATTATATTTTAAATGGGATCTACCTAATTCGTAAAATCCTTTGTAAAAAGCAATCATCGTCAAATAAAAAAAATCAAATTTAATAGTATATAGGACAGGGTTAGAAACCAAGTGTGGTAAATAAATAATTTAAAAACCGTCACATACCTTGAAAAAAACAGCAATAGATATTGTTATACTATTTACTACACCGGGCGTCCCAGATTTTTTTGCCCAGTGGATATCTAAGTTGTTTGATGACATAAAATCCTGAAAAAAATCTAATGTATGCCTTGCAGCCTTTAAATGTGTACTACTAAAAGTTACCCTCGGAATTTCATTTCTTAGAAACGACCCTTAACTCTTTTCTGTCAAATGCCACCCTCAGTTTTTAGAGTTTATACTGTAGTATATAAGGTATAAGAGGTGTCATCACCAATTTACCGCCATCAATTCACCGCCATTAATTCACCGCCATTAATTCACCGCCATTAATTCACCGCCATTAATTCACCGCCATTAATTCACCGCCTAATTTTTTAAATAATATACAGGTTGTTTCGGGAGGAAATTATTAAATTTTTCTTCGTATTTAAGTTACTATTTTTTTAAATTTTCGACCCATCTAAAACCCCCCTTAATGTATTGCACTGGGTTTATTATTTTGTGTGTGTAATAAAGAAAATGATTTAATTAAATTTCGAAGCCACTTAAAAACCCCCCACTGTAAGCCAATGAGTTTAATATTTTGGGAAATAATATAAGTTGTTCTACTAATTATTTTTTAAAAAAAATTTTCGGCCGTGAATTGATTAGGCGCTGAATTAATGGCGGTGAACTGATGAGGCGGTGAATTGCTGAGGCGGTGAATTGCTGAGGCGGTGAATTGATAACTATGAACTAACGGCGATTAATTGATGGCGGTGAATTCATGGCAGTAAATTTTCCTAAAACCAAGGTATATACCTATATAGAAATTTATTTTCGTAACTTAAAATTTTTGAAAACTCGAAATTACGGCAAAATATTGCCGTTTTTCACTTGTTTCTTTATGCATATTCATGGCTACCTGTTTACTTATACATTAATACCATATAGTTCATGTTTCAATAAATTTTAATATTAAAATAAAATAAAAAATACTTAAATAAAAATATTGATATATTTTTTTTTTAATTTCCATGGCTACAAAAATTGTTCGAATACGTCTAATTAGTTCCCGAGTGCAATTATTCATTTCTGGAGTAATGTTATTATAGACCTGAACTATTCTATATTCCAAATCTTCTAAATTCAGAGGCTATATTTCAAACACCACTGTTTTAAGATATCCCTATAAGAAAAAATCAAGAGGTGTTAAATCTGGAAACCGTGTAAGCCACCTGAGAGGGCCTCTATTTTCAATCAACAGATTTCCAAAACGTCCATTTAAGTATTCTATTACCACATTACTATTGTGGGCAAGAGCTCCATCTGTTGCCACCACATATCATCTCTTCCCTCTAGACGAATTTCTTCGAGAAGTTCGGGAAGATCATTTTCTCGGTATCTATGACCAGTTAATGTGTCTTAAAAAAATAAGGACCTATAAGCCGTCCATTAAATAACCTACCCACACCCGGGCCACACCATACATTTACTCCCCAGATGGTTTGGAAATTAGTTTCCCGAATTCTGTGAGGATTTTCACGAGACCAATAGTGCATATTGTGACGATTTACAGTCGCATTATTGTGGAACCTTGATTCGTCACTACACAGTATCTGGTTCAGAATATTAGAATTTTGATCAATTAAAACTTCCAAATGAGCAATGAAGGTAATTCTTCTTTCAAAATCACCAGCTTTTAGTTCCTGATGCAAATGAATTTTGAATGGGTGGAAATTATAAGATTTAAGGATTCTATGTACTGATGACTTACTGATGTCAACCTCGTTAGCTAAGCGTCGAGTCGAAATATGGAGATGTACCTGCAAGTAAGCTAA
This sequence comes from Neocrepidodera transversa, assembly GCA_963243735.1. NCBI lineage: Eukaryota > Metazoa > Arthropoda > Insecta > Coleoptera > Chrysomelidae > Neocrepidodera > Neocrepidodera transversa. Next base: position 17,323,210 of record OY725346.1, read on the forward strand.
CACATTAATGCACATTTCTTCAGTTCTTGTAGGAGCAGCATGTTGACGATGTTTTTCTTTTCCTGTTTTCAACATAAGAAGTGCTACATTTAGTTATGATTTTTTCTCAACTAATTAATATTCGGGTTTACCACCCGGTTAGATTTACCTTCCTTTTTGCACAACAGAGGTGCACTCAGCCAAAATGAGATGTTCTTCCTACCGAAGAAAGTCTCACAATTTTTATAAATTGTAAAATTGTTTCACACATTTTCAATACTTTTCCTTAATTTTTAATAATTTTTTACCTTAAATTTCATGTATCCTCATATCTCCCAACCCTAACTTCCCCACATGCCTTATTTTTATGGATTTGTTTGTTTTTTGATATAATCACTTGTATTAATTTATATGGTAAGTTTTTTCAATGTAATGTTATAAAATTGTGTATCGAACTGGGTAATTGGTTTCCAGGCCTGAAGATGGCTCATTAGCCGAAACTAGTTGCCACCCCTAAAACTTTGTTTTTTGAATATATGTGGTACATGACTTATGCCCATTTGCACCGACTTTTTTTTAAGGCGCCATTAAGCTAACTGTCCTTTAAAGTACCTTTAGCGGTTTTTGTGTGTTGCACCAACTTTAACAGACTCTTAAAGCACCCATTAAAGCAGCATTAGCTAAATGGCCAAATTTCTTCACTTAACATTTTTAATTGTCCTTTAACCTCAAATATTCGGAAAAATTTGGTTTTTGTTGTTTTTTATTGTAAAAATATATGGTACCTAAAGATTTGGTAAAATGGAAAATTTCGATGAGGAAGTGCTGGTGGATGATTTTCTAGAAGACGATTTAGAAATCCAAGACGAATTTTTCTTAGGCCCAATTATTATGAATAGATGTCCGAAATGGACTTTTTTAGACGAATGAGGCTAACAAAGCACACCGTCATGAGACTTCTAACTCAAATTGAGGATCAATTGGAGTACCCAGATGATAGGTAAGTAATAGGTTGTAAAACTATGTGGGTATTATTGGTAGTACTTTTCTGAAACAAATTGATTTTATTGTAGAAATAACAGCCTCTCGCCAATGAACCAACTGATTCTCACACTCAGGTTTTATGCCAGTAGTGGGCGCATTATTCAGACGGCAGACTTCATGAACGTCCATGTCTCTACTGCAAGTAGAGTCATAGCTTATGTATCACGAGTAATTGCATCTTTACGCCCCGGAGATGATTTACTTCCCTGGAGCTAAAATTCAGTCCCCTAATTCTTTTTGCTTCACCCGACATCGATTCTGTTTGAAAACGAGTAAAAACACCACAAAAATCAAATATAAAAAACCCGTAATCCTGAACAAGAAACTAAACGAAGAATTCTTCGTGAACTAAACATAAGATTTTGAGGTTAAAACCAGTATTCCAACAGAAAACCGCAAAAATCACTGGGTCATTGCGACGTTGCCGAGTTGTAAAGAAGATAAAGAACCGTTTAGTAAAAGTTCTGATAAAATGTTTCCGTGCAAATCATTTGGAACTTAAGTAGGAATTAAAATTAAAGGTCCATTAGTTAAATAACAGTTAAAAAAAAGTCGGTGCAAATGGGCATTAGAGTTTTATTTCTAATAAGAAAATGTGTTACGTGCCGGTTGTGGTCGCTCAGAAAACCTCTGTTGATACAGTACAACAGCAGCACGAAAATTTTTTTGGCACTCACCAAAAATTAAAGCATATAACAATATTTTCAATTGAAGTAAATGTAAAAGGCATTTTGTTGTTTTGATAAACGTAGCGAAAGATTTCAGTACTGGTATAAAAGTCTTATTAATTTCCGAAACAGAAAACAATAAAAAATATAGGGGTAGCATTTAAAAAAATAGTTAAGGGTCGTTCATGAGGAATGAAATGATAAGAATGGCTTTTAGTTGTACATCTTTAAAGGTTTCAAGGCATTCTTTATTCAGATTTTTTTTTCATAATTTTATGTCATCAAACAATCTAGATATCAGATGGGCAAAAAAATATAGGACACCCATACATGACTGACATCTATCTGTAAATCTTAAAATAAATCTTGGTTATATCAGCCCATAGACTAAATCAACTTAGTGCCTATTTATACTTTTAAATAGGTGGATATCCTTTATACTTATACATCTCCATGAATAAACTATGACCTTGAATATGGTAGGTGTTATGGTCTGCATACAGATCGATCGTTACCTGGCCACACACAAATTTAGTAATTTTAAACAAACTTAATATTTTTGTTTACAACAAACCAAAGTTTAGTGATTATGTTTTAATTAGTAATTATCATGATTATTTTATTCCTTGATGGTGCACTCAAGTGTATGTGACTTCGAAATGTTGATTTTAATCATGTGACGTGCTTGGCCAGCTTTATTTTCTTGGTTTACAATCCGTTAAAAATAACGAAACTCAAGATTCTACACTAGCTGAGTTCTGTTCTGGGTTTGCATATATTGTATTTAGCCGTTAGTAAAACTGGTTTTGAGAAAATAAATGAGTTAATACAACTGTATTAAAAAATGTATAATTAAATACTGCGATTAGTGATTGTAGACAGGCTTTATATGGTTAATAATTTTAATACAAATATGGGTAATACTTATTTAGAATAATTTAACTGTGTCTCATCTTATTGCTAGTAGTAGCGGTAAGAAATATATATTCATTGGCGTGACCAAAGGGGGGTGGAGCCCAGTAAACACATTGTATCTGAAACATGTCAACGGAACCGTAATTTATAGCATTTGCAACATTCAAAAGATACGATTCAGAAATATATCGTAAAGATGTCATGTGTCTGTAATATTTCAAAGGCACAAATAAAACATGTTAACAAAAGATATATATCTGATTCATCCAAATATTGACTATAAAATAACTGATTAATCGAATACAATACTTACCTGTATGAAGATTAATTGGAATTTTCCGAGCTTGTCCTCCGATATGATTACTTTGTAGTTTTCATGTCTATCATGTCCATCGGTACGCCTTTAAAGCAAAACCGAACTCATCGTTCGGTTGCTTTCTGAGCTCTCCTAAACACTCTTCATTTTGTTTTCTTCGCAAACTTACCTGACTGTTGTGACCCTATGCGGAGATGAGGGTTGGTCTTAATCATATCGAAAGACAAGCTCGGAAAATTCCGATTAATCTTCATATAGGTAAGTATGGTATTCGATTAATCTTATAATTTTCCTTCGCTTGTCCTCGGATATGATTACTTTGTAGATGTTGAAAGCGATAGGTAATTTTGCAATGATACATCTATTTTAGAAACTCATTTAATTATTTATAATATTACCATTAACATTGAGAAAATATAAAAACGAGGTACGGTATAGTAATAGAACATATAGAAACGAGATATGGTATAATAATGGAATATGTAAAAACGAGATGCAGTATAGTAATGGAACAACATTATATTAATAAAGAAATAAAACCAAAGTCTAGTACCACAGAACATTTACTAATAGATTTAGGAAACTGACAACTGGTTTTGGCAGAAATCTGCCATCTTCAGGCCTATAATGCAAACGTTGAAGTTAAACAGAGTAAAATTTGGGAATTACAATGAGACTTACCAACCAAGTTACATAAGAAGTGAGAATTTTAATTATACTTAGTGTAAAAACATGGTTACACTTAAAACTAAGAAAAAATAAACTCCCAAACATATTTTTGGAGTGGTACAAGGAAATATGCATCTTTTAAGTCTATGTTTGTTACATAGCAGTTTTTAGTAATCAGTTTTGAAACTGTTCTTGAATCTTCCAATTTAAAATGAGGAGTAATATAAACCTCTTTTTTTCATTCTGTTTGGTAGCAAGAAAATACGAGGATAAGAACTCATTTTGTGTATACACGCATTTTGAAATTGCTTCTATAGTCAATAGACTGATCTCTTCAAAGCCCGGATCTTAATTCTATTCATCATGTTTGGGAACCACATACCTGCTTCAACATGACTCGAAGAGCTCCGGGTGGCCCTTATTGAGGAATGAACCACTTTTCCCAAGCAAACATTCAGACCATGCTGAGTATAATCCAGAATCGAGGTGGCAATACTCCATATTGAAACGTGATACTCATTATTTCTTGCCTCGTCAATTCAATTATTGCAAAGTAACTGTGATTTTTCAATAAATTTATGATTTCTCAAATTTGATTTCTTTTCGTTTGTGACTTATGGTAATATGGTACCACAATTACTGACTTAATACACAATAAATTTATTGCTATAAAAATAAGATATGTTTAAATTTTTTGGTTGGCATCTTTTCTCTGACGCGCACTGTAGACCTGAAGATGGTCTTTTGGATTAAAAATAATCTTCGAGTAACTGTTTTATTTAATAATTGTGAATTTTGTTTTAAGTTTTAAGTTTTCTCTACGATAATTGTGAGCAATTTTAATTTGAACGAAAAGTATGTTAAGTGCAACTTATAACACTGATAGAAAATCTCTTTCTATTTGTTCAAACAACATTAACACAAAAAATTAATGTAGGATATCTCCTAATGGTTTTTTCACACATTAAGGTGTAACATTAAAGGTAAATGAACTGATTCATCGCTTTGTAATCGTGGAAATGTATTGCTTATACTTTTTCTATTATATATATATTGTTATGATAATTTTTTAATTAAAAAGAACTAAATTAATACCAGTTAATTTACAATTTATCTATGTCCAAAAAGTTATCCATTTTCTCTAATATGGTCAACGGATGAGGTAATAAAACTCAACGACCATAATTGATTTATTGGTATAAAAATGTTAAAGTTGAAGGAGGGCGACTAGTTTCGGTGAAATTTCGCCCCATCATCAGGCCTAAAACGAGTTCCTAAAGAGAAATACAGGCAATAACTTTCTAATGTACCTATTCATGAGAGAAGGGGTAGATTTATATATTAAATTAAAATTAAACTAATTGGTATTTAAACTAAACTAAAATTAAACTTAAACTATATTAAATTAAATACCAATAGTTTAATTTCAATTTGATATATAAATCTACCCCTTCTCCCATGAATACATTGGTAAGTTAAATTTGTCTGTATATCTCTTTATATTTATTGACGGAAGTCGTTTTAGGCCTGATGATGGCGAAATTTCGCCGAAACTAGTAATCCTCCTTCAACTTTAAAATTTTTATATCAATAATAAATCAATTGTGGTACTTTGACGTCGAGTTTTGTTACCTCTTTACAATTTATCTGACAAAAATAATAAAATTTAATTTCCAAATATCATGAATTATCTACTCTTCCCAGGGTGGATTCAGAAATATTTAGATATAGTTATGTATTGACAAATATAAATTTTATTAATTTACGAAAATTACATAATCTTCACCTATTTATACAGTTTTGTTCGTTTTTTTGTTTGTCTACGCATTCTCAAAAACGGCTCGAGGGATTTTCTTCAAATTTGGCCCATAACCTGCCCTTGGGCCCCTGAGAAAAATATGGGAGAACTTTGAACCCCAATATAAAATGCTGCTTTAAATGCGTCGAAAAACGACTCAAAATGGAACGTTTTTTAACGGTTTTCACGTATCGTATTTAGGTGACTTAAATGGATCAAAAAACGACTCAAAATGGAACGTTTTAACGATTTTCAGGCATCGTTTTTAAGTGCGTTAAAATGATAATAAGAGCGGCCTTAAAAATAGATTATTAAAAGCGTCAAAAAACGTTGATATTTTTAACGCACCTAAAAACGATGCTTGAAAATCGTTAAAAACGTTCCATTTTGAGCAATTTTTTTGACGCATTTAACTCGCCTAAATACGATGCGTGAAAACCATTAAAAAACGTAGGGGTGGCCGGGGTGTCCCCTTAACTACCAAAATCATTTTTCAAAATTCTCCTCCTAATCAAACATCTCTAAAACCCTTTCTCTTCTCAATTACTGTCACTCAATTACATTTATTTCTTAAAATTTCATTATTTTATCGGATTTTATATCAACTGACACCAAATGTCTGCCAAATTGGATTTTTATAAAAAAACCCAAAATGTATACCAACATTTAGAATAAAACTTTTAACCCATTTTATAGGGGTGGCTTATGACCCATATATTGGTTTGGATTATTGATGACCATTCCAGTATATTTTGTGGTAAAATTTTCTTGGAATAAAGGTCTGTTGACTAAAAAAAACCTATATTTAAGAACGTTTCAGCATTAAATTGTCATCATCAGGGCAACTAGTTTGCCATTCCAATATTTTAGGTATCACAGCCATTTTTCAAAAAATATTAGTTTAAAATTTTACATATTAGATGCAATATAATTTGTGAATTGAAATGAAAAGGGAGTAAAAAACACTTTATCAGTTATTTATGGTTGGTAGCGATAAAAATATTAATCATATTAAAATCAATTTTTGAAATAATTTGTTTTCAATAAATCAAGAATAGCGTAAACTTTTTATAAGGATTTTAATTTCTTTTTACCTCTCGCCCTTCAGATAAGAGAGGTATAGGAATCATGCTAAAAATTGGCTAGTGAGTTTTCAATGGATAAACACGTTTTGGGGTCCCTAGAATACGATTTTAATATTTTCGCGATGATGTCTGTGTGTGTGTGTTAGTGTGTGTGTGTGTGTGTGTTAGTGTGTGTGTGTGTGTTAGTGTGTGTGTGTGTGTGTGTTTGGATGGATGTTGTAGTAACGATAACTCAAAAACTACTGAATAAAAAAATTTGAAATTTTGCATACAGGATTCTGATACCCTAGATTAGATCTGATTAGATTTTGGTGCCAATCGCACAACCGGAAGTGGCAGTTGCTATGGGTGATGACGCCATTATTATACAAAACGGCAATTAAGTTTTACACATATATTTTGTATACCCTATAGTTTATTTTCATCTCATTAAAATTTTCTAAACTTTTGCCATTGTTGCCAGATTTACAAAAATATAATTTTTTTTCATACTTTTTTGTGTCAACCTGTAAATTTTTGATTCAAAAATGGCGAGAGGTCATGTGCTGGCCACATCAGATTTTTTTAATTATTGACTCAATTTTAAACAAAATATAGGTATATTTATTGCAACAATATTTATTTAACTGATCGTTAAACGGTTTTTATTTTTAAAATAAACCAAATCTTATAATTATGATATTTAAAATATATTTTCAACTTAGATAAATACTAGTTTTTTACTTTATTAATAGAATAAGTATAGGAAATGGAAATTATTAAAATTCAATAATAATTAGATACTATCAAAACAGAATGATTCATCGAACAGCGCACCGTCTTCATTAAGAATTACAACTAGTCTACGAATGCGTATATTGACTCATGCGATCGAAGAAATGAATCACTCCGAAAACTACTCATTTTTATTTATTTGGGCTAGGGTAGGGCTTTATCCCTTGTCGTCCCTATTATCATCTAATTAGTTTTGTGACTCTTATATAGTCGGAAAAAGAATTAAGGAACTGTACAAAAATATTCCTGGGGCTTCTATCAGAATCTTTTTTTCAAAAACTGACTTGACTAAATAAAATATGATCGGGAGCTCATTCCACTTGGAAATTTGTGCGAAAAAATTAAACTCGAGTATTAACAATTGCAAAAGTTATAAAGTAATAAAAGATTTTCAAAATTGGACCATTTTTTGCAAACAACTCATCAACTATAAGCGTAGGAATCAATTTGAAAAAAGATAATGAAAGGGAAAAAAATTACTATAAAAAATCAAAATTTCTGGAACTCTATCTTAATTATTAATACTTTTAATTTAATGCTCACAACAGGGCTCTGCAAAATCGGCTGTGTCCAGGGCTGGGCTGAGACCCCTAAATTTTTAGTTCCTCTTTTAGATAAAAATTTCAAGCTAAGTAGCAATAAAAACGAATATACTACTAGTATATGTTCTATGTGCCATAAAATTAGATATGGAGAACAAATAAAAATAAAAAAAAATTTCACTAAAAATAATAGTACATTTAAATAGAAAAAGGGCTTGAATTTTAACTAATTTTCCTTTTACAAACTAAGGTTATTATTAGAAGGAAAGTGGCGCTTCATTTCCCCGCTTTGGCAATAAAGTTCATGATTATACTTTAATTGCTAATCCTGGTGAGAAGTATTTATTCCGACTGCATCAAGAGAAGGCCATCTAAGTTCTCATTGCTCATGGATTAACGAATTCTTAACTTTATAAGTTTCAACTTTGAAAACGCCCGATCGCAACTCACTTGAATCAAGGGTATTGTTAAAAGGAACTTGTAGACCTTGTGAAGTTGCGGGTATATTAAAGGGGACATATTGAACTGGTATAACATCCTATACTCGCACTTGACACAAGATAGACAGCTTTTGTCGTTACTGCACTTGAATGCATGCCAAAGCCATCTTCGTTCTGAATGTACTTAGAATTGTCCTGATCCTGATAGTCATATTCATTTTTTACCATTGTTCAATGAATGATTGAAGTCTTCTAGGAGCTTTCCTTTGTCAATAGTCGAGATCAAAGTACTTATTTTCTATAACACTTTTTGTGGAACTCCATTAATTCTGAGCTCAGAGAATCTTTGAGGATCAAGACATAAACACTGTTTTGATCTGTGAATCTTGTCTTCATGCTTGTGTTAATTTGGTCAACCACAATACAAAAACTATTACTTTTGAAACTGTCCTCACTACTCAAAGAAATTTCCTCAACTCCATCGTTTGTTTTACCTGGCAATCTTTGTCTTTTTCTCTGTCTTCTGACAGCCAGATCACTCTCTATGTTGATATTGTTGCAGTATTTATCCAATATTTGGATTTGTTCAACTTTATCTTTCAGCCTATTTTTCATGAAAATTGTTCGCAGTATTAAGAATGTCTAGGAATTTCTCTCTTGTATTCTTCAAAATTTCTTGAGCTGATGAAAACAAGTTCCAGGCCTGTATGTAATCAAGATTGGTTTGAAGATAGTCGACTTAAAAACAATCAAAAACATCATGGCAGTAAGGATAGTTTCAAATGATAAAAATTTTTGCAGGAGACTGTTTGCTTCGTTTCTTGTTTTGGGGCTGAAATCTTGGGAGTTTGCCATGATAGATAGAGAAATAACCAATTCACCCAGTTACTGCAAAGGCCAAAAATTTTGGAAGTGGCATCACTTTTGGACTTCCATCTTGTTGCTCCAATCACATCCAACCTGAAACTTGGATGTTGTTCCAAATAAATATTGAGTCTCTTGTGAGATTCTCTGATAAAAACTTGCGTTCCCTGCAGCAAACCAAAAACCGAAATCGAAGCAGTTACAACCTGTGATGTGTCTGCCATAACTAAATTCAAAGGATGAGTATAGCACCACGTATGAACGCACAGGATGGGATTTTCCCGAAGGGCGCACCGCCCCTGGCTGTGGCAAGAAAAAACAAGTGAAAAACAGCAATATATTTGCCGTAATTTTTCGAGTTTTCAAAAATTTAAAGTCACGAAAACAAATTTCTGTACATATACCTTATATACTATAGAAGGTACGTATAGAGGGAAAGTAAAAATTGGTCATTTAATGATGGTGAGTCATTTGCCGTTGCCCGTGTGTGTCTATCTCTTACCATTCTCGAGTTGAATCAAGCTAACGGACGGACGGACAAAACCGTTCCATAATAAAAGTTTTTTTTGAAAACAGATCTTGTGGAAAAAAGTCATCCCAAGTAAAAGTCTCCATTGGGCCAACTCGATAATTTACCATAATTTTCTATCCACGGCTTAGGTAAGAACATAGAACAAATTTCAAAATTTTAAAACAACGTTTCTTTGAAAACACTTTTTTATTTGGATAGTCATTGCAAGGTGAACAAAGAAACTTAATTTCGCTTATTCAGCAGAAGGGGGTTTTTTAACAAAATTTCCTTAAACAAGTTCAAGGTCAAATTTGGTGATAAAATGTTGCCAATTGGGGTATTTTTCTTTACATTTTGGGGTAAAACAACATTTTACGAACGGCAACACTGAATGTGAGAACAGTATTCCAGTTCCAGGAAGTTTATAAGTAATAATAAGTTAAGGCTGACTAACACCGTTTCACGTAGTTTTGCCCTTTTGATGGGCATTGGGTCTAACAGGTAACCAATGACAACAAACTTTTCTACCTTTCAGATAAATCTGTGAGATATTTTGGATTCCAAGCTTTAATAATAATTCTTATTAGCTACTTAAAAACTACGTTTAAACTGCAATCAAAGCTGAAAAAACATTTTTATAATAAATGTTTGTGCCGTTTGTCAAAATTAGTCGTTTTTATTATCACAACCTTGTACAATAAGTACGCAGCGAAAAAATTACTTGTGTACCTGTATCAATAAGTCGCCTTGTATATGTCAATGTAAATAGACTTGAGCCAATATCTTTAGTCAAATCTCTAAATAAGGCGAAGAAAGTTGATTTAAATGATTTAAAAGAAACATCGACGAGTTCAAGTACAAAGTTATTTTGGCAATGCTTATATTATATCGGTAAGTAATAACCAGTGGCGTCAAAAGAATTCTACAATTAATTAGATGACGTCAACTTGAATACATTGATAGACTAAAAACTTATTTTTTTCCAATTCGGAAAAGTTGTTTAAAATAGTCTTTCCATCTTCTTCTTAGATTCTCTTTTTTGTCTATTAGATTGACTTCCTTATCATTTATTATTATTTTCTACAAACAATAAACGCTAAAATAAAAATTTGTAATTTTATTCTTAGTTTAGTGCTGAGAAGTAGATAAAAACAAGAAATATTGGTTTGTGCAAGATAGACACATTTTGTTAATTTTACATTACTTAAACAGTTCAAATTGGTTCATAATTACTATTTTAACAAATATATTAATAAAGTAACAACAAAAAATAAAGTTAGTAAAAAAGCGAAAAAAAATATGAATGCCTTTTTCGATCTACGGCACTGCCTAAACAACATATTTAACACATATTATGATATTGATGCAATTTGTATTAAAATAAATCCCACGTGCGTAAATATTTGGCGATTTTTTTTGTACGCGACTTTAACGGTCGAAAACAGTGGGTGGTATAAATGTATTATGTAATCGGTTGGGGTTTTTGAGTATTGAGTATTGAATTGGTCAATAAATTGGAACTAAATTTATGCGATTGAATATTTGTGGGTAGGAAATTATTTCCTCTGAAAATGTAAAGATTTTTTTTTATTTGAACCTCAATTGTTTTACTACTAATTTAATTTAGTCTAGATATTTTGATTGATTAAATAAAAAAATCAAGTGTGCATCTATGTTGGTGTCTATCCTTTTCTCCCTATACAGAGCAGACTTGAGCTATATTAGCTGGTTCTGCATGGAATTTGTATTGTACACTACATCTTTTTAACAATTCACTTTTCGGTGAATAGTGGAGTCGAGTGTAACATCTATTCGCTGCTTGTATTGCGCCAATCGTAAGATTTCTAGGTTTTGCTTATTATTTGCGTTTGTTGATTGTGATTTTGAATCTCTTTAAAACATTTTAAAATGGACAGTTATAGAAAGTTTCACGAATTCCGACCATGAATCACTAACTAGTTCATCTGACAATAATCACTCAATGGGGTGGGACTGATAATCAAATTTTTTATTGCCTGTAGCATTCTTATATATGTACTTTCCAATTTATTAGGTAAAAAAGTAGGTATACACGCATAACAAGTCAAGTCAATTTCAGCGATAATGGAATATAGTTGATAAAATAAGGAAGGAACAGTCTGAAACGTACCAATCATCAACCATATCTGTGATTCTAATAATATTTGTAGATATTTTGGTATGGGGAATATTAAAATTCGGTCTTGATTGTTTCCAGAATCATATGCCACGAACTGTATCCCCTTATTGGTGATTTTATATTCTGCTGGAAAAATCAGCTCTTTCAAGGAATTTGGTAGCGGAGGTGAAATGTCTTCTTTATTCCTGATATTCCTAATTGTTGTTTTCATGTTCTCTACTTTCACTAATTCGCTGGAAGCATGCGAGATAATTCCTTTCGGTGCTTCTTTAGATGCGGAGGCCAACTCTTGAAAAGCTTCGCTTGTTTCTAATATATCTGATCTTCCCGTATAAGTCTCCTCGTTTCTCAAAAATTCCATTCTTTTCTATCAATCTCGCTCTATGTTGAAAGTACTTCAACAAGTAAGTCCGTCCCTGCCTCGTTGTTAGTTTGTTGTCTCCACTACCCTGTAACGGTTAGGAAAAATACCGCAGAGCTAGTCCCTTTTTAAAAACCTTTAAATTGTAAAAATCCCATTCCATATTCTTCCACTTGACGGTTAAGTCGTGTCCACTTTGATTCCTTTTCCTGCCTTGCCAAATTAAGTACAATAGTGTAAATTAGTTATAAGTTTAATAGTATCAATTAGGTAGTTAATAGTGTAAACCTCCAGAGATCTGTAAGTACAGTTAGTCATTATAAATTCAACTAGCTTGGCCCACGAATTTACTTGTACTGCCATAAGGCACAATTGTAAATAGATGTATATATCCAACGCAGCATATTATTCATAGATGAATAAACATAATAAACAACAAAGACTCCAAACGTGTTAGCGGATTTCACCTGTTAAACGGGGTCCCTAAACAATCTACATGCTGAACTCTTTCACTCTTCACTTTTCCAATATATCGTGACGTCGCGTTGGTATTCTTTAACATTGGTATTCTTTAACATAAAAATATCCATCCAGTATAAGTTTTTTTTTCAAATTGACTATTTATGGACGACATTTTCTAAAAACTGCAAGCAACCTTGTCTGTAAACGTGACAATTCTGACATGTTATGTTTATTACTGTAATTAAATCAAAGAATACATCGATAGGTATTCTTTGGTTATATTTGAATCCTTATCAATGAATTCTTAGAATCCATATTGATTTGGAATATTATGAGCCAATTATTCAATTCAAATGCAGTTTGATGAAATTTCGTTTAATTGATTTTTCGATGGAATGATGCTCTAGCGAATGATTTTTTCGGTCATTTAATTCTTCGATCAATTGATTTTCGATCAAATGAAGTTCGATCAAATGATTTCGATCAAGTAGTTTTTGATCAGATTTCCGCAACCATAGACGGTATATAAAATAATTATACTTATACTCAGTTTGCAATATTTATTTATATATAAAACCCTAAAATAACTTGTAATTAGTGTAACATTAAACTATTTACCAAATATTACACAACAAGGGGAATTCCATATTTAATATTTTTTTAAATAAACAGACAAAACTAATGTTGAAAATTCCTACAATTTAATTTTTTTCATATAAAAATATTTCAGATATAAAGCCAAAACGGCAGCACCTAAACCTGTTGAATGATCAGAACAACCATAAATGACAGTTTGACTAGTCCTTTTCTGTATATTTCGTTGAATACTTTCATAACATCCATGTGGATTCTGCCATTTTAAAATTTCATGCAACCACTTGTCGTTTAAAAATTCAGAATAACCTTCCATACCACATAAAACAACTAAAAGTTAATTAATTGTAATTTTTTATATAGCATGAAATTATCAATATTACCTTGTTCTAAAAATATATCATGATATGGGTAATCCAAGTATTGACTAGTTTTTGCTTCTTTATAAATATACGAACAAAATAATTTTGAATATTCATTGGTTGTTATCATATCTCCAGGAATAAAACAACCTTGTAGTCTTTTAATTTGTATATATAAAAGTCTAAAAAAAAACATATTAATAACTGAAAAATCTAGTTGTAAGTACTCTTACCTATGAGTTAATAGATAACCAGAATCGATTCTAGATACATTTAACATCATATCTCGGCAAAGTTGGCTTATAGCGCAAGTTTTATTCGCAAGTAATTCTCCTAAACAAACATCCGACTTTACACCTTTAAAGTTAGCTTTTTTGTCGGTTAAAATTGTTTCTGGTGTCCAATTTTGATAAATCCCCAGATTGGTAATTTCTCCAGAAGTCATGTTATTGGGCAAAGTCTCGAGCCAATTTTTGGTATTTATAAGTTTATTTTGGACTAAAAATAATACTATAATAATTATGTTGAAGGATATTTACAGTAATAACTTACAAGTTACCATATACGGAGGATATTTTGGTAGGAATGGTTTCGCTTTGATTATTATATTTTGACATTGAATAATAATATTTCTTACGTCGTTTAAATTGTCCGGTGAAATTGGTAAATTTAATATTTTTATTAATTGTGCTAAAAATAAACATATATATTTTATATTTCAAATTAAAATAAAACGCCAAGTCAGTACCACAACTTGTTCGTCTGAAGTACCTTGGAATAGCATTAAGCAATCACCAACGTAACGTGAATAAAAAAGGATTTTTTGTCTACAGAGAGGGTGGTAAAGATAATTAAAGTATATATACTACAGGCTTCTGATGGTCAGGGTAGGGAATTCAATATGTTAAAGTGAGAGGATGCAGATATTCAGTGTGTCAGAAAAGAGAGCTGTATCTTCGTTACTGTTGGTCCAAATTGAAACCTGAAAACGGGGCTATATTTAAAATGTAATTGAGATTAAATGCATAATGGAAAATCATGTTCAGAAGCAAAGCTAAAAAGGCGCCAGCGTAGTAGATACCAGAGGATGCTTACAGTGCAGAAGGGTCTGCTGGATCTGAAGACTGGTTCATAATGAAAAATCATGCGCAGAAGCAACTGACAGGAAAGAAGGGTTTGCCGGATCTATATTCTAGTTCATACTGAAAAATCATGCGCAGAAGCAACGTCGAAAGGGCACTAACCAGAGGATGCTGACAGGACAGAAGAGTCTCATAGACCTGAAGACTAGATCAGACGCATTCGAACCAGTATTCAAGTCCGACAGACCCTTCTGCTCTGTTAGTTGTTTCTGCGCATGGTTTTTCATTATGAACCAGTCATCAGACCCTACTGCCTGTCAGCGTCCTCTGGTATTTACTACACTAGTGCCTATTTAGCGTTACTTAGCGCCAGTCTCATATTTTAATTTTGACCAATAGTAACGAAGACATATCTCTCTTTCTGACACGCAGAACCTCACTCTAACACATTGAATTGCCTATCTTGACCATCGGAAGCCTGTAGTATATCTACTAATTAATCCCAGATTTCGGCTAGGAGGGCTGAAAGATTGGAACCCCTGAAGTTTGCCTATAAAACTTGTTATTAAATTGAAAAAAAAATAGTCTAACATTAGATTAGAGCAGGTAAAGAAATAAGAGCATTGGAAATTAAAGGATTGATATTGTTGACTAACTGAATACATTATGTATGGGGAAAACTAGGAAACAAATTCGAAACTTCTAATGAGAGAAGATGGGAATTACGAGTATTTTTGAAAAAATATTATTAAGACTCGATAAATGTTAAGAAAAATTTACTACGGTTAACATCGACTAAGGACCAACCATGGTAATGGATTTTAATATTTTAATATGAAAATGCGTTTCAAACAGTTAGTATACTATAAACAAAAACTAATATATTAAAGTGAAATGTAAGGGTTATTTTCTCATCCATTTATTATATTATAAAACATAGGTATATTATTTTTATAACACTGTAACAATGATCAAATTAATTAACTGTTATCACTCACTATTCACTTGTATAACTAGGTACAATATTTTTGTGAAATCTCAGAAAATATTGTAATTAATAAACATGAACAAATATGACTAAAGCAAGAAATGTTTGCTTAGACAATGATAAAATAACAGCCGTAACTGGATATATTAACGTTGCGACTGCTCTCTCTAAGAGTTAATGAAACAGTGATAATTGTGGCGGGTTATCTATTTTATCCATCCCATAAAAGCTAGGCTAACGATGCGTCAGGAGAGAAGTTGACCTAATGTCATTGATTAAGAATTAGTGGTGTGATTTTGTGTAACGGTCGTTTTGACTCACTTGCAAATATAGAATAAAATATTAAGACAATATTTCTCGTCTCGTATGAGAGCGAGCGAGAAGGAAGAGTTATAATGAAGACAGAGATTATTGCTAAAGAATGTTGAACCTTTCTATGAATTTAAATGACGTAGCTTTGCAAGCTGTGACTTGAAAAAAATATTAGCGGTTTATGAAAATCACGATTTTGAATATGATATTAAATATTTATTATTAAATGTGTTTTTAAGAACACATATAGATAAGATTGTAAATTCTGGATAACTTTTCAGTGAAATTTATCCAATTTTAATTTGCGATAAACGGTTAGCCAAGTCAGCGGATTTTTTTCAAAGGTGGCGTCTTTCAAAGTCTAGTTTAAGAAGGAGGTAAGTTTGGAAACAGGAGAATTTACTAATCAAACTACAGGTCTAATAGAGATGAGTGTTTTGTGGATTTTGGGTAAGCCGTAAAAGAGTAAAAGAGTAGTAGGGAACATAGGGCATAAAGAGAAGTGGTTAGAGTTAAAGAAAATCAAGGTATTGGAAAAGATTTTAAGTTTTGACTTCAACGAGTTAAAAAAGGATCCAAAGGTAAATGAATGAAAAACGGATCCTGAGATATAAAGGTATTGACTTTATGTAAGTAATCGGATCTATCAAGAATCACTAGACAATTGCCCCTGTGAGTTTTAGGCCGATTGCATATGGTGTGGTTGAAGAGTCTATATTAGGCCTAAATATCCAGCTAGGAACAAATGCAAAAAAAACCTTTTCAAAGGTATACATTCAGTTCAAGACAATTTTAGTGATTCTGATAATATCACTACTTTTATTGGCATAACTAACGCGCATTCTATCTTCTACTCTCATACAGTTCACTTCAGTCTTATATAAGTAAAAGGAGCAGGACCCATTCCTCGGCATTCCCCATGTTAAATCCCATAAGAAAACTCCAAGGTCCATTCTGGTAAAATTGCATTAATTCAAGGTCACGCAGTACCGGATCATAGCGAATCGAGATCTGATCCGCTTTGATCCGATATTGATCTCTTTGATCCGGTATTGCACTAGTAAAATTGCGTTAAATCAAGGTCACGCAATACCGAATCAAAGCGGATCGAAAACACATCAATACCGGATCAAAGCGGATTAGATTTTGATCAGGTCTCGATCCGGTATTGTGTGACCTTGAATTAAAGCAATTTTGGTAGATAGGATCTTACCGTTTTCTTATGAGATTTATCATGGAGAATGCGGAGGAATTGGTGCTGTTTCTTCTTCTACTATATACCAGGTGAAGTTAATATATTACTACAATTAGTGCGATAAAACACCCTAATAGTTTGGAAGGTGATTAGCAATATTATTATTATTATTATTATTATTATTATTATTATTATCATCCAATGACCTTACAAAAGAATACTTGAATTTATATTTTAAGAGCAGATTATTACTCATTTATTTAAATAGAAACACTGGTTACATTATTTTACAGAAAATGAGAAATTTGACATTTAGTAACCAGGTATTTTATTTAATTACACAATAAATATTGATTTGTCCGACACCGAAAGTGAGCTGTCAACCTTTTCAAAATAGCGAGGAAATCAAACAGGGATTTGCAGCAGGGTTCTCAGCGTTCAAGTCATTCCATTCGATGTCATTACTTATGGCACTGTTGTGAAGTCACTCGTCAACTGACGTTTTCTCTCAACAATGAAAAAAGTGGGGTATCCAGTATCCCGTAGTGATAAAATGTCTTTATTTGAAAGTAAAAAAACACAGGAAATAACAAACGAGTGTATCGTCCCTTTCATAGACAACAGTCAAACATTTTGACGATTAACGGTCTGGGAGCTCCAAAATGGTTTCAACTGAGAAAATTGTCTCCTACAAATATTGCTGAGGTTTATGGGATATCAGGTGAACAAATGCACAAAATTTTACACGAAAATTTGGATAAAAAAGTATCCGTAATTATGAGCAACAATTGATAACTATCAATGAAACCTGGATCCATCACCATACTCATGAGACCAAAATTGAGGTGCAGTAACATCAACGGACGCTACTACTCTTCATTGTTCGATTGAGGGGGGGGGGGGTAAAATCTAGAAAATAAGACCATTTTCACCAGTATGTTTGTTTCCAAATTTTTAAAAAATCGATCAAATGCCGAGATGGAAAACGCTATAAACCAGTATATTTTTAAGATGCACACAAATAACTTTTTGTCTTGAAGTGTTGGGAAAATAGATGGATCAAATATATCGAGTTACGAGCTGACTACGTTAAGAGATAAACTATTTTTTGCTTTGAAATATGTATTTTTCTTAAAAAGGCTGGAAACTTTTTATATGATGCTAAAATTGACAGTGGGGCTGATGTACGTGTGGTACTGATATTCGTATATCATTCTAAATTCGATAATTTAGAATTATTGGATTCCAAAACTGGCTGGAAAGAACTAAAAATCCATATAATATATTGTTAAAATAAGGATTTGCTACTTATACTCCAAATATTGCCAAAAGATTTTTCAAGCTTCTAAAGCCAGCTTTTAAAGCTGAATTACTGCAGATATTTGACCTTTTAGGATGTGGATCAATCGACCAATAACCAATCTATTGATAGGATAATCGACTGAAAGCCAATCTACCGACATTACAATCGACGAACAAGGATAATTATCGACCGACAAAGGACAATTAACCGACAGGAACGAACAAACGACGATTGAATATAATTTTTGGATATATTGCTAATATTATCTTTAGCATCCCTAAATTCAACTAGAAATATCCCCCTTTAACCTAACCTGTCCCAAATTTAGTACTATTTTTATGAACTTAAAAAAAAAGGACTTGACTAGGCAAACCAATAATTTAAAAAATTTCAAACGTTTACACTATTTATAAAATTATTAGACTCAAACTTTGATAGTGTTAATTCCGGTATAGGGAAACTTTTGTTATAGTATGGTTTTCTTCCTATCTCAATAATGCTATATATCGGTATTTTGTTCTTGTTGGTCGATTGTCCCTGTCGGTCGATTCGGTGTAAGTCGATTGTTTTGTCGGTCGACTGGTTGTCGGTCGATTGTCTAGTTGCCGACCTTAGAATAATTGATAACAGAGAAATTCAACAAATATACCTAAGAATGTATATAAATTTTAATCAATATTTTTGACTTAATCTATCATTATTTTATTTTACAAAATCATTTACTTACTTTGAGCTAAGATTACTCCAAAAATACCGTCAAAACCAAATTGATCAATATTGTAGTTTATAAAATTTATTACGTTTTCTAAGGATACTTTAACCTCTTTTATATCAACTTTGCAGGAAGTCGTTTTAAGTAATAATAATAGCAACAGTGAGATAATAATCATTTTGCACATTGTGATAGACTGAAATTATTTCCTAATACACGGTTTAATATTAATAAAATTATATCTTTTATTTGCACCATATGGTTGATTTATCGTTATGAAGAAATTAATTTATTAAGCCAATTAATAAAGAGAATATGACAAATTTAAAATAAAACAATACATACAATATAATTAAAATGTTATTTTTTAATGATGACGATCAATGTGGTAATTATTACGATTTTGGAACTAATAAATATATTCATTTAAAGAATAGCAAAAATTTATTATCTAGAACTAAAGATCTTGTTAAAACTGTTCGTATCCATAATTGGGCATAATTCTTTTAAAAAATAAGTCAATGTCTGTTTTAATTAATTCATAATTAATTCATTTTCCAAATACTCTCGAAAAAATTGTTAATTTAATAATAATTATTATCATTATAACTGTAAAAAATGTAAATCGATGTAAATTATTTATCTTGAACGGAACGTCCATCTAATTTACTTTCACCGCTTCAGTCTTTATAGTTTCTCACTTACCAAACAGAATTAGAAGATTTTTAAAATATTATTTCACTGTTATTTTATCAAATATTGGTGTAGTTACTAAAAAGTGAATATTTTAAAATTATTTCTAATCGTAAAAAAACACTAAAATGGTATGAGTATCAATTGATAAGAAATTTTCATCTAAGGGATGAAAAAAATATATTCGGGTAAAAAAAAGAGAAAAAATAAAAGGATTAGAAGGTGAGTCAGAAGAAAACTGACATAAGAGTGATAGAAGAAACACCAGTGAAAGAGCTGAAGTGAAGAGGAGACCGCGTTTTTTTCTTAAATTTCGTAAAATTTACTTTAGATTGAATCCGCATTGAAATTTTTGAATAGGACATCTGTCTACAGGGTGTTTCGTATCACAATATCTTCATTTGAAGATATGAAAAAATCACTATATAAAGTTTGAGAAAGTATATATTATGTTGAAAAACATTGTATATCTTCATTTATAGCCAACCTAAAACCTATTAATATTAAAAATAATTCAACTTTCCAATTATTTGAATTTAATATAAATTATTTATTGATGATGCTTTAATAATTACATGAAAACTATTGGATTAAGGATGTTAAGTTGCAGTTTGAAATTCAAAATAAATTAAATCTAAATTCTACATATATTTTTTAGTTGTTAAGTTTATTGGAATGTTTTTTTATTTAATTTCCCGCCACTGGAAACATTTCCTCCTACTCCGTAACCTCCGAAAATCTTTAGAACTTTAGAGAAATGACAAATGTCAGCATTTCTTATACTAGTTCGTCTATCTACCGAAAGGGAATTCCTTGTCAAAAAAGGACTCATGGGAGAGCTGGACAAAATAATTCAGTCCTCCTCCTCTAGCAAAGACAAGCCACCAACCTTCAGGTACTGGACTCACTCTGGTGAAATCATCAGAATAACGTGCGATGACGACCTGACGTTGGACTGGTTAAAAGACAGAGTACCAACCCTAAGGCCGTGGAATGGCGCAGCATTAGCCTTTGTAAGGGTCAATATGCTCCCCAAGCTCTAAAGCCTCTCTGGATAACAGGGAAAGCTTAAGCTGACCTTGACGAGAAGGAGGTTGTGCTGAGGTGACTTGGGGAGTCAGAACCAGCAGTCACATGTGACGAAATGGTGCAGTTTCTACCATCCCAGGTTTTAAAAAATATTGGCAAAACATTGTTTTACAATATTTTTTTTGGTTGAAAATATTATCTGAATATTGAATTTTAATATCGGCTAGAAGTCGAAGTGTTAACATTTTGTAAAATTGGCCAAATATTGATTTAAAATAACTTCAAATATTGAAATTCAATGTGGGGAGATATTGAATTTCAATATTAATTTTCCATATTGGGAAACTATTTATTTACCACCACATATTATGGGTATCAGAAACTGATATTGATGTTTTTCAGTAAATTGGTCTTATATATTGGCAGAATATTGGCAAAATATATCTTACATATAAGTAGACTATTGATTATGCCCATCTTGATATTAAAAAATTACCATTACATTTATATAAAAAAATGTATCATTACCATATTTAATAGCAATATTGGTCCAATATTGAAAAAATATATCATTACCATATTTAATAGTAATGTGGGTCCCATATTGATTTTCGTTTTAAGTATCTTGCCAGTGATTTATTTCTTCACAATCTTTTACGATTATAAAAGAAACATATGTAAGCTGAAAATACTTCACTTTAATAACAAATACGAAGTCATATAAGCAGAGAGTTCCATTTCTCAATTTACAAATATAAAAAAAGTTATCTGATAGTTAATACCAAGAGTTATTTATATAATTAACGTATACTGCTAACGCCATCTATGCGTAATATATTTCAATATATTATAAATATTTAACATAAATTTTCTACCAATATTATTTTATTATCTAAGCGTCATATTCTGCTCTAATATTATTAGTATATTGAAAATGTGTTTCCAATATTGATGGTATATGGAAATTCAATATATTTAAAACATTGAACATACATTTCCTACCAATATTATTTTATTATCTAATCATCACATTATGGTCCAATATCATTAGTATATTGAAAATATTTTTTCAATGTTGATTTATGTGGAAATTCAATATATTATAAATATTGAATATAAGTGTCAACCAATATTATTTTATTATGTAAGAATCGTATTATTTACCAATATCATTAGAACATTGAAAAATATTTGTCCAATATCGATGTTATACGGAAATTCAATATATTATAAATGCTGAATATCAATATCTGACCAATATTCTTTAATTATTTGAGTATTATATTTTTGTAAAATATATACTTTTTTAATATACGATAAATATGTTCATACGACATTTTACTTATATTGGTTTCAGATGGAAAATATCTTGCCAATGCCTGACCAAGATTCAGTGATGCCAAAACCGTACCCCTTCAGCATTATAGACGAAGACATGGAAACCCTCAAGGTCAAGTCAATGAGGCTGAGCTATGCGTTCACCTCATTGACCTTAAGGCCAAAAATAGAAAAAGATGCTGAAACGGGACCTAGCGAAGAGACCTCCCCGAAGGACCCTCTTCCCCCCGTGAGGACCCAGTGAAAGGGGCCGTCGAGCCAGATGAGATGGCGTTCGACGACCTCCAAATAAACCTAGACGAGGCCACCTCGAAGGAACCGATGGTCGAATAACAAACCAAGCGCTGCCCAACTTCAATGGAGGATCGGAAAGCCATAAATCAGGTAAAACTTATACAGTGTAACTTGCAACACAAAAAGGTGGCTACGGCAACACTATGCCGCCGCCTCGATGAGTTGCAAGATACAATAATACTCATCCAGGAACCCTGGATAAGAAAAACCAAAATTTTAGGTTTGAATAATCTAAACGGTTCGATCATCAGCTTTCCCAGCAACCAATAACCTAGGACAGCCATTTATATTTCTCCTCCGACCTGACTATGGTCAGGATGGAATACGCCACCAGAAGGGAAAAGAAAACGTTTATCCTGCCATCTGTATACCTCCCTTCCGACGCAACCACACCACCGCCCAGCAAAAAATGGAGGACCTGATCGAACACTGCTTGAACAAGAGGCTTGAGCTAGTATTAAATGTTTACCACGCAGGCTGGGGCAGTAAGGATATCAACGCTAGAGGTAAGTCACTTTATAACTATATACCTAATATACAAAAATCATAATATTTTAAATAAAGGTACTACACCAACGTTTTTAAAATCTCGCAGTCAGACACTAATAGATGTCACTTTATCTACAACTTTTTCAGATATTTAATTTTTTTATTTTTGATAGGTGACAGTTGGAGAAATAATTTTGACTATTCTGAATAGAGTTTTTCAAATGACATATTGCGAGTCAAATTCCGTGAAATATTTCATCTGTCATTTTTTGATAGTGACACTTCCGTTTGACAGATGTCGTACAAAAACTAATGGGTTCTTCCAACGGGTAACCCAAACCCATATACCAAATTTCAGCTCAATCGGATTAAACATGTGCCTCTATCGTGGAAGAATACACACAGACAGACAGACAGACAGACAGACAGACTTCCATCTGAAAATGGTCTTAATCACCTCATGTGACCTCAAAATGGATATTTACATCTTAATCTCGATATCTTTTTTTAGCTCGTTCACAATACTCACCCTTCCCGGAGGTGGGTCGGGAAAGTAAACAATAATATAAACTTGAGATTTTAACAAATCAAGAAGTACCAGAAGTTCAAAATATTCTATTGATACGCAAAGAGTTACAGATTGTTGTTACATTTTCTGAATACACTCTATATAAAAAAAATAAATAGAATAAAAAATAAATTAAGTACAAATAACCTATTCAACTACAAATTCTTGTTATTTATTGAGAAATATTTTAAAAACAATTCTGTTTCGTAACTCATTTTTAGTCAAAATCGAATCTAGATTGGGTTTACTATTTAAGGCTCGTCAAGCTCTTGTCCTACCAAACAAGTAAAACCATATATTACACGGTTAAGGTAAAAAAATTACATTTGCAGCAAAACATTCTGACCAAATATGAACATCTGTGGCTTTCCATATAGCGCATATGAGTTAGCACAATATTGTTGATCTTATCAAGAAACTGTTCGTTTAATCATAATAAATTTGATAAGATTCTAATAGAAGATTAATTATTTATGGTGAATAACAAAAGAAAGTAACGATAGAACCATAAAAAGATTAAGAAAGTATTTATTCTCAATATATATGGTTTTATACCCAATTAGGTTTTTGTTTTTAGCGAAACTACATTTTCACATTCTTAAAAAAATAGCAAATAAATCATAAATATCGTCAACATTTACTTTTTTAGATGATATAACGTTCCTGATTTGTTAGTTATGAACTACAAAAGGGATTAACCTGGGTTTTAGGTTTTATAACAGTTAAATTATGACATTGCAATAACCATTCATAACTTTGTAAATGAATACTTTAATTTAATAAACAGTTTAATATGCGTGTCCTAAATTAAAGAGTGGATATATTTGACGGTAAAATATTAGAAAAAGTTGTATTAAAAATGTTCAAGTGTTTGAAAATCGTAGTCAGAGTTATGGAGAGAAAAGTAGATTTTTTTATAGTGAGTTTATATTTAAAAATTAAAACATATAAAACACAGGAGTGTTCTAGCTGGTGGTAGAATAGCGAACAAATGGTTCAGAAGGTCACTGAAATATCTATAAAATCTGGCAGATTACGTCTTGAGATACTTAGTCTAATTTTTTTTAATGGCATGAACCTTATGTCATTCAGCCAACTGCAATTCGTCTATAAGGACATAAAGGTAGCCCTAAACAACCGAAAAAGATGAATTCAAGCAGACTTCGAAGAAAAACAACAAGGATAGACGTAAACATACGCTTCTCGTTCAGGGGCCTGTCAAGACCTTTTATTTTTTAAACACAAACAAAACTGGGCCTCGGTAAAAAGGTACTTAGTATAATTAAAGCAAGCATAATCCATGTACATGAACATAGGATAGTGATTGGGGTAGTTTTTCTTCAAGAATAGCAAAACAGACTAATAAAAATTAAAAAATGATGGACAACGTATTGTTTAATTGTCTTAAACATTAATAATTCCCATAACATATGATTGTAAACAAAAAACAATAAATATAATAGATATTTATTAGGAAAAAAGTTAGGTAATTCCGCGTCCAATAAAGATATGTATCAATAAAGATATAAATTTAATCCATCAAACGCTTTTTAAACTTTTTCATTCCTTAAATCTTTTGATTATAAAGATTTAAAATTTTTTTTTCATTTCATTCATTGGCATAGTAAAGGCATTTTTTTTAATATCGCATCAACCTCGAGGGTTATTGGCGAGAGACAAGCTTTTTAAATATATTAGATATTTACAATGTCTGTTGCTTTTAGGTATGAAATAATATTTTTATTAGAACAATTTGAACCAAATACTAGATCTAGAGTCTTACATACGTTTCTTTCTATATTAAATTTTGGACATTCTGTCATAAAATGTTTTACTGTTTAGTTTAGGACCCTTACTGATCAAATGGCCATGAGTAAGTCGCGTATGGCCAAGTCTTAAGCGCGTTATAGTTACTTCAGTTTTCCGGTCGGTTGGCAACGTTGGTCACGGTTTCACTGCACGAAGTTTATCTGGTGAGGTTTGCTACGCACTGTACATTTTCTTTTTATAAAACTTTATATCGTTGCACAGCACTTCCTGGATCTCTATTGAATCTGCCGCGTTGATTACATCACGAGCTTTTTGTCAGCTTCTTCATTTCCATCTATTCCGATATGTGATGGTATCCAAATGAAAATTATGTATTTGTTCTTCTCTTGAGCTTTGTACAATTCTTCTTTAACTCTCATTGCCAAGGGGTTGTTTAGGTATATTTGTTTTAATGAGTGTAGATAGCTAAAGAAATCTGTTAATATCATAATATGTTTTAGATTTGAATTCAGCTGTATGGATACTGCTTTGGTATGGAAGTGTATATTTTTGTTATTAAATTGGATCCCACAACTGCAGCTCCTACTCCGTCATTTGATTTAGATGCGTCTTTGTACATTTATTTGTATCCTATGTATTTCTCCTTAAGCCTTTACAGGTTTTGGATGATTATGTGTCTGTTCGTTGTATATTTATCATATGAGGTCACAGAAACGATAATTTTTGGATTTTCGACAATCCAGGGTGGTGAGGATTTGAACGTTAGAGAAAGACAAGGTGGGAAGGATATATTAAGCGAAAAGAGGTCCATGGTTATTCTTATAAAAAGGTTTTGCCATACATGGTTTGTTGTTAAATAGCTCTAATAACCTAGTGTTGTTAATGTCACTGTATGTTTTGTTTCTATCATCTATATTGCATTTTGCTGCATATGTCAGTCTTCTATCGTTGAGAGATGGTTCACCAGCTTCACAATATAGGCTTTCTACTGGAGTTGATCTAAAGGCCCCCAATATAAGGCGAAGTGCGCTATTATGAATTGTATCCAGAGTTTTCAAAAGAGATTTATTAGCAGATGAATAGGCTGCAGCTCCATAGTCTTGCTTAGATCTAATTATTGTTCTATAAATTGAGAGTATACATTGTCTATTTGAACCCCAGTGTCGGTTAGTTAATGATTTTGGAATATTAAGCCTTGAATAGCAATCTATAACTAGTTGTTTGATGTGTTCTTTCCAGTTTAATCTCTGATCAAAGGTCACTCCTAAAAACCATATATATTCTTTTTTTGTAAGGCATTTATGGTGTAAAAAAGGTGCATTTGGGTTTTTTCAGTGGAGAATTGAAAACCTGTTTTTCGAGACCAGTCTTCTAGGTCGTATATAAAGTTCTGTATAATAGCGAAGAGTATTTCTATATTATCACTTTTCCTGAATATTATTAAGTCGTCTGCGTATAATCTACCTTCATTGGTGACTTTAAGTTTTGAAGAATATCATTAATGGCCATTATAAAAAGAGTAGGCCCTAGCACAGAACCTTGGGAGATTCCGTTCTCTAGCTCTTTTTTGGACGAGATTACATTATTTTTCTTAATTCGACATTTTCAATTATCTAGAAAATTATTAATAACAGCTATTCAATGCTCTCTGATTTGATTATTATTTAGGTTTTTAATTATCAAACGTTTCCATGCTGAATCGTATCCTCTCTTAATATCAAAGAATACTGCTGCACATTTTTGGTTAAGGGTGAAAGCGTCATGTATGTCGGATTCCAAGGCTAAAATATTGTCCATCGTTGACCTGTTCTAGCGGAAGCGACTTTGATTTGGATTAATTATATTCTGGTTTTCCAGTGTCTATAGCAATCGCTTGTTTATCATCTTTTCTAATAATTTACACATAGCACATGTTAACGATATCGGTCTATATGATTCGGGGTTCTTTCGTGGATTATTTGCTTTTATGATTTTGATGATAATAGATTCTGACCATATTAAGGGAAATTGGTGTTGTGACCATATAATGTTGAATAGGGTAAGTAGATGTTCATGGGCGTTTAACGGTAAATTTATTATTTCAATCAACTTTGTCAAAAAAAGTATGGGACTAATTGTATTTTTAATTGGTCAGGCAACAAAGGATTAAAAAAATTGAAGGTACGATTGTCACCTGAATGGATATCGCGCAAGGATCGAAACTTTTATTCCATAGTATACTTTGATGGTTTTAAAAATCGACCTGATCGAACATTTTGTCCGTTTTCTAAAAGTAGACTAATTCATAGACGGGGTAACACCTATTTTAGCACAGTATATTAAATTAAAATTAATTATATTGGTAATCTATAAATTTATTCTATTTTATTAAGTTTGGTGAATTGATGTACTGTGACCAACCAACCCCCGGTATGTCATATTATTATTTTTTTAAAGAATGTGTTTCGTTTCGTCTTGGACGATTTTCTCAAGCCACTTGATCTGTCTGGGTTTATATTGTCAAAACTCATTATTTTTAATTATATTTTATTTTGTCTTCATTTCCGTTTTTCTCAAAACGCTTGAGATTTCTGTGTTTATAGAAAAACAAATAGTACACGGTACCACAGAACATTATGACGAAAAATGTTTAGTCAAACTCGGCATAAAAACGTGGTGAAAGCGTTGAAGAGACCAGTCAAAAATTACATTTCAAACTATCAACACCATCACCGAATATCTTGTATTCAGCTCTGAGACGATGACGCCGATAACTTCGACAAACCGTTGGGTTTTACTTCTTCAAAACCCAATCTATTCTCACAAATTAAACTACGCACACAATCAAAAGAAGCCACAATATTCGAATTTGGTACTGATCTGATCGTAACTCAGTAGGATTGTCCATATAAAAACAAACAAGAAAAAGATGATATCTCCCCATATCCATAATAGAGCAATATTTGCCAATAATGCAGAGAGAGACAGTGCGCATCTGATGACATTTACGGTATTTAAAGATATGAAGAACTTTTTGTACATATTAGTTAGTAAATGTCTCAGTGGTGGGTAGTCGTTGGATGGAACTTTTTATTTATAAGCTTCAAAATGACTATTTATAATTTATTTCAAATTTATTTATTGTCAACACAATTGGTTAATTATTTATAATTAATACATTCATTATGATAGTGGTCAGGTTTTCCAGTTGTCCGGTTTTCCCTATACCTTTTATGCCAAATGGCGCCATCATTCTTCAGTAAGACATCCCAAGTGCAACCGTAATATTTCTTAATGAATAAATATTTTCTTGAGATTTTTGTGTTTTGATTTATGTTCACTTGTCATCAAATTTTAAAAGGGGTTATTAGAATTAATTAATTAATTAATAATAATAATGCTATTATGTAGTTAGGACCCACGTTGTGTTTAATAATCGTAATAATAATGCTATTATTATTATTACGATTATTAAACACAACGTGGGTCCTAACTACACAAAAGACGATCACAGCTATTGAGGTAAAAAGGCTACAGGTAAAAAACTCGGTTGTGTCGCCCCAAAACTTTCCCGACGAGTATCCACGAATACTTTTTCAGATATTTAATGTTAAAGTTTCAACTTTGACATTTTTTATTTTTGACAGGTGACAGTTGGAGAAATAATTTTGACTGTTCTGAATAGAGTTTCTCAAGGGCTTTAAAACGACATATTGCATGTCCAATTCCGTGACATATTGCATCTGTCATTTTTTGATAGTGGTATTTTCGTTAGACAGATCTCGTACAAAAACTAATGGATTCTTCTGACAGATAACCCAAACCCATATACTAAATTTCAGCTAAATCGGATTAATACTTCTTCAGATATTTAATGCTGAAGTTTCAAATTTTGACATTTTTTTATTTTTGACAGGTGACAGTTGGAGAAATAATTTTGACTGTTCTGAATAGAGTTTTTCTAGGGCTTTCAAATGACATATTGCATGTCCAATTCTGTGACATATTACATCTGTCATTATTTGATAGTGGTACTTCCGTTTGACAGATGTCGTACAAAAACTAATGGGTTCTCCAGACGGGTAAGCCAAACCTCTATAGCAAATTTCAGCTCAATCGGATTAAACGTGTTGCCTCTATTGTGGAAGAATACACACACACACACACACACTCACACACACACACACACAGACCGACAGACAGACTTCCATCTGAAAATAGTCTTAATCGTCTCAGGGGACCCGAAAATGGATATTTCCGTTTTTATCTCGATTTTTTTTTTAGCTCGTTCACAATACTTTCCCTTCTAGGAGGTGGGTCGGGAAAGTAAAAGGTATAAAATTCATAAATAACAACGTAAATAATTTCTTGCAAATAGTAAAACTTTACACAGCATGGTGGTGGGGGGTCGCAGTACCTAAATCAAGTATAGTATTTAACTCGCGTATACTTTGATTATATAGTAAATATAAGGCGCCACTAAAAGGCACCGAATCCTCGGATCAGCTCGGCTACTCTAGGCAAGATTGGTCTCGCGCGAAATTTAAACTCGCATGCCGTTCTGTCACAAGAAAAGAATATAAAAATCTAACCTCAATTATACAGTAAACAAAACACATTTTTAGTAGAAATATTTGCAAGAAATTTTGAATATTTTTGTGGTTGATTTTGTTCTACTTATGAAAAGTATTGGCTTATTTACTGTTTAGAAATTATAATTTGTTGTTCATTAATTATAGAATATTTCGTAATAGGAGAATCAAAGCAAGCTATAGGTAGTTTGTGAAAATGTGAATATTTTTTTATTCTATGTTACATACCTACATAATCGAAGAAAAATTTTTTTCCCATAGATGTAGAGTTATACCTACCTGCAACCTTTTTTAATATAAATATTAACCAAAAAAGTATGAAACAGGTAACGAAATAAAAAGTTCTTTAATTTACTATCTACTCAAATTATTTTCAGGATATAATAGCAAATATCGTGGACGAATTGAAAAAGCTTGTGGATCTATAAAAATGTATGGAGTATGCCCATCTCGTTTAAAAATCTAACATTTTCTTAAAAATGGTAATCAGAATTGGTATGAGTTTCTGTTTTAATTTCAGAAAAAATCACTGTATGTCTGACTGGGCCAAGGGCTCTTAAATTGGTACTATACAAAATACTGTTACTGTCTTGGGTGAAAATCTTCCAATACTTCGTGACGAAGATTTTTGTTTAGGATTTATGAATGTAAATTGAAGGTTTTCGACAGAATAATATGTATGGATGGAACACATTGCAAACAAACCAAAACAGAAATAGGAGGTTTCCAGTGACTTTTTTTAAAGTAGTTGATTAGACCAAGTAGTACACGAAAATTTTTTAAGCGCACTTCGAGTCAGAATGCAAAACTTCATACTGCAAAATATGTAAGGTATGTATTCGTCATATTATGTGTGATTACTCATATTATTCAATAAAAACTACTATGTGTGAACACATACATATCTATGTTTATATGAGCAGGGTAAGTGAAGCGATTCTGTTTTAGGTAAAGTTGTGGAAATATTTTTAAAAGAAAAACCATTAGACATTAAAGCTGGCCATCGCAAAGAAATTGAAAGATTTATTGAGAAAAAAGATGTGAAACAGATAGAAAAACATAAAAAAAGACATTTTAGTTTAAAAGACAGGATTCTTTACTTCAAAAAAAAAAACTAAAAAAAGACCTAATTTATTTACATTTTTTTTTGTAGTTGTAGCATTTGTTATAGGTGTATATTAGGGCTTCAGTATTTTGTACTTGAATTTGTGGTAATAGAGTTTAATATTAGTTTCTAACATAAAAATATATAATTAAGTGTGTGTAAATAATTCATACTTTTTTAGCCATTAAATATATTGTAATTAGTGTAGTGTTTTTTGAAAAAAAAATACTTTAACTCGTAAGTTTCTTGCACTTTACTCTTACGTGTTGTAATTGAAACTGCACATATCCTTTCATTTCAATAAACTGGTAGAGAATAAGTAAATGTCTTTTATTTCATAAAAAATGGATATATAACAATAACATCATTCACAGCATATTAAAAAAAGCTTGTAAAGTTTATAAGTTCTAGGGTAAGAATTTTTACCGATTGGTATGCTCAACTGGGTTTTGAAAGTCACAAATCTGGTGTAAAATTAAAATTCCAATTGAATATTTTCAATCTCTCTTATACCTACCTATTAATTTTTTAATTCGTACTGCCACATAAAAATGTATACATTTGTTTCATATTTATATTAAAAATGGTTGCAGGTAGGTATAACTATACATATATGAGTAAAAAATGTTTCTTCAATTATGTAGATATGTAACAATTCTTAACAAAGAATAAAAAACATTTACATATTCACAAACTATATAGCTTGCTTTGATTCTCTTATTACGAAATATTCTATAATTAACGCACAACAAATTATGGTTTCTAAACACTAAGAATAAATGTATAGCCGTTTATGTACCTTAACCATAGAATAAGCTTTATCCGACGTTTGTAAAAGCAGCCCTAAAAATAAGCAAATACTTTTCATAAGTTGAACAAAATCATCCACAAAAATATTCAAAATTTGTGTTCTTGTAAATACTTCTATTAAAAATGTGTTTTGTTTACTTGTAGAATTGAGGTTAGATTTTTGTATTCTTTTCTTCTGACAGAACGGCATGCGCGAATTTAAATTTCGCGCGAGACCAATCTTGCCGACAGTAGTCGAGCCGAACCGAGGATTCGGTGCCTTTTAGTGGCCCCTGTAAATATAATATAGGTACGCTCGTTAAATAATATACTATTTAATACATTCAAATAACTTGCAACTATATTAGAACCGTCGAGTGGCTCCTGGTTGTCTTGCAACAAGTACATATTTGACCCAGTCAATAACAACTCCATATACATATAATTTTAAATTGCCAATGAGCATTGTAAGAACTCACTGAAACATCAGTGAACTAGTCTATATGGTTTAAATCTAAAATGTACTTCCATTTATGGTCATAGTTTTGGTCTGACCCTGGCCCTGATAGCACAACGTTACGACTCAATGATTCATACACATTTTAGTGTTATTCCAAGTTCATTCATCTTGATTTGTACAATGTAATAATTATGTTATATAAAGGTCGAACTTGGATTTAGGAAATGCAGGAAATGGTATTTTAACAATGAAGGTATATTTCGTTTATTTAATCTACATAATTAATTGTATGTTTTAAATCCAAACTGTAAATTATATAAAAAACGAAAATATCCGAGTTCTTTTTGAAAAAAAAAACATGTAAATATTATCGAATTAACCAGAAATAATTAAGAATAATTAACAAAAATCATCAAATTTAAGCCATGAAAAAAGTTTGATTTTAAATTTAAAAGAATAAACGCTGAATAAAATTTCTAAAATACCCCAAAATATTGAAATTGAAGAAATATTTTAACTTTGAAATTAAAGTTTATTATATTTATTCAAAAGTAAAATATCTGTTTTGGAAATTTCAATAATAGTAATTTAGAAAAGTTAAAACCCTATAAAGGTCTATATTTCGGAGAACTATAGAAAACGTTTTTTTTTCGCTCTTTAGAAAGACTGTGCCTAATAAATTAGTATAAAACTACTATTTTATTTTTATTAATTAATATTTGAAGATAATTTAACTGTATTCTAAGAAGAAAGAATATAACTTAATTCATCTTAATGTGACTCACAAAATATTAGTTTTGAAATTTTATTTGTGGTCGAAATGACTAAGATTTTTAAATATTTACAATATTTCGAAAATATATGTTTATTTTTTTATATGTCAGACTCTGGTGATATTTTTCCAATTTATCATAATTCGATTTAATAGATATCAATAAACAATATATCTTGGAAAATCCGATAAAAGTCATATACTTCAGATAAAAAGGAACAATTGTTATACGTTTTAGTATCTTATCAGATATTACCAATATGCTTTTAATAATAATGACACACAATATCTTTTAAAATATTTACAAAAATATTTGATTACTAAAATAAAATAAAAGTTTTTGGAAACTAGAGAAAACTTACTTCAAATTAACCACCATATCTCTGGTCCACTTTGACCTACAGGGTGTCGGGACAGATGCTCCCCCGTACATTTGTCCCTCGATACATTTTTTACAGATTAAAGATTTTTTGGTTTACTGACATATATCTAGTAGATATCGTCATATATTTTTAATATTTAGAGGGGAAATCATTTTTTATTTTATTTTACATTTTAATTGTTTATACATTTTTACACCAAATATCAAAAATTTGGGTGGCAACCTTTTTATCATTTTTTTTTAAATTAAATTCAAAGCACACAGTAATTCGCATAATTGTTTATATTTTGTGTAGAATTGTATAAACAATTAAAATATAAAATAATATAAAAAATAAAAAATGATCTTCCCTCTAAATATTAAAAATACATGATGATGTGTTCTAGATATATCTGTAAAAAGTGTGAAGGAAAGTTATAGGTATCATTATAGGTATAGTAAACCAAAAAACTTTTGAATTTTTTTATTATTCGTCGTCTATGGTTATGGATTATTAGCAGGCAATAGCAGGTAGGTAACCCATTAATTAAGGTAGGGGAGCAACTGTCTCACTTACATTTTATCATTATTCGAAAAATTAAGACAGGGTAGCCAATGTATCGGGGGAGCAAATGTATGAGGGAGCATCTGTCCCGGATTCGACCTACAGGGCTCAAATTCAAACTCGACCGAGATATGACCCTAAGATATCTACATACATACCAAATTTGAAGCAGATCTGTCCAGTGGAACGGTTGTGAGAGCTCTCACAGACAGACACACTAACACACAGACACACACACACACTATTAGGATGATCTCAATATGTTACTGAAGAGCCCTGAAGTAAGATAATAAAAATATAACAAGTTTTTAAATATAATAATAATAATATATGTGTTTATTCATTTATGACATAAATATGTTTTTACAATCTTCATTTACAAATAAACACGCAGAAATCCACTGAAATAACTTATAGTTATTTGTGTGTGGTAAAATAAGATTCAACAATATTAGATTAAATAATAACAAACGACTATTTTCTAACTATAAACTACTACTATGATGAAATGCTATATTTATCTTATAGCAGTTTTTTCTTGTTCAACTTTAAATACGTTTAAGTTTACATTTTTATAAATTGATGTATTTCTGTCCTATGT
Organism: Neocrepidodera transversa; assembly: GCA_963243735.1. Taxonomy (NCBI): domain Eukaryota; kingdom Metazoa; phylum Arthropoda; class Insecta; order Coleoptera; family Chrysomelidae; genus Neocrepidodera; species Neocrepidodera transversa. Next base: position 17,357,749 of record OY725346.1, read on the forward strand.
GTAAAGTCCATGAATACTTTTAATCTACGTTTAAAGGATGTCAGTGATGAAGCTTCTTTTTCAGTTTCCGGGAGGGAGTTAAATGTTTTTTTGGCCTAAATATTCAAAGCTTCTTTTGTAAGTAACTGTATTTCTAACAAACAAGTTAAGTATATTGTAAAAAAGTAGGCTACTAATTTCGGTTTAAAAACCATCTTCATGCCTAAAATAATACGTTCAAAAACATGAATAAATTTTACAATAAAAGATTAAGCCCATTTTACCATTATTTAAAGTATAAGGGAAGAGAAAATTGTCGCAAAAATGTGAATTCCATTATGGAATGAGTATTAATTAATAAAGTACAAAAAAACCATTAAAAATGATACAGGAAAAAATTTTTGTCTAAATTAATTACTGTAAAATTTGATAAAAATGGATGGTTTTAAATAAATCCCCCACTAAACCCCCATCAACATAAAGAAAAGGCAGTTTGAAGGGGCGAACGCGTGTTTTAAAAAATAACTTGATAGCGAGAAAAAGGGGGGTAATTACTAAAAATATTTGAAAGAGAACAAGGTAAAAAACCATGTGTACCGTAAACTGTCTAATATGGAGGAAACTGAGAAATGACAGACGAGTTCCCTATTAAACAAAGGGGGAGCGATTGTTATAAGAGAAAAAGGGATAGGTACCTAATAATGGTATATCAATGATTAGTTAAGTAAGTGAACAATTTAAAAAAATCGAGGAGGTTATCCATATCTCAAATGTGGACCAAATGCTTTAAGAGGCCCACACACCACGTGACTTTTGTGTTTGTAGGTTAGAGAATTACCCAAGGAAAATGTGCTTGTATTCTAATAAATTGGATGTAAAAATTTTTTTTTTAGTATTTTCCGGTTTCTGTTAAATAATCCTACCCTCTAGTCCTTCTGCGCAGAACAGGGTAGAGCGTCATAAAACATAATTATTCGTATTTGGACGTGAACTCGCCTAATATAGCAACTAAAAATATGCGGTTTTTTTCATGGTATTGAAAATATTTATGAGAAGAGCGCCTGTGCTACATTTTACAAATTTGTCTAGAGAAAAAAGTTGATAGTCGTATCACTTTTATTAAAATTATTTATAAAAAGTGCCACAGACGCGCTCTAAAGAATTAACTACTAAATTGATTGCTGAAAACCGCAGCTTCCTATCTTTAATATTAACGGAGCGCTCGTCCAAAAACGATTTCAGGCAAGATAACATATGGTATTGGCGCCTCAAAACGCCGTCAGTACCACAACGTATAATAATTGAATAAGTCAATATTAGGTAACTAGTTTTTTCTCAATAGCCATCATTAGGCCTAAAAGGTTAACAATCAATAAACAAAGGGTGGGAACATTTTTTTATAAAAATTAACAATTGTTTGTTTTAATGTAAAATTGATCGCTAGATATTATAACCTATTTGGTAAGTTAAAAAAAAGTATCCTTTCACTTAATGTTAATTTGTATAAAAATGTTCCCACCCTTTGTTTATTGATTGCTAACCTTTTAGGTCTGATGATGGCTATTGAGCCGAAACTAGTTGCCTAATATTAACTTATACTTATATATGTTGTGGTACTGTTTAATTAACTTTATAGAATTGTTACTTTTTACAAAATTTTTAAAATTGTTAACTTAACTTGACTTAAATAATCATTGTTATACCATTATTTTTCTTTTTCTCTGATAAAAATTTTTTTTAAATATATACAGGGACTTCATAAAAAACTTAAATTTGTAATTCATCTTTCTACTGATAATATTATTATAATTAAAAAAACTTATTCTGGATTATTAAAATATTTATTGTTTCATTATTTTTGAAAAACAAAATATAGTATTTTTTTTATTTAGTAAATAGTAAAAAAATTGCTTTTTTCTCGTTAATTAATTAAAAAACTATATCCCAAAATGTAGTTCTTTTTTGAACTGATAAAAACTAAATGCAAACAAGAATTTTCATTTTTGGGAAATCCAACTTATAATTTTTTTTCCGAAAAAACTCATTTTGCGACACTCTATATATAACTTTCAAAAATTTCCATTTTTGGTATATACTGTATACACATTACAAGAATTTTTCTCGAAAAACTAAAACGCAACTTGGGACACACTGCATACAATTTACAAAAATTTTCATTTTTGGTTATACATACTCATTACAAAAATTTTTCACGAAAAACTCAACTTGTGACACACTGTATACAAACAGTTATTTAAAGGATTTTTTAGAACTGCACAATTTTAATCTTTTTTAAAAAGTTCGAACGCGATCTATGTAGGAAAATTTTGCGACAGTTAATTTTTTTATATTCCACGCGTTTTACAATTTCAAAATCAATTCAATTTCCCTGAATTTAGGGACTAAAGTGCCACTTTTACTCCCTTGTGATTAAAATGTTTTTAGTCTCCCGTCCGAGGGATTAAAAAAATTATTACACCGCGGGGAGTGAAACCAGTACTTTTGCGGGACTAAAGTGCCACTTTTACTCCCATGGGACTCAATTTTTGTAATCCCAAGGGACTAAAATTTTTTAGTCCCGCAAATAAAAAACGATTGAAACCAGCCACCTTGTTTCTTCATAACTGTCAAATACTTCCACAAAGGAGTTTATAGGAGACAATTTTCGGTAGTACAGCCTTCAATTTTCTTTTCTACGACACCATTTTCCGAGATTGTCGTAAGTTTTTTCATATATTTTTACGATTTTGTCGGAATTGTATTATTCATTAAAAACCATAAAAAATCTAAAATAGGACAAAGTATCAATCTTCTGTCAATATTTTCATAATATCCAGCGGCCTTTTTTCCCTTTTTTACAAATTTTAATATTTTTAAATATGTAATTAATTTATTTTTATATGTTTAAGGTAAATAATTATTTGAATTTTAAGGGACCTTGGCCACTGCGATGTAAAAAATTGCGTATATACCACAGGACTAAAGTGTGTTTTAATCCCTCAGGTGATTGTTTTAGTTTAGCTTTTTTACTCTATTTTTCAATAAGTTTTCGCAACCATCGTTATAAAATAATATTGAGTGTTTCTTTTCACATAATTATCATACGAATGTCCCTGAGTTGCAAAAAATAGCGTATGTACCACGTGACTAAAGTGCTACTTTAGTCCCTTGGTACGTAATATACTATTATACAAAATCGACGTATCACTTAATAATCATAATAATATTTATAAGAAAAAAAAATATATTTCTGCAATGATTCTTGTTCTTGTCCCTGTCTTTTTAAATATTTATTTTTTATCTTAGGTGTACCTACTACAAATTAAATTTTAGAACTGCACATTTAAAATAACCTCTATATACAACTTACAAAAATTTTCATTTTTGGGATATACCGTATACACATTACAAGAATTTTTCTCGAAAAACTGAAAACTAAGCTTGGGTTGGGATACGTATACAACTTACAAAAATTTTCATTTTTGGGACATACTGTATACACCTTAAGAGATTGTTTTTAGAAAAACTCAACTTGGGACATACTGTATACATCTAACATAAATTTTCATTTTTGCGACTTACTGTATACAACTTTCAGTCAGTCAGTTATACCAGAATTTATAATATTTTTGTAATCTTTTGAATTTTGTGTTATTCCAAGATACAGTTTTAAAAAAATTATTGTCAAATGATTGGTTTTATGAAGGGGGTTGTCTTATTTTACTACTCAAATACTCGTTAATCGGTTTATAATGAGAATAGGACCCGAAATTTCTTAAATTTCTTAAGCAATTAGGTAAACCATAATAAAAATGGAACTATTTTTAATTAGATTTTCTACACTCTCCCTGAAAACATTCAATTTATTTATTATTTTTTTTCTTGTTGTTTTTTTGTAGAAGTATATTTCTTCCGATTTTTCATATTGTTTTCTACTAATTATGAGTTTTTTAATTTGTTTTAGATACAGTGTAAATACAAATTTTTGATTGGTTTTATTAGGAAAAAAATTCTTTACTATATACGAATCAAACCGAGGTTATTTATTTGGAGAAAAAAAATTAAGAAAAATCACTGAAATTATTAATATTATTTTTTCTTAAAAATATCACTTTGAATCAAAAGGATTAGTTACTTTATGATTGAACACAGTGCCCAAGAGGCCCAATTAATTTTAAAACATGAGACCAAAGGATCGGTAGAATTACGGAACCCCGTTGACAAAATTGACCACTGGGACCAAGTGAACAACAGCCAGTTTTTGAGTTATCCTGCAGACTAACTTGCTTGCTTTTAACAGAAAGTGCTTTTTGGGCATTTCTCGGAAATAGAACAACCCATTTGCAAGCCGTTTTTTGGAAATGATGGACAAATACCAACGCAAACTTTGTAACTCATAATGTATTGGATAAAAGTGAGTAGTTTTCTCGGAAAATGTAAAACTCTGGTTTTTCTACAAAACTGAGAGCAAATATTCACACGTCGTGAATATGAAAAATACATGACGTTATTCTATAATTTATTACAGATATAAACAGAAATTACCTTGGTGATTTATTTAATTAATTACAAATTTTTATGTTTAAATAACACTCTTATCAAATTGTAGGTATTGTCTTATTGTATAATTTTATCTGATCACTGTGATCACATAGGTAATTAATAATAAAACACTTTAGATAATTTATAAAATGATGTTATTGCAACTATGTCACGTTTACAAATTCTTTTTAAATTAAATATGATCAGCGGTTTTTCACCACAACCACAAATTAAAAAGCCACAATTTACCAAAAAAATAAAAAATATTTAAATCTGTGTTGATATTATTTATCAGGAAGTGGTAAACATTTTGTTACAGATAAGTTATTAAAATAAAAAAATCCCATTTGTATCTGCGGAAGTTTGGGAATTTCTCGAATTCGATAAAATTCTTTCCTGTACGGTCTCTAAAAATCTTCTCAATAAAAAATGTTTTTTTATCTCGTATTACTACAGTTAAAAATAAAATACGCCTCAATAACGGTCAAATTAAAATTGTTTATACTTTCCTCTTTCATATCAAACATATTTTGATATATGTTAGTCATAGGCCACATGTTAAAGTTGATTATCAAAAAAAAATCTTCTGAATAACATCTGTCGTATATATCGTTATTTTAAACAAAAATTTTTTTCTAAATTTTAATAAAAAATGTATAATAGTACTTTCATTTACTGTTTATTGTGTTAATTGATTCTTGAGAGATTAGGTACATTGGTTTAGTTTTAACGTGTGAGCTTAATAAAATTTGTTTTTGAAAAAAATAAACCACCAAGCTAACAGTACTCAACAGTGTTGTTAAGTATTTAAATACATGTATTTAAATTTGTATTTTAAATACTTTCAATGTATTTAAATACATACATTTGCATTTACTGTGTATTTAAAATACATTTTTGTGTAGCATTTTAAATACTGTAGTTAAAGTTTAAATACAATATTTCTGGAAAAGTTTAAGATCGTTCTTTAACCTGGAAACAAAAATTACCCTAATTTCGGATTATCCCTTCATGCAACATTTATATTTTGTTTATTTCACAAATTGTTTATTATCCTGTTACCTGTGTCTCTAATCTCTATGATCTATTATTTCATGGAATTCCTAACGAGTAAATGATTTTAGTTAGATTTATAGTTTTCTGGATTTCTCATTGCCAATTCCTTGCAAGTGAATAAATTATTAGATGAAAATTTTAAGAATTTGTTACTTTTAAGAAGTAATGTAGATAGATACATAGCAAGCATATTATGTTAATTTAATATACTTATTTATGTATGTAAAAATATTTTTTACTTATTTTTTTGTAAGTGAATAAATTGTACCTAATTAATTTGTAAAATTAAACAAAATAATCTTATTAAAAATCCACTGTTTTTGTTATTACAAAGTAATCGAGCGGGGGTTGCTTAATAGTCTTAAACAATACACACGGAAGTAATATTTGTATTTATATTTAAATACTTTTTAAATACAACGCAGAAGTATTTGTATTTGTATTTAAATACATTGTTAAATGAAGTATTTAAAATACAAGGTAAATAAATTTTTAAAAGTATTTTTAACAACACTCAAATAGCTCAGCTACGGATTGACGGACCGACAGACGGTTCTAGTTGACATAGGTCAATGAAAATAATAAAATTCTAAACCGTTCTATCGATTGCTGAAAACAAAAATCCAAAATTCGAAACCGTTCTCGATTTATTGCCGAGTCACACGGAAAGACAGGCAAACGGACAGACAGACAGTTGCAATTGACTTAGGTCGTTGAAAACAATAAGTGGATGAGCTAAGGTAACCAGATATCTATTACTGAATACAGAAATCCAAAATTCTAAACCGCCATTCTCCAGTTATCGCTGAGATAGACAGAAAAACGAACGCACAAACGGACAGATAGACGGTTGCAGTTAACTTGGGTCATTGAAAATAGTAGGTGAGCTAGCTATTGTGACCAGCTATGGATTGCTGAAAATAGAGTTCCAAAATTCGAAACAGTTCTAGACTTATCGCTCTAACAGACGACCATGCAGACAGGACAGACGGACGGACATTGTAAAGTCAATAAGTACCATCGCTTTGTTTCGTTACTTAATAAAAAAGAGAATCAATCTTGTTTTCTCAAATTTTAGGGTTTTAACGCAAAATTTTTCTTATTAATATTAAGGGGGTTTTTGGCGGGAAATGATAATTATAAACTATATAGTGTAAAACATGTTCAACTTACTTGGCTCGGGTTAAACAAACAAAATCAAAAATATTAAAAGTTAAATTAAAAATGTGTTTATAAAGGTTAATTCTTGCCATTGGTTGGTTTTTAATTCAATTCTTCTTCAAATAAAATCACAAATAAATGTTAAAAATCATGTAAATATCCTACCATTTTATATTTCAATTTTTACTATAATAAATGAAAAAAAAATTAAATTCAGATATACCTAAGGCATAGAATATCAATTTTCCTTTAGTTTGGCTTATCAAACTTGTCGATTATTAAAGCAGTATTAATTTTTTAATGTCTGAGTTCTGGTTTTCCCGCCTAAACCCCATCCTTAATAGTTTACAACTAAAATCTGTTAAAAACTGAATTAAACAGAAAATACAAAATATCGCTAGGTACAATAAAGCCAGAAATTAAAATAAAAAATTAAACTTTTTTACCAATAAAATATTTAGTTATGTTTCTTTTTTGCTATAAATAATTTTTCATTTATTAATAAATTATTTCAAACCCATATTAAACTTTGTCACCTTCGTAAATAAGAAAATAAATATTTGCTTTGAAGATAAATCAACTATTGACCAATTAATTTGGCACTTATCCAAATATTTCCTGAATTATTTTTAAATGAACCTGTTCACGATTAGTTTTGTAGTTATTAATTCAATTAGACAACTAATATTACAAGTACGTGTATAAAATGTTGCCTAACATTTCGGAATCAAACTCTTTATTTTGACTAGTTTAGTACAGAGCTCACTTCCGTTACCAAATTAAAGGACAGTAGCAGTGTTGCCGATTAGTGGCAAATTACCGAATGATAGAGATAATCTTGGTGGGAAAAATGGAAGAATTAAAATTTTATTTTTCAATTTTAACTAAAGTTTAGCTGATAAGTAAAAGAATAGTACATGTACATTATGCATATCGTCATTTATTATTATTTTTAATTATGTATTGGTAAAATAAATAATTCTCTTCCTTACATTTAATATCCATGAGAAATCTAAAATGAAACCAAAATTAACAAAAATAATGCTTTTAAAAAACTTTCACCAAATCAGTTGCTAGAAACAATTAACTGTGAAATAATCTTTGCATCAGTTTTTTTTTAGGTCATTTAACAATTCCAATCAGCTTTGTTTTCGTTTTAATTTAAGAACAGTTCGAGAATGCGTATTAATTCCAGAGTGTTTTGGTTTTATCAAAATAGGGTTTCCGATTTTTGTCAAAAAGATCGATCCGAATCGTTAAGTCAAAGATTGATATAGGAAAAATCGGATGGACAAAAAATCGATGTCATCAAAAACAATTCAATTTACATATCTGAAATGAAACTAGCCAAAATATGTAAAACTTGAATTTACTGTTTATTTTGATGACTAATATTATTATTTATCAAGTACTCGTATTACTTGACTGTTTTAGGAGTAAAATTAATTATTTTATATGGAACCAATAATCATGTATTTATAGTCAAGTTTAGAAATACCTACATAAAAGAATCGATCTTCGATCTCAACTTTTTCTCTGATTATTAGAATAATCTCAACTTAAAAAAATCGATCCAAAAAATCGAATATCGAGTAACAAAAGATCGATTCTCGATAAGATCTAACCAGGATCGGAAACCCTGTATCAAAATCGATTCGGAATCGGTCATTGCATATAGAATTCTGTGTTATGGTTCGACTGTAAAAATGATTCCAGAACAGTTACCAAATCGTACAAACAGAGTCATTGGTCGAGAGAGAATATTTTTAGGATTTTTGGTTCCTACATGTGCATTGTAATTATGAAATGAAATAGAAAGCGGTTATACAGCCAAAAACCCATTCTATTAAAAAAAAATAAAATTTTAACAGCTTTGTTTTTAAATTGTCTAGATATACCTATAAAGGTGGATCGATAATAGGATGTGGTAGACAGGTCAGTTTTTTATGGAACATAATTTATGTCCATTTAATAACAGAAGGAAAAAATCAGTTGCGAAGAGTGAACAGGGGAAATAATGAAAAACAATACTATTAAATGTTTTCATTTTCATTTATTTATAGAGTTTTAATAAATATGTACCATGTACCACTACGCAACTTGTTCTGAACAGTTCTAAAATAATTTGGGAACAATTATGAATACTAAACCAAAACAAAGCATCGGCAACGTTGGAAAGAATTGATTTGGCTTCCATCTTTTCTTTATGAATACGTCACTTCCTTCGTGTCTTTCTGTTTAGAAAGGGTTGGTGGTGATTTTTCTCTTCATATATACGCATTTCTAGTCAATTTTCGTTGTGAAATTAGATTTAACTTTCCAAAATGTCTTACAGTACACGCAGAAGTGGTGGCGGATATGGTGAGTAGTACATTTTTACTGTTTTTCATTTTCTACGTAGTTGGTTTATTGGGCTTGGTTGGGCAACACGCGTCGCGTCTCGCGTCATCGATCGCTTTACATAGTCAGTTTGGGATAAAGGAAAAATGTTTATTTTCAGGCCAACAGCAACAGACGCCTCAACAAAATGTAGGAAATATTGGTCAACGTCGGCCTGTAAATACAAACTTCGTACCCGCCGGTCAGGTAATTAAAAAATTCAATAATTTAATTATAGGTATAAATAATACATAATTTTTCGTATTTATACTTATGAAACAAGTAGTTTTAAAAAAAAACGTAACATTGTTAACCACTGAAGTGGAATATTTTTTACAGAGATAAAATCAAATTTGTTTTCTTAAAAATTTCAAAATATGTGCGCGATTGTGAAATGTTATTATAGATATCTCGAGATGTTTCGATTGCAATTTAATCGTTTAGTTCTTATCGAATGTCTTTTTGTTTAATGTTTTGACTAGTTTAAAAAGGAGCAACTAAAGTTGGATTTATACTGCTTTCTTAACTTATCATTAGTATTAGTCTTAAGAAAGTTCAATCATATAATTCCAATAATAGCATTTATAAGGTCTTAATCGTAAGCAGTCCTTAAGACTTAACTTTGAAAGTTCGCAACTTTTAACTTTCTTTAAGATAATTAAGTTCGCATATATTCGTACATTTTCGTAAAATATGACATGTAAAGGTTATATTTTTGTTTGAATAAATAATTTCACCTACACAATTGTACATATCATAACAAAAACAAACTTTGCCTTTTCAAAAACAATTAACCCAAACTCAACAGTCAGTTGAGAACTGAGGACTAGTGATGGTAGATATTTCACGAACTGTGATTTTTTCACTTATAGGTAACGACTGTTACTAAAGTAGCAACAGAACTGTGACGTGATCACGGCTTTACGTTTTCACTTTTGTGTTCTGAACTGATAAAATATATCGAATTGATATATATATATATATATATATATATATATATATATATATATCGAATATCACATTCAAGTCATTAAAGGTAATATTCGTAGATCGTCATAACAATTTACAAGCATGGCAAGCGACATCCTGCCTTATGGAATTTCTTAGTCAACTATGTTTTCCTTGCTACCATTTAAATTAACACGTGTAGCAAGCGATTTCGTGACTTAAAAGCCATTTGTTATAAAGATTGATCATTTATTTTTGCAAAATGGTTATATACGGTGAATTATAAATAAAAAAAATATAAGATAAAGGAAAAATATTTATATTGATTCCCTATTTGTTTAGTTTAGTTAGGAAAAATGATTGATTCTTTTTCGAGATAAAAGATGTAGTTCGACGATGTTTTGACTATAATAATTTTTACTCTTTTGAAAAATAGTTTTTTTTTTGTTATTAAATCATTAGTGAAACTTTGCAAAGAGTGAAAATAATTTTTCAAGAGATTGAAATTATCGTGTAGCCATATTTGGTGAGTAATTTTTTTTTGATAATTATGTACTTTCTAAATAAGTAAAATTATTGCCAAGTTTAGAAAATATCTGTTAACTAGTCTTAAAGTTAAAAATTCCATTTCTCGATTTTTAATTTTAATGCATCATTTTCCACCGTTCCCTGATATCAGCTAAATATCAATTTTTCGAGTTAAAACGTTTATCTTAATAAAAAGCAAAAAATAACTGATTGATGAAAAATTAGGTGTACCTATATAAAAATCTCAAAAAACATTCTTTGCAGTATAATTATAATTTCAAAGTCAATTTCAAATCGGATAGATATATCTTAATACCGTTCCCCAATATTTCATGGTATAGATATAAAGTCGTGATCACGTCACAGTTTAAAATCACTGATATCAAAAAATCACAGTAACAGTTCACACCGTGATTGTGAAATCACGTTATCTACCATCACTACTGAGGACAGAAGTATTTGACGTTTTATGTGACATATAAAAGTGACTATATCTCTAGGGAGATAGTCGCTGATATCTTTTCTAGTGAAAAAGTCGCTGATATTTGATTCCCATTGGTCAGAATTTAAAAAATTGTAACATAAGGTATGATTATTTCCCTCGTAACAAATAAAACCAATGAGAGACCTCCAAATTGCACCACGTGACTTGTATTGATAAGTGATTATATTGCTACAGGTCGTTTAGGTCGTTTAATCGCGATTAAACGACGTCTAGCTTTGATTAAACGTCACCTAGCTTTGACAAATATGCATGTTAATAAACAATAAAGATAAAATGTAAATACTACATTCCCAATTTGGGAAATAATCTTAACATATACCCCTCGATCTGTAAATTTAACCACATAAACTGCGGCTAGTCAATTTTTTTCAAAATTTTGCTTTGGAGCAAATGTTTTCGACTGAATAATCCACCTAAAAAGTCCTCGACCTTCGGTCTCGGGCTTTTAATGGTGGATTATTCAGTCTCAAACATTTTCTAAGCAAAATTTTTCAAAAAAAGCTAGCCGCAGTTTATACGGTTAAATTTGCAGTTCTCGGGATATAACCTGCGAATATTGAATGCGATGTATGGTACCGGCGCGTAGTGTGAACATCATACATTTGGAAGTAGAATTTATCACAAGCATTACGTGAAGATGCAGATGAAAAACTTGAAAAAAAGAAAAGTGTCACTTATGTCCTCCCTTGGGTGTTTAAAAGAAAAATATTTTACGTGTGTCGCAACATATCTGCTTGGAACATTAAAAAAAAATGTGCGCCACTTGTGTGGAGGCGTAAGGTTAATATTATATTGTTTATTAACATTTATTTCCTTAATTTATTATTACGTTTTAATATTCTAATTTTATAATATTTTTTAATAAAATTAAAGTAATTCTAAACGAACCTTTTTCATCTTTACTTTTTTTTAAACACTTTATTCCCAAAAAAAGAAAAAATTACATTTATATATACATTAAATATTGCTTAACTTCTATATTATATGGAAAAAAAATTACCACAGCATTTAAAAGAAGAAAATTGTATTTGATAATTTTCCCAAAAGTCCATATTTTATTTTTTTATATCTCTTTCCTGATGGTATTTAAAAATTCTCTTTCATTTTCCTTTTTTTCCATATTATTATATATGACAATATGTAATAACAAAAGCCAAACATTTGAATCATTGATGTCTCGAAACTTTTCACAAAATAAGTCAAGGACATTATCATTATCACTTATTTTTTTTAACAATTTATGTTTTGCAACCTTTTTGAAATAAATCCAAATATCTTTTGCACAACCACAATATCTGAGGTGGTTAATTTGTGCTTTTTTAATTATATTCCAATGGGATACACATCATTAATTATAAAAAAAAATGGATTAATAAATTTGGCAGAGTTGAGCTCCATGTTTTAAAATTGTTTAGAAGAAATATACAGGTGGCTCGATAATATGTGGTAGGTCAGTTGTATTTTTTTTTGAACATAATTTTTCATATTTATATCCATATATTAAAAAATAGAAGACTAGTGGCGAAGTGAGCAGTTGACTGCCAACTATGAGATATCTTGTAGTTTGGCTACTATCTATCTAGTAGTTGGCAGTCAACGTGTTAATAAATATGTACCACTACACAACTTTTTTTGAACAGTTATAAATAGGAAACCAAAACAAAGCCATAAAACATCCTCGGTTTAACTTTTTTTTGTAAACTTTTTTTGGTAAAAGTAAAAGAAGTTTGTGTTCCTTATAATGTTTACATTTGTGTGAAAAAAATATCAATTAAAAGCCGGTATAAAGAAGGATAATATGTTAACAAAAATAAGATGTTGAGCAATGTGATTAGATTTTCAAAAAATGTTTGTAATGTTCCATTACTCCTAATTAGTTTATTAAAAAATATCATTAAAATACAGTTTTTTAACAAGGTAAAAACTGACAATCAAACACAATTTTTGTTCTCGGAATATATTATAGAGTTCCCCAGAGTACTCAATCCAATTATCTTTGAGCGGGCACGGCAATTAACAATCTTAAGTAATGTACTGGATTATTTCGCAAAAAACCTTCCACAATCGCTTAACTCTATTTCAAATAAATCTAGAATTATTTTTCTCTTTAAATTTAAATTGTTATTTGTTTTTTTTTTTCAATCCTTTTGTATAATTATAATTATTTGTAACTGATTTTATCTTTGTAAAACTTGAATCCTTTCAGTAACTGAAAATTGCAAATTTAAATCGTATATTGCAAGGATATATTTTATAATTTTATAAATCAACAGGTATTCTTCAGATAATGTGTCTCGAGGTTTTACTGAATCTACTACATTTTTCTTAAATTAAAAATTTGTTTTGATGTGTGCTCTATTGTCAGTAATTAATTTTGTTCATATATGTACCTAAATCCAGTTATCCAGTTAAAATCTGAGACAAATTTATTCAAAGAAGATGAATTTTTGATCCAGTCTTACATGGAAAGGATGCTCTCATAATTTTATTATTTCTTTAAAATAAATATTATTCAAAAATAACTGGTTATAATAAAAATTTTAATCTAAAAAAATTATTTTCAATTCAAAGTTTAAGAAAAATAATAAAGTCGCATGAGTGTCCAGATGATTAACGAAGCAACAATTGAAGACTGTTACATTTTTAATCAATCAATATGATCTAGTTGCTAACAAGATTATTTTTTTCTATGGATGTATAGGTACTTCGATCGGGCTAAAAAAATGAACGCTATGCAGAGCCGTGGTAGTAGCACTCATATAGGCACTTGATTTTTTAGTGTTTGCTAAGCACAGATTATGAGCTACATTGTGGCCGTACCCAGGAAAAATTAGTACATAACACCGCAATTTTTGCGAATGGTATGTACAAATACAACTTATTGGCAAAACCGATGTTTTATTATAGATCTGTATACTGTCAGCATAACCAATTAAGAAAGACATAATGTTATATACTGTCTAGTGACTCTCATTGTTTGGTTTATATAGTACAGCAATTTTATAAAGTATATTCAATATAAGAATTTATTTATTTAATATCACAGTATAGTTTATAACGATTGTCTTTTTTTAATGGTTATGTTAATTTTATACAGCTCATGCTCCTCATAATGTTTGCTTAGTAAACAGTTAAGAGTGTATCTTGACTATTATTTTTGTGTTTTTATATAATCAGTAGTTTTTTACCTATTTCTTTATTTTATTTTTTGTGTAAAAAACTGCTGACCTATGCATGCTAAATACAGCTACAGTTGTTAGTTTAAGTTGCAATAGGATATGCAATATAGATCAAAAACAGCTGGATGCCTTTGGTATGCCCTTCAGCAATAATGATTTTATCAGATGTTAGTTCAGTATTTTTTTTATAATGGCCTTAATAACATCATTGAAATATTGCACTGTTCATATCATTCCAATTAACATTATTTTTAATTTAAAAGCTAGTATTTTTAGTTATAATTTAGAATAACAATATTTTGGTATGATCATCCAATGCTGTTCTAATAAATTTACCCTCACATCTAATAAAATTATTAATGTCGTTGGACATCCCTCAGTCCTCCAGCCACCCCAAGGTGCACCTTAAAAGCAACTTGGCTGCTATTTATTGAACAACATAGAGTCAAGATATAAAAAAAAATGTGTTGATATCTCTAACCATATGATGCTCTGCGCATCTGGGTTAAAGATGCACCTATATCGGTGCTTCGCACCTTTTGAGGTTTTTTCTTTTGCAATTAAATAAAAAACCTGCTCACGTAGCAAAAACCACAAGGAAAACCGGCAGGCGTGCAACAAAATCAGGCCAGACAACAAGCACCACAGACAACACAGCAGGCTAGTTCCATCCAGTTCAGGAATCAAAACCAAGCCCAACCGGTAAGTTTATAAATATTTTAATTTATTTCAACAAAGCGAAAAATTAGACACTAAAACATTCATAATAAATTTTGAGATCCTTTAGATACCTTTAATCTTACATTTGTACCATTTTTACTATGATAAATTTCTGTATATTCTTTATAAAATTATTAAACCACTGTTTTGAAACAAATTTGATTTTATTTTGACGTTTTGGTGGCTCTCCAGACACATTTTATAAAAAATTGAATAATCTTTGACAACACGTCAAAAATAAATTATTTGTATCAATACAGTGGATTAATTCCCATTTACTACATTTTAATTTTAGTAATTCCGCACTAAATAAATTATTTCTTCTTTAACCCCTGACTGTATTCAGTTCATAACATGTCTCAAATTCAGATATTAAAGGAGTGTTTTTAAATATCCTTATTTTATCTGTCGACAAGGACAATGATTTTTGACAAATCCCAATGATAAAATTAAAGAACTACTTCTAAGTTAACATTTTATATGAAATTGATCACACAACAACCATTTCAAACTCAATTTATACTTTTTTGGATTCATCAGACTGCTGTAATATCATTCCGCAACATTTATTAAAAAAAAATTGGTTTAAGCGTTTAAGAACGATGAAAAGATGTAGTTATTATTATTTTTCTTAAACATGTAAAAAGTAATTGCAAAAATCTTTGGTTTATGTGAAACCTGAAAACTTGTTAAAATTTCACTGAAGAAAACGATGTAATATCGCCACCTTTCGTTTATAGTGTGAAGGCCACTTGCTCAGGCAGCTTCAGTGGAGAAAGAAATACTCCAGGGATCGTTATAGTTTAGGTGTTGTATTTTCTTATGAACGCTGCAACACCGCACGTATTTAGATGAGTTTAGATGTAAATACGTGCGGTATTGCAGCGTTCATAAGAAAATACAATACCGCTATCGACCAAAATCACTGGCGGCCGGTAGGACAGACTTTACTTGCCCCACAGGGTTGAGTTCCGGAGTATCTGCTGCTAAGATGTTAACGTATGTGGTCAAAAATAAAAAGTACTTAAAAATAAATCCAGAAAAATAAAACTGGAGAACTCACAGCAATATTTACCTGGTCCCGGTATGGGCTTAACGCTAATATTATAGTCGGGAGATCTCGCCTCAATACTGTTTCGGTTTCCCCCGGTATGCAAAAATAAACTAAATTTCTAAATCCCCCCGACATAAATTAAACTTTTACAAATTAAACAGTTGAGCTCCTTTCACATTATATGGTTTCGCATGAACGATTAAAAAACGTACGATTTTATATCGCGTGCATGGTGGTAGTATACGATTTTTTGCCTTTGGCTGATTTTTGGGAAAATAAGCCAAAGTTGAATTTTTCTTGTTTAAATATTAATTTATTAATAAATACTTTCCATAGGCATTTTCTCTGTATCATTAATCTCATTAAAATCTGATTTCAGACCCAAATAAACTTTCCTCCAAGCATTCCGTGTAGCGATTCGGTCTTTGTAAATATATAAAGTCTTGCCGCAATAAAACAAATCGATAAGAAGTACTATATATGCAAATTTCAAAGTAGCTACCGTACGACTAAAAAACGTATAATGTGAAAGCTCTCATTTAACTATGTGTACCACTGAGACAGATGAACGATAAATAAACGTACGATTCCAGTGGCACTGGACGGCTCTCAACACGACTAAAAATCGTGCCGGGTTGATATAGTGTAATGTGAAAATGGGGCCATGCTCTTCTTTGGTACACTGAAAATATTTTAACGTACGATTTTTAATCGTAAATATTAAATTTACGTATATTTCCCTATTAATCTACTGCTGTACACCGGCGACAGGAGAGAGGATAATCTTTCAGGCCCACTAGACTATAGGTGGCCCTCTGTCAAATGTATAGAATAAAAATTTTAAATCATTTCTATTCTCTTAGCAAACAGCAGCGCAACAGAAACAACAAGCAGCCCAGCAAGCAGCTCAACAAGCTGCTCAACAGCAAGCAGCCCAACAAGCTGCCCAACAGCAAGCAGCAGAAGCAGCTGCGGCTGCTGCTGCTGCCGAAGCTGCAGCGACCGCTGCTGCTGCTGCGGCGGCGGCAGCAGCCCTACAGTTAAAACAGGAAACAGCTTTGCAACAGCAACCTGAACCTGAATCTGAAAATAATGGAGAAACTGAAATGGAAACTGGCGAAGCGAAACCCAAGAAATCGTTTTGGTCCAGAGGAGGCGGTAGGTTTTTTTTTTATTTTATTTTTTTAAATAAATAAAAAAAACCTGATAACAGCATTTTTTTTAAAGCAAATTCAGCTATAAAACAAAAACCATTTTCTATGTGTCGGTTTTAGTTCTGTTTTTTTTTTTTTTTTTTTCTTTGTTACAATGATGACAACTCACTGCGCAAATCTGATAAGTTCTCGTTTTATTTTAGAAAATTTATTTTTTCTTCAACAGAGGGTACTTACATGACTTAACCAATTCTGATCAAGTATTATTTTTTTTTCACGCCTTATACCTTTTGTTTTTCACTAATTAATGCTGATATCATTATCAGCTCCTCGTTTTCCAGGTGGCAAAATTACTAGGAAGGAAAAAGTGCGTAGGCGCAATGTAAGACTGAGCAAGATGTTGCACCCAAAGAATGCAGTAATGATATTGAATGAATTGGTCAAAAACACTTCTTACATGGTCGACGAAATGCCCATGAAGTTTGAGGGTCAACAATTCAAAGCTACAGTTTTATATGAAGGAATTGACCATGTTGGATATGGTAAGTTTTATTTATTTCTATTTATTACTTGGAAAAATATTAAATATTGCGATTATTGTTTTTTAATATAAAAGTCTAAATCTTGTTTTCATGGAAAAATTCTGGCTGGTATCCAACATTGTGAAAAATTCGATATATTTTTAGTTTTTTTTGTCCACTTCCACTCCTACGGAAATGTTTTCGCATCACTCGATACAAAAATAACTTAACTTATTTATTAACTTGGTGTTAATTAATATATAAAAAGGCGTTTTTTTCTAGTTTCCTTTCTATTTTTTTTATCTGAATAGGAGTGCTGTACTTCTTTCTCCAATATTTTTACATCTAATGTAATTTTACTTTTCTGGCTTTTCTTTTTCTTGTTCTTGAGTTTTTCTATTTTTTTCTTCACCATTGTTTGGTTTCGTTTAATGCATAAAAAAATATGTCAGACTTTATGAATAGGCAACAAAACCCCCCTTTGTTAATTATACTTACCTGTATTAATTCTTCATATTTCTTGCAAAAATTTAGAAAAAAAGACATTTAGTTTTTAGAGTTTTATTTACTTTGATAACAAAAATGTATAAAATTGAGTATAATTAATACTTCTCCTGTATTAATTTTTTTCTATGTTGTTGTTGACAATATTTCTCGAAATTGTTTAGAAATTTTTTACACTTGAGCAATTATTAATAAAATACTCATTTTTTCCAAAAAAATTGTTACTCGAGCAATTATTGACAATGTTTCTTTTTGCACTCAAGTAATTATCAACATTTACAGTCGAACTGTATTCGAAAAATTAATCAATCAAGCAATTATCAACAATATTTTTATACACAATTAAATTTCTATTAACACAAGTTTCGTAAAATATTATTTAAACGAATCAAAATAATGGATTATGAATTTTAAAAAACGGGGTTTGGGTCAATTAAAATTTTTATATTTTCTTAAGGGGTACTAAAATAGCAAAAAAAAGAGTACTAAATCAACAAATATGTAAATTAGTTTTAATTTTTTGGAATCTAAAGACTTGTGGCGATCTTTATTGAATAGTTTATTTTATTTTCTCTTTCCAGTAATAAAATTGGATAATTTTGTACTGTGGCCTTTGGTTGAGGACAATCGATATTTTTTTAAATTTTCAATTATAGATATAGACACGAATATTAACTAACAAATACCAAAATTTTAAAACATTTATCCAACAATTCAGATATGCCACATGGAGTCAGCAAGGTAATTTATACTATAAATTACTCAGCGTTACGCCTGTGGCAGATTAAGGTCCAACGAGAGCGTTTTAAATGACCGTTTTGGTCGTTTTTTATGCATCCTTGTTGAAACTGAGCTTCATAGAGAGTTGACTTTTATGAAATTCAGTTAAAAAAGTCCTAGTTTTAGAAGCTTACATTCCTTTATTTTTACATATAATTTACGAATAAAAAGTATGATTCTGCATTTTGTCTGTAAAAGAAAATGGTTATGCAACTGGTAGATTATTATAACTGTATAAATTTGTTTTAGGTCGTAGCAAGATTCACGCTAAAAACGCAGCGGCCGAAGCTGCGTTAAAACATTATGTTAAAAGCAACAAACTGACTGAAGTTAAAAAAGATGAGGACGGTAATGAGAAAATGGAGGTTGCTGAAGATGATACTACTCAATCACCTTTACCATGGCAACATGTTGCATCATTTGCTTTGTACAAACTGTTCTGTTCATGGGGAGAAGATCCTAACATTGTTAAGGTAAATAATGATGATTTTTGTTCAAACTTTATTTAAATTTTGAAGGAAATAAAGGACAAAGAATTTTATGTAAAAACAAGGAGCAACTTATTATACAGGGAAATAAAAGTGGTTCACCAGTTGTGGTACTTGAAAAACTGGGGGGACATTAACTGACACATGATATTTATGTTTAAGACTTTGTTTTCAATAATTTAGAATATTTAGAAATAATAATTGCAAAGAAAATAATTGAGAACTGTTACTCAAAATTATAAATTTTGTATATTTCTTTCTATTTTTATTTAATGCATTTTTTTTATAAATATGTTTTCAAATATTTCATAATGGTGTTATTTTATAGGTGTAGAGATTACAAAACGTTTGTCAGTAGTAGCTTCCTATTTTCATTTAGTGTAATCATTGGAAATAATTTGCCGAATAAATTCTTTTTCTTTTAAGCTAACATTTAAGATAGAAAATTTTATAATATATCTTTCAGTGTATTCTCATCTAAATCTGTAGAATTAAATGGCCAGTTCTGCTTAAAAACTAGTGAGTAAAATGTCTTACTTAGGACGGCTTTAGCAAAAAGGATAAGCATAGGGAAATTTTTGAACATATAAGAAGCACTATCCAAGGCATTAAATATATGCGAATTTGCTTCTATAATGTTCTAATGGTATTAAATTAGTTCCTGAATATATTAGAAAGTGAAAGAAAATTAAGAAAATAAACAACAATGGAATTGTGAAAATTTAACCTCAAAAAAATGCATCACAAATCGCTATAAAACTATTTCAGGAACTAGATTAATTCCCATTAGAGACCTGTTATTCTTGAAATTTTACAGTTCACGTACTTTTTTATAGATGGCGCCACATGCAAAATATCTATTTTGGGGTATATAATTCATGTCTACGTAACGCAATGTTGCCGTCATATTTTTAAGTAGCAGAAAAAAGGAAAATGTATTTCTTTGTTCCAATATTTTTAAAATGCTGCTAAAATTACTATTTTAGTATAAAACCTAGAAATCTAGGTTCCTTTTAGAATTAAAATTATGGTGACTAGATTTCAAAGTACGAAATTCGGGACGTTATTTTTAATATTTTTTTTTACAAAAGTTAGAAGAATCGAAAAAATTGAGAGAAAAAAACAGAAAAGTCGAAAAAAAATTAAAAAACAAAACAAAAACTTTGGAAAAAATTGAAAGAGAAATTAGAAAACATTGGGAAAAATGGAAAAAAAAGCCGCAACAAAATCACAAAAAAGTGACAAAAATATCACAAACAAAATCACAGAAAAATGACAAAAATATCGCAAAAATCAATGAAATAAAAAAAAATGAGAAAAAAAAAACAAAAAAAAAGAATTTTGAAAAACAGAATAATTAGAAAAAATGAGAGATTAGAAAAATATTGAAAAAAATAAATCATAAAAACGAGAAATAATTAAAACAATAGAAAAAATATTGCAAAAACTCGCAAAGAATTCCCAAAAAATTCGCAAATAATTGCAATAATCAGAAGAAATGAGAAAAAATTAAAAAACGAAAGAAAAAAATACAAAAAATAAGAAAAATGAGAAAAAAATTAGAACAAATAAAAAAAACTAAAATGATATATGAAAAAAATTCTAAATAAGAAAAAATTCATACTGTAGAAAAAGACAGAGATAAGAGAAAGAGAGTGAAGGAAAAATACAGAGTGTTCCATTTAAAATAACAAATGTGGTGCTTGATGTCATTAAAATCTCAATTTCACTCAAAATTAAAACTCTTCAGCGGTGGTTACATATGGCAACTAAGCAAGTATTATTGGAGGATAATAAACATTTAAATTTTTTCGCTGAAATTACATTTAATCGCCATCTATCGAACATTTAGTCAATTAATAGTTTGTGTTATGAAAATCATGGGGTGCTAATTCCGTCTTCAATATTCTCAACTCAGTTTTTCAGTATCACTTTTTTTTTCTTCAATTCGGTATTTTCTTTTGTCTCCTTTCAGTTTTATCATATCTTTTTCTTAAATTGTCTGTAGCGAACTCGGTTTATAGTTAAGAGAAATATTAATTCTTCGGATTTAGGTGATTTGTTGAATGAACATAATTATGGATTTATTTGATGTTGTTGCTTAGATGGGAATATTTAGAATTTAATGGGGTTGAACAATATCAAAATGAAAATAAGTGAATGCTTAAACTGAAATAGTTTGACAATAGTGTTTAATAATGCTGTTTTTTATTTTATAGAATCAAACACAATCTTTCTCAACTGGCGACAAACCGCATGAAAACAAACCCGCCAAAAAGATGCCGCCAAATCCACAGACGATCAACCCATTGATGCTGATCAATCAGATGTTGCCACAAGCGCAATTTGAGGAAATTGGAAAAACCGGCACAGCACCAAATGTGGTATTTTCCTTCAGATGCAATGTCGATGATCAGTCGTTTGTAGGAACCGGTAAGTCAAATAAAAACATGAAATTTATAGAATTAGAGACTAAAATTTATGAATCAGTGAAATTACAGCTGTAGTTTCTGTAATTAATGGTAATAATGTTTAGATTGTGACAATTCTTGAAAGAAATATTCCAATTGTAAATCTAAATACGAAAACTATATCAGATATAAAAAAATGTGTTTTTTGGACACTGAAGACCTGAAAATGTAAATAATAATCAAAAATCTTAAGATCAGTTTTAATATTTTACATTTTTTATATAGCGGGAAATAATAAATTTTAATAGAAGTCTTAAAATTAATTGGACTCCCAAAATTAATAGTGACGGAATTTTTTTCAATATTTCAAAATCCTTTTTAGGTCCAAACAAGAAAGCAGCAAAGAAGATGGCAGCGTTTGGGGCGTGCAATAAAGTTTTGGAAATCAACTACCCAGCAGATGTTTATGTCCCTAGCTATTAAATTATTATTTTCAAGTGAAATTATGTAACAGAATAATTTATCATATATAATTAGTATTATTTTAGTTGATAGTTTATTTTTAGGTTTTTTATTGACTGCAATAAATGAATGATATGATTTAAATTCTGGTTTTATTTAAATTAAATAAATGTAGAAATATTTATTTTATATATTTATTCATCATTTTCTATATCTTAACAAAACTGTAAATCAGGTACATACATTTTTTCTACTATTTCATTTATTTCGTCTTCACAGGCGACTTCAAGTAGAACTAGGTTAAGTATTTCATCCGAAATTCTAAAAAAATTAAAACATTTGATTTCTGATTTGAAATGTATTCCGCCCTTAATAAATAAAACAATTTTATTTTGTCTGAATAGTGTATTTTAAGAAAACTGAAGTTCGGATTGATAAATTTTTTCTACTACTTCACTTATTTCTACTTCTTTGGCCACTCCGAGTAGAAGTCTGTTGAGGATTTCATCAGATATGCTAAAAAGTAATATTGTTTTAATGTTCCTTACATATTCGAAATTTTGTGCTCGCTGTATAATGAAAATTTTAAAACAAAATTAGATAAAAAAAAATTAATTCTCCCCTCTAATTTATAAATGCATTAATAGTATTTAAATAGTTCGATTGCAGTGAGATGACACTAGTGTTGGAAATCGTCAATCATTAAACAGTTAGATTTCATGGACGAAAATATAAATTTAGGGGGACACTGTATCCCTATGCATTATCAAAGTGTGCGACAATAACATTTTTTTTGAAATTTTATATAGTCTTGCCTTAAATTTTTTAATAATTTGGTAAATTGATAAAATAAAAAAATAGTCAACAAAAACAAATAATGAGGATCGTGATCAATTTTTTTTACTTAATCTTTCATATAATATTTTTCTTAGGATTAAAACTACAAGAACAATATTCAAAAAATTGGAATAATCTGGTATAATAAAAAAAATTGAAAAAGTAATGAATATTAAAGGACCATGCACTTTAATTATGGAAACGGGAGCACCGTCAAATTGTCTGAATTTTTAATATGTTGAAGTATTTGATATTCTGATCAGAAGTCTCCATGGGCCCAATTCCATCCTATGGCTAGTTATCGATATACGAATTTTTTTTCGGGTCAAATTGCGCTTTCAACATTTAAAAAAACTCAATTTCCTCTAAAACTAAAAGAGCTGGAGAGTAATCATTTTTTTGGAATCTAGGGCTCTTAAACTACCCCTCTCCAACTTGTTTTTAAAATCCGAGTTATGAAAAAATTTGAAGTCTACAGTCTTGCCTTTTTTCGGGGCAAATGCGCTTTCACCATTTAAAAAAAAAAACTCAATTTCCTCTGAAATTAAAAGAGCTGGAGAGTAACTGATCATTTTTTTGGAATCTACGGCCCTTTAACTACCCCTCTACCACTTATTTTTAAAATTCGAGTGATGAAAAAATTTGAAGTCTACAGTCTTGCCTTTTTTTCGAGGCAAATTGCGCTTTCACCATTTAAAAAAAAACTCAATTTCCTCTGAAACTAAAAGAGCTGGAGAGTAATTGATTATTTTTTTGGAATCTACGGCCCTTTAAGTACCCCTCTCCCACTTATTTTTAAAATCCCAGTGATGAAAAATTTTGAAGATTTTTGAAGTCTATAGTCTTGCCTTTTTTTTCGACTCAAATGGCGCTTTCACCATTTTTAAAAAAAAAAACTAAATTTCCTCTGAAACTAAAAGAGCTGGAGAGTAATTGATTATTTTTTTGGAATCTACGGCCCTTTAAGTACCCCTCTCCCACTTATTTTTAAAATCAAAGTGATGAAAAATTTTGAAGATTTTTGAAGTCTATAGTCTTGCCTTTTTTTTCGAGTCAAATGGCGCTTTCACCATTTTTTTTTTAAAAAAACTAAATTTCCTCTTGAAACTAAAAGAGCTGGAGAGTAATTGATTATTTTTTTGGAATCTACGGCCCTTTAACTACCCCTCTCCCACTTATTTTTAAAATCCGAGTGATGAAAAATTTTGAAGATTTTTGAAGTCTATAGTCTTGCCTTTTTTTAGTCAAATGGTGCTTTCACCATTTTTTAAAAAAAACTCAATTTCCTCTGAAACTTAAAGAGCTGGAGAGCAACTGATCATTTTTTGGAATCTACGGCCCTTTAACTACCCCTCTCCCACTTATTTTTAAAATTCGAGTGATGAAAAATTTTGAAGATTTTTGAAGGCTATAAACTTGTCTTTTTTCTTGGGTCAAATTGCGCTTTCACCATTAAAGAAAAAACTCAATTTCCTCTGAAACTTAAAGAGCTGGAGAGTAACTGATCATTTTTTGGAATCTACGGCCCTTTAACTACCCCTCTCCCACTTATTTTTAAAATTCGAGTGATGAAAAATTTTGAAGATTTTTGAAGGCTATAAACTTGTCTTTTTTCTTGGGTCAAATTGCGCTTTCACCATTAAAGAAAAAACTCAATTTCCTCTGAAACTAAAAGAGCTGGAGAGTAACTGATCATTTTTTTGGAATCGACGGCCCTTAAACTACCCCTCTCCCACTTATTTTTAAAATCCGAGTGATGAAAAATTTTGAAGATTTTTGAAGTCTATAGTCTTGCCTTTTTTTTCGGGGCAAATGCGCATTCACCATTTTTAAAAAAAAACTATTTCCTCTGAAATTTAAAGAGCTGGAGAGTAACTGATCATTAAACTTCCCTCTCTTACTTATTTTTAAAATCCGAGTGATGAAAAATTTTGAGGATTTTTGAAGTCTATAGTCTTGCCTTTTTTTTCGGGGCAAATTGCGCTTTCACCATTTTTTTTAAAAAAAAACCAAATTTCCTCTTGAAACTAAAAGAGCTGGAGAGTAATTGATTATTTTTTTGGAATCTACGGCCCTTTAACTACCCCTCTCCCACTTATTTTTAAAATCCGAGTGATGAAAAATTTTGAAGATTTTTGAAGTCTATAGTCTTGCCTTTTTTTAGTCAAATGGTGCTTTCACCATTTTTTTTTAAAAAACTCAATTTCCTCTGAAACTTAAAGAGCTGGAGAGTAACTGATCATTTTTTGGAATCTACGGCCCTTTAACTACCCCTCTCCCACTTATTTTTAAAATTCGAGTGATGAAAAATTTTGAAGATTTTTGAAGGCTATAAACTTGTCTTTTTTCTTGGGTCAAATTGCGCTTTCACCATTAAAGAAAAAACTCAATTTCCTCTGAAACTAAAAGAGCTGGAGAGTAACTGATCATTTTTTTGGAATCGACGGCCCTTAAACTACCCCTCACCCACTTATTTTTAAAATCCGAGTGATGAAAAATTTTGAAGATTTTTGAAGTCTATAGTCTTGCCTTTTTTTTCGGGGCAAATGCGCATTCACCATTTTTTTAAAAAAACTATTTCCTCTGAAATTTAAAGAGCTGGAGAGTAACTGATCATTAAACTTCCCTCTCTTACTTATTTTTAAAATCCGAGTGATGAAAAATTTTGAGGATTTTTGAAGTCTTTGCCTTTTTTTTCGGGGCAAATTGCGCTTTCACCATTTTTTTAAAAAAAAAACCAAATTTCCTCTTGAAACTAAAAGAGCTGGAGAGTAATTGATTATTTTTTTGGAATCTACGGCCCTTTAACTACCCCTCTCCCACTTATTTTTAAAATCCGAGTGATGAAAAATTTTGAAGATTTTTGAAGTCTATAGTCTTGCCTTTTTTTAGTCAAATGGTGCTTTCACCATTTTTTTTTAAAAAACTCAATTTCCTCTGAAACTTAAAGAGCTGGAGAGTAACTGATCATTTTTTGGAATCTACGGCCCTTTAACTACCCCTCTCCCACTTATTTTTAAAATTCGAGTGATGAAAAATTTTGAAGATTTTTGAAGGCTATAAACTTGTCTTTTTTCTTGGGTCAAATTACGCTTTCACCATTAAAGAAAAAACTCAATTTCCTCTGAAACTAAAAGAGCTGGAGAGTAACTGATCATTTTTTTGGAATCTACGGCCCTTAAACTACCCCTCTCCCACTTATTTTTAAAATCCGAGTGATGAAAAATTTTGAAGATTTTTGAAGTCTTGCCTTTTTTTTCGGGGCAAATGCGCATTCACCATTTTTTAAAAAAACTATTTCCTCTGAAATTTAAAGAGCTGGAGAGTAACTGATCATTAAACTTCCCTCTCTTACTTATTTTTAAAATCCGAGTGATGAAAAATTTTGAGGATTTTTGAAGTCTATAGTCTTGCCTTTTTTTTCGGGGCAAATTGCGCTTTCACCATTTTTTTTTAAAAAACTTAATTTCCTCTGAAACTAAAAGAGCTGGAGAATAACTGATCATTTTTTTGGAATGTACGGCCCTTTTAACTTCCCTCTCTCACTAATTTTTAAAATCCGAGTGATGAAAAATTTTGAAGTCTATAGTCTTGTCTTTTTTTTCGGGGCAAATGCGCATTCACCATTTTTTTTAAAAAAACTCAATTTCCTCTGAAATTTAAAGAGCTGGAGAGTAACTGATCATTTTTTTGGAATCTACGGCCCTTTAACTACCCCTCTCTCACTTATTTTTAAAATCCGAGTAGAAGTTCCAGATCCCAAAATTTTTAAATTGCGTCCCTTTTAAATATTTTTAAAAGTTTTTGTCTGATATATGGAGCCAAAATACATACTTAAAGAACAAAATAAAAATATTGATAGTTACATGGTGATTCAACCTGTCACAGACTTTTTTGGATAAAATATGTATGTTTACATTACAAACATCGTAAGTAAAAAAAAACTCCTTCAAATGTCCAAATATTTCATATAGAATATATCTCGATGTTCCCTTTCAAAATTCCTAACGGTAAAATTATATCCTATGGCTACTTTTTAAAATATTAAACGTGTCTATAAAATATCAATTTTTATAGTAACAAAAAATAATTACGAAGAAGAACCTATTTGCAGATTCTGTAAACAGGCGGGCGAATCAGCCTCTTATGTGATCTTCGAATGTGAAGGACTAAAATGGTCGGGATACAGACACATGGTAGCCTCAGAGCGATCATCCCGCTGTTTCAAACGAACCAACCAACCAAGGGAAAGGTTATAAATTAATTATTTCCACATACTGCGCAATATTATAATACTATTTTTGTATTTAAAGGTAGACTAAAAAAAGTCATACTAACAGAATGATCCCACTTGTATCCCACAACAGATGTCAAATAATACTTGGTACGTATTGCCTACTTATTCTATAATAAAAAAAGCTTACTTTTCGATATAGTTTATTGAGTTTTCATAATACAAGGCCATTCAATACTCCATTACAAAAAATGTTTAAAGGATAAAGATAAATTCAAAGATTAGACTAATCACTCGTATTTAGATATATGGTAGATGCGGAAATGACTGTTAAGTTGATCGGATTACAAGTTGAACTGTTACATATTTGAGTATAAATAAAAGATTAACGAAGAAATGACTGATTCAATTAAAAAAAAGACGTTAACGTCAAGAATCAACAAAATAATCATGTACAATATTTGATGGTGGTTGCACTTTAAAGATCTTCTATTATGGGACCGAGCACAATATTTTCTGGTAATAAACGATTTACAGCATCGTCAACACAATTTAGTAGACGTGTTGATGGAAATCTAGTATTATTCTGATGCCTAGCATATCCAAAAAACCACAAAATTGTTGCAATATGTGCACAAGAACGGACACTTGGTAGTGGTAGAAAACTGGAGGATTGTCTCCATTAGGTGCATCTTCGTATGCCAACCACAACATATAGTTAGCTGCGTTTCTAAACCTAGATTAGATTCTCAAACGTAAAAAATTGGGTTCCCCTCCTAATTCATTAATTTCTAAAACATTAGGTTCGTCTCTTTGTAGAGGAAATTCAGGAACAGATTTTGAACTTCTACAGGTGCTTGTTCGAAACAGCGGGATGGTCGCTCTGAGGCTCCCCTGTGTCTGCATCTCCACCATCTGAGTTCTTCACATTCGAAGATCACGTAAGAGGCTGATTCGTCCGCCTCGTTACAGAATAGGTTCTTCTTGGAAGAAGATTCCCCTTACTTCGTAATTATTTTTTGTTAATATAAAAATTGATATTTTATAGACTAAACGTTTAATATTTCGAAAAGTAGCCATAGGATATAATTTTACCATTGAATTTTGAAAGAGAACATCGAGATGTATCCATATCAAATATTCGGAAACATTAACGGAGATTTTTTTTTAATGTTATTTTATGCTATATTTGTAATGTAAAAATACATATTTTATCCAAAAAAAGTCTGTGACAGCTTGAATCATCCTGTAACTATTATTATTATTATTTTGAGCATTAAGTATGTATTTTGGATTTATATATCAGCTAAAAACTTTCAAAAATGTTCAAAAGGGACTTTTTTGTATGAATTTTAAAAATTTTGGGTTCTTGAACTTCGCCCTGTATATCGAAAACTAGCCATAGAATGGAATTGGGCGCATGGAGACTTTTGATCAGGACATCAAATACTACAACATATTAAAAATTCAGATAATTTGACGATGCTCTCGTTTCCATAAGAAAAGTGTGTGGTCCTTTGGACTTTTCTTTAAGACATGAAAATTGGAATTATGTTCAGGACATAAAGAATTTGTCTTGTATTTTCCTTACTTTTTTAGAGCTTGAAATATTTTTTTTAAGACATGAAAATTTGGAACAATTGTTAAGAACAATAGAATAACAACAACAAAAAAAATCCGAAAAAATAATAGGAGCTAGCTCTAAAAGGTTTTAATTTATTTTGAGCTTGAAATAATCTTTTTTAAGATATGACAATTTAGAACAATGCTAAGAACAACTAGAACAATCTAGTACATCAAAAGAAAAATCGAAAAAAAAATGGGGGCTAGCTCTAAATGGTTTTAATTGATTTTGAGCTTGAAATAACTTTTTGAGACATAAAAATAAACAATGCTAAGAATAACTAACAATCTAGTACAACAAAAAAACTTGGAAAAGAAAATAATGGGGGGCAAAACCCAAATGGTTTTTATTGATTTTGGCATTGAAATAATTTTTTTAAGACGTGAAAATTTGGAACAATGTTCAGAACAACTAGAACAATCTGGTGCAACAAAATAAAATCGAAAAAAATAATAATGGGGGCTAGCACTAAAAACGGTATTTTGACTTTTTTTTCCTTTGTATATTTTTCAAAAAGCTAGTCTATTGTTGATTCATTTTTTTTTTCATTTCCTTCTCTTTATGAATCTTTTTTGCAATTCCCGCTATCTTGTATAGTTTTTAAGTTATCACCAAATACTAAAATGGCTTTTTATTTTTTTCGTTGTTCATTAATAACAATTACAATTTTTATTTGCAGGATAAAATCGACATGAAACATTTCTCAGAATTGCAATCCGCGTCAATGAGCCGTCGCTCATATTTTTCCTACCCTTCTAACAATTTTTCGCAGAAAACTCACTTCTCGGCTAGACTATAGTTTAATCGTAATTTTTTGAAGGAATTTTCGCTAACTGACCACCGCGTAAAGCAAATCGCGGTAACCGTATTGTTATACAAACATTTATAATCTAACTGTTGTAATATGTTGTTTTTCTTTTTAATTTTAAGTAATAATCAAAGGTAATACCACAAGAACTGAATAAATAGCCGGCTATTTATTGTTGTAATTTTTCGAGTGTGCAGTTTGTCAATTTAACGAGACCAAATCTGCAATTAATAATCAGTTACTTTTTTAGTTGAATATTTCCCATTTTCGAGGTAAAGGCATTTGCATACTACACTGCGGTGGAGAGGAGGGCTGAATAAATGATGCATTATTGTTAACGTTGAAGAATATCGTCACCACTAACCAAAACTACACTTTTTAAAACACTCTACGTACGTTTCGTTAATCTAGTTAGCGAAACGCACGTAGAGTGTTTTAAAAAGTGTAGTTTTGGTTAGTGGTGACGATATTCTGCAACATTGTTGAAAACCAAAGGTTCCAAATTTCCAATTAAAAAAAAACATTATTGTGAAGCTCAAAAAACATTAAAGATAGCTCTTTAGGTTATTACCAGGATATCGAAGGAAATCTTTTCGAGTCTTGGTTCGAAGAAAAACTGTTGCCAGTACTACATCCAAACAGTGTGATTGTCTTAGATAATGCATCATATCATTCAACAAAAACTCGTAAGATTCCAGAAAAAAGACATCAAACAATTTTTTTAGAAGTTCTAAATACATAAATAATCCATAAGGAACATATCGTCGACGAAATGGCTAAGAAAAATGGTCATAATGTGTTAAGATTACCCCCTTACTACTGTGTTTTGAACCCGATTGAACTATTATGGGCCCAACTTAAAAAACAAGTAAAAAAATATTAATTTTTAAGAATTCATAAATAAAATTTTATATCAGTAAATCCTTCTTTTAATTTTATAGAAATTATATATGCTTCTCTGTACAGGTATCTCTATCAGCAGGCAAAAACAAATAATGATTTTAACTGATAAAAAATTTTACACTATATCTTGACCAGCATTATACCTAGTACCTAGATACTTGTCCGTACCTAAATATTTTTATTTTTTTTACTCTCGTTTCGTTAAATAACTCTAGCGCGTGACATTAACAGATTCATTTTTAATTTTTCCATTTTTTAATCTGCTGTGTGGCATTGTTAAGAATAGTTTTACTGAAGCCCTATTTGTGCGAGTTTTCTTTTTTCTGAGATTAGATCCCTTATCTCTTTTTTTAATAGTTGTTTTTTTTTTTTTGATTCGCTATATTAGTAGGGTATTATCTCATAATGTATGTTAAAAACGATATTTGTCTGAAGCTTCGATAGTTTGTCCACCTGTTTGGAGCTTATCTTTTTGGATTATGGTATCGGTAAGAGTGAGAAAAATGCGAGAGTGATCTGAGTTTAGGTCTCATGTCTCCTCTCAACCTGGGTATAATTATCTGAGATATTTATAACTACTACAGTTTTTTTTAAAGAGGGCTCTCTCGGTCTATTAATGTATTTATCCCTGCAGAAAACAAAATTTACAACGCGTCTGCTGTATATTAATTTTTTGAAAGAAGAATCTATGTATTGGAATTTTAGACATTATGACCGGATAGATTTTTCCAGCCCACTTTTTTTGTGTTTAGTAAAGGAACAACTTTGTGTGGATGATCCCATATATCGGTAAATTAGCTATTAATCGATATATAAACTAAAATGTGAATTAAACAACTAAAAGTTAATAAGCTAAGGATTACTTTTTGGACCATAGAAATAATATTTACAATTATATTGTATTTATGTTTGACACTTTCAAATAATTTACCAAATCTTTGTAGCCTAAATTAAAGCAGTTAAAACTGTTGCTGTAGTAAAGCAAAGATCTTTATACTTTTGCAAAACTTCTCTAATTCATTCTCAATTCACTAGATTTATAAATACTCACTTAGCCATCATAACCCATGGCAAAATCTTCGCGGTTCTCTTGTACATGGGATTTTTCTTACAGTGCTTACTGAAATCTATCTTATACTGTATAATATTCACAGCGTAATCTTTTGGCAGCATAGGTAAATACTTGGAAGACTTTGATGATCTCTTAACGCTTAGGGACGTAGACGGTCTGTGGGAATTTCTGTGTTCTTTGTCAGAACCCCATTGGTTATGGGACGATATGGTTTTGACTGGTATTGTTTTCTCCGTTTGATGTTCATCTTTGATTTCGTCGCTGTCGGTTTCGATGACGGAATTGTCGTCTTGGATACAGATTAGTTTCGCGTTTTTGGTGCCAGTTACGGTTACAGTCGGCCTAGACAAAGAAAAAAGTCTTAAACAAAAAACGGACAAAATTATGGTGGCAATTATTAAAAAAAAAACTATTTGGCCGAATTAATTTTTTTGTCATGTCACATAAATTGCACAAAAAACCCACAAAATTATGGTAGGCTAGGCATCTTAGAAAAATAAATTGGGGATCAGAGGAAAGTTTAGCTATATTTTTGATTTTCTCACCCTCCATATTTTTTTTGTCACTGAACATGAATTTGAAGTTTGCGGGCAAAAATTTGGTCCGGAACTTCGGTTTTTGTGTACTTTTTGATCAAATTTTGGCACTTTTTCAGTTTTTGGTCTATATCTCAGAAAGGAAGTATTTTTTCAACAAGCCGATTTCATACAAAAATTAAAGTAGACAAAATTTCCTACATTTCCATATCTAGTGTAATTCACCGTTTTCGCGGAAATCGCCGTTTCTGCAATAATTCTCTGTTATAACAATTTGTTACATTATACAATTTATATAATATAAAAGCTTGTCCCGAGATTTATCTATGTAAATAAACAATACAAAATGTGACTTGATCTTGACACAAGAAATTCTAAGAAAATATGTATGCATTTCATAAAATAAAGTACACAGGTAAATTGCGCGACAAACTTATTTATGTTAATGTAAAGGTGCATCCACACCGGTGCAACAAACAGCGCAAAACGTTCGCGTACGTTGCAAAACATCTCGGTTTGGACGGGAGCGCGCTCACGCCTATTCGTTCACCCGCTGTTTTGTTCAGCACAAAATATTTTCCATGCGATGTCGGTACATCAAAGGAAATTTGCTTGTTTGTGCTCGTTAGTTTGGACGTGGAATTTGAATTAGACGCGCGGTACGCAGTTTAGTTTGTAGAAATATATTGAATTGTCAAAATGGAAACATCAACGAACACTGACGAACAAAAAATTGTTGCTGCAGTTTAGACGTTATCCACGCTCACCCGAATGCTTGTTGCAAAATGTTCGCAAATGTTTTGTGCTATTTGTTGCACCGGTCTGGATGCACCTTAATGAATTGATGGGTTAGCAATATACATCCCTCCCATGACATGGAAGGTGTTCTACCCATTTATCGTCTGAGTTTTGAAATCTCCGTTATCGTAGATGAACTGCATAAAACTCTCGGCACATACTTTTGATTCTGTTTTCATGGTGGAAGAAATTTCAAATCGCACTGCTTCGACGCAAGTGCTGCAAAACCCCAGGGAACTAAAAACATCCAATAATTTTCGGGATCCAAACTTTTTGTAGATAAATGCTGCTAACCCAACTTGTAGATTAGACAAAAATGATCTAGTTCTTAAAGCACTGATGATACAATGAGAAATTGCGTGGCTCTTATTCTTCCACTTCTTCTTGTCTTTGTGCTTTTGTCTATCAACAATTACGGATTCTGTACCATTCATGATACGGTCTGAAGCAGGATACTCTTTAACACCGTAAAATGGAGATCTGATGTCATTGCTTATTATTTAGGCAGCCTCTCTTCTTCTTCTTTAGACCTATACTTCTGCTGATAAAATACGTCTTTCAATATCTTCTCCTTCTATATTTTTGAATCAAACCACAGACTGCTTATTATTTTGAAAGATGAACAGTATGTCATCGCCATATTTTTCTACAAATCGAGCTTTCACTGTCTTTTGATTTGATTTGTAGTACATAAATTGTCTGAGAAAATGGTCCCCTTCTTTTCTGTTTCCCGTCTGTGTTTGGTATTCGTTTTCCAATAACTTCTATTCGACAATTTTTGTGATATTACGCGTCATATACAACCAAATCAAGGACATGCTCAAGTCGGCATAAAACCACCCTTCCAAATTCATCATCACGATCTCGTGCGTCCTTCATAACACTTTCTCTCAAACCACCATTTATATCGCGAACGTGTGGTACGGCTTCTGTTTGGTAATGTGTAATCGACAGTTTGTTCTGAAAGCGAAACCGGGAACTGTTTATCTGGTTTCTCTAGGTTTATGGGTCTCCACAAATTCCTTTTGTCTCTTATTGTGAGCGAGAATGGTTCGCTCATTTGTGTGTTTTTCGACACTTATCGTGCACTCTAACTGATGTTTTTCCCTTTAAAGTAACCCCTTTTCCATCTTTCTTTCTTTCACTGGCTTTCAAGAGCGATGCGATTCCTTTTTCTTTAACGTTTGAGACCAGCGTTGAAAGTACCAAACGTGTATGACAGACCCATCAATTCATTACATTACATAAATAAGCTTGTCGCGCAATTTACCTGTCTACGTAATTTGTTTCATTTTATTTCGGTTTTTTTCGATTTCATTCGATTTTTTTTCGGTTTTTGTTGTTTTTCAATTTTTATCGTTTTGTTTCAATTTTCGATTTTATTCGATTTTTATCAGTTTTATTCTATTATTTCGATTTTTCTCGGTTCATTTTTTATTTGTTCGCTTTTTACGATTCTATTCAATTTTTTCGATTGACGAGACAAAGTTTTTGTAGAAAGTAACAATCTTTAAGGACCAAATTAATTAAATCATATTTAGGCTTTTTAGACCAAGCAAACGTTGCTTTTTATGTAAAAAATGGTTAATTTTTAGAGACTAACTAAGACAATAAGCCGAACACCGAACTATCCTCCAGCACCAATAGCTATTAGACACTGCTGCTCTTTTAGCCAAACAGTTTACCCAGGAGCGACTCCAGTACGGAATATCCAAAATGCCGTAGTTACATAAACGTCTATATGTTACTTTTGGGCACAGTGGATCACGGGATTATCGTCAGCATGTTGAACATCCATCAAGGTAAGATTATAACAATTTTAATTTCGTTATAGTAATTTCTTTGTTTAGATTTATTGGAAGATAAGTTGTGCGAAAAAATTTGGAACTATTTGAGGGATACGTTTGCCTTATTCGATGCAGAATTTAAAGGAAAATATGGCTTCTTGGATCCAACAATTAGCCGATGATAGATCGATGTTATTACCTTGGTTTCCGGCTGATATAAATTGTATAATGTGATAAATTGTTACAACAGTTAAGTATCGCAGTAACGGCGATTTTCGCTAAAACTGTATATTCCCTAGATATGGAAATATGGCCCTTTTTTGGAGCGCTCTAACGGCGAAAAGGTTAGCCTACCAAAAAAATATTGTTTATGAGAAAAAATGCTTCCTTTCTGAGATATAAACCAAAAACTGAAAAAAGTGACAAAATTTGATCAAAAAGTGCCCAAAAAACAAAGTTCCGGGTAAAATTTTTGCCTGCAAACTTAAAATTCATGTTCAGTGGCCCAAAAAACATAGATGGTCAGAAAATCAAAACTATAGCAAAACTTTCCTCTGAGAAATCTAATATGGTGGTAATTTGAATAAAATCGCATGATAACAAAGTTTTGCTAGCTTTTAATTAACCTGCCAGAACTTTTAATATAGAAAAAGGCATAAATGCAGAAAAATATGAAAAAACAAGCGCTTTATAATAAATCAATTTGATATTGAAGGTCGCGTTATCTTGGAACCATAAGAATTGTTTTTTGAGGAAATAAAATGAATATAAAAATGTTTCTTATAGCGCTTGACATTTAAATAAATTATAATTTTCAACTAGTCCCGGTATTCGGAACGTAATTAATGCATCATCTGTATAATTACGTAATATTTCAATTGAACGTGTGGGTTTTACCACCTATTCTGATTCG
The DNA here is from genome assembly GCA_963243735.1 of Neocrepidodera transversa. Taxonomy (NCBI): domain Eukaryota; kingdom Metazoa; phylum Arthropoda; class Insecta; order Coleoptera; family Chrysomelidae; genus Neocrepidodera; species Neocrepidodera transversa. The sequence goes on from OY725346.1 coordinate 17,393,632, forward strand.
CATCACGTTTTTAATGTAAAAAAAATTAATAATGCAACCAAGATCTCATCCAGTGTAATATCTAGACCCATAGAAGTTGTTATTGTTACAAAGCAAACTATTTTTAAGTTATGACACGATACACATTTAAGGACACATTTCAACAATTGCAACTTATTAGTAACTTTAGTATTAAGCAACAATAATAATAAATAAGTGAACGAATTACGGTTTTTGCGAACAGTAGAAGCAGATAGAATTTCAGATAGTAAAAAATACAATAGATTTTAGGTAATTCATTTGTGTTTTGTTTGAACAATCGTTAAAAATGGTGAGTGTGTTGGATTTTTATTATTTTAAAAGTTTGTTCAGTAAACTTTGACTAAAAATAGTTCAAATTTGAAACTAATTGAAAAGTTGGATTTTGAATACTTGTTTTTTACTATTTTTATCCGCACAAGTTCAGCATAAAGAGATAAGGGGCTAAAAAAATGGAAAGAATCTTACTAAATAATACTTTAATATATTCTAGCTAAATGTATTTTTTTTCAGGGTGCATCATGTTGTAAGGAAGATAAGGTAAATACATTTTATTATTTAACTACTAAAAAATAAATACGCAAAAGCAGTTTTGTTAAATGTTCAATTCAATTTTTATTGTAAAAGTAAAATGCTGTTTAGAGCACTGATATTAATTAACTATTATTTTATCAATATTGATCTACTTGCCAAAAATTATCATGATTTGGGTTTTTTATTATTAGAAAAACGGAATTAAACTAGAATATTTGTGTATGATTAAATATGTAAATATTTTAGATAAGAGTGAGAGTCACTAAGCCAAATACACTCGGTATATTTAACCTAATAATCAATAGTAGTTACCTAATTCAAATTAAATTTTATCTACAAATAATCTATCAATACAAATAACATTATTTTCGGCGTACTTTTACCTAAAAAAATTAACCTATCAGTAAAAGCGGATTTTAAGCTTAATTCGTGGAATATTTCACAAACGAACGACAAAATTAAATAACTAGTAAATCAATAAATAATTATTATGTTTTTAAGGTAGATACACCTCCGTCGAATCGTTTATTTTTAACTATTACGAGATAATTTTGATCCTCTACTATAAAACCCGTTGCGCCCGATACTACACCGAAAATATTTGGCAATAACTTTAATTTTGGGATATTGAGAAATCTGTAATATTAAGTTACTTGGAAAAAATTGAATTTAAAATATATCGATTGCTTCAAACAAGAAAAATAGCATATTACACTTAAAAAAATTAAAGAACACATAAAATTTTTAAAAGAGTTTTTTCAAATTTACTTATTTTGTTTCATAGACCATAATTTTTTATAATAGGACAAATTTTTATTTTTAGTTTACACTATTTCAGTACTTTGATACAATATTAGAAAGGTTTTACAGGTCCGGAGTTATCAATCAATATTTAAATAAATATCGAAATTATGGATCGAAAAGATTATTTTAAATTAATAAAACTAAGTTTAACAAGAAGATTTAATTACATAGGTCAACAAAAAAATAATCATTGGTCAGAAAAATTTGTATCCCAATTAATTTTTTGTGTAGGGGTAAAACCATGAGTATTATATACTGGGTCTTTCAAAAGTTTGGAAATAGTTATTCGTGTTTCAAAAGTCTGGAAACGTTCCTGGGATTCAAAAACTACTGAAGGTAAATTGTCCAACTTCGGGATTTAGTAATGACACGTCTTTTTTCACATTTTTATGCGCTTAAAATTCAAAAACATTCATTTATTTTTGTTACAGGCGGTCAGCTTGATTTTTTTTTAAAGCAAATATGATGAGAGGTTCGTCTCTAAACTTTTGAAAGTAAGGGAAAGGATATTTGGAATTGACTTATGTAAGAATCGTTACAAGGCTTTTACTGCTTTAGAGACAACTATTATAAATTAATTAAAGTACTAGGGGTTCACACGAGACAAGATAAGTCGAGAATTAGAAAAATCTCGTCTCGATCTCGTTAAGTGAGAAAAAATAAATATCGTCTCGTAACCGTTTGTCTCGTCCCGTCTCGTCAAATCTCGTTATTTCTAGAACTTGTTTCTAAGATAGTACAAAACGAGGTATTTATTAATTCTGTTATAATGTATAAATCCGTGATTATTTATTTATTTTTGTTATTTATTTGGACGTTTCTAAATCATTATCTATACAAATTATAATTATAAACATATTGTTATATGTATAATAAAATACAACTTTTTTTCATTTATACACGTTACAATATTTTCGCAAACATACATTTTACACCGTTAATGATAAATGCTAATTAGGTTAAAAATATTATTCTAGTTTAAATTATTTTTTATATGGGAGATAACTAACCAGACACCGTTTTAAAAAATTACAATTGTCGAATTTGAACTGGAGAGCATATTAATGTTGATTTCGTTACTCCTATTTTCAATAGAATTCAAAATTTTATTTAAAATGTTTTATTCTGCACACATACCTTCAACAACAAATGTAGTTTTTAGGTACCTAAGACTTAACTGGATCATAAAATTTTATTACTCTCAAACTGTTTTTAAGTCCTTAAAAATTCGAACCACATTGAGAGTGTCATTTTATATAAAATAAAATATTTCACAGATGGTTACCAGATTTTAGATTTCGTAAATTTATCGTAACCTATGCAGACCTTTCTTTTATTATAAAAAAATTAAATGTTTATACGTACTGCTTGATAGTTTATTTTTCTCGGAAATTCAGAAAAAACTTCTGAAGAAATATGAACGAGGCCAGAAACGAGACTCTCGGATCTCGCCGTATGTGGTCTCGGTATCGTTTAAATAACTTTCGAAAAGGTCTCGTCTCGCTCTCGTCTCGGTTTTACGAGACGAGACGAGAAAAGTATCGTTCTCGTGTGAAGTCCTATAAAGTACCCGGTACCGCTTTTAAGGTTTAAGCATGGACAGTATTTCAGTACAATTATATGTTGTTTCATTAATTGGTGTTAAAATTGTATAAAAAATAAACAGTTATACAAATACGTGTATTACAGTTTAACATAAAAAAGCCACAAGAGTTACATACAATTAAATAAACTAGAAGATGTAAAATCTGAGAGAAAACATTCGATAGCAGCAGTTGAAGTAGCGTGAGAATATAGTTGAAGGTGGCCGCATTAACGCATTTGACCTTCAATAAAAAACCTTATTAAAAAAATTAAAAATTAAGATGTTAATTAGGTAAATCGAATCGTCAGTTTTGGTTTTCCCCAAATATCTCGGAAGCCGGTCATGATTTTATAATTTTGAAAAAACCGTTCAATTCGTCTTAAAAATACGCATCCTTTTTTCCCATTTAACCAACTTTGTATCTATATAACGGTTTACAAAACCCCAATAATATTCAATTAAATTTGTGCCATCCATAGATTGGCTTCACTACAGCTATTTGTGTACCAAATATGAAGTCAATCGGATGTCTCCCACCGAGTTCTTCAACTCCACAAATTTGTGATTTTACCGTGATATTTTTGTAAACAAAATCGTTTTCCTACGATCACTATCCAAAGTAGGCTTTTGCACACTCAAATCTAACCGCAAAGTTGATGTTTTCCGTGATCTGTAATAATTTGACATTATTGTCGCTCTAGCGCGTACTTTTCCGCTCGCCTGTTTTTATTTACAATAAACTAAAGAAAGGTAGTAAATAATAGGTATATTAAAACAAAATGTAGAGCAGTCTGAATATTTTAGTTGAAATATTAATATTTAAAGATATTTCGAACGAAATTAAACTTTATTTTATAAAATTTATCTAGTATAAATATAACAGTCAGAAGGTACACCTAGATACACCTAGGTACACCGATATGCAATAGTGATTGCATATTTAAGTGCCTACTTACTATTTTGTGCAAATAGTAGACTATGAAATTAATGAAACGTCAATATTGCATTTTTAGTTTATGAAAAAGCTATTTGAAAAATGGAGAGTGAGAGTGAATGTGAATTTTCAAGTACACCTCCAGATGTAGCAGATTTTGCTAAAAATATTTCTCTGAATCTTCTGCCGACTAAATCCAGAGATAAATATGAAAAACAATACAATATTTTTTCATGTTTTTTTTTTAAATTATTTGTCTAAAAATAATGTGATCGTAGAAAAAATCTTGTGTGCAATTCGAGCAGAAAGTGCTTTGCCGCTTTCGGCAGATTGCCCGCGCTCCGCTACGCGTCGCGCGGACAACTCTCTGCCTCAAGCGGCAAAGTATCACTTTCCGCTCTTAATACACAAATAGCTATTACCTCACAGGAAGGACACCTGGAATATCTTACCTTAGTTGCAACATTTTATCATCAGGGATATCGTTAATGAATTTAAGAATTTCATCTGAAAAAACGTTGCAGCTTTTTTTCGTTAATCTCATTTTTGTTCCACTGTATCTATAAAGTCGAGTTTCATGATTTATTTTTTATATTGAATTAGCTAATTGCAGCCAAGTAGGTGGATTTGGACTGGTCTTGGTCCCCAAATCTATAATATCTATGACTGATCCCTGTGGGACCCCGAATGTCAGAACCAGTTCTTCTGTTTTATTATAGAGATCTTTCGGTTACATTGGTTATATTTCCAAAATATTCTGAAGTACCCCTTTTCTCCGGTTCTTATGACACATAGACCTACAAGCGACTATAATTGTTTTAATAGTTTTATTTAGAAGTGTTTGTGAAAAACATAGAAATGTGAGACTATATATCGTATTTATTTATGTTTCTCACAAATTCACCATATGGGTGTAGTTTGTTGGCTTTATAAGTTGCTTGTTGCATCATTTTATTAAGTAGCCACCAAGTTCTCAATGATTCAAAATTCCTCGTTAATTTCGTGTGAAGTCTTCACCGCCTGGATAGAAAGTTATTCTTCTTGCGATTTTCCAAGGGTTGAAAGTCTGAGGGGAGGTAGGGATGTTTCCGGAAGAGTGATTGGGGAGGCTTTTTTGTATTAAAGTGACAATTTGAGGTAGTGTGTCTCACATTTGAAAAAACTTACGTTTCTCTTGAGGGTGATTTTTCAAACTGTAATGTCGCCACCCAAGGTGGATGCCACCTCTCGAGCCGTGCAATACCTTATTATTCTTGCCATGCCAAGACGAGTCCAATAAGCTAGCCCGTATCTGGAGGCGTTATGGGCTAGACTCATTAAAGTACCACAAACGTATTCTGGCACAAAAATGTCAACATTTTGACACCATCTCGAAAACTACGTCGTTTCTCGAAATTCTAAAACCGTGATGACTATTGGCTTAGTTCAAAACATAGAGAAAATTTTTGTTTGGATTTTTAGAACGCATTAAAAGTGGGGTCGAAAAAGTCAAAATTTAGCCAGTAACTGCCTCGGCCAGTAGGGCGACTCGGCAAAAAAGGGCCGGATTTGAACTCAGATTCTTGGTAGATCTGGCTTTGTTTCGACCCAGCGATATCTAGACGATCGAGATCTCAAATTTGTGGATTTTGTCGAACCTTGGGGCAGATGCATTTCTTGGCTGTTCTTTGGTTGATCGCTGTGATTTCTCGGATTTTCTTCGGTTGCTTTTTGTAGTCGTTTCTGCGATTCTTCTTGGTGATTTCCGTGTCCTTCTTCGGTTGGTTTTTATATCTTCTCGAAAAATTAAACTTCTTGGTTCCTAGGCTTTCGTCACGAGGAAATCAAACCTTTTATATTAATACTTTTAGAAATTCACCAGTATCTAATATGTGCAAAAACTACAATAATAATAATCTTTTTGATATTTTCCTGGACAAATTAAGTCTATTTATTTAAGAACTTATACCAAGATTAACCAGTTGTGACAATTCTGCTTTTATCTATAATTTTTGTTTTTGTGTTTACGTACTTTCATTTTTTTATAATTTGTTTGATAATGTTATTTTTGTGTTTATGTTCTATATACTTTATGTCTCTAATTTGTTAATGGGAAACAACTGTAAATTAGAGTAAATAAATAAATAAATAAATAAATATCTCAGAATCTTTCGGATATTTAAATCTCCTTTTAGGCTTAATAGTCCGAATCCTGTATTCTGGCTCCATATAGTAGTTACTATTTAGTTTTGATTTCATACAAATTAAATTAATTCCAAATAACAAAGAATCATAGAAATAACTAAGAAATGTCTATTAAACAAATGCAAAAATGACCAAAACAAACCAAATTTTGATATATTCAATAAGTTGGGTACGATATTTTAGTCTATAGTATTATAGTTTTTAAAACATTTTTATCAAAATACGACAAACTTTAAATTTCATTGTTTTTATATTACTCTAGTCAACAAGTGCTTTTTGGGTCAAACTTTTTTCAATGATTAATCAAGCTTTTTAATTTATAACGTAAGTAAATTGATAATAACAAAGTGAAAAATAACAATTTTTTAATTTTTCCAACGGGAATCTCTTCTCAGACCTCTCAAAAATAGATCCAAAAAAGGAAAATAAGTTCAATTTTTTTATTTAACAATTATTGCACTTACAATGTTCATGCTCAAGTAGTAAAAAGTTGTTAATTAACAAATGCATAATTAATAGAAAAATCTCGATAAAAATTTTTTGACCGCAGATTATTCTATCCAGTAGCTACCTGAATTTTTTCAATTTTTAATTTTTATATTTAATAAGTTTAAATAATATTTTTTCATTAAAGGTCCAAAGTGGACAGCGCTTACGCAAGCCGGAGTTCAGTTAATTGTTTATAACTTTTGCAACTTTTGCAAGCGGCTCTTCAATTTTTTCAAAATTATCTATACGCTATTCCCAATCGAATGACACCTCGTTCATATTTTTCGGAGGCGGAGAAAAAAGTTTGACCCAAAAAGCACTAGTTGACTAGAGATTTTAACAGATAACTTGGACTTACAACTGAATATAGACCACCCAGTTTATTAATTAATTTCTCTAGAATTACTTCATTCGTAATTAATACAATGCTACAATGTAATATTAAACCACAATACTTTTTTTAATACCTCATCAATCTACTGATAAAGGTAGGATGAGATCATCCGATGTATATTTATTGATTTTAAATCATTTTTTAAAATATTATATGAACAAACGCACTTGTCGTAAGTTCAATTCGCCGAGATAAAAATAATTAAGTTTCTTATTTTGAACGCTCGAAAATTCGAAATTATGGTAAGTGGAAATAAATCATTTTTTATAAATATGAATAGCGTTTAAATTAGTATCAGATTTTTAAAATGTATATATTATTTTATTTTATTTTTAAACAAATCTAGTTAAAAATTAAAGTATTCGGAAAGAATATTTAATAAATATTAAACTTTTTAATAAAATTTAAGAACATTTAACATTAAAATTTTTATTTGTGTACTTTGATGGTGAAATTTTAGAAATATTTTATTCGCCTATGGACTTCGGCCCATCGGGTACCGGAATGGCTAGTGCGATTCTGGCCAAACTTCTTACATGTAGTTTAATATTATACATGATGTGGCGTGGAAAATATTCTAAAAATTTTAACTGGAAAAAAGTTTTCTTATAAAAACACTTGATTTTTATGGCGGGTACCAGAAGGGTCGGCCTCAAATTCAAAAGGTTATTCCCTGGACAAAACTATAACTATTAAAGTGAAAACCGGAACGGAACTCGATCAGAGATTTCGTTACAGAGTTATAGTGTTTACATCCAGACAGACAGACCGACAGACAACAGTCCGGGCAGACCTTTTTGGCATTTTCGGATTCTCTTAGCTCAGCAACGGCGATAAAAAGTTGGGGTAAGAAATTAATATTTTTGGGCCTCGGTAAAATATTTTAATTGGATAGTTTGAAACTAAAAAATAAGTTTTTAGAATTTTCTGAAAAACTATTTTTCTATTTTTTATGCAAAATATAGTACGAATATTTCTCTAAATTAAACAACAATAGAGAAATGTTTACACAGTCCGAAAACTGACATTATGGACGATATGGATTACCCTAAATTGAGCCGAAGCACTTTATGGAAACTTTAAAAAAAAGGTTCATATTCTGTATATAATTTTGTTGTATAATTTCTATTATAATATACAAGTACTTTTGTATGTAAAACATATATACCATTTCAGGCGGCATTAAAAGCATAAAAAAATGCAAATATTTAAAAGTAAATTAAATTTTTGTATTTTAACTAACCTAACCACGAAGTTTTTGTAATTCTGCCTTTATATAATAAGAAAAAAAATAGTCAAAAAAAGTATAAGTATTACATTCTGGTCCATTTGGATACTGGTTTATTTATTTATTTATGTAGTTTATTTATTTATTTATTTATTTATTTATGCATCCCTTTATTAGCTTTTGCCTTATATAGGTTAGTTGCTGGTTTCTTAAATGCTTGTCTTCATACTACGACCTATATGAAATCGCTATCTTCGTAACTATAAGCGAAAACGGGCCATAGTATCTTCTGGAGAAATGATCCCCATCGAATTCTGACCAACTTTTATTTTTTTCTGTGTAGGAAATATCGGAAAATAGGGAAAAATATAATGAAAAATAGGGAAAACAAATGAAAAATGGTTGTCCGCAAAGAAATGTCATAACTTTCGTATGCTTCCATGTATCGACATGAAATTTTCACCACTTTTTAAGATCCAGAAGTACTATATTTTAATAGAAAATGAGCAGAATCGCAAAATGACTAAACGGACTTTTCCGGGTTTTACTCACTTTTTCTAGTTTCACATCAAACACGCTGCAGGTCGTACTTTTTGAGAACATCACTTAAAATTTCGTGAAAAGATACCTAAAAGTACTGTTACGACGCCTGTTGAAAATCGGAATAATCGGAAAATTCCTTATGGGTTTTCCCGGGTTGTTTTTCCTAAAATGTCATTATTTAAAAAAATCGATATCTACGAAACCGTGAAAGGTACTCAAAAAACAAAAATACATAAATGTAGGAATTAAATAGACCAACAAGTCATATTTGAACTATTTTCCATAAATTTGTTGAGAAAGTAGGGAAAAAAATTAAATATGAAAAAAAGAAATTTAAATTAAATTCTGACAATATCGAAAACGAGGGGGAATATCGAAAAATGACAAGTGTACTTTTTTGCTGTACATGAAAAGATAATATGAAAAGCCATTCGACAATTTTCCGAAATTACCAGTTCAATTGTCGAATTATGTCAGGAAAACTTTTTTGTCAGTCTTAAATAGTTCGCAAGGAATAATATATAAGCATAGTCGACGACGTTTCAACATGTATGCAAAAAATGTCTATGCGGAAAAAACGGGGGAGGGGGATCGTAGTCGACGCACTTACTTGTGGTTAGTTGCTTGTTAAGATGAGATTATAATAATTAAATTATACTAATTTATGATTTGACATTTCAAACTTTTGAAAAAGTTCCCAATCAATAAGTATAACGTCTAGTTGTAAATTAGTATATGTGTAATTTAATTATTATAAAATCATCCCAAGAAATCAACAAAATAAAAAATTATTACAAATGGTTAAAGAAAATAATGCATACAGGTGTACAACCGTCTTTAGGATCTTATATTTTTATCTCTTATCTTTGGTCTTTTATTTTTATCTATTTTATTTTATTTTATTATGCCGAAACAAGTACTTGTGTACTTTTCGGTCTACTGCTTACTGCTATCTGATTAATGCTCCTAGTGAGCTACATGTTTTAATTTATATTATTGTTATTATATGACAATTGCCTTGAATAAGGCATTATTATTATTATTATTATTATTATATGTAGTACTATGTTTGTTATAAACACTTTTGATTTTTGGTATTTATACAAAAACTATCTTAAGTGTCTACTAAAATATTTTTTATGCCAATAGATCAGCAATGTTTTATTGCTTTAATATACGCATCAAATATAGAGTATTGTACTTATAATATAAAGAGAAAGAATTCTGAAAAATACAAGAAAAGAGTAGTAAAGGTCATGTAGCAAAACAAATTAAAGACATGATTTTTAATAAATTTAAAATTAAGTTTGATTTATGCTTTGATTTCGGATTTACAGCTGCCAGAGCTGCGAACAATGCTAAATGTCAGCTGCTCTTGCTATAGTTTTAAGTAAAAATTACTACAAAAAATCTTTCACTTAGCTATTATAACCGGGCTGCTAAAGCTCATTTTCTGCACTTGTGACACAATATATTATTACCACACTGTAAACACTATCAAAACAATTATCGTCACTGACTTTCACTGTATAAAATTATTATATACCCCCTCATTCTTTTTCATGATGAAATTTATTTTTTTTATAATAAAATATATAAATAAATACAAATCGGGGTTATTGACAGCCTATATTTTGGCAAGGCTATTTTTAATTAAAAATTATTTAATTAACCAGGTGTAAACAGGTAAACTGATATAGTAATTTACTCTCATTCTTTTTCCAAAACAAATGAAATATGTAAATATAGATATTTTTATTGAGAATATATGGTTGATTTTGAAATCGTGGCATGACTAGTGCTTGACACGATTTAAAGTTTCAATAATTTTATTTTAAACGCTTGCCGGAAAAGAGAAAGGCGCGCGTTCAGTTCTCTGTGTAATAGAGAAAGATAAATATATTGTCCTACCAAAAGTCATTTTGACCTTATACATTTTTTTCATCAAAAAAAAATGTAATTTATCAAAATACATTTGGATCATTAAAAGGTAATGGCGACATTTTTATTGACAAAAAAATTGAGGTGATTCAAGAATTTATTGCTGTTATGTACGGTATAAAAATATGCACAATAGTCAATGATGCGATATCGCATTTTCCAAAGAAAAATGACTTTGGTGGGAGAATATATTTATCTTTCTCTATTACACATCGTGCATCCTTCCCTACCGCACTTAATAATATATATATGTTCTCGGTGACGCCCTACTTTAAAATAAAATTATTGTGCCAATCACCAGTATTGCCACGATTTGAAAAGTCAACCATATACCATTAGATTCGCAATAAAAATATCTATATTTACATATTTCATTTTTGTGGAAAAAGAAAGATAATACATTACTATATCAGTTTACCTGTTTACACCTGGTAGACAGGTATTGTTGCATGGAAAAAGGTAGTCAACCATGCTGTGGCATTTTCTATATATTTTTTTTTTCGATTGAGACGAAGTTTATCAAGGAAAATAAACCGGTAAAAAAACTAATTAAATAATTTTTAATTAAAAATACCTTTGCCAAAATATAGCCTGTCAATCAGTCCGATTTGTATTTATTTATATATTTTATTATAAAACAAAATTATTTCATCATGGACAAGAATGTGGGGTTTTTTCTTAAGTCTGATCCTCTACCAATCGTTTTAATCCCTTTATGTTGTGAAAAATCACTTGGAACTTATCCACTCGGGATAAAAGTGAGACGCCGGTCCTGCATCCGCATTACATTGGTTTGGGTTTCTGTTAGCTTAATATAAATTTATATTTTTTTAACTACAGTTGGTAAGTTGTATTTGAAATTAATACTAAAATTATTGTATTTATTTAAGCTGCTCATAGAAATAAAATCTAAACAATTAACAAATATTAATAAAGTATTAATTGTTATAATTATTAGTAATATTTGAATTGGTCTAGACTTCAGCATTTTCTATGGCATTATCTTCTGATACGCTTGGATGATTAAAGTTGTTTGTATTTCGTTTCATGTTTTTTTTTCATTACTGTGTCCTGTAAATTCTTGTTCACTAATCCTTTTTTTTTGCCCAGATTAGATACAGTTGTCTCTCTTGTGGAAAGACTGTTTCTTTTAGTATCGATCACTATAATATATTCTGCTGATTTAAACCAGAAAGTTAGAGAATTCTGTCCAATGGGACAATTTTAGTACCAGCTCTGACCAACCAATCGCCGGTGTATTTCCCAAGATACTTTAGATGTCTATGTTTACAGAAAAACAAATAGTACACGGTACCAGAGAACATTATGGCGAGGAATGTTTAGTCAAACTCGGCATAAAAACGTGGGTGAAAGCGGGAGAAAAGGACAGTCAAAAATCAAATTTCAAACTACCAACATCGTGACCGAAAATTTTGTATCTAGCGTCGCGACGCCGACGCTAATAGTTTCGACAAACAGTTGGGTTTTACTTCTTCAAATTCTTCAAAACCCAGTCCATTCGCACAAATTAAACTACGAACTCCATTAGCAGATGTTACAATATTCGACGTCCACTCTGCGTCGCTACGCTATTCGTTCCGACGCCAAACAATTTCTTCACTTCGTCTATGATTTTCTATAATAGTTGTTAGAGGGCTAAATTTGAATTTTTTTGCATCATGAGAAAACTTTACTTCTAATAATCACCATTAAACAAATTTTTAACAAATATTTTCCAAAAATGAAGCTTGTCAATTATCCAATATCGAACCTTGAAATTGGATTGTTTCCTCCATATTTTTCAAACTTGATTTTTGTTGGTGTGAAAATATTTTTGTATTATTTTCATTCATTCGACAAATAATTGGTTTGGCCTTGAATGTTTTGAACTTTTAATTAAATTAAATATTGTATAACAATGGAACCATTTTTTGCCATTAAATTGTTTTAACAGGAAATCCACATATACGGGGGGATATTTATATTATAAAAATAAAAAAAAGCAATATTATGTTATAATAAATTAATTTTTTTACCAAAAACGTTGATAAATTAATAATTTTTAGGAAAGAGATATAGTTGACACAATTTTATTTATCTAAATCCGAATTTTCCTTAAGCAATTTCAAGTAGTGATTTATCAAGTAAAAAAAATCACTTTTTACACAATATTTTAAATTTTAAAGTTCATTTAATAACAATCTAAAAAAAACAATTTGTGATATGTATGTGTAGTGCGTTGGACTAAAAATATCCTGCGCCCACAAATTTCGATTTTCCAAATGTTTTTGCGCGATTTTCTTTCTTCGTTTTTCTTTTAATGCTATCTCCTTCATCGAGATTTTTCAATTTAATAACCGATTTTAAGTTTAGTTTTTAGTTTCAACGCTTTGTGTGCGGTAGAACGAATAGGTTCGGCGCGTTTTTTTTAACATAAAATTAGACACAATGGTATGTGGTCTGTTTTTTACCAATTAATTATTTTATTATATATGTTCTAAAGCTAATGTAAAATCAATAGTTGAATATATATGTTTTATTTAATTAGGAAATAATGTATTGTACTAGCAGAATATCTTTATTATAAATGGTTGTAGGTCCAAAATTTTTTGTCTATTTATATTTGCTTTCGAATTTGGTTTAATTTAATTAAGTAGGGCTTAAAATAACAATTATAAATCTTTTTTAAATTCAGAGAATTGCGTATTTTTATCAGTATAATTCTAAATTTAATATTAAAGTACTGGACGATCTAAAGACCAATGAATGTATCCATATTTCTTAACAAATTTTCTTTCTAATTTGAACTTTTTACTATTTGTCCGACCAATTGCTTATATTCCATTAAAAAACATATACTCAAATAATTGTAGTAACTTTTAATGTAACCTCGGGATCGATAGATTTTTTTGAAATTTTAGTATTTTATTGGGCATATAAAAGTAAATATTCTTTACCGTTACGCCAAATCTGTAGGTATACTGGGTGTAGCAGTAAATTGGGACTAACGGTTTTCTATGTTATGTATAGAACTGTATTTGCAGCGTATTTCATAGTGATTTTTAAAGATTGCCTGGGCCCTAATAAATGTTTTTCGGGAAAGAAAACATATACAGGATACTAAAGATGAGTTGGCTGAAAAGGCGAAAATCCACTTCAGAGCAGAATTGAAACAGATAATCTTCAATTCGGTATTGCCTAAAATCGCCACCATAATTACTTTCCCTTAAATTGGCAGCCCAAAATCGCCACGGCTTATAGATGTACCTGGATATCCATAGCCCAAAATCGCCACCGGCCTTCATTGATCCTGACCCCACTTGGTCTTTTATTTATAAGATGAAATATATTTATTATCAAAAAAGTAAAAAAGTTATATACAGAAATAAGAATATTTAGGTATAGTATTTCTATTTTAAATTGAATATGTTTACAAAAAATAAGTAACAAAAAGTACTAAAAGAAACTTTCATAGGCATACTAATTTTTTTCTACTTCAAATATTGTTTTAAATTAACTTCTAATTAAAAGTTTTACTACACAATAAAGGAGCACGTTCCTAAATATGAATATACTTTGTAAATGTTCCATTGTGAATAGAAATACTAAACATTCTTCAAAATATAATCCAGTTAATGACTATTTACTTTTTAATTCCAATTATTTTTAACTGTAGATTGAGTACTATGTTTTTGCTGGATTTTTTACATCTATTTTACTGAAAGCAGTTGTCTTTACTGTTTTAGGTATTTAATATATACGGTGGGACAAAAAAAGTGAAAACATTTTTATTTTTTGAGTAACTTTATTGTTTATAATATAAATAATAGTGGCGATTTTGGGCTATACCCTCTGCAGGTAAAATATTTGACCATAGATTAACAAGCGATTAGAGGCGATTTTGGGATGCACCCCTTCAATTAACACGTTGTGGGGTCCACTGAATGACTTAGAAAATAATGATATAGAATTCCCTTATATATTAGGACAAAAAGTTTTGGGCACGTATCACGTAAGACTTTCTCCGTCATACTTTTCAGATAGAGAAGATTGAATTGTTTTGTCTATACACCTTATTATTTATTATGCCATATTTAGCAAATAAAAAGAATTTTTTTAAAGTCTATCGTTTTTACTTGGAAAACTTAATCAACTTGTTATTTGTTATTACATAAAATCGACATATTGTATCTTTTGAATAGCCCTATATTTTTTGATATATCAACATTTAAAATAAGGTAATACTAAAATATATAAAGTAGAACAAAATCAGTTTTGAATATACAATATTGGTGCACCCTGTATACTTCAAAATGTCACCAAATCATACTGTTTATGAATATTTAATACAATTAATTTAACACTTTTGTCGAAAAAAGTATTTCTAGTCACTATGAAATACGCTGTAACTAACATATAAAACCGTTAGTCCCAATTTTCTGCTACACCCAGTATACCTACTGGTTTGACTTTCATATGCCCAATAACAAACTAAAATTTCAAAAAAATCTATCGATCTTGAGTTTACATTAAAACTGTGCCTTGTCCTTTGTAGATAACTGGACATTATTAGCAATTCGGGTTAGGCTCGCTAATTTAGATTAGAAATTTCCAAAAATGAAAATAAATAATTATCAGGTTTTTATATTATTTTATTTTTCACTTGAATATTATTTATTTTATGTCATACTAGTTCATTATTTTGTTTTTATTACTTAGTTACCAACTAAATAAAGGTTTATTTTATGCCCGTGCATGCATAAAGTGAACTTATTGCCCGCGCGGGCATAACGTACACTTTATGGCTCGCAAAGTGAACTTTATGGCCCGTGTGAGCATAAAGACAAAATAGTTATTTATGCAACAAGTGTGTAAAGTGATACTTTTTCACGAATGTGAATAAGGCGAGTGCGACAATCACATGAGTGAAAAAAGGCACTTTACACACTAGTTGCATATAATATCTTTTCTACTACCATAACTTTTATGTACAAAAATCGATTTCGCATGCAAGAGGTTATAACAAGCTATGTTCCAAAATCTTGAAGTTAACCAGTTGATTTCTGGCACATAGAACCTGGGCAAGATAAAGAAACATAAGGATATTGCAAAAAATGTGTTGCACATGTAAAAAAGTTATTTAAAAAAATTTATTTTACTTTACGCACTAGTGAAAAAAGTTAAACTTTACCCACTCCCTAGCGTGCGTAAAGTAAGTACTTTACGCACGGTAGTAGAAAAAATAGTGTTTTTTTATATTTATATTGTGGATGCAATAACGAACTTGTATGAGGCCCTCGAATTTGTAAGATCGTCGCCCACAGCGCATAAAGATCTGTTTATACCCTTGGTACATAAATAACTATTATCTAGGATACGATTGCTATAAATATACTCATAACGCCCTAGGGCATTATGGCCATAACGTCCACTCATTGTACGAGGAGAAATGAAGCAACAGCTGGAACGAAATTCCTTGTATTACAACGGTTTGGCGTGCATTTTTTTGATATTTTTTGGTAAATCAGTATTTATTACCATTATTTTATAAGAATTATATAACACAAACCAATAATAACATTCACTAAATTTAATGAAACACTGGCAGCAATATTCAACAAACGTCAAAATATCAACTAATGTCATGCCAACTATAAGAAGAGAAGTAGAAAGAAAATGCTAGGAGCAATGAACCAATTTTTTTATCTATTCACTGCAATTTACAATCTACTCATACTACATATAGAGTAATTAGCAAATATGATGTAAGGAAGCAGGTTCAATCCAGCGATGAATCTCTGTAATTTTTATCTCGAGATCTTCTGGCCATGATCTTTTAAGTCTTCTTTCGACTGGTTGATTGAAGAGTTCGTTAATCAGTTGTTTACCATGATTAGTGGTACGGTTTCTATACTTGTTGTCACTGGCTCTTATCACTTCTGTTATGAATGGAATATCTAGGTCGTGTGCAGCGTTTGGTTTGAAACATACCAAGGGGTGGCGGTTATCATTTTGAGCACTTTTGATTGATATGTTTGGAGAATATTTATATTACTAGGTTTACTGCAGTTCTATGGCGTAAGTCCAGATTGGTTAGAGTACAGCCTTGTATAAGATTCTTCTGTTTTCCAGAGATAGTTCAGATCTTCTGTTTATTAGCCAGCTCATGTTTTTTGTTTTGAGATCCAGTTGTCGTCGTTTGATTTCTATGTGCGTCTTCTATGCTAATTTTTGGTCCAGTTGAAGTCCGAAGATATTTCACCTCAGCTTTGACGGGTATGGGCGTGTTATTTATATTTGCTTGACAGATATCGCGCCATGTTGTAAATGTTGTATGGACAGACTTTATTGGATTCACTTTAATTTTCCATTTTCTAGCCAATGCTGCAGTAGATTGAGGTGATATTGTAATTTCTGTGTAACTCTTATTAGCAAAAATCCGATGATAGTACTGCTGTGTCGTCTGCAAATGTTGCCATTACCGTATCGTCCGTTGATGTATACATAAGATAAAGGATTGGACCTAGAACGCTACCTTGCGGTTCTTCTGCGTTTATAGTTTGGTAAGTTGAGAGTTCATCGTCGACTTTGACTTGAAAATAGCGTTCGCTTAGATATGATAGATACAATTGGTCAGGTAGGTGTCTTTTTAATTTATATAGTAGTACTAGATGCCAGACTTTATCAAAAGCTAGTTGGATATCGGGGAAGGCTGACTTATATATTTCCTTTTCTTCGATGCTTTCTTTGATTTTATTGACGATTCTATGGCATTACTGGATTGTAGAGTGGTTTTATCTAAATTCAAATTGATGTCGCCTAGACGTACCATTTTTTTGAATGTGCAGAGTAGGAGTCTCTCGAATATTTTAGACATTATCGGCAGAAGACTTATAGACCTGTAGGAGCTAACTTTGGTGGGAGATTTTCCATGTCTAGCAACCATAATTATCTGCCCATATCTTCTATTGCACAGGAAAATAACAAAGGCGAATCATATTGTTAAATATTGTAGTACAACCGTGGCTTTGCGTGGGTGGCTTTGCGTGGAAGGTATTTCAAATATTGTAGCATGGATTAGGTCATATCCTGGTGCTTTGTGGGTGTTAAGCCTGTTTATAGCTCTTCGTACTTCTGTTGGTGAAAAAGTCCTCATGGGTGGTGACAATTGATAAGCGGCATCTAGGAATTCAATTTTATGATCGTTGTCATTTCTTAAGTATGTTGTGAATGTTTTCGTAAGGAGTTCTGACTATTGGTTCGTTTTTTCTATGTTTGAGTGCGCCCATGTACCGTTCGCTTTTAGAATTGGTGGTATAGTTAGTGTTGGTCGTTTGAATCTCTTAGTTGCCTTCCAGAGAGTGGTCGTCATTGTTTAAGTTGGTAATGTATGATGTAAATCATTCGTTCCTGGCTTTACTTATAGCTGAACTTAGTTCGTGTGTTAGCCTATTTAGATGTGTTTTGTCTAATAGATTTCTAGTATTTTGTCACCTGCGTCTTGCAGTTCGTTTTTCATGGACTAACTCTTTAATGTGTAGTGGTAAGTTATAGATGTCTTGAACTGTTTTTTTACTTTTTGGTGTAGAAGACCATGCAGCTTTCTGGATAATATTAGTCAAGTATTGTATCGCGTTTTTGAGTTCGTGATTTTCTTTTATTCGTATCCAGTATGTATTTTTGCTCCTAAGTCTAGGTGGTGTTTTTTTCCAGATTGGGCTGGTGCTTATTGTTATTATGATTGGGCTGTGAAATGAACCGATTTAAAAATCGATTTTTCATTAAAATAAAATAAATTTTTTTCGTGAAAAATAAAATCTTGTATGCACCACGAGTGCAACATTCATACCTCGGGCTGAATGTTACCCTACATAACACACTTGGTACATAAATAACTATTTTGTAAAAAAATAAAAATAAATTAAATATTATTATTATTCGTTTAGGTTTTTTGTCTTTATATGATTTTTAACTTGCTAGGATCTTTAGACTTCCCGAAAACAACTTTTTTGCGATTGGATAAAGACAGTGGCTGGTTTTCCCGGACTGTCTTGGAATTCAACCTTAACCTATCAGACATGTTACTTATCAACCACAACGCGTTAATAAATTGTCATATTTGACACGTCAAAACAAGCGATTGAAATAAAATATGTAGGAGTAAAAATTTAACTGATAACGTGGACAATTCACAAATATGTGCAATCCCTACATTATCATTTCTGCTAAATAAATAGTACCCAACAAAAATTATATTTTCTAAATATTTAATACCTTATTGCTACTATACAATGAACTATAAAACTTTAATATTCATGAATGATGGGATTTAACATAAAGATAACAGTTTCCCTAAATATCTGGCTTTGATTGTCTTTTTATTATCTATTATAATAGTCAAATGCTTTTCAGTTCTCGTTAATACTTTATCAGGTTATATAAGCGTTTTTATTAATACCCGATGCTCTTACAAAAACATACTCAGCTTCTCAGTTCTGGTGACACAATATGACACAAAATTCTATCATTAAATACTTTTCTATCGTTGTTGGATATGGTCTTAAATTATTGAAACTTTCTCTCAATTTACTTAAAATCCCATGTGAATCAATAACATACTTTGTATTTACAAAAAATTCTCCTGAAAATCTTAAATTTTTGGCCATTAGTTAACTTGGCTGGTGTACACCCCAAATCTTCCTTAACTATGGATCTTAACCTTAAAAGGGTAAATAATAACTCATCTATTCAATTTTTAATAGTTTGTAATTTCGCCATAAGGGCTTCCATTTCCTAGTAAATATTTTCACCATCCCATTACTTTGAGGATCATAAGCCGTTGTTTGAGTACTATTAAACCCAATCTTCTACTAAGATCCTTAAACAATTGTGAAGTGAACTGGGAAGCTTGTTCATTTGTGATTTTTAATGCCTAGGAAAGTATTTATTTAATAGTTTTTTTGAACTAATATTTCTTAATGTAAATCCCTCACACCACCTGGAGTATATATCCACTAAGGTTAATAAATCGGTATGTTCTCGTAAAGATTTGAGTGGCCCCACTAAATCTATATGAACGTGCATAAATCTTCCTTTCGGGAACTCAAAGCTTCCAATAGGAGACTTTGAATGCTTTGTAATTTTTACTTTTTGATAAGTGATGCAATTTCTAACAAACTCCCATCTTTGAGAATACATCTTTGGTATTTATTTTTAATCAAATTGATGGTTGCTTTATAACCCACATGCGTTAAAAAATGAAACCTCTCAAAAACTTTTTTACGTAACGTCTACACAATATAAGGCCATGTCTACTTGACTTAAAAGTATCACATCAAATTTATAATGGATTCTTTCCTACCTTTGTGGTGATTGGAAATTGTCTTCATTTACCAGTTAGATTTAGCTAAATATTTTATTTCAATCCTTAGTTTTGACTTATCAAACATGACAATCTGTTTACGCGTTTCGGTTAAGTGATAAGCCTTGAATTCCAAGACAGTCCGGAAACACCGGCCACCACCGCAAGAATAGTCAAACAATTTGATTAATTCCAAAGGTTATCCATTTATATTTTTATTGTTAATTTTATACATTAAGTTTAACCTTCCCGCCAATTTGCCCATCCCACCTTCCTATTTCTTCAGTTGTCATCTGTCAATTGTTCAATTTCTCTCAACTTCTTGGTGAATATGACGTGCATATGGTGCGGTTCATATTTCTTAATAATTTGAGTTTTCTTTTAAGGATGATCTTGATGATCACCCTCATGTAGCACCTTACGTTTTCTCAGTTTTACTTGCACTCAGTGTAACAACCTTTCATCTGCTTAATTTTTGACCGGCAAAGGACAACATGTGTCCCCGGCTAGCAAAGGGTCCTTGCACCCTTTGATTGCAACACTTTTCTATTTTGGAAGGTTTGTCCATTTGTTAATGAAACTTCCAAACCATTTACTCCCTAGTCTTAATTAAATTTTTTATAAAATATTTTTTCAAGTGCCATACGTTCCCCACCCAGTTCTCTTCATGGCTAGTGCATACAATTTAATAGCGATGCTATAATGTTAATGTTATAATTCAATTTTAATGTATTTATATATGGTGAGTTTTTAAAATTGTACTTCCCATCTTGTTCTTAGAACACTGTATATTTTAGAGCTGAAGATGGCTATTTAGTCGAAATTAGTTGCCGACTTTCATAAATGTATTAAATACATTGTGTGGTACATGACTTTGTGTTTTAAACCAATTTATTGAATTTGATTATTATTTAACAAATTTTGATTATGAATTAGGTTCTAGATATAAAGCAATCCAAAAGGCATCTGAAATTTTGAAAATTGCTTAAAATAGTACTTATATGTATACAACTCGGAAAAAATAAGTTGAGCTATGAATTTATACGAAGCTCATTTAACCAGGTTATTCAAGCTGTGCGGTGTTGTCAATATGAATTCCAAAGTGAAAAATAAAACATTGGGTTTACAAACTCCCCTCTCCGTAAAATCAGTGCTCATATTGGCAACTTAAAGTTGTGAATCGAGATTCAGAATTTAAAATGAACATGTCGATAAAAGGGTAAGATTAGATTGAATCAAGAATTTTTTCATTCAATAAGGGATGTAATGCACAAAATGTACAATGGATGATATTTATCGACAAATACATAATATCGATTGCAAGAGTTGTTCTACTTTTTTATGAACCACAAAACATTTTTTTTTATATTTTTGTCTTTTGTGTCCTCACCTAGTAACATTTTGGCGAATTTTGTTTTTTAAAAATATGTATATTTTTCTTTGAAACTCAAACATAAAAAAATAGTTACTCATATATAGTTTATTTTCAACCTAATAAAAAATTAAGTGTTCTACATGGTTGCATACAGAAAAAATTGGGCATTTCAAAGATAAAATAAAAAGTACAGGTCCGTGTTTAAAAAAAATAGTTATATGTAACCCTTATAAGACGAAACGTTGATTCAAAAAATTGGATACGCTATGTTAAGCGATATTTAGCCTTCAATAAAACAGTTTTATAAAGTTTTTTTCTTTAAAAATTAAGTTGATAATTTTCCAAATATTAATTTTAAAAAACCATTTACTTTTTCTTAAAAATATTTCTTTTCACTTTAACCAACTTTGTATTTATAACGGTTTACGAAATTAAATTTCCTTCGCCCTGTATATGTAAAGGAACATTCAGCACGAAACTATTTCAGCAAAGTAATCCTACAGCAATTTAACGTAAACAACTAATGAAACTTTGTATACTGCGATACTCGCTGACAGGTGTTTGTACATAGGAACCAAACAAATTTAAAGCTAGAAGAACTGGAAGAACTGTCAACAATTTTTGAGGCAGGAAATCCGTACTGGATAATAATCTCAAATGCATTGACGCTGTTCAAAAATAATTACACCTTATACCCGAAAGACATTTCATAAACGAATCCAAATCAAGGATTATATATTGAAACGAATTATTTAAATTTTTAATGATGATGTTTACTTTAATTTTGTACAAATAATTTAATGATTGACAACAAATAACTACCCTTTTGTCATTGCTGCATGATTTATTTTTAAGTATTGAAAAGATTGGACCAATAATAACGAAGATTAAAAATTTTGAAAAAAATTAATTCCCCATGAAAAAAATTTTATGTATGGATCATGTGTAAAGATAAAATAGTAGTAAATGATCAGTACCTCTAGAATTGTAATTTATATTTTTTTCTAACATTAGAAACAATATTTTAATTTAAATTTCTAGTTTTCATATTGTAACAAAAAACTATCGAAGTTATTGAAACTTGCTTACTGTAAATGGAAAGAGAAAAAAATATACTATACATGCAAATTTTTTCAAAATTTTAGATAACAAATTGTGGTTGTGAGAATAGGGAGAGACTACAACTTTAAGGATTTTTTCATTCCCCTTTTTCAAGATCACAATCCTCGATTAAAAATGTTGAAAAAAAATCCACTCATATTATTTTTTATTCTCTTTTTAGTGGTATTAAGCTCATTTTAATATATATTTTAATTTGTTTGTTACGGGATACAAAATGCATTTTTATTCAAATTTTAGAAATGTTAATTCTTCTCTAATCTAACCTTCAAGAAAACGATCTAGATTAGAGCAAATATTTGTATATATTATCACAGTAGGAATAATTTTTTATTTCTGAAAGTACATGTCATAGTCCATCATTAATGTATCATTAAAATAATTTTTTTAATTAAGTAGGTGATTTCATGTTTGCATGGAAATACGGTTTAAATCTAAATAAAAGCAATATCATAATTTTAGACGTACCTTGTATATGATATTAAATTTAAAAAATATAATTAACAATAATGAAGTACCAAAACAGTATTATGCTGTATAATACAGGGTGTACTAATAATGTACTAAAAGAAGACTATATCATTGCTTTAATAAAAATTTTAATGTTTTAAAATGAGCGTATTTTTTTTATCATAAAGACTTGTATAAATTATTATTATTATCTATTTTTACTTATTATCAATAATTAAATACGCAACAAATTGATTAATATTTGCAGTGAAAATAACCATTTTTGGTCAAATCCTCTATTATTACATTTCTTTGTGAAGGGGAGTGAAAATACTTAA
Organism: Neocrepidodera transversa; assembly: GCA_963243735.1. NCBI lineage: Eukaryota > Metazoa > Arthropoda > Insecta > Coleoptera > Chrysomelidae > Neocrepidodera > Neocrepidodera transversa. Next base: position 17,416,929 of record OY725346.1, read on the forward strand.
AAAACTATTTTAGTTTTCGTTGCACACGATCCACTTTTAATCCCACGTAATTTTAACAACTACCAAGATAATTTGAAAACTGAAACTTTGCCAAACTTTTGAACGGCCATCAATTCCAGGAAAATGCAACAATAATAATAAAGTGATCCACTTTTCACTGACATTTATAGATGCTTGTTTGGACTGCATATTAATCATAGATATATTCACAGATGTTTAATTTAAAAAACATTGATTAGAACAAGAAAAAAACACCTGCATTCGAAAACAGTTAAAATAATGTGCCATTAACGTGTTAATAAACATTAATGAAAAAAACCACCTGCAAACTATTTTCTAATTAATGATTCACGTATTCGAAAATAACTAAAGATCGATTGCGATGCATATATCATTTTCGTATTTGCAAATTAAGATTTTACGGATAATCTAGGCACCAGATGTGTGAAAATATCTGGCTTCTCTCCTAAAACTTAAAGTTGGAACTTTTTAGTGCTCAGACACAAATACCGCCTACATTGAAAACATTTTTATTTCTCATGTGGGTGTAAATGAGTTCTATTCGCGAAATATAGCGAGTGAGTAAAAGTAAATACACTTGTCAAGTCAACCGTGTTTTAATTGTTTTTTCATTGAGTAGTTAAATATTACCGCAATATAAAAAATGTAAGCCCAAGTTACGTTTACATTAGACAAGTAAAAATGTTGATGGTTTTTAAGGGAACACGATGCTGGATCGAATTTTGCATCTTTGAAATATTGCAGCATCCAAAAGTTACTATGGGCAGAATAGTTGTTGGATCGAAAATTGCCCGTTCGAAAGGTTACTGGGTCCTAATATCGTTGGGTCGAAATATCGTTTAGTCGAAATATCGTTGGACCGAAATATTGCTGCATCGAAACATTATTGGGTCGAAAAATAAAGCGAGAGGGAGGTATTTCCAACGGCTTCATACAGTGTTTATTATAAAATATTACTCTTTTACCAATTAATTTGATATTTTACATTTTATTGCAATTAAATTATTATTTAAAAATCCGCTAGCACTTTCTTTTAGAAAATGACATTCATGAAAATTTAAATTTATTCTTATTAAAATTAACATTCAATCATTATCAAAATTGTTGCAAGTGAACAAATTCTAAAAACATCTTTTGTCTTTTTTATATTTGCGTTAAATTTTGTTAGTAATTATTTTACAATTTTTATTTTGTTGTTTGATTTGCAAGTTTGATTAAAAATTAAATAAATTTTTTTGAAAATCTAATGTGTCATTTTCTAAAAAAACAAATATGTACCATATCAAATTTTGTACGTTTAAAAAAATAGACCAGGGCCAAACCATCCATGTACCCACCCTAATTTTTCGATCAAACGATGTTTCGGTGCAGCAACAATTCGGTCCAACGATATTTCGACCCAGCGATGTTTCGATGTAGCAATATTTCGATCCAACAACTATTCGGCACAGTAATATTTATTTGCTGATTTTTTCACACGTTTCATAAATCACAATATGAATATAATCAGAATTAGACATTTCTGTAATTGGCTTATGATGTGGTCGTCTTTTCGGTGGTGATCTTAAGGCTTCATTAAAGGCTTGTGAAGTGGAATTTCTAAGTACAAGGCAACTACAACACGATGCCAAAGACTAATTAATTATACCTAATATTTGACGATTGAACTTAGAGGTATAACGGTACCACCATTTTCACGTTTGTCTTCGAAAAGAAAATAAGATTTGCCACTAATTATTTCGAACAATTATCTAAATGTTGAAGCATTTTAAACATTTACTACTTTAATTTTGTAATTTGACAAACGCTTCACATTTCAGTAAACATCTAATACAGGGTGTTTCATTATATTCTGACTGTTTTTAAAATCTTCCAAACGGTTCTAGAAAATGATACGAAAATGAGTTCGGTTTAAAATTACTTTAAGTTTTGTTGTGACATATTAATATAAGTGGCCTACTTCCGGTTTACTCGATATAAAAGTGACGTATTTTCAGAGGACCATAGATGTTATTCTTTAAATTTGTCACCCTGTATATTAAGTAATATTCTAAAAGACACATATTTTTACTTTGTAACGGCACCTTAAAGTTTAAATTCGGTACACAGAAAGCGAAGTTTCAGAACTTTAACTGGAACATCTAAAACACAGCATTTTTAAAGCAGGTTAACCGGAAGTAGGCAATTTAATATGTCACAACAAAACTTAAAGTAATTTTAAACCGAACTGTGAAAACCGCATCTCATTATCTATAACCGTTTGGATCTGCAACCGTTTGGAAGATATGAGCTTTTAAGAATAGTCAGAATATAATGAAACACCCTGTATATTGTTTTATAATATGGCAAAAGCTACATTAGCGTTTCAATTGGACAAACAAATAATGCACATGAAAGTGTCCTGATTAATAATAATTATAACAGAGCTACTAGGTAATCGGTTTTTGAAATTTTATTGCAACGACTATATCTTGAATATTTCTAAAACCCCCACTCAAAATATTTCCAGTTTAACAACTTTTTTGATTTCTAAAATGTGTTATTTTTTCTATTTAATTGTTAACAAGAATTCATAATTATTTATGACTTACTCTTTTTTTTGTCTGGCAGATAATTCAGGAAAACTTTCCGCACTATCAATAATTTTCAGTTTTAGAGTTTCCCTGCAGGCGTTTCCGGATTGTAGTTCCTTCAAAATATTTTTCAAAGAATCGAAATCCGAACCTTCTTTCATTTTTTCCAAAATGTTCATGATTTTTTCTGTATCTCTGCTTCTGCAATGCATAAATCAAATTCTAATTATTTTATAGGCTTATTCGTCAGCGAGATGAAAAATATTAAAAATGTGGGTCTGATCGGTTAAATCTTACATTTCAATCCCAAAAAATATTTTATAATGGAATCATATGTATGAATTATAGAATTTAATTTATTATTATTATTATGTGTTATATGTGAAATATTATATTCAAAATGTTTTTAGTTGAATATAATCAGTTACTTTGAATTAATTGGTATATTATTAGAAAAATTTGTAGAAAAAAATCAACAGTGGTGGACATATCTATAGAGAAAGAAATTTTAATAAAAATAAAACTTGTTAAATATATTTGGAAAAGTATTAATTTAAAATTTAACTGTGACAATTAAATATCATTCAGTATAACAGATTTTGTCTAAAATTTAAGAATCAAGTAATGGTTTTTTGTTTTATAAAAGAAAGGGAGTCGAAATTAATTAGATACAAAAGAAATAAATAAACAAAAAAGTCAAAAGATTTTTAGGAGAAACAGAATTGTCAATCTCAATACCAAACAAATAATAAATCGTGTGATCAATTCTTTTCCTCGTATAGTATTGGCCTGATGATGGTCAGTGACCGAAACTAGTTGCCTGCTAGTACTTTTTGTTATTAAATTTGTGGTACCTGACTAAAATAATAAAGCGTATTATAAAGACTACAAACAAGTTTAATTAGATAAAAAATACAAAAATGTATAAATAAAAGTCACTAAATTAAATGTGATATAAAGCAGGTCAAATTGCATTATAGGAATATTCAAAGTTTGAGTAGTAAAGAAGACACAGAACTTTGTAGTTGGATAATTAAATTAAATATGGTGGCAGGTGTTCTAGTGAAAAAGTGACATAATTTTAAAACTTAGATTGGTATTTTTGGATTTTTTTTGTAAAAGGATCTTTAAAATTTATGGCATCAAAAAAGTTTATTTGGGTTTAAATATATTAACTTCAGATCTAATAATATAAATACGAATTCAAAAATGTAAACAAAACAAATTTAACAAACAAATAAAACTTTTTCTATTGTTAATGCATTTAGTATCGATGCCACGTTTTTCTAAATTGAATTCATCTTTCTTAATTTTTCAATTCAATACATTAAAATATTTAGTTAAATTTTGACTAAATTTAAACAAAACATCAATAAACCTGATTGTAATAATTTTCAAAAGGTTAAAAACAAAACTGAGTGTCATGAAATTCAAAAATTTCGAAAATATATCAAAAAACTCCAAAATTTCAAAAAAAATAAAATAAATAAAAATGTCTAGCAATTCAAAAATTTCGATGGTTTCAAAAATATATCAAATTTCGAAAAATTTGAAATTTTGCAATTTTATGCGAAAATTTCAAAAAGTAAAAATTCCAAAATATTCAAAAATTACAAAAAAACATTATTCGATTCATTCAAAATATTTCAAAAATTTTAACCATTCCAAAAATGTCAGTTTCAAATAACATTAAAGCTTATTTGAAAATTTTTACGAAACTTTCAAAAAGTAAAAATGTCAAAATATTCAAATATATACCAAATATTTCAAAAACCATAATTATTCGATTTATTGAAAATGTTTCAAAAATTTCAAAAGTTTCAAATAAACATTAAAAAATTATTCGAAAATTTGTAAAATTTGTAAAAAATTTGTAAAATACCGGAATCACCGGAAGTGATTTAGTCATTACGCTTAATGATAAGTCACGTGGCCCTCCGAGCATATACTTAATTTTTGAAGTGATTTTATTTTTCAACATGGATCAAAAAAATTTCTTTCATCCTAGACTGATCCACCTACCTCTATGGTTTAATGTACAGCATTACACTCATGTAGGTACTCATATCCCTTCTTTTACCGCCCTATTTGTTGATTTGTTAATCACTAATGCATATCTAATGTTTTGTTAAATTAGTATATATGGCCTGAAGATGGCTTATTAGTCGAAACTAGTCGCCATTAACTTGATTAATTTTGTTAAATTCATGGAGAAAAAATGGCAAGCAAATAGAGGACCTGGACCAGTAGACCATATGAAAATTTCAAATCAGAATGACAAATAAATTTGACTTTTTGAAAAATCAAGAAGAAATTTTCAGTAGGAAGAATAGTCAATAGAATCATCAAAGTAGAGGGAGAAATCGAAAGAAATCATTTTGCGAACAGGATATTATTATTTATATGTTTGTTAAAATTTATGATTTTTTTTAGAATAGAACCCACTCCTAATTGAGACAAATCATAAAACTTTTATAAAGATATAAAGCGATCCTAATAGCACAGAGACGTTTAAAAAACGTCTTACAAACGTACACGAACGATCGTAGGAACATTTTAAAAACGTTCGTTAAAGTACCCGAGAATGTTTATAAAACGTTTTTTTCTAGTGCAAATATCACAACTTCTAACATCATATAGACGTCGAAAAAAGACGTTTTACACAAAACCGACTAAATAAATGGTTCGACAAAATACGTTTTTTGGGCATATTTTAAAACGTCGACTTATACTTTTGCTGACCTAAAACCACAACGTCTACAATGGTTATAAAAACGGCTTACAAAAACGTTTAAAAAATGTAACTTTCTGACTATTTGTGAAAACATTCTTTTAAGGACCTAAAATAAACGTTTTTATAAAGTTTTTAAAAACGACTACAAGAAAACGTTTAAACTTTCTTTCTCAAAATATACTTTTGCGGACCGAAAAACACGTCTACAGTGGTTATAAAAACGGTTTACAAAAACGTTTAAAAAACGTAACTTTCTGACTTTTTGTGAAAACATACTATTAAGGACCTAAAATAAACATTTTTATAAAGTTTTTAAAAATGACTTCAAGAAATCGTTTAAACTTTCTTTCTCAAAATATACTTTTGTGGACCCAAAAACACAACGTCTTGAGTGGTTATAAAAACGACTTACAAAAACGTTTAAAAAACGTAACTTTCTGACTTTTTCTGAAAAATAGTTATTTGTTTAACTAGACAGAAGTAACAGATTTACTGCCGCGGCTAGCATTTCATTAAGCCGAGGCAATGAAACTAGCCAAGGCAGTAAATCTGATTCCCTGCCGTGTGAAACATATAATTTTTTCTCCGATTGTTTGTACAGTGTGATTAAAAAAATCAAATTAAAATGAAAACTTTTTTATAACGGATACAAGTCACAATTTTTAATATTTTTTCTAATCGTATGTTATAGGTAATAATTAAATCGTATTTTCTAATTATTATTGTCGATTAGACCTTAAATTGTATACATAATAATATCTACAGACAAATAAGACACCAATGTTACATTCAATTTACTTCAATTTTCTTTATCAAAGTCTGGTTATTATGTACCTTTTCTGAATTGTTTAGTTGAAAATCGCCATTTTCATCCGTTTATCTTAAGATTAAGTTGTTTGGAGAAGAGATTAAACTGTGGTTAGAGATATAAAATTATTTTTTTAATGCCTAGGCATTAAAAATCATTTTTACTGCCTAGGCAGTAAAAGTGTTACTTCTATGATCGATAAATATCACTAAAACTAACGTTTAATGTCAATGGGAGAAAAATACTCTTAAAGAACTAAAATAAATGTTTTATAAAGTTTTTAAAAACGACTCCACGAAAAAATTTAAACTTTCTTTCTTTCTCAAAATATACTTTTGTGGACCCAAAACCACAACGCCTTTTGAACGTTTTTTACAGTAGTTATAAAAACGACTTAAAAAACGGTTAAAGAACGTAAATTTTTGAGTTTTTCTGAAATCATATTTTTTAAATGTTTTTACCGGTGTATTTAAAAATGACTCAAAGAAAACGTTTTAAAAACGTCTCTATTGTGACTTTATAAAAAACATTCTGACATGGACGTTCAAAAAAGGTTCAGTAGACATTTTTTATCGTATATAAAACGTTTAGTTTTTTATTTATGAGTTCTTTTTAATTCATAAGTTCGGACGTTTTATAGACATATTTGGGACATTTCTTTATGTCCCTTTTAAAAACGTTCTTACAGAATCGTTTATAAAACGTTTTATTTTGATCCTCGGGCATTCTGACGTTAAATGAACCATAAAAAAAGTCAATCGGAACTTTTGTGCTATTAGGGGAGTTATGGACGACGCAACAATAAATTGTTGTTAACTTGAACATTTTTATTAAAATTATAAATACAAGTAAAATTAAATTAAATTCAGTCTTTTGTTAATTTTCGAGTAATAAACGTCTCATTAAAATTTCGTGTAAAAAAAGCATTTTCCAAGTACAAAATTAATAAAAAAGTTATATTTATTTAAATTATATCACAAATAATTGTAAAAATGAGAAAAAAAAAGGAAAAATTTATTATTATGGAAACGGTTATTACCGTAAAACTGTGAGACAACCTTTATAGCCCAATTAATATTATTACTGAATTTCAAACAATGTATCATAATAACCTTGACCCAGTGACTAACACATAATCTTAGATTACTTATTATATTAGAAACAAAACCAGTTTAAGTAGTCAACAGGGTGACCATTTTATAAAATATTATAAATCAACAAAATTAAAAAATGACTAAATATATTGAGATAACGTACATACATTAAAAAATAATCTTGGATAAATGATTAATATGGTCACACTGTATATTACATAGTTGGTCGCAGTCAATTACTCACCGTTTAAGATTCTCTTCACTGTCGTTATCTTGCTTCCTCGCGTTGATATCCAGTACCAGTTGGAGCAGTTTCACCACAATTTCCTCATTATTTACGGGCTGAAAATATAAATGGGATCGATATAAATGAGTGCGCAAATTATGATCAGGGATCTAATAGTAATTTGAGTAACGAAATATTATGGATGGATTTTTTAACAAAGAAAAAATTATATATTATATTAATAATAATTTACGATTTTTCTGAAACACTCTATATATGTTCGATATTTTTTTCTATTTAATAATATGTTCTTAGAAATTTAAAATATAGGGCGGGCAAAGAAAATTTACGTATTCTTTTAACCGTTATGTATATTTGTTATTCATTTTAGATTTTAACAACCCCGTACAAGTTTTACTTTTTTTTTTAGTTTTTATATAATTTATAGAAACCTATCAACAATAAAATTTTCTGACAAATAAAAATTAGGGTATGAAATGAAATTATATTTTTTTTTGTTATTTAGTTGTAATCTAGTTTGTTGCAATAAAAAATACAGGGTGTTAAGAGGAATGATTTATCGGTAAATCTATGTATTATTTCAATAGCACTGTATGATTTTGAATGTTTTTAGATTTAAATATCGTTAATTGGAATTTGATACAGGGTGTGCAAAGAAATGATAATTTACCTATAATTTCAAACATTTATCTAATTTAGTGATTTTTTTAAAATTTTAATATAGGTTATTGTAGGGCTTAGAAATTTTTATCAAGAATAAAATACTCTGAGAAATAAAAAATTTACGGTGTGAAAAATTTTTTTTTAATGTATTTACGTATTATTTTAACAACCCTTTATATTTTTTATCTTTTGTTTACTTTTCGATATGAAAACTTTTATCAAGAATAAAATTTTCTTAGAAAAAAAAATTCATATATGGAAAGAGAAGTGGTAATTTTCATTAATTTATTTATTCTTTTAACCACTCAGTACATTTTCAATTTTTCTTCAACAATTTTTATAGTTTATTGATTTTAAAAACTTTTATTTAGAACAAAATTTTCTGAGGAATAAAAATACAGGATGTGCAAAGAAATGATAATTTATCTATAATTTAAACCATTTAATACAGTTTTTATTTTTTAAATTTTAATAAAGTTTATTGTATTTAAAAACCATGTTTACAGGGTGTGTAAATAAATGACAATTTACCTATAATTTCAACCACTTAAAATAATTTAGATTTGTATTTTTTTAACCACCTTCTCTATTTCTGATTTTTGTTTAATTCTAATATTATATTTTATTAGATGTAGAAACTTTAATCAGAAATACACTTTTCTGAGAAATAAAAAATAGAGCAAGTGAAAATAATTTTTAATAATTTATGTATTCTTTCAACCACCCTCTACATTATTGATTTTCTTTTAACAATTTTTTTATAGTTTCTTGATTTTCTAAAAAATTTCTGAGAAAATAATGGGAAAAAACTAAAATACTTTTTTTTTTAAATTCATTAGACTAAAATCAAAGCCGTCGATGAACTCAAGGAAATTAATAAACGTACAGGACAATAAATTAAATGATATAAATGAAACAAAATCGGGAATAAAACAGGAAAGAATTCATAAATGAATTAAATAAACTAAAGATTCGAAAAATTGTAAAAACAGAATAACAGAAATACTTTGATAGTAACAATTTTGATAAGCGAAACAGCTTTAGTCCATTGTTATTTAACACAGTAATACTGAACGATTCTATTCTATTCTAGTTAAATCAGGCGTGGGAAATCCCATCTGCACTAAGGCTCTAGACCTATTGTGCCCCGCCAGTTAAGGTCCGGCAATAGCATAATATATGAAGAGGGGTTTCGTGCTCTTCCTCACATTCCTCCATAGGGAATCTTCCGATACCTCTATGAGGTTCAGATGTCTTCAGAGTCCGCAGTATCCTGTAAGGGCAGTTTTAAGCTCATGTCTATTTAGGCATAACACCAGATTGTCTCTGCTCTTGGATGAGCCTTCTATGAGTGCTTTGGACTGTCTTAGTCCCGGAAGTTCCATCCAGTATTCTCTGTGTTTTGTCGTTTAATTGTTTCTCCAGCAAACCCTTTACATGTTGGTAGGAAATACCACATGTGGGTTATGGTCCAATTAGAGGTTTTTCGGTTCCTTTACCAGCCAGGCAGTCTATCTCTTCATTTCCTTCTATGCCCTCATGTCTAGGCACTCATTCAAAAGTTATCTTGTTATGTTCTGCCAGGGCATTTAGATTTTTATAGTAGTCTAACAATAGTTTGGACTGTATTTCAACGCTTTTCATTCCTTTAATGGATGCTTGACTATCTATGAGTATGCGGATCCCAACTTTATCGTAGCTTAGGTGGTTATTTAGTAACCATCCCTTACGAGTTACCCTTTCTTAATTTAAGTTTTAAATTAATTTTTTGAACCTCCGCCTTTTTTACAAAGTTTTATATTTATTGGACCATAAAATTGTTTTTTTTTAACATTTGCTTATATTATTAATAATATTTTGTAACTTTAATAATGACCTGATGATGGCCGTTTAACCGAAAATAGTTGCCTGATTTTAACAACTTTAATTATAAACTGTGGGACACGACTTTGTGTTTTATTTTAATTGTTGAAAATTGTGGACCACATTTGAGATATTGGATTTAAAACAACTTTCATAAATTATAAAGACTCTCAAAAAGAAAACAACAAGTTAAAAATGTACAAAAGAAAATAACAAAATAGACAAAAATAAATAAAGAATGAAAAATTGAAACAAGATGTAGTCTCCTACATAAAATATAGAATAAAAATACTTATACGTTAACAGAACCGTCTAGAACAGATTAGTGAAGAAAGTGAAGTCAGCAAAAAGATGTACTAAGAGAAAAATGCAAACCTAGGCAAATTACAGGATAGGAATCAAGAAAGAAAGAAAGAAAGAAAGAAAGAAAGAAAGAAAGAAAGAAAGAAAGAAAGAAAGAAAGAAAGAAAGAAAGAAAGAAAGAAAGAAAGAAAGAAAGAAAGAAAGAAAGAAAGAAAGAAAGAAAGAAAGAAAGAAAGAAAGAAAGAAAGAAAGAAAGAAAGAAAGAAAGAAAGAAAGAAAGAAAGAAAGAAAGAAAGAAAGAAAGAAAGAAAGAAAGAAAGAAAGAAAGAAAGCTTATTTGGTCCAGTTTTTCAATCAATTTGAATCAATTTATTAATTATAATGTGAAATGGGGTGCAATTAAAAAAAATTGTAGCTGCTTAAAAATATCATCACTGTCATGAAAATTTATTTGGTTCATTTATTGTGTATATTAATCAAGATATATTGTTTGCATTTTAATTTGTACCTAACACCACAAAAGAAAAAAATGAAAACCTAAGCAATTTGCAGAATGGATATCAAGGAGATTAATAAAATGACAACTTAAAGGAAGAAAGAAGTAACTGGACATTTCAGAGTCTAGGTGCTTGTCGCAAATCCAATTAAGTTATCAAAAATGGTGACTTATAAACAGTATTCAAACATTTTTACACTTCTTTTTTAGGGTTCCGTACCCCAAAGGGTCGAAACGGAAGCCTATTGCTCTCACTCGCGTGTACGTCCGTCCGTCCGTCTGTCACACTGGTGTAGCAGCTAAACCGTTGGAGCTACAGTCTTCAATTTTTTTAATATTTGAATTCATTTATTAATAATAATGTGAAATATTACTTTAGGGTGGAATTAAAAAAATTGAGTTGTTCAAAAATACCATCAGGGTCATGAAAGTTTTACGTAGGTTATCCATATTTTAAATGTGGTCAACAGTGATCATAAAATGAAACTCAAAATCATGAACCACAATATTATATAGTTTTCTTTGCAAAATAAGGTTGAAGGCTACTAGTTTTGGCTAAAAAGTCATCTTTAGACCTAGAATGGAATATATAGTTCGATAGAAAAAAAAAATGTTTAACTATAAATTTGGACAAAACTTACCAAATATATTGATAATACTGGTTATAATTAAATGCTACACTTGATGTAGTAGAATAACTCAAAAAATATCCAAACATAGACTAAAATGCTCTCGTAAGCAATTAAAGGCTTTTTGGCTTTTTATCCGAAACTAGTTGCCTCCAAACTTATTTTGAAAAAAAATATAATTTGTAACACAAAGATATTGATATGGACCACCCGATGTCCTATCTAAAATTTTCAATCCTGGGTTCACTCGATTATAAATTTAATAAATCTAGTTAAAAAATTATAATATATTAAAATTTTTTGATGTTCTGCATACTACTTTCTTTTTTTTCGGTACCTGGAATCGAACCTCCAATATATTGAAAATTTTGATGTTCTGAATACTTCTTCTACTTTCTTCCCTCTCAATAATGTTTCTTCTATTAATCTGTTTCTTTCTTCTTTTTGATGCTCTCCCTATATATTTGTTCCTACTCCACCTCATCTTTGATATTTTTTTATGTTTTATTTTTGTTCATCTTGTAATGTAAATAATTTTTTTTATATGTTTAATACCCTCTCTTTTATCTAATTATTATAATCTAATAATGGTAACGCACCTTTTTAAATAATTTTTATTGCACTTTAAAAATTATTTATATCAATAAATTTTACAAATTTCTTCTTATGACAATTTCAAAATTAAAATTCTCTTAAATTCCAAAATTGACAACCTCTTTTTTATTTTACTTAATTAATTTTTTTTTAAATTGCCAGATAATTAGGCAACCATCCTGGATATAACATCTAAAATGACCAGACATCATTATATGTTAAATTTTCATATCAATATATTAGACGATCCAAACAACAAACATTCAAAAAATCCAATCCACAGAAAGATAGTTCTAAGATATTGATGGTTTAATCAAGTGGAATAAGAAAAAATCAGGAATGCAGAGAAGTAATATTCTATGCCAGAAAAATTAATTGTGGCATTAATCATATACAAATGTACTTTTATGTCTTAAATAAGTGTAAATTCCAAATTTTCATAAAGTACTTCCAAAATCCATGGATCCTCGACTAATAATTATTATAATGTAGCCCAGTTTTCGTCTTACTCATAGCTATCGTGTTTAGTCCGCATTCCCTACGTCAACGAGATAAATGTCAAACGGTTGTCAAATTTTGAAAAATTACTTAGTATTCCAAATCTTCTTACAATCACCAAAACAGTAACAATTACACCATGGTATGTATTTTTTGTGTTGATAAAATAAATTGTAATTATTCTATTTTTATTAAAATCATTGTCGTATAAATATACAGATTGTAATTTTTTTCGGGGTTTGTTAAATAATAATGAGTAACAAATAGTTCGGTTAATTTTAAAGCAGTAACGGACCAGCCCTTTTTTATATGGATTAATACTACAAAATGTTAAAAAATAAGGTCTATTTGTATTTTGGTGAGGTAACAAACTATATGTTATATCTCTGAACTCATCTATATTTCTATAATTTAACGAAAGTTTGGATTTGATAATTATTATTTTTCTTATTAGAACAATATTTTAATTTTCAACTTGTAATTTTATTTTAAAATATGTTTTTTTTGCAGAGTTCCGTAGCAGGCACAGAACCAAAAACTTGCAACAAATGTAAAGAACAAATCAAAGGAGGCGTATGTATTTTTTTCTTTCATTTTACTGCTTTTTTATTTTAAACTAAAATTTATAATTCGGTTTTAAGTAGGTTTTTAATAAAATTGCTGCTCTTCTATCTTTGTTGTATCCTCAACATTATCGCACCACTTTATTCTTAATAATTTCCTTCTTTTTCTATAAAAAAAAACACTTAACACTTAATTTCATTCTTTTTTGTTCTTCATAGTTAAACAATTTTCTATTCCATTTTATCCTACTGTTTAAAAAATACATAAATTTAACTATTATTATCAAATACCTACTTAAAATCTCAACAAGCCTTTAATAAACTAACTCAAGCAATAACCTTTTTCTTTATTTTTGGATTTTTTATTGTTTTGATTTTTTTGCGCAAAAAACTAACGCCGTCTTCCAGGTACTAACAGCTTTAGGAAAATCGTGGCATCCGGATCATTTTTGCTGCAACGAATGCAAAGAGCCAATTGTAGAAAGCAAATTTCACACAAAAGAAGATTTGCCGTATTGTACGCCTTGCCACACAAAGCTTTTTGCTCCCATGTGCCATGCCTGCGACCAACCCATTTTGGATGTAAGTGTTCTTTTTATCGATTTGGTTTTTTTTATTATATCGTAAAACGTTATCGTCGGAAAATAACACACTTTCCTAATTGGATTAGTAAATAGGAGAGTTAGTTGATATGATTTTTTCATCAATAGTAGACTTTATTTTATGTAAAACCCGATAATTGCAAATTTAACCAAAAATCTGATCAGACGTTGTAGTTGTCTCCGTTATTTCACCCTAAGAGAGTAAATATGTGTAATATTTATTATTCGCATCTTATTTATATAGATTTTCAAAATCTCAAGCTTTCGTTTACTAGAATGAAAAATAGATCAGATACATGTTTCTATGTTTCGAATGCTTCATTTTCAGCATAAGACCTCTTAATTAGATGGTATAAAGGTGAAAACGACACACAAAATGATATCTTCTTAATTCAGGGTTAATCTAATCCTTTTTTTAAATTTTTTATTTTTTCAGTGTTTCCCATAATACATCGATTATTACAATGCAATAATTTTTATATAACTTTTTAGAAATATGCTTTTAGGATGCTCTGTACATAAACCAAATTATCTCTTATACTGTTTGCCACGATAAACCAAAAATCGAAAAAAAGAATCTATAGTTGTAAAACAAGATTAACTGACTGAACATAGTTTGGACAATCTAAAAAAATATATAAAAAATTAAATTACAAATGTATTTGTAAAGGTCAATGCTGTGCCAATGGTAGTTTTTAATAAATGTTATTCAAAAATAAAATGTAAACATTTACAACGACTCAAATATAATGGCTACTGATAATCAGGTTAGAGAGACATTTACTAAAAAAATGACTTTTGTTAACATTTTACTCAATTGAAAAAAAGATTGGCGTTTCGTCACCCCGAAACTTGCCATTTAGACATTTCATAACTGATTCTATGAGCAGGAACATAAAAAAAACAAATTTGACTTCTCAATACAAACCGACACTATACTCAACTGATTCTTCGTTACGTCACATAATAATAATTATTTATGAGTGGCACATTGTTGGGTGACGAAATGTTTAGGTGATCAAATGTTTAGGTGACAAGTTGCGGGGTGACCAAATGTTAGGTGACGAAGTGTGGAGTAACCAACCGCCGGATATAAAATACTTGCCGATATTTCTATTTCTCTATGGAATAATTTCGATACTATAAGCCTGGCACTCATACTTATATTATATTTAAGAATATTGTAGAATGGTAATGTCTTTTCTAAACTTTATTCAGATAAGTGAATAGTGGTTCTTATTTTTCTGTGTAAACGTATTTTTTTTAAATTTAAAAATAATCTTTATTCTGATATATGAATGGCGGTTCTTATTTTCTTGTGTAGGGATTGCTCTGTACTGTTTACTGATATATTACATTCCTTTAACAAGGTATTTGACATTGATCTGTTTTACAATATTAAAAGCAAATTACCACAAGATTACTAAAGGTTTTCTCGTAAAAAGAATATGTCGTTCTAAAAGAAAGCGTACTGAAACCTGTTTACGTATTGTGTGGTCAAATCTCAAGACGAAAACAGGAGAAAAATGTATAAAAATATAGAGGATTTTTTATTTTAAAAGATAGAAAGAAATAATCCAGTGGTTTCAGCTAATCACTTGCCATCATCAGACTTAATTGTAAAGAAGTTAATTAAAAGGCAATCATATTTTTCTAATAATAACCAATGTATATTTTTCTTTTTGGAGCATTATTGAAATTAAAAACCATTAAGTGGGAATTAAAACACTATTTTAATACAAATCTGCTTCTTTTCTTCTTAGATGCTGTTTCCAGAATTACAATTAGTGTAATCAATATGTAGTAAACTTAGTATGTAGATGATTCAGACATTGAACACTGAGACAGACATTTTTGTTCATTCAACAAAAATTGCTCTTTAATTTTTCTTTTTCAAATTATCTTTTTGTTATTAGGATTTATGTTCATTTAATCTAATATGTATCCTTGAGCTGCATCCCATGTAAAATGTATCGCAATGGCAAGGAATTTTGATTATAATTGATTTTGTTTTGTTTTTTATTTTCTGGTTAAATATAATTGATTTTTTTAAATATTCATTTCATTAGATCTGTTTTATTTATTAAATTGTCTAATAACGCCAAACTAATTTATAACAAAATTTTTATTGGCGGCTTATATTTTCTAAAAATGTATCATAACTTGCTGTTATAGAATCTTCTTTAATGAACGCAGCACATGCACAATAGAAACTTCATTAAGCCGCTTCAAAAACGGTGCGTGTGCAAAAATGGCGATTAATGTTGTATTTCAATCGCTGAAGATTGTATTCCCTATGAAACACGGTTTCAAGAAGGTCATTCCATAGTGATGACGTTCTACAGATAAAAGAGTTTTTAAACAGGCTGGTATGGATATTACATAGTTGGAATTCGTATGGATGAGACATACCTAGCTCGATGGGTATTCGACTGAAGGAGGAGTTAAACAAGCAATGTCGTTCAAACACATTCCATGAAAGTATCTGTAAAAAAGACTCAGATTGACCATCTTTCTTTGACATACCAAACTTTCGAGATTCCTAGTCAGTTCTAGGTCTCCAATAAGGCCAATTGCTGTCTTCTGGATAGAATCAAGCAAGCGCAAGGTATGCTTAGAGCAGAGCTCCAGATGCGGGGACAGTATTTTAGCCTTGTAAAGTAATAAAAGTTGTTGAGGTGATTAAAGCAAAACCAATGGAATAGAGTGTCCTGACATATTTATATCGGTTCCGCAGCATTAACTTGTTTAGAAAAAATGATTGCCTGGGGTTTCTTATCGTTAAATTCTACTTGGTTACTGTCATACCGAATTTCTTCCGGATCAAACTTCTTGTTGTCTGCGAAGATGTACATACAAGGTAAACGAGGACTAGTTGTACTGTCATCGGTAAAGCTGCAGATAGGATTTTTTGCTTTTTTTTTAGAAAGTACTCAAAATAAAGGAGGAAAAGGGTAGACAAAATGGATTCCTGTGGGATACTGGCGTTGATAGTGAAGGTGTCAGGAAGAAAACTGTCGATCGCTACTTACAAAGAACGGTTTGTAAGAAAACTATAACCTACGGCCATCCTGAAATTTTATTCATAAAAAACGTTTCTTAATTGATACAGAATGTTAATAGTTCCATGATAGTCGATGATAAAAAATTAACGCAACATTTAATATTGCTAGGAAAAAGCTATTTTAAATAAACTGTAAACTATTTTATTACATTTTGAACCACATTTTATATATGTCTTGCTACTAATTTTTTTTCTAAAGTCTTATCATTACTTGTAAGACAAATCGACTTTCAGGGCACTTAGTGGTTAATTTTTGCCAGTTAGAACTATGTTTTGATATTCATTTGTATAAATTGTTAAGATGCAACGCAAATTCAAAAATTGGATTGAAAATAATGGAATAACTGCCGAATAGCAAACGGAAGTTGAGTAAACATATAAACCGTGCGACAACGACTTCTAGAGAACAATTTGAAACCTGGTATTGATGCCCGACTGCCAGCGTTAATCGTAAAGTTCGGTTAAACTTCGCAAGTCATAATGTGAACTGACTAATGATATCCAGGAAGCACTGACTAACAAGGAAATTATGGTAGGTGTCTTTTCTAGACATAGAAGGGGTTTTTGACAACACTCCACATGAAGTTGTCAGAAGAGCAGTGGCAGGCAAATGGGTAGATAACACGACTTCCAAATGGATATCGCAATTGCTTTCCAGTAGAAAAGAAGAGACAAAGATAGGGTAAGACACCATCTCCATCTGCACTACCAAAGGATGTCTACAAAGAGCCTAATAGTAGATAAACTCCTCTGCATTCTGACTGACCTCGGTATACCCTGCCAAAGATATGCTGATGTCGTAGTCATAATGATCAGAGGTAAATTTATAAACACTCTTTGCGACATAATTCAAAGAAGACTTAACCCGATAAAAGGAAGGTGCCAATCGATGGGATGGGACTAAACATAAACCCCATCAAAACCACTCTTGCAGCCTTTACGAGGAAAAGAAACATCAATCTCAAAACCAAATTAGATGGGTACGCTATTGAGTGGAAACCAGAAGCAAAATATCTGAAACTCACCCTAGACAACAAAGTGCTCTGGAATAAGTACGAAAAAGAAGTAACGACGAAGGTCACCACGAATGTCATAATGATATGCAGGAACAAAAATCCTGTACACAGCTATTGTGAGAACCAATCATTACTTACGGATTTGTTGCTTGGAGTAGAAGAATTAATCGTGCAACCTCGAAGAGCAATTTGTCGAAGGTCCAGCGGCTAGCCTGTATATGCATAACAAGAGCAATGAAAACGTGTCCGATGGCTGCAATGGAGGTAATCCTAAACCTCACACATCTGTATATACAAGTGGAGAATGTGGCAAAAAGGACAATATACAGGATGGTCCGAGAAGGAATCACCAGACGTAAACCCGGCTTCCTCTTCGGAGACGGACAAATCTGGAACATGCCTTAGGATGAGATACCAGAAAAGTATGACTTTGTGAAAGATGGGTCGCAAAAGTCAACGGGACGAGGACGCCATTTCTGGTCTCAACAGAAATGCTATTAAATGGTACACTGATGGGTTCAGGATAGCAGAGGGTATATGGGCCGGTACCAGATGATTCGAAAGCTTGGACAAATCACCGGTTATCTTTCAAGCAGGAATATACGCAATTGAAAAGTTTGTCTAGTTCAAAGTCGAAAAGAAATTCCGCAGGCAAGAAATTGTCATTATGCCGAAAAGTCAAGCAGCCATTAAAGTGCTGAGCTCCCACGTAATCAGCTCGAAGATTAATGCTTAGAAAAATTAAATGAGCTAAGCAAGAATAATACAGTTACCGTTTCTGGTCATACCGAGGTGGAGTAGAAATTTTGCCTGCTTAATTTCTACAGGCGAATTCGTGTTTTTAGAAGACTAAATGAATGATACGCACAATGCAACATAGTCAATACCACTTTATTCGACAAAGGCTCAGTTAGGAGGTGGGGAGAAATTTGACTTGATAATGTTAAATAATGTAAACTTTAATGATAAATGCTACATATCGGTCATGATAACAAAAATATAATTTTAAAAATCAAACAGTTGTGAACATACTTAGTATTTAAGACACGAAATTCAATTTGATTCAACTATCCAAACAATCTAAACATAAAAATGAAAATTAAAGGTCAACACTTATTTTATTAAATAAACCAAAATTCCCGGCACATTGTTTAGTCGAATGTAACTTGAATAACTTTAATAAAGGAACTAAAAAAATATCTACTTTATAGTAATAGTAAGTTTTTTGTTGAATTTTTCTTATATTTAATATTGAGATTCCTGAGTTAATTTTTTTGTCATCATTTCATTATAAACTTTACATCCTGGAGTTATTAATAAGTGTTTCCTTGTCAGTTTCATGATAAGCGAATGCACTATCGTTGGCAAGTTACTTCACTTAAAAAATTTAGTAACATTGTTTGTTTGCTACATATTTGGTTGCTGTGTCACATTGTATATAGTTAACAATTGTAATCGGAAAACGCTTTTTGATAATTTAAAGCATTTTTGATACTTCAGTTAACATGTGTTCGGTATTTTGTAATTTTAAAATGTTTTAATATATTTACCTCCTTTTTTAATAAAAGAGGTTTATAATGACGAAATTATTTTGATCGTAGAATGCCGATGCCTTTTCTGAATAAACTTTGATCAGATAAGTAAATGGTTGTCCTTTTTTTCCCGTGTAAACGTATTTATTATAACTAGCAACAAGTTGTAATAAATGTTTACACAAGAAAATAAGAACCAGCATTCACTTATCTAATTAAAGTTTGTCCAGAAAAGACACCAGCGTTCCATGATGGAAAAGTTTCAATTGACTTATTTTCTTGTATACTGGTATTTATTGAAAGTATAGTCCTTTGAAAGTCAATTGGAACCATTTTGTTTTTAGAATGCTTGCATATTTTATAAATAAACTTTATTCAAATAATTGAATGCTGATTCTTATGTTCTTGTGTAAACGTATGTATTATAACATGTATAGTCTTTACTATAACGTAAATTATAATATTTTGGAAAATTTTCTTGGACCCCTCATATACCGGTGACACAGGGGTATGAATCATCCCTTTAACTTCTTTATTTATTACCCGATTTTTATGAATTTTTATCTGGGTATAGTAAGAGTAATTTCTGATTTTCATACGTGTGCATTTAAGATGGACGACTTCCGGTTTTGCCGAAAATGGTACCAAATTTTAATTTTTAAATGGAATACCCTGTATATTTTGATAAATGTGGATTCTACGGATCAAAATACATATATAGAAAGTAGGTTGGTTTCTTTAATACTATACAGCCACCTACACTGAAAAAAACAGCTGAAATTTTGAGTTTCTTTTAATAAAAATAAAAAAAATACATAACAGAAAGTGGGTTACATATCATTTTTATTCGTATTGAAATGGGCTTCAAAAAAATGAATTTAGGTAAAAAAACGGTTACCATTCTAACATAATTGTGATAAATCAGACAAATGTTGTCTTTTAAAGGAATTTTTGTGAACTTCTTTTTCATCTTTAATTGATGTAGTAAAATTTTAGCAAAGTACCCTCAGAAAAATATTTTATTTGTCAAAAAATGAACGTTCTGTTACATTGACATTTGACTAGTGGATTGAATGTATTTTGATCCGTAGAATCTAAATTTATCAAAATATACAGGGTGTTCCGTTTAAAAATCAAAATTTAGTTCTATTTCCGGCGAAACATGAAATCGGCTATGCTTGAATGTACACGTCAGAAAATCAGAAATTACTCTTACTAGACCCAGTTAAAGTTTCATAAAAATCGGCTAAAAGTTAAAGGGGTGATCCATACAACTGTGTCACCCAGTTTATATTATTTTTGAGAGGTTTCTTGGAATTTGGTCATTTTTTTTATTAGATTAAGTAAAAATCAAATTGTTTTACGTTTCGGCTGTATAGACCGTAGCCTTTTTCAAACGAGATTCAATAAATGCATATTTGTAAGATTTGTAAAATATTTATGGTCATCGCAATTAAAAAACAGATATTTTATTTACATGTAAATAGAATTTTATTGCAATAATTTTTAAAATATGTAAAAGAAGTAAAATTCAAAGTCTAATATCATAAAAATCTTTAATGATATAGTTGGGCATTGGCAACTAGTTTCGGCATACTAATGCCATCATCAGGCCTATAATACAAATACTCACAATGAGTTATGTAAAGGGGGGTAATAATATAGTGGAGAAAAAGGAGGGGAGGTACATAATTATAGTTAAAGAGGAAATATAAGGAAGGAAACAAACCGAAGTCGGTTTGGGTAACGTATGGTTGAGGTTAGGTGGAGGAATTTACAAATTCCCAAGTGTCGTTGCAGGACGTCGGACCAAGTTAAAAATTGAATAAAATTTAGGATCCAAACAGGAGTATGACGGATCAAAATTAGTGTGGGAAGAACAGTAGTACCGTTAACAAATATCGGTGGTCCGACGGGCGGCCAAAAGACAAAATATAACGCTGTTAGCATTAAAAAACATTCTGGCATAAAAAAGTAATAAAACAATTTGATTTTTATTTAATCCAGTAAAAAATGGACCGAACCCCAAGAAAAATAATGTAAATTATAATTATATGCTCGAAACAAAAATAAAATTTAATTGTCCAATCACCTAATATTAATATTTTATCATTAACAGTAAAAGCCAGTCATAAGTATTTTCATATTTTATGTAAGATTTAAACTATCGTAATTTTGGGGCATTTCAAAAAAGTTTTGTTAGAAAAACACACAAGTATATAAACTGGGTTTAAAAATACGTTTATCACGTCCGATTCGTTACCTGTTTAACAGCAACTAACAAATAATTGCGTGCATGAAAACCACCGCTACAAATTATTTATCTAAATTTCCAAAACTTTAAAACTATCAATCTAACGTGACCTTTTGTGTAATATATATTTCTTTTTATCTATATATAGAAATGCGTGCAAGCCATGGGCGTCAACTGGCACGAAGATCATTTCGTGTGCGAGGATTGCAAATCGAAATTGATTGGACAACAGTTTATGGATGTTGCAGGAGTACCACGTTGCCAAAAATGCTACCTCGCTAAACACGCTGATAAATGCAAAGGTTGCGGAAAAGCCATCCCCGACAAGGCCATCGTAGCATTGGACGCCAAATGGCATCAAATGTGCTTCAGATGTTCAGTAAGTAATATTTTATTCAGACTTTATTTGAACATTTTTCAAAGTTGATTGACATTAAAGTATTATTGTCTCTAGGTTAGGTTAGTAACTGTGTCATAAATTTTTATTTATTTTTATTTCTTAAATATTCCAATCAATATTTTAAAAATATGTGACATTTACAAGTAGATATAAGTAAAAATTATAAATTTAGAAATGACAGCTGGCTTCATTATTCAAAATCTTTCATCAAAGAACACATTTCGTAAAATTTAGTTAGACATTCAACATAAGAAAGCTATCATAATAATATAAATATCGGATTGCGCCAAATGTCATTATACCATAACTAATTTCGGAAAATGGTGCCAAGAATTATTTTTAGTGTACAGTATTTTGTAAACGTTTTGATATTATATTTAGTTAATGATCTCTACATCTAAGTAAAATACGAAAGATCTATTATTATTCGTCTAAAATCTATTTTTTGATATAATAAACAAGACACGTCACTCCCATAACCTCCTGCGAAGTGCAAAACAATATTCTTTTTGCATTAAATTTATATTTAACTTTTAACCATGATAAATATAGTTTTTTTGACAAATGAAGTTTATTATTGACAATTGTGGTTTCCTACTGACAAATAATGATTGATATTGACAGATGACATTAATATTGACAGATGACGTTTAATATTGACCAAATAAAAATAATTTTAAAGCCAATGTTAGTGTGTTAAAACGATATTTAATAGTGACAAATGGCATATTATTGTGTAACCTCATTATCCTTACATAAGTAACATTTTAATCTTTAGGGAGATTAGGTACTTTATCTTATGATATGAGCTATGCTGAAAGATTATTTATTATCTAATGATATTTTTTTCCCTAAAATCGGACTAATAATAACAAAGATAGAAGTAGACGCAAGTGTCCTTTTGATAAAGTTACTGCGGCTGATTTTTACTTAAATAATACATCTACAACTCATTTCAAATGTAATAATTTTTTTATCATTACAATTGTTATCAATATTAAAGAAATTAGATGCTAATATCCTTTGGCCGTTAGTACTGCACATGATTTTTGATAACATATTACTTTACAACATTACTTATAACGTGACGGTAGATTTGGCAACGTTGGTAACTATTTAGAATCATATGCAGAAAACAAAAGACGTATTATGAAGATAGTTGACTACACACAATTTGTATAATGCTTTCATTGCATTCCGAGAAAACAATAACAATGATTATACGGATTTTTTATAATAATGGCTCCATTGTATTTAGCGGAAATAAGATATAATACATTATTTGTTCTAAAATAATAAGAAGTAATAATCTTGACATTCTTTACAGTGTATTACATCTTATAGAAGTCGCCTTAATCTCTCGTTACTTTTAAAGTGTAAATTAAAAAACGACCTAATCTCGCATTCTATATTTAGATCATTGACATTGGTTTGTTTAAATTGTAACTATCGTTAAAATGTTAGAATTACGTCACTAAGATACTCCGTATGATTTTTGTTTAGATATTTATACTTCGAGGTTTCCTAAATACAACATTTGCCCCTAGGGCTTCACACGAGGCGAGATAAGGCGAGAATTTCAAAAATCTCATCTCGGTCTAGTTAGTTGAGAAAAAACTAAGTCTCGTTTCAGTCTCGGTCTCGTCTCATAACCGATTGTCTCGTTTCGTCTCGAAAAATCTCGTTTCGTCTCGAAAAATCTCGTTATTTCTAGAACCAAAATTATAAAATAAAATATTTCACAGATTTTACTTATCGTAAAACGATCGTAACTTATGCAGACGTTTTATTATAAAAAAATTAAATGTTTATACTACTTGCTAGTTTATTTTTCTCAGAAATTCAGAAAAAAATTCCAAGGAAAAATGAACGAGACCAGAAACGAGACTCTCGTGTCTCGCCATATGTGGTCTCGGTATCCCCTAAATAATTTTCAAAAAGGTCTCGTCTCGCTCTCGTCTCGGTTTTGCGAGACGAGAAGATACGAGAAAAGTACCGTTCTCGTGTGAAGCCCTATTTGTCCCATCAAAATCCGACTATTAATAACAAAGTTCGACGCTAATGCCTTTTTGATATTGCCACTATGCATGGTTTTTTTTTAAGAATTTATTATTAAATACAATGTTTTGCATTGCCACTGCGCATGATTATTTATTATACATCATGTTTATAAAACGGGATCGTGTTTTCTTTTAGATTTCGGCATGAAGTCGAAGTGGCTGTGCGCGCTAAAGGCGACGTGCACCTTTTGTTATCGTTCTAACGTATCAGCCACTTGGACTTATAAGAGTGACGTTATAGCGCTCTTTCGCTCTTAAACATTGAACCTCTCTATCTCTCTAACACTTTATTCAATTCCCTATAGTGGTACTAGCAACTGTGTCGATGTCAATTGATTAATGAATATCTGCACCGCATTTTAATTTATAAATGTTCCCCGGGGCATGAAATATGAATGACGTTTAATTATGAAAACTTAATTAATGACTTATATCCTTAAGCCTAGTTCTTATTAGGTTAGTAATTTAGACGAGTGAGAGTAATTTAGTAACTAAACGTGTACGGAATACCAAAATTTAGTAGACTAGTTTAGTAAATGTTCATAGTTCGTACACGTTAAGTTACTAAATTACTATTCACTAATCAACTAAATTACTAGCCTAATGCGAACTAGGCCTAACAATAACGTTTAATTGTAGCATGTGACATGTACATAATAAAAATTGAATTTCATTGAAACTAAAGTTTTCAGGTAATTAAAGTTAACAAACAATTTGGTTATACATATTTTCGTAAGGGTTCTTATAACTAATTAAAATATTTCTCATGACGTTTAATTTTGACAAATGACGTTAAATTGTTACAAATGACGTTAAATTGTGACAAATGACGTTAAATTGTGACAAATGACGTTAAATTCTGACAAATGACGTTAAATTGTGAAAAATTACGTTAAATTATGACAAATGAAGTTTGATTGACACAAATGATATTTATTCATGACAATTGATGAATTAACCCTTAAAGAATAATTTGAATTATCTATATTGAAAAATCTTATTGTGTTGGTATTTGCCCTATTCATTAAGGTTAATATATTCCTGAAATAATATGTACCAACTTTAGAAATAGAAAAATTGATAATACCTAAATGTAGTAACTTCAATATTTTTATAAGTCAGTAAAGTCGTATGTCTTAAACATTAATACAAAATTTAATTTGTTGGATATTATGGAAGTAATTTATACTACAGTTTTTAACTGACAACTGATATACGATATATTTAATGTTTTTTCTTTGTTTCAGAAATGCAGCAAGCCAATTATGAAAGATCAATCATTCCAAGTAGAAAATGGCAAACCCCACTGTGTTAAATGTTAAATGATGTCGAAATAAAAATTCAAATTAGATATTAACTCGTTTTCTATTTATATCTTTTGCAAAAAAAATATATTTATCACATTTGACACAGGTGCGTTTTCTCGTACGGTTAATTTTATCAATGTATTATTTTTATTGTTTAAAATTTATCATGCTTTTTATGATGTTTAAATAAAGTTCTTATCAAGAAAAATGTGTTTTTAAAACTCCAGTCAACAAGAATTAAGGTACCATCAAAGTTTAGATACAATTATTTAATTTAACTTTTTTATAATATTACTAGAAGGAAACTTAAATATTTGTCCAAAATCTAGTATATTCTTTTAAAAATTCCATTTTGCACCGCAGAGTATAAAACATGTATTTTACTCCCTCATTTTAGGGACTAAAATGCCACTTTTACTCTCTTATAACTAAAATATTTAATGTGTAGATAATAGGCCTAAGGTTCAAGTCCCGACAGGAAGGCTTTTTGATTTTTCTTTTTTTTTATAACGAATAAATAATAATACTGACTGTTTCTTTTCACAAAATATCGTATGAATTTCTAAATTTTAGTCTCTGCGGTGCAAAAAAATTGGGTACATACCCCGTGACTTAATTGCGTTTTAACCCCTCTAGTGATTGTGTTTGTTCAGGTTATTCAGGATTAAAAGTATAACTTTAGTAGTTTTCAAATCATCAGTGTTCGCGACGGAAAATCGCGCCCAACGTGGGGCCAGCCTTTTTAGAGAAAGGAAGATGTGTCTTGCCTGATTTTTTAGATCAGATTCAGTACAATTGTTTACACTTCAATTTTATAAACGACAAAATGAATAAAAATTTTGAGGTTTAATAAAAAATCCGATTCTTTTAATATATTTCTAAATACCGCTACAAAAGAATAAAAAAATTACTATAAAAATATAATTTTTATTATAAATTCTTAATATTTTATTTTATATCCTGTGATTTTACTTTTTCAGTTTTTGTTATTCTATATTTTTATAAATTCTGTATTCAATCCATATAACATATTTATAAGTTAGAGCTATTTTAAATCCATTGTTTGTAGTATTTTAACTTTTAAAATAATTAAATTAGAAAAGTACTGTCAGTAAATATATTGTAATGAAATCATTTGTACGAATTATTGAAATTTAAAATTTAATGGTTAAAAGATTATTAAAAAAATTTTCAGTAGATAATCAAGTAAAAAACAATTTTTTTGAGAAAAAACAAATGAAGAGAAAAATAATAAATAAGGTATTGTCATTTTTTTGATAATTAAAAAAAAGGTTGTCTAAAGAATTTAAAAAAAAATGTTTTATTGAATGGAAATAATGTATAGAATGATACAATTTATATACCTATAAAAAAATGTATTTAGTTTAAAAAAAAATTAAAATAAAAATTTTTATAAAATAAAATTTCAATTATTCAAAGAAAATAGTGTTATAGTTGGAAGATATAAATTTCTATCAATCAGAAGACAGATATTCCGAAGATTAATATTAAATTATAAATTTTCTGGAAAAGCAGAAACTGTGAAACAAAGAAAATAAAAGACATCTATAACAAGAAATGCTAAGAAGATTTTTAAGATTGTAAAGAAACACAAAAAAAATGAAGATAACAAGATATTTAATGGAAGAATAGCAGAACATATATTAATGAACAGGCCAAATTAATAGTTATATGTTTATAATATTTATTGTAATAATTATTATTTTTCATAGAACCCACCCCATAATTGAGAGTTCAAATATCATTACAATATATGCAAGAATATTATCATCAATATCAAGCCGATGTACAATTTGATTGAATGACGATTTATAAAAAAAAAACAGTGAACATGTTTTTTTTGCCAACGAAACGTCATTAGAATTTAATTTAGTAATTAAAAGTAGATATAGATGATAATATTAGTTTTAAACAAGTAATTCAAAAGTCCAGTTGAGCATTTGAAAAATATAATTTGTTGGTGGCCTTCTGAATGCGAAACAAACCTCATATTAATTTTAAGTATCTTAGAATGCATTATGGATCGACATCAAGCCGATGTGCAAAATTTCAGCTCGATTGGATGACGAAAAGTGTATTAATTTTCACTTCCAAGATTTGTCCACAAGAATTGACATCATAACTTTCTATCCGATATATTGTAACGAATTTACAAAAAGTCATTAATAATTAATTAATAATAATAATTAATTGATAATAATTATTACTAAATAATTAAATAATAATTATAGTAGAGGATTCGCACTAGAAACGACCTTCAACCATCTGAAAAGTATTTTATATCAAATTTAATATATTATAAAATATATCTCCAGTGGGTTGTCTAAAAAATTTCTGGCCAGACTGTAAAAATTGAAAAATTACTTTTTATTAAATATTGCATTCATGAGTTTAACCAATAAATTTAATACCAACCGAAAGCATGAAGACCATAGAATATACAAACGTTGGGTTGTCTATTTTTTTTCTGGCGTTACTACTGGGTTGACAGGTATAAACAGGTAAATCGATAATAGTTATTTTCACCTATTCGTAAAAAATCTACTAGATTATGGAGTCTAATAACTCGGATAAATCTAGATTAGGTTCTCTAATCGAGAGAACAACTGGAATAGAGCTGAAAAGGTCGCGGTGGATGAGATATTGGTACCCACAGTACCTCCTTCTCTATTCAGGTAAAATAGTTATATACAAATATAAAGTCCGATATTTTACTTCCGTGACGGTCCGAAATCAAACATTCCCTTCAACTTCGACAGAAAGGTGAGCGCGAGGTTATAATATGAGTAGTGAAAATGAGAATCGGATCTTTAGCTAGCCGCAATAGGACAGTCAGTGTTCACACCGCCAGCAAAAGAAATACGAAAAGTGCCACACCTTTTCCCTTCCCCGCTGGAAGATAGCATCTTTCTGTGAATCTTGGATGTGAATAAAGACAATTATTTTTGCTTGGTGGTTTTTATTTATTTTAACTAATTGGTTCTAAGTACTAAGCGCTTGCAGCAAATACCCAGGTACTCAACCTAGCAGGTCAAGTAAAGTCAACCTCCTAGCTTCTAAGGAGTAACTCACCTTCGCATTATAATTCGAATCCTAACAACACAAGTACATCACCTGTACATCCTAGGGGTATCCTTCCTACTGGGACATCCTTCATCGGGACATGGTACATACTGGGGAAGTCCCAGAGACATCTACTTTCCAACAAAAAGGACACATATGGGATGTCTTTCGGGTACGTCCCAGGGATGTACTAAGTTTCAATAAAGGACATCAAAGGAACACTCTTCGGATGTTCCAGGGAGAGCAATGGGACATATGATTACTTCCTCGAATGTTCTGTATTTTTTTCAATATTAATTTAATTTGAATTATTTCTTGGAAACTATGGAAAAAACTAAATCCAAAGATGTTCAACACAAAACGATTTTAATGCAATTACTAGTTACTTAGTATACTTTTCTTTCAAGTCTTGAGGATACTATATAATTAATGTGTATCTTAGAGATTGATAAATATACAATATATAAACCTCCATAAAGAAAATATTCAGACTCGAAAAGCCCATAATACCATTGGAACAATCAAGTCTTTGATTCTAAAGAGGAAAGATACCATGTTTATATATAACAAGCCAACAAAATAAAGCAAAAATCGTCAATACAATAAATCTTTTTACTACCTTTGTACATAATACAAAAAAAGTTAGAGACGAGACATGCACATTAGGCAAAGTGAGGTTAACGTTGTTGACAGATCACCAAACAATGTTGCCGAAACAAGACAAAATCACAGAACCGAAAATGAAATAAAATTTAATTGAGATTTGTGTGTAATTTGTATCATTCCTGAGATATTTTTTCAATTTCTTGATAAGAATAACACATTATTTTTAAATAAAAATATCAACTATAAATCTTCAATTAATATTTTGATCAGTTTCGATGATTCTTATGTGAATGGATATCAGAAATACCAGGAATATGAAAGGGACAACCTAAGGATATACCAGATGGGATCTGGGCAACCTCTGCGGGACATCCCTGCATGTCCCAATCATGTCCTTGTATCATAGTATATAAAAAGTGTGTTACAATGCGTATATTTGCGTTCAGTCTTTTTGGATATTATCTAGCTAAATTTGTGAGAGCTTAATTTTCAAAACCTGGTATGGTCTAGTAGCTAGAATATGCGGCATTGAACCAGGATATCCGAGGTTCAATCACCAATACGTACAATATATTTTTTCCAAATAAATGCAAAAAATCACGATATTTATACTATTTTTTAATGTCGGTTTATATGGAGCAGTAAAAGTTGTTTTTTTTATTTTATCGCAGAGTTATTTATTTATTTATATCGGCTTTGTTCTTTTTTTATGTATATAGCAAACGCACAATAGTGTAATAAGACTAAAGTCATATTAAAAAATTTCCTAAAAAGAAAATAAGGAAAAAAGAAACTAGATACAAATATAATTTTTTCTAGCGTATAAATTATTTTCATACCATCAGTATACAATAAAAAAAAATTTTTGCATACAAGTCTATAAACACAATTTTTGCAACCATACAGGTGTCGAAATTAATAGTGATCCAGTTTTGGCATTGCCACGTAACGTAATGCAAATCAACAAAAAAAATGCTGAATCAACAAAGGTCCGAAAAAACACGGCGCACCCTTTTTTTTGACACGAGGAAAATTCTTCATTCGGTAATTGTGCTCCGTTGGTCAAGAACCAAAAAAAAAGGAAGATTCTGCCCATTTTATCGGCGTGTAGCAGTTTTTTTTGTGAAAAAAAAGAGATAAAAAGTTTCGGTTACATTCTGCCGAAGCACAATTTATTTAATTTAAAAGCGCAATTTTCAAGCCTTACCCCCAGGGACTACGGGCTAGATTGTCGCTTGGTAAGTCGACTAACTTATCCATTTGTTTTACTAACATTTTACTAGACAGACATTTTGGTTTTTTTTTGTATAAATAATAAAAGGGAAAGTCACTAATTTCTT